>OW569333.1:14347204-15641371 GCA_937595015.1 Polyommatus icarus | reverse complement strand
CTAATCATAAAGCGGGCTCCACATTCTCCACGAGAGGTTTTGTCTCGGGTCTCGCCAAAACTATTGACGAGACGAGAGCAGCTTTCCACATTCTCGCTCGCGCATTTGTGCGCTCGGTACTTGAACGAGATGGACGTGGAAACAGCTGTCGCTGCAGCATTATGTGCTGTGGCTTATTACAATTATACGTTTATTCGAGAAAAAAAAGTTATCAAGTTACGTTGGACGTAGGACGACGTTTGCACGAGACAATACGAATATAGACGAATACGCTCTCCACACTCTCGTATTCGGCAAGTCTCGTGTAGTTTTGCCGAGAATGTGGAGCCCGCGTAACTAGTCGACCGTGCAAAACAACGCACTTCAAACGTTTTGAATTTTGGAGGGGCGCGCCATGTTATCGTAGTTTACCTCTACTTTTGGCTAGATATATTATGTACTATAATATAATATGTACTGATGTAAGTTACTTATACAATATATATCTAGCCTTATCTGAGCACTATCAAAGTACTTAATAAGTATTTTTAAATACTTTGGCCAAAGACAAAGATAAGTAATATTTTTGTACTATGTTTGTGTTTTTGCTTGAATTCAAATCGTGATTGTTAGGGCTGCGCCACACCGGAATGGCAGCGGCGCGACGAGCACTTTCAGTTATCAGGTAGCTCATAATATTATGATGAAATGTGACACTGAAAGTGCTCGCTGCGCCGCGCCGCTGCCATTCCAGTGTGGCGCGGCCCTTACGGTAAAAGATACCTAAATAATGCAATAAGTTTTATCTGTATCTAAATAAAAAACTTTGTATATCACATATTATCTTTATTTTATTACCTAAAATATGTGCCTACGTCTTATAAAAGTATTAATTTATACCTACCTACGTCTACATTATACATTTTTACGAAAGTAAAAAATACTTACCTACTTGTTTTATAAACCTTCAAAGAGTGTTGTAGCAAGTGTTGAAGTGTTGAATATACCCTCTGTAGTCTTTATGCAATGTAGTTTATAGTTTATACAGAATTTACGTTGTCTTTGTCTCCTACGAGTCCTACTTTTAAAATATTATATTTTGGTCAGACAAGAACGCCGATTATTATTAAGATAATGCCGCTGCGCTGTAAAATTACTACAGAGTACATATATTAAAAAAAAAAAACAAAATAATTATTTTTATATTATAGTAATAAAATATTCTGATGCTAAATTTAGACTCAAACAATAATAAAAACATTATGTAAATCATAAAGAATACGCAGAGATAGTAGATACGAGAATTATCACACTTTCAATGAGGGTTTTGAAGTTTCGTAACATATTCATTATACAGGGTGTAAAGCGTCTCACAGACAGACGCGGCTTGCGGTGGATGGCGGTGGCGGTGGCGGTCAGTTGGATGACTTTCAGAGAGTTCTAGGAACGACACAGACACACGAGGCCAAGCCATCCGACTGACCGCTACCGCCACCGCCACCGCAGGCCGCGTCTGTCAGGGAGACGCTTAACAAAACAAAGTGATAAATACTTTAGGGTTAGTTTGGGTCCCTCATATAAAGTTCTAAAAAAATGGGAAAATTCATGACGCTGAGGCGTTTGCCCATGGTCATACAAAGCACAAAAAATGCTCTTTCAACGCTGCTACTTTAAGTTAGTAAAGTAGGTATCATCAATTTGACTACAGACTCCACAACCACATAACATAACTCTACCTAGTGGCAAGCGGTAGGCCAGAAAAGTGATAAGTGTTAAACAGTTAAAAACAATCTTATTGACAGTTTTCAAAAATACGAGCCTACCAGGCATCGTTCAAAGAAATACACTTTATAAAGGAAATGAAATTCTAATCATTTATGTAAATACAAAAATGTTTAATATGCGTCTCAACTCTCACCTTAACTTAGGCTATCGCATGCTTACATTTCCTAATTTGAGTTAATTATTTTTTGATGTTTCAATGATTCGTTTCCATCATTGGTTTCCATCACTGATAGTTTGAAAGATCACGGAAGCTTTTACATTATCCTAAACTCATAACATGAAAATGCAATGCACACGGGCGCCATCCTCTAGGGGCGCCAAATTGCCATCTTTAGGGGCGCCAACCACCAAAACCAAGGTCCCAAAAAATTTGCATAGAGAAGGGCGCCAAAAACATTTTTTTGCACACAGGCGCCAGTAGCCTTTACGGGGGCCCTGGTTTCAAGGGCCGAGCACCACGTGTTCATAGATTGCGTCGCATTCAATATTGAAGCCATAGATTAATGATTGGTCTCGCAATCATTAATCTATGATTGAAGCTTTAAAGTGCGTAAACGTATTGATTAGTGTATCATTAGGTAAAAAACTTTATTTTTCTTTAAAAATTAGTGATTCTCGCATTAAATAATTAATTAAACAACGTGGTAGTCTTAAGGGGAAGCTTACAATATTCCAAAACTTCCTAAATAGTCTAAATTTACTATACTACTTCTCTTATCAGTCTAACAAAGATCTTCTATAAACGCGTGCACATGTGCAACAATCCTCTCGGGGGCTTCTAAATGCACATGGTGCGTCCCATCCACTTCCACAAACGTCACATCTGTGCTCTCCTGCAGAGCGACCAATACCTTATCGTAATACTCGTAGAAGGTATGGGAAATATTCGGAGCGGGGTTGGCTTTTATATTCAATATCCTACACTTTATCTTCTTGACCATCTCTAACGCCTCCTCTATGGAGATTAAGCCCAA
Source organism: Polyommatus icarus (assembly GCA_937595015.1). Classification (NCBI taxonomy): domain Eukaryota; kingdom Metazoa; phylum Arthropoda; class Insecta; order Lepidoptera; family Lycaenidae; genus Polyommatus; species Polyommatus icarus. Next base: position 15,638,633 of record OW569333.1, on the reverse strand, counting down.
CGATGAAAATTTCAGTTTTGGGTCCCTGTTGAAATAGTAACCGACTTTCCCTCTGAACACGTTTCGTGACATCCCTCTCTCCATCATTATCTTGCAGTTCTCCCTCGATATCGAACCCGCGTACGCCTCGACGACCATATCTATCATCTCCTCGTAGGACTCCGATAGGGCGTTGTTCTTGAAACTTTCGTACCTCAACATCTGATCGATGGAAGTGCTGGCGACCTTGATGGTGTCTTCTGTCGTTTGCATCGCGGGGCTCGCTATATCGACGCAGATAAGTCTGTCTATATCATCTGGGAACATGGCAGCGTACATGAAGCTTATGGAGCCACCCAACGAATGTCCCATTAGAACGACCTTCTCCCATTTAAAATGCTTCACGATTCGTCTTAACAGCACGAGTCCGTCCCAGTATTTGTAGTAAACCATTCCTTTAGGGTAGTGTGATGAGAACCCCATCCCGGGCAAGTCTATACACAGGACGGAGAGTGTTGGTGGCAGCAGTGGGATCAGCCGGTTCCAAGTGCCAGCATTGTCTTGCCAGCCGTGTGTCGCCAATATTGGTTGCCTGTCCTTCGGTCCCCACCACTGCCCCGCTACTTCGCCCCATGGCACTGGTATTTTTATTTCCTCGACGTGATGGGTCTTCGAACCTGGAATATGAAATTTATTAAATTTAATCACCGTTTACCGTTTGGATAATATATAAAAGATAAAATAAGGATTGATCCCCTAGCTGTGGCACTTAATCCCATACTCTTTGGATACAATATATAAAAGATAAAGAGCTTAGAAATGATCCCTGTGGGACACCACTTTTAGATGTTCCATTTCAATGAGAATTCCACTATATAACAGAATAAGCACGAGGTACGATCGTGGTAACAAAAAGCAGTAAGCACGGGGTCAAAAGTGCCAGCATGTTTAAATTTGAATGAAAATTTATGCGAATAGGCACATTGTGTAATGCTTCACAGGACTGTTAATTTTTTTCAAAAAATGTTAACAGTCCCATAATCAAGATTTTTAGAAGTCATTTAACACTTATGAAAAGGAGTTTAGGCAAAGTAGTTTGACAAAATTTTCAATGTTTTATAATATGGCTAGCTTAATAGAAATTCGAATCATGAAAACACTTCAAAATTTTGGACTAAGCTAAGATTTTGCACGTATACAGTAGGTAATATTTATTATGACATGGAAAAGATATTTTGACAGGGGTTGTTGCATCTTGCAACCCCGCATCGAGTTGTGCTGGTATATTGTTATATTATTGATGATTTGGGTACACTTAAATTATTTCAAGGAGCTCGCAGTTGGACATAGGAAAGTCAAACGACTTAGCTCCATCAAGACGTATAGGTACGTTTGACTGATTGGATATTATGTTGGTCTGTTTATTAAGGATCTGAATCTCTCAGCTTGGAGATGGTCATACTAGTAAATTTTGGTCGTTTAAATGTCATAGGTAGGTTGGTCAACTGCTCTCTAATATTTTTTATACTACCTAACTTACATTAAAATATATTTTTTAAATTCTAAGTATGCAAATAAATATTTTTTTTTTAATTTTCAAATTTCCGGTCGAAAAAGTATAAACTGATACCTTCCGAGGCATGCTAATTGCTAACAAGATGATAATTAGGAATAAAAATATTTACCACTCCGCGCACTCATTATCACTGTCACAACTCACAAGGAAGTTCACGCTAGGTCAGTGTCTGGTGAGCGAGTGGCTCTATTGTGACCATACCACTGCTTTGTAGCGATGTAACTAATAAATAACACTTTTAATTCCATCAGACGAATGCATGTGATTTATTCGTGATACGCTCACCCCTATTAACATTTTACATAGATTAACATACAGAGGCACTGTACAAGTGTTAAAAGCATATACTATGTGCATTTGTGTAGGTTGCTAATTGCTATCAACATTTTGATTTTGTAACTACCTTTGCAATTACTTTTGTTGTTTAAAAATGCTCGATGTTTTGTGACCCTTGCGGGTTAATGTGGAATGCGGGTTAATGAACTGGACGACCTTTGGATTAACGTTAAGTTAGGAAATAAGAATTTATTAATTTGTGTGCTCTATCTACCTCCGCCAGTAAACAATATAACATTAAATTCTGTTCTAGATAATATTAGCAATACTTTACAGTCTTACCAGGGTGATTTCTTATTGCTCGGAAATTTCAACTTGGGTTTCATAAACTGGACACCAGACAATACTACAACACATTACAACACGTCACAAACTACTCCGAATAACTACAATTGTACGCTAGGTTTCTCACTAATAGATTTTATGTCTCTAAATAACAGCATAACCGACCACAATGGGCGCATCCTAGACTTGGTGTTATCTAATTCCTCTAATATCACTGTCAAAATATCACGTGAACCATTAAGCAAATTGGACCCACACCACCCTCCGTTAGACATCGAACTCACATTTGATTTAGAAAAACCACTATTCAGCAAAACCTTCGCTACCCATAACTTTAGAAAAGCGGACTACAATATTGTCAACGCTAAGCTCCGGCTTAAAGACTGGAGTCACGAGTTACAAAAATACAACAACGTGAACGACATGATTACTGCTTTCTACCAAATTATAAAAAATATTATTGATACATGCATTCCCAAAGTCAAACCAAAAAATAAAAAAATACCCGATTTGGTTTACAAATAATTTGATTAGGCTGGTCACGGAGAAAGAAAAAATAAGGAGACGTCTAAAATCACAAAATAATCCAAGAGACAAGATCGAATTCAAAATGACTAGATCTAGGGTTGATTCTCTTATGAAATCTTGCTACTTAAAATACATATCTAACACGGAATAATATGCTATTCAACGTGCACCGAAGAAGTTCTGGGCATATATAAAAGAGAGACGAGCATCGCTTTCCTCAATTCCCTCTGAAATGACTCTCAATGAAAGAGTGGCCAAATTAGGTAGAGACATAAGTAACTTGTTCGCTAAACAATTTTCTGCTCTGTTTTCAGAGCCAACTCCCAGCCAGAGTACCGTATCAATTACGACACAAAATTACCCACAGACCTGTCTTTCTCAACTATACATATCTGAACGAGAAATATGCAAAACCCTAAAAAAACTCGATGCTAGTAAAGGAGCCGGGCCCGACGGTATCCCACCCATCTTTATTAAAAAAAACCTATAAATATCTCACGCTGCCTCTGAAGATCATATTTAATAAATCTTTAGAAACCTCTACCTTCCCCAACACATGGAAATCGGCAAATATATTCCCAATACATAAAAAGGGCTCGAGGCACAGCGTATGTTATTACTAATTATCGACCTATATCAATGCTTTGCGTGCTAGCGAAGGTATTCGAGAGCTTGATCTGCCCAACTCTTACTCGCTACTTCAAAGGTATAATCACCAGCACGGTTTTTGCCAAGGACGCTCTACAATTACAAACTTACTAAGTTACTTAAACGATATAATAAAAAGTGTAGACGGCCGACAGGAAGTTGATGCGATATACACAGACTTCAGCAGTGCTTTTGACAGGGTAGACCACAAAATCCTAATAGAAAAACTAAAAGCATACGGCATCCACGATCCCCTACTCTCCTGGTTTAGATCCTACCTAGAAAAACGTGTTTTGACTGTTACAGTTAATGGACATTCCTCTGAACCTTTTTTCGCCACGTCTGGAGTGCCTCAAGGCTCCCACCTCGGCCCAATACTCTTTCTGGTCTTTATTAACGATATCACTTCAAAAATTCGTTTCAGTAAACGCTCCTTGGTCGCCGATGATCTCAAAATATACCGGGTAATAAAATCTATTGAAGACAGCGCCGCATTGCAAAAAGACCTCGACTCTATCCATAAATGGTGCAGCGACAGTAAAATGTCCCTCAATGTTGTCAAATGTGCTCATATAAAATTCTCCAACAAAAAAATTAAACTCAAGTTCTCAACACGTGTTACTCTATCGAAGGTCAGCAGCTTCAAGAAACTTCAGTAAATAGAGATCTCGGAGTCATGCTCGATAGCAAACTGTCATTTGTAGAACACCAAAACCAAATTCTTGCTAAATCATGGTCACTGCTAGGATTTATCAAACGAAACACCAAGGAATTCAAAAACCCAGACTGCATTATTACAATATTCAATGCCCTAGTACGATCTACTTGAAAATGCATCGGTGGTCTGGAATCCTCATTATGAAACACACATCCAAAGACTAGAGCGAGTTCAAAAATCTTTCACACGATACCTTTCATATAAAGACAAATCATGTCCATACAGAGCCAACTACGACAGACGCATAAAACATTTTAAAATCCACTCCTAGAGCAGCGAAGGCTAACTGCTGATCTCTGTGTTCTCCACAAAATTGTCAACAGTACTCTTGACTCAACAAATTTACTAGGTCTCGTCAACTTATATGTACCCCGATGTGTTCCCAGGCACCCCACAAAAACATTTATACCCAGTTCTGCTAAGACGAACCTGGGAAAATACTCTACTGTGAACCGACTCTTAAACTCATACAACAAACTAGCCCACCACGACATCGACATCGAGGGGTACCCGGCCCCTTAAGCGACAAAATGGTTTTTATTGCGTAATTTAAAAGCATAAATATATTTCATAATATAAGCTAAGTGTATGCTTGAACCAATCTATGTACAAATTTTGGAAGCTTAAATCACTCTCCTCTGTTTTGATTGATTATTCTGTGTTATAAAAGTTGACCAATCGTGTTATGCTATGGGTAATTCAAAGACAAAGACATGATGAATACTTACTGACAATCAGGGCCCCCGCTACCATATTATATGCAATGTGTGCAATGCACACGGGCGCCATCCTCTAGGGGCGCCAAATTGCCATATTTAGGGGCGCCAAATTGCCATCTTTAGGGGCGCCAAAACCAAGGTCCCAAAAAAAAGGGGCGCCAAAATCCTTTTTTTGCACACAGGCGCCAGTAGCCCTTACGGAGGTCCTGCTGACAATGAACTTTAATTTCTTAGCTTTAGTCATTGCTGATAAAAATCGATATCGCTAAAGCCAAATTATGTGCAAGGCGTCGCCTTAAAAGGTATAATATTATTACATTCGTCTTGGTCGCAAGAGTGGTACTGGCTACACGCAAATGTTGCAGGACTTGCAGGTAGGTTACGTAGGTACGGAGTGTTGTTGTGCTTTACTTATTTTTGTGATCACGCTACACAGTGTTTTGTTCATGACAAGTACCTAACCACTTTAAAATTATAATAAAAAATATTTTTTACCTAAGAAATAACAAGCAGGTACTTAGGTACCTATCTACTTTTAAGATTATCTATAAACACGAGAAATCCCGTAGAAAAAAACACGAGAAGTTCGTAATATTTAAAAGTGATAAGTGTTTTCATGCTAATTAAACTTTATAAATATTCATTTACGCGACTATCTAATCAAATTCGGTGTTTATGACAATATTAAGATTTCAGGAATAAATTATGAACATTTTAAAAGTTTTTCCTGCTTCATGCAATTTAATTTGATCTTGCGCTGTCATTGAAAGCTGAAGTGTTCACAAGTCACATCATTCAGTAAATTTGTACCGTAAAGTGACCCTAGTAGGAAAGTTTTGGGGTAGTTCTGGTATTTGATTCCATATGAGTTTTGGGGTGCTAAATCCGAATCTGAGGTTTGCAGACAAAATTTCGTGACGCAACATTAAAAAAAAACAGAAAAAAACGTTTTTTTTTTTTGCTTTTTTCCGGTTTTTTGCTTAAAACTCGAAAACTATTAACTTTTGTGTAAATGGTCTATTTACAGAAATTAAAGTACTTGGAATTCTCTACAAATAACAGTATTTAGTTTTTTTTTCAGACGAATCCTTCGGTTTGTCACAACCGTACCCATAAGATTTGTCACAACCGTACCCAACACAGAATTTCAATTATTAAACAATCGCCACGAATCGGCGAAACGATCTACGTAACAAATAATCACTCGCAGTTAACTACTAATGATCAACTTATCACAAGAAAATAAGCGGCATAGGTTATTTGTATACAAAAAATAGTAAACATAAAAATAAACCAAGCGAGAAAACCTACTTTTGACTGTTAAAAAGCAATGTAGGCCCCTGATAACGTTATCGTCAAGTGCTGGCAAAAGCAATGCTAGGAGAAGCATTCAGACTTGCAAGACGCGTCTTTCTCTCTTAGTACCCATCCCCATATTCCGTATAGTTTCGCTGTTATGACGACTGTCACAACCGTAACCTGGCACAAACGTACCCAGTCTACCCTATAGTTACCGTATTGGTACTAATTATGTATTCTGTTGTTTAGTATAGTGATCTTATTGACCGACATCCAAAAAGGAGGTAATAGTACGTTCGGCTGAAAGTATCTTTTTTTTTGTATATTCAACGATTACTCAGCCGTTTGTGGTCCGATTTTCAAAATTATTTTTGTGTTGTATAAGGTTTAACTCGAATTTGCTACCATGTTCACAATAGTGGTGGTACATGGTACCAAAAAGTAAGACTTCACACCAGGTTATACCCTGGGTACCCTGGGTACTAGAGACAGACAGTCGGATAGACAGCGAAGCTAAGACTTCCCGGACCAAGGGTCTCTTTTGGGAACAGATTCCTAAAAACGACAAAGAAAATATGAATATGATCTGCATATACGAGTATATGCAGATCATATTCATATTAAGAATATATCTACTATTCATTAAAAACTGGTCCAGCATACCAAAAACGTTACCTACCTCTACTGCAAGTAGAATTATCGTTTTTGAACTTGTGGAGGTAGTTATATATAAATATAGATTCCAGGTGATGCTTAACAGAATTTTAAATCTATGTAAGTACTTCGGTTTAATACTTTGGGGCATGTTACATGTGTCCCTTAATACGAGTAATACTTTATTTTGTTAAACATTGTATAATCAATTATATCATGTATGATGTATGAGGAAATACTTTTTTTTCATATTCGTGAGTACAGAATAAGCATATTAAAATAATTTAGAATTTTATTATAATACAAAATTAATTACATAATATTCCGTTTTATTAGGTTGTGAACATGGCCTCTCTGTTAATCATTACTCTGTATGTCGAGTTTACCACGTGATCACATTATTTCTGAAAATATAAAATTCGAAGATGGCTTGATATGTAAATATGTACCTTTTGGGCGCCATCTATTGAGCTAGTTTGTCTCAAATTCTAAAATGTCAGTGGCCTATAATCCCGCCGAAAACTAAATGTTTAAAATTTACTTTGCCCAATGTTAGACAAGTTAAAACCAATGCACTATTAAATGATGAGAAGATGGATTTGGTGGAAACCACTGTATTCTTAGGCATTACATTAGATAGTAACCTACAGTGGGGTCCTCATATTGCTAATCTTGCAGATAGGCTCAGTTCTGCAGCATACGCAGTCAGAAAAAAATACGGGAAATTGCTGACGAAGACACAGCAAGACTAGTTTATTTCAGTTATTTTCATAGTAGAATGTCGTATGGCATCCTCTTATGGGGAACGCTGCCGACATTAATACGATTTTTGTGCTGCAGAAGCGAGCTATACGTTCAATGTATAAAATGTCAGCTTTTGAATCTCTGAGAGAAAAGTTTAAAGAAATTGGTATTCTAATTACTGTTGCTTCTCAATACATTTTGGATAATGTTTTACGAGTATATATTTAAAAAAAATCTTAGTAAATTAATAACCAAAGGTGACAGTCACGGAAGAAACACTAGAAATAAGTACAAACTAGAAATACCGGTGATCAGACTTAGTAAAGTCAGTAAATCTTTTAAAGTATGAGTATCTCGCTGGCCACCGTGCGAGGTGCACGATGCCTCTGCCACGATCCCCGAATGCTAACGTAAATCGGAATGCTCAACCCGATGGAATGGATATGCAGTGTAGTGGGTGCCAGGTTGTAATTAACGAGCTACTTGCATTCATAACTAACAAAGTTGACGTGTTACCGGAGACCGCGATTTTGGAGATATGCTTATCGGCATACACCGGCGACGAAATTGAAGCTGCACGAGGTATTTCGTACAAATTATTGGCCCCTTCTAAGAAGATCACGAGAAGAAAAGAAGGTTCGGAGCAGAAAAGTATTCAGGAAATGATAAAGCTGATAAAGGAGTTCGATCCTGACACCCTTCCAATTTTTGTGGCAAGGGATTTAAATAAAATTCCACCAGTTTCGTTTAACTATATTGATTCGACGTCTTTCCTGAAGGAAATAGCAATTTTGCGCCAGGACATAGCGAGCATGAAATCTGGAAAGCAACAAAAATTTGACGGCTCCAGCTCAGTTACCGAGATACAAGAATTAAAGTCAGAATTGGAACAGGTCAAGTCTATATTGCAGGAACTTAAAAGTGTGAATGGGAATAGTTGTAATAATACACATGGAATAGATAATGTTACAACTAAACGTAAGGAGCCTATGCAGAACCGGTTATCGCCTCAGCCTGGCGGGTACAGCTGCGCGAGCGCAATCATAGATAAGGATTGCACGCCCGCGTTATCGCACTCGCCTGCCATTGAACAATCAGCTGACTATATTATGCCGACGAAGCCTTCGTATCGAGACATAATTGTCCAGAATGACTCACAGAAAGCTTTCATAAGCCACACCGCGCGAAATGACAACAACTTTACATTAGTGGAGCGTAAAAAACGCAAAACGCAGAACAAACGTAGCAATTTAACAGGTACAGCACAGTTTTCGAGTAAGTTGCAGCTAGCTGATTTAACGTCGTATATTTATATATCGAGATTGAATAAATCGACCAATATTGAGAACGTTAAGGAATTTTTAAAGGAAAGAGGCGAGGATTGCACCAATATAGAATTGTTAACGCAACGGTATGAAACAGATTTTTGTTCCTTCAAAATAGCTGTACAAAGGAATAAGCTAGATACGTTTTTAAGCAAAGATTTCTGGCCTAAGGGTATAAAATTTAGATTATATCACGAACGTAAAACGAGAAGCGCAATACAAATTTAGTATGGATTGTACCAGAATTAAATTAACATCTTTCAACTGTAAAAACATAAAGACTTCTGCAAAAACGGTGCTAGATCTGACGAAAACATCTGATCTTGTAGTGCTTCAAGAGACCTGGTTGCTTGAGCATGACTTGAACTTTGTGCATTCGATAAATAAATCTTTCGGTTGTGTTGCTAAGTCGTCGGTGGACTCCTCGGAGGGTATCCTTAGGGGTAGGCCTTACGGCGGGCTTGCTATAATGTGGAATAGGGCAATATTTCCCAATGTTGTACCTATAGAGTGTGTGAGTAAGAGAATTCAGGCTGTACGTGTTTTTGTGAATACAGGGTCGTTTCTTGTTATTAATGTATACATGCCTGTTGATAATAGTGACAATGTGGAAGAATTTACACAATGTTTGGCTGAGGTTAGTGCTATTATAGATGACTCTGAAGTTCAGGTAGCCTATATCCTGGGGGATTTTAACGCGCATCCCGGTGCAAGGTTCGGTAAGCAGCTTCTTAAATTTTGTGATGAAATGTTGTGGGAGTGGGCAGACCTGAGGATACTTGGGACTGATTCCGATACCTACACTTTTATATGTGAGGCGACTGGCAGTAGGAGATTTTTGGACCATTGCATAACAACAAAGGCCGCATGGGATACTGTGGTAGATGCCTATGTCACCCATGACGTACTCTGGTCCGACCACCACCCGTTAAGTATAGTGTGTGATATTTTAGTAACCACGATAAGTCCTAGCATTTCCTACAAGCCGGACGCCCTGAAGTATGTAAGATGGGGCGAGAGAAACTCTAGTCAAATTAATTTATATGGGGAATTTTGTTATAATAATTTAGATATATTTCCTGATTATTTTTCATGTGACTGTCAAAATGTTTTTAATTGTGAACATTTACAAAATCAATATAGTAATATTGATCGACATTATAGGCATATTATTGACGTATTACAAAACGCTGCAATTGTAAGTTCTGGTTCATGTGAACACAGACGAGGTAAGGAGTTACCAGGCTGGAACTACCACGTCAGAGATAGCCACGAGAGAGCTAGGTTTTATTTTAAGTGCTGGATGGTCGCTGGCAAGCCCTCCAGCGGTACAGATTACGAAAACATGTGCAAAAGTCGGAAAGAATTTAAAAACAAAATTAAATGGTGTCAAAAAAATGAGGAAAGTATTAAAATGAATATTTTAGCTTTACATAGAAAGAATAAAAACTTTATTAAATTTTGGAATGCTACTAAGAAACTCAACTATAAACAAAATTTACCTGTATCGGTGGAGGGCTGCCAGCAGCAGTCTGATATAGCTGAATTATTTGCTCGTAAATTTAGAATAAGTCCTCTGGATGCGCAATATGTGTTTGATACTGAGATTTGTCCTAATAATGATGTCATAGAATTTACACCAGAGGATATCTCGAAGGTCATAATGAGTATGAAACGTGGTAAATCGCCGGGGCATGATGGACTCAGTATCGAGCACATAGTGTGGGCCAGCGACAAAATTACTAGACATTTAAGTCGATTATTTAATCTTTGTATTAAGTACTCGTACTTACCCGAGGAGTTAATGAGAACGATAGTCACTCCTATCGTCAAAAATAAAACGGGTAACCTGAGTTCTGCGTCAAACTACCGGCCGATATCCTTAGGTACAATGGGCATTGTCCAAAAAAAATTACATGTACTTTTTATATTTTTTTTCGTTAAAATAGGGTATTTTAAGAATATAAATTCAATAATTTTGAAATTCATTGGCTAGTTTTTTCTCAATAAATTTTTAAAGTTTCGCTCTGACGTCATCATCGGCGGCCAATTGACCTCTGCAGAATGTTTTTTTTTCCTTTGAATCTTATTTATAATGGCTGGTTCGTCAAATACAAGTTCTCATTATGTGAAAGCTGATACGAAAAGCTTACCAAAAGTTCGAAACGTAATGTTGGTCGAATTTATTGCTAATTTAACGCCATTGAAGGTCAAACTAAGGTTAAACATATTTGTTCAAAAATATAAGTAACTAATGGGTATTTTTTTCGTTTATATACAGAAAAACGATCACTGACCTTATTCCTCGAAATGTTTTTGTAATGAGCAAAATTAAAAAAAAATGGACAATCCCCATTGTCGGCAAAATATTAGAGAGACTGTTGCAACCGGAACTGCTTAATAACATTAAAATTGACGACGCGCAGTTTGGCTTCCGGGCCGGACTCTCGACGGATGCCGCTATAGCCAGTCTGAAAAGCACCATAAACCACTACAAGTCCCGTAAGACTTCTGTTTATGCGTGCTTTCTAGACCTGAGCCGCGCCTTTGATTTGGTCAACTATGACATTCTATGGAATAAGTTGCTCAAGTCACAGGTGCCTAGGCGGGTCGTTGATCTGTTGAGATTCTGGTACGGAGGCCAAACTAACTTAGTGAAATGGGGTGACGCGACCTCTAGTGTATATAGGCTAGAGTGTGGAGTTCGCCAAGGGGGGGTCACCTCTCCGGACCTCTTCAATGTGTATGTGAACGGCCTGATTGAGGAGCTGAGATGCACCAGAATCGGCTGCCATATAGGAAACGTTTGTTTGAATAACCTGAGCTACGCAGACGATATGGTGCTCCTCAGCCCCTCAATCAAAGGATTGAGGCGACTGTTATCGGTCTGTGAGCATTATGCGAATGCGCATGGACTGAAATATAATGTCTCCAAAACCGAAGTCATGGTTTTCGCATCTGGTCGGGGTCCAGAGGTAGTACCCAAAGTGTACTTGAATGGATGTGAGATAGGTGTTGTTAAGCAGTTCCGGTATCTAGGTCACCTGCTGACTGACCGGCTGGAGGATGACGCTGACATTGAGCGAGAGCGCAGGGCTCTCGCCGTCAGAGCTAACATGATCGCTCGACGTTTTGCCAACTGCAGCAGGGACGTTAAAACCACACTTTTTAAGGCGTATTGCCTTAGCATGTACACCTGCCAGCTTTGGATAACGTTCAAACAAAAGTCGATGAGCCGTATAAGAGTTCAGTATAATGATGCATACCGAACTCTTATGCGGCTCCCGCGAAGATGCAGTGCTTCGGGTATGTTTGCGGAGGCGGGAGTCCCTGACTTTTTTGCGATCATTAGATCTCGGGTGGCTGCATTTTGGCACAGACTGCGCAGCTCTGGTAATAGGATACTCGCGGCTATCTCGGACGACTACTACAATAATTTAATGTACGTGCGGTGGATCTCTGTTCACATGAACCAGAACAAGAAGTGATTTTATGACTGGACACCCCTTTACAGTGTCGACATTATTTTATTTTAATTTTAATTTTACATAATATTTTATATAATCTGTATGGGTACAATTATTATGCCTGAAATAAAGACATTTTATTTTATTTAAAGGTCAATGTGTACGCCTTTACAATAAAATCCCAAAATACGTTCAAAATCTTTCCATTAATAAATTTAAAAAAGTAGTGATAGAACGTTTGTGTGCCAAAGCCTATTATAAGGTCAATGATTTCATAAACGACGGCACATCTTGGGAGTAGGATGGCTGCTTGCAAGGCTACTTCTACATTATTTTATGCCTTGTAATTATGAATGTATGTTGACATTGTATAATTTTAAGTTACAGCATTGTAAACTTTATTTTAAAAGATTAATTTTTTTCTCACTTTTTTTGGTAAATAAAGTGGGCCCCCTGCGAGTTTCTTACGCCGGTTCTTCTCGCCGGGTTAGTTCCCGAACCGGTGGTAGGCATCATGTAGACTTTCAGAAAATATTTGCAAAAATTTATTCTGAATAAAAAAAAATTGAGTTTGAGTATGTGCAGAGGCGGCGCAAGGCGTGGGCGGTGTGGGCGACCGCCCACGGCCTCGCGGTCTAAGGGGCCTCGCATCCCTTGGACCACAAGGTTTTTTTTTTAAATTTTACGAGTTTTGATACTCAAATATTCATAAATAAAAAGTTTTATAAATAAAACTTTGAGCATCACAAAATTATTTCTCTCAAGATATCCGTCATTTAGAGTAGTTCATCAGGGTGCCTCGCAAAATATATTTTAGGGGGCCTCGGAAGACACATCTTGCCCACATAAAATTTAGGTCTTGCCCCGCCACTGCGTATGTGCTGTTTTATTTTCTATTGTATGAATAAGAGCTGTTTAATATTAATGTTTATATAACATTTAATGAGTCTTTCAACACACACCACACAGCACACTTCCAAGGATTGAGTAAACATTAACATTTCATACGATGGGTTGGTGCAGACTGCAGGGTTTTTATTAAAATTAAGTGAACATTATACTTGCACATATAAAAAAGTAACAAACAAGTAATTACACCTTTAAATATATTTTATTATTTATTTATTTCTTTACGATTTATATTGCTTTCAGCTTTACGTTTTAATACGGATTAAAATTAAATAATAAAATTATCCTGCCTCATACAAGTACTTAACAAGTTTGTATCATAACTCATAAATCATAACATAACTAATAAACATCAATGGGAATTAATCGGAATAAATTAATGAATTACTTACTTAAATAAAATAGATAATAATAACATTATACTTTGATTATACTATACCTACTATTGTGTTAAAAAAAGAGTGATTCTGGTGAACAGACAACTTTATTTTCATTTTTTTAAACTTAGATGGCGCTGACAACATCATATTTTTAACGACATTATGCAGAAGATCATTTCAAACTCTTTTTAAGTCTTGTTTGCAGGAAAAATATATTTGACCTAGAATAATATAATGAAAGAAATAGTGAAATAGGAATACATTTAAATTATTTCATAATAGGATATGCAATACTTTGATATCAGCAAAATTTGTTTATCTTCGTAATGCCGTCCGAATATTATACTTATTGTATGTAAGCAGTTGCTAAATTAATAAAAGACTACAAAAAATTACATAATCTTGTTACAAGTAACAAGTGGCTAACGAAAACAATTTTTTAAACTTTAAATCCTTGTTATTTATGAAATTATTAATTATCATGGATACATCATTGCAAGACGTTTTACACTTATTAAGTACTTTTCGAAAAGCCGATAATATATAATGCATATTCACCATTCTATGTAGGTAACTGCTACTAAGTACCCCACACCATTCGCGATAGTCCCACAATCACTATCTTTAAAAGACGATTGAAGGAACACTACCTCAGTACTGAATCCAGCTAAGATTATTGTTAAATATACATATAGTATTTATCTATATAATGTTTATATATTTATATGTAAATAACTGGTATATATGTTGATATAGTATGTAATAAATTATAGAATAGTATTATTAGTAAGTATATAAGTATTATAGTATAATATAATCATTATATTTTAATGTCGTAATTTAAGTTGTTCATCAATGTTAATTATTATCTGTGCACGCCATATCTGATGTTTCTGTTCATATTTCTCTATTTAGGACTGCTGTAAGAAATTTCTTTTAGAGATAAGCAGTACCTGTTGTGTCGTCTTTCCAATATTATGTTACTTTATAATAGTTTTGTGTGCAATAAACTGTAAATAAATAAAAAAAATAAAAAAATAAGTAATTCAATTTTTTTAATATGATTCTTCTAAAGCAATGTATAAGCCTCGTAGCAGTAATACAGATATGGAAATAAAAAGTACTAAAAACGTTTAGTGTAACTATCAAATTTATAATAAATAGCCGAAAAAATCCGACCAAATAACGTAGTTTACGCATCGGCTTATAATAAATTTCTCCGATAGTACAAGAATACAAAAATAACTAAGCACCAAAAAAGGCTCCCAACACAAAACACTTAACTATAATAATTAACCCCCTTAATAATAAAGATATTCAAACAATTCGTACGCTTTATACAATGTTTTGTACTTTTCTGTTCATTAGAAAACCTCCTCCTTTTTTAGAAGTCGGTTAAAAAGGTATTGAATCTCTCTGGTCAAACTAGCGCCAACTAGTGGCCACTTTTGGCGTTAACTGATTTTTTAAACAATAATAATATCATATTGAATAATAAAAAGTTATAACAAAAATACTACAAGCAATTATTTAGTGCATAAATTACTTGATTTTTTAATACGGTCTGGTTATCTAGAAACAGTAGCTCTACCATGAGTTTAAAGCTACAGTTTTTATCGATACTCGATACTGACTACGTAAATTTTTAGTATGCTGATTGCTGTATGGCAAATTTTACAGCGCCTCTAGCGGTCACTTGCGGAACTAAAATCGCCATACTAAAAATTTACGTAGTCGGTATGGAGCATCGACAAAAACTATAGCTTAAAACTCATGGTAGAGCTGCTGAATCAAATTATGGGTGGCGCTAGTTTAACTGCAGTCATAGACAAGGTCAAAATACCGGTTATACCCAAAACAATAAATAGAAATTCGTTAATTAACACGGAAGAATTCCTATGCTGTAATGGCTTCTTGAATTTTATAGTGACAAAAAATACATGGGACGGACTACTAAGACTAGTTACATTATTCAGAAAAAATATTATCATGTTTTAAATGGACTAAAATAAGTAATAAGACCCACTCACGACAGTATTGATAACCTAAAAATTATCAAGTATAACACGTTATCTTTCTCGTTCTTCATATTTCTGAAAGAGATAGCATGACCTTGATAAATGATTCGAAATAATCCAGAAACGAATGCAAGTAGGTCTTAAAAAGTTATATTAATCTCCTACCTACTACTAGATATGAGCGCCGCGCCGGCGCGCTGCCGCCACCGCCAATTCCTCCGCGCCGCCGCCGCGCCGCCGCGAAAAATCAGCGGCGCGCCGAGCGAGAAGAAATATTTATTTTTCAAATCATATACATTCAAAAGCTTATAAATAAGGCATATTTAAGATAATTACAATGCGAAATAAGTAAATTATTCAATACTAAGTCAAGTTAAGACTGTAACATAGCTCCCAGCGTCTTCCACTCTGGAATACAATTTTCATAATATGAAAATTGTATTCCAGAGTGGAAGACGAATCTTTATTTTAAGATTCGTCTTCCACTCTGATTTAAGAGCGAGGCGGCTCGCTTGGTCAGTACGCGGCTATTGATTAACAGCGCGGCGTCCATTTATGAAGCCTGCTTACAGCACTTAGGACTTAAAATACAATTTTACAAAAATTATAAAATTATTTTACAATAAATTAAATACATTAATTAAAACAATTGTAAATTGTTTTATGTCGTATCATTTTTATAAACTTTGAGCCTAAGCTAAGATCACTGGCTAGACACCGAAATATCTAAGCGAATACTTATATTTTAAGTATACTAATTCAAGCAAGATTTAATATTATTATTTAAAGTTTTCTTCTAAATCTTAGCCAAAAATTGCATTTAATAAACATAAGCTGGTCACTAATTAAATCTTGAAGATTTTAATTTTTAACTTTTTTCTCTTTTTGGTAGCACCTAGAGCTTAACCTTAAAAATAATAATAATAATTCCCGTGTTAGGCACGTCATAATATTACACTTTTGTAATGTAAATGCTTCTACTATTATCTATACAATTAACAAGTGAATAAGTCATTTAAACTGCGTTTAAATTAATCATTAAAAACCAATAAAAATTTAATCCGTAGTTGATACACGATCAAAATACCTGTAGAGTGTTGGTTGTAGAACATGACATAACATGGCTATAAAGACATTATCAAATCAGGTCTACAGATATTTCATCAATGTCAGGACATCGGAGGTTGAGCATGAGTTCCTATAGTCATGGTAAATAGTTGGACGATGTTAAGCATTAATTGTGTATCATCCCACAAAAAAGTTACGTATTGAGTTATGTTCTATATATGATTTACGAGTACAACAAGACTACATTCAGAAATTAACAACAAAACAGTTGTGGGTTAGGAGTGACACAAATGCTTGACAGCGACCAGTTATCGTTTCTCTTTTGGATATCAAGTGTCAATTTTTTTTTATTAAATAAGGGGGCAAACTAGCAAACGGGTCACCTGATGGTAAGCAACTACCGTCGCCCATGAACACTCGCAACATCAGAAGAGCTGCAGGCGCGATGCCGGCCTTTTAAGAAGGAATACGCTCTCTTCTTGAAGGTTTGCAGGTCGTATAGATCCGGAATACTGCTGGTGACAATTCGTCACCAGCAGTTTTAAATTATATTATGTATTCAAAATTTTCATTCAAATTATTATTACGCTTATTACTACAAGGACTCATGCCCACACCTTATTAAGTGAATACAGCTAAAATAAAGGTACAGGATCATGACTGTCATGATTTAAGACATAATTAAGAAACTAAAAATAGATAATCAGTTCAAAGACATTCAATGTCACGTCCAAATGACCTATTCAAATTATCAAGAGTCTTGCCATGCGACGTGACCGCGAACTACATTCTATCAGGCGCGTGCCTATAAAGGCCTTATCATACTAGCGGTTGCCTGGATTTATAAATAGGCCGTATAGGCCGCGGCCTAGGGGCGGTAGCGTCCAAGGGTTGATTCAGACCGCAACGCAACACGTAAATGCATTATATGGATTTGACAGATTCGCAAGACGTCTCACGCAACTGAAATCTGTCAAATCCATACAAATGTATACCGCGCCGCGCCTCGCACCGTCACGTTGCCGTCTGAATTGACCCTTAGGGGCGGCGGAAATAAAGTGGCTACTAGACTCATAAAAAATATATGTAAATCCGGCACTGCGTCGCGGACGCACAACGAATCCGTCGCGTATACGCTCAAGAGGATAGCAGCCTTTGAGTATTAATAACAGTAGGTACAGTACTACTTATAACAGTACTGTTATTAATACTCTAAGATAGCAGCGTTCTGTGCTTTATAACATCGCTGCAAACACGCGAAACGTCTCATATCCGCCGCGTGTCCGCGACGTATACGCTGCGCGCCCGCTCTATCCAAATGCCAAGGCGTCCATTTATCGGCATCGCACGCATCGGACCCATCGCACGCAACGGATTTTAGTATACCTTGTATATGAACTCATATAACAGCGTTCAACTCACGCAACGGGTTTTAGTATGAGGCATACTCCGTTGCGTGCGTCCGATACAGATAAGTCGACGCTTACCTCAACGACGCGTTCAAACATTTTCTGCGCGCGCGGAATCAGCTACATCGCTACACTACATCAGAAAACGCGACGTAAATCCGGTTACCAGCCGCTAGTTTGATAACAGCCTAACATTAACTAAATCGCTTAGCGAAGTGCATCACATTAATATCACAATCATTTAACCTAACTCTAATACAAGTCACATATAAACTCCTGGACGAGTTTAAGGATGTTTTCCGGCGAATTCAGATGCACATGGTGCGTTCCTTCCACCTCCACATACTTCACTTCGGCCGTCTCTTTTAGTTTCT
Source organism: Polyommatus icarus (assembly GCA_937595015.1). NCBI lineage: Eukaryota > Metazoa > Arthropoda > Insecta > Lepidoptera > Lycaenidae > Polyommatus > Polyommatus icarus. Next base: position 15,620,197 of record OW569333.1, on the reverse strand, counting down.
CTATTACATCCAAGTAGTAGTCCAACCTCTCCCATTTTTGTCCGGGAACCGCTCTTATATTCAGGATCTTGCACTTAACTTTGGTAGCGTACTCAAGAGCCGTTTCTATTGACATCATCGCAAGTCCGGCCACTTTTAGCCGTGGATCGCGGGTAAAGAAGTAGCCAGGTGTGTTCAAATGCGCAGGATGCTGCATCATGCCCCTCCTCATCAGGACTTTGCAGTTCTCCTTCGATATCGAACCCCGGTAAGCTTCGCACACCTTATCTATCATTTCCTCATACGGCAAGCAGGGTAGCTGCTCCTCAGATAGGTGATCGTAATCTATATTCTTATCTATCATAGCGGTGGTAGATTTGACTAAGTGGCTGGGAGGCCGGACCGCTGGACTGGCGATATCTATGCAGATAATTCGGTCTACATCATCGGGGAACGACGCCGCGTACATAAAACTTAGGGCGCCGCCGAGGGAATGTCCCAGGAGGCTGATTTTGGACCACTTGAAGTGCTTCATTATCCGTCGCAAGAGGACCACACCATCCCAGAAGACGTAGTAGAGCATGCCGGTGGGGTAGTGAGAGGAGAAGCCGTGTCCGGGCAGATCGATACACAGTACCGCGGTACTCGGTGGCAGAAGCGGGATTAGATTGTCCCATGTCCCAGCGTTGTCCTGCCACCCGTGTATAGCTATAATGGGCTGCTTGTCCCTGGGCCCCCACCAGCGCCCCGCCACGTGTCCCCATGGCACTGGGATTTCGATCTCGTCCACTATTACCCCCGGCGGTAAATCTGAAATAGTTTTATTTGTAATTAGTTAAATATGTCTCAGATTCGCAAGGTCATTCGACCGCTGATTAGAATATTTAACGTGGACACAGTTCAAGGAAGGAAGTAATGAGTGTTATACGTAACTGTGTGCCAAAAATACGTGACATAAACCATGGGGACACGGGCTGTAGATGCTAATGGCAATCAGATCATTCATCATTGCCCAATACGATGTAGATTGTAGAGCCTCTGTGATAGATACAGTATAAAATATAAATTGTGACAAATGGCCGCACTCAGAAACATTTAATGATGATTAAACTTTAATTCAATGAAGAGTTTGACAAATAATGTATGGGGCTAATGTCAAGTCTTCATTTATTTACAAATAAGGCCCGTATTTTTGGTCAGTACTCTAGATGCATCTCGGTCTCAAGACACGGTTCAGGCTCTGTGATTTAGCTGTCAAAATTTGGACCAATCACAGAGCCGAACCGCGTCTTGAGACCGGGTCGCATCTTAAGTACTGACCAAAAATACGGGCCTAAGTAATTAATCCTTCGATCGCGGATTCTTGGAAATCTATTGTTGTTGCGATCACCGGTGCTCTTATGGGGCTTGATGGGTATATTCGTCTCTGAGTGCGGCTGCATGCCAGGGTGTTATTTATGATTAGATAAAAGATTTCCTTAAAACAATTGAATTTAACGATTCCATGGATTCGCTAATTACAATAATGATACTTATGTTAATAAACTGTATTGTATGCTGAATAGTGGGAACTGTAATAAAGGTATTGTTATTATAAATACGAATTATGTTTAATACCTAGATATGAGATAAATTGTTATCAAACAATTTTATATAAGGGCTTTTTTTGAATTTTTATTTTGAATTTTGATATTATAATCTTATATATAAAATTCTCGTGTCACAATGTTAGTCCACGAACTCCTCCGAAACGACTTTACTGATTTTTACCAAATTTAATATGCATATTCAGTAGGTCTGAGAATCGGCTACTGGGTACTTTATATATTGATAAGTCCATTTGTTGAATAAATAATAGTAAATTATTACAACCTGAGACTGACGGCGACCATTGTTTGTGCGACGAGATAGCGATCGACGTTGCCATGGCGACATACTTATTGATTCGCTTCAATAAAATAATATGGGCGAAATACTTTATAAGTTTATATTATGGCAAAGCAACGTTTGCCGGGACAGCTAGTCTTATATATAAAATTCTCGTGTCACAATGTTAGTCCACGACTCCTCCGAAACGGCTTTAACGATTTTTACCAAATTTTATATGCATATTCAGTGGTCAATAGTAGGTCTGAGAATCGGCTACTGGGTACTTTATATATTGATAAGTCTATTTGTTGAATAAATAATAGTAAATTATTACAACCTGAGACTGACGGCGACCATTGTTTGTGCGACGAGATAGCGATCGACGTTGCCATGGCGACATACTTATTTAGTCACTTCAATAAAATAATATGGGCGAAATACTTTATAAGTTTATATTATGGCAAAGCAACGTTTGCCGGGACAGCTAGTCTTATATATAAAATTCTCGTGTCACAATGTTAGTCCACGAACTCCTCCGAAACGGCTTTACTGATTTTTACCAAATTTTATATGCATATTCAGTAGGTCTGAGAATCGGCTACTGGGTACTTTAAATATTGATAAGTTCATTTGTCGAATAAATAATAGTAAATTATTACAACAGACTGACGGCGACCATTGTTTGCGATCGAAGTTGCCATGGCGACATGCTTATTTATACACTTCAATAAAATAATATGGGTGAAATACTTTATATTATGGCAAAGCGACGTTTGCCGGGACAGCTAGTAATAATATAAACAAGTTAAAAAGGCGTATTTTCGTTACATGTGTGTACGTAAGACGTACTTTACAATGTCGAACTTTCATTTTGATATACTTAGTAGGTATATTATGATATGGGCTATGGCAGACTTTTTTAAATTAAAATTTCGCACGGTACCTAATGGCATAGTTGCATTGCATTGCAATTTACAGTGTGGCGGCTCGCGTGAAATTATTATGATGCGAACCTAATGACACGCCTTAATCGCTCTTTCTTTTACCCCTTCTTTCTTCCATTTTGTATATTTATAGTACTTATGTTGGGATTGGGAATCAGAAATAGTGACAGATTAATATGTCCAATTTCCTTCCTCTATCAATAATTTTCTACCGCAGTACGAAACTCTTTCGCTTCATAAGTTAAATGTTAAGCGTGCTGATGTGGTACACAGCAATGACCTTTAAATCACGCAATCACTCACACCTAGATAATTCTAAAGTCCATATAATATGAGATAAGTTACTCGTAATCATGACTTGCACTACTCGCTTGCACCATGATTTTTTTTTTAATTCGTCCCGGTCGGGACAGGCAAAGGGAGCGTTGCCCATACAGCCATTTCTATGTTTTTCATCATCGTTTTCATGTATCGTCAGGTCTAAAGTCTAGTCAAAGTCTAAGTAAAAGTCAATACAGTCAAGGAGTCAAGTCGGTCGATTCATTAAAGTGGTAGACGCTTTACTGAAACTTTCGATGGAGTTTTGAAGGGAACACAAAATAGCACGTTTCTGGATATTACATCACTTTCCTACACTTGTGCATGAACACGAATATCTAATGGTTAATATTCTACCAATATTACACATTAAAAACCCAGCTAACACAATTTTAGGAAAATAATACAAAAACACAACAGCACTCTTTCACATGCCCGCCAAAACTCGCTTGCAGCTTGATCGTCGATATACAGACACAGTCACAGATATCTAATAATTAGGGTTGCCTTAGTTGCCATTGTCCTAGTTTGAAGGGCGTCCGGGGAGCGTCGCGTCGGGCCGGTATTAAATTACGGGGTAAAATCCGGACTTGAGTTATGACTTATGAATTACTAGCTGTTGCCCGCGACTTCGTCCGCGTTAGCATAGTAGATCACATTCCAAGTATTATTTATTGTACAAAAATATTCAATGTACAGAATTGATTTTCCTACGATTTTATTATATATAGATTGTCCGCGCGGCTTCGCTTGCGTAATTTAGGAATTTCACGCAACCGTATATTTTCCGCAAAAAATAGCCTTTGTCCCTTCACGTGGTCTATTCTTCATGTTTGCCAGATAACATAAAAATTGTTCCAGTAGTTCTTAAGATAATAAGCAATTTCATATAATTTCCCCCGTTTTTTCCACATTTTTCTCTATTTCTTCGCTCCGATTGATTTGAGTGTGATAAAATATAGCCTATAGCCTTTCTCGATAAATAGGCTATCTAACACTGAAATAATTTTTCAAATCAGACCAGTAGTTCCTGAGATTAGCGCGTTCGAATAAGCCCTTTCATATAATTTCCCCCGTTTTTTCCACATTTTCCTCTATTTCTTCACTCCTATTAGTCTTAGCGTGATAAAATATAGCCTATAGCCTTCCTCGATAAATGGGCTATCCAACAGTAAAAGAATTTTTCAAATCGGACCAGTAGTTCCTGAGATTAGCGCGTTCAAACAAACAAACAAACAAACTCTTCCCAATTATAATATTAGTATAGATGATTAACTCACTCATGTGATGATTTTTACAAATTCTTGTTGAAAAAGCAAAAATTGGTAAGACGTAATGGTAAATCCCTGTTCAAGAGGTGTCTGGGGAAGTAGCCTCGGGAGTCGGGGCCAAATGTCCGGTAATTTTGTTGTGCCTGACCGGCGACGGCAATTTAGGTGATGGCATCCCTACTAATAATAAAAGTCAACATTCGCGCTGCTGAATCATTCTAGATAAAACTTTTCAAATCGGACTTTGGATGGTGAGGTAACGTTTAACCCGTGCGATTCATACAATACGTAATCCGGAAACTTACAATATCTTTGCAACATACATATAAAATTATTTTGAATATCTACATAAATATTACTTTTTGCTATTTTATACTGAACTTGGTCTTAAGTTCTGGATTAATATTGGAGCCGAAACGAAAGTTTTATTTTGAAAATAATTGATATTTATTATTACAATATGATAAATGATAATGTATTTATAACATATTGTTTTATTCACTTAGTTCAGTGTTAAATTTTATTGAGTTAATAGAGCGTCCGTGGCCTTTTTTGTTTTTACATGGGGAAATGCTTTGCGCGACCCCGCGCCGCGCCGTCATCGGCCGGGGTATGTGGGACTCTCCGAGGAACTATAACCCCATGGTGCTCCACTCCTGGCTTAGCACCTGCACGATCAACCCACCGCAACTCTACCAGCGGTTGTCTCTCGCAGATTCAGCAAGGTGTGCAGGCTTTTCTAAGCCGCCCCGCAGGGCAGTGCCGTAAATAGGGCGGTACCACCGGTGCCCAGGCACAGGGCGTAGACTCTGGGGGGCGCAGGGATGAGGAATGGCCAGACCAGGCAGACTCTTACTTTTTCGAATTACTCCCGATAAGTTCCCCGCTGCGCCCCAGAGATGTTTCCCAATGTAGTAAAAAAAAATATCTACAGCCGAACATAATATAATCTCCTTCTAACTCCTTGGAAGTCGGTTAAAAACAAGGGTGCAGTTATAGAATTATAGATGCACGCACAGGGCGCAAAAAAAAATTACGGCACTGCCTGCCTAACTGCACGGTGGCCTAGAAAATGCTCAAATCCGATGGACCACTTACATTACACCCGCTGTAGCGACTATTACCACCACGCGGTAGGTTTTGCCACGGCCCATGGGTCACGACGGAGGATGGCCGTGCTATTCTACCTCTGGAGTCTGGACTAGTATTTGAAGAGTGGTTACTTCACTCGGATAATACTGTACAAACCATCCACAATGGATGCAAAAGCCTGAGTTTTTGAGTTTACTGTGTTAACAAAGAGTAATGTAATTATTATGTTTTATTTTACTTATTTTTATTCCACTAGACTTTTTGGTGGTTTTTGCAATGTAATTAATTATAAAGCAATTAAAACGACCCGGTTTTATCATAAGTACTTGCGTAGATGCAACAGACCAAAAAACATCATTGTATGTGCAAAATTTGACAAAAAGTATGAATATAAACAAATATTTAAATCAAAAATTTACTTATATTTTTCTCAGTCCGTTGGTTTGTCATGTTTAAGTTATTTTGTACCAGAAACCAAATTTGTATTTTTTAAGAATTTTTAGAATGCTCATTTTGATCAAGACTAGCCAAGTAAGAGTTGGATTCTGTCACCTTATTTACGAAAATATTAGCACTATTATTACTATATTTGTCTGATGTGTGGGAAAAGCCATTAAAAAGAGACAATGACAACCTCTTATGCTAAGTACTGACATACGGTTTTGCTCTATAGTTTTACCCCAAATCGAGCAATAACCACCGTGTGGACCGCAAAACTGACAGCTCGAAGGCTCGCTTCGAGCCGTAGGCCTACCACAAAATTGTTTTGAGACTCAAATAATCGGACAAGAATGCCGCGTCCTGCTCTAACAACGTCATTTCACGTTTGTTAGAGTAGGACGCGGCATTCTCGTCCGATTGTTTGAGTCTCAAAACTGTTTCATGGTACAAGGCCAGGCTCGACAGAATTAAATATGTCAAATATGTCATTTCCTTCGATTTGGAGTAAAACTATCGAGCAAAACCGTATGTGAGTACTTAGCATTAGAATAAATCTAGTTTAGTAAAGGGATTTTTGTTTTGTCCTTTTGTTTTACTAAACATACTCGGTTTTTTAACAGGTTTTTCAGGAAGTCTAGATAAGGTCCAAATTACTTTATTATGGTTTATTAAACTTTATCAATTATAGGTGTAAAGTCATTTTTATTATACAATTAAGATAAGACAACATAGTTATATCAGTTGCGACGGTAGTGTTTAGAAAGTTAATGCTTGAAGCCCCAAGTGATCACCGGCGACCGCAATAACAATAGCTATTGTGTCTCCTTTTCCAACAATCGAGGAATTAAATTAAAATAAAACATATTATATTATTATCACTTACCTACTTATAATTTTATGTTTAAGCTCTATAGTTCTTTTTAAAGTTGCCTTAAACTGAAATTACTGTATGGCCATAATATTATGTATTTTTTTTAAATAATATTGAGGGTTTTAAAGTTTTTTCATTAATTAAAAGATAATTTTTCACCTTAGGGACATGATTTGGACTACAGTAAAATATAAAAAATAAAGATAATTTTCAGTCAGTAATTTTCTATTAAAGTTATTCTAAAACTTTGAATTTAGAATTATATATATGATAGAGTCATTTCAACTTGCACATTTATTTACTGCGTTTTTCTCCTAACATCAGTTTTCCAAAAGCAAATTAATTTGCAAATTAAAACTAAAATTCGTAGATTGTATTTTACCAATAGGTATGCTTATGTAAAAAGTGATCGTCCGGATTCCCGACTGGTTTAATTTATAATTAGCCATGGACGTATAAAAAAAGGAAGACGGAGTCCCACCATACACAAAACTGTGTCGTTCAGAGTCGGCCAGCTGGCTGTATGTACACGGTCCGCACACACACATTCTTGCGCTAGTCCATACCATTTGACAAGCGTCAGAACGTGTGCGTGGCCGACTCTGAAGAAAAGTGAAGACACAGTTTTGTATATGACAAGACTCCGTCCGCCTTTTTTCTACGTTCATGTAATTAGTCCAAAATATGTAAAGTGTAGGTAATTAGCGCCGTGGCCAACATAGGTAGCACGATTTTATAAAATAAGTGACAAACGTAGTGATTTATTATTCTCTTTGTAAGTGACAGATTGACAAAGAAAATATGTCAAGTTTTTGCTTCAAATCTGTCAGTATTTATCATGTATTTATATTATGTTTTTGCTTGTTTACTGTGACCATGCTAAGCCTGCAGCTACACGCAATAAATTGATGCTGAACGCAAGGTCAAATAACATTATAGTAAATTAATCAATAAATCTACGAATCACGGAAGTATGCGGCAGAAACGCAACTTGTAAATTAAATAATAAATAAATACACCATAACATACCTTCCAGATTGTTTCCGTTGACTTTCTCCTCGGTCATTGTTGTAGGCTTTGCTTTCCGCGAAGAACCTCTCTTATCTTGTGGAATAAATTTTTAAAGTTGATCACTAAGAGATGGTGATCAACATCAAGTACTTTAGTCTCAAATATCACGATGTCTCAATGACATGGTCCAAGTGGAGGATTTGCGCAGCTGGAATCAAACTCGTTACGGTATTATATAAGTAACACACAATCGAGCTATCAAGAAAATTTTCGCATTAAATTACAAATTACGATACTACGAGCTCCGCAACCACCGACAAATTACAAATGACATTTGAATTTTGATGAGTCAAACTGACATTTGACTAAACAGCTGACTTTGATAGATGTCAACATGGCCTATAGACAATTATAAAGCCGGCGCTAGAGTTCAAATACGCAAATAGTAAATATTTTTTTCAGTCTATTTTTCAGTCCATATTTTTTCTTTTTCTTCTTTTTTTTTTTTTTTCCTTGTTATGGCTCTCGGCTTGTAAACCATGGCCAGTGTCAAGTAAAGTTTTGGCGGGAGAAAAAAAATTTCGTAAAAAATTTACAAAATTTTCAAGTTGTTTTTCCAGATTATCGTCAAGTCGAAAGTCAAGTCAAAGTCTAAAAAGTAGTCGGTAAAGTCAACGAGTCAAGTCAGTTGTTTTAGTAAAGTGGTAGACCCTTTACTAAAACTTTCGATGGAGTTTTGGAGGGAACACAAAATGGCACGTTTCTTGAAGTTGTATCACTTGCCCACAATTGTGCACGACAACGAATATTTAATGGTTAATATTCTACCAACATTACACATTAAAAACCGAAATAACACAATTTTAGGAAAATAATACAAAAACAAAACGTCACACTTTCGTATACCCGGCAAAACTCCTTTTTCTTCTTTTTTGGCAACTTGACACAAAGGATGTGTATGTTGTGCCACAGACAAGGTAAAAAGATAAGGAATATTGCGGGAAAACCATATTCCTCCTATTATATTTTTCATCATCGTTTTCATGTATCGTCAGGTCTAAAGTCTAGTCAAAGTCTAAGTAAAAGTCAATACAGTCAAGGAGTCAAGTCGGTCGATTCAGTAAAGTGGTAGATGCTTTACTGAAACTTTCGATGGAGTTTTGGAGGGAACACAAAATAGCACGTTTCTGGATATTACATCACTTTCCTACACTTATGCATGAACACGAATATCTAATGGTTAATATTCTACCAATATTACACATTAAAAACCCAGCTAACACAATTTTAGGAAAATAATATAAAAACACAACAGCACACTTTAAATTCCCGGCAAAACTCCAGTCCATATTTTATGTACATAATATTTTGGATTTTTAATACAAGTGTCCCCTCGTGACCACGGCCGTTGCAACACGGCCGAAACGTCGAGAAAAAAGTATGTAGTAGCATTACTACTAGAATATAAGTCGCGTTAAGTCCCGAATAATAAGCATCAAATTTTTAATACAATATGTTTTTCCGGGCCCTAATGATTAAGTATATAACAAAAAAATAATAATAATAGTACTAAAAACTAAATAATATATTATTTATTTAAGCTGCAAAAATTTTACTTCCAATTTAGGTCCTGAAAACCCACAATATTTATTTTTCCCCACTAAATTAAAAAAATAAATCGTACGTCTGGTAATACTGCGTTCTTGCGATATAATAATATTTCCATTGCGGCGTCATTATCGCCGCAGTTGTAAACTCTTCCACATATTAATATATTATGTAGCAAGCTAAACTCTACATGTCTGATTGAGCGGCCTCATACAAAATATTTTACTGAAAACATATTAATAATATTAATTAGCATATTAGCATGCGCAGACAGGCGCGATATTATAGGTCTGCGGGAGCCTTTCGAACATTTTATAACTATTCTTTTATAAAAATTATTTGAAAAAGAGCAAGATAGAGGTGACAATATTTTATAAACTTTATTATTAAACATACTTACCACGACTCGCGAGGTGTAAAATATATTGTAAGCATTCAATGAAAGAAATATAATGGCTTCTACAGATGGCGCGAACCCGGTCTGCAGACCGCGTCCGTGAGGGACGCCGTCCGTCCGTGAGAGCCAAATTTGACAGTTTTGACGGTTCGTCGTCCCACTACACACTACACGAACCTCGTACCGTCAAACCGGAATGACAATTTGTAAAACTGTTTTCGGATTTTAAACTCTATTAATTTTCAATAGAGTTCCAAATGCCCTAAAAGCTTCATTTTCGTAAAGTGTTACCAATTCTGAAAGAAATATTTTCCCCACACTGTATTTGTCAAGTATATTTTGTTATAATTAAAATTAAAAAAAGTATACTTGCAGTGATAGTTTCATAGAATATTTCATTTAAATCCAAAGTATCAGGTAGAAGAAACAGTGACTCACAAATGACTATAAACCAGATACTACATCTGGTTTAAATTATCTTTTAGAAGCTGGAGATAAAGTTTTGCGCAAAACAAAACTAATACTCTCAACTCTCTCAAGAAGAAACCGAAGGGACTTTTGATATTGCTCGAGTAAGCATCCATATTGAAAGTGTAATGCAAAGACTCAGATGATGAAGAACACATGAAGAATTTTTACAGCGTTTTAGTAAATTTATAGACACCAATCTTCTTCAAGAGTTTTAATGTTGAAAAAAAACTTAAATAAAAACAAGATTTTTAAAAACATTACTTTTTATTTATTTCAAGTAAAAAATCGGTTGTCTGTAAAGTCAGTTTACTGACGATAGTTGAACGTGACAACGTATGACGTTGTCACGTTCAACTATCCATAACCCCTTAACCCTCGCTTCTGAATCTCTATAAATAGAAACAAACTTTTTCGACTGTAACCTAAAGTTATTTCGATGTATTTCTTTCAAATCGACCTATGCAAAGAACAAAGTTCTATTTGAATATATCACCAAAGTACTTTTATTGTATTTTTTCAATGATATTATATAAAAAAAACTCAAAGCAGATATGTTACTACCGCGCGCGTTGTGAAGCCATTAAATACGGGCCAATTGACCCGTCTTTTGTATAGTCTGTCTCTTTTATGTAAATGTCATTTCGTATCTTTTATTTCACTTATCTGTCGAATTTGACAATTGAATTTGAAAATTGTTCGGAAGCAATTTAAGCCGGAAAATAGTATGAACGTAACAGATCTGTATTTAGTTGAATATCATTGTATTTTTTACTGCTATCGGACCTCTACATTTTATAGAAAAAATCGGTTGTCTGTAAAGTCGGTTTACTGACGATAGTTGAACGTGACAACGTGTGACGTTATCGCGTTCAACTATCCTTAACCCCTTAGGCTGCGATTTCGACTGAAGCGGAGCGGAGCGGAGCTTATCGGTGCCCGAATTGACCAATCGTGCTATTCCAGCGGAATGACAGCGAAGATTTCGAGCATGGTGATTTGTCAATTCGGCACCGCTAAGCTCCGCTCCGCTCCGCTCCGCTTCAGTCGAAATCGCAGCCTTAACCCTCGCTTCCGAATCTCTATAAATAGAAACAAACTTAGTGTCATCTCACTACCAACTTTGAGTAGCAAGATATTGACAATTGCAGCACTTACGTCAGCGTCTTGTTTGCCCAGCGGGACAAGCTAGATATCACAGCGCCAAGTTCCAGGATCGCGTCCACGCGGCGGCAATACTTTATTTTCGCTTTCTTTAAAAACATGTAAATGTACTATAGTATATAATAAATAGCAGCTGTCCACGCAGACGCATCGCTCACTCAAGTAGGACTTAGGAGAGAGACGGATGTCAAACGCTGCCGAACGCAAAGGCCGATTGTGCTTCCTTGTCGCTCGTTCCGCGCTCTCGCTTGCACTTCAAGCCTTAAATGGAACGCCTCAGAGCGAAGTAACGCCGCATGAACTGTCATGTTTTTCGTGCGCGCACCCCATATCGAATTATAAAACGTTATCAGGTCAAAAAATAAAAATTTAAAAATGTTACGTAAAAACAATAGTTACTACAAGTAACAAGTGTCACCTCTCTACCAACTTCGAGTAGCAAGATATCGACAATTGCAGCACTTACATCAGCGTCTTGTTGGCCCAGCGGGACATTCTTTTATCGTTTTTCTTCTGTAGTTTAGTTTTTGTACAAATAAAAAATCTATTCTATTCTAAAACCCCAATTATTTTAAAAGTAAAGACGGGAGCCGTAAGTTATGTTAAGTATTGCGTTTAATTTATATAACTACAATAAATATTTTTCCTTATATATAGGCAGATATTTGTTAAATTGGCAGCACTAAGCCCACGTGTCAAATTTGACGGTACGCTGCGAACCGTCAAAACTGTCAAATTCGTACCAAGTGAAGTACCTGCATACGAGTTTGACAGCAGTCAAACTCGCCTACGCCTATCTTCACTTCGTACCGGGTTCGCCCGTCTGTAGAGGCCATAATAGCTCCCGCACCGGCTTCGGTAACGGTGGCCGGTTTCATTGAAACCAGGCCAGCTACGCAGGAGTAATTTTATAGTGCCCAAGTGTGTGCGCAGTACACAAGATTACTCTCTATTCCTTTACTCTCATAACCCAGTGGGACGGAAGACAAGAGAACAGGCGCAGGACCGACTTTATACATCCGGCTCATGTATCATCTTACTAGTCAGACAATCAGGTGATCAGCCTGCATTGTCTTAACCAAACTTGAAAATAACATATTGATTCCAACGCGGGAATCGAACCCGCGACCTCCGAGTCAAGAGCCGCGCTCTATATTATGAAAGAAAGGTGTGTAAATAAAGCTTAAGAACTATTTTACATTGGCATTTGGCAACACTTCCATTTTGATCAATTTGTGAAGTGTCGTCAATGCGTCACACAATGAGAGGATTTTTTATTTTATAAATTCCGCAATATTGTTTTACCGAAGTGAGGAAAAAACCCTAAACGTTGACTATTTGTGATTTACAAAACTATGGCAGATAAAAGGAAAACTCGGAAACGTAAAGAGGTAAGTTGTACACGTGTGAGTTTTTGCGTATTTTTGTTTATTTACAGGCGATTTTTTTACACTCAAAAGTCATACGTATACAGCTGAGCCGTGAGAGAAAATGCGCTTTTCCGTAGGTTACAGAATTTTCGCCGCTGCTGCATACGAGTTTTAGTATAAATATAAAAGTTAAAATTCTTAAGTTTCGATAGCGGTTTCCTTGAGTTGCAATTTTATGCTATCAAACATACAAAATATCTATACCTAATATTTCCTAGGTTGGTCTATTATTGCGTGGAATAAACAGTAAATTTGTTAATCTCCTGATTATAAGTCCCTTAGTGTTTATTTATAGAAAAACAGCTGATACAAGTAAGTATTCTTCTTTGTTTGTTAAGTGCCAAACTACATGAAAGATTTATTTGTTTACAGCTGAAAAAGGTGAGTAAAATACGCTATTTTAATATCAACAAAAATGTATTGTTTTATCTGTGGGGAAACTACGTAGAGGATAGCTCATTGAATCTAATATTAAATTCATACCGATTATACTCCAAAATTCAGTCTACTACCAACATTTTGTTACTATTATTTATTATAATTTGCCTATGTGGCAAATGGCTTAGTAGGTATTTTCTTGCAAATTACTTTATACTGAAAGACACATGTTAAAAGTTATATTATTGTAACTTATATCTTAAATAATACTACTGTGAAGACTTGCATTCAATGCTTCAACTCCGAGCGGTCGAATTTGACCGCAATAACAATAGATTGCCAGGAATCCAGGACCGAGGGATTAATATTGCCGGCACTTTTCTTTCTTCTTTTTCTATCTTCATCTGGGTAAATTGCCATCATTTTTTAAGTTTTAGTCGTTTTTAAAAATATTTCTCAAATGTGTAGCTATACATTTTAATACCTCGATTGTGGAAAAACCAGATACAATAGCTTATCTATTGTTAGCGTGGCCGCATGTGGCAGCTTGGGGCTTTTAACCATGGCCTTAAGGCGAAGACAGTTGCCAATTCAACATCTTTGTGCAGTTTTCTACACATATATAATATTTCATTGATTGGCACAAAAAAAATATATGTGATTTTTTATTATATTTGAAAAAGCTTCTTTATTTTAAACAATAAAATAATGTATTCCTACTGGATGAAAAAAAACACCAAAGTCACAACATCCAGGAACTTTAAACAGTTCTAACTAAAATAATGTACAAGCTATGCTTTTAAAAATTTGTTTATTTGATACCTCTTACAAAAATCCAAAGCTTGTAAGATTTAATTTTCGGTTCTGACATCTATATTTCCCATAATATTTATTTTTTCCTCCAACAAACGAAAAACGTATCCACGCTACCGAGTGAACATTTCACATCTCTGTCTCTCTGGCATGAAAATCAACAGTGGTGTGAGAGTGATGTGAGATCAAGGTCATTGGCAGTTGTCAGTGACTTAAACGGCCTCAAATTTATAAAAAAAATAGGCCATTATAGGCCACGGCCTAGGGGTGGTAGAGTCCATAGAGGCGCTACAGATTTCGTACATGGGGCGGCAGAAATAAAGTGGCCTACTCACATAAAAAATGTAAATTCCACACTGGGCTTTAAGCTTCAAATAAATAAGCTGATAAGATGATTGCATGTTCTTTCCACTTAAAAATTATGGGCTTATAAATCGCACTAAATAGATATACCTCTAGAATCTAGACAAGTTGTGTTTACATTAGACAATTATAAACCAAATTGATATTTATTTTCGCATCTATTGACTTTGTAGATAAACTATAGCAGAGATTCTTAGAAGTTTCCCTTTTTTCCAAATTCATCCCTTTTGGAAATAAACCAAGCCAATGTTTGCTTACCACGGCTTTTAATACAAAACAGGCCGGCCAGCACAACCGATAGTAAGTTCTATAAGTGTATCACTAGAGCCAACTCGCCCCAAAAGTTAATCATTGGTTAACTATGTTCTTTCTCTCATTTATCTTATATTATTTGTATTATTAAGAGCCCGAACAACGGCGTAACGAGCCCGATTTGGTTGGGCCGTCTGTTGGGGCTCTTATATATATACATTTATTTCGACAGTGCATAAATTAGTACATAGCATACTCTGCTATCTTTTTTTAATTTGCTATTTCATTATGTTCTTTTACTCACTCTCAATGGAACTGATAGAAGTATGTATGACACAGCAGATTTGCAAAAAGTATACAATTATATTATAGCTCTATACTTTTTTGCGTCCCGACGGCATGCAATGGGGATTGTCCATTTTTTTTTAATTTTGCTCATTACAAAAACATTTCGAGGAATAAGGTCAGTGATCGTTTTTCTGTATATAAACGAAAGAAATACCCATTAGTTACTTATATTTTTGAACAAATATGTTTAACCTTAGTTTGACCTTCAATGGCGTTAAATTAGCAATAAATTCGACCAACATTATGTTTAGAACTTTTGGTAAGCTTCTCGTATCAGCTTTCACATAATGAGAACTTGCATTTGACGATCCAGCCATTATAAATAAGATTGAAAGGAAAAAAAACATACTGCAGAGGTCAATTGACCGCCGATGATGACGTCAGAGCGAAACTTTAAAAATTGATTGAGAAAAAACTAGCCAATGAATTTCAAAATTATTGAATTTATATTCATAAAATACCCTATTTTAACGAAAAAAAATATAAAAAGTACATGTGATTTTTTTTGGACAATGCCCATTGCACTCAATTAAATAAAAGGGGAATGTAACAAAAGATTAGTAATTAATAATTATTTACCATTGGATTATACGTAATACGCACTTTCGAAGTGTCGAAGCATGTACATTAAAATGTGCCCCGGCCATTAAAAGAGTAGGCAGTAGTCTAGCGGTAGTAACTTAAACGGAGGATTAATAGTGACCCAGTTTGGTGCAACTTGTCCTAAGTCAACGGTACACGTACCGTCAGCAAATCAAGTCGTTAGTGGGAATTTGCCCCACTTTCACCATGGAGTTAGTTGATCATTTCTGCCGCGAATAGTCGTGTAAAATGAGAGAATTTGTGAGTTTATTCACTTTGTATTTTTCTATTTATAATATGGACTATACTTTGTCTGAAATAAACGATTTGAATTTGTATACTGTCAAAATGAATTGAATTCATTTGTAAATAAATAAAAGTGCAACTCAACTAAATGTGCTATAATGTTTTTATATCTTATTGCGCTTGTAATAAGTAACATCAAATCTAGTGAAGACGGAGTCTTGCAATTTTAGAATTTAAATAAAGATTGTGCGATAGGACAGGTCACAGGACAGATCTCGAACTATCGGTAACTGAGAAGTTCCATTTGTTTCAGCTTTTTTCCTATTTTTTGTTTTATATGTGTCCTTTTTCGTAGTACTCTACGTCGCGTCGTAACACATACTTAAATCTATACATATTATAAAACAAAGTCACTTTTTTCCCTCATGTCTCTTTGTTACCTTCAATCTTTAAAACTACGCAACGGATTTTGTTGATTCTTTCAGTGTTAAATAGCCCATTTATCGAGGAAGGCTATAGAGTATAGGCTATATTTATTATTTTATCAATTATCACGCTAAGACTAATAGGAGCGAACAAATAGAGGAAAATGTGGAAAAAACGGGGAAAATTATGTGAAAGGGCTAACTTGAACGCGCTAATCTCAGGAACTACTGGTCCGATTTGAAAAATTCTTTCAGGGTTAGATAGCCCATTTGTTGAGGAAGGCTATAGATGTAGGCTATATTTTATCACGCTAAAATTAATAGGAGAATGTGGAAAAAACGGGGGAAAATATTTGAAAGGGCTTATCTCGCGAACTACTGGAGCAATTTTTATGTTATTTGGCACAGATAAGAAAAAGATCACGTGAAGGATCATTGGCTATCGATTTTAATCATTTTTTTCAGTGGAGCTATATATTTTATACCCGTGCGGCGCCGGGGCGGGTCGCTAGTAAGTTATAAGTAAAGGAATATTTATTTCAATTTACATCTGCATTCTGCAACATTAAGACAATACGACAGTGGGTAATTAAAAATGTTTTTAATGTCTGATGCAATTTGATATAATTGTTACTTTATATACAACTAGCTGACCCGACAGACGTTGTCCTGTCTTAACGATGATTATTTAATTCGAATTGGTATAATTAAGAAAACAATAGATTAAAATTAGTATCTTCATGCCAAATTTCATCAAAATAGATTAATAAATAGTTTAAGCGAAAATCATAAAAGTTTATTGTGCAGGAACCGTACATTTTCCGGGACAAAAAGTATTCCTTGTCCTTTCCCGAGACTTAAAGTATCTCCATACCGAATTTCATAAAATAGACTGAATAGTTTAGGCGAAAATCAAAAAAGTTTATTGTGCGGGAACCGTACATTTTCCGGGACCAAAAGTATCCCTTGTCCTTTCCCGAGACTCAAAGTATCTCCATACCAAAATTCATCAAAATCGATTGAATAGTTTACGCGCAAATCATAAAAGTATATTGTGCAGTAACCGTACATTTTTCCTGGAAAAAATGTATCTTATGTCCTTTTCCTGGTTCTAAGCTACCTCTGCACCAATTTTCAGCCAAATCGGTTTATCCGTTCTTGATATAAAAGTTTATTGGGCGGGAACCGTACATTTTCCGGGACAAAAAGTATTCCTTGTTCTTTCCCGAGACCCAAAGTATCTCCATACCAAAATTCATCAAAATCGATTGAATAGTTTACGCGCAAATCATAAAAGTATATTGTGCAGTAACCGTACATTTTTCCGGGACAAAATGTATCCTATGTCCTTTTCCTGGTTCTAAGCTACCTGTCCACCAATTTTCAGCCAAATCGGTTTATCCGTTCTTGAGTTATAAGTAGTGTAACTAACACCACTTTCTTTTATATATCGCACACCTAGTTAAAGACTAGCTCAACTCTAAATATCACTTTTTTCAGGAATCAGATAAGCGTTTTATTTAATTTTTATTTAAATATTATTTAGAATATTAAAAACATTCTTATAGGTTCTTGTGTATAAATTTACGCAGATAATTGTTTTGATAAGGGTTTTCCGTCAAATAACACTAATACTTTATAATTTCGTTGTTTTGAGTTAGGTTGATATTCAAGACAAAATCATTGTTAAATATTTTTATTAAGTCGAAATGAGCTCTTATTACTGATTTTTTTTAAATTAGTGTAGTATTAATCTGTATTTATGTATCTAGTATTAACCATAAATAGTAGTGTATAGATCTTCATTATATTTTATTTAATTTAGTTTCGGTACGATTATCATAATAAAACAAATATATTAAAAAAGAAATTACCTTTAATTAGGTGTTACAAAGAAACAAAAAAATCTATCAAAATTCTTAAAACCCGGGAATAGGTTTATAAAATCATAAACATAGTTATAATATTCAACATTAATAATTGTATCAAAAAGACGTTTAAAACTAGAGAATTCCTTTTCATATTAATTAAGGAATGTCTGTGATTAAAGCTTTATTTAAGTTATTTAACTAGTATTACGGATACTTATTACGGACATTATCTTTAGTACAAAAACAGTTTTCTTCTTCATTAATGACAATAATAAAACAAAGAAATTTCTTCTAAATTTAACAATATAACATCATAAAATTAAATTGGCACCTATATTAACTATCAGACTTTGCCTTTGGTAATTACTTACTTAATCTATAAAATAGTTGGTAATCAACACTTATGATCTATAATCAGACTTTAATATTTAACATTATAAAATATCCCAAATTCCTAATCATAACACCTAATAAATCACAGAACACGGTTACCAATAACACTTTTACCTACTACTAGTAGAACCTTATAAAATAATCAGACTTTGTTCCTACCATACCTAATAATCAGTACTTAATAAATCACGGTCTAATAATATGTAATAATACCTAAACCCTGTTTTGAAAAATTATTCTACAGCAAGTGCATTTTTGTAATACGAATCGTAGTACATCTGGGGAATCATTTTCTTGTTAATTAATTCCTGAATGTCCCGCTTTTTATTAGCGCCCAGTGGTATTTTTTGCAGATATGCTGGTTTCAAATTTGGGGAAAATACATGATTTTGCGCTCGCCTTAGATTTCTTACAAAGGCTTTCTTAAAAACCGGCTCTTCATAAGAGGTTTTATAAAAAAATGACATCGGCTGCTGCTTTTCAACGCGGAGTTGTTTAATGTCATGCCATTTAATTTGTTCTCTGTCAGCATTTACTGTGAAATTACTACCCCACTCATCTTGAAGGGCCTTTAAATCATAGAACTTGTCATGTGTTAGTTCTTCCACATGATAAGGATTCCCAGTCTTTTTAGCTGACCTGATCAAGGTAGCGTATTGTTGTGGACAGTATATAGGACCTGATTTAGTATAACGTTTGATTTGTTTTTCTATAACACTGTGCACGTTATCTCCCTCATTTTGCGAATGCCCGCGCACCAAAAATTTATGTGTAATTGAGTTGACTCTCATGGTTGAAACAGCAAAAGCATAGGCTGACAGTAGATATTTATTTTTTTGTTGACCACAACAGTTGTCGCTGTAAAATATAATATCTAAATCTTTATCTGAAGCATTTTTCTCAACTAATGTTTTTATATACAGAAGCACACAAGATCCTATTTCCACAGCGCCACGTTTGCCTTCAATTTCGTCCCAAAAATAACAAACTACATTTTTTGCAAATAAATCACTTATAGTGAAATTTAGACAGTTTATTCTTGATTTATAATAAAATAAAGATGCTTGACCTTTGGGAATTTGCATTACGGCTTGCAGATCGTAAACCGCAACAAATACATCTGCTCGTTGCTTGTCAGCATCCTTTTCTGTTCTAGACAATATTTTTTCTTTCAAATGTTGCTCATAAGCCATCTTTAAGTTTTGTTTTGCTTCTTCATTTGAATTATTGTATGTTTCGCAAAGGTCACACGCATCCTTTTTCGGGATGTGAAAAGAAATATTAAATTGTGTATTAAAAATACGATAAAAGGTTGTTGATGTAGCAAATGGTAGATTTCCACTTTCCCGTAGATCTTTATAGTCCCGGTATAGATCTGCAAGTGATTTTTCGCTTGTGATGTATTCCCTTGTAGTTTGTGCTCGAAGGTAATGGGACTCTACTCTAGGGATAGAGTTGATAAATGTGACGACACTTTCTTTTATTTCATTATCTATTTTAGCATGATTGCCATGCTTTCCCCTTTTCTCATCTTCCATAAAACCACCTTCTTGTCGTTTAGAAAGAGCAGTCTTAATGCATTGATCGCTGATACTAAGAGTAGATCTAAAGAATGTTTTGCAGACTCTAACACGAATGCCGTCAACATCAAAGAAAAACGCAGAATTGAGTGCTCTAAGATTTTGAGTACTGCTGTATCTATATTTAGGCTTAATACATTCAGTATGTCGTACGATAAACTCTCTTTGCTTTTGGAGGTCGCCCAACTTCCAAAAACCATCGAAAAAACTTGTGCGTAAATATTCATTTATTTTATCCTTGCATTTTAACCTGCATTTATCGTTACATGGAGGCTTGATCGCTCTTTCAGCTACTTTCTTTTTAGTTGTACTTTCGTATGCTTTACCCGCATTTCGTAAAGCCTTCTTAACATTTATGGCCCAGGCTGCAGGGTTCCTTATTCTCTTCTTACAAATTCGAAAGTTGTCAGAGGCAGCAGGTGATGGGTTAATAATTGGCTGAGATGTGGAAGCTTCAAGATGATCGTTGCGTGAAAGGTAGTTAGTATCCGATACAGCATAGGTTACAGAGTTATTACCTATTTCTATTTCTTTGTTACTGCTATTGGTGCTGCTGGAACTATCCGATGATGAACTGCTAGAACTATCCGACGATGAGTTAGAACTTGACGAGCTAGAAGAAGTAGAAGAGCGAGATCTTTTTCTTGTAATGGGGAAGACTGGACGGTGAGTTTCCTTCTCGGTAGGCAAAGTGTAATGGAAATCCTTATCCGAGTCATCAAAATCACTACCCTCGCTATTTACTGGTGAAATAAAGTAGGACGGTCTCACCTGAGATCTTTTTGACGTAGATTGCGGCGCTTTTGAGTTCTCTGCCATCTCCCCATTATGATTCGCTAAGACATCGTCCATTACCTTAGTGTTGGTGGAAGGTGTTGGTGTGTTCTGTTGCAGCGCTATTCCCATATTAGTGTCCTCTGGTTCATTTAGTATGATTTCTCTCATGATTGAGGGGCTTGTTGAAGGTGACCATGTGGTCGGTGTGTTCTCGTGAGGCTCCAACTCGTTATCGTTGCCCACTGGTTCATTTGCTATGGGTTTTTTTGTCACTGTAGTGCTCGTTGAAGGCAATGATGTGCTCTCTTGTGGCTTCAGTTCTACATCGTTGCACTCGGATTCACTTAAACCAGCTGATGCCATGGCCTTTTTTAGTAATAGAAGACCACGACCCTTCATCTTCTGAAAAAATCATCATTAAGTTGATTTATCCACAAAGACTACACTAACTCAAAAAACACATAGTATAACTCGAAGTCGACACTTCTTAATAATATTTTTTGAATCACTCGGACAAATAAAACTTTAATCCAAAATATTCCTATATTGAAACGAACTGTAGGAGTTATGGCTACAATAATAAGGGCGATTTTCATTTAACCAACAATACTCGATTAATTCAAATAATTTCAACAATAATAAGCTATTTATAGTTAGTAAAAAAAAATACTTACGTTTGTAAGCAAACACTCGACTAAGTCGAAATAATATATTTTTTTAATATTATTTTATCACCAGTTCAACCACGAAGCCTACAATAACTAAAAATAATTTACGTATTCAATACACGGTCAACCATGAATACACGCTCAACTCGAAATAATCTGGTATTTAATTGAACAGACAGCACCCGTCCCTTTAGCTAACATGTCGCAACTGGCAATGCGCGGGTATTGTTGGCGAGGGGTATGGGCCCCGCGAGTCACGAATAGTAGCTTACAGCGCCATCTTCATTTTATTTATGGAACTATTTATACAGGTGTCTTTGGAGATTATGTAGTTTTGAACGAAGAATCCCGTAATGGTAATAAGTCATTTTCAAATTATTTCGAGTTGTGTGACTCTTTAACTAGGTGTGCGATATATAGATGAAGATTTTTTATTTTTTGTGGTCCATACGATAATTTTATTATGTTTTGTATCCATACTCAATACTATAAATGCGAACTAATATTATAAACGCGAAAGTGTGTCCGTCTGTCTGTCTGTCTGTTACCTCTTCACGCCCAAACCCGCTGAACCGATTTTGTTGGGTGTGGAGATAGTTCGAGTCCCGGGAAAGGACATAGGATACTTTTTATCCCGAAAAAATGTACGGTTCCCGCGGGATAAACTAATTTTGGCGCAACGGAGTTGCGGGCATCATCTAGAATCTAGATTATATTCTGTAATAAAATGTAGAGCCCCTTATAAAATACTACATGACCCCCGCAACTCGTTTATCGCGCGGAAAACGTACATTTTTCCGCGACAAAAAGAATCCTATGTCCTTTCCCGGGATTCAAAGTAGGTACCCTATCTCCATACCAAATTTCAGCAAAATCTGTTCAGCCGTTTGGGCGTGAAGAGGTAACAGGAAGTATGGATACATGGATGTATGGTCCATGTACGACAATGGATACCTACGCTACACAACGTTTTGTTCTTGTTTTTTTATATAGAATTGCTGATTTAAACTAAGTAGGTACGTTGGAAAAGTCGCTCGAATAAAGCTACAAAGACAAGAATTTGATCTTATTTAGTGTGTAACTTTTTTATAAACTAAGGTAGAGATGATTAAATTCAAAGTCTTTTTATGTAATAATAATTTAAGCTGTTATTTAAATTAAATTAAGAATTTTATTAGAATTATACTCCTTGTAAAAGATATCACGGAGACAAACTAACAAGTCCATAAACTCAATATATCTGTCGTCTGACCGAACATAACCTGACGAAAATACACACGAAATTTTTTCGAACGGACAGAAATAACATTTCCGTTCCGTAAGAGTTGCCTACGTATTTTACCGAGAGGGTCAAACTTATGCTTAAAAGATATAGTGGCCTCTTGAAAACCCGGAGTCAAATTCGAGGTACTGTATAAATTATAATAAAGGTGGAAGGGTGTTGGAGAGATCATACTCTTGCAACTTTTCTATATTGAAGACATTAAATGTGTATAGGAGATGATCAGGGTATCCATTGTTATCCAATAAATTCCATAAAACAACTAAAATCTGAAGTAGTAAATGCAGGTAAATATGAGTAAATGAAAGAGATAAAGTGACAAAGATAAAGTGAAAAATTCTGCACACATGCACTAAGCCTGCTGTGGCAATAATTAGATACAAATAGTGTTCAAACAGTTGCCATATAATTCTACCACTAATGACCATTTAATAGTATAGTCACAAGCGACCGTGACCCGCCGCGCCGGTTTTTACGATGACCTTGTTGAGTCAAGTTCAATAGTTTATGTAACCGATTTATTTAGAAGTACTCTGTTTGTTCCGTAATAGCTTTCTGTTCTATTTTCAATTTTCATAGTTTTGTTTTGTATATTTGCTCTTTAGTTCATCCATAGTCCATAATCTATCTTCTATAATCTATATTATTATCTTATTATCTTCTCTAATCCATACTAATATTATTAATGCGAAAGTGTGTCTGTCTGTCTGTTACCTCTTCACGCCCAAACCGCTGAACCGATTTTGCTGAAATTTGGTATGGAGATACTTTGAGTCACGGGAAAGGACATAGGATACTTTTTATCCTGGAAAAATGTACGGTTCTCGCGCGATTTAAGGTGATTTGGCGCAACGGAGTTGCGGGCGTCATCTAATTTAAAATATTATAAAGATGATATTATAAGTTTAAACACTTACGGATTTTGTCACGGAGCACTTTTATTAATCCCGACGTTTCGGCTACTTTGCAGCGGCCGTGGTCACGGGCGGACGCCGTGGGACGTGGTCCGCCCGTGACCAAATCCGTAAGTGTTTAAACTTATAATATCATGAGTGATACTCGCGAAAACTTAAGAAATCATTATATTATAATGATGTTTCTTGTAACAAAATCGTTAAGTCTGGCCGTTCGATTATGATCAGTTTCTCAAGCCATTACAAGCTACAACGGTATCCTTATATACCTATAACGGCTTTATACAGAGTCAGTAACAACCGACAATGTCTTATATTATATCTTCTTATCTTATATATAAAAATGGATTTTCAAATGTGTTAGTCGCGCTAAAACTCGAAAACGGCTGAACGGATTGGGCTGATTTTAGTCTTGAAATATTCGTACAAGTCCAGGGAAGGTTTTAAAGTGACACGAAGTTCACCGGGACAGCTCGTAACAAATAAATAGTGTGTTGCAAAAATCGACGACTAGACTATAATGTTATAGCCTCTTTTATTTTTAAGTCGGTTAAACAGATTCTTCTTTGTAACGTTATATGTTTTTAGTTGCCATTTTAAGGTGTAACAGAACAAAGTGACAATGGTTTAGGGCATGTATGAGTCCCCTATACATATAGAGTTCGCTGTGAAAGTAGCAGCGCTGAAAGAGTAACTTGTTTTACTTTGTGAAAATTCACAACGCTAAGGCACTTCCTCATACAAACCCCAAAGAAAAATTTGCTCCTTTAGTGCTGCTACTTTCACAGTGAACCCTATATTATGGAACACATACACACTCAAGTATTCTCAGTTATTACTTAGTTTTCTTACACCATGTATAAGGCCTTAATCGGCCAAGTGCGGCTCGCACTTGGCCGATTATTATTCGGCGCCTTGGGCTGAGCCGTCGCCTGGCGTCGAATTTTATGGTTGGTTACCTGGTTAACTACCTAGTATCACCTGCCTTCTAGGTGTCTTGTTTTGTCGGAGGCTGATGATTATAACCGTGATATTAATTATACCGTAAACGTGACGTATCTGGCGTGAACACGTGGACGTTTTACGGGGCGATGTAAAATTGTAAATCAATTAGATATTAATATTTTTCATGTGCGTAGTTATTACGTAGCTAGTTAGTTTATTTGGTTGGTAATTGGTATGACTATGATTACGGCTATACTTGACATTTGTGTTGGAGCTTGCTGCTTGTAAGGGAAACATTTTAGCTTTGTGTAATCCTAAAAAAATCTCAAGAATATATTTCACGGATTTTATAGAGTTTTTTTTAACCGAATACCAACTTACAGATGCTGATAGTAATAGTATTATGATTAGGCTTAAACTACTCAATCAACTCTACTACTAGAGCTCATTAATCGGAACTTAGCGCGACTTCTAACAATATCCGGCCCGTATCGGTTATTATTAGATCACTGGAAAGCTTCGCGTTGCATTAAATTAAAACTTATTAATCGGGACTAAATCGCGTTAAGTCCCCATTAATAAGTTTTAATTAGAGCCTAGAGTTTAAGTTGGATAAAGAATAATATTATTATTAAGCTGTTTATTTTCTTATCATCTATATTCTATTCTGTCTTATGTTTCCTATTTCTTTAATAAACTATCTCAAGATAAGTTCTTAAACACTTTAATATGTATGTTATTTAAAAAAAGAACACTTTTACTAAATATTTCATTTTTTAAATTCCAGGAGTTCGGTGAGCCAAAGGAATCAGAGAAGCCCACAAAAGATGAGTATGCGGTAGCGAAATGGCTGAAAGCGAACGTGCCCACGAAGAAGACCAAGTTCTTGAACCACCATGTTGAATATTTTACAGGTTTGGTCCATTTTGTACTATCGAAGGAATTGATTTAGAAGCACTTGATGGACCCACGTCATTTGGTCGGATAATGTCTATTCAATGTTAGCTGTGATCTATCGACTGGGTTTGACATAGCTCGACCAAACTACGTAGGTCTGCCAATTGCATATGATTTAACTTTTCTGATAGTAGGTACTTTATAATTTATAGTACTAGACGTTCCGCGCGGCTTTGCTCTCATAAGAAAAGAATTCCTTGGGGAAACCCCCCTTTTTAGGGTTCCGTACCCAAAGGGTAAAAACGGGAACCTGTTACTGAGACTTCGATGTCCGTCCGTCTGTCTGTCTCCAGGCTGTATCTTATGAAACGGCTATAGCTAGACCTCTGCAATTTTCACAGATTGTGTATTTCTGTTGCCGCTCGCGCTATATCAACAAACTACGTTCTGCGCGGCTTCGCCCGCGTATATTAGATATTTCACAGACAAATTATTCCAAAAAAATAGTCTATGATCCTTCACGTAGTCTATTTCTTAACTGTGCCAAAAAATAGACAAATTGCTTCGGTAGTTAGTGAGATCAGCCCTTTCAAATAATTTCCCCCCGTTTTTCCACATTTTCCTCTATTTCTTCGCTTCTATTAGTCTTAGCGTGATAAAATATAGCCTATAGCCTTCCTCGATAATTGGCCTATCTAACACTGAAAGAATTATTCAAATCGGACCAGTAGTTCCTGAGATTAACGCATTCAAACAAACAAACAAACAAACTCTTCCGCTTTATAATCTAATCTAATCTATACTTATAAAATTACATGTCCTGATTGACTGACTGACTGACTGACTGACTGATTCATCATCGCTGAGCAAAAACTGTTAAAGTTACAGCCACGAAATTTGGTGAGTAGGGTTATTTCATTAAGTAGACACCCACTAAGGAAGGAATTTTGAAAATTTTACCCTGAAGGGGGTGAAATAGGGGTTGAAAGTTTGAATGAAAGTCAGTCATTTCTTGAGTTAGAAACATGAAACTTTATTTTTGGGTTACTGATTAAAAATGAATGGATACGTATTTAAGCGTTTTTGAAAATTCTACCCCCAAGGGGGTGAAATTGGGGTTGAAAGTTTGAATGAAAGTCCGTTATTTCTTAAGTTAGAAACATGAAATTTTATGTTTGGGCTACTGATTAAAAATAATTGGATACGTGTTTAAGCGTTTTTGGAAATTCTACCCCCAAGGGGGTGAAATTGGGGTTGAAAGTTTGAATGAAAGATCGTCATTTCTTGAGTTAGAAACTCGAAACTTTACTTTTGCGCTACTGATTAAAAATGAATGGATACGTATTTAAGCGTTTCTGGTAATTCTACCCTCAAGGGGGTAAATTGGGGTAGAAAATTTCAATGAAAGTCGTCATTTCTCGAGTTAGAAACATGAAAGTTTATTGACGTTTGCGTTTGACGTTTGCTGAAATAGGGTCCTGTTTTTACCCTTTGTATAAGAAACCACAAAAAGGCGAAGACTATCCATCGTTGTTATTATACTATGTTAACGCGGACGAAGTCGCGGACAACAGTATTATATATGTATAAATCTCCTGTCACGATGTTTGTCCGCGATTTTGTTTCTTTTTTTTTAAATGTGTGCTTTTTTCCAATTTGAGAGATAAGATAGCTTAGAATTTAGATCTTTAATAGGCTACTTGACCTATATTCAATTTCATTGAACAAATGCATATTTCTAGTAGAACTTGGCCTAGGAAACCGTATTTCACCCTTATTATCAAATAAAAGCTTATGATTGATAAATAAACTCGATTTGAAAATATGATTTTATGAATATAGGAATTGTACTGACGAAAACGCTTTTGCAGTACTTCCGATTTGGATGTGACGTCATCCTCCTACTAATTTAATATCTTTTATTTATCGCGCTCGCCATATGTAAGTTTATTTGTACATAAATAATAAGAATAAGCCTATTATATATTTTCTTCAATAATTCAAATAAAACATCAGTTTTATATATATTATTTCCATTTATTGTAGACGGGAAATGAAATGGCCAAAACTTTTCTCCAAAAGTTTTCAACATTACAAATGATTTCTAATTTCTTATATAATTATTTTATAATTTTTGGGCACTTTTAGACTCGTACATTTAGCACATTAAAAAAAATTCAATAAAGAGAGTTTAAAATGCAAAGCGTATGACGTCACACTATGGCGGACAGTGTTTTCGGCGCCATTTAAGAGGCATATTTTTCAATAAACATTTTTATGGGTTTCTACTGTGTAAAATATTAAAATATTAGTTTTTTTTGTAAAAATGAATGATTATGAAGCGATTAGCATGAAGAAAAAAATTAGGTCAAGTAGCCTATTATAGTCGCAATTTTATTTTATTGCAAATTATTTGTCTATAAAGAGCGACTATTGTTTACGGGTCATTGGGTCACAGGATAGCGATGGACGTTGCCATGGTGACATACTTATTTAGTCACTAATTCTATAAAATAATACGGGCGATATACTTTATATACATATAATATGGCAAATAAACGTTTGCCGGGACAGCTAGTATTAGTATAGATACTAAAAACAAAATAAATACAGCTCCCATACAACAAACGTGATTTAACAGCCCTATAATGAGTCCAGGGAAGCGACAAAATATACGGTTTCCGAGCGACGAATGGGGATTGTCCATTTTTTTTTAATTTTGCTCATTACAAAAACATTTCGAGGAATAAGGTCAGTGATCGTTTTTCTGTATATAAACGAAAAAAATACCCATTAGTTACTTATATTTTTGAACAAATATGTTTAACCTTAGTTTGACCTTCAATGGCGTTAAATTAGCAATAAATGCGACCAACATTACGTTTCGAACTTCTGGTAAGCTTCTCGTATCAGCTTTCACATAATGAGAAATTGCATTTGACGAACCAGCCATTATAAATAAGATTGAAAGGAAAAAAAACATACTGCAGAGGTCAATGGGGATTGTCCATTTTTTTTAAATTTTGCTCATTACAAAAACATTTCGAGGAATAAGGTCAGTGATCGTTTTTCTGTATATAAACGAAAAAAATACCCATTAGTTACTTATATTTTTGAACAAATATGTTTGACCTTAGTTTGACCTTCAATGGCGTTAAATTTGCAATAAATTCGACCAACATTACGTTTCGAACTTTTGGTAAGCTTCTCGTATCAGCTTTCACATAATGAGAACTTGCATTTGACGAACCAGCCATTATAAATAAGATTGATAGGAAAAAAAACATACTGCAGAGGTCAATTGGCCGCCGATGATGACGTCAGAGCGAAACTTTAAAAATTTATTGAGAAAAAACTAGCCAATGAATTTCAAAATTATTGAATTTATATTCTTAAAATACCCTATTTTAACGAAAAAAAATATAAAAAGTACATGTGATTTTTTTTGGACAATGCCCATTGGCCGCCGATGATGACGTCACAGCGAAACTTTAAAAATTTATTGAGAAAAAACTAGCCAATGAATTTCAAAATTATTTAATTTATATTCTAACTAAAAATACCCTATTTTAACGAAAAAAAATATAAAAAGTACATGTGATTTTTTTTGGACAAAGCCCATTTAATAATTAACTGCTCTATACGCGTAAATACAAATGTATTGTTACTTGTTAGTGTTTGTTACCTATAAGGTAATGTGATCATTTCATTTCTTTTTTGCGTGCACACTTATTGATCAAAGAACTATGATATTGCGTCAATATCTTGCGAAGTTAGAAATATAACGTAATTCTTGCGGTTTTATGGCATTTTAAGTTTATCAGAAACACTCAACAACAAATTAGTAACACACTTCGAAGCATAAAACACAAGAATCAATAAAACATTGTTAATAGGTCAGCTTATTAAACATAGATAAAAATATTTACATAATTAAAACGTGTAACGAGTACATTCAGATAAAGAGCAGGAATTATATTCTAGGTTAATCGAAGATGTACTTATTTAATTTAATCGTTATGGTATCTTTGGTAATACTTTGCATATAGGTGTGTATTATAATGTGATGTAAAAATAAAAACTATTTTTTTTATTTAATTTTTCCCGGGACTCAAAAGTACATTTCATCAAAATTGGTTCAGCGGTTTGGGCGTGAAGAGGTAACAGATAGACAGACAGATACACTTTCGCATTTTATAATATTACTAGCTGTTGCCCGCGACTTCGTCCGCGTGGACTTCAGTTTATAGCGCGCGATGTCAACAAAATTGGTGTCAAAATAAGCTTTTATAAAAAAAACCTAGTACCCATTAAATCAAAACACCCAAAAACAGCTGTGCAGTGTGCACATAATTTATTTCATTTTTTAATATTAAACTTTATTATGCCAAATAAAGTATATTTAGCCCCCCAATTACACAACTTTACCATAAACTATTAATTATCATTGATAGATTTAAGGTTACGTCACTGCATAGATAAAGTACTGAGTTATTTAATAACGTAACAAAGAAATAACAATCGAAAAAATCGAAAACCTGATGTAAGATGATACCACCTCTTATAGAAAGACATTTGAGCAAGCGTCATCGCGAGGTAGTAGACGGTACGGCGCCATCTATTATGAATTTTTGGAACTAACTTAATTTGAACAAATTTACGCATTTTCACCCTCTTACAACTATTTTTTCCAGTTAAAAAGTAGCCTATGTCCTTTCTAAGGCTTTAGACTATCTGTGTACAAAATTTCATTACAATCGGTTCGGTAGTTTTGGCGTGAAAGCGAGACAGACAGACAGAGATACTTTCTCATTTATAATATTAGTAAAGATTAGTATGGATACCCGTTATCTAACTCTATTTGTATTCAAACCTCCAGGCACAAAAGCAGTTGACGCGCTGCTGACATCTAAATGGGCGACGGGCAAGAACCCCTTGTTCACCACCAGACACGAGGTGGCAGACTTCCTGCACCAGATGCTGCTGCACAAGCTGTTCCACCGGGCCAAGAAGGTATGGGGTACTTTCAGAGAGTAGCCAATATGTTCTGAAGCTATTTCATGAGTCATGCAGCATGTCCCATCAAGAAATTAAAAACCAAAAGATGCTCTTAATTCCAATGAATCCTCAATCCTGTTAAAGTGTTCTGTATTTCACAGAGTCAACTCATATTATGTTAGTCTGTAAATGGGTCTTGGAAGAATATAGGCTATTTAATAGATAATATCTAATGTTAAATTACCCGAGAAATCAATTCTAATTCCTAATGGTGCGTCCACATTTGTATCATTCGGTCGGCGATCGGGGCGTATCATGATACGCGTATCATTTTGACACGCTTCGATGATACGCGACGGAGATCTGATCGGAGATCTGATCGCGCAAATGATACAAATGTGGACGCACCGTAAGAAGGGCCTTGCTCTCTGATAGAAAGTGCCTCAAGAACAAATTCTTCCAGAATAAGTAATGTCTACATTTCAAATGTCCAATTAATAAGCTAAAATTATTCGAAACCGTATACTTACAGGTGCCAGTGAGTGAGCAAGAGTTAAAAGGCAAGAAGAAGAAGGAGGAGAAATCTAGCAAGAGTGGGGATGAAAGAGACGGGGATAAAAGTCAGGCGAGTGCCTGTGAGAGTAAGGTTGGTAAAAATCTATACTTAGGGCCTGATAAAGTGCCGAATAGGCTATTCACAACTTTTTGCCAGACCCTCCATACTTCATATGTCAAGTTAATTGGTGGATAGTCTATTCGTCACTTGTCAGGAAGTGGTGAAACAGGCCCTTAATATTATAAAGCTGAAGAGTTTGTTTGAATACAATAATCTCAGGAACTACTGGACCTATTTCAAAAATTCTTTCACCAATGTATGGCTAAGATCTCTCTGAGTGCTATAGGCTATGTATGTACCACGGGCGGAGCCGGGCAGACCACTAGCTATATTATATAAAGGTTTTAAACAAATAATTTCTACAGTATCTACAGGCAACATTCGCGCTGTAGTGTGTCATCTATCATCACTTGATTTTCCAGTATTAGACCAGGACTGTAATGTAAATATTATGTCCATTATACTATGTCTAACCGAGTCTGAGTGTAAATATTATTTTATATCGTCTAGTTACTAGACGATATAAAATAGTATCTTGAGCCCACTACATCAACAGCTTATGGCCGATTTATACGGGTGACTAAAGCCGCACAATTTACGCCGCACGGCGAAAATCGACCGCGTAAATGGCAATTCGACTACGCCGCATGCGGCTAAAGTCGCAAGCCCCAAAGTCGTACGGCCAATGGCCGCATACGGCTGGTGACTGAAATCGACCGTGTAAAGTGTAAACGCTCAGTCGCAAGCGATCGCTTGCTGCGAATACTACTGTAGTACGCAGACGCGACATTTTCACGCAGAATGAACTAGTCACAGGCGATTTTTTGTAAATGGGGTGGCGATTCGACTTGGACAGGCGATTCGACTGGTGACTTGCCTTGTGACTAAAACTCGACCCGTTAGTCACCCGTGTAAATCGACCATTAATATTATGTCACGTGACGAGACAAAAGGATCCTGTTGACAGCACCAAATGCTTACGTTTTTAGCATCGTCCAAATTAGTTCTTATAATAATATTATAGTATTGACAAAACTGGTCATTAAATCAAACTGACACACAACATAATATATCCTACTGAGTACTGACTACCCCAAAT
This sequence comes from Polyommatus icarus, assembly GCA_937595015.1. Taxonomy (NCBI): domain Eukaryota; kingdom Metazoa; phylum Arthropoda; class Insecta; order Lepidoptera; family Lycaenidae; genus Polyommatus; species Polyommatus icarus. Next base: position 15,587,887 of record OW569333.1, on the reverse strand, counting down.
GTTAAGTTTTAATCAATTTTCCACTAAAATCGTTCTAATGCTAAGTACCTACTGATTACTCACATACGGTTTTGCTCGATCGAGCAATCACGTCGAGCAAAACCCGCGGCTCGGGCCTTCGTCCACACATTCAGCAAAGCATTGCTCGATAGTTTAATGCTTAGCACAAACCTACGCGACCACGCGACTGTGAAGCGGCAGCGTCAATACAAAATTTGTATTGTGTTGTGCTAAGCATTACTCTAAATCGATATATTTCATTCCATCAAGCCGGCTCGATGCGAACCTTCGAGATGTGAGTTTTAGGGTTTAAACACATTAGGCTGAATTACGCCGGCGTAAATTCCGTCGCGTTTACGCCGCGTTTAAATTGCATACAAAATACGGGCCGAATACGAGGGGTGACACACTATTACGTCGCGTTTTGTATGCGTTTGACATTTGCGGCGGAAATTACGCCGGCGTAATTCAGCCTAGTGTGTTTAGACCCTTGCGGTCCACACAGTAATTATTACTTTTGGAGTAAGAATATCGAGCTAAACCGTATGTGAGTACTTAGCATAAAGCATCCTATAATCCAATTTCAGGACACGAAAGAGGGTAAAGACGGCAAAGAGAAGAAGAAACGCAAGATCCGCTTGGAGATGCACATGGAACAACTGTTCCTGGACACCCTGGACGCGTACGTGTGGATCTATGACCCCATGCCGTGGTACTACTGGGTGTGCGGCGCGCTCGTGGTGGTGGCCACCATCGCCGTGTGCATGTTCCCGCTGTGGCCGGCTACTGTCAGGTGAGTGACAGCGTGTACTTGACTATTGTCAGGTGAGTGACAGCGTGTACTTGACTACTGTCAGGTGAGTGACAGTGTGTACTTGGCTACTGTCAGGTGAGTGACAGTGTGTACTTGGCTACTGTCAGGTGAGTGACAGTGTGTACTTGACTATTGTCAGGTGAGTGACAGTGTGTAGAGATAAACTACGATAACATGGCGCGCCTCTCCAAAATTCAAAACGTTTGAAGTGCGTTGTCCTGCGCGGTCGGCTAGTTATGGCTAGTTGTGGCGGTACCCACAATTCGTCTAACATTCCTGTATCGCGCTATCGAAGTTTTCTGAGCGCGTCGGTATACATATACCACAGCTGAAATGTATCACGTGGGCTTCGGCCTGACCGGGCATACCACCTCGCTCGGTCGGAAGATCTTCCTTTGGCCGCCACGCATATTCCCACAATTAGTTGACCAACAAATCTTGATAATAAGTGACATTAAGGCGAGGATCAACCCCTATTTGTTATTCCGTGACTCCCAGTTTACCTAGTTCCAAATTCCAATATAATAACAAAATGTAAAAAAATATGAGATATTTAAAAGCACAATATTTAAAATACTTCAAACCATAAACATTTTTATAAAACGTAATACTTTGGCTGTAATTAATTTACAAACTCACCTCCGACAAAAATGTAATTCATCGAAATATAATATAAGTATTAAACTATATTATCTAAGATAATTATACATTTTATTTGAATAAATTGTTAGTAAATCCATATTAAAATATTCTGAACCGAACAATTTTGTTTCTTAATATTTATTTCCAAAGATATTTAAAAAAAAACATGAAAAATAGAGAAGATCCGCCCCCTAGTAACTACAGTTTTATGCTAAGCTAAAATGAATCTTATTGCGATGCGTATACGCTTGGTTATTCCCTGCCTTAAGTGAAATATTACGAGTACTGGTTGATTACTACATACAAACTTTTTCATAAGGATGTGACTACACACATTGAAACAGTAATTTGGAGGGGCGCGCCATGTTATCGTAGTTTATCTCTACTTGACTACTGTCAGGTGAGTGACAGTGATAGTCCCCGCGATCCACTTGGCGTTAAAAAGATCAACACGCTCGAAATGCCTCAAATTTTGAGCCTTTTGATCGTTTTTAATGCTAAGTGGAACGCGGAGATTGTGTACCATCGAGGAAATTGAATCCTAGTCAGCTGACAGACCATCGTCAAAAGCTTTGTCCACACTGGGCCTTTTTTTGTTCATCAAGGGCATGCGTTAAAGCGCAGTCAACAGCGAACGTGAGGCATGCCCGTGACGCGCGTTGAAATCGTAGCGCTCGCTATGACACTTTTTTCAACGCGAGTGGATTTTGACTCATTCAATCATTGAACATGCCAAACGAAAGTTGAATAAAAAGAAGATGACGAAAATTGAAAATGAAATTGCATAATGTGGACATAGCTATTAGGTCGGATCATGTCAATTCGTGATCTGTCGGCTAGGTTTGACATAACGCGACCAAGCTACGTAGGTCCCCATCTGCCTAGGAATCAACTTCTCTGATAGTACTTGACTTTAGTCAAAATGAACTAAGGTGGCACCATCGGTCATGGACGTTTCTAGTCTATAGTCAAAATAATTTAAGGTGGCACCAGTGCTCATTGACCTGTCTAGTGTAGGAGGTACGTGAAAAATGCTCGTACTGTATGCTGTTAACTTCAAAACAAAAAAAAATTAACTCTTATAAAGACAGACCCGATAGATTCATCGGAAAACCTTTTTGTGAGTCTTCTATACTTATAAAACAAAGTAGCTTTGTCTCATGTCCCTTTGTTCCCTTTAATCTTTAAAACTACGCAACGGGTTTTGATGATTCTTTCAGTGTTAGATAGCCCATTTATCGAGGAAGGCTATAGGCTATATTTTATCACGCTAAGACTAATAGAATAATGTGGAAAAAACGGGGGAAATTATTTGAAAGGGATTATCTCGCGAACTACTGGAGCAGTTTTTATGTTATTTGGCACAGATAAGAAGTAGATCACAGGATTATAGCCAGGCTATCGATTTTAATAATTTTTTTCAGTGGCTATATATTTTATACCCGTGCGACGCCGGGCCGGGTCGCTAGTAGAATAATAATCTTGAACTTTTTATGAGTTTGAATTGTATTGTTCCTATACTTCATACTCAGTTTTCATCGAGTATGCAGGTAACGCTAATAAATTATAAAAGAATATGCCATAACATTACAGGAAAGGAGTATACTACTTGAGCGTGCTGGCCGCGGCGTTCCTGGTGCTGATCATAGTTCTGGCGGTGCTGCGAGTGGTGGTGTTCTGCGTGGTGTGGGTGGTGACGCTCAGCCGGCACCACCTGTGGCTGCTGCCCAACCTCACCGAGGACGTGGGCTTCTTCGCGAGCTTCTGGCCGCTGTATAAGGTACTGCAGTATATTAAGCCCTCTCCACACTCGAGGCGTGAATTGCGGCCGCGATTCACGCCGCACGACACGAACGACGTGAACAAATACGGCCTACTACAATCGCAATTTACGTTCGGGCATTGTCGCGCCGCTAGACAGTGAACAGAAAAATAGCAATAATAAACGTCATTATCAGTCATTGTCTGTGAGAAATAAAATTAAATATGATTATAGATCTTTGGATTACAATGATATCTTTCGATGCATGATAAATGGTGATCATTGATTGCTCTGACATTGTGTGCGACTGCGAATAAAAGCGAGTGTGGATGATTAGCGAGCCCTTTGTCGCGGGCCAAAAAACCGACACCGGACGGGGAAAGCCTCGAGCGCGAAGCCGCAAAATCCTCCACACTCGCGGTTCCCGGCCTTCGCGGGCTTTCGCGCCGCCCGTGTGGAGCCAGCTTTATACTCATTATGACGACATCTGTGGCTCAATGGGGATTGTCCATTTTTTTTAAATTTTGCTCATTACAAAAACATTTCGAGGAATAAGGTCAGTGATCGTTTTTCTGTATATAAACGAAAAAAATACCCATTAGTTACTTATATTTTTGAACAAATATGTTTAACCTTAGTTTGACCTTCAATGGCGTTAAATTTGCAATAAATTCGACCAACATTAAGTTTCGAACTTTTGGTAAGCTTCTCGTATCAGCTTTCACATAATGAGAACTTGCATTTGACGAACCAGCCATTATAAATAAGATTGATAGGAAAAAAAACATACTGCAGAGGTCAATTGGCCGCCGATGATGACGTCAGAGCGAAACTTTAAAAATTTATTGAGAAAAAACTAGCCAATGAATTTCAAAATTATTGAATTTATATTCTTAAAATACCCTATTTTAACGAAAAAAAATATAAAAAGTACATGTGATTTTTTTTGGACAATGCCCATTGACGGAACAAACCGTTGTCTGGTACCTGTAACACAAGTCCTTCAGGTACTTAGCACGGGGCCAAACTGACGTGGTGTAAAGCGTCTACAGATAAAAATAAAATATTACATGGTAAGTAATTCCTAGTTGGATAAAATTAATGGATCTTTTCCCACGGATCCAAAATAAGAACTAACGCCTAACTGTCTCTAAAGCGCCACCTGGCAGAAGGTTGTTACACACAATACTACGTACAGTGCTCCCGAAGTGATAATGCGCATAGAAATTTTCGTCATTGTTCGGCATAGATCGTTTTTGCCGAGCGTCGAAAGCAAACCATTTATTGCGCATGTCCAAATCATGTCATGCCATGGCAACGCCGCAACTTGTTGGCGTTGCCATGGCATGACATGATTTGGACATGCGCAATAAAAGGTTTTGTGGCGCATGCGCCAAAAATACAGACAATTAATATGATATTTATTTCTATTTCTTTCGCACAAGGTGCAAAATGCAAAAGCATTATTTGGCTCTCTTACTTTTCATAGATTCGGGTGTTTTCGTGATTACGACAAATTGCGAAGATTTGCATGCGCATTATTAATTTGGGAGTACTGTACACGTCTTCTTCAAATCTAACAACAATACCAGGATAATATGGTATTTACATTAATAGTAATATGGTATTATATTAAAAATACTACCAGTAACTATGTATATTATGTATAATAGTGTTTCCGGTTCGGCTTCTGTCAAGTAACATCGTGTCGTAACTTCAGTGCGTTATTTAATCAAAAATCTGTGAAAACACCTCAGTAAACCACAAGAACTATAAACAAAAGGGCAGTGCAAGATCCCACGTAAAGGACAAGCCATAAGTTTTAACTGTTCTCCTGTGATTTCGAGCATAAAACAGTGAAATAAGGGGGAAAAGCATACACACGTATACCTATATATATCTACAACACGCCAACGCTTTCATACGTCAAACTGACAACTCACAAACGTCAAATCGACCGACGATTTCCGGTACAGTGACAGTTGACAGACAGAGCGGCAACCTAAGAAAAAATACAAACTAGCACAGACTAAATAAAAAGCCATCCTCAAACAAGTGATTCCAACAAAAAAAAATGGAAAAACAAATGGAAGAACTTATAAAAGATATCGGCGTAAAGATGAACGAAACGATAGAAGAAATAAAGCATGAGTTTAAACAGCAAACAGCAATTTTAACGGAGAATTTTGCCAAATCCATGGCACTTACGATTGAGGAGAAACTGAACCCTCTCTTTCAAGAAAATAAGAAACTCCAAGCAGAAGTGAACTCACTAAAACAGAAAGTTCAACACCTAGAGAAAAGCAATAGGAAAAATAATATTATACTTCACGGGATAGATGAAAATAAACAAAACAGAACAGATTTATTGGACATAGTCTTAGAGGTCCTTAATAAAATGGCAGAACAAGCAGACATCACCAACTTCGACAAATGGGAAATAAGCGAGGTCTATAGACTAGGCAAAAAAAACATAAACAAAACCAGGCCTATCCTAATTAGACTAACCCTGGAATGGAGAAAGTACGACATCCTACGAAACAACAAGAAATTTACAACACCTACTTACGCTACTGAAGATTACCCCCCTGAAGTCTTGAAAATGAGAAAAGAACTAAAAAGTAAACAGAAGGAAGAATACGAAAAAGGAAATGTAGCCATAATTAAATATGATAAGCTTATAATCAAGCAAGGGGTAAACCAAAAAATTGGCAACGACAAAAGGAAGCGGTCCCCATCAAAAACACCATCAAAAAACTATGACCAATCTGGCACTGGTAACTCAGCTGCAAAAATAAACAAAACTAACGCATTTCAATACATGAACCGCGCTAGAACAAACGTTGCCACCGGAAGCAAACAATAGCAACCAAATAATTTAAATACAAGTAGAAAAGGTCTCAATCCGGCTGGTCCCCGTGAGACGTCAGACCACCACCCTTCAACGAACAAGAAAAGATGCGAAACTCTCCAAATTAGAACCTTGAACACTAGAACTCTAAGAACAAATGAAAGCCTATTAGAACTAGAACCAAATAAAACTAGACATCCTAGGAATTAGTGAAATGAGGAGGGCAGGAGAGAAAATTGAGGAATATGAAAAGTTTATACTGTACCAAAAAGGAGAACCAGGTGGACAAAAAGGAGTAGGATTTCTCGTTAAACACTATTTAAAGAAAAACATAGTAGAACTGGTCGGAGTCTCGGACAGACTAGCAATACTTAACTTGGATCTACCAGGTTACAGGAAGCAATGGTCCATCATACAGGCATACACGCCAACCGAACAAGCTGATAAAACAGTGTTGGAATCTTTCTACGAAGAATTGTTACAGGCCATCACGAGAAACACAAACAAACATATTTTACTCATGGGAGATTTCAACGCACAGGTTGGAGCAAGACAAAACAGCGAAGAATATGTGTTAGGCAAGTTTGGTCATGGAAAAAGAAGTCGTAATGGGCAAAAACTAGTCGAATTTCTCATGGAAAATAACCTAACAGTGCTTAACTCCATCTTCAAAAAAAATACACGAAACAAATGGACCTGGTTATCTCCTGACGGCTCTTTTAAGAATGAAATCGATTACATTATAAGCAATTTTCCAAAAGCATTCACAGACACAGCAGTCATAAGCAATCTTAACTTCAACACAAACCATAGAATGGTGCGCTGTTCACTACGACTGAAACAGACTAAAACCTCACGTAACCACATCATCAGCAAACAGACAATACCAGCTCTCCCCGTAGCAGCTACAATTGATTTTGACACAGTAAAAAAACAAATCACGAACGAAGCACTCGACCCAACACAAAAGTATATGGAATGGCAAAGGTCGGTATCCTTAGCGATTCCAGATCGGCTCTCCAGGCTATCACCCTTAGTTCCCCTCATCCCCTGGCAGTGCAAACAAGGGCGGCCCTCCGAAAAGCTGCATCGCAGAGGCAGGAGGTCTCCCTGTTTTGGATTAAGGCGCACGCAGGGCTGAGAGGGAATGAGAGGGTTGACGAACTAGCCAAGGAGGCCGCGCTGGGATTGAGAAGGAAACCTGACTACGATCTGTGTCCTGTGTCATTCGTCAAGCGTATTTTGAGAGAGGATTCGATTGGGGAATGGGACAGGAGATACGAAGTGGGAAGGACGGCTGGAGTCACGAAACTCTTTTTCCCAAGCGCTGCTGCTGCATACAAAATAGTAAAAAAGATAGACATCACACACCACACCACACAGATACTGACCGGCCACGGCGGATTCGCCTTCTACTTGCACAGATTCAAGTTGAAGGAGGATCCGTCGTGCCTGTGTCAGCCAAGAGTTGAGGAGACGGTTCCTCACCTGTTACTCGAGTGTCCAATTTTTGCTAGCAATAGATATGATATTGAGCAAGAATTGGGCACATCGATGACGGGTGAGAATCTGCCTGCCATCCTGGGGGGAAAAAAGAGAGATTTGTTCCTCTCTTTTTGCAAAAGGATAGTGAGTGTTGCGAACAAAAGAAATTCCAGTAAACTAATGTGATTGTAAGCTGTGATATTAGGGTAGTCGAACGTTGTGCCGTATTTTTATTGTTTTAATTTTTACATATTTGTAAAGTGTAGTTTGAATTGGAATGAAATTTAATATTTGAGTATTTAATAATTAATTAGAATTTTTATGTATAAGAACTTTTAATAATGTAGTGTAATACTATAATAATTGGATTTTTATGGGGTAAAAAGAACATTTTTATGTTAAAATAATTAATAAGATAGCAACAAGCCCTGACACAGTTAGGGGGACAAGGAATTAATAAAAATAAAAAAATAAAAAAAAACACAAAAGTATAACCTAGTAGAAAAAAGACTTCTGACAAATAAAAAAAGAACCCAACAAAACAAATATGAACTGAGTGATTCCACCTTACAACTACTGAAAGAACGTAAAAACTTAATATCGAATTATCCACGAAAGGAAACAATAAAAAAAATAACTGATCTAAGCAAAAGAATTAGGCAAAGTATACGAAAAGACAGGAAAACTAAAAGACTGAAAACTTTGGAACACTACATAACGAAAACGGGAGGAGTAAAAAAGGCACTAAAAGAGTTAAGAGATGCTGGGAAAGAGTGGATACCAAGACTTAAAAAGAGAACAGCAACCACAATAATAAGAAAAACCATCAGTGAAATAACCACGCAGTTTTACAGCCAGCTCTATGCCAAACAAGCTCCTGAAATAACAACCAAAAATAATGACACCTATACCGAAGCATTGCTTCATTGTCAAACTGATTTCAGTTTGACAATGAAGACACAATACCAATTCCGGAAATACTTCAATGCGAAGTTGCAAAAGCAATAAAAAGCCAAAAGGCAGAGAAATCACCTGGACCAGACAAAATAGTAAACGAACTCCTTAAAGGTATGATAGAAGAACTAACTCCTATTCTCACTAAAATATTTAACGAAATCATCACACAATGTAAAATTCCAGAGCAATGGACAAAATCCCATATTATTCTACTACACAAAAACGGAAGCAAAGACGACATGGAAAACTACCGACCAATAAGTTTGATGTCGAACGTATACAAAATATTCGCAAAGATACTTCTAGACCGACTAAATAAAACACTGGACGAACATCAACCAGTCGAACAAGCGGGTTTTCGAAAAGGATTTTCGACAATCGACCATATCCATACTCTGAAACAAATATTGGAAAAGTATACCGAGTACAATAAACAAATTTATATAGCCTTTATCGACTACGCCATGGCATTCGATAGTATAAGCCACACTCACCTTCTGCACAGCTTGAAACAACAAGGCGTACCAGCAACATTCATTGACGTCATCAAAACTATTTATAGCAATAGCAAAGCCAAAATACAGATGGAAACCTTGGGAGACATGTTCAATGTAGAAAGAGGCGTAAGGCAAGGGGATCCGTTATCCCCCAAATTGTTTTCAGCCGCTCTAGAGAATGTATTTCGGAGACTAGACTGGGACAAATATGGCATTAACGTAAACGGCAAAAAACTCAGTCATCTCAGATTCGCTGACGACTTGGTGCTGCTAGAAGAGGATCCAACTAAATTAGAGCAAATGGTGTCAACCCTGAACAAAGAAAGCGCAAGAATCGGACTTAAAATAAACCTAAAAAAACAAAACTTATGACTAACAGCACCGAGACATGCATTAACTTGGAAAATGAACCATTACAATATGTGCAGGAGTATACTTACCTTGGCCAGGTTATATCCTTTAGAGACCAAATGATGAAGGAAATTAATATGAGAATAGCTATTGGCTGGAAAAAGTTTTGGTCCCTTAAAGAAATCATGAAGTCGAGAGAACTGGGTATGGCTATAAAGAAAAAAACCTTTAATTCGTGCATATTGCCCAGCCTGACTTATGGATGTGAAACTTGGGCTCTTACTGCAGTCCAAAGATTTAAGCTCGCTAGGTGCCAAAGAGCTATGGAAAGGAGTATGACCGGACATAGGAGACTGGATAGAGTGAGAAATACTGACCTCCGTACCAAAACAGGAATCACTGATGTCCTAACTCGCATTGACCAGCAGAAATGGCGTTGGACAGGCCACATGTTACGAGACACAAAAGGAAAATGGAGTAGAGAGGTGACAGAGTGGTACCCAAGGGATGGCAGAAGAAACCGAGGAAGACAAAACCAAAGATGGGAAGACGAGCTAAAACTTACAACGGGTCCAAACTGGAGGCGGGTTGCAAAAGACAGACAACAGTGGAAGTCGTTGGAGGAGGCCTATGCCGAGAGGCACACTGTGTTAAGATATCTGATCTAAAATATTATAAACATCTAAACCACAAAATTTGTAAATACGCAGAATAAAGGGCTTTTTATTTATTTATTTATTTAACTATGTATAATAAAAATTTCATGAAAACTTTTTCAGTACGAATACCGCGGCCCCGGCTCGGAGAGTGACAAATCATCGAAAAGCAAGAAGAAACGCAAGAAAGACAAGCAGTCGGACGACGAAGCGGAGAAAACGCCGCTCGTGACTAAGGAGGAACCTAAACTCCCTGAGGAGCCCGTAGTTGAGACTCCACTCACGCAAGAGTAAGTGTCATGACTATAGTCAAAATGAAATAACTAATAAGGTGTCCCCAGCGGTTATTGACCTGTTAGTCTAGGAGCTGTAGTTTAAAGCTATAGTTTTTGTCGATACTCGATACCGACTACGTAAATTTTTAGTATGGCGATTTTAGTTCTGCAGGTGACCGCTAGAGGCGCTGTAAAATTTGCCATGTACTAAGGGTGAAATCTATAGAGTGATCTTAGACTTAACTCAGACTTTACTTCAAACTTTACTTTATAAAATCTTAGCTAAGCTTAAGCTTACCAAAATCTTAAGTGAATAGGAGGACCTAACAATGGATGTTGGGTCCTCCTATTCACTTAAGATTTTGGTAAGCTTAAGCTTAGCTAAGATTTTTTAAAGTAAAGTTTGAAGTAAAGTCTGAGTTAAGTCTAAGATCGCTCTATAGATTTCACCGTAAGACCCAGTTTTATCAAGCAATGTTAAATAAATAATGGCTTGTTAAATCAGTCCTGTTAGAGCTATCGAGCGTTCCACCATGCCCTAATGTCATGTCAAATCACATAACCCGGTGTTAAATTTAATTCCTGCTGTGGAGGTTCGTTAAATATATTATAACAGGCTGTTATATGAGTCAATACAGCAACTTTTAAAGACAATAATATGCAATATCAATAAAAGAATCTGGTTTGACTTTTGAGTGTTTCCGCCATGTTTCCGCTACGTCCTTATTATTAATTATTTTTCATAGTTATGAATAATTATTTATTTTACTTTCTCAAAAATTCAGCCCTTGGATTTTCCTTGACATTGCAAATATACTAACTTGTATCAAAATTACCAAACCGAAATATGTAAATAAAAGTTTGTAATATGATTCCTGTTTTCAGCTTTGACAGATAATAATTATTAACCTGGTAAATTAAGAAGAACTGTTATAGCGTAACAAATGTATGCGATCAGTGATATTTTAATTTGGTCACATTATCTACTATTATAAGAATAAGGAAGAAAGTGACATATTGCAGCAAACATGTCGTATTAAACTTGTACATTGCAATTTCGTCGCCTTATAACAAGAATGAACGAATTGATAGTTGTTCACTCGTTGTTCACATAACATTGCATTTACTAACCCGCTGTTAAATTTTTACAGTAGTACATAAGTATTTTAACAGTCTGTTTAATTTTCTAAGGTCCGTTAAGTAATGTCTTGTTAGAATTTAACAAACAGAGGTTGGTGAAATTGGGTCTAAAAATTTACGTAGGCGGTATCGAGTACCGATAAAAACTATCGGTCTTACCACAAAAGATTTAAACATCTGTTGAACAGTTGTTTTGAGACAATTTTGTATGGAATTTTTCTCTAATCAATTGTTCAACGGGTGTTTAACTCTTTTGTAGTAAGACCGTATAGCTTTAAACTTTAAACCTATACTCCCGAGGAGCCCGCAGTTGAGACTCCGCTCTCGCAAGAGTAAGTGTCATGACACTCATGACTCATGAGTCATGAGTGTCATGACACTTACTCATGACAGTCATGAGTCATGACTATAGTCAAAATGAAATATCAAATAAGGTGTGCCCCGCGGTTATTTACCTTTAAGGCCGCGTTTCCACTGACGCGGAGCGAAGCTTAGCGGTGCCGAATTTACCAATCACCATGCTCGAAATCTTCGCTCCGCTTCGCTGTCATTCTGCTGGAATAGCACGATTGGTCAATTCAAGCACCGCTAAGCTCCGCTCCGCTTCAGTGGAAACGCAGTCTTAGTCTAGGAGCTGTATGAGAAATGCTCGCACTGTATTAATTTAACGATATATTACAAGTTTTTAACAGGAGGTCAATAACCGCTACGGACAGGGTTAGGCAATTTGAGAATAATGAGAGTTAACTACATGTATGTAAATAAAATTTTCAATTTGCTTAGTCGTCCTAAAACTCGAGAACGGCTCAATCGATTTGGCTGATTTTGATCTTGAAATATTCGTGGAGGTACAGGTATAACTTGGTAATATATTATTCACTTGACAGTGTCGCAAAATACATTAAAATTCATCCATTGGCTTGTGTAAGTAGTCTAATGCCAATGTGTGTCTATCTATAACTCTTCACGTCAAAACCGCTGAACCGATTTTACTGAAATTTTGTACGGATATACATTGAGTCCCGGGAAAGGATATACTTTTATCCCGGAAAAATGTTCGATTCCCGCGTAATAAACGAATTTTGGCGCAACGGAGTTGCGGGCGTCATCGCTGAGTGTTTTGGCGCTTGCGATGCATTACGTCAAATCCTATACATTTTTGACATCTAACTTCGTTATCGAAACTAGCGAATTAGCTTTGTCCACCCTGGGCCTTTTTTTTTTGTTCATCAAGGGCATGCGTTATAGCGCAGTCAACAGCGAACGTGAACGCGCATTGAAAGCGCTCGCTATGACACTTTTCTTTCAACGCGGGTGGATTTTGACGCATTCAATTATTGAATATGCCAAACGAAAGTTGAATAAAAAGAAGATGACGAAAATTGAAGATGAAATTGCATAATGTGGACATAGCTATTCAACTTGACTAAGCACTCTGATCATTGACTATCTTTAAAATTTTCAAAAACCTGTATTTGCAGTTATAATATAATTCTAAAATTTGTATTACAGAGAAGAAGCAGCAGAAGAAACAGCAGCAGCAGAGAAACTGTCAGAATCAGAGTCGGAGAACAGTCAACGGTCGTCGACGGATAGAGACTTCGAGATTGTCGAACCTGAAGACGTCAAGGAGAGTGCTACTTAGGTAGTCCACTTAGATCGACTTATGTATTATATTCGTGGTAAAATCAAGTGTGGATATTTTGGGACATTGATTTACTTAAGAGGGCGACTAACGTAAAAAAAAAAACATCGTCCTTCTCTCTTCACACTTACGCCCGTCTTAAATATTATGCCAGGTGAAAAAGGACGACGCGGATTCATCGGCAAATTAGTTTTTCTCAATAACTCGATAATTATACAACATATTAAAAATCCGCTAGGTCGGTTTCTCAATGATAACATTTTATACAGTGTGTTAAAATATTAACTTAGTGTAATGCACAGTTATGGCAATATATGGAAAAATCGTGAAAATTAGATGCATCTTTGTGACTTTTTAGTTTTTACTATCGAGAAAATTTTAAGACATCGTGTTTCCGCTAGGTCGGATCCTCGGAAATATAATTTAGTATCTACGTTTAGAAAATAAAACAATTCGGGGCTTATTTTCAAGTATAAAAATTAATTATAAAATCGACAATTTAGGGTTAGTCGCCCCATTAAGGTGCCGGTTGACAGCGGACGACATGAACCGCAGATGACGTGTCGTCGCGACACTACTGGCTTGTATGTATTTCTGTGAAATACCCTGCGCAGCTAGCGACACGAACCTAGCGACACATTCATAGAAATACATAGAAATGACGTGTAGCGACGACACGTCGTCTGCGATTCATGTCGTCCGCTGTCAACCGGCACCTTAAGGGCTGGTTTACACGTATTAAGTAGATAAGTAGTTAACTAAATTTTAACTTAATTTTAAGTTATTAATTGCATGTAAACACAAAATTTTGTAGCAAGTAGCAAGTTAAAATTTAGGTAAGTACTAAACAAGGAAATTAGAATTTTTACTATTTTCTGTTAAGTTGGCAGGCGGGGCTTGTCACTTGACACATTTCGGGCAGGCACTTAAAATTTAGTTACTACTTATCTACTTAATACGTGTAAACCAGCCATAATGCACATGTCGCAGTCACATGCTTAAATCTGTTATTTGATTGAATGACCAGCGAATTTATTGAATGAAACTATTTAATTGAATGACAAAAGGCCGTCAAGTATTTTACTGTTAATTAAATGGTTTCCTTCAATGAATTCACTAATCGTTAAATAAAATAACAGAGTCAACCAGATGACTGCGATAAAGATGATCAGGCAAAAAATATTTGTTATAAAACATTTATCTCATCTATGAGTGATTTTGCGCTTAGTATGACAAAAGATCATGTGCCCAAGATAATATGTGATTGGTTTTACCACACTCAATATGAAAGCCCAATTCTCGTCAAAGAGCTCACTTATAGTCAAACAAAGACAAACATTTTGTAACTAAAATACACAGTATTTAACAGTAGTAAAGGGCTTATAAATTATAATACCTAAGATCAGTAGCTGTTATCAACGACAAAACATGCTGTCTCCTTCGCACTCATAGAATGTGACAATCACGTGAGAAAGAGGTAGCAAGTCTTGACGCTGAAAAACTGTAAATTGTTAAGTCTTGGTTACGAGAATTGGTTCCGATTTTTATTCTCAATCAGTGAAATAATAGTCTTACGCACTTTATAGTTATTTTTTAAGTTGGTAGACAATGATTTTTGGCTGTCCTTTTACTGAATGTGATTAAAAATCGAAGTAATATATGTTTATTAGAAATTTATAATAGACGCAAATATTGAATTCACTTTGTGAATTAAACTACTTTTATTTTATCGTGATGTGATATACAAGATATGTATATGAAATGAAATAAACGTTAAAATACTATGTGAAAGTAGTTTTATTTACAAAACAATCTTTTCTGACTTAGTAATTACTAACATAGTATACGAGGGCTGTCTTTTAAGTCATGCCGTTTGAAATAAATACTGACAATCTAATAGAATATCACTATTTTTTGTGTTTTTAAGAATTCTCTGCGATATTAAACCTGCTTTTGCATGCGTTCAAACCAGTTTTTAAAACATTTATTTCATTCCGAAGTGGGGTAGTCAAAATGGCCGATTTGTACACGTAAACAGTTTCTTCAGGTGAGCTGAAACGTTGACCACGAAAACTTTGCTTAATTTTGTGGAACGTAATAAAATCCTTAGGGCTCAAGTCAGGGCTATAAGGCAAATGAATCTAAAATTTCAACGTTTTGGGTTCACAAATACATCTTTGTTTGACCGGCGATGTGCGAACATGCATTGTCAGGGTCAGGATCATTCGACGCCTTGAATTGTTTTTTAGAAATTTGGTGATGGCTCATGGCAAACAAGCTGTGGTATACCAGTCCGCAGTAACTGTTTTAAAATCTTCTAGTACAATAGTGACGATGTGACCACACTTTGCCACAATGGAGGCAAACATTTTTTTTGAAGTGCTCAGTAAGCCCATGACTTTTGTCGATTTTGCCTCATTCTAGAAGACCAGACAGTTGACTGCTGCTTACATTTTGTATCATAAGCATATATCCAAGACCCGTCACTATTGACCAATTTATAAACGTGCTTTGACCCTCCTCGGTTGAATCACTGCAGAGTTTTGCGACAAAAACTAACACGGGCTGTTCTTTGGATGTCTCTAAGCAATCAGGTATCTAACGAGAAATTAACATTTTTACTTTAAGTTTTTCGTGCAAGATTTTTAGACAGTGGTCCCTGAAATGCCCACGGATGCCTCTATAGTCTATTTCACGGTATATCACAAGACTGTCTTCGAGGATAAGCTGCCGAACGGCTTCGATATTCTCTTGCGTTATGGCGGTTTTTGGACGACCTTCACATGGCTGGTCACCGAGGCTAGGGTTTCCACTTTCAACTTCTAAATACAAGCGTTCTATAATCCTAAGATATGGTACTGCATCACCAAACACAGAAATGATCTCTCGATATGCTAAAGTCGCGATAATCCCCTTCATAAGTTGTAAAAAATTATAGCACGAAAATTTCCCTTTAACATTTCCATTTTCACAACCGACTTGTCACCTTTGAATGGACGATACAAAAAGACTATTCGAGCAATCTAAAAAAAATATTTTGTTTTTGAAATCCAATTACAAGGAGATTAAAATCCCATATTATGGTTTTTTTTTTCAATGATCGCGAGAAATTTACAAACGACACAACTTAAAAGGCAGCCCTGGTACATACATAAAAACTGTATGTGTGTACATAAAAAACTATTTATTTTACCCATTACTAGTTGAGATATTTAGACAGCGAATAACTATACAGGGTCTGTCTGGCTTTGTCTAGCACAGTGTTCACCAACTTTTTAGCCACGGACACCTATCTACTGCCAGAGGGCGCGTTCGATATTTTTCGTATTCAAGTAACTGTTTTTATCTATGTCAATTAATGCACAATATTTTCGTTAATTTAAATCTATAGAGATCCGTTTTTGTATATTTTAAATGTGAAAAATGTTTACGTTATAACTTATAATTATTATCATGCATAACTTTTTTTATACACTTTTATTTGTGGACCAATTTTATTTAAGCTGATCTGTTTCACAATACTAGTTGCAATTTCGGACTTTATATGTATAAATAACTATTTTATTTTTATACACAATAATAATTTTTTTAGTTGGTGCAATAATTTTGCTTTTATTTTAAATTATTTAGAATAGCGTATTTTTAATGTTGTCCACTTGATAATGATTTATAGAAATAGAATAGAATGAGTATAAAAATCACATATTGTAATTTGTAATGAATTAATGATAAAAGGGTAATATTTCAAAATTTTATAGTATCGTGTGCACAGAAATAAATCAAGATAGAACAGCTAAGCGGGTCAGGGACCGCGGAAGTGGGGTGCAGAGGGGGCCGAATGCCCCCCCTAAAATCAAATAGGTTGGGGCGCCCCCTCCAATTTTACTGCCTGGTAAAAAAATGTTTTTTAAACTTCATTCACTTAATATTTAATCTTTATGTTTACAATTAATACCTACATTCATACACACACTTATAAATTAAAAAAAAACTGACAGCCTAATTCATAAAAAGTTAAAATAGGTAACATATTAACTTGTTAAAATGAGAATCCCGAAAAGCATTATTCATTTAAAACGTTAAAAAACTTTGTAAGTATTGCAACTTAAAACACGGTCGACCCAACCGTACATATGGCCAAATATGCAACATTTTTTTTCGCGTTCGGACCCTTTTTATTGTTAGTTGCATGGACGAAAGGAGCCCTTCAACGCATCGGAACTCGGACCTTCTTATCTAGCAATATACTGCACGTGCATAAGGCTGAAACATTTAGATTTAAATGAACAACGTTTTTGGTATCGTCCAATGAATCAGATTAAGAAAATCCTAGACTATATTATTCGTGACTAGCGACCCGCCCCGGCGTCGCACGGGTATAAAATATATAGCCACTGAAAAAATGATTAAAATCGATAGTCTTATGAATTATGATCCTTCACGTGGTCGACTTCTTATCTGTGCCAAATAAGATAAAAATTGCTCCAGTAGTTCGCGAGATAAGCCCTTTCAAATAATTTCCCCCGTTTTTTCAAATTTTCCTTTTAGTCTAAGCGTGATAAAATATAGCCTATAGCCTTCGTCAATAAATGGGCTATATAACACTGAAAGAATTTTTCAAATAAGACCAGTAGTTCCTGAGATTCGCGCGTTCAAGTTAGCCCTTTGAAACAATTTTCCTCTATTTCTTCGCTCCTATTAGCGTGACAATATATATATATATATATATATATATATATATATATATATATATATATATATATATATTGTCACGCTACAAGACAAGTACAAAAGTTAATCGGTCAAAAGGAGGTATTTCTTTTCACGTGTAAATTATTTCTTCTAACTAAAAGACAAACAAAAATTGGCACGCGCGATTCCTTAGCAACTAGGGATTGCAATCCGGATACTTCGAAATCCGAAAAATCCGGATTATCCGGATTTTTCGGGCCTTTGAAAAATCCGGATTTTTATTTTTCAAAATCCGGATTTTCGGTTTTTCCGAATAGTAGTTAAAATAATGAAAAGAAAGCTTTTACGCAATATAAAATCTATTTAAATGTATCGTGTAATATCTGACATACAAATTCACATTTGTTTAAAGGCGATATCACAACTTTGCGTGGTCTACACGTATCAAAGTCAGAATTTCGTATGTGTAACATTCCATTGTATAGTTATTTGGTGGCTGTAATTACATTTCTTTATATTTATTCATTTTATTTAAAAGAAAAAACCACATTTCTTATAACCTAGCTCTCATTTTACTTTAAATTATTATGTTTTCTATATGACAATATAAATGCAATGATAATACAATTATTTTAGAACATTTTTGTATCGAACACAATGTTTTTTTCTATAAAATATGTTGTTTTTGTTTACATTGAGGTTATAATTATAAATAATAATTGTTTACGTAACCAATTCTGATTTGTGATTCTTTCTAATTAAATAAAGGGATATAGTAAATTATAATATAACGAAATGTTGATTTACGCGAAAAACATACCATCCTCATCACCTTGATGAGTGGCAGTCTACCACAGTGCGTTTTTCGCGTAACTTTCTGCCACGCACTGTAAAACTCTGGAACGAATTGTCACCAGCAGTATTTCCGGACCTATACGACCTGTAAACCTTCAACATCTCTGCAGCTCTTCTTATGTTGCAAGTGTCCATGGGCGACGGTAGTTGCTTACCATCAGGTGACCCGTTTGCTCGTTTGCCCCCTTATTTAATAAAAAAAATTAAAGTTTTAATAATTATTTTATGTCATTATTTTGTGCAATAGTTTAAATATAAATATACCATCCAACTACTGCGCAAAAACGCCGCCCGAAGCTTTCACTTATCTTGCTCCAGCGTCACCGTTTACCAGCCCAGCTGATATGCCTCCAGTGGGTAGTTTATAACAATGTTCTAGCCTAAAATCTTCGCAATCGTTGGTTCCTCATTGGTAACGTAACCGCTGACGAGTTGGCTAGTAAGAAAAAAAAATAGAATCCTTGCCAGAAGCCTAACTGGACAATGTAAGCTCAACAAGCACCTTTACAGAATAGCTTGTGTTAATAGCATTACGACCTGCAGATTCTGTGACACACCTTCTTTACTACAGAGCAAAAAATCTCCTAATTTACTAAAAAGAAAATGTGTGGTGCCAATCCCAATCACGTCGTTATGAGCAGCACTGGGTTGGGGACGGTACAAAGAGTCACAATAAATCCTCAAGGATCGTCGTAAATCGTAATGTCAGAATTACAGTGATCTGCCTTCGGAGGAAAAAAATACCTATAGAGCATAGCGCTATCTTTTCTTAGGCCTAGATACCCACTCAGTCGATATCCAGCCTAGATGTACGCGGATAACGTGACCAGCCCAATGCCACTATAGCTTGGCCGTCTTGATTCCTACGTCTGTGATTCTAGTTTGGGAGCACATTATGTTTTTTTTTTGTTGAGATTTGAGCTCTATTGCTTTTTGGCAGACCCTGAGTTGGAACTTTTGTAAATCGTAAATCAGTCAATGATCGAATTTGCGCATCGTTGGTTATGACGAGCGAAATACATATATCAACGAGTCTGCGCTTCATTGAGATTGGTAATCTCAATGAAGCGCAGACTCGTTGATATATGTATTTCGCTCATCATATTTATCATGGACAAGGTGGGCTAAAATGATCGCATTTTGCAATTCCTCTAAAATCAATTCAGAAACTGAATCGTCAAAACAGTCAAACTGATGAATGTCAAATTAATACGAATTATGATTGCAAGCAGGATGACAATTTTCAGATTTTTTAAAAATTAATCATATTATGATTCCTAATATGATTCTCCAAAGCGACCATTTTAGCCCCCCAGTTTTTCTGCCTTTCTGTTGTCATAAGAATCTTATTGGACCAAATACAGGTACTCGTTGACATAGTGAATTCCTTGCTCGTTTACCTCGACCCTACGTCTCGTATTGTTGATCATTGTTTGTGTCTTTGACCTATTTTTTGTTAGTTCTACCTCTAGCCTTGCAGGTCTTGGAACATAATTTGATATTGTGCGAATGACGGCTGTTATAGGCGCAAAAATGATCAAGTCGTCGATAAAACGGAGATTGCTTAGAACTTAGAAAATGTTAAAAATCAAGGTATTTTTAAGTTCTTAATAATAATATTTAAAGTACCAGATTTTGTTATATTGATTTGATCTCTTCCTTTTTTACACCCATGTGAAAATCGCTTACTTAAGAAAAATTTAAATTTTAAAACGTTTTATTTTGCACTTTTAAAATTAATGTTAAATAAAGAATTAATAAAAAAATAACTCACATTTTAAGCAGTTTATCAAAAATATTTAAAAAATTACAATAAATCCGGATTATCCGGATAATCCGGATTTGAGGACGAAAAAATCCGAAAATCCGGATTTTTTTCAAAATCCGTTTTTTGCAATCCCTATTAGCAACGCACGCGCGTCGCTGTTTTGTCTTGATTTATTTCTATGATAATGATAATGTATATAAAAGTACACAAAATACCAGTTCGCATGATAGAGAGAAAGCTTGATGATACTTCCTTCACTCTAAGTGTCTGAACACACTAGGCCGAAAAAACGCGGCCGAAGTTCGGCATGATTACGCCTGCAATGTATTTTAAATTGCTGATAAGTGATAACACACTATGCCGAAATTACGTCGCGTTATATTGTATGCGTAGCGCATTGCAATATTTTGTAAGCGTAATCATGCCGAACTTCGACCGCGTATTTTCGGCCTAGTGTGTTTAGACTTAACGCACAGTTCCGCTATAGACCGATGTTGTATAATGTATGTTTTGTGCGCGTAACAGCGAGACAGTGTGTAGGTCTTATTATTTCCCTATCCGGCTAAATGATTAGAAAAATCAAAATACCAATCCCAAAAATCCCCAAAATTGCTTATTTCATATGACATATAAACAGGCTTGAATTTGCTATTATAAAGTCTTAATATAATATATGACTAAATGGAAATAATTTTACTAAACACACACATAGTAGGGGAGGTCGCGCTCAGTTTAAAAAGTAATTTCATACCGAGCGAAAATCGTTACAATAATAGTTTTCCACTAATACATAACAGCTTTGATCGTCAGCCACTTCATAATGGGTGGAATAAAAATTGAGAGCATTTCAAAGTTGATGTTGGGAATCGTATTTAATTTACCTTAAAACGATCCCAATTCGCACCCAATAAAGGTTCATATCTAGATTATACACGTTTAGGTTGGGCAGGTGTTATTTTAGTTTTAGTATGTAACAACAGATGGCGCTTTTAAAGTAAAATGTATATAATATAATTCTTCTTCACAAGTATTGACTATCAGGGCCCCCGACCCCCGTAAGGGCTACTGGCGCCTGTGTGCAAAAAAAAAAGGATTTTGGCGCCCCTTTACGCTATTTTTTTGTGTCCTTAGTTTTGGCGCCCCTAAAGATGGCGATTTCGTGCCCCTAGAGGATGGCGCCCGTGTGCATTGCACACATTGCGCATAATATGGTAGCGGGGGCCCGTAATGACTATCGAATTAATTACTTAAAATTCCTATGTAATGTGAGATAATTTGATGGTTAATTCAAACGAAAATCGCCGTCAGCTGAATGTTTGCAGGTGGAAATGTCGTCTACGCGACGCCCTAGGATACATTGAGCGCGAAGTAGGGCTATATTGGTCATAACTTATATCGCTGGCTGACGGTTTTTCCACCATCGTATTAGCGACTGACGGTTTTATTTATTATTTACAAAGTAGAAACATTCACCTGTATAAATTTTGTACGGTATAAAATGACTTTATATTCAACATTTTTTTACATGTTCAGTAACGCGACTGACGTTGAATCCCCCGTCTGCAATACGGCTGACGGTGATTTTTTGGTTAAACATGACCTTAATAATCATCCATCAAAGTTTCATTCGGTATAAAATCACTTTTCGCAACTATTTTTTTTACAACCTTGAAATACTCTCAGTTAAGAGGCCTAAAAAATATTTATATAAATAGTAAATTTACTACAAAATATTTAAATACTAAAAAATATTTTTTAGAGTTTAAATATTTTGTAGTAAATTTACTATTTCTTTATATATTTTTTAGTCTTTTACTCTTTTTTTTTAGTGTTTGAATATTTAGTGTAAATGTATTGTTATCGCGGCCCACTTGGGCGGTGGGCCGTACGGGGCTTGACAAGATAAAAGGGGGTATCGAATTAACTTTTCGTACTCAGCAAGTAAAGTAATTGAATCTTTGAATCTACTACCATGTAAAGATGTGTAATTACTAATTAATTATTATACATTCGAAATTATAGTAGAAGCTTATGGAAATAAATGGTAACAATATTATTGATGTGGTAACATTAAACTTGAAACTGGAAATTAGTTAGACAATTTTCTTCAAAATGTAAATAAGTAAGTACAGCTATAAATAAGGAAAAAATTTAGTAATGTTTTGGAATAATAAAGAATTTTGTATACTTTTGAGTAAAATTGGTTATAAATTAATTATCATAATGATGTTGAAATTTTACCGGTGAAAGTTAGACGTTTTTTAAATATAACATTGGCTATGAATATTAAAAGTTATAATATCATTATCAAAATTTTCTTAAAAATTATTACGAAGGGAAAATTACAACATTGTTTTAGTATTTATAATACTTACCTATATTTCATTAGAGGTAAGTACATATTATGTTATTTTGTATAGATTAGCAAAATTGTAATATTATTTTGTGATTAAATTTTGGTGCTGTTTACATGCATTTTCAAGGCGAAAATAACTGAAATTATTTAGATAACAGTCATCGAATCAATGTGAGAAAATGTATATTAGTATATTTTTATCTCCATTTTATTTTGCAGTTTTACAAGTCAATTAATGCTCTTCATGGCTGAAAATCGAGATCTTCTGTTATATGACACGATATTTGGTTTCAATAAAATATACAATTGATGGTAATATTTGTTTTGTATTTTACCTTCTCAATTCTTTCAACGCTACTCTTCTCTTTCAATGGCTAATATTATATTATCATTTATCTAGATCTATATAATATGTACTATCAGAGAAATTGATTCCTATGCAAATGGGGGACCTACGTAGTTTGGTTGCATTACTTCAAACCCAGCCGACAGATCACAATTAACATTGAATTGTCATGATCGAACAATTACGTTGGTCTCTCAAATGCATAGGAATCAATTTCCTCGATGGTACAATGTACCATCGAGGTAGTTGATTCCTATGCAATTGACAGACCAACGTTTGATCTGTCGGCTGGGTTTGACGTAACGCAACCAAACTACTTAGGTCCCCGATTTGCATAGGAATCAACTTCTCTGATAGTACATAATGCCTCTGTGGTCCAGTGTTTAAGAGCGTGGCTCTTGACTCGGAGGTCGTGGGTTCGATTCCCGCGTTGGAAACATGTTATTTACAAGTTTGGTTAGGACAATGCAGGCTGATTCTGATGGTCTGACAAGTAAGATGATCCATGCGTCGGATAGGCATGTAAAAAGTCGGTCCTGCGCCTGATCTCTCGCCAGTTGTGTCGGTCTGCCGTCCCACTGGGTTATGACTTACCTATGAGATAAAAAGGAATAGAGAGTGCTCTTGTATACGGGGCTCACTCTTGGGCATTATAAAAAATCACTCCTGCGTAACAGGCTTGGTTTTCAATGAAACCGGCCACCGACACTGAAACCGGTGTGGGAGCTTATTATGTACCATCGAGGAAATTGATTCCTATGCAATTGAGAGACCAACGTCATTTGGTCGATCATGTGAAGTTATATTCATTCTTTATATCAAGTTATAGGCAAGCTCTATACTACCCGCGCCGCAGTCTCCGCAACTTCTACATTCTATAAATGAAGAATTCGAAATGCGGCGACTGCGGTGCGTGCGGTGCGGCCAAATCTGCGTTCACCTTAATTGTGATCTGTCGGCTGAGTTTGACGTAATGTGACCAAACTACGTAGGTCTCCCATCTGCATAGGAATCAACTTCTCTGATAGTACATACCTACCTATACAACAATTTTTTTTAATTTCAATTTTTTCCCGTAAAGCCTCCATTTATGAAAAAACGGCAACTCTTTAAGCTGTTACTTAGTACTTACCTGCTTCATTCACTTACGTCTTCAATAATTATTGTACTCCGATTTTTTCATAATTTTATAAATTTAAGAAAATTATATTGCATGAAAAAACTTCAGAGGTGTCAAGGGACACCCGGATGGAACGAAGGTATAATAAAAACCATCTATTGACGCCCAGGAATACTAACAACGACACTTTTGTGGAATTGTAATAAAATTTATTTAAACGTCTAGTAGATGTCGCTGTTTATACTTGTAGCAGTACCTACACGTTCGTTCGTCGATTGAAAAATCGTTCTGCAAAGAACGTACGTTCGAAATAACGAGAGAAACCGTCCGTGTATATTAAGTGCATTTGCACCGGACGTGAAGCAGCCCTCAAAAGGACTTTTTCTAATAAGAATTCTTCGCAACATAACACTACGCGTCTTCACATCGTGCCTACATCGAGAGAGGAATCTTCGCAACGTAGCTACAGTCTCCATGGCGTTTGCAGAGTTGCACAAAATGGCGGCATAACTACTCGCGACGGCGCGGCAGAGAGCGACCGCGAGACAGAGTCGGTACAACGAGCGCGGGCTCACTGACCTCGCGCCCCGCGGGAGCCCATATTTATATTCGGGCGATACCAGCGCCACGAACTGCGGTGTAGCCGAATCTCCCGCGCGGATAATTTCTCAATCATGTAAATATGTATTTCATATTCGATTTTTTTCTCTTTCTTGTTTTGTAAATATTTTTATCCCTTTCTAGATTTCTCTCTCTATTGTTGTTTGCCAATAAGAATTAACCTTTTAACTTTTTGTACATTTTGTAATAATAATAAATATGATGATTTTTGTATATAAGCAGCACAAAGTTCTCAATAAATGACTTCAGTTCACCACAGTAAATCGAGTTTTACTCTTTACTCCTCCGACCTCTAGCCTCCTTAAAGCGAAACGGCGCACGAACAGTACACAATTTTTTTTCGAAATCCGTTAAATTTGAAAATTTTCAATTTTTTTTCAAATTTTTCAAATTTCGCGCCGCTAATTTTGAAGGATTGAATGTTGTCTGCGGTAGATTATTGTACTGGGAACAGAATGCAAGCAATAAAACACCGTAATACTTTGTGATAAGATTTATATTAGCGAAAATAATTTCCTATATCCGGAACGTAGATCTGCGCTCCCGCAATTAGAGGTATGCGCGTAGATCTGCGCATACTCTTAGAGAGACCAACCGGTCCTCTAAATACTAAAAAACGCCATCTAGTTGATACACAGGAATACTATCAATGCCCTCTGCCCCTACTATGCAGGTACTAATAAAAAGTGTCGAGGACAATGGGGCATTTTCTTAGGGCCGATTCACACCGGATCGGCAGCGGCCGGCAGCGGTCGGCAGAGGCGCGATCGGCAGCGGCCGGCAGCGGCCGATCTGGTGTGAATCGGCCCTTATTTTTTAATTTGACTGTCAAACAGCTTCCATTTTAGTAACTAGATGGCGTATGGGTAGACAACTATCGGTAATACCAGGGAATGCCATCAATAATTGCTACAAAACTGGGCAAAAGCATGTAAAACTTGATACATTTCAATTTGAAAAAGACACAATAATATTCCAATGAATAGGATAATAAAGTTATTATAACGATGTTTAGTTAAAATTCACGGAAGAAATAGCCCAATTTATCGTTATTCACACCAAATGTCATACATTTTGGTTTTACAACATCTTACCTGCACTTGTGCACGATAACGGATATTTAATGGCCATTATTTTACCAATAATAAACATCAAAAACCCAAATAACACAATTTGGGAAAAAATAATAAAAACCACACCAACAATAAAAAGTAGAAGAAGTTCCAAAGTAACATGGCCGCCACAAGGCCGTTCACTTGTCAACTTGTCAGTTGTCACTTTGACAAGTTTTTATTTCAACAGCGTGTTCCTAAACTACTACCAGTATAGTGGCCAGATGCGCCTAATCGCTTAGGCCAATGATCGCTTAGGTTTAAGATATTTTGATTTATGTCATACTTGACAGTACACTGATATTTTTTAGAAAGACAACCAATATATAATTTCAGATCGGTGGGGAACCAATAGAAAATCTAGAAGTGTCTATCGTCGCGCCGTCTGGTGGAGATTAAAAATAGAAACCTCCCATTAGTGTAGTTCCGTCTAGCCTCCGCAACGACGACGAACGCGCCATAAGGAACTTCGTTCTAATAGGTTCTAGTAAAACATGGTACAACTAATATATATTCTGTGGTAAAACATTAATATTTTCTATTTTTTATTTAAAGTATTACTACAATATTCCTACTTTTCTAGGTATAATAGTACAGTTACAACTTACACCATAATATTAACGTTAATCTATAGGTTTTCTCTTATAACTACAAGTTGCCCCTCTTCTCCTGTTCTAGTTCTATCGATTCAAACAGTGTCTTGAAGTTGCCAGCTCCGAAACCCTGAAAGTAAAAAAAATGCAATAAGTAGGTAAATCATGCTTGCTTATGCCATAAATACACATAGCCTTTTATTTTGGAAAAATGTATGTTCGCGTGCGATAAACGGATGTAACATAATTTTGGTGTGTGTGTCAGTCAGTACCTTTTCATATACCGTTAGGCCAATTCAGTTATTTTTCGTATGAAGGTAAATCTACTTAGGCTGGCCGCACACACACGTTTTTATTAGTATTCGATTTCTTAATGTGGAATTCCGTGATGTTAGCGCACACCTTCGTTTTTCTTCAGGCGCGAACACGCACTTGAAACGTACGTGCGGAATTCGTCCCGTTCAGAAAAAATCATACTTACAGTAACTTACCTAAGTATTAGTGCGTCTAATTGTATTCTGATTCCATACATTTGGATTTCCAAATACGGAATCGAGTTCGGAAAACGTGTGTATTTCGACCTCTGTGGCTCAATGGTAAGAGTGTGTGGCAGCTCAAGCCGGGGGTGGCGAGTTCGAATCGCCGCCGACAGAACAAAAAGTTGTCTATGTTCCTGGGTCATGGATGTGTATCAAATATGTGTATAATTATAATAAAAATCTTAAATATATGTACAGTATTAAATATATTTCCGTTGTCTAGTACCCGTAACACAAGTCCTTCAGGTACTTACCACAGGGCCAGACTGACTTGGTGTGAAGCATCCATAGATATTACTCTATTATATTTCGGCCTGCCTTCAGAAAGTCAACAAACTAATACCAAAACTTACGTTATGATTCCTTCTCTGTATCACCTCTAGGAACAACGTGGGTCGGTCCTGGGTATTCTTTGTGAATATCTGAAGCAGGTAGCCGTTGTCGTCGTAGTCTATGAGGATGTTCAGTCGTTCCAGCGTGTCTATGCTTTCAGCCACCTTGACTTTGCTGTGTTTGAGCTGTTCCCGTATCAAGGTGTAGTATTTGGCCGGGATGGAGAGGAATTCTACGCCGCGGCTTCGGAGGTTCTCGATCTGGGCAAAATAGGGTATTTGATTAAGGTTTGATTGAACCATAGACTTATAATATTATATACTGTCGTAGATTGAACAGTTAAGATTAAGGTGACGCCGCGTTAAAGTAAAAAACCGTGTTGGATATGTTTAAGGCGCTATATTGAAAAAACTGTCCTTTTTGACGTAATACTATTAGGAACCTCAGAAATGTTACAAATCTGGTAATGAGATATACTTATTATCTTCATAACCTTATCTAGGTTTGAAAAAAACTAGAAATACGATATTTTGCCTCGATACATTTAATTTTGTAATCGCCTCTTAAAAATACGAAATTTGAAGATTGTTTTTGAACGAAAATAGATGTATTGTAGGAAATTAGTCTAATTGATAGACACCTTTGCAACTCAAAATCGTATAGAAGCAATTAGCTTTTTAAATGCTCCTAGTTATTTTTTAAATGATTATAATTACGTTTTTTCGCATGTTTTCCGAGCGAGCCGATAGCTTCTGGCTGCAGCGTAATCACGACTTTTAAATAGTCATACAAATTAAGTACCTACTTATAAAATTACCCTTGCGGTAAAATTACTTTCCATAAAGCGCCTTAAGATTGCTTGTTTTCTATGAGAGGCCGAGCCGGCCTCTCATAGAAAACAAGCAATTTTAAGGACATGATGAATACTGACAATGAACTTTAATATCTTAGCTTTAGTCATTGCTGAGTAAAAACCGATATCGCTACAGCGTATGAATCGAGCCTTTTTTTATGCGCAGGGGAAACCCATCATGGGTGCCCCGTGTTGGGGATGTGCCTCAGTTATGAAGCACCCCGGGGGTATGTGGGACTCTTACCCACTAAAACCACCTGCGGTTTGCCTTCAGCCGTATACGGAGGGATGTCCTGGATCTGCCTAACGCAGGACTCCCTCCATGACTGGCCGGTCTACCTCAAAAGGGACCGGACTTTCACCAAAGTAAGGGAACGCTCCGGCAAACTGAACGGGCAGGTTCCCATCCTTGCCCGGAGCCCCGGATTAGACGGAAGTTTCGAGGTTCGCGTAACGACGCCTCCGCAGTCCCGTCCTACGCCGGCGGAGCGGAACAGAGAATGGGTCATCCTCTCTGTCCCGCTCTGCGGGTATAAATCGAGCCTAAGGTTTGATTGAATAATTATTAATTACAGGTACAGTTTGAAATTTAAAGGTGACTTGTGCCTGCGTTGAAGAGTAGAAATAAATAAGTTACCCTTTTTTATTTCGTCTGCAGATCGACTAAAAAACGTAGACGTACGCATATGACCTTTTTATCTAGCCGGCTTAGAGCCTGTAGAATCTAAACAAAGACCAGATAGAAGGCAATTACCTCCTACTACGAAGACAGACGGCAGAATGATTTATACAGGATAGTTAGCTGCATATTTATCTAATAATGCTATAAGTTATAACGCCTAACAGAATAAAGAAATATAATGATGTAATATTTCATAACCGGAATTGTGTTAAGTATTGATCTTGAACCTTCCTTGAACTTGCCTCCCTAAACAACTGCCCTGCTATACTTTAAGGGTGTGTTTCCACTGAAGCGGAGCGGAGCTTAGCGGTGCCCGAATTGACCAATCGTGCTATTCCAGCGGAATGGCAGCGGAGATTTCGAGCATGGTGATTGGTCAATTCGGCACCGCTAAGCTCCGCTCCGCTTCAGTGGAAACACGGCCTTACACTGGTGTTTGACACTTACCGCGGTAATAATATCCTCAGTATTTATCGCTATATGCTGCACCCCCGCACCGCCGTGGTACTCCACATACTCCTGGATTTGGCTCTTCTTCTTGCCCGGCGCTGGCTCGTTGATGGGCATCTTGACTGTCTCCTCCCAGTTGGCCATGACGATGGAGCGAAGAGCAGAGTACTCCGTACACACCTGCTTGTCGTCTACTGACCAGAACCTGGGGAGAAAAAGGAATAAATAAATAAAAAAACGCAAAAAATACCCTTAAAATTACCTATTGAAGAGCTATTATTTTCTTAATTATACTTGGTGGGTTGTTGGTGGGCTACCATTTTATTCCCCACTCGAGTGTATTTCCAATTTCCATTCCAGACATTCGATTACTCTCTTCCATATTCACCCTTACAACTTTAACATAGCTGTACCGATTCATCATCATAAATGTCTCACTCGTACATAATATAAGTTAAATACAAAAAAAAACTAAACAAAAAAAGTTGTCTTTTGTTGGATTTTCTCGTTTTAAACATCTGTAGTCTACTTTTATGCGTATCTAATTAGCTCAATAGTTTATTCACATCGCTATTTAACACCCAAGAACTCAAACTGTAGTTAAATTACTTGAGGCTCTCAATGCTCACCTGTGGAACTGCAGACAGCGCTCGTACCAGGAGGCCGCCTCCTCCATCTTGTTGTCAGGCATGTTGCCCACCACGTGGTCTATGAAGTTGATCTCCACTTTTGGCCTGAAAACATATTAAGTTCATTGTAATTTGTATACTGTTTAAGTGTATCGATATTAGTGTCCGACCGAAGCTTCGGCTTCGGCCGCCTTCGGCCAAAAAAACCACCTTCGGCTTCGGCCTAAACCCCGGCCGAAGCCGAAGCTTTGCCGAAGGTCCAAGCAACCGTCAAAATCGCCGACTGTCGTGAGAGAGCGACGGACCGGTCGTGTATGCACTATGCAGAGGCCGCTGGAAGTCACTGTCAAATACAATAAACAAACACTAACTTCTAAATAAATCATTTATTAAGAAGTTAGTGTTTGTTTATTTCATTTATTAGTCTAAGTTTCGGTCTAGTCGAGTAAAACCAAGACTAATTGATTGGTCTAATTATTGTTTTTTTTTTGTTTTCAAAAGTCTTTATTAACAATATAACAATTAAAAAATTTACAATCAGTGTACATTATTTAGATTCCTAAAAGTAATTTAAATAGTTACAATAGTTGGCAGATACAGAAATCTTTTTCAACTTTATGATACTGTAATTTAGAACTATAACATGGTAGATTATTATTATAAGCAGCAAAAATTACATAAATGTCGTTTACAAACAACAAATTTAAGACCTGATACAATACCTAAAGAAAAAATACATTATTATGTAGGTACCAAGGCAAACGTAAACCGTTAAAATGCATATGTCGCAGCCCACTGGCTAAAATAGACCTTCAATCAAACAGCCAGCCCCCCGACTGAACAAAGCCATTCAATAACACGGCTATATGTCGTTTAGCCGACTTGTTGACTGCAACGTTCAACATTATACAGCTAGACGACGCTTAGCCAACTGGTTAAATGGAAAATTAACTAAGGTGACCATTATAGTTAATTATGTAATTTGAGAGAAAAGGAAAACTTTTTGTAATTTCTTGGGAGATTTACGTATAATATTTAGTTCTTTGATCTTGCTTTCCGAAAAATATACTTATTAAAAAAACATATTAAATCTATACTAATATTATAAAGCGGAAGAGTTTGTTTGTTTGTTTGAACGCGCTAATCTCAGGAACTACTGGTCCGATTTAAAAAAATCTTTCAGTGTTAGATAGCCCATTTGTCGAGGAAGGCCATAGGCTATACTTTATCACGCTAAAACTAATAAGAGCGAAGAAATAGAGGAAAATGTAAAAAAACGGGAGGAAATATATTTGAAAGGGCTTATTTGATCGCGCTAATCTCAGAAAGTACTGGTCCGATTTGAAAAATTATTTCAGTGTTCGATAGTCCATTTATTTAGAAAAACTATAGGCTATATTCTATCATGCTACGACTAATAAGAGCGAAGCAATAGAGGAAAATGTGCAAAAAACGGGAGAAAATTATTTGAAAGGGCTTATTTGAACGCGCTAATCTCAGGAACTACTGGTCCGATTTGAAAAATTATTTCAGTGTTAGATAGTCCATTCATTGAGGAAGGTTATAGGCTATATTTTATCACGCTAAGACGAATAGGAGCGAAGAAATAGTCTATACTAATATTATAAAGTGGAAGAGTTTGTTTGTTTGTTTGTTTGTTTGAACGCGCTAATCTCAGGAACTAATGGTCCGATTTAAAAAATCTTTCAGTGTTAGATAGCCCATTTGTGGAGAAAGGCTATAGGCTATATTTTATCACGCTAAAACTAATAGGAGCGAAGAAATAGAGGAAACTGTAAAAAAAACGGGAGGAAATATATTTGAAAGGGCTTATTTGAACGCGCTAATCTCAGAAACTACTGGTCTGATTTGAAAAATTATTTCAGTGTTCGAAAGTCCGTTTATTTAGAAAAACTATAGGCTATATTGAATCATGCCACAACTATTAAGAGTGAAGCAATAGAGGAAAATGTGGAAAAAACGGGAGAAAATTATTTGAAAGGGCTTATTTGAACGCGCTAATCTCAGGAACTACTGGTCCGATTTGAAAAATTATTTCAGTGTTAGATCGTCTATTTATTGAGAAAGGTTATAGGCTATATTTTATCACGCTAAGACGAATAGGAGCGAAGAAATAGTCTATACTAATATTATAAAGCGGAAGAGTTTGTTTGTTTGTTT
Source organism: Polyommatus icarus (assembly GCA_937595015.1). Lineage (NCBI taxonomy): Eukaryota > Metazoa > Arthropoda > Insecta > Lepidoptera > Lycaenidae > Polyommatus > Polyommatus icarus. Next base: position 15,555,682 of record OW569333.1, on the reverse strand, counting down.
GAACGCGCTAATCTCAGGAACTAATGCTCCGATTTAAAAAAATCTTTCAGTGTTAGATAGCCCATTTGTCGAGAAAGGCTATAGGCTATATTTTATCACGCTAAAACTAATAGGAGCGAAGAAATAGAGGAAAATGTAAAAAAAACGGGAGGAAATATATTTGAAAGGGCTTATTTGAACGCGCTAATCTCAGAAACTACTGGTCTGATTTGAAAAATTATTTCAGTGTTCGATAGTCCGTTTATTTAGAAAAACTATAGGCTATATTCAATCATGCTACGACTATTAAGAGTGAAGCAATAGAGGAAAATGTGGAAAAAACGGGAGAAAATTATTTGAAAGGGCTTATTTGAACGCGCTAATCTCAGGAACTACTGGTTCGATTTGAAAAATTATTTCAGTGTTAGATATTTCATTTATTGAGATAGGTTATAAGCTATATTTTATCACGCTAAGACGAATAGAAACGAAGAAATAGATGAAAATATGGAAAAAGGGGGGAAATTATTTGAACGGGCTTATTTGAACGCGCTAATCTCAGGAACTACTGGTCCGATTTGAAAAATTATTTCAGTGTTAGATAGCCCATTTATCGAGAAAGGCTATAGGCTATGTTTTATTACGCTAAAACTAATAGGAACGAGATAATAGAGGAAAATGTGGAAAAAACGGGGGAAATTATTTGAAAGGGCTTATCTCACGGTCTACTGGAACAATTTTTCTGTTATTTGGCACAGATAAGAAGTAGACTACGTAAAGGATCAAAGGCTATTTTTTTTGGACTTATTTGTCTGTGAAATATCTAATTTAGGCGGGCGAAGCCGCGCGGAACGTCTAGTTCTCTATAATTTTGATTCTATTCACTTTTACTTTTAACAGTACCTAGTACAACAAAAAAAGAATTACAGAAATCGGAGTGGTAGTTCCAGATATATGGGAACACAAACAAAAACATACACACATACATACATACATACTTACATACATACATACATACACTTGTAATTTGGCACACTTGTTCTGACGCTGATACACTAACATATGCGAAAATTGGGCAGTTCTGGAAATATTACACACATACAAGTCGAATTGATAACCTCCTTTTTTTGAAGTTGGTTAAAAATGAATTACTGAGAGTCGAGCGATTAAGATTATAAACCTTCGGCTTCGGCTTCGGCCGAAGGTTGTGGCGATTGCCGATTAATCGGCTTCGGCTTCGGCCAAAAATAGACCTTCGGTCGGACACTAATCGAAATACTTAATTATTTCAAGTGAAAGCCGTAAGACGTGACACGTTTTAGTTTGTGTGTTAATCAGTGCCGGATTAAAGTATATAAGACGTATTTTATGAGTAGTCAGTAGACTGTAGACCACTTTATTTCCGCCGCCCCATGAACGAAATCTGCCGCCCCCCAGGACGCTGTCGCCACTATGTCGCCGTTTTACGGTTTTGACTATAGAATATATTATTATACTTAATAGAAATAATATCTTAAGTTATGCAAGTCTCTGGCAATACATAAACAAAGTAAGACAATTTTAAACAACTTAAGAAGATTACATTTCAGTCTAGACCTTTAAAATAGAGAAGCGCCCTGGTGCGTCGTAGAAAGGCAAGAGGGGCGCCGTGAGCCGATCCTTCATCATTATCCATAACCACAAATATTATAAAATAAAACTTACGAATTATACAAAGCAGGCAAATTATTAAATATATTTTGTTTAAGTATTATTATTTACTTGCATAACCTAACTATTATATGTATCTTTTTATGATTCTTCATTGTATCTAGTGTTTATTTATGTATATTTTTGTAAAAGCAAGGTAAAGTAGGGCGCCGTGACAAAATAATAAATATTGACTTGTAAGTGCGCCGCAGGCTGAAAAAGATTGGGTACCCCTGGCTTATACATTAATCCAGAGCTGATTTTACATAGTATATACTCACAGGTACTGGTGTATGGGATCAGTCTTCAGCGACATGTACCCCGGTAGGAAGGACCCGCGATATTTAGACCGATCTATGAGAGTGTGTGTGTTGTCACCGTACTGAAAAAAAAAAAGAAAAAATAATAATCATTATATTGTCTGTCTATACACGCTAAAACTTCTGGCCTGATTCAGGTGCTTGATGATACTTTGAGCCTTGGGAAAGGAATAGTTTGTTAGTTTGTACTCCATCAAAATTCTCATTCTCTTCCTCAATAATACTTCGCATTTTCAGAAAAGAAATTGATAGTCTAAAATACGAATCTAATAAAATATGCATAGGTACCTGGTTCATTTAAAATTTACCATGGCTACGTTAGAACAACATAAATTGGCAAAATCACTTTTCCCTTTTGCCTCGGCATTGTTGAGAAAAAAGATAAAACTTTTTACAAGGTGTGACAAAACTAAGCGATAATATTTTAGGGTGTGTTCTTCTATTATATACAGTCCACTGTAAAAGTAGCAGCGCTGAAAGAGCAAATTTTTGTTTGTGATTTTTATACGCAAGCGCCCGCGACATGAACTTTTCCATACAAAAGCGAAAAAAAAAGTTACTCTTGAAACGCTGCACTTTTACAGTGAATAGTTTATAGGGGACATAATGTATACACACCCTAAAGTATTATTACTCAGTTTTGTTACATCTATATAAACTATAAAGCTAAAGTTCATTAAAATTCTTACCGTCTTCAATTTAGCCATTCTAACCACTCCAAACTCATCCTTCTCCTCCCAAATATCCTCGATGATCACGGCTCCCTGCTTCTTCGCGTAGCTGACGATATAATCCAGGTTTTCTACCTCAAACGCTACATCCTTCACGAAGTCTCCGTGTATAGCGATCTCCTTGTTGAACGACGTCTCTTCCGGCTCGTATTGTGCTTGGAAGACGAATATTATCTGAAATAGTATAATAAAAATCGGATAAAACCTAAAGTAAAGAAAATGTAGAGCTAAGTTTTGGCGTCGTTATATTACTATTTACTATTTTTTAGCCCACCACACATTCCCACTCCTGTGTCGCCAGGATCGACAGCGGTATCCAACCACGAAAACCCTTTGATATTATGATCTCAAGGAGCCCGAGGGACATGCTAAAGCTGTCTTGGGAGTTGAGAGCCGCAACGAATTTAATCAAAATAAGATAGGAGGAGTAGGAAGTATAAAATTTACTATTTACTATCATCTTATATATAAAATTCTCGTGTCACAATGTTAGTCCACGAACTCCTCCGAAACGGCTTTATTGATTTTTAGCAAATTTTATATGTATATTCAGTAGGTCTGAGAATCGGCTACTCGGTACTTTATAAATTGATAAGTGCATTAATTTTGTTGAATAAATAATAGTAAATTATTACAACCTGAGACTAACGGCGACCATTGTTTGTGCGACGAGATAGCGATCGACGTTGCCATGGCGATGTCGCAGCCGACTGGTTAAAATAGCCGTTCAATCAAACAGCTAGCCCTTTGACTGAACAACGCCATTCAATCTCACGGCTAGCTTTTTAATTGAATATTTCAGTCGCTCGAAACGTTCAACACTACAGCTGATTCAAGCCGCCGCCGTTTGATTGAATTAGTTCAGCGCTCACCACTGCGGCGCTAGGTGCGTTTTGTTTACAATATGGCGTCAACTAGCCGGTGTTTTGTGATTGTATTAAGATATTTTTCGTAAATATACGTTACAAGTGTTATTAAAGTGACAGAAATTATGGGGGCACATACGAGTGAATCAAAATTTAAACAAATAAGTATTCGAATTTCGAGGAGAAATTACGGGATTATGAAATGCATCACGAAGCTATTAATTGCAATTGTGTTCAAAATGAGTTAGAATACACTTTATTCTGCTTATTATCATTGCGCTTGTGTAATAAATAATAATAAAACTAAACTAATGGTCAGCTTAGTTAATTTGCCATTTAACCAGTTAGCTAAGCGTCGTCTAGCTGTAGTGTTGAACGTTGCAGTCAACAAGTCGGCTAAACGACGTATAGCCGTGGGATTAAATGGCGCTGTTCAGTCAAAGGGCTAGCTGTTTGATTGATCGGCTATTTAAACCAGTTGGCTGCGACAGCGACATACTTTTTTAGTCACATCAATAAAATAATATGGGTGAAATACTTTATAAGTATTGTGGCAAAGCAACGTTTGCCTATATAGGATAACGCTCGCAACTACGTTGCGCCAAAATTTATCTCGCGGGAACCGTACTATATTTTCCGGAATAAAAAGTATCCTATTGTCTATTCCCGGGACTCAAAGTCCCCATACCAAATTTGAGCAAAAACATTTCAGCGATTTAGGTGTGAAAAGGTAACAGACAGACAGACACACTTTTTTTTTTTTTATTAAATAAGGGGGCAAACGAGCAGACGGGTCACCTGATGGTAAGCAACTACCGTCGCCCATGGACACTTGCTACATCAGAAGAGCTGCAGGAGCGTTGCCGGCCTTTTAAGAGGGAATACGCTCTTTTCTTGAAGGTTTGCAGGTCGTATAGGTCCGGAAATACTGCTGGTGACAGTTCGTTCCAGAGTTTTACAGTGCGCGGTAGAAAGTTACGCGAGAAACGCACTGTGGAAGACTACCACTCATCAAGGTGATGAGGATGGTATGTTTTTCGCGTGGGACGATGGCGAAAAGTTGCAGGTGGTATGACTTTCGCATATTTATAATATTAAAATTTACAAATTGTCTATAAGACCTAAGTTGACGTTAGGAAACTGTTACCTACTTGAATACAAATATGTATTAAAGCTTACTTAAAAATTTAAACTTAGAACTATGTCAGTGCTGCCCATCTCACACACCATAGTATGGAGTGTGAGATGGATGGATAGAGTCGCGGCTCATTAAAAATCCGTGAACCATGTAGATTGTAGAGTCTGTAAATTGTGACACTCGGTAACGCCTAAAATTACGTATTTTCCTAATTTTCACTAATTTCACATCGTTTTTGCGGACATTTCGTGATTCTTGCCCTTGCGTTTGCAAAAAGCAAAATGTAGAGCAACCATTTTACTTACCTTATTCATTCTGACGACATAGGAGGCTGTCTGTCGCGAGCCTGTCTCCAGCCCTCTGTAAGCGAGGGGCTGGAATCCAAACCGCGTTACATAGTAGCTGGCAGCCTAAAAGAAAAATGTAAATGTTTAATGTAGAACTCAGGGTGCTGTCCGATGTAAATTTTATGTTGATGCTATAGAACCCTCATAAAACTCAGTGTGTAAATTACTAAGAATAATGCTAACACCTGCATTAATTAATTGGCTTTCAAGTACCTAATCTACTACAAGTACTCTTTGCATTGTCAAAAATTTTGTTTTTTTCACAAAATAAGAAACACAATTTGTATTGTTATATATATGCACTATAATTCATTATTCTAGAGATTATAGAATATAAGTTTATGACATAATACAGGGTGTAACAAAACTAAGTGATAAGACTTTAGGGTGTGTATAGTTCCCCTATATTATAAAGTTTGCTGTGAAAGTAGCAGTGCTGAAAGAGTAACTTTTTTTCATCTTTATATAGAAAAATTCATGACTCGCGGGCCGGGCGCTTGCCCGTACAAATCACAAAAATTTGTTTGCTCCTTCAGCACTGCTACTTTCACAGTAAACTCTATATTAAGGATATATAATACACACCCTAAAATATTATCACTTAAGTTTGTTACACCTTGTTTATTTATTATTTACCTGTTTAGCGTTGGAGACCCAGAAGGTAACGTGGTCGAACGCCAAGAACCGCCCATTTTCAGGTTTCACCCCCTTGTCCGTGTACGAGGTCTGAAACAGTCGCATTGATTTAGTTTGCTTTTAGAAAAGAGGAAGGAAGGAAGATTAAAAAAGATTTTTTATTATTTTAAGCGGCTTCTAAAAATGGAGGAGGTTAGGTTCAGAATTCGGAGGTAACTAGGTATAATAAGTAGGTATTTTTTCTTGAATATTTCTTTTGTAACTTTCTCAAAAAGATATTAGAATTTTTTACTGTGGTTCATAATTTCGTTAAAAACTTTATTAAGTAATATTTTGTCACATTCTTTGTTAATGTTATTAAGTAAATTAATACTCTGTAGTAATTGCAACTATAGCCACAAACTTTCATTTTCACAAAAAATCTGCTGAAAAAATAAACTTACCATTTTCTTTGTACAAATCCTTCAATTAAACCAATCTTTTCTTTTCATTGACAAATAAGGAACTGTTTACGCGAATGGGTCTCCAACAGTTATATATTCTCGGCAGAATATGGAATTAATAATATGTATTATAATGTATTTGATTGAAAACAAGTTTCTAAGGCGGTGTCCATAGTGGTGAGATGTAGAGCTTTCCAGAATGCATGTATACATATATAGTACCTCTAGATAGTAGATAACAAATTTAGACCTAACTCAGAAGTCTAAGCGGCTGTTTCACGACTTCCTGATAAGTGCCGGATAGGCTATCCTGTATCCACCACTTAACTTAACAGACAGAGGGCCTGTTTCACCGCTTCCTGATAAGGTGCCCGATAGAGTTATTTGACAGATTTTCCATACTCCATCTGTCAAATTAAGTGGTGGATAGCCTTATCAGGAAGCGGTGAAACAGGCCCAGAGTATGGAGAATCTGTTAAATAAGTTGTGCATACTGCATAGCCTTGCCGGCACCTTATCAAGAAGTGGTGAAACAGGCCCTAAGCTTGTTACTTATGTAAGTCTTTCATAGGCATTAAGGTTCTATCAAAGGTCCACACTAAACAATCTGGTTGTTGTATTCACTGTTTCAAAAGGTAGATCTAAGGTGTAGGCCACGTACAACCTAAAGATCGCTCCGCAAAAATGGAAGAAAAATGCGTGGTGTAAAAATTTAAATTTTAATAATATTGTGTATTATAGTTAGGGATTGCAATCCCGCAATGCGGGATCCCGCAATCCCGCGGGATCCCGTGCCAATTATTGATCTGCTGGATCCAGCACCTGAAAAACGCGGATCCGCGGTTTCTTTGCCCGAGTGATCTCTTTCTTGAGTACTTCATTTTATTCGCTGTCATTCCGTTGGAATAGCACGATTGGTCAATTCGGCACCGCTAAGCTCCGCTCCGCTTCAGTGGAAATACGGCCTTATCATCGTGAAAATCTGAAATATCTACTTGTACCGAACTGGCAACTAAACAAGTATTTTTTAGTTATCATTCACACCAAAATATATCAATGTGTACGCAGCCTAGGACATCCGTGGTCCTTGGTCAACCGGTCGCCAGGCGAGCCCCCAGAGATTGGCCCACTACGTGTACTTAGAAAATAAACTTTAAGGAAAATGGCGCATTTTCTATATGCCATCACAGTGAATATCATATACCTTAAGTTTTATACAGCTGGATATTAATCCTCCAGGCCCCGCGCGAGCACCGGTTATCGCGAGAACAAAAGAATACAATGGGAATTCCTAGAACCTCCGAATACTAATATCCTCAAATACTATTTTCAAGTACACATATTATAATATTATATTCTGTATTCGTTGTTTGCTAACGAGTAATTTAAAACTGTTTGTGATTCCTTAAAAGAATGGTTACTTTCAGTTTCAGGTTATGAGCCCGAGATGATAATAATTATAGAACTATAACTTTTTTCATAAGTACTCAAACATGCTTTACATTATCACACAGAAACGACGAAGAAATAAGAGTGGCAGAGCTTGATATCAAGTCGAACACAAAGAAAATCTATAATTTTATCCTTAAAATTGAGTTTTTTTTCTGGGTTGGGTTTAACAGTTTTTTGTTTTGGTTTAAGCTCTAATAAAGCTTTAGCGGTAGCTTAAATGGTAGAGCCATGGGCTAAGACACCCGATCTAATTTAAGTATCTATAAGTTTCTATAATAAGGTCTCAGTTAAATTGAAACGGGTTTGAGTCAATAAAATTCCTCTGCGTATAAACAATATGCAAATCCGAGTGAGTCTAGAAACGAGACAAACATGTTGTGACACTCACGAGAGCACAAGAGCGGGGTGGCGGCGTCACAACTCTAGTTGTGACAACAACAACTTTATCCCGTCAACAACAATTAATACAATTTACAAGATAATATTGATAAGTCATAACAAACATTCCAGCTTGAGTCAAACAACAACATTCTGCTGTTCAGTGACCAAAACAGCAGGAGTTGACTACAGAAAAGTCGGCTCAAAATTAGAAGAAAAATTAGTATTTTAGACTTAACAGTGATTTTAGTAAATTATTGTCGAAAGGATGAGTGCCTTTAAGTTAAAAAAATATCTATAAGGCGAATAACGTATAAATCATAATATCATTATCTGTATTTAATTTTAAATTAATTATGCCACTGATATTTTTCAAAACGAAATTATAAAACGTAAGTATGTTTTTGATTATATTTATAAATTATTTAAGGTAAACTGACAACATTTATAAAAAAAGTTGTAAAAATCCAACAGAAAATATAAAATTTCTCAAACAAATGTACGCATGAAAAAAATTTTAACATTATCGGTAAAGCGTCTCTACCCCATGTAAAACATTTCAGGTTATTAAAACCAGGGGGTTTTAAGGTTGCGAAATATTGCACAATATTTTCTGTTATTGTGTAATATTATATTTAAAATTCCATATTCCCTGAAAAGCTCTGAAGATGGGAAAAGCTCGAAAAAGTATTGTTCAAACGAAATTGTGATCTATTTCGTAGTACGTTACGTTGTAGTCTGCAATAGATGGCATTTAGCTTTACATCTTATTATAAGCTTTATGTGGTAGGATTTCATTAAGTAATTGTTCTAGTAAAATAAGTCCTTTATGAACTAATTTTTTATTGTAATCATATATTTCTTTATCAAATAAATTCAGTATACAAGACTGGTCAATTTACAAAAGTACTTAATTGATTAAAAAAAAGCGTTATTACTCGAATATAAAGAAAGGTTTTTTGACGTGACAACGTCTTAAATTAGGTTGCGGCTGGAAGTCACTTATGAAAAAGTGTAACGCTCGGTAACGTTACGATGAGTCACCGAACGAGAGAGAGGCCCGCCGAATGCCTTGCGTCTCTCTCCCACACGTTGTCACGTAAAATCTTCGCCCGTAAAACCGACTTTACAGGCAACCATTTTTTGTTTATTGTTTCTCTTCTTGTTTCTGTAAGATCTCTATTGCCTCAAACACCCATTTGTAGTTCATAGCTCCGAAGCCCTGAAAATATAAGTTGTTAGTTCTTAAAAAAACGTATCTAGTCAAGTATGAATGAAATAAGTTTTAAAATAACTTGCGCCAACATGTGTTATTGCTAATATTTTCTGATTATCATATCTTCTTGTTTATAATTAATATAAAGAAAGATGGAGATAACATGCGTAAGACTTTAACTCAAATTTTAGTACTGGCGCAACTGAAAATTGTTTGTTTCTAGTGAAAAAGCTCTGAAACTATTGAACCGATTTTCATGACATTGTCCATTGATAACCAGGTGAAAATGGGCATGTCCCTGTGTGTAGACCGGCCGGTCGTTGAGGGAGTCCTGTGTTAGACAGATCCAGGACATCCCTCCGTATACGGCTGAATGCAAACCGCAGGTGGTTTTAGTGGGTAAACCCGGAGTTGGGAGTCCCACATACCCCCGGGATGCTTCAGCTTAACTGAGGCACATCCCCAACCCGGGGCACCCATAAACGGTTTCCCCTGCGCATAAAAAAAAAACGGTGAAAACGAGCATCACACTATTTTTAACCATGGCAAAATGTACATTTTATAATAATAATAATAACGTTTATTTAACAATAAGACATCACATTACACTACCGTAAGACAATACACATTACAATACATAAAGAAAAAGTAAAAGAAAAATATGTAATTACAAAAATAATAGCATTATAATAGCATGAGGAACGGTACAAGTAGTGCATTGTCATGTCTACTGCCAAAAAGGACACCACTCAGGCGTATCACCGTGACGTACACCACAGTGCCTGGTATTATGTGGTTCCTAGTAAACTGTCATCTGGGAACAGGAACAGATAAGCACTCAGCAACACATTATAACATACAAAATATTATTTTATATATAAATATATATGGAATTCTACAACTTACAATATACGTCAATTAATATGAAAATCTTAATATATATATTTCTTGTGTGCGTGTGTATGTGACTGAACTCCTCCTAAATGACTGGACCAATTTTGATGAAATTTTTTGTGTGTGTTCAAGGGGATCTGGGAATGGTTTAGATTCACAATTTTGTCCGCTGGACAATGTTTTTTTAATTAATTTTTAATTTATTAGTAGTTGTTGATTTTGGAATGTTTTACATTGGATCCGACAGTCGGCTGCCATCGCAGTGTCAAATTTTAAATAATATTCGAATTCGGATTTTAATTTTAGTCTGTCCGACAGTTAGCGCTTCGACCAAATTTAAAAAAAATACTTTATATACTTAATATGGCAAAGAAACGTTTGCCGGGACAGCTAGTATAATATAAAATAAGTACTATAATATTATGAGTTGTGTGTGTGACTCAAATCTCAATGCTATGGAATGGTTATGCGGCGGACCCGTCCACCCGCTGCCCGCGCCCCTCGTAACCCATGCTCTCACCATAACGCAAACGGTTGTCCCATGGGGTAGGAGCGCCGCGTGCGCAGGACTACGGCCACCGCTATACCACCTCCATCCACCGCTATACACCTGACCGTAGCAATGAGCGATATACTTACGTAATACATAAACAGTAATAATAATCTATACTTATAAAATTACATGTCCTGACTGACTGACTGATTCATCATCGCTGAGCAAAAACTGTTAAAGTTACAGCCACGAAATTTGGTGAGTAGGGTTGTTTTATTAAGTAGACACCCACTAAGGAAGGAATTTCGAAAATTTTACCCCGAAGGGGGTGAAATAGGGGTTGAAAGTCTGAATGAAACTCCGTCATTTCTTAAGTTAGGAGCATGGAACTTTATTTTTAGGTTACTGATTAAAAATAAATGGATACGTATTTAAGCGTTTTTGGAAATTCTACCCACCAACTACCTGATGATATCCGTCAGGCCATGGACAATAGACAGCTGACAATAGTCGTTCTTCTGGATTTCAGCAGTGCATTTAACTCTGTGGATCATGATGTCTTGCTGGGTATACTTCGTTCAATTGGTGTGTCGGATTCGGCACTAAAATGGTTTGATTCCTACTTGAGAGGGCGCCAGCAGCGTATCTTTACATCCGATCTAACATCTAATTGGCTTGAACTTATTGCTGGGGTTCCTCAGGGTGGAGTACTATCTCCCACACTTTTCTCTTTATTTATAAATGAATTGCCGCGACTCATTATCTCGTTTTTCCACCTTTATGCAGACGATCTGCAAATATACACACACAGCACACTAACAGAGATAAATAATGCGATACGCCAGTTGACCGAGGACCTTGCGAGAATTAACGATTTTGCAAATACCTTCGGTCTTCTTGTAAACCCTAACAAATCGAAAGCTGTTATCATAGGCAGCAAACAAATTCGTAGCAGAGTTGACTTCCATAGCCTAGAGAATATCAACTATAATGGCAACATAATACAGATATCCAACGAGGCAAAAAATCTGGGTGTAATTTTTGACTCCCACTTATCTTGGTGTTCTCAGATCAACAGTGTTAGCAGCCGTGTAAATGGTGCTATGCATTCACTAAAACTGCTCCAGAATTTTCTCCCTTTCCAGACTAAGTTGCTACTGGTACAATCGCTCATTCTTCCGTTGCTTGATTATGCTGATGTGGTTTACTTAGACCTGACCGAAGTGTTACTAAACAAACTGGAACGCCTGCAAAACCTTTGTATTCGCTATGTATTCGGTTTGCGCAAATATTACCACATTACTGAGTTTCGCAAGCGTCTTAACTGGCTCCCAAGTCCCAATACGTCAGCGTCGGAATTCGCACATCCTCACGCTCCTTCTTAAACTGATTCGTTCTCACTCACCTCAATATCTACACAAAAGGTTCTCTTTTACTCCACCTAGTGAGAGACCAGTTCGCTCCTGTACAATTAAGAGACCACTTATTATTCCTCACTGTAATACAATCTTCTATGAGGGCCCATTTTCGTGTAAGGCGGCGCAACTATGGAACAGTTTGCCAGATCACATTCGTGAGGCACCGTCTGTTTCCACATTTAAATAAGGATTAAAACGTAACTATTTATCACAGGTTTAACTTACTTCTAATTTATATTTTAGTTACAAAATTTTGCTCCTTCATATCACATAATATCTATAATTTTTATTATGTTAAAATTACGTTCATTTATATTGTATGTAAGTATTGTATATGTATGTTTATTTATATATGTTACTTATTTAAGTATGTAGGTATATTAATATGTTATGGATTTAGCTATAGGATTTAAGTGTTAGTATTATGTCTTTATTGTACTAGTTTAAATGTTGTCTTTAGTGTACATTGCCCTGTTTTCACACCATTTTATATCCACTACTGTTTATGGTTTGCTGGAAGAGATCTCTTAAAGAGATAAGTACGCCAATGTTATATTGTCACTTTTATAATTGTTATGTTTCATTTTGTACATAAAGAGAATAAATAAATAAATAAGATAATATTATATTATAATTTGCAGGGAGTATGGATATTATACGTCTACAACGCTTGTAAAAACAGTGCTTTTCTATTTTTTACCTCATTTTCATGCGATTATTTATAAAACTCTTTACCCTATGATTTCTCCTCTGGATAACTTCTATGAAGACAGTCGGTCTGGCTTGCAAGTGTTTGGTGAATGCTTGCAACATATACCCCTTTTCGTCAAAATCGATCAAGATGTTATTCTCTTTCAGTTCTTCTATACTCTCCTTTACTTCTAGAGGGCTGTTGTCTAGTTTCTTCTTTATGAGATCGTAGTAGGTAGCTGGCCAGGTCAGAACGTCTGCGCCACGGGATTGGAGACTGCGCATCTAAAGAAATACTTTTATTTTAGTGGTTTTAAGTCTGGAGTAATAGTAAAAGTAGGAATATATATTTTTTAATGTTTTCTGAACGTTGATACTACTGGTGCCTATCACCGGTTCAAGAACTAACCCGACGAGAAGAACCGGCGTAAAAACCTCGCACGGGGCCATCTTTTATAAAAAAATGGTAAATCTATAATAATATGATTAATGATTATATCTTTTACACGCTCAAGAAACTATATGTATATCAGGCGACCGGACCTTTTCAGAATTTGTGTAAAGAATGTTAATAGAAATGGCTCTAAAAATCATAGCCCTTTAGTATAATATAGCAAAGCACCTCTTAGCCAAAAACAACCTTTGAAAAGCAATGTATTTTGTTGCGATGCGACGACGCAACGCTGTGTTGTGGCCTGGCCCTTATTGCATTCCAGCGATGCGTCAAGTTAATCTGACCGTGTAATACATAAATCAAGAGCTGTTTCTAAGACAGTAGTTACCGTGTCCACGATATCGTCAGTATAGAGCGCCACGTGCTCGACGCCCGCCGAGCCCAGCGCCTTCACGAACTCTGTCGCCTTGCTGCTGGGGCGGAGCCCGGGGGCTGCTTCGTTGAATGACAGCTACATCAAATTTATAGTTTTAATATGTACTGGAAACTACATTAGAATCTATGTTAGAATGATCAAGGGTTAAATAGTAGGTACGGATTAAAATATTAACATCTAAGTAATTTAATATTGTTTAAAGATTTTGCCTTGAAAAAGGTTGTAAGGAATTATATGGATCTTTAGTAGATCATACACTATAAAAGTAGATGTGTAAAGTGCATTATATAATTATGTTTAAAATATAAATGCATCAATTTTTAAAAAGATCCTGATAAAGTTTTAAGTAGAGACTAAAGTGACAGAAGGAATTACCAGAACAGCTTCGTTGTTATTGATGACGGAGTCTGACCTAATGCAGGAGTACGGCACCAGGTCGTGCTCGTAGTCCACACACCAGAACCTGGGGAAAGGTTTGTAACTTCTGATAAATAATCTTTATAAAAGTAACTTATTTCGTTCGTTTAATACTAACTACTACGTTCTAAGTTCAAGTTTAATTTAAATTTTAAGCTGTGGCAGAGCTTTTATTGCGAGCTTTAAGCGCGGCTACCAAATAAGTAAAGAATTTCCGTAACGAAAAAACCTACCATTCGTTTCGGCACGGTTTTTGTGTACGTGCGAATAGAGTCTAGACGTATGCGTGTAGAGTAGCTGCTAAATGCAATAGCTTTACCGCGGTAGTCCCCGAGTTCCACATGCATTTTTTTTTGTTTTTTTTTTAGATGTTATTATGGACTACAGTTTAACTTTAGCGTTAAAATAATTTTCACACGTCTTTCATTTGAGAATCGATAGATTTACCTTTTCATGTTAAGGTTCTTCTCATACCAGTCCACTGAATCAGCCAAGGTTCCGTCTGCCAAGTTAGCTTCCACATGATCTATGTGAGTTAGCTTTGTTTCGGCCCTGGAAAAAAGATATATTATTAATTCTCCGAGTCTCAAGAACTGGGAACTTACTACTTAGGTACCGTAGCTTTAAAGTATAAATCATTTCGATATCGTTTACTTGTGAGTTATGTCAGAGCCGACGATTATTACCGATGCCGATGCCGACGATTATAACAATTAATCGTCTGCTCTAAAACACTCCAGTAAAATTTTTACAGATCTCCAGTACTCTAAAAAGTTTTTACTAGATTGTTTACGATATCGTATACGATTTTGTACTTTACAAACTCTGTAAATTATTATAAGTTTTCCAGATGACAGTCGGCCCCAAACTAAGCGTTTTAAAACTTTGATATTTTTTTGAACCAAAAATATTCGAGACTAAAACTATGTACCATCGATGAAATTGATTCCTAGGCAGTTATTTAATGGAATCAGGCGTTACTTTGCGGAAATCCATAGCTTAAAATTTAATTTATTATTATTTTAGCAATATTCCGCGAAATACACTTCCACCTTTAAGTAAATAAAGGTTGAACACCACTACACACTCGACGCGCGTTTCGCTCCAACACCGGAGCATCCTCAGGATGTGGACTCTACGAACAACGTCCGTCAAGTGCCGCCGCCGGCCAAAACACCGCCTTTTATATCCTATCAAGCCCCGCTACTATCCCCACTACCCCCACTACCCTCACCAGTACCCCCGAACATATTAATAAGCGGTGACGTAGTCAAGCATGTTTGGTCATTCAACAATGCGAATCTGTTATTTTTCTTTTCTTTTATGATCTCTAATTGTTCCAACACGCTCAGCCGAAGGCCTTTATCGCATTTATGTAAAACTTTATAGGAATGGCCATCGGGCACGGTATGATTACTATCTAAAAGATGTTTAGCAAAATGTGACTTATCAGGATGACCATTCCTATAAGCCGCGATATGTTCTTTATACCGAGTCTCAAATCTGCGTCCAGTTTGACCCACATATACACTATCGCATTCAGGACAATCGATCTTATAGACACCGGACTGATATTTTTCATCAATCCGGTCTTTGTTATGACACAAATGATGTTTTAAAGTATTATTTGTCCTGAATGCGACATGCATA
Source organism: Polyommatus icarus (assembly GCA_937595015.1). Lineage (NCBI taxonomy): Eukaryota > Metazoa > Arthropoda > Insecta > Lepidoptera > Lycaenidae > Polyommatus > Polyommatus icarus. The sequence continues at coordinate 15,540,095 of OW569333.1, read as the reverse complement.
TCGTTGTTTTTCATTATTTTCGATAAGCGTGCAGATACCTCTCCCATGTAGGTCAAACTGGACTTATATCTAACTATCTCCTTATCAATAGGACCTGCGTACAAAAACTTAACGAGTTCTTTCTTGTGTTTATTTTTCAAAATATTATTAATAATTTTTGGATTATACCCGTTGGATATCGCAATTTGGAAAATGATATTAAGCTCATTTTGATAATTATCTTTACTAAGAGGGATTGATAATAATCTATGAATGTAACTATGAAAGGCCGCGAGTTTGTGTTGCCAAGGATGACATGACGAAGCATGAATAGTAGTATTAGTATATGTCGGCTTGCGAAAGATTCCAAAACTGTGTTTATTATTAACTCTAGAAATGGACAAATCGAGAAAATTTAGGGTGTTATTATCTTCACATTCTAATTTGAATTTAATTTTAATATGTTTTTTATTTAGTTCTTTAACAAATACGTCCAGTTGTCTCTGTGTACCCGTCCAACAAAGAAAACAGTCATCTACGTATCTAAAGTAATATAAAATACTTTTATTAACGACGATATTTCTTTGTTCGAAATCGTCCATAAATATTTCGGCCATCAAAGGACTTAAAGGTGAACCCATAGCTAGACCGTCGTCTTGAACAAAGAATTCGCCGTTAAATCGAAAGTAGTTTTGTTCCATACAGGTTTTAGTAAGAGTAATCAATTCATTACTTTCACCAGGAGGTAAACGTTTTTCTAATGCATTCCTTAAAATACCTAATGTTTCCTTACGTGGAACATTAGTGAATAAACTATCAACATCAAGTGAAACTAATTTGCAACGAGGTGGCAAAGTCACATCTTTAATTTTGTTGACTAATTGTAGACTATTTTTTATGGCATAAGGTGGCCGAAATGAGAGCTTTTCTTTTATTATGAAATTAAGTGACTTTGCCAGCTCGTATGCTGGTGCACCTATGTATGAGACAACTGGACGCATGGGAATATCAGTTTTGTGAATCTTTGGCAAGCCGTACAGTGATGGTGCGCGAGGATTCATTGGGATGAGTTTTTTCTTTGATGATTCAGTTTGAAATAAATATTGATTATTATTAATTGCTAATTTAAGCTTAGCTAAAAACTTGTTTGTTGGGTCAGAAGGAACCCGTAGAAATTGTTCACCCTGAATCACATCATTAACTCTGTCCAAATAATCGTCGCGCTCCATCACTACTACTGTGTTACCCTTATCCGCTTTAGATATTACTAAGTTATTATTATCTATTGTTTGTTTTAATGACCTCAAAGCCACTCTTTCGGGGTGAAAAGAAGAACCGGAAGAAGTACGTTTGATTTCGTTGGCTAGAAGGCCCTTAACCATGTTATCTTTCTTATTAACTACGGCACTTATTTCCGAATCCACCGCAAGCATTTCCAAAACATTCTGATTAATATTTGGAGTGATATTATATTTAAGACCCTTTTCCAAAAGTGTCATCTCATCCTTGGCAAATTGTACGCTGGTTAAGTTTTTGACGCGAGGGTGGAAGGAAAAAGGTTCAGACCTGGATTTTGTATGTGATTGGACAATCCTGTCTTTATTTACCAAAGTCTGAAGCTTTTTCTTCTGACATAAATATTTAGCGTGCACCTCGATTGCTGCGAAATGGCGTGCCTTTTCGTCTAAGCGATCGAATTCGATATTATGTAATTTAAAAGAGAGCTCGGTATAAAGAACTTTTAGATGTACATAATTTTAAACTATCCCTTACGGTAAACCAGTGACGTGTCTCTTCGTTAAGCCAGATAGTCTCGGCTTTTTTGATAGCAATATTGGAGGCTCGGCTGTGCGTGCTGGTTCTTACATTAATATAATTAGGAATAACATTTAGACGTTTGCATTGTTGATTGAACCAAACATTTTGAGCGGCTATACGATGTAATTTTGTTAACTTAATGTAGAGTCGCGCCTGATCGGTCATGCTCACCGATTGTAAATATTTAATGGAATCAGGCGTTACTTTGCGGAAATCCATAGCTTAAAATTTAATTTATTATTATTTTAGCAATATTCCGCGAAATACACTTCCACCTTTAAGTAAATAAAGGTTGAACACCACTACACACTCGACGCGCGTTTCGCTCCAACACCGGAGCATCCTCAGGATGTGGACTCTACGAACAACGTCCGTCAAGTGCCGCCGCCGGCCAAAACACCGCCTTTTATATCCTATCCTTTTATTCCTAGGCAGTTAACAGACCAACGTCATTTGGTCGGATCATGTCAGACAGATGGGGGACCTACGTAGTATCAACTTCTCTGATAGTACAATACGGTGCTTATAGTACCTACTTACAGTATACTTGTCAAAGGATCTTCATCCATCGGTTGGTATCCGGGGAGAAACAAACCCTTGTACTGAGAGCGGTCTATCAGGGTGTGAGTGTTATCCCCGTACTGTAACAAAGTTAAAATATTACAAGCTTTTAATGGCATTCAAGACATATTGTTTATAAGTGATGGAAAGCAACTTCCGTCGCTCATGGACACTCGCAACATCAGAAGAACTGCAGGTGCGTTGCCGGCCTTTTAAGTGGGAATAGGGTAATAGGGGAGGGTAGGGGATTGGGTCTCCCATAAAATAATTATATAAATTAGCGAAAGATTTTATCTGGTTCTTACAAACAAAATGTTAATAGATTTTCATGAATTTTATCATCACAGCCATTAGGTTCCGGAGCTCGAAAGCCCACCCATGTTTAATGGGCATCGGGCTAAAAATATCATACATAAATAATTATTGCCTGGTTGCAAATTGCAATAAAACTCATCAACATCATGCTAAAATTGTAGAGAGCTATATATACCTATCAATAGATAGGTGGATGCATTGTCTAGAAACCCTACTGAATTTGTGAATGAAGCACGGTCTATTATGTCAATAAATGAAGAAGATTGGCTTTGAAGTGTTCAGGAACAAGATGTAGAGCTTTGTAAAATCCGCGATATTATATAAATGCTCTAAGTAATAACTTAGAGCATTTATATTTAACAAATCAAAGAAGTTGATTCCTAGACAGTTGAGGGACCTACGTAGTTTGGTCGCGTTAATTCAAACCCATACGTCCGATCACAGTGAGCTAACATAGAATTGACATAAGCCGACCAAATTACGAAGTCCGTCAACTGCCTAGGAATCAATTTCCTCGATGGTACATACATACAGGTCACATGATTAAGTATTTTATATCTACTTACAGTCTTAAGCACCGCATACGTCACAACCCCATCATCATCACCCTCCACCGTCACTCCCCGCACCACCGCCGCGCCGTGCGCCCGCGCCGTCGCCACGACCGCCGCCACGTCGCTCGCGACAAACGCCACGTCGCGCACGCAGTCGCCATGCGCGGTCACGTGAGACGATATATCGTGATCCGATATCGCTGATTCGAATAGTATTGTTATCTGAAATTCGACCTTTTTTTAACATTGGAACAGCTGTACCCGGAGTGTGTAATACAGTGATTCAGTCAGTCCCACCCTATCATATTACATAATATTATACTTATTATAGAAACGTCAATTAAAAACCTCCGAATTACTGATTTTGGTGTTATGACTTATGACTAATCCGACATGATATCGAAATCATAATATCGAAGCTGAATAGAATCGTCTTCTCTACTTATTAAAAATCAGCGTCTTATTTATTTTGGTATACGTTCCTTGAGAGAATATTTTCTTTTTCAATATGACACTAATTTATGTCACATGGACGGTATTTTAACCTGATTCTGTTTTACAACATACAACATGACCCGTAAAGAGGAAAAAGTCCGTTTCACAACATACGACACGATCAGTAAAGAGGGCATTAATTACCTGATTCTGTTTTACAACATACGACACGACCGGTCTGTTGTCTGTGGGCGGGCGGTGCGCGTGCGGCCGGAACCCCAGACGACTGATAAAGTAGTTGGCCGCCTGAAAAATGTTAATCGTTTCATGTGGCAGCTATAATCAGGTCGCGAAACACATAGAAATTCGTATATCGAAACTCGTCGTCTCTCGCTTGCTTTGCTTGCTTTATATAGAACAAAAAACGCATAATTAAACAGTTTGTGCGCTTTTATAACTCTGGAGTGTGGACGTCACGTTATCGTGGACGGCCGCTTCCACGATAAAACGTTTTGATTTTACACACCGTGGACGTTTTGGGCGGTTGTCATTTTTTTTAATTAAATTATTCAACTGTAGTTGGTATATTTGAGTATCTATATCTATTAATCTATACAAAATGTTTACCGTTTTGGCATTTCCGACCCAAAACGTGAGATGGTCGAAGGCAAGCACTCCTGCGTCTGTGTCTTCCGATGGTAGAGTCATGGTGTCCTAGACAACACAAATATGAAAATTATTTATTTCAATTTTAAACGTAGAAAGTATAATAGTTAAGTATACATTTACGTACCTACTGTATATTTTTGTACCTACTCCCTGGGCAGGGCCCCCGGTACCATATTATGTACAATGTGTGCAATGCACACGGGCGCCATCCTCTAGGGGCGCCAAATCGCCACTTTAGGGGCGCTAAAACCCTTTTTTTGCACACAGGCACAAGGACTAATTGCCTATAGGGGCGCCAAAATCCTTTTTTTGCACACAGGCGCCAGTAGCCCTTACGGGGGCCCTGTCGGTGGGTCCATTTGTCTATTAAGGCCGTCCCCCGAGCAAACGACCTTGGCCATACATTTGCCGCGTTGCCGAGATCGCGCCAAAACCCTATTATTTTTACTTATCTTAGTTCAAAATTGTCCTAAAAAAATCTTAAACGGCGAATATGTAGTTTATGATATTGTCGATCTATTGGCGTGAGTTTCAAATAAAAGTAATTTGTAAATCCTAAGGAGATGCTGAATGTACGCTTGAATTTTAAATTGGTATAACTTTGGAAGCTGATATCATGAGTACAAGAAACAAAAATAGAAAATTTAAAACGACAAAAGGAATGTTGATATACTGAAGATTATTGCTGTATTTTTATTATAACTTTGTAGCTATCAGATTATGAGTTTATAAGGTTTTAAATACGGTCAATTACGGAATCTCCGGACGGAACGCCCTTAACTTAATAAGACAATATAAATTCGAAGATATTATGTGGTCAGAATAAAATACGTTAGAAATTAGAATACGTATTAGAAATTACCGTGCAAAAATACGTAATTCACTCAATTTTTAAATTATTTCCGAAATTAATAAAACACTGCAACAGCAAGATAAAATTCAGTAAAAATACCGTTATATTTTCTTGGTCGGTATTTATAGAGCTCTGATAGGTCTATAGTAGCAATTAAGGAACATAAAACTATTATCCCGACTAAGCCTAGCCTAAACTACTTATTACCTAGGAAACCTAGGAAAATACCGCTAGGTCACGAATGACTAGAATACTAATGATGTTAGTTATGATAACTTATTATTAACCGAGTTATAAGTTATTAAGTAAGTAGGTACTTTTAATTATTGTTGAATAGTAGGCTCTTTGCAAATACTTGAATATAAACTTTGAGTTTTTTATGTGGTTTTTTATATAATATCATTGCATATAAATCGTACTTAATTCCTACCTAAGTAGGTATATAATAAAATAAGTAATTTCATCCTTCGATCGCGGATTCTTGGAAATCTATTGTTATTCTATTGTTGTCGCGATCACCGGTGATCTTATGGGGCTTGTACATAGGTTAATATATTATAATTATGAAAGTGTGTGTATCTGTTGCTTCTAGGACAAACAGTTCCAAAAGTAAGTAAATACATACCAGAATGTCAATAAAATGTACCTAGTACCTACTTACTAAAATAGATCCAGTTTAATTTAATTTTAAGCTAATAATAAAGAAAGTAAAAGAAAACTATATTAATTATAGTACCTACACCTAGGTATACTTACGTTTTACACTTTTGGTACACGACTTATTTGATAAATATACAGTAAGTATAAAAATTCAAACTAAACTGCACTTAAAATGTTTGTGGATCGGTTTATATAGCCACTATCTTTGATCTACATTCGGTGACAGAATATTATGAATGTTTAACAGAATTTATGATGTTTTCAAGCTGTTGAGGTCCTCTAGCATTTATAAAAATAATCAGTAAAATCATTTTCGGATGGTATTTGTTGAATTTTGTTGACATATAAATTGGGTGTAGGAATTGTAGGCCAGAAAATATTTGGAACACTGAGAAAAGACCTGGGTTTTTAAAATTGCGTATTAAATAAATTCCCCTGCGCTTCGCTTCGTTCTGTCTGCGCTGACCCTAATATAGATTAGATAGTAGTGAGAACTTATACTTTTTTCAGTGTCGTTATTAAAAAATTAAGTTACTACCTTTTTTTTCATGGGGAAAGGCTTTACGCATCCTCGGCGATTGGGGACATCGGCCGGGGTATGTGGGACTCCTGCGTAGTCTACCCACTAAAACCCCATGGTGCTCCACTCCTCGCAGCAGAGTTGCGGGTGCGATAGAACCTACCGAAATTCTACCAGCGATCACACATTTTGCAGACCCGTCTCCACCCCGCTACACGGATTAAGTTACCTAAGCATCTTTGATTTTTTGTAAAACTGGCTACCAATAGTGTCCAATAGCCTTTAAAACGAATAGGTCTAAACCTCGTAACATTTGTATAAATATTTTATGTCTCAAATCTCACCCTATAAATCCATTTATATTATGCAGATGACACTTAGATAATATTATATCTGATTACATCTATGTTTCCTAAAATTCCAAGGCAATATTGTGCAATGTCCGGATATTATAGTTTATCAAAAAACGTTACAAAATCAACTTGATATACCTACTTATTAGGTACTTATTTTATTGTTTTTTTATAATCTGATAGCCTTTTCATTCCTTTCGAATCCACTTGCCAAATAAAAATGTTTTAATATGATGATGTCCTCCTCTTTCAAGTGAGATTTCTAAATGTATAAATTATCAAACAAAGGCAGTATCCGCCCGTATCTACTGTGTATATTTTTTTTAGAACGGGACTTTTCTTGAAAAAAGACTGATGACTTCTGACGATTACTTTAACCCTTAATAGGGCGGAGGTATTAAATAATGAAAAATTAGCTTTTGTGTTAATATTTATTCCTATATTATGACCTATTTTAACTTTATTTATGGAAATCTAAAAATATATAATAATAAGTACGCGAAAATTGGGTGGTAACTATTTTACCATTGCCCATTTACGTCTAGGTGTTGGTGGTAATTATTTGACCTTAGCCCGTTAAGGTACTAGAAGTAGAGCTACTACAGTCCCTAGCTTCTCCTTCTTCTGGAGCAATATGAAAGGTTTTGAATCATGGGGTCATGGGGGGCACATAAAGCTACTTTGCAGATGTTGCCAATGATCCTTGATCGTTTTTGAACACTTTTCGTGCTGCAAAATCGGCATCTGGTAAATTTTCTCTGATCTTTTGGGTAGTGTGATACAGAAGAGCATCTGATTTCAGCGGGTACCCCAAAATTCCCACCTTGTTTATTCCTGAAAATAATACTCGTGGTTCGTTTTTTGCCTCAAAATTTTCGTATATCCAATACAACTCTGGCTCTTCTCCACATATTCGTGACAGGCCTCGCGAAACTTCATCGTCGTAATCCTGGACGCTACCGCTCCAAAGTGGTTCTTCCGAGATACTTTCGTCGCTGCTTTCAATATCGGAGAGATCACCTTCTAAAATTCTCTCGATTGTAGTGTCCCATAACTTTTTTGTTCGACATCCTTCTGAAATAAAAAATACGATAATGGGCAATGGTAACTATGTAACCACCAAATACTACTATGTTTGTGTAACCGGGCAATGGTAAAAGTTTTACCACCGAGTTTACGACGATTTTCTGAATAGTACAAGGTTCATTTCAAAAATTACTATACGAATCATGCAGGATAACATAATCAATAATGCCACCAGATATCACAAAACCACTTACCGGAATCTTAATAGAGCAAAATTAATACTTTTGAAGCCATACACCTCCAATTTTCAAATTTTTGCGACACTTTTTTTCTAAACGTGGGTAGTTTGCAAACTTTGACGTTAGCGTTATTGCCAGTAGCAATAAAAGTTTCTACGCTATTTACACTTTATAATTATATTGAATTTACGGAAGTACACATAGACTGTTTCTTTGTTTATGGTCAAAAACTGAGGTGGTAAGCAATTGTTCTTTGCCCTATTAAGGGTTAAAAAGAAATAAAACAGCGCCTCTAGTGGCAAAAAATAGTAATTAATTCGCCACCATGTTAATTTAGTTGATGTTCTTTAACTTCTTACGTTTTCAAAAACGTACACTCCGAATTCCATCAATTTGGAAGGATATTTCAAAACCAAACACGATACTATAAAATAATTTCATTTATTGTATTTTATACATCATATTATATACAATCAGTATTACAGAGTATTATTCGCACCTACATATAATAAGGCACCTCGAGGGAAGATTTATTGATATCTCTGTTCTACGTTAGCCTATGTGCAAAATATAGCTATAGTCTGGTCAACGAACGCGTAGACATTTGGCCATAGACCTATCAATACTTGCAAAAATATAGCTTTATCACTTTGAAGACTTCGTGAGCGAGGGAAAGACACAGCAATAGACATAATTTCTTCGTGTTCATTAGCCAGGCTATACATAAAAATGTGATTTATATAATAAAATATTGTCAATATTATATTGATATGAATGATTTTAAAAATATTTAACAAATTCTTGGATCAAATGATGTTAGGTAGTTTTGTTATTCGTAGGATGTTAGAGTATAATACAGAAAAATAGAGATAAAAAGTTAACGCTTATTTACTAAAAGAAAACATTTAGAGAGAAAAAAATGAGAAAAAATTAAGAAAACTTCTAACATCATTTAGCCCAATAACTCATAGATTTATATTTTCCTTCAGGGCCCATATTTTAACCACTAACACAGATCAGGTTTAAAGATAAACCTTGATTAAATTAATTTAATGCTTCTCGTAAAATGCGGAAAACGATGTAACTTTGTACTTAACACGTTCTCTGCCGCGTAGGTCACATGTGCCCGGACCCCTACCTGTATCTACCCGCCGCGTAGGGCACCGGTGACCTCAGAGCAGACCTGTTTTTGAATCGATCTTGTAGGCCATAGGACACGTTTATCTTACATTTCTCTGTAGTAAGTGACCGGTGCGGCGCTGTACAGCAATACTCTCACATGGTATTCACCTGTGTTCATTATACGTGAAAATTTTAATGCAAAAACCCAAAGCACTGGAAAAAATAACGGTTTCTATAACTTTTTATCCATTTATCAATAATGGTATTAACAATTTATAATTAATAATTAGACAACAGATAAAATTAAGCATATTGTAAACATTTCAAGTCCCTAGTTGTTGCCATTATTGATTACAAGCCAAAAAGGTCAAAATTATTACGTTTGTTGTATGGAAGCCCCCCTTAAATATTAATTTTATTCTATTTTTAGTATCTTTTGTTATAGCGGCAACAGAAATACATAATTTGTAAAAATTTCAGAAGTCTAGCCATAGCGGTTATTGAGTTACAGCCTGGAGACAGACAGACTGCGGTGACCGGAAACGTGACCGGAGCGGCGCAGTGATAAAGATTGCGTACTTTCCGTACTACAGCGCCGCGTAGGTCACATGTGACCTCAAGGGGTTTTTTAAATATATCTCAGGAACCCTGCACCCCATCGAACCCTAAATGATGTCATGGTTTATGTCTTGACCTAATACATCTATTTCGACCAAAAAGATTTTTTGTAATTTTTCTTGTTTGTACTACCGGCAGAGAACGTGTTAACCAAGGTTTAACTTCAATATCTGCGCAAGTGGGCCTTAGGGTACGAAAACATTACGACGAGCCGCAGTGGAGCGGGCCGCATACACTTTATTATTAAAAACGCAATTGGTATCTTACTCCCATACATTGTCATAATGTTACATGGAAAAAGCGACCCGCTTCGGTGCGTCTTGTCATAACACGCGCGTACCTTTACAGTGTATCGCCAAACTCAGTGCATTAACAATATACAAATATTCGACAAGCAAAATCTATCGCTAAACGAAATATAAAAATCAGATAAAAAGGACTAGTATTTTACAATAGATTTTACTTTGAAGCGCTTATAGAAGGCTTAACTAATATATACAATGTTTTACATTTGTGACGAAGGTTTAGATTAAGGGTCAGTACACACTAACGAAACGGTACCTCGACAATCCCGCTATTTGACATTAAAATTTTGGGTATTATGAACCGCCCAGCGCCTTGCTGCGTACCGTTTCTATGTGACTAGACCCTAAGGTTCTATTAGATTAATATTTTAAAAGGGATATAACTAATTTCATAATAGCACATAATTATGATATGGTAGTATGGTTGCATGCATTTGTTTTTAAACTGCTAAAATGTGGTCTTAGAGCACGAAGAATTTCGTACTAACTCATCGTTTATCTCTTTCACTTACACACAAAATGCTTGCTATCGCGTTTACACAGATTGTTAGAAGCAAAATATTACAGTAGCTCTATACCATGAGTTTAAAGCTATAGTTTTTGTCGATACTCGATACCGACTACGTAAATTTTTAGTATGGCGATTTTAGTTCTGCAAGTGACCGCTAGAGGCGCTGTAAATTTTGCCATACTAAAAATTTACGTAGTCGGAATCGAGTATCGATAAAAACTATAGCCTTAAACTCATGATAGAGTTACAGTAAGTAAAAGAGACAGGCATTCGATAAGTCAGTGAACTAAAGTGGAAATTCTAACACATTATCAATATTTTGTATCACTACCTAACTAGTAAACATCTTAGCAAAATTACATCATTGGATCAAAGTATATTGTGAACATTTAAGTTGGCAATACTAAATATATCTTAAACCTTTCTTATATTGAAACTGCAATATAAACAGTCCAGAGTCCATAGTTCTATTGTACTCTTAATTTTTTTCGTCAGTTGACACTCGTATTATTATGGTAACTTGACTAAAGTCATGTATAGTATAAAGTCATTTCAAATTTAGAATATGCTATCTCATTTTCTCAATATTGCTTTCTCACTCTTCGCCGTTTATATTATTATAATTACTATTTATTGTATTTTGAGATTAAAACTGCTATAATATTTGTACTCTCCAACAATAATAGTATTGAAGTTTAAGTCACATTCAAGTTCATTTGTTTATTTTAGTAAAAATTGTGAAACGAGACACGAAATTAAATGACGACACAATACTCTAGTTAACAAGTGCCATTTTTGTCAAAACCTGATCTCATGCACCAAAAATTACGATTTTGGTCTCATTCGATTCGGAATACCATCTAGAACATTCTATCAAAATTCCAAGAGGGGTTGAAAAAAAATACAAAAGTTATAAACAAATAAGTAAACGAAAAAGAAGGGTTTGGTTTTTTTTAATATTTCGAAAACTATTTGAGATAATCCAAATTTGAAAATAGATCCTTAAAGAGCAGGAAATTTCCTAAAAAAACCCCTAGATCTTTGAACCTTATCAATAATCCTTATAGCTATAATTGAGCGGCGAAAGTCGTTACTTTCGCCGCTAAAAACGCGTAGTTCGGGTTTCGCGTGAATTGCCGCAATCTGCCACGTGAACAAAAAAATATATTTTAAGTGATTGAATATCAATATAATGAAATAAAAAAAAATTGGGTAATAAGTAGACATATCCATAAACAATAACCCGTAGACAATAATAAATTATCACAATATGTTTAATTGTTATGCTTTTGTTAATTTGTTAATAGTCACCATTTTAATGTTAACATTAAAACGCTGATTATTTCAAAACCAGAAATCCAGATTTTTTTATTATTCTTTTGAACTAATATTAAAAGGCTTTTTATCCGTTAAGGAGATCCCCGTTGAAAAACTTCAATTTTTTTTTTGTTTTTCACTTTTTTATTAACATTCAAAGGCATTCCAAAATTAGTCATGTAAATAAAGCAATTACGGTATTTTATATCCAATTATTGTTATTATTTTGTTTTGTTATTGTTAGATAACAATATATATTTTTTTTATTTATAACTAATAAAATTTTAATAATAATATTTATTGATGAAAAAACCCTAATTGCTTTATTTACAGGAAAAAATCATTAATGCCTTTGATTGTTGATAAAAAAGTGAAAAATCAAAATTGTTAAATTTTTTCAACGTATATCTCTTCTAAGCCATTTTAAGATTAGCTCAAAAGAATAATAAAAAATTTTAGATTTCTTATTTTGAAATAATCAGCGTTTTTATGTTAACATTAAAATGGCGACTATTAAAAAATTAACAAAATATGCTTTTGTTAATTTTTTAATAGTCACCATTTTAATTAAACAAATTGTGATAATTTATTTTTGTTGACGGAATATTGTTTATTGATATGTCTACTTAGTACCCAATTTTTTTTATTTCATTATATTGATATTTAATCACTTGGCAGATCACTTTTTGTTCACGTGGCAGATTGCGGCAATTCACGCGAAACCCGAACTACGCGTTTTACCGCTACTTTCGCCGCTCAATTAAAGTTATAGGGATTGTTGATAAAATTCCAGGATCTAGGACTTTTTTTAGGAAATTTCCTGCTCTTTAAGGATCTATTTTCAAATTTTGATTATCTCAAATGGTTTTCGAAATATTAAAAAAAAACCTTCTTTTTATGTTTACTTAATTGTTTATAACTTTTGCATTTTTTTCAGCCCCTTTTGTAATTTTGATAGAATGTTCTAGATGCTATTCCGAATCGAATGAGACCAAAATCATAATTTTCGGTGAATGAGATCAGGTTTCGAGGAAAATGGCACTTGTTAATCAGACTACAAAACATAATATTGTCATCGTTTACATCACACATTTTGTAAAACAGTTTCAAGTGACGTATTTAAATTACGGCGACGTTAGTTCAATTTCGGCTGTACAGTTAAAAGCCTTGCAATAAAAATTTCTACAAGTTTCGAGGCTCGTTTAATGACTGTCATCATATTAATAATAGATTGGTGAAGAGAATAACAAAGTTTGCATACAACATCAGTATAAAATTTAGTTTGTTATTATTTTTACCAATATTCCGCGAAATAAACTTCCACCTTTAAGTAAATGAGTGAGTGTACGCATAGGCATGCGTACAGCACCTCCCTCCTCCCAAACTGCCTATGCGTACACTCGCATGCAAGAACTTGCAAACACCACCACCACACAAGCAATAATGTTGGCAAATCCGTGCAAGGCCCCTCACCACCATGCAGGTTGAAAACCTCGACGCGCGTTTCGCTCCAACACCGGAGCATCCTCAGGATGTGGACTCTACGAACAACGTCCGTCCGGAATATTGCTAAAAATAATAACAAACTAAATTTTAAGCTATGGATTTCCGCAAAGTAACGCCTGATTCCATTAACTACAACATCAGTAGATAAAGTATAGAAGAAAATTGAATGTCGAAAATATTTTTTTAAACATCACTATTTATATTTTAGTATTGTAGACTATAGGATGACTATATCGTAGCTATTATATGTACTATGTTATTCTTATATCTAGCAGTCGTTCACTGTTAGGTTATACTGGTACATACTATGTTAGGTTTACTGGTCAATCTAGATTTGCGAATACAACCATAGCGACAGTTCGCACCGAAACGAGACGAGACATCACTGGCCCCTTAGCCAAGATCTTTTCTTCATCGCTTCTTTATAGAGTCGCCGATCAATTGACATAAACGTTCATTAATATGACGTTGACGTTCGACTCGTCTTATGTCAATTCCATATATTTTAATCGGCAATTTTATAAAGAAGGGAGAAAGAAAACGCCTTGGCTACAGGCTCTGCATTTTCAAGATGGCGGCGATATTCTAAAGCGACATCGCGCTACGCAGCACTTCTCATCTTGATTTCAATATCAATATTGTACTTATAATACGGTACCTCGTCGTGTTTCGATGCGGTCCGTCTTAATAAAGTCGAAGAACATTTACAAATAAAGGAACACAAAGCGCTTAATATGATACTAAATAAAATATACAATGGTACATTTGGTATATAGCGGGTAGGCCCGCGGAATGACGTCATACATTGAGATCAATGAAGATAAAAAAAAATTATAAACCTCCTTTTGCAAGACGGTCAAAATAGCATTCACACAATTTTATATGCACGTAGAAATAGATTAATTTTGATATGTAACGTTCACTTGATCAATACAATAATAAAAGACAACGCGGTGCAAGATTTTCCGTTCGCAAAAGCGCCACCTATGGCAACACTTTAGTCCATCGAAACAAACACAGATGGCGCTAGTAAATTGCCATTGTAAAGAAGCGTTTACACTATAAAAAATTCAAACGTCATTCCACAGTACGACCCGCGAGATTTCTCGCTCGTGGGGCCATTCGGGCCAGTCTATCGTATATCACAGTACTGCTGGCAGGGCAGGTCGACTAGTTGCGCCCTCTCGACAGCAACGAGACAGCCCCCGGGGGCAACCAGCAGGGGCGACGAGTTGCCCACCCACACCTTCTTCACATCGTCCGAGTGCTGAGGCGTCGTCATGTAGCCGCCCCTGAAATTGAGAAAGATTGTGTTAGATTTGTTTGCCCAGTTCCAAATTTAAATCAACGGTTTTTAACACTGGTTTTTAAATGGTATTTTAAAAAATAAAACAGAAGAAAATAAACGCCTTTTTTCAACGGGACCAGTATATGAAAAATGAAAAGGTCTTTTCACTGTCTACTCGTTTTCAAAAAGGATAATTCATATTACCAATGTTGAGTTTAAATAAATAGTACTAGACTGAAACACTTCTTGTAAATAAGTACTAAGTTATCTGGCGATTCTGGCGTTGCGCAATTTCTTTCCTATATATAAGAATAATCCCCATTCTACCTTGAGCCTTTAGTAACTTTTGAGGCAATATTATATATTGAGGCAATAGAGTTTTTTTTTAATTTTTGGATATCCTTATAGTTTCGTCGTGTAGACTACCGTTTCAAGTTTTTTGCTTCATGCTGCATTTCTATGATTGCCAAGGCTTGACCAGCGTCCACAAGAACCCTGTAAAGAGAGTATCTGGCTTGGCTTGCGTGAGCTTGTGGACGCTTGTATCCGATCCAGCGTAGTGTCGGTTTTTGGAAGCAGATCAAAGAGCGCTTGCGGCAAGCGCTTGCGATGCGTTCACACGTTGGCACGCGCTTAGCCGCTGTGATCTCGCGGTTCACAAGTTCAAAAGTTCGGTGTCCGCCAATCGCCATGCTTGGATGTACGTAATACACTGACGCATTCACATGCGTGTAAACGACTTCCAAATGCCAAGCGAGTTTTGTGGACGCATGCCAAGCCTCGGCAAGCATAGAAACGCAGCATTACTAATACCATCGAACTTCAAGCACCCACCTCAGCTTCCTATCAGCGTGCAGCAGCGCATCGGCTTTCAGTAGCCGTACCGCCACAGCAACCAGCAGGAACAATATAAGGGCTCCGCACACCGGGACGGCGATAGTCGCAGCCTTGAACCACACCTCGCCGTTGTACGCGCCGCGCTCGCGGGCCACGCTGCCTTCTGGAAATGACAAATAAATGTATTTAAAAAATGAACAACGGAGATGAGAGGTTAGATTAGATAATAGAGTCTTATAGAAACGTTGAAATGCATGGGCTTGGTCCCTTAAAAAGTGTGTTATAGTAAAAGATTAAAAAATATATGGTTAAATATTATAGTAGGTACATTATGCATGCTCATTAAAGTGACACTACATAATGCTATCTATTGACTGTTTTTTCATTAATTTTGTGTTAAAATTTCAATTTTTCACATTGATATATTTTAGTTCTGATAACATGTCACGTTGCCATGTCATTAGATAACTGCACGCGCACATTCCCAGAAGTTGCGTAGGTCGTTGCAAAGAACTCTTTCAGTAACTACAGTATAAAATATATACAGTACACCATCTTTAGACTTCAGAGTACTGAGTACTGAACATGCGAATGCACGTTGCACACAATATGTGAAATGACACATTGCGTGCAGCGTGGTTAAGGGTCAATTTATACTAGCGCAGAGTCAAAGCGCATCGAAGCGACTTACCAAAATTGAACATAACAAATTCAACCTTAACTCCAGAACGCTTCGATTCTGCGCTAGTATAAATTGACCCTAAAGTAATTTTAAGGCTCCACGTTTGGTTAAAAAGTAACAGCATGCAGTCGAATTGATAACCCCCTTGTTTTTGGAAGTCTGTTACAAAGGATAACGATGACTGCCACGATGATAGCAAAGCTGCCTATAGCATACTCGTACTCATTCCTCAATCGACGAGAATCATGGGTAATCATAGCAAATACCCCTTTTGCTTTCGACTCCACCATGGGGCAACGTGGACATGTCATGTAAGAGAGATGAATGTAGCATCACACCTTTGACGCGTAAAACTCGCCTATGTGCTGCATAATTTCATTTAAATATCACAATTAAGTTACTCTACTGTATGTTTAGATTGTGGTGATATCGAATATTCGGTAATACAGTGACATTTGACAATGACATATTAGGGGGGCTGTACACACGCGAACGCCTACGCAGGTCGATATTATCGATAGAATTGGTAGTACATGATAAATCTTTTAAGGCTTGTTGTTTGCTACTAGGTTGTCAAAAATAATTGGTTTTCTATATTAATCGTTTTTAGCCCAGCATCAGCTTAGAAATTTATATGGATTGGGATTGCGTAACCATCTATTGCAGCCATTCTCAAAGTTTGATCCGTTTTTATTTTATTTTTTCTTTTATTTTTAGGGTTCCGTCAGAAACTTCGTTTTTCAAAAGGGTTCCGCCAGCAAAAAACTTTGAGAACCGCTGACCTATAGCATACCCAATCGTGACATGTCACGTGAATCGACGTGCAATAATGGGCAATGATAAACGACTATATATTTTACACATTCGCAGTCGCTTTTCCATCATGATTGGCCAACATACTCTTCTGACGTCGATCGTGGGCCAATGGAGAGGCTCAATAGACTTTTTGGGCTATTTAGTATCAAAAAGGGATCTTTCTAGACATCTAGCGTTCACATAACATCATCCCAATATTATTCAGCTATAAAATACTCCAGTGACTCACTGTTTACAAGAGATTCGCTGCGTTCGCGGAAACGTGGTTATATAAGTATAAACTCTCCTTAACGTTATATTCGACTATCATTTCTTAGTATTCTGATCGACCCATATAACTTTTATCTTTATAATGTGATATTCTATTCATGTATTTGGTGCTTAAAATATGTTTACCATCGTTGATACGTAGGCAGTTTGAGGACCTATTTTGTTCGATTGGGTAATGTCAAGTCACTGTTACTCGTAAGTCGTAATCGTAATCTGTGAAATCCTAACATAACTCGACTACATTACGAAGGTCCGTGATCTGCTAATGAATGAAAGAGCGTACGTTTGGTCAATGGTCAGGTACCGTCTAGTCTAATCAGTCGACTGGGCTTGCCATAGCCAAATTACGTAGATCCAACATCCGATCGATTTCTTTAGATCTAAGAGCGCCTTCACATTACGTCGCAAGCAGTGCGGTAGCAGCGCTGCAGTCGCGCGACTTCTATACAAAAGAGTCGCGCGGCTCGTTTTAGTATAGAAGTCGCGCTGCTGCCGCACTACTCGCGACTTAATGTGAAGGCAGCCTTATAGCTAAAGATATAAAGTTCAAATTACCTGCGTCATTGGTGAGGTTCAGGCGAGCTCTGGCCACAGGACTGTCCTCGTGGTTACAGAGGTCCTTGAAGCAGCAAAGCCGTAAGGAGTGAGTGCGCGGCGGAGGCCCAGCGGAGGGCCCGTTCTGGCACTGCGATAGCGCATCTTCTTCCCTGAAAAATGAGATAGATCTTAAATTAATTTATCAATGTAAGAAAGAATATAATAACCAGGCAGTTCTGGAAATATTACATACATACGGGTCGAATTGATAACCTCCTATTATGAAGTCGGTTAAAAATGGTATTTTAAAGTAAAAAGGTGTACCAACGAATCCATTTTAATAAAACTCATTTTATGGATTCGACGTCAAAGTTGTAGAGTCAACACTCAACTGTAATTTGAGTTTTGACTCTTTCTGTACAAAAGCTTTGGTAAAATCGATGTTGGATATCCTAAACAATTTTACAGACAATTAATATACTGCCCAAAATATGGGTATTAATTTATCCAAATTCACAGGTCAGGATAAAAAATCTTTCAAACATGGCTTTTAGTGTCTCTGTCCATCTATTCGTCGAATGTTGCGCTTTCTAGTTTATAAAGAAAATGTAAAAAATGTATATAAAATAAAGAATTAAAGATTAATCATAATTTATAAACAGTTATGCTCAAAGAATGTAGAAAATGTTACGATAAAATCAGTAAAAGTATACAGTTTTATTACTGAATCGTTGAAATGATGCAACTTTGCATTCTAAATTCGAATGAGAATCGATTTTAGTATTCCCACAATCTATTAACATAAATCGATGTATCGATGTTTAGTGTTGTGCTAAGTGATCGAATTACACTGATTTTTATATTATTACACAACTTAGGCGCTAGAAGTGTTGGCATAGGTGTTGGTAATTTGAATACAATATCGATATAATCGTATTAGTGATGTGCTAAGCTCGAATTGCGATGATTTCTATCGATAAAAGCATAATGAGGGGATATAGTTTGTTTATTATACTAATGCGTTGTTATGAAATATGCCTCTGTAGTTTTGAATGTATGGCGTCGATTATTAATTATTATGCTTGACTCTACGTGGTGACTGGTGAGTTCCTAAAGTGCGAAATCATTAATCAATAATTTGATTTCGCACTTTATTTATTAATCAATATAGAGATATTTAGGCAAAGAAATTGTGAGAGTAATTTTTAATTTTGTGACAATAAGAGATATTAAGTATTAAATAAGGCTTCACTTATTGTATAATACTCTAAGGGCCTGTTTCACCGGTTCCTGATAAGGCTATCCACCACTTAATTTGACAGATGGAGTATGGAAAATCTGTCAAATAACCCTATCGGGCACCTTATCAGAAAGCGGTGAAACAGGCCATTAGACTACAATGTAAAAGGTGAAAATAAATTTTGCTCACAACTTTGTTGAGAATAGAAAATGTATTTCGTAGAATATTGAGTGGATATCAATATTGTAATAGATAAAACCGATCCGTACTTAGCTTATAAGGAAAACAAGAGACAAAACAGCATTTAGAATACCAATAGACAAATTTACATACCTGTAGAGTAGATAGATAAACAGAGAGAACAATGCAAACACTACTTGCCTACTTGTAAAAAGCGCGAGATTATTTGGACACCGGCAGAGTTTAAATCAGTGATTAAATATTTACTTGTATTAAGTAGAAGTAAATGAATGTGGGAAAAAAAACTTTAAGTACATTAGGCAATATTAAAATCTTGTGTGTCTAGTATAAGTTTGTCACTCTACAATTTAAATGTACTCGTACTATGAGAGAAGTTGATTCCTAGGCAGATGGGGGTTCTACGTAGTTTGGTCGCGTTACGTGAAAACGGAGCCAACAGATCACAAAATATAATATTGAATTGACATGATCCGACCTAATGAGTAATGAATGACGTTAGTCTGTCAACTACCTAGGAATCAATTTCCTTGATGGTACTTACTATGTCTAGTAAGAATTAAGAAATAACTTTATATTATTATGTACCACGATCGTATATATTACATTGCAACAATTAATTCAGTACATTGTTCAGGCACTAAAATTATCAGAAATGTAGAGGCTAGAGTAGGTACACCGTACAATCAACTACCATTCTATTAATGTTTCTCCATCCTATTTGATGCATTTTTAGGGTTCCGTACCCAAAGGGTAAAAGCGGGACCCTATTCATGAGACTTCGATGTCTGTCTGTCCGTCTGTCTGTCTGTCTGTCTCCAGGCTGTAACTCAAGAACCGCTATAGCTAGACTTCTGAAATTTTCACAGATTGTGTATATATCTGTTGCCGCTATAACAACAAATACTAAAAATAAAATAAAGTTAATATTTACGGGGGGCTCCCATACAAGAAACGTCATTTCTTTGGCCTTTTTGCTCGTAATCTATAATGGTAACAGTTAGGTACTTGAAATTTTCACAAAATCCTTAATTATATTTGTACTTTAATAATTAATAATAAAATTAAAATAAAATTAATATTTAAGGGGGGCTCTCATACAAAAAACACAATTTTTGTCAACTTTCACTCTATACCGATACGGAACCCTTCGTGCGCGAATCCGACTCGCACTTGGCCGATTTTTTTGTACTAAATCTTGTATTACAAATTCACATTTTAATTCGTAGGTACAATTTAACTAATGTTTTAAACTTGTATCTCTATCCACTATCTACTCGGTACACAGTACATCTCGGTGTGGTATTTTACGAGTATGCCCAATGAATACGAATTGGTAATTTTTAACACGCGCCTTTCTCACGGTCGTGCCATGACGTTCGAGGTCTCAGGTTCAAATCTGTACATAGAGAAAAATACTAAAAAGTATTACAAAATATGGTATTGTGTGGTATAATATATTATAGCAGAGATATAATTATTAAGCATGAATTTATTAAATTTTTATATGAAAAGTTGAAACCAAAAAAATAATGCACAAGCAGGCATCTTGATTCGTAATAGTTAAGTACACTAAAATTAATTTTAATTTGCTTTACTCTAGGTAGAGTTTCAGACGTAATAGCCTCATAGGGACAATCTTCACTAAAGAAACTTTATTTAAAAACTTTCAAACAAGTTTTTTTTTTTGCTAAGAAATAACACCGTTGTTTTTTACAAATTACCACAAAATTACTATCTAAACGCATAATTTAGTCATTTTCTATCGATTTATTGCTAAGTCTTTGTTCAAATAACTTAGCAACATATTTATTGTGAGAGCTTCTTAACGATTGATAGCATTAATTCAAAAACAGTTTTTAATCGCCGTGGTAATATATACAGACGTCTTCCATTAGTTACAAGATAGCTTACATTACTGGTTTTTAATTGATTTCTTTCCATAAGTCACATCAATAGTCAGCCATGCTTCATCATCATTATCACTATCATCACTATCATCATCATCACTATCATAATTATCATGATGGACGTATAAAAAAAGGCGGACGGAGTCCTACCATACACAAAACTGTGTCGTTCAGAGTCGGCCAGCTGGCTATATATACACGGTCTGCACGCACACATTCTTGGGCTAGTCCATACCATTTGACAGGCGTCAGAATGTGTGCGTGGCCGACTCAGAAGGAAAGTGAAGACACCATAAAGTTAATATACCTATCGGAATAGAGCAACAATCTCGAGCTGTCAAACGTAACCAAAATTGGTTTTCATCTGTGTGAAAAATATGTGTACGTATACACTTACACAAGAATGATTGAACATGAATTCTATGAGATTATATTGACAACGTACGGCACGTGCCGACTGGACGTCAAAAAAAGAGTGCTGCTGTCATGTATCACACGTCTCTTTTTACCACGCGGTGTTACTGATAGTGGCATCTCGCTTGCTCAGACCTTTGTTTCTCTATTCCGCTAGGTATATTAACTTTATGGAAGACACAGTTTTGTATATGACAAGACTCCGTCCGCCTTTTTTTCTACGTTCATGATTATCATCATCATATTATAATTACCTACAAGATATATCACTTGAGGATTTACGTATTTGTAGCGAGAAAAAGCTCCATATGTACTAACAAGTTTTTCAGCCTTTTCTTCAATCATTATCATCATCAGATATCATTATCATCACCAACGACAACCGTCTGGGTTCTCTCGTAAAGGATTAGAATTCTGCAGGTTGACTAAAGGTTATGACCGGATTTTAAGTAGTAATTTCGTATGCAGTATATGTTGATCATCTTTGAAAGTAGATGTTGTCTGTATGCTTTTGGAACTAAATGAGCAGACGAATCATCTGATGATAAGTGATAGCCATGTAAAACTATGACATGCACCTGGGAAGCTGCAATTTGGTTCCTGGAAGTGACATTTCAGGGTAAGTGATGGATTATTTAATTTGTTTACCATATTATAAATTGCGAAAGTATGTCTGTCTGTCTGTCTGTCTGTCTGTCTTTTATTATAGGTACCAAGATTGCATCGAAAATATATCGACTCTGTTCTAATGTTGAATTAATAAAGATTTTATATCGCATATCAGCTTAGCAACATATATTTTGACCAACTTCTCTCATTTCAATACATTTCGCATTTCTATCAAATCTTTATATTTCAAAGTCATGGCCAGATAACCCACACAATAATTTGCATACAGGCATCGTGGGAAAATGTCTAAAAATCCCATTTAAATACCGTATACGATGGGACTAATAGCGAAATGTACGCGTGGGCGGCCTGATCTGGTTTTATTGTTATATTTTAAATTACTATATTATGTTTTATGTGAACATTGTTTTAGCTGTCGAATATGATTGACCGGCTTTTACAAAAGGAGGTTCGCGTGCATTAGAGGACTTATGAGTCACGTTGATAATAGCCAGAACTGCCAGAAGTCTAAAAGCTGAGAACAGAAAAGTAAAGAAAAGGGAATGTCCAAATTTAGATTTTTAAAGTAAGGTTCTTACAGATTGCGCAAAGGTCGCTACTTGCTTAGGTTATAATGAGCCAGGAAGCTAGCAGACAAACCACCTAAGGGTAAGGCTCCACGGGTTACAAATACAGGGTATAACAAAACTAAGCGATAAAGCGAACTCTATATTATAGGACCCTTATATATTCTATAAAGTTCGCTCTGAAAGTAGCTACGCTGAAAGAGTATTTTTAAACATGTATGGGAAAATTCATGACGCTCGGGCGCTCGCCCATACAAATTGCAAAAAAAATTGCTCTTCAGTGAAAAGTGAACTCTATATACACACCCTAAGGCGGCCTAAGGTTAAAAGTATTACCATAGAGAAAATTATATTACTTAGATTTGTCACAACTTGTGTAATGAAAAGTAATTCACACACACACACACACACACACACGGCTCACAAAAGCTTGTAATAAATCTATAAATATAATAAAACTGTAGAAATGAGAATTATGTACATTAAAGATATTCAAAAAATAATAAGTGGGGGGTGTCCCTACATCGCTATAGAAGCCAAAAATGTGGTTAGATTTTTGTCTGTCTGTCTGTCTGTCTGTATGTTTGTTCCAGCATCACACGAAAACCACTGATCCGATTTGAATGCGGTTTTCGCAGATATATTTGTCGTCTTCCAACTTAACATCTGGTGTATAAATAAAATTTTTATACCAGAGAGGTACCATCGAAGAAATTGATGCATAGGTAGTTGACGGGCCTACGTTATTTGGTCGGATTATGTCAACTTAATTTAAGACGTCATCTATCGGCTGGGTTTGACAAAACGCGACCAAAATAAGTAGGTCCACCACCTGTATATGAATCAACTTGTCTGTACATGTTGTGGGTCCTTAAAGTCCAAGTCCCGCCACAGAGTGAATTTTAACTCCTTTGTGGTGAGAGTCCCGACGCACCATCTACCGACCTTCGAGAAGGAGGAGTTCTGGCTGATTGGAGTCGTCTATAGGAGGTTCCGAGGACGACTTCCGAACACGTCGCGCCCCACGTCGCAGACAAAACGTGTTTAGTGTTTTAGTGTTAGTTTTTAAGTATAATTGTATGTATGTTAGTCTATAAAGTAATTATAATATGGACCAAGATGCCTGAGTTAAATAAATAAATTAAATTAAAGTCCATTTTAGCCCTCCGAACAAGTTACTTACAAACACGACTCTACCGCGACCGCCTCTACCACATTAAAATCTTACTTAAATTCTAAAACAACTAAAGTTGTGTCAATGTTAATAAATAATAATTGATTACAAGGAAAAGAGAAAGCGGTACTCCTATGGCGGTAGACATCTATTGAGATTCGAGCGGCGCTTAGTCGGCGGGAGTCCCGAGACCTCCCCGAGACTTTAAGGAATGCGCAGCAAAAAACAACAGGAATCCCGATTCCATCGATAAAACAAATTCTGAGATTGTTTCTATGCGTAGGTATGGTAGGAATTAAAAAAAAACTTTGGGTACTAAATAGCTATGTTTTGCTCCCACGGGAATCGCAATTTGTTACTGGAATCTGGATTTTAAGGAATCTAGTGTATTTGTTAAATATACAAAAAATACTTACATAATAGTAAAAAATTGTATGATAATATGATTGATTAGCTAGTCAATATATAACTACTTCACCTTCTGCTAACTGGAGTTTTTAATAAATTTTAAACGAGATTAGTGAAGTTTCAAATTACATTCATCATCATGATAATCATCACTACCACACGATCCATCGTTATGAGTTATGACCCTATTATTGGTACTTTTCATAGTCTTTTCGATCGAGACTCGAGTTTGTCGAGTGATTTTGAAAATGATATTAATGTTGTTACAAAGTAAATGATTGAAACTTCAAACTTGGTGTTGCGGTTACCAAGTTGGCAATTTGATCATGAGATCTATGAGGTATGTAGGAAACTTTAAAAATTGGGACAAAATATATATTAGTTCTATTATCGTACCTTAAAGTAGTTAAAGCATACTTTATTATGTTGAGCTGATGAAGTAATGAGCTTACATGCGGAAGTTTTATAATACAACGAAATTCACTGAACCAGAACTCTAGAGCCTTTAGAGACAGGCGTTTGAAGATTTCAGCATTGCTTGATGAACTCTAAGCATACAAAATACCAATTTAGTTATTGTTTTTGAAAATGCAACACAAAAATTAAACGCGCTTGCGCCATTTTGGGTTAAAGTTAACCGTAGTTCAAATATGCCTCTTTATCCTCGTATTTATGACAGAGAAGGCGTGATAACTTGAATTTATATTGGCGCAAATGGACCTAAGTAGACCAAGATCCTATCGAAGACAATAACGTCCTAAGGGTTGAAAGATAGAGCTATATTCGGACTGATAAAATGCATTACCACCAAACGTCTTAACATCCAGCTTTGTCCATTGTAATGTGAACTCTAAAGCTAAGTGGTATGATTCATTTTGCGTTGGGCCCATCTTATCAGCTAGGTTAGCGGCCTGTGTTATCTGGGATCGTGATCTTTGCCTCACCCCGGTCCACCGTCACCCTTATCTTAACAAATGAGGACGAAAACCGGCGTCATGCGAATTATTATTGTTTGCGAGATTTCTTTGATTTCGAATAACTGAATTTGTCTCTAAGTCTTCAAGGTATAGATATTATTATTTATTTGATATTCGGTTTAAATAAGCGGGCCCCTAGACGATCAATTTTATTGTGCAATATTGAACGCGCCCGTCTTTCAGTCTATATTCAAATAACTTATTCAATAATATTTTCACAATAGAATTGATCGTCTAGGGGCCCACTAATACAGTTCAATAGTGTATTCGTTTTATGTTCTTCGTTTTTCGTTTTATATTCTTCGTTTTTCGTTTTATATTCTTCGTTTTTAAATGTTTTCAGTCTTCAGATGCAACTTGGATGATGCAAATTGCAAAATGAAAGACAAAAACGAACAAAAAGCTACCCGTCTCAATTCTCATATCAGCTTTAGGGTTAGTAAATTTAATTTTCTAAAAGAGGAGTGCCTAAAGTTTAGGCATTTTAGACCTTTCTTTTTTAGGCCCTAAAAAGAAAGGCTTTGAAACTTAAACAGCAAAGTTACTGTACTTAAGCTTAGCCCGTACCTATTCAAGATTCAAAGATTTTATTTGCAAACTAAGTAATTAATATACAAACATTGTAAGTAAAGACTTAGTACCTTGTGCAGACGTTTGCTTAAAAATTGTGAACAATTACAACATTATAATATTATATTTTTACCTATTCTTCGTTAACAAATCTCTAACAAGAGAAAACATAAATATCGTTAATACTCATGAAGGCCCAATGCCATGGGAAATTCCTACATTAATAATTAACAATCAGGCTATACTCAAATAATATCCAAATACCCATAATTATCGACATAAAACAATAAAAAGGGCAATACGCAATAAAATCATTAATTTTACTGGACCACTTAACGATGCGATCGGATGAGATAATGGCCGGCAGGAGATTGCAAAAAAAAAACAAAAACCCAAAAACAAACAAAAATGGCTGACTCGCTCCGCATACGTAGGGTTGCCACTATACTAGCCAGGAGTCCGGATAAAGCCGATACAGTCACGCTTTTAATTATTGCGTGTCCGGCCAAAATTAAAGGCATTTGTAGACCTAAAGTTGAATGTATAATTTTATATAAAATTATGTTTTTTTTAATATCTATTACATGTTAAATAATTGTTTCAATAAAATAGTAAATTTGTATAGCTACACGCGCTGCCGAACGTATAGATATACTGAGAATTTAGATATACTGAAAGTTTCCGACTTTTCATACAAATGTCTGCTGACTTCTTTGTTCGGCTTTTCGGTTCACCTGGCAAGTGGCAACCCTATCCGCATGCAAAAACATGGCGGATGATAATTAAATCGATAATTTATAGTTTGTTGGTTATTCGAAATTGTTTTTGTGGTTGTGATTATTCAAATTATATACGTTGCTAATCTTCGTGAATTCTAGATTTTGCGTCTTTTTGTGCATTTTTAATTTTATGAGAGTTCGAAGTTTCCTGCAAAATCTGCCTTTCTGGGAATGAAGACCACCTTTTTAGGTGAAAAACTCGTCCATGAAGATTGTAGACTTTAAATGCCCGACTCAGTGGCGCGCGGATTACGGAATCGACCGCACGTGTACAGTTGTTGCACTTATCGCGTCATTTATATTTACGATTACGTACGTAATGAGTTTTATTTTGTTTGAAAATGGATAGTTGGGTGAGATCTAATAGTGTAACTAGTTTAGTTGAAGAAATTATTACACCTCAAAATCAAGAAATACCTATTTCAAAAGATAACAATATGATAAATGAATCGCTGAGAAATCCCGAGAAGCGCACGCGACCTGAGTCGGATGGTAGTAAAGAGAATGAGGAGGATGATGATGACGGATTTACGTTGGTAACACGAAGTATGAAACGTTTACATCGTAGTTTGTCTAAAAATAGTGTTGAGAATGATGTTCAGATGTTTGAAGAGTTGTGTGACGATTACTATGAAGTTTCTTTGTTTTGTAAACAAGTTTTGCCTAGACAATTTGGTTTGGCGAAACTTTTGAAAGCAGCTAATATAAAAGATATATTGAGAATTAAGTTTAAAGGACCGTATAAATGCTATATTGTATTGAAGAACAAAGTAGATGCAGATAAACTTTTGAGTTGTCAAAAATTAGCGGATTTCGATATCAAGTGTCAGAATACAACACAAAGGAATGTGATTTATGGCGTAGTCAAGAATATAGATTTAGAAGTGGAAGAAAAAGAAATTATGGAATGTTTTGATTGTGCGTATGAAATAATTTCAGTTAACAGATTAAAGCATTTAAATTCTGAAGGTCAATGGACGGAAAGCACCTCAGTTCGATTATGTTTTAGAAGTTCCTCTTTGCCTCCATATATTATAGGATATGGATGTCGGTTTAAAGTGGAACCCTACATCTTTCCAGTATCGCAGTGTTCTATCTGCTGGAAGTTTGGTCATTTTAGACGTTTCTGTCCGACAAAGAAAATAAAATGTCCTAAATGCGGCGATGAACACGAGAACTGTGAAACGGACACGTTTACGTGCATAAACTGTAAAGGGTCACATTGGGCTTTTGATAAGAAATGTCCTGTGTACGTAAAAGAGAAAAATATTAGAGAATTAATGAGTCAAAACAATTGGACATATAAACAAGCATTATCAGACTATATACAAAAGTTACCCAAGGCGCCTGAACACACTAAAAGCTCAAATGAACACTTCTTTATAAATGTAATCGAAGACCGCAATTTCACAAATGAAAATCAGTTAATTATATTACCTTCAGTTCCTGAAAATAGTAGCAGTGACGATGACACCACTTCTGTAATACTAAATAACCCATCTAAATTTCATCAAAAGAAAAAGAATAAGAAGGAGAAGAAGAAGGAGAAGAAGAATAAGAAAAATAATGAAACTCGTATTGATAGTAATAAAAGAGAAGATGATAGAATCCAGGCTGAAAGCAGAAAAGAAGAGAAGACTGAACAGCAGAAGGAGTTTGGAACTTTTATGAGGATTTTGTTTAAAATGAAAGAAATTGTCTTTTCTGAGTTGTCTTATGAACAAAAAATTAGTTCATGTGTTAAAGTTGTGATTGAGGAGTTGGTTAATTTTTGTTTTACACTTTTTAAAGATGGAGATGTGGTGAAGACATTGTTTAATGCGTTTAATAATGGCTCATAATCAGATTTGTAATCTTAATATTATACAATGGAATGCTAGGAGTCTGAAGCCAAAATTAGTCGATTTAGAATTATTACTTAATCGTGAAAAAGTACATATTGCAGTCATTAGTGAGACATGGCTAGACTCTGAAACAGAACTTCATATTAGCGGTTATAAAATATTCCGGAGAGATAGGGAGGACTCTTATGGAGGAGTGGCGGTTTTATGCCATACATCTGTTAGAGCATTCTTTGTTGCTACACATTTTAATAATCCGAATATTGAATGTATCCACATCCAAAATTTAAACTGTAAGTATGTCAAAAATTTAATTGCTGTTTATTGTACTCCTTCAATTAATACGCAAATTACTGACTGGGAAGAGGTTTTTTCAAAATTTTCGGCACAAACAATGATACTTGGCGATTTTAATGGGCACCATACTAATTGGTCAAGTAAGGTAGATAGTAGAGGTATTCAAATTTTTGAAAGTTCTTTAGAAAATGGATTTATTTCAATTAATGATAATAGACCTACACGTGTAACTCTTAGAGACGGAACCGTCCATGAAACGTCACCTGACATCACATTTTGCTCCACAGATATTGCCATGAATTTTAATTGGATGTTGTTAAATGAAAACTTAAATAGTGATCACAGCATAATTAAAATTTCTTTGTCATACTTAGATAATATTCAAAGCACTAATATTAAAAATTTTAAAAAGGCTGATTGGATAAGCTATGAACAGGAACTTTCGAGTTTATTTTCAAAGCAACAATGTAATTCTGATAATGTTCAAAATTTATATGATTATTTTATCGAAAAAATCAATATTGCGGCTAGTAATAACATACCGAATATTTATATTCACAATTATCCTCACAATATTTTTCAGCCTAAACCTTATTGGAGTCCTGTCCTCTCAAAAGCGATAGCTGAAAGACGTTTAGCATTAAAAAAAATTAGAAAAAATCCTAACGATTGTAATTTGAATATATTAAAAACAAAAATTTCGGAAGCCCAACGTTTGATTCGCAATGCTAAGGCACAGAACTGGCGTCGGTTTTGCGATAGCATTGATGAGTCAACGTCTGCTGCAGTTATGTGGCGGAAAATGAGATGGATTAAAGGGAATAGACGGAACTTTTTGCACAGCTCTGATGAAAATAAGAAATTTCTCTTGGATTCTTTAACACCAGATTTTGTTACTCCTTTATGCCCTACCTTAAACACTACCAATCCTCAACTTGATAGTAATTTTACTCGGCAAGAATTAGATGTTTGTTTAAAGTCAAAAGATACTGCTCCCGGAAAAGATAATATTACATACTCGATGATTTATAATTTACCGTCTAATGCTAAGGATTATTTATTAAATTTATATAATATTATTTTTAATACTGCTAAAATTCCTTATCAATGGAGAGATGTGAAAATAATTCCCATTCCGAAACCTAATGACCCTGACTCTAAATTACGCCCAATAGCCCTACTTTCGTGCTTATGTAAAATATTTCATTTGATGATAGCAAAACGGCTGGAATAGTATGTTGAAAATAGGAAAATATTACCGCAAACTACAGTTGGATTCAGAAGGTCACACTCTTCCATGGACGCTCTCGCCAGTTTGATTTCTAGAATTCAGAATGGTTGGGCTCGAGGATATCACACATTGGCCTGTTTCATTGATATTAAAGGCGCCTACAATAATATTTTAGTTGAAGCTGTTGTATCTAAATTAAATGAAATTAATGTTGGTAAAAATATTTGCTATTACTTGTGGGAATTCCTTAAGGACAGACGTCTTTACATTGTTTTAAATGATGAGAAATCTATTTATGTTAGATGTGCATGTGTGGGAATCCCTCAGGGGGATCCCTTATCGCCATTGCTTTTCAATATTTCAACAATCGACTTATGCCGTTGTCTATTTGATGTTTATTCAGGTCAATATGCTGATGATTTCGTGCTTTATGCAATAAGTAATAATATAGGAAATAATATTGTTAACATTAAACGGTCACTTAAGGCTTTTATGTTAGTATTGGAACGATTGGGCTTGGAGCTGTCAGTACACAAGACAAAACTTTGTTTATTTTCTAGAAAACGTTCGATAAATCAAAATCAAATTAGTGTAGTTGTAAATGGCAGCGAATTAGAAATTATTGATAATGTTAAATACTTGGGTGTGTGGCTAGATCGGCAGTTGAGATGGAGTAAACACATTAAGGAAACTTCAGAAAAATCTCAAAAACTTATATCTTTGTTAAAAGTACTTGTGGGACCTGGTTGGGGGTTACATCCTGTACATTTACGCAAATTGTATATAGCCTTAATTAGAAGCAGATTTGATTATGGTTGTTTTTTGTATGACAACGCCGCATCTTGCCACACATTCAAGTTAGATAAAATTCAAAATTTAGCTTTAAGAATTATTGGCGGTTTTATCAAGTCGACCCCGATACATGTAATGGAGAGCGAACTTAATATTCCACCTTTATTTATAAGAAGAAATTATCTCGCATACAAATTTTGTTTAAAAATTAAATATAGATTATCCTGTAGTACTATTTTGTTAAATGAATTTCAATCTTTAAGAACTGGAAGTTACTGGAATAATAAAAAGAAACCTTTGTTATCATTGGCCTATGATGAAGTGCAAGAGGAACAAGTACATTCTTCTCATCCAATAGTTATGTATTCTTTACCGATGTGGGTGTCATTTATAAATCTTAAAAATGTTATCAATATTAATTTAAAATGTATAAAAGAAGCTAAATCTTGCTATGAATGTAATAATTTAAGAATAGATGTTATTGCTGAATTAAACCAAAAATACTCTGAATATTATGTTTTGTATACTGATGGCTCCAAATGCAAAGACGGGGTGGGTGCAGCTTATTATGATCCATGCGCAAAATATTGTCAAATGTTTAAATTACACCATCAAATGTCTATTATGTCGGCGGAACTTTGTGCAATATTGGAAGCCATTACATATTCGATATCTAAAGGACATAAAAAAGTTGCTATTTTTACTGATAGTAAAAGTGCACTTTTACATATAAATAAATGCTTATCGGGAAGCTGTGGTTTGTTTGTGGCGTACGAAATACTAGATAAAATTAATAAACTAATTTCTGTAGGTGGTTTTCTGGTGTTGCAGTGGGTTCCGGCGCAAATAGGTCTCACAGGTAACGAAGAGGTTGACAGATTGTCTAAAAAAGCGGTGATAGAAGGAATTGTTTCGGATTTGTTACCTAATTATTCAGAATATTTTGGCAAATATAAAAAGAAATGTTTCGAAAAATGGAAAACGTATTTTGATGAAAGATCCAAAATTAAAGGAATATGGTATAAGAGTTTACAATCGGAGCCTCCTCGTATACCATGGTTTTTAGATTTCTATATAAATAGGTTACGATTGATTACTAGTTTCAGAATGCGTTCAGGACACCTTCCATTGAATTCCTTTGCGTATTTAATGCGTAAGACAGATTCTCCAAATTGCGAAATATGTAAAAAAGTTGAAGACTTGCATCACATACTAATGGAATGTGTCCGATACGCCACTGAAAGAAACATACTTGTATCAACATTTGGCTTGAATTTACAAGATATAGGTGCTTTTCACGGTTTATTGTCCGAGCCAAAATCAGTTGCTGCAAGTATGTTATTTGATTTGTATAGCCAACATAGATAGTATTTACGTGATATAGGTTACGATGGGACTGACATACTCACTCTGTGATAAAAGTCCCTTAAATAAAATAGAAAAAAAAAAAAAAAAAAAAAAATGCCCGACTTCTGAGGGTTTCTTAACAGGTTTAGTAAATAGATTAACTCAAAAAACCGCAGAAACTAAGCATTAAAACTACTTACATGGTCAGATATAAGAAAGTTTTAAACATAGTCGTCACAAATACCTCAGAAGATTAGAGAATGATGAAAAATGGTTCATATTATCTCCCAATCTATTTACTTTACCATGCCGCCATGACGAGCGTTTTCGTCGATGACAACGCGCCTATAGCAACAAAAGAATAATAATTAATTCAGTGAATAACAGGAAACAGATCCCATTATACTCCAAATTGATTTTTGACCAACTGGCCTGTAAAATTATTTTGCTATGCATGTAGAAATGAGCAGTAGAAAATAAGCGGAAGGCAGAATACGTTGGAGTTATCTTATTTGCACGTTGATGATTTAACTAAGAATTTTGGATCGCTCGCTTGGAAATCGCAAATTCCTGCAAAAAATGTTGCAAGTTACTTTAAAGTCACTGAACTATTCTAGAAGTAGGACTGTACGAATACGATTGATCAAAGTTTAATAATTAAAGTAAGGTCAAAATCAGGTTTTACAATGGAATTTTGTACCCGAGATATCGATCTTAAAATTAATTAGTAAGCTCCATTTAGTAAAACCTTGTTGGACGACTCCTGTACGTTTTTTGCCTGTCAAGATCTCTGATACGATTTTGTTTAAATCACAGTTTACTTGTAGCATATTGAAATATACTTTTTCCGTGGTTGTAATTTTTAATGAGAATGTTTATGGTTTGGTCCGTCTTTTATCTCCCTAGGGGGTATTCTAATTAAATTCCTTAACGGATGCCTTTTCGGATAAGGCCATGCCTTACATTCGTATACATTTTTTATCTGAGTGGTCTTCGGATAAGCTGTAGTGACTTGGGCACATTTTGCTGACACTGATCATCAGTCGCTACTCGCTAGTACCTACCTACTCGCTACTGCATAATATAATACTAGCATTTACTATCAGCGCAGCTATAAATAGTCAGTACTCAAGATGCATCTCGGTCTCAAGACACGGTTCAGGCTCTGTGATTGGTTGGCTGTCAAAATGTGGACCAATCACAGAGCCGAACCGCGTCTTGAGGCCGGGTCGCATCTTAAGTACTGACTATTTATACCAGCCTTATTAGAGCAAAAGATTAAGGGGCCGGGTACCCTCGAAATTCTCATACATACGTACTAATACCAAAATCATTTTCTCATACGAAAATATTTAACATGTTTGAGTTATTTTTCAGCTTAAAATAGTAATTATCTAGGTTCCTGCACAAAAATTTACTTCAAAATATTTAAACACTAAAAAATATTTCTTAGTATTTGAATATTTTGTAGTAAATTTACTATTTATTTATATATTTTTTAGTGTTTTACTCTATTTTTTAGTTTTAGTTAGTTAGTGTTTTACTATATTTTTGTGCAGGAACCTAGGTAATTACTATTTTAAACTGAAAAACAACTCAAACATGTTAAATATTTTCGTATGAGAAAATGATTTTGGTATTACGTATGTATGAGAAATTCCAAGGGTACCTGGCCTCTTAAGGAGCATTATTAAATGACACTCATCATCAATTTAGTTGCTAAGTTGCTACCGAAAATTGTTGCAATCGGGCGTGCAATTTAAAACATCTGAAGGTGAATCGAGTTGCAATGACACTGACACCAAAACTGAGCGATGCCTTGAACCCGCGCGCCAGTTACAGAATAGGGCACCTGCTTATAATGAGCTGAGAGTAAAACAACACGTCCAAGATAACCTTCGGGTTTTTATGAGAGGTCCTTACTCCTTATGCTGTTGGCATAAAGGTCCCGTCAGAGGCAAAATAACTGGTACTAAAGTCAGCTGCTGTAGCAACTAGCCACCTGCAAATCCTGGCCGTTTGCGAAAATAAACTTGAAATAGAAATTATTTGCTAGGATTTTGGGATAAGGATTAGGTATGACGTGTTTCTACGTTAGTTTCTAAGTCTTCGTAGTAAACCATCAAGGTAAAGCAGGTAGTGCATCCAACCTTAAAATAAGGGGGTTTGACGTTTAGCAAACAGAGCTTTAGTGAACTATTCAGGAACTCTCGAAAGCTTGCTACAGAGAAGAAACTGGAGGACCATGCCCCATGGTGGTACTCGCTCATCATCTGGTCAGGTGATTTGCTCGTTCGCTGATAGAACGAGAGAAATGGAAGACTTTGGGAAGAGGTTTTGCCCAGCAATGGAATAGCATAGGCTTAAATAATGGCAACTTACGACTCAGCCAGTTAACATTTAATGTATTAGGCTGTGTTTCCACCGAAAGATGTGTTGCGAGGAATGTGTTTTTTAGAACCACTAGTATCGCTTCATTGGTGTGAGCTTGCCATGACCACTTAATACATATTATTAGTACACCATGACATCGCTCAGCGCGGCGATGCTATTGGATCAAACACACTTGACACATCTCTGGTGGAATCGCAGCCTTAAAGGAGTGTGACACTTACGATTCAGCCAGGTGGTGTAGACAGCCGTGTCTGGCGTGGTGTCTCCTGGCCGGCAGCTCGCTGTAGCAGCCCCCGCCCGCCGCGCTCCGGCACAGGTAGCCGGTGCTAACGCATTGCGCGGTGTTGCAGTAGCAGCGTACACCCTCGTCGGTCTTCACTTTTGGTTCTGGAAGAGATGGAAAGTTTGGTTAGCATCGGGAGTAAACATACAAGACAGGACACTCTTTCATGTTGCAGAGCAAAGTTTGGAACAACTAGACCAAATTTTAATGGGCACAGATAGCGTAAATGTCGTAGAATATAGGGTAATCTTTGATGCGGAAAAGCACGGCGCCTGGTAGGATGCCCATAAAAGCAAGAGGTAGATTTTCTGGTTTATAAAATATATGCTGATCTTAACTAATTATATGTAGAACACAACATAGAACAATCTAATCACGACAGGTTTAAAAAACCTAATATACTTGGTCCGATTTGCGGCTACGACACTAAATACAATCACGTCGAACTATTCCCACGAATAAAATTGAGGTAAAAACAGTACACTACATTATCAATAACTTTGGTAACATAACGCCAGATTCAAAAGATATCGTCATAACAGGTCACCAGATGTGATATGAGCTTTACTTATCCAAAACTTATCTTTAGATTATCTTTAATGAATTGACTCAAAATGTATATGTACTTTAATCAAATGTAATAATTTATCAAATCACATTGTGTAATGAAGTTTTAAAGATTTGATAAGATTCATTTGATAATCTTCGTTAAAAATGTTGTTAAGATTTTGATTAGATTTTATTACAGTTAAGTAATAAATATTTTGAAATTATAGGTTTGCCACTTCCAAAAAATAAAACTAAAGACATACCTATAAAGAAGTCATTAGATAGAAACTGCATAAAGGTTTGTCATTTTGCAATCCCTATCTGAAGGATTTCTTTCTCTAGAAGGCTTGAAATTGCTACCTAAATGTGTTTGCGACTATCGACCAATTTTTTGTTTGCATCCAGATTCTTATAACAAATACAAAAAGGTTTGTGACCTCTGAATCCACGAATCATATTTATAGGAGGCAGGAAACCATTATCGCGAGGGGAAACGATGGATCCACGGCGCCAGGGGTCGTAAACTTTGATGGTATTCAACACCTCCAGTTTGTAAATACTGGCTATTTCCATGGTGATGTATGATTGCATCAGGAAGTGTGACACGAATCTGGTAACCAATCATTCTTAAGTTTGTTTCACCTCTGACGAGCCCTTTATATCGATGACATAATCATTATCATAGCAACTGTGGTAAACTAGCTCTGAACGGCTGTCGTGAGATCTAGATTCTTGATTAGACAACTTAAATATCACGTCAGTCCTCCCGTGGCCGCTAGGAAGTAGCCTAAAATGCGGAAGTATTTCAAAGAACCCAAAAAAAATTAATCTTTAAGGATCAAGTACATCAATACTGATAAACATGATCCCATAATCCTTTTTACCTCACAAAACAAACAGTAGTATTCCGACAAGCCATACCACAATGTAAGATGATATTCCCGTACAAAAAGCATCAAAAAACGCTCAACGCGTATGAATAATGTGAACGTCATACGCGGAGGGACTGTACATAAATATCGAAGTCCATTCAATGTTAATGTTCCTGCGCAGACGCTAAAACAAAACCAAATTAATTTCAGAGGCCCGTGGACCCCCCTTGATCTTGGATTCGGGATTATTTACTTAATATCAACCTTATTTGGGTAGACTTAAAAGGAGGAATCATTGCCTAAACATTTTTTGGGAGAAATCTCGGAACGTCGTCTGAATAGCTTAATTGAAACACTTCTAAGTGTTTTTATATTCTGCCCAGAGGCAGTGGCAACTAGGAGCATATGAAGCCTAACTTCGGGAAGGATTGGACGATGTCGTGAATATCTTATATCTTATAATCTCAATCACTCATCAACACTAAAAAGCCCCATAATGAAAGAAATTTTAACACAGCTGACAATTTGTACACAGTTGCTTAAATGGAAAAGTCATTTGATAAACAAAGAGAACAAAGACAAAAACAAAAGAATGCAATATTTTTATCTCTTTAGGGACAGAAGAATTAAATTATCTAGAATCTAGATAGATTATCCAAACATTAATTAGCAAGGAACGTGGAATGCCAAACAATTTGTGCGGATCCTCACAACCAACGGGAACCTGTTTGGCTGGGGCAAGAAACTAAAATGATAATTGGCCGGGATGAAGTCTTAAGCCGCGGGAGACCGAAGCCGCGCCGGTTGCCTCCATTAAAAATAATTTAGTGTGCGGTTGGGGAAATGTAGCGTCGTCTTAAGGCCCTATAGACCCGAAAATTAGCAGGTCGATGTCTGTCAGTACGAATATCGACGTAAAGGACATTAAAATAAGATTCATGTCAGCGCGCCTTGTACAATGGCGGTTACGACGCTCGCCGCGTACTTGATAGGGCGAAATAGGAGAAAAAAACCTTTTTTCTTTGATAACTAAACCAAAATGCAAAATGTAACCACAAATTATTCTTCTTTAAGTTATGAGCTTTTCGTAGATATGATTTTTGAAAGTAAAACTATCATAAGCTTCATGAAAAATAAGAAAAATATCACAAAATATTCGAATTTAGCCTCCTCTTCGGAGTTATTTTTGATCGAGTGAAGTTTTCGATATTATGTTTCGAACCACAAATTGTCAAAGTACATTAAGTAAACAACAATGTGTATTTTTTTTGGCTTTTAATAGTCACTATTTGTTTGTTTATTATTGATTCAAAGTCATGTAAAATTGGGTCTATAGGGCCTTAAGAATGCATCAGCCATACCTATTGACTGTGGTCCGTACTTGATGGTACAGCTAATGTACGATGGTACAGGTAAGGTAAGATAGGACTTACGTTGTGTTATCGTAATGTTATCAACTTATCACGAGCTTCAAATGGAAAAACAGAAGTTAGAAACATTCAAAGGCTTTACTTAAATAATTATTTCAACATGCAAATCCCCGACTTCACATAAATATAGATAACGATTTGTAAGCTGTAATTACCTACTAATTTGTAAGAAAAAACTCCAATTATTTTCTAATTGGAGAATTTAATTATACTTAATTTTGTGTTCACCGATTCTACATTTAACTAATAGCCCTAATCAAAAACAGTGGAAAACTGAGCATCCATAGAGTATCGTATTTAATGAGCAATCAAAAATAAATATGAGTAACAGCATGATTATGTTTCCCAGAAAAAATATTCATCTTCTGGATGACTCCTGATGATGGAAATTATCTTGCAAGCTTCGATCACTAATATACAAGATACACAATCCGCGGCAAAAAACGACCTCACCAAAAGAGCACCAAACTCAACATTCTGGTGCACTTTTGATTTAGTAGTGCTCGAACGCTCCGCCGGGAAACATGCCTCGGTGCGCGTTTAATAATTGTAGAAATCATACGTCTAACACCAAAAAAAAGGATGGAATTTCATATTTCCGGTAAGTATTAATTTTATCCTAATATATTTCTTACAATTGTATTGTAAATATTGGTATTTCTTTAAGAAATCACCAAAAGACAGTTTTAAAATTAAGTTGTAAATAAATCAACACCAGGTATAAACCATCTCAATTGCGAATACTCATACTAAAGGTACTTATCGTAGTTTATCATGCCCACTTGAAATGTTCGGGTTATAATCTATGTTTCTGTTCCATTTGATGGAGTCGCTATTACTATTATTTTTTTATTGAGGATTTTTTTCAGGTTTCCTCGAGATCCAGTTAGATGTGGTAATAATATTATGTTCCCATCTTCGATCAAATATAGTTCCCATTAAGGATTTTTTAAGTAGGTTAAAAAGTATGGGCGTTGGGTGATGTGAGTTGTGGCCTATCGGAAAATGTATGTACACTTATGTATATTTTGGTTAATGATAAAATTAGACATAACATTAGAACAACATAATATTACAAGTAAAAAATAATTACTCCTCACTTTATACATTAAACTTCGGAAAAATAAAAAAATGGACTATTAAAATTATTACAAATTACAATCAACAAAAAAAATTTGAACAGTTCGACTCCACTCATACTTCACTTCGCCCTGTTCCAGCGGCGAATTTCGGTCGTAAAATTGGAATTTTTTTTTGGCACTATACAAATTTGAACTTAAATCATATACGCGGATGGTTGAATTTAGTATGAAGCGTGCATCGGACGTAAAAATTTTATTGCTTTGTAAACACAAATGTTCATTGTTTTATAAAAAGATCTTTAATAATTACTATAATTAAGGTTGATTTTAGATAAATGTATACTTCATTAAACTCTATTACTCGGGGACAGATTTTCGAGAGGTTTTGTATGAGACTGTGTATCTTGTATATTAGTGATCGAAGCTTGCAAGTCATTCTAAAACAATTTATCCTTTGTTTCGGGAACAAGGAATGAAACTCATAAAAAAGGGATCAAAGTCAGTCCTGTTTATGACTTTAGACATACCACAGACAGAAACTATAAAGACAAAGTCTATAAAGTACCTACTTGATGACGCCCTCAACTCCATTACGCATAAATTCGTTCGACGCACAGCAACCTAGCATTTTTCCGGGATCTATGTCCTTTCTCGGGACACAAAGTATCCTCATACCAAACAGCAAAATCGCTTCAGCGGTTTTAGCGTGAAGAGGTAAAAGACAGACCGACACACTTTCGCATTGAAACATTAGTAAAGATTATAGCCTCCCCTTTGTCCATATTCAGATAAAAATGAATTAAATCAAAGTATGCGAAGCTTTATACTTTACAAAAAATACCATTAGCGGTGCAATTAACGTTATCGAAGTCCTACCTTAGCGTCATTACGATGGCTTTACAATCGATTTCAAAAACGAAGAAAACGATAAAACAAATAAAGAAGAAAAGGTCCCGATGGTCCCGGGTTATTTGATAAATAGCCCTCCGGAGAGGTAGAAAGGGACGAAGCGAGGCGAGAGCGAGACGGAGCAACTAATGAGTAAAATGTAAAGGATTGTATAAAACAGTGTAAGACAGTTAATGCATGCGTTATCGATTCGGCTGTGTAAACTAAAACATGCTTTAGGGCTGTCATATATTGTAGCAGTAGTTTTGTTAATAAAAATAAACTACTTTTTGTACTTTTCAAAGCAAAAATTACTCAGAATAAGGGTAGCAGATTACTTTTAAAGTAGGTAACAAACAAATTAATTACAGTTGAAATTACATTAAAAAACTTTTAACGAAAATATAACTCGAATTTTAAATACTTGCACAGATATGTATTTAAAAAATAATTCGTTGTCATTTTAACATAAGAATTAAGAACCAAAATATTTTACCCAAAAAAGAACTAACGAAACTTACATAGATAACAAACAAGAACTTAAGGATATCGTGACACCTGGCATCCCTAATGGAGACTATAAATTTGGGCGGCGGCGCCACTTACTTCACGGTACATTTGCTCGTTTCACGGACGTGAACCACCTATATGCGCACGCGCAGCCAATTGACACACTGAATCTGATGTCCCATGAAAATTTGGGATCGCTAATGATTCGGGATTCATTCTAACATTCGTAACGAAGATTAGGAGAGGGCTATTTATCCCTATACTCTCGACTGTAAGACAAAGACAACAATAAGGATTACTACTGTATTAATCTCAGTTTAAGGCCCGTAAACTGCTCAAACTTCTGTTAAGGAGCTTATAATTTATACATAATGGGCATTGTCCAAAAAAAATCACATGTACTTTTTATATTTTTTTTCGTTAAAATAGAGTATTTTAAGAATATAAATTAAATAATTTTGAAATTCATTGGATAGTTTTTTCTCAATAAATTTTTAAAGTTTCGCTGTGACGTCATCATCGGCGGCCAATTGACCTCTGCAGTATGTTTTTTTTCCTTTCAATCTTATTTATAATGGCTGGTTCGTCAAATATAAGTGTTCATTATATGAAAGCTGATACGAGAAGCTTACCAAAAGTTCGAAACGTAATGTTGGTCGAATTTATTGCTAATTTATCGCCATTGAAGGTCAAACTAAGGTTAAACATATTTGTTAAAAAATATAAGTAACTAATGGGTATTTTTTTCGTTTATATACAGAAAAACGATCACTGACCTTATTCCTCGAAATGTTTTTGTAATGAGCAAAATTTAAAAAAAATGGACAATCCCCATTGGTATTATTGATATCAGTAGTTAAAGGAAAAACGCAATGCCTTCTAGATCACTAGCTATAGGCTCTCCACACTCCACACTAGGCGCTTTCGTCTTCAATTTTCGTCATCTTCTTTCATTCATCTTTCGTTTTGGTGCATTCAATAATTGAATGCGTCATCGAACACAACACCAACATTGTCATTTTTGAAGTTTTGGATACGGTCAGAGGGCATGCGTTCGCTGTTGACTGCGCTATAATAACGCATGCCCTTGATGAACAGAAAAAGGCGCAGTTGGACAAAGCTAAAGGCAATGTTTATAGCACGGTAGTCAATTCTAAAGATAATTATTATCTCTACAGAGATGCAGCAAATGATAGTTAATTTTAAAATGCAAATATGGCTATAAAATCTCTCGTTTCAAAAAACATACCCGATATTTGCATTAAACAAAGCGGTATCTAAAGAAGTATATTATGAAGTCGGCAGGACCGGCGATTGAAACATTGGAGATCGCAAAAAGATAAGATCGATCTCGGCATTTCATTTAAGGAGGATGGGGTTTTTGTTCGCGAGTTTACTTTGGCGATGCAGAAAAATCGAGGTACATTTTTGGTGGCAATATTGAGACATTTTGGAGTAAAATATGGACTTTAGAAGGTTTTTTTTTGAAAGGGTCTAAGCTACTGGTCTGGTTAAGACCATGGTAGTTTAATCGCGGCTATAACTAGTCTGTTGCTAGTTGGTTTGGAGATAAACAATGAGGGGGCCTGATCCCCTAAAGGTTAGAAAGTGTTTTTTGACTGGTGAACGCAATGTGTGTAACTACGGTTGTAAAGAAATAACTCATCAAAGTTTAGTCCAACGCTAAAATGTGTTCTAAATTCTGATTGGTCAAAACTCCAAAAATCAGTCTATCAAGGCGATTCCTTTTTTTCTCTAAAAGAAAATTAAAAGCATTTAAGTCAAATAGTAAACACAACAATTAGGCTTCTGCTATTCCTGATAACAAATGGGTTATAAGTACACTTCCTTATGTCTTAGCAATACTTGAACGTTAGATGCACTAGGTCTCCTCTCATCACTATAAATATCCAACTGTCTTGATTCGCTCGGATTGGAAATTCAATTAAGATCTAGAACGAGATTGCCCGTCCACTTCAGTATAAAGTCTGCTTCTATAAATCCGTTTTTCGATATAATCGCGACATATTTCGCAGGAAACTTGGCAGTAATCTGATCTGTAAGTAGGACTTAAGTAAGTAGAACTTAAGTAGTTTGTAATGTTCGAATTATTTTACGTAATCTCAAATTAAAGATTGCCTTCACTAGATCTTTGAGCAAAGAGTATTTATTGAATAAGTTGAATTTGAGAATGTTTTTAGACGTAAGTCTACCAGAAGTCAGAGAACATACGATATAATATGGCTTTTATACCTATCTAAGATTTATATTATGCGCAAGTGCTTACTGAAGTGTTTTCTTAGTTGATGTCAGTGCTTGTCGATTGCAATGAAGCGTTTAAGATGCTACTTGGCCTAGAATGTTTGGGAATCGTCTTCAAATGGCGCAACGTGTTTACCTTCTTTATTTGATTACCGATCCTATTCTTCGGCATCCTATTTTACGTCGCTTACTAAGTCCAAACTCCAAACCACGAGAAGTCACAAATGAAGTTTTGTGAGTAGGTGCCTAAATATTATGTCAAACCTCACACATTTTTGTTTTAGAACTTCGTCTTAGTAATATTACAACTTGGCTAAGGATCCGGCTACTTTAATGACATTTTCCCAAAACGTACAAGTTGCTGGCTCTGACCGAATCAAACACAAGTTACATGCAATAGACACCGTTACACCAGCCACCCCACAGAGAGGAGACACAAAAATTTCCGATGATCTATCAGTCGCTAATGAGGCATACTTTCACCGAGCGTTCGCACGCTGTCTACCGCCGTACCAAACGTTATTTGTCGCGAGTCAAGCCGGTTCTTCCACCAATACCTATTAAATTCTTCCAATATACGACCTTGTTCGAGTAATTAAGATTATACGCCATTAATTTAAGTGACAGAACGCGTGTATGCTCTTAATTTACGACCAGAAGTTATGTCCCGTGCTCGCGTTACGAAACTTGAAAGTTGGGAAAGAAGCAAAATAAAATTCAAGAATACTTTATCTAAGACGTTTACGTGGTGCGTATCTTATTAAGAGTTGAAGATATGCATTTTATTGAAATTTCTAATACAGAAGCTTACACGTACATCCAAGATTTTGATGAGTTTGATGAGTTCATCTCTACTCACAGAATCAACGAATGGATATCCTAAGATAATCTTAGCAAACAATATTTTTACATCAAAAACTAGATGTGCTCTGCGGGCTTTTAAAGAATATTAATAATGTTGCACGGGGTAATTTGTCACCATCTAACATGGTTTCTAACCCAAACCCTCAGAACTCGAAGAATTCTAAAAGGGTCATCATAAGATGCATCTTGATGCTGAATTTTACGATCAGTCTCCATGATGGGCCTATAATCTCCGAAGATTTCCCTTCGAATTCTTAACCTCAACGATTTACTGCCTTTCACTTTGAGCGTGAAATTCATACGTAGCCTGCAGGTCAAATAGCGCCTATCGCCGTATGAAATCAACGAGAAATGGCACCTTGACAAATAAGATTGAAGATGTCCGCAATCTTGTTGCAAGTAGGGCGAAGGGCGCAACTTGAAAAGGTCAGCTTCTTATGAAAGATTAATGTGTGGATTCCGAGTTGTTTTGAGAGGAGCTTCTGATTGGTTTACTCAAAATTAAGAAAAGATAATTCCAGTCTTAAAACTCAGAAACCAGGCATTAGTAATTAAATATTTGTACTATTCTGATTTTTCAAGCTGAATGGACTTTGGTATTCTCTTAATTTATAGTTAGCTAAGTTGACAGACTATAAAAGCTGTTTAAAATTTTTCCTTCGAATACTAATCTAATATTTTTGATAGGAAGAAAGTCGCCTATATCTCAAACTGACGCATTTCGTCAGTGTAGAAAATCTCGAGCCTCAAGACGTAACTCGTCGGTTTCATTGATAAACACTTCCTAGAACTAATAACATTTTGAAACGCTCTGATGTAATCCTGAATTAGTATCGAGAATCGCTTTTGCGCTGCGAACAAACCGGTATTCACTTCCAAATTCCTACTCTAAGTTATCTGGATAGGGTTTATTTTCGATCATCGCTCGTTTGAGATATTATCAACAATTCAGAACATGTCTTCTTAGTTATCGCTTTCGCGGCATACGAAATACATTTGAATAATGTCCCGTGCGTTGAACTTGCCAGATAATGCACCTGCTTTTGAAACTTTCCTAGCTTTGGGACTGACACCTTGATCACAGAACGCCGCCAGTATTTGACCTGCAGTTATTTACCTACTGGTAGTGCGCGTTGTGAAGTGTTTGTTGACTACGGTTAAGCTGAAGATGATGAGTTAATAACACTCAACTCCGAGTCTTAAGTACAGTCGCCTAAGTTAGGGAGAAATTTTGGAAAAACGCGTTAAAGATTTAAATTTTACACAGTTTTTGCGTAAAATATAAAAGCCAATATTATCATGCCTCAGTGAAAGAA
Organism: Polyommatus icarus; assembly: GCA_937595015.1. Lineage (NCBI taxonomy): Eukaryota > Metazoa > Arthropoda > Insecta > Lepidoptera > Lycaenidae > Polyommatus > Polyommatus icarus. Next base: position 15,495,480 of record OW569333.1, on the reverse strand, counting down.
ATAAGTAGAGTAAGGGTCTAGTCTGTCTCAATTTTGCTTTGCATTTATCATCAGTCATTAGTCTAATAGTCATTAGGTACTTATTATTCATTAAGTCATTACAGAATGAATTGTCTATTGAGTATGTTACTATTTTTTTATTTATATCTCGTGTCATCTTGCCATCTTTCTTTAACCATTATACTAAATTCTTAAGAGAGGATGACCAACTTATTTCATATCTTGGACCTACCAGTCTCTCAAAGTGGGTCACCATCAATTAATCGACACAACATAAATATTGACGCATTGCAGCATTGTCAAGTTGACAGTTGACACCTGTCACACGCACGCGCTTTCTACAACATTGACAGTGTCAATTATCACGTATAGGTCGTTCACACTAACTGTATTGGCGCTAGATCTCGAATGGACCTGATAACTCGTTTCCAAACAATGAAGATGGCTTAAGGTGTCAAGTTTCTTCTGTGGTTTGGTAAATTGGCAGGACAGAAATAAGAAGTTCTTTTAGCTAGAGTAGTGTGCTGTGTCGATTGAATGATTGAAATAAAACAGACAGCAAATCTATCATATTATGCTTAGGCAACTAAGCTGCGTATGATATATTTTCTGTCTGTCTGTCTGACCTATTTCTAACTTTCCATCGACAGAAAGTACAGTATTTTTCAGTCATTTATATATTTACATGCCTAAAAACGAGTTTCTATTGTCACATAGTTTAAGGCGTCTACAATGTCAGTAAACAAATCGGCTATCTCCTAAAATGGTGCATCACCAAATTTTATAAGGTCAGTGTTACAACTCAAAAATTTCAATATATTGGGGACCATACCTAAGTTATTGCTTCTTTTGGTTTTGAGATATAAACATCAAAATAAACATACAGATGCTCATATAGTACGAATTCACTAAAGCATTTAATACTCGATTGGAATGCACTTATTTATATAGACGTGATGGGAATAGGGTTGTCACTTGTCACTGTTTATTATTTTTAGTTTTATTTGCAATTTTAATGACGTATTTCATTTTGTTATTGGATATTCTGACAAGCTTTGAATTATAGCCAAAAAATGGAGAATCATTGGATTTAACTAGCAAAAAATATAACAATAAATTGCTTTATAATAAAGCTAATAGAGAAATCATCTTTGATTTCACCAATAAAGTTTATAAATAAACAATATATTCAAATTTTATGCCACATTAAACTTCCTTTATTCTCTCGAGTGTGTGAATTTTCGCAAGAGGTCAAGTTGCAATAAAACAATATTTATAACATACTAAACCGTCAGTTATCTTGATTTGGGAGATAAAATGAATAGATCACGCATATAAATTAAAATAAAAGTCTACGATCTGAGAAAAAAACTCGATTGTCATCTTTGCCGATTTTACTGCCGTCATCATTATGTATTTAGGCAGGTATTAAAGAAAATAACATCTAAAATAAAAATGTTTTTACATAAATTTCTTTATTTACTTGATTTAAAAACGTGTAGTGTCGTGTTACTTCGCCACTACTTTAAACTACATCCATGGATAGACGATAAACTACTATTTTTAATGACTAGCCCCTAGCGAGGACTATCCAAGTATCCATCATAAGTCTGTCTGTTACCTCTTCACGCCCAAACCGCTGAACCGATTTTGCTGATACTTGGAGCTCCGGGAAAGGACATAGGATAAAATGTTTGGTTCTCGCGCGATAAACTTTAGCGCAACGGAGTTGCGGGCATCAACTAGTACTTAATATTTTTAACGACTAGCACTACTCACTAGCTAGACCAGTCTTTCCCAAAGTGGGCGATAACGCCCCCTTGTGGGCGCTGAAGGTCTAAAGGGCGGTGTGGGACCCAGAAAAAAATGGGGCCGTTGTGTCGTGCTTAAGGGTGATTTATTTCATCTGAATGAATTTTAAATTGAATCAATGGGGGCGCTAAAACATAATTTGTTATGGGCAGTAGACAAAATAAGTTTGGGAACCCCTGAGCTAGACTATACAGCTAGAGCAGCTGCAAAACAAGCTTTTCCAGTTAGTCGCAGGTGGCAGCCCTAGTCGCGGAGAAAGAAGTCAGGAATGCGGTCGGCTGATGCGGGTCGGAATTCAATCAGCTAATTATTGACAACATAATTAACATGCGAATGTGCGGTGAATAATCATCATCATCTAACCAACATGCATAGACTATGAGTGAAACTGATGAGCTAAGCTAACTAACTGCTAAGCTAAGTGTTGGTAAAATTCATAAATAATCGGCCAAGTGCGAGTCGAACTCGCGCACGAAGGGTTCCGTACCGTTTTAAAGCGAAAGTTGTCAAAAAACTGTGTATTTTGTATGGCAGCCCACCTTAAATTAAAGAAAACTATCAAGAAGAAAACTAGAATTTCTTCTAAACTAAATCAGCTAAATTAAAGTATCATATTCTCCTGGCATGGTAAATAAATGATTTTTAAATGAGGAGGATTACCTACAGTTCCCAAAAAGAAGTTTTATGATCAGTATTTAATTTATTTACTTCATATTATGGACCTACGCAGCATTGTCTTTTCTTTACGTTTAAAAGAGACTTTTCAATTTCCATTACCAATGGACCTAAAACAGTATTTGTGTCAAAAGATTGCATACTAATGCCACCATGATTTGTGTGAAACTTGGGACTTAACATTAGTTCCAGCACTTGCAGCTCAAATAGCTCTCAGAAACAAACGCACATTCATTTGCCGGCGGCACGCTCAAAGGAGCACTGATGAACCGAGTGCAGCGACCACATTGCTAGGATTCTCTAGGACAAATTATTTTTTACGCAACGAACGAGTTTTGTCGACATTGCGAGTTCTTGCTGGCTTTAATTGTCGCTTTTATATAATTAAACGCATTAAAGTTTATTGAATTAAAAAAAAATATGCGTCAACTGAATAACCCTTTGTAGTCGCTGTTCATTTTTATTTATGATATTTTTCCTGCCATTTTATTCGTATAATATATTTCATATAATAAAAATCTATCTATACTTATAAAATTACATGTCCTGACTGACTGACTGATTCATCATCGCTGAGTAAAAACTGTTACAGCCACGAAATTTGGTGAGTAGGGTTGTTTTATTAATCAGATACCCACTAAGAAAGGAATTTTGAAAATTTTACCCGACGAGGGTGAAATAGGGGTTGAAAGGTTGAATGATTGTCCATCATTTCTTAAGTTAGGAACATTTGTTGTTTTTGGATTACTGATTAAAAATAAATGAATACGTAATTAATGCTAACGCCGACAAAGTCGCGGGCAACAGCTAGTACTATTATGATAATAATTTACTGGATGACTAATTCAATGAATCATTAAATAATAAATATTTGACTAAGTTTTGTCATACTCCTTTTTAATTTTATAATTCATTTTGATTGATTTGAAAATTATCGTACATTTTTTGCTAATAATTTGCCTTCAAACTTGCAAACGAATAAAGTTAAAAAAGTATATAGCACTTTATTTAATCTATTATCTATAATTTTTTAATAAACAAGTAAAAAGGTATATGTCTCCAATAAAAGTACAATTTTGGTATCCCTACAGCCCCTTTATAGCCTTCACTCGATGCACAGACGTTTCAAGTCTAATCAATGTTAAATATAAATATCGGATGGGTTGTTTGTATGCTCCGTTTGCTAGAACCACTGTCTACTTATTGCTCTATCTAGATATAGTATAGGCAATAAGTAAACAGTAGAGACTAGTCTAGTCTTTAAAAAACCTCATCTATTTCTTATGTAGTTCAAAACAGAGAAAAAAGATATTAGAAGAAATTTTAAGAGCCCAAAGTCTTATACAATACTAGCTGTTTCCCGCGACTTCGTCCGCGTTATCATAGTATACCTATATAGACTTTCATTTAAACTTTCAACCCCTATTTCACCCCCTTGGGGGTAATATTTTCAAAAACGCTTAAACACGTATCCAATAATTTTTAATCGGTAGCCCAAACATAAAATTTCATGCTTTTAACTCAAGAAATAACGGACTTCCATTGAAACTTTCAACCCCAATTTCACCCCCTTGGAGGAAGAATTTCCAAAAACGCTTAAATACGTATCCATTCATTTTTAATCAGTAACCCAAAGATAAAGTTTCATGTTCCTAACTTAAGAAATGACGGACTTTCATTCAGACTTTCAAGCCCTATTTCACCCCCTTCGGGGTAAAATTTTCAAAATTCCTTCCTTAGTGGGTGTCTAATTAATAAAACAACCCTACTCACCAAATTTCATGGCTGTAATTTTAACAGTTTTTGCTCAGCGATGATGAATCAGTCAGTCAGTCAGGACATGTAATTTTATAAGTATATACGTAGCGCAAGGTAAAGTGGAATCATAGAGTAATAAAATATAGTATAATTCGTCTATGGTGGTATATAAGATGTTCTTATCAATATGCTTATGCTAAGCTGAGACAGCTTGATAAAAAATTCAATTAGGTGCCAATTTTACCAACATGTAAAATAATATTATGTTCAGAATATTTAAAGCATTGTTTATACTTTATAGAGTTTATAGCATAACACATCCATACTAATATTATAAATGCGAAAGTCTGTCTGTCTGTCTGTCTGTTACCCTTTTCACGACCAAACCGCTGCACCGATTTTGCTGAAATTTGGTATGGAGATTGGAGATACTTTGAGACCCGGGAAAGGACTTAGGACACTTTTTATCCCGGAAAAATGTACGGTTCCCGCGCGATAAACGATTTTTGTCGCAACGGAGGTGCGGGTTACCACAGTACTAAATTTTGCAATAACTGTGAATACAACATAACTCGAAAGTCACACTCTAGAGTCTAGTATAAGGAAAATTCCTCCTGTCAAATTACCTTTTAATCTCTTGATGGATGCTAGATATTAGTGGCTTATTGCTATTCAACAATTAATAAAGCTTTGAGCAAATGATTTTATCGATAAACTAGTGAGGTGACGTGAAATATCGCTTTTAATTTTTATTACGGTAATTAATAAAGATTGTAAAATGCAACGGTATTTTAGTTGTACAATTTATTACACCTCTAAATTATACTATCTTTATATTTAGTATTATTTATTAAAATAAAGTTTAAAATAAACTATCGTTTTGTAATTATGGTAGCTGTCATCTGTCGATTGGAACATTTATTAGTAAGGGGACATTATCGATATAATTGAAATTCGATTAGAATTTTTATGTGTTTTTGATAATATTTTATTTATTTCTATATCGATTTCTTTCTAAATAATCGTCAAACTTCAATTCAAATTTTAAGTAAATTATCAAATTGATATATTTATTATTTACTAAAACTGAATAATACACTATTTACATTAATAATATTCTTTACATCAGAAGTTGATGTTTGCGGTACGGATTTGCGGGCGTCATCTTGTCAACACTTCTGATGTAATATTCTTTACATCAGAAGTGTTGCCCGCAAATCCGTTTATAATCGCGCAGGAATCGTTATTTTCCGGAATAAAAAGTATCCTACGTCCTCTACCGGGACTCAGAGTATCTCTATACCAAATTTCAGCAAAATCGGGTCAGCGGTTTAAACATGAAGAGGTTACAGACAGACACACATTCGCATTTGTTATAGTATGGATTAATAGAGTCGTAAGTGAAATCGAAGAGTTATTCGCTCGACTGGGCAATACTAATAACGAATACACTTTCTCTAAACACAATACTTAAGCTAGTACCTAGTGCCAGTGATTATCTTTTTATGGTAGAACATTATTGTTTAATAAGCTAACAACATAATTAGCTTTAAATGCATCTAGTGAATGGTGATAAAATAAAATTTATAAATGGTCATAATGGGCAGAAATAACTATCTAGTGTTTTTGAATTGATGACTTCCAACTTCACTTCCAAAGAAGTCGGTTAAAAAAGGAGATTCATTTTCAGCTGCGAATATTTTTTGTTACGCAAATTATAGTCGACACAAACTCATTACAATAAAATGATTTCAAAGTAATGGAGTGATCGAAATACGTAATCTTTTTTGGATAACTTTCAATTGGTCAATTCGGTTATCATATTATGTCCTATGCGGCGAAAACCTTCGGGATTTTTCTTAACTTAGTCAAGCTAATCATTAATTAAGTTAATTAACATGTTATTAACCCGCTAACTACACGGTTCTTGTTAACAAAGCATGTGTTAACTGGCCAAACGAGTTAACTTGTAAAACAACGTAGACATAGAGTCTGGATAGAGCTCTAGCAGCCATAATGGGTAGAGCCATTAAGGTTTGTACGGTTTCGAGAATCCGTTGATTATCTTGTGTTTCTTTTTAACGAACTTTCGAAGAAAGAAGGTTCTATGTTCGATTATGGATTTTTATAATCTTCTATACTGTACTCGGCGAAACATGGCGGTAGGTAACTCCCTGCCAAAAACTTGTAATTTTCTATACAAAGCTGCGATTGACAACATCTGACACTTTATTGTCATGTGATCAATGATCGCTACCGCCATGTTTCGCCGAGTACAGTATAGGAGAGATATTTCAGAGACAAATTCACGAGACTTGGCGTTAGTATCCGAAATCTTGATGGCACAATATGAAAGATTTCTACACGAGTCTACACCATAAAGTTAATATACCTATCGGAATAGAGCATCAATCTCGAGCTGTCAAACGTAACCAAAATTGGTTTTCATCTGTGTGAAAAATATGTGTACGTATACACTTACACAAGCATGATTGAACATGAATTCTATGAGATTATATTGACAACGTGCGGCACGTGCCGACTGGACGTCAAAAAAAGTGCTGCTGTCATGTATCACACGTCTCTTTTTACCACGCGGTGTTACTGATAGTGGCATCTCGCTTGCTCAGGCCTTTGTTTCTCTATTCCGCTAGGTATATTAACTTTATGGTCTACACATACCGACCACAGTCTTTCCCATACTTCAATGCGTGCTATAATAATTAACTACATACAGCAAAGAGCATCGGCATAGTTATGAAAGATTTCTCTACAAGTCAACTAACACCATGCAACAGTCATTCTTATCCATCTAATGTTACAAAATGCGAAAATGTGTCTGTCTATCTGTTACCTCTTCGCGCTCAAACCGCTGAACCTATTTTGCTGGATATGGAAATAGATACTTTGAGTCCTCAAAGGACATAATATGATACTTTTTATACCGAAAAAATGTTCTTATTATAAACGAATTTTGGCGCAACGGAGTTGCAGGCGTCATCAAGTACACAAATATTTGCTGTAATGTACTGCATATTGCAGCGAGCGAAAGAAATTCCTCGCTCGCGTCGCTCGTCTCTATGTGAAAGGTGAATTCCCCGTGATTATCTCGGGGAATGTCCTATTATCCATGTCTATGGAATGGGCGGCATGCGCAGGTGAACAAGCTAGGACAAGTAGTTTTTATATTAATACTGGAAACCGTAGGTTTTTACTTTATCGAGTATCGATAACATTGTAACAACACTAGCGTTTTTGCGTTTGATTCATTAAGTTTTAATCACTTTATAGTGCAAGTTTGTGGTATATCCAAATGTTACTTCTAATTATTTGCCTGCTCCCAAATTTAGCCAATCGAACTCTACAATGCATAACTCATAAGTGTGTCTGTCTGTCTGTTACCTCTTCAAGCCTAAGCCTCTGAATCGATTCGTTGAAATGTTGTATAGAAATTGCTGGCGTCATCTACTTTAATCCTTCGATCTGGGATTCTTGGAAATGCTATATTGTATTATATTATTTTCGCGATCACCGGTGCTCGTATGGGGCTTGATTCTTGAAGGATTAAAATAAAATCATGCGTCTCGCTCTCCCTCCTTTTTTTCACGGTACTTTTCAAAGGCCGCCGCATTATTTATTTAAGTTACAGCCTGCGGGGAAGGCATCTGTCGGATAATCGTCCGCCGATAATTGCCGGAGTTACCGAGCGGTCCCGATCGCCGCACGAAGCGGTCATTATGTGGAAACGCAATTTTCAAATAAACACACTCGTTCCGTGCCTTTGTGGCTTTTGAATAAGTAGCCAGTTTGGTGGTAGTGGTGTAACGGGTAAATACAGTCTGCGATTTAACCCATCGTTCATCAATCCCTGGCAGCCGGCTGCCGCATAACAATTGAGAATATATTGTGGCTTCGATACCCACGATGGAGGTTTTATGAAGCTTCTAAGTAGACTTTGAGAACGCATTACGCACTAATACTCTTTCCTACAAAAACTGGAGCATTAAAAAATTGAAACTACATTAGGGATGTGCAACAAGAAAAAGAAATATCGATAATTTGAACCCACATTTACGGCTCGTTAGAGTTTTGTACAAATAATACGGTCTGGCCGACGTCTGGACTCTGGCCCTCTAATAATATAATTCCGCTGTGTAATCGCAGGGCGCATCCTTTGCATTCACGATTTTAATTTAACATGTCATTTGCATTGTTTTAAGTTGAATTTGTTTTGATTTAAAACGTTCATGATTTTGAATTGCGATTTTGAGCCGCTAGCGTTGTGATTTGTAATTTGTAGACTATTTATTAGCTCCGCATTGTATTGTGTATCTTATATCTTTAAACGATATATATATATATATATATATATATATATATATATATATATATATATATATAATATGTATATATTATATAATTGGAATCTTGGAATCGGCTCCAACGATTTTCATGAAATTTAGTATTATATAGGGGGTTTCGGGGGCAGTAAATCGATCTAACTAGGAATCATTTTTAGAAAATGTCATTTTATTCGTGTTTTATCGAATACCGATCAAAGCTCGGTCAAATAGCTAGTGTATTATATATAGTCAAATAAAAAATATATAATACATACTTTTAAATTTTGTTGTTTTTTATCTATTTAAGGGCGTTCAATCCGGAAATTCCGTAATTTACCGTATTTAAATTTTAAAACCTTATAAACTCATAATCTGAAAGCTACAAAGTTATAATAAAAATACAGCAATAATCTTCAGTATATCAACATTCTTTTCACCGTTTTAAATTTTCTATTTTTGTTTATTATACTCATGATATCAGCTTCCAAAGTAATACCAATTTGTTAAAATTCAAGCATACATTCAGCATCTCCTTAGCATTTACAAATTACTTTTATTTGAAACTCACGCCAACAGATCGACAATATCATAAACTACATATTCGCCGTTTTAAATTTATTTTAGGACAATTTTAAACTAAGAAAAGTAAAAATAATAGGGTTTTGGTGCGATCTCGGCAACGCGGCAAATGTATGGCCAAGGTCGTTTGCTCGGGGGACGGCCTTAATAGCGTTAATTGGTCACGTTAGGCAAACAAACGCGTACTAACTGAATAAACTTACGTTAAAAACATAATATAACGATGTTTCTAGACTAAACATTTACTAAAAAAATATAATATAATAACGATAATATTATATTTAACGAATGTCCAAACAATACGTTCAATCGTTTACTGTACAGTGAACTTCCGACATGTAGCTGATGTAGCCAGTTCTCAGCGGGGTGCCGTTTTTGTTTTGTACTCGTTTGTAAAGGAACTTGAACTGAATTTATACATCGATAATTGAATACAAATGACAACATAAGATGAGGCTTTATGAGTAACGAATACCGAACGAAAAACGATATTCGATTTATGTGGTAGCCGGTAGGTACATCACTATTTAATACTACAAATTAGAATTACAATTCCTGAATTGTGTACATAACCTGAACGATTTACCTGAAAACCTGAAAATATAAACGCCAAGCTAGCTGTTTAAAGAACTAATATTCGTATGGATTGCAATATTATAATCAGTTTTTCAGCGACGACTGCAAGTTCCATTAAAAGGGGAGTAAAAACAATCTAGCTGGGTCTTATCTCTTAGTTACTTTATTAATTCTTGGAACTCAGATAAATTAGAAGTATAGACAAAATGTCTTTAAGACGCCTTCACATTAATAACGCGAGTAGTGCGGCAGCCGCGCGACTTCTATACTAAAGAGTCGCGCGGCTGCCGCACTACTGGTGACTTAATGTGAAGACGTCCTAAGAGAAAGAAAAGAAAACCATACATCGTTAATAAATAAAAACTACATGTATACGAGAAAGCACGCTCCTTCCTACCGGTTTTGGCGAAAAATGTAACAAAACTCACTGAACCTGTCCGACACTTGACATTATCGATTCATCAATAAAACTAGAATTTATTATCGCTTGATTTTATAAGCCTTGTTGCTACCACAAAACAACACCAATACCTACATTGATGAATCATCGAAAAGTAGAGCACACTCATCACACACTCAAGAGACTTTTGACGATTTTCCACTTAACTTTAAAATAATAAAGATAGGCCGATATAAATAGTCAGTAGTCAGTACTCAAGATGCATCTCGGTCTCAAGACACGGTTCAGGCTCTGTGATTGGTTGGCTGTCAAAATTTGGACCAATCACAGAGCCGAACCGCGTCTTGAGAGTTGAGACTGAGATGCATCTTGAGTACTATTTATACCGGCCTAAAGTTAAGTAATTAAATGTGATGGCAAGCGTATCACAGGCAAAATGACGACTTGTGAGCTGTGACAGTGACAGTTTTTACAACCGTACATTTTACCGGAACAAAAGTATCCTATGTCCTTTCCCGGGACTCAAAGTATCTCAACACCCACAAACGGTTCGGCGGTTTGGGCGTGAAGAGGTAGACAGACAGACACATTTTAACATTTATAATATTAGTATGGATGTTTCCTTCCATCAGCTTTCTCAGCTGCTCGTTTATTAGTTTAATCAACTCTCCCGCTATCTCCACCTCTACTTAAGCGGCTATAAAGTCTCCATTCTCCAATACTGCACTTATTTCATTAAAGTATCAAGAATTGAGAAATAAAACTTTACGACTCGAAAATTTTAAGTTTATCTAAAATGTACCATCAATTATTTATATTGCACGAAGTAGTGTTTGTATTTCTATGGAATTTCTTGTTTTGATAGACCGTAAAAAGGAGAATATGTAGTTATAATATAAGGCAAGTTTGATGACAACCATCCAGATAAAAATATAGACTAATTTAACCTATAGCTGTATTAGAACATAATGGACCAACAAGCTATTACAAACAATACATATAGTAAGGGGCAAGCAAAAATCATAGTTTTCTAATCAAATAAGAGGGCAAACGAGCAAACAGGTCACCTGGTGGAAAGCAACTACCGTCGCCCATGGACACTCGCAACATTAGAAAAGTTGCAAGTGCGTTGCCGGCCTTTTAAGAGGGAATACGCTCTCTTCTTGAAGGTTTGGCCGTATTGGTCCGGAAATACTGCTGGTAACAGTACGTTTTCATTTTCTATATGGACCATGATTGTTAAGTTCATCTTTGTATCTAGACTTTCGCAGTGATGGTTATCTATCAAGACATTATATTTTAGTGCGTCGACAACATTTTGATTTTTTGATCCGACTGGTTAGAAAAGCAGTTTACAGTCAATAACATCTGTAACATTGTAGATCTTTTTATTAGTAAGTAAGCATTGTGTAAATCACCTTTCACATCAGAAATATCGCTCTACATTCCTGCAGCCGGATGCTCGCTGTCTGCTGTTTTTACTGAGAAAGGTGCTTCATTCCCACTACTGTCATAAATCCTAGATCCAGATCTAGATTCCTAGGTCTTTTTGTCAGGTTATGAAATGTCTATGAGCTGGTTCCTAGGTCTTTTTGCTGGGTTATATTGCTGGTTTATCCGGTGTGTGTTTTAAAACAGTAGCGAGAATGAGACCTGATTCTTTTCAGGTTTTAGAACATTACCATAAATGTTTAATTGGCACAATCGACAGTTTTAAAGAGTTTTTTTGCATTTCATACGGAACTTTATGGATGCTAAATATTTTATTCAAAAATGCAGGTATATATATTTTTTTTTTAGAAGGCCCCGACCAAAAAGGCTCGGCAGAAGCCGAAGCCTAAGGCCGTGCGGGCTCCGCCTGTTTCTGCCGGGACGGAGGCCTAGACCCGCGGACGGCGATCGGGGGATCGCCGTCTTGCATAAAGGGTCCCGAGATGGAAGCCCCCCATTTGGCCCGGGGGGCCCTCGGTGAGGTCAGCGGCTCAAGCCGCTGCGAGAAGAGGCCGGTTGCGGCTGCGCGCGGGATGGGGCGGAGTTGAATTGCTCTGCGGTGCCCGTCCCTCCCGCACTAGGCGCATGACGAAGGGCTGGGGGGGTTTTAGTGGGTAAACCTCGTGTAGGGAGTCCCACATACCCCCGCCTCTTTCCCCCGAGGGGGCGGGGGATGCGTAACGCATTTCCCCTCCTGTATATATATTTTAAGACATTAACGAGATAAGTATGGAAATAATACTTTAAAAAATTGCCTTATTAATTATTATACATATTTAAATTTCTTAATTCGCCGCCTTATCCGCGTAAAATAGAATTGCTGGCATAGGTGATAGGTATTAACATTGATTCAACTCCTAGAGTTTGAAATTCCAAACTTTAGGCGATCATCGAAAAAAAATTCTAACTCAATGTCAACAAGAGGAACGTACCTATTAGGGGTGGACCGAAATTCGTTTTACATTCGGTTTAACCGAACTTCAGCAGCTTGAACCGAACTTCGACATTCGGCCGAATTTCGGTTAAAATGCCGAACATTCGGTACTATATACTTCCACTATCATAATAGAAATTAATGAAAAGAACATATTATATGTATTAACAGTGAAACAAAATAAGTCTGATACAAGAAGTATAGGTACTCATTCATAGTCATTTACTTATTTGAACTAGAAAAAGTAATCATACGTGATAAACAAAAAACTTAAATTAGGGTGGGTTGCATGGTGCACCAGAGGCGGGGTTAAAGTTAAAGATATTTTATTTATTTATTTATTTAAATGCACAAAACACATTACAATCCCAACTAAACACAAATATAATAAGTAAGTATTTAAATGTAAGATCGAGATCGTAACGTAACAAATATGTGCACACATTAAAATTAAAAACAATAAAAATACATTAAACTAGCACAATTTTTTGGTTTAAAAGTTAACTCAGTACATCTGTACGTTACTTACTTCACTCATAACTTGCTGAGGTTATTTATATGCTATGGAAGATGTCTTTGACGATTTTAACATATTTTTTACAGTTGTGTTCAAAAATGTCCAAATTTGAGCAGTCTTTAGCTAACTCATTGTATTGTCTAGCCATACGTGTGTTATGGTTATAGTTAAGGCTAACTTAGCTTTAACCTTAACTTTGACCACAGATATTGACAGATCTTTGTTGCGTTTATTTTTAAAGCTACAGGTAATGGGATTATGCGTTCATTTTTAAATGGGATTGAGAGTATAAAAAATTGAATTATCTGTAAAAATCGACAGGAAAAATATAACTGCACTGTGAAACATAGTAAATTTTCTCGATAAAATTTAGATATAAGCATGAGCGGTTATGGTTAAATATGGCGTCGGACGCCATCTTTTTTACTTAATCAAAAAACAAAAATTTTGACTTTACTTTTACTTAACTTTAAAATATGACAAGCTGGCTAATGGCCCCGCCGGGAATCGCGGAGTGCGGGCGGGGCACATCTAGCAATATTTGCAGCAAGTGCGTAAACAAGTCACAACACGAGAAAGGGCGGCGAAATTGAACCGAAGTTCGGCCGAATTTTTCATTTTTACCGAATATGTTCGGCCGAAGTTCGTATTCGGTTCAAACCACATTCAGCCCATCACTAGTACCTACGCACCATGCAGTTTTGTTGTTACTTGTTAGGCATTGCTCTATAAGCTAATTAGATAGAGAATATTGCTTTGCATTAATAAATTGCTATAATAAGAAACAAAGTTCATACAGTAAGTAATCAAGCCTATAAACATATTGCCTCATTTACACTACCATTTTCTACAGCTCGTAGACTCCCGTTTTTCTAAATTCAATGGAGACTGGAGGGTAATTCAAGCTATTAAATCAATTAAACTAGGTATTTACAGCATAATTGATCTACAGGTGAGCCGTCAGACGGCGCCAGTAAAGTCACGCACACACACGCGAATATCTAGAATCTAGATCTAAAGTCTAGACTTCTAGAGTCTAGAGCTAGACTGTAGAGTGTAGGGTCTAGATACATATTTAAATAGTCGAAGAGTAAGGGATAGTTAAAAGTTACGTGTTTAATTTTACATTGCGAGAAATATAAATTTTCGATTTGTCCTGCATGGTTACATGGTTACCATGCAGTATAATGGTTACACTTTGCATATTGTGTTAACTGTTTGACGATAGCCAATTTAAAGCGTTGGAGAGTAAATCTATTGTCAAAAAAAAAACAAACTAAGAAATCGAACATAATTCAGGCAAAAAATCTTTCCGTCTCGTCAGAAGTCGAAACAGTTTCAAAAATTTTAGGGTAAACTTGAAGATTCAACTCAATCTTTTGTAGATTTAAGCTGCATTACAATCATCATAGAAAACTATAAAAATCTTAGCGAAATTCCTGACGCGTATTTCCAGTTATAATAACACGTGTGTAGCCGGCCTAATTCCCAACACCTAGTTAGGTGCCGTTATTTCGGTACTTTTTACAAACCTTTGTTATCTAGTTAACAAGTATATAATCTTGCTCGCTCCCACTTATGCGTGTTGAATCTTCCCTCTCTATCGTCGGCATCTCATTGATCAAAGCAATTGTAACAGTGGAATTCATTTAGCATATTTAAGGCCGTCCCCTGAGCAAACGACCTTGGCCATACATTTGCCGCGTTGCCGAGATCGCGCCAAAACCCTATTATTTTTACTTATCTTAGTTCAAAATTGTCCTAAAAAAAATTTAAAACGGCGAATATGTAGTTTATGATATTGTCGATCTATTGGCGTGAGTTTCAAATAAAAGTAATTTGTAAATCCTAAGGAGATGCTGAATGTATGCTTGAATTTTAACAAATTGGTATTACTTTGAAAGCTTATATCATGAGTATAAGAAACAAAAATAGAAAATTTAAAACGACAAAAGGAATGTTAATATACTGAAGATTATTGCTGTATTTTTATTATAACTTTGTAGCTTTCAGATTATGAGTTTATAAGGTTTTAAATACGGTCAATTACGGAATCTCCGGACGGAACGCCCTTAATAGGCGTAGTACATACCTTGCATACCTTATTCTATTTTCTTTTTAGTTTTTACATATCCAAACAGGCAAACATGAAACAACGTCTTGATAATATGAAATATTTTGGTATGTATGATATTATAACGGCCTTTTTGCTAAATTGGTCATCGCTTATAACCGATTTTGACCATATTATAATAATTTTGAACGCAATTTGTGTTATATACTTGAGGCTACATTTAAGATCGTTCAAACAAAGAAGATATAATTTTATAAACTATTTGAAGACAAAAACTGTTGATATAGCCATCATGCGAATATCTCACGCGATCTCCAATTTGAGACGCTCTTAATATTTTCTTATAACTATTAATTTTGCGTGATTGGTAGTTGGTACGCTTTCTTGTTTAGTTTCTAGTTTATATTTTATTTAATAATTTATTTTCTTGTTTTACACGCGAATTTTGCATAGAAATACAAAAATATAAATGTCCTTCAAACGTTTATTGTTTTTATATTTTGTTTTAAAATATGTATATTCCGGGTAAATTAAGTCTTGTAAGTATTTAAATTAAGTCTTGTAGTCAAATATCGTTGTTTTAATTAAATAATTTTATACTTGGCCAACCAATAAACTCTACTTATTTGAAGTAAAATTATTTTGATTAACCAATTGAATTATTAACCAAATTATTAACCAGCCGGTATGTCCTGAAGTAAATAAAGTCAGGATTCGAACCCATTGGCCATTACCTCCGCGCGATGGGCGGGCAACGTATAATCACGAAGATTATAGGCAGTTCGTTAGTCCGTCAAATCATAGGTCGGCGTCTTGTCAATTTCGGCGTAAAAAAAACTAATTGTCTGTGAACTTACCTTTACGACTGTCATTTCGAATGTCGATTTGAATTCGTTTAAATATTTTTATAGTTCCAAATTATTAGTTCTGAATTCAAATTGTTCTTATTTTGGGTAGTAAATTCACTACGGTCTACCTACTTACATAATAGTTCCTATAATAATTATATTAATATTACAATAGCCGTTACATATTTTTAATGTTTAATTCACGGATGGCCACCTTCCAGCAGGATCTGCAGTCTGCGGCAACTTCTGAACATAGTTTGATGTAATTCCAATTTATTTATACTTTTTACTAACACTAGAATAAGGACCTATTGTTGAAACTAACACTATGGATGAAAATCTGAAATAAATTAATTGAATTGAAAATTGAATAGTGAGAGTCCTTCAGCAAAGCTTAACCGTGAGTTTAACACTTTTAAAACATTTGTTGTCAGTGCTTTGCAGTCACTACAAGCTCAGGTCCAGATGCTGTCTGATCTAAGCGATCAAATGGAGATGAGACAGCGGAAGAAAACCCTCCTATTTCATGGTGTCTCTGAAAGTTGTAGCAACCTGCGTGCTTCAGTATATAATATAATAAGCTCACAACTTCGCAAATCGGACGTAGATGAGTCGTGCATCAAGTACTGCAGTAGGCTGGGCCGACAGAGCAAGGAGAAGCCCAGACCAATAATAGTAAAGTTTCATGATCTGGGTGTTCGTTCGAAGATTTGGAGCTCAAAGACAAATTTAAAAGAAACTGGTATAACTTTATCTGAATTTTTGGCTAGAAAACGGCACCATGTCTTTTTGGCTGCTCGTCAACGCTAAGTGGACTAGCTAAGTGCTGGACAAGCAATGGCACTATTCTGGTTATTGGACCCGATGGCTCTAGACACCGGGTGCATAGCATGGTTGACCTTGATGATTAAAAGCCCGACATCATCAGGATCAAGCCAACCTGCTGTTCAGGCCTCCAAAGGCGAAGTTAATGCTGGACGAGTGGGACCTAGAACATTCGAAATGCAGTAAAAGCACAGAATACATAATAGTACCTTGTAAAAGTCACAACTATTACTCAATAGGCCATATTATGTTTTTGTTATTATTGTTAACTGTTATTTTTATTAAATTTGGTCGCATTTCGTAGCGCAGGGTTAGTGAAAAATGATGTAAATGCTACGAATAATAAAACCAGGAAAGGTAACTCCCATACTACGGGAAAGGCGCTAATGGTAGACACTGAACTAATAGATGACACTTATGACAAAAATACCATAAAAATAAGAATTGCTCTTATTATTTCTCACCACTGTAAATTTTATAAGCATCTTAAGCTATCTGTTGAATTGAAAAAATATATTAGAGACGCCTTCGGGAACAAAATTTTAAAATGGGATCAGTTTTCGTAAATAATATGATCGCGTCAACACGCGCTCGGCAATTTGTTAGCAAATAGGTTAAGGAAGGCGAAATTTTGCAAGTAAGTTTTGAATACATTTATTTGATTTTTTGTAATTTCTATTGATTTCATTGGATTAATGGTCATGTTGTATACACTAATTAATGTTTATTTAAGATTTTTTATCAATTTTCCCTAACAATATAAAGGGTGTCTACTATTAGTTCTTGAAAATGTAAAAAACCTAATAGATGACATGGATCTCATCTTTGAGTTTTGCAATACATACTAAAGTTATTTTGTGCTTTATTCTACTGCAAAAATCATCACTATTCTCTGAAAATATAATTCTATTAACAATCTAAGAACTTAGAACTACTGTACCTAAAAATGGACATGGTATCTAATATTAGACCTTGTACTGATCTAAAAATCGATTGCTTTAGTTTTTTAGCAGTAAAAAAAAGAAAAAGGAGAGCTGAGAAAAGAAAGAAGAAAAAAGAAGAGGCAAAAGAAGCATGGAGACTAAAGACTGAAAATAAATTTGCTAGGAAAAAAAAGTCGGGTTGCACTCCGGGAGTGCCGGCAGAAGTGAAACCTTGATTATTAACGTTGTGCAATTTTTTTAACCCATTTTTTATGAAAATCAAAATCGATTAAATTTTTAACCTATTTTTATGAAAATCGATTATTAAAAAATCGATTTTTTTAAATTAATCGAAACCCTCACAATCGATAAAATGTTTAACCCATTTTTATGAAAATCGATTGTTAAAAAATCGATTTTTTAAATTAATCGAAACCCTCACAATCGATTAAATTTTTAACCCATTTTTATGAAAATCGATTATTAAAAAATCGATTTTTTAAATTAATCGAAACCCTCACCAATCGATTAAATTTTTAACCCATTTTTATGAAAATCGATTATTAAAAAATCGATTTTTTAAATTAATCGAAACCCTCACAAATCGATTAAATTTTTAACCCATTTTTATGAAAATCGATTATTAAAAAATCGATTTTTTAAATTAATCGAAACCCTTACGATCGATTAAATTTTTAACCCATTTTATGAAAATCGATTATTAAAAAATCGATTTTTTAAATTAATCGAAACCCTTACAATCGATTAAATTTTTAACCCATTTTTATGAAAATCGATTATTAAAAAATCGTTTTTTTTAATTAATCGAAACCCTTACAATCGATTAAATTTTTAACCTATTTTTATGAAAATCGATTATTAAAAAATCGATTTTTTTAATTAATCGAAACCCTTACAATCGATTAAATTTTTAACCCATTTTTATGAAAATAGATTATTAAAAAATCGTTTTTTTTATTAATCGAAACCCTTATAATCGATTAAATTTTTAACCCATTTTTTATGAAAATCGATTTTTAAAAAATCGATTTTTTTAATTTATCGAAACCCTTACAATCAATTCGAGTTCAAGTTCGAATTCGAGTTCGAATTCGAGCTCGAGTTCGAGTTCGACACAAAACACTACTCTCCATCTCCAACCGTCTTACAGTTTTTCCAAGGATTTTCGATCAGCACGAGAATCTGACGCGAGTTTCACAGTTTTTACCCATCCCACAAATTAAGTGCTCAACGCCGCTAAAGAAGTTTTCACTTTAAAAATATGAAAAATAAAAGGAAAGATAGTTTCAGCATGGAAGAATAATGAATATAATCTGGAGACAACGTGAATAATATTTCTGATGCATGTAGTTACTATGATGAAGTAAATGAAATCTTTTGAAAAATGGCAAATAAAGACCAAATAATAGGAAAAATGTAAAATGTAATGTAAAGTTCTATGTCTACTATTAGTTCATATTGGTGTCTACTATTAGTGATGTTCGTTTTTTGTGATGTCATCTATTAGTACTTATGACTAAGTTTACAAAAAGACCAATAACATATTTTTTAATTGATTTGTCAGAGAATAATTATAATAGTTTTATTTTGTAAGAGTTACTGAAGACATGGAAGAAGTTATCAATCCTTTATATTCATAAATATATATTTTATAACATTCAAATGTTTCATGTTTCCTTATAGTGTCTGCCATTAGGTCCCTTCCCTTAATACAGTTTTAAATTTGGTTCCATTCGAACTGTCATATAACGTCAGCCTTTATACCGCTCAAGGTCACCAAATGTATGAAAAGGTTCACTTTTTTGACAAGTATTTTGGAGCATGTTTTTTGACGGAGTTACTCTTCCTTAGTTTTTTATTATTCGTAGTGTAAATGTACCGAAAACATGCATCATAACTAGATCTTGGGTAAAATATGCTATTACCGCTGAGAATGGCTAAAATATGCAAATGCATATAATCCGGTCTCTAGTTATAACATACTTATAACTTATAATATTATTATTTCTAACGTTATGCTGTGTCTGCAGACTTATCATAGAATTAATATAATATGTTTTTAATATACTTACTTTAATTTTACTTATTATTAAGTACAGATTTCTCCGCCATCTATACGAAAATATGCTAACTACAATAAAGACATAAAATCGGTATTAAGGATAACCAAACTCGCATAAATTCAAACGTATTTAACTATCGTATTATTCGTATTATAAAAAGACGTTTAATATACATATTAATTATTATACATATGTATGTATATTAGTTACTCCAATCCAGTGATCCAATCCAACGCTGGATTGCTACTGGAATAATGTTAACAGGCACTGGAATGCACTGGATTGCACATTGGATTAATGTAAGCCCGCTATTATAAAATTATCATGTAAAAAATGGGACTTTGTACCTTTTTGAACCCCTCTGGGCTCTGACATTTTATATAATTACCTAAGGGACTATCTTACCCCAATTTGGAATCTTATAATAGCGGATGTGGGTTTGATAATTCTAGAGCAGTGGCAGACATGTGTTTCAGCACAATCATTTCTGAAAGGGCTTATTTGTGGCAATATCGTCATATTACTATAATGATTGTCTGTCATTATAGACAATCATTATAGCTATGTTTTGGTTTTGTGTCTGCTATTAAATGCAACTTCAATATAACGCACACTTCATTATAATCTTATATATAAAATTCTCGTGTCACAATGTTAGTCAAGCCACTCCTCCGAAACGGCTTTACTGATTCTTACCAAATTTTGTATGTATATTCAGTAGGTCTGAGAATCGGCTATTGGGTACTTTATATATTGATAAATGCACTTGTTGAATAAATGATAGTAAAATATTACAACCTGAGACTGACGGCGACCATTGTTTATGCGACGGGATAGCGATCGACGTTGCCGTGGCGACATACTT
Organism: Polyommatus icarus; assembly: GCA_937595015.1. NCBI lineage: Eukaryota > Metazoa > Arthropoda > Insecta > Lepidoptera > Lycaenidae > Polyommatus > Polyommatus icarus. The sequence continues at coordinate 15,474,776 of OW569333.1, read as the reverse complement.
ATTTAGTCACTTCAATTAAATAATATTGGCGAAATACTTTATATTATGGCAAAGCAACGTTTGCCGGGACAGCTTGTATAAAATAATATTATACAGCCAGCAGTGAGCAGAGCCGACCTAATGTCGATTTGCGGCCGAAAGCAAAGTTAGAAAATCTCTTTAGGCCCGTAGCATAAATCTAAGTTAGACCCTGGCTTGAATAGCATGACATCTCTGTCGTTCTTTGTATTTATGAAAAAGTATTTCTGACTAAAGAATAAAGATGCAATTATGAATGCAAAAAAAAATAAAAAATATGAATAGACACGCCAAAATTCGAATTTACTGCATTTAGACTTTCGAGCTGCACCAGACTGCTTAAACAACAACGTTGCACTTGCATTGAGACGTGTTCCCAAACTGTCAACATTCTTTTGAATTTAAATAAATTGTAAGTTTCACAATACTGAATATACATCGATACTGACCACAAATATGTTGTTTTACTTTCACATTAAATGTCCTAACAGCGGGGTTACCAAAAGTTTAAAATAATTATCTTTATATGGACGACGCCTACGAATATTAGGTCTGTTTGATTAATTAAACACAATTAATGTAAGTCGAACTTAAAAGTTAATTATGTAAGTAAAGTCGAGATTAACTAACGACTCAATAAAATAGACCTCCAATAGAGTCGGATTGCTATTCATTTATTATTGCCATATAAAAATGTACATTTTACGATACTTGTCAAAAGTAAGACAATATAAAAATAGTGATTTCCAGCTAAAACGTGTCAAATTCGTGTTAATTATAATATAAAGACAGTCCATAAAGCAATAAGGAAGAATTTAGAAGCGAATAGGTATTAAGAGCTTTTAAAACCCAAAGCTAAATCTTTAAACCCCCATTACATTATTTTTTTCAGCTAGCCCAAGTAAAATACAAAGTATATTTAGTATAGAACTCTGCCACTATCCTTCTTATCAAACCATGTAGAGCCAAAACACAAAACCCAAAGTGGCTGGCATTCGAAACACGCGGCCAATTGACCCTGTTAACTGGTATAAGAACACATCAATTAACCGAAGAAAGAACTATAAAAACATTAAATTGATCCGTCTGATGGTTGAGCAACTTTGTTGCTCAGAAATCAGACTGTAGAGTCTAATAAAAGTTAAAGTTTTTCCTTTAGCAAAAAAAAAATTGAATGATTATAAAGCAGATAAGATCAGTTTTTACTTTTTTTTAAAGAAAGAAATTTCTTGTAACTTACAGTGAAATCCGGTTATAAAGAAATTGTACAGACTATGGTCGTTATACGCAGTAGGTATAGATTTTAGATTTAAAAACAATTTTAAGTTTTTCTAGTTTCTACTTTAACGTGTCATGTAGTGACTACTGGCTCATATTCGATTATATTAATTGTATTCTAATTACATTGTATAAGGTTTTGATAATAATTCATAGACATCGATATCATAGATGATGATATCGATAGATATGAATATCGATTTGGCGTGTCATCGGACGGTATGTAGAGTGGCGCCAAAAACGCGATGAGGACAATGGCCGCTGGCCAAGTGCGATCGGGCGCAGGGTGATTTAATGTCCATGGCCTTCTTAACCGACTACAGCGAAGACAAAGGAAAAGGTAATGCTTTTGAAAGTCAATGTTTGTATGTATCTTCGAATACCCCATCCGAATACGGCTTAAGCAACTATCCAATTTTGATGAGTTAAGTGTCAAAAGATTGGCAATTTTAGACCGGGTAAGAGTACCTCATATAAGTAATTGGGTTATAGTTTATAGCCAACTCCCAAAAAAGGAGATTTTGATTATTGTGGTAGTTTTAAGGTAAACAATTTATTGTTTAGGAAACCTTTTTTTACATTGGGGAACGCATCCTGGCAGTCTGGGGAGGGCTCCTGGGGCGGTGGAGGCCGCGCCCGAGCACACCCACTTAAAACCCTACGGTGTTCCTGCTTTTCCGCTCCGCCAGAGACACAGAGCGGGATACACAACCACGACCCTGCCAGCGTTGTTTAAGAGATATAGAGGAAGGTGAGGAATTCGTTGGGGGCTAAGGATTCCTTCTTGAACCTGAAAACCTCTATGTTATCAGGTGCTCTAATCGGTTGAGTAAAGAAGGGGGAGGGGGGGCGAAGACGACACCTTCCGTAGAACTTTGATCTCACGCATCAACTTCATGATACTGCTGACTGCATCGCCCATCGCTTGTGTCACAATGCAGTTGGCAAGTACCAGGTTACTTATAAATCATGTGTACCTAGTTCACGGCTGCGCTGGCGCCGGAGCCTTGGCCGTTTGCCACTGTCGAATTAGCACTATTAGTATTAAGTGTTCTAGTTGTAGACTTAGCGCGCCATTTACATGCGTTTTCTTGGTAGAGTACTAGGATGGCAGGCGCCAAAAGTTTCCGGTAATAATGGTTTTACGCTTGGCCGTGATGTATTACCATGATTGTAAAACTGTCTAAGGCTTGCACAGTAGACGTTGATCAAGATATCATAGAATCAATCATAGAAGAATATTGTCTCTTTACATGTTCGCAACGAGGTTTCCTTAAATATTATGAGGCTCTGATACACTGTATTGTCAATAGTAGTCAAACAAATGCCCATTCTAGATAAAAATCTATATTTTTACGAAGACATAATTAATTATGTGAAAATAGATATGTATATTACATTATGTAAATAAATAATTCAATTACCTATCGCATTAGAAACCTATTAAGAAAGCAACAAAGATGGTTTCATCAGGAGCAATTAGCTTCAGGTAACTAGTGATGCGACTAATAGGTATCGAGACTGGCGCCGCGAAATGAGGTCGACAGACGACACGCGAGCCAGGTGTCGATAAGTGGCTAATCCTCATTAAAAACAGCCGTCTAATAGACAACTTCCCTTCGCGTTTATTGGTTAATAAATTACTGCAGTTTATACCGTTGAAATATTTACGTTACTCGGTTTATAACATGAGGAAGTCGCGAAAAGTTATTATCGTTTTATAGTATTCATTTCGAAATTCGCATAAAACTATGATAGTAAATTTAAATGGGATCGTAAAATGCAGTCGGTATTAAATTTGCTAGTCTTAGTTAATTATTTGTACTCATAAATTGTGTAACGATGTTATAAGGAAGTTATTTTAAGACTATTACAATAAATTAAAGGATATTTAATATAATAATTAATATCTAATAACATCTATTTTAACTCATTTTCCGTGGTTTAGTCGTAAAATTTGTGTTAAAATAAAATATTAGCAAGACTTAATTTATTCTAACATCGACGATAACGATTGAAACAGATGATATTATTCACTTAACTGCTTAATTCTATCAATTTTCCTTAAACGTATTTTAGTTATTAACCAAATAGAGTTATTTGATATTCATATTTCTACTATGGTATCAACTATCAACTTTATTGTTTTTGACATAAATTACAAACATTAAAGATCCAGATTCCCGATTTATTAACTAATAGTTATTATAATTGATATTTTATCGATATTGAACTATCGATATCAATATTTCTAACTTAATTATCGATAGTAATACAACCCTAGCGGATACCACCCGGCGCCTGCTGTCGCGCCGTCCGCAAACAATGCTTGTTTGAGTGCTTTTAAAAAACGCCGCCACATAATTGATATGCAAAATACCTCGATTCGCTACTGAATTAAGTATTGCTTGGCTCTTTTAGGTATAAACAGGTCATAAGACTGTTAGGAGCTCTAAGCCTATAATAACTATTAGGTTTCCTATGCTATGCTGTAAATTGTCAAGACTTTTTAGGTCCACTAAAGGAAGCAAGAGGAAAACGGTAAAATTTTACTAGAAAAACACACATAATAATAATACTTAAAAATATTACGGCCCTGTTTAGCAAACCTGGTCAAGAGATTTCTAGTGTCATCAACAATTTGTGGGAATTACCTGAAATAAGAAGAAAAGTAATATTAAAACACAAAAAATACTAATGCGATTTACCTACTAAAGAAGATAATTTGAAAATTAAATTAATAATTACAATAATAATATTGATTACATAAACATTGTCTCAGCATGGGCGGCTATAATGCTTCAATTTTAAATGTCATATTAACCACAAAATGCAAATACAATGGCACATAATGTTTAGATTCTAATATTTATTTGCATTAAGTTTTAAATGAATTGAAATGGAGTATAATTATATACATAATGATAGCCACTGTAATTACGGTCTATACATAGTGTACTTGTAAACAAAGTTCTGATTTACAGCCCATAGCTGAGTGTAAATAAACAGATGCTCGTCTCGGCGGACTGTTGTAGCGTCAGCAAAAAATAGCAGATAGTAGAGAAGTAAAAATAATAGCAGATAGTATAGAAAGTAGAAAAGCGAAATTTTTGTATATAGACGACGCTTAGCAACACGTCATTCTGGCCCTGTGCTAGTTAGCTTTTAAAGTTCTTCGACTTAGAATCAGAAGATGAAGAGCTTAATATTTTATGAGAATGTAATTTTGTACTTTTCTAACTAAAACTGTAATAATGTATAATATATAACTTATTTTGCAGAATTAATATAGAATTAAAGAATAGTTCAACTAAATTACATATTAAGTACATGAAACTTTATGTAAAGTATCAATCTTCATAATAATTTTCCCGCCAATTCAAACATTTACATATAAATGATTTCCAGAAGGTACTATTTGTAGAGAAACTGAGGTAAATTCATTAACTAAATCAACTATAATTGCGTTTACCGGTTTGCTATAACTGTATCTACTTTATTATTAACGCCTAACAATGGATGTGATGGGAAAACAAACGCTTTCCTATTTTCAACTTTCCAATAGACAATAGGTGAAATGTACGCGGACGGGTATTGTTTATGATATTATGTGCAAACATGAATAATAGATCATCCATTCTTAATATTAAATTGCAAACACCAACTTGGATGTAATTTATATATCGGAAATACCGTAAGTTATAAATTATCTATACTAATATTATAATTGGGAAGAGTTTGTTTGTTTGTTTGAACGCGCTATTCTCATGAACTACTGGTCCGATTTGAAAATTATTTCAGTGTTGGATAGCCAATTTATCTAGAAAGGCTATAGGCTATATTTTATTACGCTAAGACTAACAGAAGCGAATGAATAGAGGAAAGTGTGGAAAAAACGGGGAAAATTATTTGAAAGGGCTTATTTGAACATACTGGAGCAATTTTTATGTTATTTGGCACACATGAAGAATAGACCGCGTGAAAGGACATAGGTTTCTTTTTTGCGGAAAAATGTACGGTTTTCGTGACATTCCTAAATTACGCGGGCGAAGCCGCGCGGATCATTACCTATAACTTAATTGACTTTAACTTGAATTGCTTAGCTTGTTACATAGTGTAAGTTTTATGAACAAAAAATATTTATTCCAGCAACAAAAACAGATACAAAAGCTTATCCAGAATTTTTCTGTTGGTAGTACATCTTTTCAGTTTACATCCACATCTGTCGCCGCGAGTTACGACCAGCCATTATGACCTCTGTTTTATTATTTACCCGAACAAATACCGCTTAATTATTAATAATGTGGAGATCAAGTTAAGCTGGTATGGCCCTAGAAGAGAATCTATTTGAATATATCCCACGACGTTTATATTTAGAATTTTTTATTTTTTAATCACTGGTAGTTTAAGTCTGGTCATGTTAAAAACTAAGATTGAATATGAACAAGATAAAAGATCAATTTGGATTTTTAAACTTGTCTAAAAATGTGGAGATCGAATATCTAGTCTAAATTTGAGCTTATTACTTCAAAAGGCAAATATCGGAGACAAGTTACAACGTCTTACGTCTTTATATCCGTATCCACCGTTAAACCACAATTTTTTGGGCGATTCCATTAGCGAGGTGCAACAGTTTGACACAAAGCTTCCTACAAGCAATATGAAGCATATTTATTAATAAAATATCCCTTGAAGGGATACATTTTGACTAGTTTAACAATGATGTATGAATGAAAACCTTCATCAAATGTATGAAGGGCCACAAATCAGGCCGAAGTGCCATCGCGGGTGCAACCTATTTGACCCTCCATTAAGAAGATAGAAAATAGCATAACACAAAGAAACTTTGTTACTAAATAAAACTAAATATAGTAATAAGTACTAGAAATTATTAACCATTTCTACGATCGCGGGCGCAACATCAAAATTCTCAAATCTGTTAAAGGTGAATTAAATCATAATTCTCTAACAAATTTAAAAAATTTCAATATGGAATATATAATTATACTAGTAAGTTTGTAATTAAACTGTACCAAATTGTAGTTTTTTTTTAATTTTCAGTTGTTTATTGGCCTGACAAAATTAATCGTCTAAATCACTAAAAACGATTGAATAATGTAATTTATACAAAAGATTTCGACGTATTACTATACAACTATACTACAACTAAACAATAATTTAAAATATATGCTATTTTAATTTAAAAATATGGGAAAAAACATCGCGTCCCTTAGATGATATTGCTTAAAAAACGCTCTAAATTATTTTAATTCCATTTTTTACCAATAAAAGTTATTTTGTTAGTAAATATACATCGTCTTACGTATATTCCAATTGAAAAATGTAACTAATAATACATTTTAAAAATTCTCGTTAATTTTCTCTGTAGCGGAATGGTCCTTTTCTTATTTTTTCGCAAAAAAGAAGCACAATTTATAACACCCCAGACTCAGAAAATAGGTTAGCCCTTACTTTTTAAACATCGATAAAAATCTGGATAAAGAAACAAATCAAGCAATGGGGATTGTCCATTTTTTTTTAATTTTGCTCATTACAAAAACATTTCGAGGAATAAGGTCAGTGATCGTTTTTCTGTATATAAACGAAAAAAATACCCATTAGTTATTTATATTTTTGAACAAATATGTTTAACCTTAGTTTGACCTTCAATGGCGTTAAATTAGCAATAAATTCGACCAGCATTACTTTTCGAACTTTTGGTAAGCTTCTCGTATCTGCTTTCACATAATGAGAACTTGCATTTGACGAACCGGCCATTATAAATAAGATTGAAAGGAAAAAAAACATACTGCAGAGGTCATTTGGCCGCCGATGATGACGTCAGAGCGAAACTTTAAAAATTTATTGAGAAAAAACTAGCCAATGAATTTCAAAATTATTTAATTTATATTCTTAAAATACCATATTTTAACGAAAAAAAATATAAAAAGTACATGTGATTTTTATTGGACAATGCCCATTGCTATAATTTAGTTTAAACAATTATTTAGCAAAGTATCTACTTCTAAGTTCTAGCTCTACTAGATAGTCCTAGAAAATCCCACCCAATCATACACTTACCGACTTATCTAACAGTGTTACACTAGCTACTACCATACCAGTATTAATTGGTCCAGATCAATTTGGGTCACAAAACTAACGCGCTACAAGGCCGATGGGTCCGCCATGTTGTAAAAACTCTACGTTTGCCAGCTCTGGTGCAATACGTTTACACTTATTTTACCTCTGGAGGAGTATGTATGCCAATGGCATAAGTGATAAGGATCACTTTTAGGAAGTTGCATTTTAGAGAGAAAAGTTGTAACACAATAACAAAAAATTAAAACCGACTTCCAAGGTAAAAACAATAACAATATCTGTATAATATGAACTAAAAAGTATTAAATAATTTTTTCTGTCTAATAGTGCCTTTTTCCGAATTCGGCTAAACCTCAACAGCTATTTCTGTGCTCAATCTTCATCATTTTGAAGTCGGTACCAGATAGCTTAATCTTCCTCTGCCAAATATTTGAAACTTTTGGAACTGGCACCGACTTAAAAATGATGAAGATTGAGTACAGAAATAGCTGTTGAAGTTTAGCCGAATTCGGAAAAAGGCGCTATTAGACAGGAAAAATTATTTAATACCTTCACAAACAAAAGTTCATATTATACGGATATTGTTATTGTTTTTACCTAGGAAGTCGGTATTAATTTTTTGTTAAAAATAATAATTTCACTCTTTTTAGTTGCATGCATTTACAAACATGCATGCTAGGTAATTTAAGCGAGAAGCCACACGGGTGCGGTGAGGTGGCGGCGCGGCGATTGGTGGCCCTGACGTGGTGATGATATGATGATGATGATGAATGTACTTTGCATGGTAGCATATGCTTTCTGTTCTTAAAACAGCGCCTAAACCCCAAACTTGTATCTATAAGGAATCCGGAGTTCTCTTAGTATCTTCGGAACCATAGAATACCTTGTTGCAAAATCTTGCGTTTTGGTAGCATATGCTTAGGATACTTCTCATAAAACTAAAATCACCATATGTTTCCATATAAATTTTGAGGAGTTCCCTCCCATCCCATCATCAGGTCACTATGTTTGGGGACATGGTACCAAATTCAGACTATATCCTATACAACAAAAAAAGAATTTTGAAAATCGGTCCACAAACGGCGGAGTTATCCGCGAACAAACATAAAAAAAAGAACATAATTATATACGGTCGAATTGAGAAACCTCCTCCTTTTTGTATGTCGGTTAAAAAAGACGGTGAAATTAATGAAAGAATTGATATGATTGCCTTCTTCTAACTTAATGTACTAAGAGCCAAAATTATAATAATTAAACCTAAATAAAACTTTGAGAATAGTAAGCTCAAAGACAAGAAGAAAAGTACCTAGTTAAATAAGATAGGATAAAAAGAGTAAGATTTAGCTGTACAACCTTGGTCGAGACCTAGGTCCTAGGAGTAGGTGTAGAACATTAAAACCTAAATAGCGAAGTTTACAACATATTCCCACTAAAATACAGACCGTAAATCATGATAATTTCACCTTAGTTATGAGTTATGACGCATAGCAATTCTGAGAAACAATTAAAATAAAGTGAGAATGCAAATTACTTGAAACAATGAAAATTCAGGAATAAATTTGAATATGCTCAAAATATTTTAGTCATTATCCATATATAGCGTTTTACTAGCAGTAAGTTACAAAAATACATTATGTGTGGGTTTAAAAGATAATTTATTTTTGTATTTTTAAAGTTATAAGGGCAAAAAGATTATGGCTCAAAGAGACTGAATTTTAAAGAGAACTGTTTTGTTCAACACAAAGAAAGGAATTCCCAAAACAATGCACGGCAGAGAATCAAAATTTGTCAAAATTAAGGGCACAATAGTTATGTACAATGTATATTATTTATTGTGCACATAGCGTTATGTATGCTATAACTATCGGACTTTAACCGGTTATTTGGAGGTTAAATTACCTTTGTAATCAAAATAAAAGTGCACTTGAACGAGTGCCAAGTGAGTGCAGATCCAAAACCAGAGATGTGACTGTACGGCCACGGCATCTCCAAAAGAACGGAAGACTTATCAAGGATATGATTCAGAGTTGGACGTATCATCGTTTGGAACACGCAACCAATTTTCTGAAGATTTTTGAGATGACACGCGACCAATTCAGTTTCAGCGGATTTTTGAGATGAGTCTATTTAAAAACACTAACCAACAATTAGTGTTTTTACAATAGACAACATTAAACTCCTGCAGGCTTAGCATTACATAAGAAATGGGAGAGAATCATTGAGATGTAGAGAATGGACATACTGACATATTTTAGTGACAAAATGGCGGATTACCTTTGTTAATCTGTCACTTTGTTATTCTTCCGTACATAGATACCGTTTTTGTAATGACTAAGCTACGCTTGCTGGTCAAAATTATTAATAGAGCGAATTCTCTAACAGGTTACAGAAAAGATTCTTCTGCCATTTACTTTTTTCGTCTCATCGATAAGGATGCTTAAAAACTGAGTAATTTCCCAATAACGGTCTAAAATATCTGGCGTATTCGTAAATATGAAAAAAGTTCCATAAAAAGTAAAAAACGCCTATAAAAGAATGCATACAGAAAGATAACAGTATCAAGCGGATGCGGTCGATAACAATATCAATTATTTTCACTTTTCAAACAATTTGTTCTTTTATTTGTTGTTGGTGTGGATTTATTGCTCCAACATTAACCGCGCGTATTACTCATCGTTTTGTTCGAGCACAGGGATGATACAAGATGCGATATGAACAAATATTTTAAATGATATTTAAACACTTTTTCAGGTCAATTTCACGATCTTTTGAAGAAAAAAACACGCTGTATGCAGGCGATATAGTAATTCAATACCTACATGTTTTATTGTTGTTACTTTTCTAACGTATGAGACATGAACAATTTAATTTATTAAGTAAAACAAATTAAAACAGTGATGAACTTTTAGGGTCTAAAGTTTTTAGCCGCTTTCTAACTTTAGACCTACCACCATAAAAATTATTTAGTCTTATCTTATGATTAATGTTAAGACATAAAAGTAACCCTAATTAACGTATATTGGTCATCCGAACGAGATAAACAGGCAAAATCAATTACCCGTTATCTAAGGACTGGACAAAAACTCTTATCACACCGACGTTCCGAGAACGGATGGCCTAATTGACTTCGTCGCCTACACATTCTAGAGGATCCTTTTGTTCTCCAGGTAAATGCAAGTTTGGACATGGTTCAAGTGGCTGTTTGCAGGTAAATGCCCAATTTTTTGCTCTACCTGACTTTCGTCCCTATTGTGAAAATCATTAGATAATAGTTAGCGCTTTGTCTCCTGTTTGTGGCTGTTTGTGAGTCATTAGCTACCTGTCCTCTTATACCACTCCATCAAATGTTGTCGCCATACTCAAACACTTGACAATTCTTTAAGTGCTCGTCCCGACAAGCCGAGATGTTTTAGCTGTGGGTTTTTTAACCGACTTCCAAAAAACGAGGAGGTTATTAAGATTAACATTGGTGGTATTTCTGTTTTTATAAGAATCGTGTAGAAGTTTTGTTTCTGTAACTGTCTTTAAAAAAGTCTTTAGTAAATTTTTGTTTTGACGGAAAAATAAAAGTTACTTTGTTATGTACCTTGGCTTATTTACAAAGAAAAATTTACATAATTTTGTTGTCCATTACAACTATTACACCTATCTGCTTTGCCGTCAGATAATTACCCAGCTCCTTAAAAGGACTCATTAGGAATAATCTCTCTCCATGACAACTTTTACACCTATCTGCTTCCCCGTCAAACCATTTCTCAAAAGGACTTATTGGGAATATTATCCTTATCCAAAAATATCCCAGCATTAAGATTTCCGTTACCTAATGTCATCCGGACCTGTAATCGAAGCAGATAAATCTTCTGCCGTCGTCATTAGGACAGCTGATACGACTAAAAGCATCGAGGACATAAAAATGGGCCCGCTAAGTATATGTCCGTGTTGAAATGATAAGGTTTTTTGTGCCGACGATAGCGGCTTTATAAGAAGGGCGTAGGTTTGTTTGGTTAACATTGGTTTACTTGTTGCTCGTGTTGATTTTGTTGTTTCAACAGGATTACGATGCATTATTGCCAACGAATTTTTATCATTGAATGTTAAGTGTTCCAGAATTATTTTCCTTTTGATGGAATACCTTTCTATAGAAATATTTCTTCTCTTTTTCTAGAATACCTTTTTGATATACCCTTTTATGCTTCTATTTATTGTAGTCTATCCCATATTGCGTACGAGTTACGTTAGTTTCACTTACATAACGTTTACTACGCGCCGCTTTCCATCTGTTATCGGGGCTAGTTTTATGTTTTTCGTCTTTCAAGCGCACCTGCTGCGCGTGTAAATAAAGGATTAAATCGGGCACACCCATCGATCCTCTTTGATCCCAAATGTTTGTTTGGACGAACCCATCGAGTATTGTTCTTCAGTGAAGTGGTTTACTCGAGGAGCTTGTGGGAACCTGTCTATCTCTGTTCTCACACATACTTCCTACTCGCCTCGGCTATTCAAATTCGTGATAGCACTTATCCAATATTTATTACTTCGCGTCGAAACGGGATTATGCGTTTGCGGATACATTTTTACATGTTTCCTCTCGTTCGGTCGTATTCGAAACGAGAGGGATGAATCATTGGTTTGGCTCGTCTTTATTACGATCGGATAGAGTTTATTTTGGTTTATGCGCCGATGTATCGCAATGACTCGCTACGGTCGCATGAGCGCATTCAGTTTCTGGTTTGTCCGACAACGTCGTATGTCCATAAGTTTTTAATTGCGACTCTAATGGGTGTTAATAAGGTTTAGTTTGCCGTCGTTAGTATCTATCTTGGAGTCTTATCCTTGCCGCGGCTGGCGCCGGCGCCGCACTTACGTCGCTATTTTTTCCCGCACCTTGTGCGCATAATATATATTCGTAATTTATTCAGTTTTTATTGTTTTATTATTTTAAACACATTAATCACATTGTTAAATGTATGTTAACATATATTATAAGTTTATAATAAGTTTTATGTACAGTTAATATTACATTTGCACTTATTTTTTGTTAGTCACGCAACTTTTTTTGTTTCCCTTGTTTGAGTGATTTTTTTGTGGCCCTTTCGTGTTTGGAGCCGTGCCTCTTTTGGAGTTGTTCCTTTGGAGATACAATTTTGAGTTTCTCTTTAATAACTGTGTCGTCATATTTTTGCGTTTATTGTGGCGCATGGCGTCATGATTCCTAAGGAGATGGTGGAAAGGTTTTTGAGTCTTGGCCTTATTTATCTGTAACGATTGATAACGTATATCTAGATAATAAAGATCTTATTGATTACTCAGTATGAATAAACAAACATTGATTTGAATGATTCAAGATCTAACAGGTCTATCAATGGGTCTGTCTGTGTGTCCTAGATGTGATTAATCATGTAGCAGATGGTGTCATATAATATAATGACATCATTATTCCTTTTAAGAGTCCCATAAGTGATAAGCGTCCCTAGAATATGTTAATGTCGAAATATAATGATTAATAATTATTATTTTTTACTATCCCCTTTTTTGAGTAAGTATGTATCTTAATTATTTTAACTCTATGTTACATATCTGTGAATAGTTTTTAATTTAACTTAGTTTTAACTCTATTTTGTATTTCGTTGAATCATTATTATCATTCCAACGTTGTAGAGTTGGTGATAGTCGAATTAATATTAAAAAATTGAAAAGTAACAATAAGTAGTGCAGTGGGGTAAAAACTAAAAGGTAAGTATGTATAATGTATGTAATATCTATCAATCAAACCACTTACACATTTCCTTAACCTATATTCATAAAATACATGCGCAAATCAACTTTTCCTGCAAAGGACGCCATTAAGGCCGTCCCCCGAGCAAACGACCTTGGCCATACATTTGCCGCGTTGCCGAGGGCGCACAAAAACCCAATTTTTTTTACTTATCTTAGTTCAAGATTGACCTAAAAAAAATTTAAAACGGCAATATTATTTATAATATTGTCGATCTATTGGCGTGTGTTTCAAATAAAAGTAATTTGTAAATCCTAATGAGATGCTTAATGTATGCTTGAATTTTAATAAATTGGTTTTACTTTGGAAGCTGATATCATGAGTATAATAAACAAAAATAGAAAATTTAAAACGGGGAAAGGAATGTCGATATACTGAAGATTATTGCTGTATTTTTATTATAACTTTGTAGCTTTCAAATTATGAGTTTATGGGGCTAGAAATACGGTAAATTATGGTATCTCCGGAAGGAACGTCCTTAAAATGATGGCATGTTTTATTCAGTGCGTCGCCCACCGCACTGCAGGCGCCAACACCAGTATGCAAATGATAATTATTCCCCCTGACTTTCTCCTGCATATTTACTCATTACCATATAATTACCATTATTACCATGGCATGTAATTGCGTATATTAATTGGCAGTAATTATCAAAAAATATTCAGCAACGGCAAGACATAAAAAGTAGAGTTTCCCAAGCGAAAAGTTTTCGTGTGAAATGTAAATTGTTCCTTCCTAATTTAGAATTCAGATCGACATAAATTTCTACGTTAGGCTATGATAGATACCATGACTGCCATTGCACAATCAACGTCGATCATAGGCAATTACACGCTTATGCCACTGTACACATTCGTAATCACTTGTTTTGGACCACCATAACCCAATATCATAAGAAGAAGGCATCAAATCTTATCCAGGTTAAAGGTATCAAATCTTATACAGGTAATTTTCACAACAAAATTGTACAGCACATACTTAATAAACATCTATGCAGCTCGATGGTAGAATGTAGCTTTACCCCATTAAAGCCTTAAATTAGCTAAATAACAAAATGGCGAAGAATAACCATTAAACACCCATCTTGCTTTGTGGCTGGGGTCAAATGTCTTCTGATTAAATCTTGCAGATGGCTGTGTAATTATAGTACCGGTTCCTAGGACATGCTGGATATTGCATTGCCTTTGGAATCGTCGAATTTAATTGCCGAGGTATTCCTTGGGTCTTTAACTGAATTGAAGATAGGAATTCTCTGCATTTACTTGGGAAATGGCGGTTTTTAGAATCAAAACGAATAAATAAACTTAGATTATTGGTATTTAAAGATGCACTAAGCGCAAATGAAGCTTCTTCATTAAAAAGCTCCGTGGTAAAGAACATGTCTTAAAGCTTATGGAATTTGCAATGATGACTCATTGAAATGGACTTCAAAGTATTTATCAATTGTTTCATCCTCAATTGTTTGCAAAACAACACATACTTATTCCACATAAGGTAGAACTAAACCAACCTACAGCTGAATCAATCCAGAAAAACTCCTCCATTAAGAAACGGGTCTATTTTTAATACCATACAATGGCTCTTTATGAACTGTTGTGACGTATATGGAATTGTGCGCAGACAGAAATGCCATCCGTCGTATAAATTTGCATAAAATGAAGGACAATCTTACAATGCTACATCTTCAAAAATACCGGCGAATACATATTTCGTCGTATTGTCCGCTACTCGTCGAACGATATGTGGTCTGACGAAAGGTCTTGTCCACATATTATACGTTGTCGTCTTGCTGCCTCATTGCACATTTGTCAAAAACCGTGAAAAAGTTTCATTAAGTCTCTTCTCTTATTTTACTTGCTTTAACTCTTGCTAATTCCCAACTTGTTTCTTCTGCATTTTATTCCTTTTCTATATCCGTACTTTCTAAAGTTCCAACCGGCTATCGGGCTGATAATAATGAATGCATTAACGCAATTATACCGGTACTAATTGAAGGCGCCTCGCCCCCACAGTCAGACAGATAAACATAAATATTTAAGGAACAACCAAATATTTTGAACGGTGATATGTTCTTGGAAACGAACAGAAGTTCATGGTTTTCATCGCTTTTGGCTTATGAGTTACGTTTACCATGAGGAAATCTTCGTTGTAATCATTTACGAGCTATGTATTGAATCCAAATAGCGTCTTTGCAAAAATTATTCGGTTAGTGCTTAAACTGCCATCCTTTCTAACTTCTGACAAAAACAGAGGGTTTTTATAATTTGGATAAGATATAAGGCAGTCTGTCTGAGTATGTCTGTCCGTGGACTTGTAGCATCCAAACTAGTGGGACCAATTTTGTTCTAGTTTCCTTTTTGGAATATAAAGTATGTAGTAATTAGGGGTGCGTGGAGTATTATGAAGCACCCAACCTAGTTGCTTCTTTGTCACTATTTTGGGCAAAGCTTTTTGGCAATGAAGTTTTTACTTATTAACTTCTCCTTATAATGCTAACGGTTAGTCTTAGTTACCTAATATAGGTTAAGCCGTTGTCCGACTTCTCAGTCGTAACTCGTATAATAGTCATATAAATTCTCACACGTACTGACATATCCTGATTACAACTTCATTGACATACACATTCCCCTGTTTTGTGTACTAATTGTATATTTTATTGAGTTCACTTTTTCTAATGTTACGAAAAGTTTTAATGAATAAAACACGGTATCATACTATAATTAAGAGAGCTAAGATTACTAAAAATTGAAGTTACTACGTAAACATTGTTACGTATATACAAATTATTACAATGTACATATTATAATTTTTTTTATAATGATGCCTTAACATTAAACAATAAAATGTAATTTCGCCAATACACCTCTTTGAAGTTTTGAACATGTTTATATTGGTATATGGTTATACAATATAATATGTTTGTATTGGTAAATTTGGTATCATATAAATTGTTTATCTGTAGGGTTGTCAAACGGCAAACCGCAAACGATTTTACTTTAAATTATCAAATTAAACTTTGGTCATTTGCCTCGTTATTCATAAAAATTTTACACTGTGACGAAATACATTCTGTAGAGTCTAGATCTTATGGTATTTTCTGTTAAGCCCTTGTCTGTCAAGCTATGTTAACAACGTAACAGATACGGACGAAACAATCTAAATATTTACAACGTCTGTATTCTGTAAATTCTGTAATACATTACACAAGTGTAGATTTTTTAGTAAGTTTTATTATATTTATAGCTTAATATAAAACAGATTCCGTATATAAACGCTATCAATTGGCTCTCTCAGTAATGACTAATGACTAATGTCGGCACTACATATAGGCGAACGCGTTGGCCAACGCGTTGGCCAACGCGTTGGCCCAATGTGTAGAACAGGCGTTCGCGCGTTCGCGGTAGGTATTTAGACGTTGGCCAACGCGTTTGCGAGCTTGCCGCGCGGTGTCGGAATGATCAAAGGAATTTGTCGCAAGGCTTGTCGCAAGGCTTGCGTTCCGTCCACACATAGGCCGCGCGATCAGTTTGCCCGGAGCGGCGATGAAGAGCGCATGTGTCGAGAAAATGTCGAATAATAATATGAGTAACGAGGAAACGTTTAAATTCCTGGAACTATACCAATGTGAAAACTGTCTGTGGAACCCAAGAAATAAGTACCACAAAAATAAAAATGTTGTAGGTATTAAAAGTGTTTAACAAATGATTTTATTTCAAAAGTGAGTTCATTTCTTTGTTTGTTACGTTTTCACGCCTTTTACTTTTTTGTTCCGAGAATATTTCTGGCAGCATTTGTAGTACCTACATTTGTCATCTCCCGAATATTGTAATGAAATAAAATAGGTAAGTTAAAAAAGTCAGTAAATAATAATATTATGTTCCAGTCAGAAGGTACATACTAAATACCCACGGATTGCTTAAGGGCCGGCTGGGACACAAAAACACAACACGACGTCGTACGACGTCATGTTGTGGGAATCTACGACGCGCGTCGTAAAAAACTACGATACGACATAGTACGACGTCGCGTCGTAGAAACTCACGTAGAAATTCAAAGATGAGTTTCTACGCCGCGACGTCGTACGATGTCGTGTCGTGGTGTTTTACGACGCGCGTCGTAAAAAACTATGACACGACATCGTACGACGTCGCGTTGTAGAAACTCACGTAGAAATTCAAAGATGAGTTTCTACGATGCGACGTCGTATGATGTCGTGTCGTAGAAACTGACGCAGAAATTCAAAGATGAGTTTCTACGACGCGACGTCGTACGATGTCGTGTCGTGGTGTTTTACGACGCGCGTCGTAAAAAACTACGACACGACATCGTACGACGTCGCGTCGTAGAAACTCACGTAGAAATTCAAAGATGAGTTTCTACGACGCGACGTCGTACGATGTCGTGTCGTAGAAACTGACGTAGAAATTCAAAGATGAGTTTCTACGACGCGACGTCGTACGATGTCGTGTCGCGGTGTTTTACGACGCGCGTCGTAAAAAACTACGACACGACATCGTACGACGTCGCGTCGTAGAAACTCACGTAGAAATTCAAAGATGAGTTTCTACGACGCGACGTCGTACGATGTCGTGTCGTAGAAACTGACGTAGAAATTCAAAGATGAGTTTCTACGACGCGACGTCGTACGACGTCGCGTCGAGTCATTAGTTAAGTAAGGATAAAGTACCTATTTATATAAATAGGATGTGTATAGTACAGTCAATTTCCAATTTCTTTGTGCCAGGAACTAGGTACATACAGTGACTCTGACTGTGAATTATTGTTCAAATACTACACGTACTTATACTTTTTTCTTGTACACAATTGTAAAGAAATTATAAGCTGTGAATAAATATACAGCAGCAGCTGTTAGCGACTCAACGTCCGTTTTGAATCCGTCCGCACATTGGCGCGATCCAAAGCATACTGAACGACCTTCCAATGTGTGGATTACTCACAAACGCCGTTGCAAGCGCACCGCAAACGCGTTGGCCAACGCGTTGGCCAACGCGTTCGTCTATATGGGGAGGCAGCATTATGACTAATGAGTAAAGACTCTCCAACGTGGAGCCAATGTTGGACCAATACAAGCGTTTTTAACGTGTAGAGTGGCCATATACTTGCTCATGATCGATAGCTTCGCAATCATGGCTGTGAAGAGAATCAAGATCCAAGGCCCAATGTCGACAACTATGGTCATCATGGTCCGTGTAGAGCGTTTAGGAGATTGTGCAACATTATCCTTTAAGTACCGGCCCTACATAGTGTAGGTGTAATACACAAGTCTGGTTTGTCTAGTCACTAGTGTCTACATAGTGACACACCCACACACGGAAGCTGACAACGGTTATCAGCGTAATTAGAGGTGGACGTGACAATTCGAGCTTTGTACCTATGTACAGCCCTGGGTTTATGAATGGGCCGTATAGGCCGCGGCTTAAAAGCGGCAGCGTGAATTAAGAAATTTTGATACGAAAATCTGGCTATTATTTGGCATTATTTGGACACCAACAGGCTTAGCATTGCCAGTATAGAAAGAGTTTACTTCTACGCTACGGTAGAATACACTGACAGATTGTCACTTATAATACCACAAGAGCTTCAAAATTATCGGGTATTTCCCGATAGGTTCGTTGCAAACAAATGAAGGATTCAAGTTTTTCAGGTTAAAAAATCACGAGCGCGAAGCGCGAGTGATTTTTCCTGAAAAACTTGACGACTTTATTTGTTTGCAGGGAACCTTGAGGGTAATGCGAGATAATTTTGAAGCTCGTGTGGTATTCGGGGGATTATTTTTCCGTCCCAAATGTCGGCCAATATAATTGCACCATTCGACGTCACGTGGTAACCAGAGAAAATTTTCAAAAAATTATCAGTATAATACCATGTAGGTTGTACCACGTGACGTCGAATGGCGCAATTCTATTGGTCGATATTTGGGTCGGAAAAATAATCTCTAAAATCTGCCAGGAATCACGATATCAATTATTTCTTATTTCTATTGCAATCAATGGTCATGCTAAATCTTCTGCCAATCCTAGTTTCTCACAGCGAATATTTTCTATGCCTATATCAACAATTCAAGAAGAATCATCATCAAACTTAAAAATAGCAACTACACATAAACATTTATTACTCATCAAAGAAATGCCGAATATAATTTCCACATAAAACTACAGGTGTGAGATATATCTTAAGATAAACGTGACATAATTTTATTATGACATAAATTTTATGCCGCTGCCCACCCATAGAGTTACGCGGAAGTTGTAATTTTATATGTATATTTTGAAATTGTATAAAATAATATACAGGAGTAATTGGAGATTGACTATTGATAATATCTGCGACGGTTGAAGTTGGTACTTTCTGTTGATTTATAGACATAGCTTTAAGGTAGAGAATTTCGTAAGCTCTGGAAAACAAAAATCCGTTTTTTTATCAATAAAATATTACCATCTAAATTTAATTTAATAACATTAAGTACAAAAAAAAACAATTCTCTACTTTTTTTTGTCTAAACTTACTCTATTTTTTATTATATTACTTACATCATTGTTCACTTTTATTATACTGACTATTTTTAAGCCTCCATTTTTAACCCCCCACCAAAAAGAGGGGTGTTATAAGTTTGACGTGTCTGTCTGTCGGTCGGTCTGTCTGTCTGTCTGTCTGTGGCATCGTAGCATCCAAACGGGTGGACCGATTTTGATCTAATTCTTTCTACTTTTAGTTTTTCCTGCTCTTTTACTTGATATTATTAATAATAGAAATTATTTAATCCTTAGATTCCAACAAATTTTCGCTTACCAACTTAAGAGGCAACAAAATCCACCAAAAAGGCAATAGCAAATGAACATTTCCGTCTAGTTATGGTCTGTACGGTCGAAGAAATGGTTTAGCATTATCGATCTTTATTCCCAAGGAATAAGGTAGAAGAGTGGATACCAGAGCCATCGACTGTACTACAGGTGATGGTAAGACCACCCAGTAGACAGAACAGACGTCAAATATTGACTTGCAAGTACCCAAGTTGAGTTATTGCTTAGACGTGTGCCACACTACTGGAATATGCTATTAACTGCAAAAGTAGGTATATGTCTGTCATTATGCGTTTAAAATAGTTACGGCGACTTTTATAATATGAAGGTGGTATGAAGTTTGAGTCGTGATCTTTTTTTTTTTTATGCAATAAAGGGGGCAAACGAGCAAACGAGCAAACCTGATGGAAAGCAACTTCCGTCGCCCATGGACACTCGCAGCATCAGAAGAGCTGCAGGTGCGTTGCCGGCCTTTTAAGGGGTAATAGGGGAGGGTAGGGAAGGAAATAGGGAAGGGTAGGGAAGGGAAAAGGGTAGGGGGGTAGGGGTAGGGGGATTGGGCCTCCGGTAAACTCACTCACTCGGCGAAACACAGCGCAAGCGCTGTTTCACGCCGGTTTTCTATGAGGACGTGGTATTTCTCCGGTCGAGCTAGCCCATTCGTGCCGAAGCATGGCTCTCCCACGTCTAACAATCGTGGCAACATACACGGTTCCAGAACGATATAAGTTACGGACACCAAACTAGTAGAAAAAAAACTCAAAACCAAACTTGAAAACAAAGTTTTATAAGGCGAGACCGCGAGAATCTAAATCCAATCGAACTTAAGCTGCGACGGTCTCTGAGTCAAGACTCAAGAGCCATGCTCTACCACTGGACCATGAAGACGTTAGAGTTTAGAACTTTAGATGTATGCTGACAGTCTGGCAGCTTTACCCAATGAGTTTGCTTTACCCCACAAAGGTATTGTCTTGATAAAGTTATATCTCCCGTATCGCTCGGATATCGCTTGCTTATCGCTTATCGCCTCATAAATTACCTATCACTTGATATCGCCATTTCACCACTGATAAAGTGAAATTTTTACTTTCTTTGTGTGAATATATTATTCTTCTTTGTGTTTGTTTGTTTATTTCGATACAAGTTATTATGTAGCATTGAAAAAGCTTTTATTTTATTGTCATGCTGAAATATTAACTTAAACTTAAGAGGCCGGGTACACTTGGAATTTCTCATACATACGTAATTCCAAAATCATTTTTTCATACGAAAATATTTAACATGTTTGAGTTGTTTTTCAGTTTAAAATAGTAATTACCTAGGTTCCTGCACAAGGGGGCGATACCGGTCCGTCCACGTCGTGTCCCTGGGCACCTCCCCCGTGCCATCGTGAGCTTTTTCACGGTGACACGGGAGGGGTGGCTGAACGCCGGTATGCGTGTGTGATTGTGTGCGTGTATGGCAGAGCTCACTGCCGAGAGAGAGCCCGCGACCCGGGGTGTCGGTGTTTGTAACGATGAGTAGTCGCAGCAAGGAAAATAATCTCCGGGTGGGTCCCGGTCCCGATGGGGCCGGAGAATCCCATACGTCGCCTTCGGGTGACGGGCGGTCCGTGTATACGGAGGGGCCACTTACTGCGAGGAGGGAAGGGAAAAAGGGAGGCGCGAAGACGCGCGTAAGTTCTAAGCCAGTGCACCTAACCGCACCGGCCAAGGAACCGATCACAGATGAGGACACGGACTTCTCCGTGCCGCAGCCCAATGCGGTGAAACGGCTTGGAGCCCTTATAGACAAGAAAGTTGCCAGAGGCGATACGGACGGCATAAGGCGGGACTTCTTGGAGTTCACCTATGGCCGTCCGGTTCGCGATTGGAGCAATACCGATTGTGACAGCGAGGATTGTTACTCGGCGTCCGGCAGCAACATGTCGCTGGACTCCGAGGGACTGCCCGCAACCTCCGGACGTATGACTCCTCTGAAAAGGAGAATCCCGGACGAAGACGAAGTGGTGCCGTCCACCAGCAAGGTGACGGCACCGGCACCTAAACGAGGACGAGGCCGGCCTCCTACGACCGGCCAGTACGTTGGCGTGGCGAAAGCCAAGGCCAAGGAGAAGGCGGAGAGTCTCCGGCTGCTTGCTGAGGAGCAAGTAGCCGCGACGGCTCGGGCGGCGAGGGAGGCGCAAGCCTCTCTTTGCAATAGCCCCACACCGGCTGCAGAAGACGCAGCAAAGACGAGCGCTGCGCTAAGTGCAAGCGTGGAGAAGTCGCTGGAGACCATTTCCATGGTCGCCAGTAAATCCTCCAACTTAAAGGGAACTTTTCAGCGGTACCTCAAGGAAGCGGTCGCCAACATAAAGGAGGCCGTGGCCGATATGAGGGACCGCTGCCAAAATGACGAGATGCGGGCTTTGGAAGCACAAAACCAGCAGCTTCAACAGCAAATCGGCACCATGCGCCGGGAGCTGGAGGAGCTGCGTCGGCAAGTCACCAAGCCCGCCACGGAGGAGATGCAGAAGCTGTTGTCGGACGTCTCACGCTCTAACATTGAGACCTTCGGCAACATGCTGAATGTGCGACTCGCCGGCCTGGAGGATCGTCTCCTTCCAGAACCGAGGCGGAAGCCGCCGCTTGCTTCTGATGCAGCGGCTGCGGACGTGGAGGTGCCGAGAGGACCGCCGATGGCTGCAGGTAGGCCACCGGCTGGAAAGAAGAAGAGGAAGGCGGCTACGGTAGAGGCAGGGCCATCAGAGGCTCCCGCCACCAACGCGCCGCCCAAGGAAGAGGAAAAGAAGGGAAGGAAGAGGAGGAAAAAGACGATGGCCGCACGTGAGGCTGAACAGACGAGGGCAAGAACACCCGCCCCGTCTGCGTCTGACCCCTCGTGGTCCAGAGTGGAACCGCGAGGAACGAAGAAGAAGAAGGAGAAGGGAGCTGCCAAAAACGCAGCCCCCAAAAAGAAAAAGAAGAGGAAGCTGCGTCCGCCCAAGACCGCCGCCATCACCCTTACACTGGAGAAGGGGGTGGACAAGAGCGTGACGTACGCTTCCATCTTAGAGGAGGCGAAGAGCCGGATTGACCTTGTTGAGATGGGAATATACACCAGAAATAAGGTTCGATACCGGCTCGCGAAAACGGGTGCCCGGATCCTAGAGGTGACCGGAGAGGACGCCCAGAAGAAGGCGGATGCCCTCGCAAACAGAATGCGGGACGTCCTGGATAGAGATGTAGTTAGGATAGCTCGTCCTATGAAGAGAGTGGAGTTGCTGGTATCCGGAATGGACGACGCGACGACCGCCGCCGATGTCACCAAGGCGGCGGCAAAAGAAGGAGGTTGCCCGGCCACCGACATCCGGTCGAGCAAAATCACGGTAGGACCCCGGGGCGCGCGGAGTGTATGGCTCCACATCCCCACGGCTGCCGCCAAGAAACTGGTGGATTCTGGGCGGCTGCAGGTAGGCTGGGTCTTGACGAGGGTGGTGCTGCTGGCCGCGAGGCCAATACGGTGCTACCGTTGTCTCGACACCGGCCACTTAGCGCCAGACTGCCGGTCCCCGGTGGACCGTAGCGGGAATTGCTTCCGCTGCGGTAAGCCGGGGCACAAGGCTGCCGACTGCGAGGAAGAGCCGAGTTGCTTTTCCTGCGCCGAGCTCGGCAAACAGAGTAACCACGTGCTGGGGACTAACGGCTGCATCACACTAGCCAGCAAGTCGCCCAGCACGCGGAAGAAGCGCAGGGCTCCTTCCAAGGCTCGGCCGCGTAAGCGGCCTGTAGCCGAAAAGGCCGGGGCGAGTAAAACCGCCCCCGCCATGGAGGTAGAAGCCTAGGCCTGTGGGCGGTTGATCGGGGGATCACCGTCTACAATATAGGCCCCGAGGAGAAAGGCTCCCTTGATGCCCGGGGAGCCTCTCGGTGCAGACCGGCGGCGGCATGGCTGCCGCAGATAAAGAGTTGCCGGAAGCGGCAAGCGCAGCGGAGGACGCGGTGCGATGCAACCCGCCCGCTCCTCCGCGTGTAGCGTTGACGAGGGCACGGGGGGGTTTTAGTCGGTAAACCTCTGCGGAGGGAGTCCGACATACCCCTGCCCCTTCCCCCGAGGAGGCGGGGGATGCGTAATGCATTTCCCCTCAAAAAAAAAAAAAAAAAAGGTTCCTGCACAAAAATTTACTTCTAAATATTTAAACACAATTTTTTTTTATTTTGCTTTAAAAAATTTTTTTGTAAATTTACTACTTAATATTTAAACACTAAAAATAGAGTAAAAAACTAAAAATATATATAAATAAATAGTTAATTTACTACAAAATATTTAAACTCTAAAAAATATTTTTTTAGTATTTAAATATTTTGTAGTAAATTTACTATTTATTTATATATTTTTAGTGTTTTAATCTATTTTTAGTGTTTAAATATTAAGTACTAAATTTATTTTAAAAAATTTAAAACAAAAAAAAAAATAAGGATTAAAAATATTTTGAAGTAAATTTTTGTGCAGGAACCTAGATAATTACTATTTTAAACTGAAAAACAACTCAAACATGTTAAATATTTTCGTATGAGAAAATTATTTTGGAATTACGTATGTATGAGAATTTCGAGGGTACCCGGCCCCTTAAGAGATTTTTTAAAGACAAAGTAGCAAAACCCGTGCCAAAATATGCGAAATCTGATCAAAATTCGTTTATTAGTTTTTGCGTACACAACAAACTTTCGCCTTTATCATTTAGCGTAATTTAATCCGATCTTTTTCAATTACCTTTAAACGAATGTCTCAATTAACAATACAAACATCGTAACATACAACCCGTATCGGCTATCGCCACAAAAACGTTACTAATTGACCGTGACGATATCAATTGAATGGACAAAAACTGTATCTGTTTGCTAACTAATCGCGCGGAAATGATAAATCCGTATCAAAAGTACGTCTGTCTGATACCTCTTTACGCCCAAACCACTGACCCGATTTTGCTGAAATTTGGCATGGAGATACTTTGAGTCCCGGCAAAGGACATAGGATACTCTTTATCCCATCAAAATGTACGGTTCCCGCGCGATAAACGAATTTTGGCGCAACGGAGTTCTCTTGATATCGCCATATATCCGGAAACCGTAAATTTTTCCAAAACAAAAGATTCTGTCCTTTTCCGTTTATGAACCCTAACGTGAAGCTTTTATAGGCTAGGCTGTATCAGGAAGGTGACCTTTGTTTATGTTTAGATCAAAATTAATTAAAACGAAGTACCTACTCCGCTTAGCAGGGCTAAGAATAATAATTCTACACCTTATTTATTGTGCCAATATTAAATAAGTATGTTATTGTTGTTTTTTTTTTATAGATACTCTGTTTGTAATATGTATATGTGGATTGTTCTGTACCAGTGGTTAAAATTGTTGGTAACCTTGTACTACTTCTTTGGTTTTTTTAATTTTTTTTTGTTTGTTTTTGTTATTATTGTACTTACAATTTTTTTTTAGTTATTATGTCTTGTGGTGTAATGGTCAAAAAAGGGGAATAAACGTTTATTTATTTATTTATTTTATTTATTTTATTTACATTTACATAAGATACTTTGCAAAGCTCTGCCCCCTTACTAATAAACGCTGTATAAGCTTTGAATAGTTATACAGTGTTTTGTCTTCTTCAATCCAATTAAAAATGTCACTTGTGTGACAGGAACAAAACACTGTATAACTATTCAAAGCTTATACAACGTTTATTAGTAAGGGGGTTAGCGGTTAATGAAACGATAAGCTAGCGCGGTGTTAACAAGCCTTAAACTAGAAATAACACTTTACTAAGTAGTCATAACTTAAACATTAGCTAAATGGTTGTTTTTGTTCCATGCAAATGAGTTATTAGGCTAACTAATGGTTGGCAGTGTTACACAAAGGAAGACGAGTTACTTAAGCCCAAAAAACACAATATTATACAGTACAGTTTGAAAATATAATATTGCTATTGTGAAAGAGGCCTTCTACACATTGCTTTGCACGATATTTACAAATTAGATGTAAAACAAGAACTTACAGTAACTGTACATTTTCACGCTGTAAAAAGTGGCCTATATCGTTGCCCATTGTCAAACTTATGTTAAAGTAAATGTGAAATTTCATCAAAATCAGTTTAAATGTAAATTAATTTATAACAACAGGTACATACAGTTTAAATTAATGATGATACCTAAACAAAAAATCCTTCTCACACATACAGAGCTAGAGTTAGACTGTAGACAGTCTCTCGGCCAATCTAATAAGCCGAGAGCACAGGCCTTAGTCTATAATATATGATTTATATAATGTAGTATTATAATTTAAATAATACATAATATTATTTACTTCTTCTACTGTACTCAGTAGAAATACGCCTAGTCAATCCGACTTGTCCCAGTCCAAAAACAAGATGGCGTCAAGCGTTTAGTATGCAAAGAGCGTGCGTCAGTACATTGGATAGATTACGACAGCCATCAATATTCTAAAACCGAAGACCACCGTCGCAAAGGATTAGCCAGGGTCAGACTTCAGACAGGTCTAGACATAGATTGATACAAGGACGTATTAGTGCCGTACAAAGATTTAAAAAAATATAGCCATGTTACCTTCACACAAAAATTTAATTACAAAAACAGTTTTTTACAGAAAAAAAATATTATGCTAGAAAAAGTATGTCTAATAGGGAATATTAAGCCAAGTTCGGAGCAGAGGGCGCTACTAGCACATACAGTAACATTTTTGCACACATCTGACATCATGTCAGAATATTGACAAAAAAGTTTGAACATCGAACAATCCTTTTTGTTTACTGTGTATGCTCATTGCTCAAGCTGCCTCTGCGTTAAAACATTACAACAGAAAAAATCGACGACATAGAATTGAAAACTGAATTATTATTTATTACAGTAACAGGTAACTAGAGGTTCCGCGCGGCTTAGCCAGTGTAAATTAGATATTTCACAAACTAGTTCACAAAAAATAGCCTAAAATTGCTCCAGTAGTTCGCGAGATAAGCCCTATCAAATAATTTCCCCCGTTTTTTCCACATTTTCCTCTATTTCTTCTCCCCTATTAGTCTTAGCGTGATAAAATATAGCCTACACCCTTCCTCGATTAATGGGATATCTAACACTGAAAGCATTTTTCAAATCGAACCAGTAGTTCCTGAGATTAGCGCGTCAAACAAACAAACAAACTCTTCCGCTTTATAATATTAAAAGTATAGATTATTTTCAACCCTTTCTCCAAATAACTCGTTCAAAAGATGTGTAGCAAAAAGGGAATATGCAAAGGGGTGAGAGTTTAAAGGCCCTTTTTACACATGCATGACCCCAAAGAGCCTTTAAGGGTCTGTGAAACAAAGCATCCGTTAAATTAAAACTTGGCAGTTATTTAGGGGACTATTTTAGGGGCTGATTACGGTCCAGCAGGCAAACACTTCTATTTAAACGGAGGCAGCATGCTACATGCTAATAGCTTTGACACCATAGAAATAATAGACATTATATACTAAAATTATAACGAAAGAAATCTGACTACAATCCCTAAAGTCCTAAATCCTCAAGTTAGTCTAGAATCTAGATTATTAGTTTCAACTTTCAACTATTCTTGAGTATTTCTATTGTGGACACGCTAAAACCTGCATAGAAGTATAAGCTAGAGTTTTTGGGGATGTGGAGAACTAAATGATAACTTAGTTCTCTACATCCCCATTTTCGTTCTTTCAGAATGATAAATGCTTATTTACGTTGGTATTTAGTACAGCTGCGCTGTGGTTGTCGCCAATATACTGGCGCCGACTACTATATCAATTTAAATAAGCAGTTATTTGTAATCCTTGTCATTTTATTAATAGCATGCATTACGCCAAATTACTAATGTTTCTTGCTGTTAATTGCAATAAAAACCAAACACATTAACAAGAACATGTCGTTAACGTTGGAATGTATGTAATTGTATGATTAACAACTTGCATTACATTAACGAACTGCATTGATAACTTTATTAATACACATTACACACTCTGTATCATACAATGTGGTCCAAACCACGAGATGTGTCACAAAACTTTATGATAAATGTAAATTACAAACAAGGCTTCCATCCAAACGGACATTACAATAATATGTACATTTTTAAGAAGTGTTTTGTTGGAACCAAAACCCTTTGGTTGGATACATGTATCATGTACTATCAATTATAATAAAACCCTAAGAAGTAACAAATGCAAGGACAAGGGAGTAATAAAATGAATTATACAAGAGCAAGACAGCAATAGTTGTTATTGACAAATGATAACCAATAAGTAGGCATTGCCCATTGGCTAACCGCCTTGGCAAGTCACCTTCCAACCGCCGGTGGAATACTTAGAGTGCATTACGGCAGGCCATCACAGCCTGAATAATTAATATCTGCATGTGACTCAGTCGGAAGCCTTTACTATACATCATCAGCATCACTCCAGGGTCATTGGAGCAGAGATCTGAACAATGCTGGATTGTATAAGTAATAAAATAGAAATTGAATCACAGGCAGATGAACCTACGTTGTTTGGTCGAATTATATGGTGTGTCATGTTAGTCAAGATGAGTCGGCTGAGCCTGACATTACCAAACCAAATTGCGAAGGTCCGCTATCTATATCAACTTCTCCAGTAGTACAGATTTCCGGAGCAACGTTAGACCAAATTATTAATTCCTAACTAAATTTTCGTGCAAACATCAGAAAGCGAAGAAAAATTTATTGGAAAGGTGGTGCAGAGTTATAAATCTTAGAGTCGCGAGCGAAACGGAGTGAAAAAGTTAGAAGCAAAAACTCCAAGATTCTCTTAACTGGTGCAATTAATTACTTTTAAGATTTATAAAGGCACAGGCCACAATATTTCGAAGCTAGCGTGATGCATGGGCGTGAAACGCTATAAATATTGTTTGTTTTATTGAAAATTCCTCCTTAATACTGCTTTTTAATATTTATGGGGCAATTATGGCGTCGCTTTGAAATGTTAATATAAA
Organism: Polyommatus icarus; assembly: GCA_937595015.1. Taxonomy (NCBI): domain Eukaryota; kingdom Metazoa; phylum Arthropoda; class Insecta; order Lepidoptera; family Lycaenidae; genus Polyommatus; species Polyommatus icarus. Next base: position 15,445,780 of record OW569333.1, on the reverse strand, counting down.
AATAAATTGTAATTATGTAGGCTTGTTTTAATGTGAGCAGCGACGCGTTACGTCCGGCTCTTATCGCGTCTGAAGCGTGAATGCCATTAAGCGCGAAATGCCTGCGCAGGCGCCGCTGGCGCCGCGCTTCCGTCTCCAACCGGAAGCTAGGTGTCGCAACATCAATACAGCAACTATACTATTACCCTATCGCTTTACATCTCGGTCGTTATGCACTATTGATTACGGCGCATTTTTCACATTACTTCACACAACTGTAATTATATCCTGTACAGTAGCTTGTTTAGATAATTAAGATAAAATATCGCTGTACAGTTTATTCAAATTGCTACTTAGTAGTTTGTTTATCATTACGCAGAAGTCTGAAGCACGTTATAACTTATAGTGCGTTTGGCATTTCTTATCTATCATGGCACAATTTGATTGTTTGCATTAGTTACCGAGACTACTGAACCGATTTTAGTGAAATTTGACCCAGAGTAAACGAAGAGAACATAGAATATTTTCGTTATTAAATAATCGATTAGATCATACGATAAACGCGATGTTTACAATAATTCGACGATCGATATTCTCGGCGATGTAATTCATGGAAATGTGTAGATATAAGAATATGACGCATATAATGTAAACAAATGTAAATCTTTCAATAGAGATCGTGGTGGGAATACTGGACTTATGACTACAATGCTTTGGTGCCAATTGCCAAGTTATTTGACCCAATGAGAAGGCGGACCTGAGTATTGCGTGCCAGGAGTAAGAATAAGAGAGGAATTACTCCTTACGTGGTTATTCGTGAGTGGCTGATTGAAGAGGTTGTTGCTTCTTTAATGTACCAAACAAAGAAAAGAAAAGTCAAGCTCAGTCCTTCCGTGTCCAAGACTTTAAAGTAGTCTAAAAATCCTGAAGAAATATGCACCGCAAACCAATACATACATTGTGATTAATCCTTCGATCGCGGATTCTTGGAAATGATATTGTATTGTATTGTTGTCGCGATCACCGGTGCTCTTATGAGGCTTGATTCTTGAAGGACAAAGACATTTGCAAAAACCAATTTTTTGCTTTATACTATACATCGCGGATTAATGGAAATGCTATTGTATTCTATTGTTGTCGCGATCACCGGTGCTCTTATGGGGCTTGATTCTTGAAGGACAAAGACATTTGCAAAAACCAATTTTTTGCTTTATCCGTCGGAATCTTTGGGCACGATTTTTAGTTTTTACCTATATTTCGATTTTTTTATAAAATATGAAAATAACTACTTGCTAGTTTTTTTAACTATTATTATTACGAAGCCATTTCCAAAAAATGATAAGTTTTTCTTTAAATTTTTTTAAAAGTGAAGTATGGAGGTGTTAATAAAACCTTGAAAAAAGTGTTCGACAAAGTATGTTTTATTTAAGATTCTAAGAATAAAACGGGCTCTATCAAGTACAGTCATTATAACGATTTATTTTAAAAGTTTAAGTCCACCCAGCGGGATCCCGCAAATACCGGGATCCAGCGGGATTGTGATGGTTCAATCCCGCAAATACCGGGATTGAAATTCTCTTGCGGAATTGCATTCCCTAGTATGGATTATAAAAAAATAACTCGGATAGTTTATAGCTCATGATTATCCACAATTAACCGTCACCCTAGGCAGGTGTCCACTCACCCTTGAATCGCGACACGATGACGCCACCACCGCCGCACCCCAAAATAAACCGTAACACGTGATAATAAATGCGGTTTTCCGTTATCAAGGACGACCCTTTTAGGACAGTCGGCGCCTACTTTTTAGGCGCCGGCATATCTGTTTTAGGTTAGTTAATGGAAATGTTACTGACTAAAATATATTTCTGTACGGTTGTCGATACAAGACAAAACATTCCAAGATGGATAATAAAATATTATGTAGAGATCAAGAGGATTACTTTTGATATGAAACTAAAATATTAAACTTAAGTACTTATTATTAAATTATGGTAATTTAGCTTCTTTTCTTTATCTTTTGCTATTATCGAAATCTCTATATTATATCTCTACCGTAGTACTTATAACTCAGTAATCTCTAATAAGTACTATTAAGTATTAACTATACTATACTATGTAACTATAACACATAATATTTAAATATGCGAAAGTTTGTGTGAACTCTTGGCTTAAAGTTTAAACTGCCAAACTGGTGTAAATGATATTAATAATTGGTAATATTGGTATGCAGATACTTTTGAAAGAGGAAAAAGACAGAATAGTTTAGACGGAAAAATGTGTGGTTGCCGCCGCGCGAAAAATAAACAGCGCAACGGAGTTGCAATTACCAACTATAATTTATAAACTAGGTTAGTTTAATATAAAACAAGCTACATAAGTAATTTCTAGTGATATATGAAACTTGCGAACAATAGGGGTGTCATCTACATAAAAATAGTCGAGCATGGTGTTGCTAGCCGCGATAACGTAGCCTTGCTGGTTAAAATCGATAAGTTAAGAGCCTCCCAAGGTCAGCCAACATCGATACCGCTAAATTGGATTGACTAGGGATTTTCTAGACTGAAATAAATGTCTGTAGTCTGCAGACTAATTAATGTGTCCGTATTTTAGTGTCTTAACAATTTTTGTCTATCTGTGAGTTGATAAAATAAAACTGTTGAATGATGATATTCTCTGCAATGTCAAGCCATGTAATGCTTTTTTGATTGGTTAAAACTTTTTTTTTTTTGCTTTTTCTAAAGGTCCATCAAAATTTGAAACCTCTGTTTAGTTAATTTTTCCTTAAATTGGCATGGGTGCAGCAAGTGGAATATTTAAACTGTTACAGCAGAAATAAATTTGATAATTGGCCAAATCGAATCAGAAATATTGTTATGAATTGTTATTCTGATGACTTCGTGTGTGGTTTAGTGTCTAGAGACAAGTTTTTATTAACTTAATTAAGCTTTCTCGAATTAAGAAAGAAAAGACATAAAATTTCACAAACGGTAACTTTATCCGGTTAGATGTGAAAAAGGAAAATCCATACACTATAAAAATTATTTAAAAATGTATGCGAAAGAGTGTGGGTGTGTTACATTTTCACGCCCAATCACTGAACCGATTTTGCTCAAATTTAGTATCCAGGAGATATTGAGTTTCGAGAAAGGACATGGGATTTTTTCGGGATATAAACACTACTACTACTACTACGTAGTAGTAGTACTTACTACGAGGTAGTAAGTACTACGTATGTAGTACACACTATGTCAGTGGATCAAAAGTATTTTATCCCGAAAAAAATTACGGTTCCCGGGCGGTAAATGAATTTTTTCGCAACGGACTTGCGGCCGTCACGCGTGATCTAGTTAAAAATTGTTCACCTGTTTTTGTGGCACCCCTAACATTTTTGAAATTGGAAGTGAATCGTGACGTCACTGGCGCCTATGGCGTGTCGCGCACATGTATCTAATTTTATTGCATTCTCTATTTTATAGCAGCGTGTTAGAGTGTATTTTACGATGTCATTCAAAAGCCATCAAGAGATTTTAGACTTGCGGCAGTAGTTGCTAGTGATTAATGTTTTATTTTAAGTTGTGACAACATTTTTAATGCTGATATTTATCAATTTATGAATTACGAATATGACGATATAGTCAGAGTTGTTTTGGCTCAGTAACAAAGATCAGTAAGTATGTAATTCTTTTTTCTTAAGAGCCCGTAAAGATAAACAGACTACTGCAGCTACCAGAAGCCAAGGGCCAAGGCAAGTTCTTCAGAGGACAGAGAGTAGTCCTAGTCTGTAGTATGAATCGAGTAAAGAATTCCAAAATATAAGACATTAGATGACGACTAAATTTGTTTATCGCGCAGGATTCGGGAATCGTATAATTTTCCGGGATAAAATGTATCCTATGTCCTTTTTCGAGACTGAAAGTATGTATCTCCATACCAAATTTAACCAAAATCAGTTCAGCGGTTTGGGCGTGAAAAGACAGACAGATACACTTTCCCATTTATAATTTTAGTAATTAGTATGGATATGGATGAGTATAGCGGATAGTGGCGTTAGGAGTGTTAGGACTTAGGAACTCTACGTCGCGTCGTTGCTTGGTACTAAAATGTTACTTGCACCTTTTATAAGCCAATAAACAGCTGTAGACAACATAATCCATTTGCATTTCGCATAGATTATATCAAAATATAAGTTACTTAAGTAGGACTTACACATAAAATTGCACTCTACTCCGATGTAAATAAAATAGGAATTGGTGTGCCAATCACCCTGCATGTATGGCGCCAAGTCTGCGAGTTATCAGATCGTTTTGATATGGTATCGACAGGTGACGTCATAGCGATCGATAAACTTTCGGGGATTTTGCAAATTGCCTGACACTGCCTAGCTTGTGAATAAGGGCCTCAACTTGGCCAGGCATCAGTCCACAGATTCAACCGATTGGCCTACTAATACCTTCTTTGATTAAGTTTTGACAAACTCCATACGTTCTGTCAAAATCTCTATTAAAATAAGTATAATCTCATAAAGCAGAGTCTTCGTCAAAACACTCTGATACTGGCGATTCACAAAGGAGCCATTAATAAAAAAGTAGAAGAAGAAGTATAATTAACAAAGGTACTTATTAAAAATTAATGTTTGAGTGCGGGCCCTTTTAGCCGGTTTAAAATATTCTAATCCATTGCTTGATCTCTACTGGAATAATGTAAACGGACAATGGAATTCAATTAGGTCCATTCCAGTTTTTTTACAGTTTATGCATATTGTATCCAGTAGCAATCCACAATCCAACGTTGGATTGGAATAATGTATACCGACCAGTATAGTTTTATCGTTACGACTTCTTGCGAAAGTTATCACTCTACTAAATTATTTAACTACTGCAATAATTTTTGCTACACCAAGTAATGCTATACCTTGGCGCCTGGCGGCTTCAGCGGGCCGATTCTGTATCGTACATTTGTAAGTTAATAACTGAGTTAGTAACGAAACCGAGGAGTGAGTAACGGAACGTGCCACTTTTTGTATTCACTTGCATACAAAAGTGAGACTTTCGGTTGCTCACTGCTCCGTTTCGTTAATAACTCAGTGATTAACTCACAAATGTACGATACAGAATCGGCCCGCTGAATTCTAACTGATAGACGATAGATACGTATACTGTATATTGTGTAGGATGGAATTATATGATAGCTGTACTGTACAGCTATCAATAATCTAATGTAATCTGAAATCTCCAGTTTGTTCATTTCAGTTTTCCGATAGGAGGACGGCTTGGATCCTATTGGCGTACGTCTTCTCTCATTGTTACCGCTACATAGTATTATGCTCTTTATTACAATACTAAATTTAGTTCAATAATGCAGATCAGAGATCACTAACCGACCAAAAAGTTGTACAAACTCTATAGAACGTTAGCAACTTAATAATTTTTCAATGTAAATTAATGTTATTATAATTTATGATAAGAATGATTGATGAAATGTTTGTTTTTTATGTGGCTATCTGGGGTCAAAAGAAATCTGGTTTTGAAGTTTTTATCGGCGTCAGTAGTAGTAATAAAAAGTTATGATAACACGCAGAAGTTTGATAGGAACCTCGTTATTAGGAAACTTTATAGAAGCAGGTGTCAATTTCATTTTTGTGTGTTGCAGTGACTACCTAGTCTAGTAAGCAGAAACCTATAGTTGGGGCCCAATTCTTGCACCTCGAACTCTACTTCGATTCTCAAGGGAACAGCTCAGGGTTCAGAGTTCAGACAGCCTGACATCTGAATCTCAGGAGTCAGGAGTTGGGCCGATTCTGGCCTTGTACCATGAAACTGTTTTGAGACTCAAATAATCGGACGAGAATGCTGCGTCCTACTCTAACATACGTGAAATGACGTTGTTAGAGCAGGACGCGGCATTCTCGTCCGATTGTTTGAGTCTCAAAACAGTTTCGTAGTAGGCCTACTGTATCGTGCATTTGTGAGTTAATAACTGAGTTAGTAACGAAACCGAGGAGTGAGTAACGGAAAGTGCCACTTTTTGTATTCACTTGCATACAAAAGTGAGACTTTCGGTTGCCCACTCCTCCGTTTCGTTACTAACAATGTACGATACAGTAGGCCTACTACGAAAGATCGGCCCGCAGGCCGTGGTGCAGTCTTGTGATTTAGGACGTATTCTTTATTTGCTTTCGAGGTTACTTGATTCAAATTTCCTAGTAAGTATATGGGTCATTTTCATCTACACATGTAAAAGTGTGATAGCATGATAATTTTTTTTTTCGTTATAATTGAATGTCAAAAAATATTATTATACGATGGTATTCGACTAAATTTACCCCAGCAAGCATGTTTTACATTATTATTTAATCAGCACAATTTTTTTTAAGGTTTATGTAACCAAATGTCACGCAACGTGGTGTGTGCGAAACCCAGATTTACGCATTTTCAACCCTGTATCTTTGTAACATATAGTTTACGGGTACTTTTGTTACTTTTTTCATCTTCTTAGATACTTACTTTGTCTAAAAAAAGTATCATATCAATTTCAAAACAAATAATTTTATTATGATGGACTTGCAAATTTTGTGATTGACTTTGGGGGTCACAAACGTGGCCGTTTTTGTTTTCGCCATAACTTTAGTAAATTTTAATTTTTTTTAATAGGAGCACTGCTCTGAACGTCACTTGACGGCTATTTATAATCGCCCTTTTTCGTTGGAGCTAACGTTTTTGCATATAGGTAAGATTATTTTATTTCTGTGTCTGCTTCAGCTTTGTACAGCATAACGCGTCAACGACGTGTTTATAATCATGAAGTGATGGTGTACGATATCGATCTCGATTTTTAATATAAAGTTTGGTATAGTAATCAATATGCCTCTTTATAGATATCAACAGTCATAGATGTATTTTAGGTAATGTTTTGCGTGGTGTCCTAAACGTGGCTCGGTCTGTCTGTCTCCAGGCTTTATCTCAAGAACTGCTGTAGCTAGACTTCTGAATTTTTTTACAGATTATGTATTTCTGTTGCCGCTATAACAATAAATACTAAAAACAAAATAAAATTATTATTTAAGTGGGGCTCCAATACAACAAACATGTTTTTTTGGCCTTTTTCGTTCGATTTTAAGAAATGGCAACAGGTAGGCACATGAAATTTTCATAAAGTCCTCAATTATATGTGTACTTTAATAATTAATAATATAATAAAATGAGATTTTAAGGGGGGCTCTCATACATAAAACACAATTTTTAGCTTAATTTCGCTCTTTTATGGTACGGAACCCTTTGGGCGCGAGTCCGACTCGTACTTGGCCGATTTTTTAAATAAAAGTTTCATGATATTATATAATAATATACATTTGTTTAATTTTATCTACATTTACTACAGTAGTTTCATAGAAAATGTCACAAACATGGATATAATTATCCCAGACGTGGGTACTACATTTTTTAAAATTAAGTTTTCTAGAAAAGTATCCACTTCTAAGCTTGACCACTCATACTTAAATACTTCAAATTAACCCCTTAACATATTTGAACCATAAAACATATAAAATTTAAAATCAGTCATTTTAACACTTAAAATGAAAATGACCCATATATTTGTTACGGTACTTAGTCTAATAGCTAGCTAACCTAGGGACCTAGGTGCCAACCGGTCGTAACTCGTAACTCACATTGTATTGGTTTGAAACTTGAAAGCAAAGAAAGACATCACATTGCGTAAATAATGCGTAATAATCAACAAGCCAACATCTTACGTGAACTAATGTTACTTAATTCGATTACAGTATTGTTATATTATGTTAATTTGAAACTTACCTAATGGTCCAAGATCCGAAGATTCCGAGGATGCTTCGTCACTTATAACAGCAGCGATCTGGTACAACACCAGCACAAATAACACACCCAAATTTACAGTCGCCATCGCATTTAAAAACTATCCTTCACTAATTAGATGCACGAAAAATCCACCAATTGATTGGCACCACGATTGACCATAATCATAAGTTTTATTTCATTATTCACACATCACTGCACACAATAATCCAAATTCCAAAGTCAAAAATCCATGTGCGAAATACTGTTTTCGAACTTTTCACTTGCGTTCATTACAAAAATTAACACACGCACCGCTCACGACAGCGCGCATCCAACTGAAGACTGAAGTGCGGCGAAAATAAAGTGGCAACTGGGCACTGGCAACCAGGGTTGCCAATGACAATTTTCAGATTTCCCCAAAAATCATGGTCAAATTCCCCAAATTGGGGACAAAAAATTTGCTGATTCCCCACTAATTTCCCCACACAAGTTTTTTTTTTTAAATGAATCAATATTCTACTACCTGAGTATAATTTCCATTAGTATAGTCAATAATAATAAAAATTCAAACAGTTATCATGATCAATAAGTTTTATTTTATTTGTTTCACGCTACTTCATTTTTTTGTATAATACTTACCTTCAGCTGGAAAAAAACACTACAAAAAAAGAATAGTAGCAATATTGGTCAAAGCGTTCACACCTGTTACATGAGTCGTGACCAATGAAAATAGCGATACATTTTATATAAATAGATTGTTGAAATAACACCTCTTTAATATTATTTAAAAAAAATCAATATTTTGTGGAAAGCATTTTCATTGAAGGTTTTAACTTGACACTGCCCCTCATGTTTTAATTCCTTCTCTTGTAAGGTGCTGCTAAAAATTGTACAACGCCAGCGCAAAGCAAATCCCCTGCCTGATCATAAACAATATTGTCCATCTACTCGACTAGATGATACTAGACTTCTACGATCAATCGATTTAAAAAAATATGTTCGATGTGTCAATACTCAATTGCTAATTATGGAAAAAGATGTCAAAATGTGAAAATCCCCGCATTTTCCCCACATAATGCCAATCCCCAACCAATCCCCAATCAACTTAAAATTCCCCGCAGTTTGGGGAATTCCCCACAAATCGGCAACGCTGCTGGCAACAGCAAGTAGCAACTAGCAGCATGGCGCGCATGCGTCACACGTGTGGGAGAGGGATAGCACGAAAAACTACTTAGTAGAAGGAGCAAGACGAATTGCACGTTAGTGATGTAACTTGATATCGACAATAAAAAATAATAATTTCCAATCTTCGTAGTAATTTATATTTTGGTAATGTCACAGAATATAAGTGTTAAGTAATGTATTAAAATATGTTAAAATGATTAATAGTTTTTTATTATTAATATTCTGCTACATATTTTTAAGTAAATATAATGTAATATTTTTTAATAATACATAATTTATTTTATGTTAATAGTAATGACAAAAAATTAGTAAAATCCTGTTAAATACAGAGGATATAAAGTTATGGCCTTAAAATTTTATGATAATTATAATTATTAATTAATGTTCTGGTTAAATTGTCAGAAATCTTAATATTGTGATAATTAAGTGTGTTTAAGTAAGTATTGTGGAATATTGTTGCCTATAAGTTGTTACTTATTAAGGTTTATTTGTGAATATTCCTTAATAATATCAATATAGAGCAGAGCTGCTGTTCTGAATAAAATAATAACTAAGAATACTAAAATAACTTTTCTTTAATTTGTATTCAAAAGCAACTATCGATACTTTTTATTGATTATATTTAAGTACATGTCTAAACTTGTCTACAAATGAGTCGATCCCAGAATGTTTGGCCAAAGCAATTATATACCTTATAACTCACGCCATTAAGTTCAATTTGATTTGGAAGCAATACATAAACAGAGATAAAATTGAGTGAAGCGCCAGGCAATTTTGTATGCGGCCACGCGACGCATTCTTTGTTTTGTTTTTGTTGTTGTCGCAATTTTCTATACTCTATTATCTATGATAGTAGGTAAAAATTGAACCTTTTTCTTTACCGATTGTTTGTTAATTGTTATCTGGGACGGGGACCACTTATTGGGCCCACTTTTGGTATTCTTATTTCTTTGTTCTTGAAGATGATTCATTTGAAGAGGTCCAGGTTGGGTCCAGGTAAAATATTTTACAAAGTACCTACGTAAATGATATTATGACTTTTGCAAATAAGTAACTCAAGTGCTTTAATTTGTTTGTACTTTCTGAAAAAAATTGAGTAGACCCACTGTAGACCTTCCTAGTTCCTACCTAACTAAACTGTACTCGGCGAAACATGGCGATAGCAAGGTTATATGGCGATAGCGGTCATTGACTCCCTGTCAGAAACTTGTCAATTTCTATACAAAGCTGCAATTGACAACATCTGACACTTCACTGTCAATCGCGGTTTATATTATAGAAAATTACAACTTTTTGACAGGGAGTCAATGACCGCTACGGCCATGTTTCGCCGAATACAGTATAGTAAGTACCTAGCTTGGTTAGGAGTTAGGACTTAGGACTAAAGCACGGTACCTACTAGAAGATAAACGATCTCTCCTCACTCCTGCGGGATTCAGTATCTACGTAACCCATAGCAGGGTTTCTCAAACTTTCGACTCCACGAACCCCTGCTAAAATTTCCAGGTGACAGCGAACCCCTTACTAAGTAATGAAATGAAAATAAGGTTTTTATTTGAATAAAAGTTAACACATAAAATGGCAAAAAAGTGCCACGCGTGCTTGTCAGTTATCAAGAAACCATTACGTAAATCTCGTCGCGAACCCCCTGCCATCGAATGGCGAACCCCTAGGGGTTCGCGTACCCCACTTTGAGAAACCCTGCCATAGAAACTAATTAAGTTAAATCTGTGATATATATATATATATATATATATATATATATATATATATATATATATATATATATATATATATATATATATATATATATATATGATGAATGGTGAATGGTCGTTTTCGTCCATCTTCTCTGAGTTCATGACTGCGTTTGAACTAAGCGAGAATGTACATGATCGCATTCGGGCAAGGGGCTCTCGCATGAGACTCTTGCCCGAGAGCTCTCGGCGAGAGTGTACAGCGGTCATAAGACGTTATCACGTCAAAAAAAGATAAATACTAAATATGTAGCAATAATTAAGTAGAAACGGTAGTAAACACGTAGGAAAGCTAAAATCATGGCCGCCGTCTATAGTAAACATTCCCGATTGGACGCATTCCATTTAACAAAGCCTGCAGGACGAATGCCTTTGTTTTTTGCTGAGGCTCTTTGAAGATAGTCTTTTCTCTTCAAATGGATCTCGTTCGAATTTAGAATAGCGTATTTTTTTTTTGACGCTGCAAGTTGCAACAGTGCAATTTATGATTTCAGTAAATACTAAATATCCAGGCCCAGGGTAAGTAAGTAAGTATAATATTTTCCTAATATATATTATATATATATATATATATATATATATATATAATATTATTATATATATAATATTTTTAATAATAATATATAATAAATAATATATTTATTAAGTTTATTATTTATTATATATTATTATTATTATTATTTATTCTCGCTTAGTTCAAACGCAGTCATGAACTCAGAGAAGATGGACGAAAACGACCATTCACCATTCACCATGCATCGAAAGATATCATTGTAATCCTAAGATTTATAATCATATTTAATTTTATTTCTCACAGATAATGACTGATAATGACGTTTATTATTGTTATTTTTCTGTTCTACACTGTCCAACGGCGGGACTAGTACTGAAAGACGCGAGAGTGTACAGTAGTGCGCTCGTTTTCCTCGCGAGACCCTTTGTCTCGGGCGCAAAATACCGACAACGGACCGAGAGGGTCCGAGACAGGCGAGACGAGGCGAGCGCACCCATTTACACTCTCGCACTCGGGCCGCCTCGCTGTGTCTCGGCGAGAGTGTACAGCCGGCTTTATAATTCGATATGGGGTGCGCGCCCGAAAAACATGACAGTTCATGCGGCGTTACCACAATAGACATAACTACCAGTAGTTCGACTGCAAAGAAATGGACAGGTTTCAATATCTGTCAAATTCGTCGGGTTTGGGGGTGATAAGTTAGAGGCTGGCGCGCTGGCTGGTATAATTTATTTTTAAAAATAAGATTTTGAAATTGAATTCTGACAGTTTTCTTTGCATGTGCCAAAATATAAACAACAACTAAATTTGTAGGTAACGACCCTAGCGACGACTTTTGTCATAATACGTCAAACTTAAATTTTTTTACATCAGTTCTAAGTCGGCATACTCTATCATTCTGTCTACTCTGGCGTTACGCCGTTACCTCGCTGACAGCTCTCAGTAAGGCTCACCTGGGCCGCGCTCTTTGTTTCGATTATATATATTATTACGTATTTCGATGACTTAGAGAATACTTTTGTATGAAGAAGTTTGGTTAGTTATGACCTTTGATACATTGACCACACTCTGAATGAAAAATAAATAAACAATCTGTGAGCTATTAGTATTATTTCGGCTATTCAAAATTGTGCTCTATTTCCTACGTGTCAAGGTTTGACTTGTGCTTTGTTCGAAGATTTTACTTTTTACTACTTTAATTTATATTGTAGCGTTTTGCGAATAGTTTATTTAACTCATTATAAATATTTTTAAATTTTTCTGAACTGAGGGGTTAAGGCTATGAGTAAACCGACTTTACAGACAACCGATTTTTTAAATAAAATGCAATGCAATTCTACAGTCGCCCATCGACACTTGCTACAATCTAAATCAGAATACATAGTTTTCTTTCACATAATATGTCTGATTTCAGTGTTTTTTTAAATATTATTAATAATAATAATAACAATAGACATTTATTCAACAAAGTTCACAGTACACTACAATAAAACAAAGCCCACAACCATAAAGACAGAAAATGATAATAAAGAAGACATGCATTATATACTAACTAGGTACTAAGCCTATATTATTAAGTTTGTCTATTCACTAGCGATTTTTATTTTTCGAATAGAAAGTCTTCACCAGTGGCGTAACTATAGGATGGCAAAATGCCACGGGCCCCGGCCTCCGCTCCCGCGGCGCGGCGCGGCCCAAGAGGCCGTGGCCCGTGACTCGTGAGGTCATAAATTTTTTATACATTGTTTAATTACTAACGTGACGATTTTTACTGATAGGGCCCCATCAATTTGCCACGGGCCCCGGATGTTATAGTAACGCCACTGGTCTTCACTTATAAAATCGTAGTCACTAAGGGCTGGTTTACACGTATTAAGTAGATAAGTAGTTAACTAAATTTTAACTTAATTTAAAGTTACTTAGTTGCGTGTAAACACACAATTTAGTAGCAAGTTAAAATTTAGTAGCTACTTGCTTGCTTTAGTACTACTTGCTACTAAATTGTGTGTTTACACGCAATTAAGTAACTTAAAATTAAGTTAAAATTTAGTTAACTACTTATCTACTTAATACGTGTAAACCAGCCATTAAAAGTAAAAAAACATTAATGAATGTTGCATTCGAATTTCGAAATACGTAAACGTTCACAATCTTTCTTTTATAATATATAAATTTCTCGTGTCACAATGTTAGTCCACGAACTCCTCCGAAACGGCTTTACTGATTTTTACCAAATTTTACATGCATATTCAGTAGGTCTGAGAATCGGCTACTCGGTACTTTATATATTGATAAGAGCATTTGTTGAATAATTACAACTCGAGAAAAACGACGACCATGATAGAGATGGACGTTGCCATGGTGACATACTTATTTAGTCACTTCAATAAAATAATACGGGCGATATACTTTATAATATGGCAAAGAAACGTTTGCCGGGACAGCTAGTAATTTATAGATTTTCCTTCGAATTTGCAGTTAATTTCTTGCTGCTCTTTTGGTCTGGTTTGATTACTCTACTTTAGTAATAGCTCTTTTATGAATACGCTTAGACCAGATAAGACTTTTTATTGATTGGTCTGAGGGAATACGCTACCAAAAGATTTTGCACCGGGTAGGTATACCATGGTTTCGAAGGTGCTGACTGCTGGGAGAACTCCTGACTCTTTTAGATACAAGTTTGGGGGTTTCACTATTATTTTAAGGACTGAAGGCATATTATAATATGCTACTAAGCAAATTATATTCGTCATAATAATCCAAATATTATCTTTGTTTTCAGTTGTCTAGCTATCGCAGTTCTTGAGATACAGCCTGGAGACATAGGTACTGTTAGATAAGGTACAGAGAAATCTTAGTAATAGGGTCCCGTTTTTACCCATTGGGTGCGTAACCCTAAATTAAACATGCTTAATATGAATTCCGATAGTATTAAGATAATATACTATTAACTATCGGAATTCGGAATATTGGCTGACGGAACACATAAAAATATGAAAGTCCATTTAATTTTAAATGGAGTATGGACTTCATAGTTGATTTAAGAATTATGGTAATTATGAAGGGGACAGCGCGTACGCAGTCCCCACTACCAAAAATTACGCGTCCGAGTTATCCGCATTAGGGATAATCGCAGAGGTCAACCCAACCGCAGTGCAATGGAAGGGCCTCGCTCTGGGGGAACCGCCTTCTTGATCACGGTATCCCCTACGCCAGGTAAGTATGATTCCATCGACTCGGTCCGGGGTAGTCATTCTACGTTTTGCGTTTTCGATAGCGCGATGTAGAAGTCACGTCTAACTTGAGTGTGACCTCTATCGGCGAAATTGCGCACTACGAGGTAAGCAGCATCTGTCACAGGTTCGTTAGTCAATACATAGATGGCGCTCCTTGATATATGAAACAACTGTAGAGAGTAGACGCCGCCACAATCTTTACAATTTAAAATGCAAGAGTCAAATTAGATAATAATATTAGTTTTATTATGTTAACAAGAAACAATCAAAAGTAAAGAAAAAAATTAAATAATAGACAATAAAAGAAGAACAACGAGAAATCATAATACCATCGGAGAAATTGATTCATAGATTGATTCTAGTAACTATAATAATTTAAAGGGAGTGCCTCCGCTGCCGGTGCCGGTTGCTGAAATGGCTGCCGGCACCGTTTTCCGAACTCCGAAGTTTGCCGAAGTGACGCGATGTTTGCCGAATAGGCTGCCGGCGCCTATTCGGCAAACATCGTTTGTCAAATGACAGAATATAATGATCAAAAACATCGGTCTTGAGCTAAAGGACTATGAAAAGTACAAATCATAAGGTCATAAATGATATTGTATGTTACTAACGTAACTAGATTGGCAGTCTACGACAGAAACGCGTCACCACTTTGAAGATGCCTGCAGGCATATCTGCCACATATAATGACATAATAACATTATGGAGTGACATTGTCTTTTGGGCTATCAAGTGGTTACGCATTTTTTGCATCAGTTTGTAAAACATTGCCACTCTAGTATTTTAGAAACTCATTGTCATAAATAGTCATATTATTGTAAGGATGCATATTTGAATCCTAGTCGATCAGGGATTCTTAATGTTATTGTATTCTATTGTTGTCGCGATCAAAAACAAAATATTCTTTTTAGATTGCCCGAATAGTCTTTTTGTATCGTCCATTCAAAGGTGACAAGTCGGTTGTGAAAATGGAAATGTTAAAGGGAAATTTTCGTGCGATAATTTTTTACAACTTATGAAGGGGATTATCGCGACTTTAGCATATCGAGAGATCATTTCTGTGTTTGGTGATGCAGTACCATATCTAAGGATTATAGAACGCTTGTATTTAGAAGTTTAAAGTGGAAACCCTAGCCTCGGTGACCAGCCATGTGAAGGTCGTCCAAAAACCGCCATAACGCAAGAGAATATCGAAGCCGTTCGGCAGCTTATCCTCGAAGACAGTCTTGTGATATACCGTGAAATAGAGGCATCCGTGGGCATTTCAGGGACCACTGTCTAAAAAATCTTGCACGAAAAACTTAAAGTAAAAATGTTAATTTCTCGTTAGATACCTGATTGCTTAGAGACGTCCATAGAACAGCCCGTGTTAGTTTTTGTCGCAAAACTCTGCAGTGATTCAACCGAGGAGGGTCAAAGCTGCACGTTTATAAGTTGGTCAATAGTGACGGGTCTTGGATATATGCTTATGATACAAAATGTAAGCAGCAGTCAACTGTCTGGGTCTTCTAGAATGAGGCAAAATCGACAAAAGTCATGGGCTTACTGAGCACTTCAAAAAATATGTTTGCCTCCACTGTGGCAAAGAGTGGTCATATCGTCACTATTGTACTAGAACGTGTAGAATGTGTATTTAAGATTAAATTGTCGTACTTATCAGGAATATTTATCAATTAAGTAGTGGAGGGTTTGTTACATTGAAATTATTATAGTTACTAGAATCAATCTATGAATCAATTTCTTCGATGGTATAATGATTTCTCGTTGTTCTTCTTTTATTGTCTATTATTTAAATTTTTTCTTTACTTTTGATTATTTTTCCGACCCAAATATCGACCAATAGAATTGCACCATTCGACGTCACGTGGTACAACCTACATGGTATTATACTGATAATTTTTTGAAAATTTTCTCTGGTTACCACGTGACGTCGAATGGTGCAATTCTATTGGCCGACATTTGGGACGGAAAAATAATCCCCCGAATACCACACGAGCTTCAAAATTATCTGGCATTTCCCTCAAGGTTCCCTGCAAACAAATAAAGTCGTCAAGTTTAACCTGAAAAACTTGAATCCTTCATTTGTTTGCAACGAACCTATTGGGAAATACCCGATAATTTTGAAGCTCTTGTGGTATTATAAGTGATTGTTTCTTGTTAACATAATAAAACTAATATTATTATCTAATTTGACAATTGTAAAGATTGTGGCGGCCTCTACTCTCTACAGTTGTTTCATATATCAAGGAGTGCCATCTATGTATTGACTAACAAACCTGTGACAGATGCTGCTTACCTCGTAGTGCGCAATTTCGCCGCTAGAGGTCACTCTCAAGTTAGGCGTGACTTCTACATCGCGCTATCGAAAACGCAAAACGTAGAATGACTACCTCGGACCGAGTTTAGGAAATCATACTTACCTGGCGTAGGGGATACCGTGATCAAGAAGGCGGTTCCCCCAGAGCGAGGCCCTTCCATTGCACTGCGGTCGGGTTGACCTCTGCGATTATCCCTAATGCGGATAACTCGGACGCGTAATTTTTGGTAGTGGGGACTGCGTACGCGCCGTCCCCTTCTTAATTCACGAAAACCAACTTATAGTCTATATTCCATAGATTAACCGATTCGTGGCCAATGCCGCGCCCAGCGCGTCATTCAAAAAGTTTTAGTGAGGCCGATGACGCGCCAGACGCGGCATATAAGAATTGTTAAAAAACACGTTAAAACTAATTTATTATACTGTAATTACAATTCCCTTGTCTAAATATACATGTTGAACTCAATTTTATGCGTGGCCGTTTATTTTAGAATTAAAGGCTACTAGTCAGAGATCGTCAATCATTGGTTCACTCGAAGAATCCTTACTTTTCTGCGATTAGCGTATTTATGAAACTTTTTTTTCTTATTAACACTCATCTTCATCAGCGTCAGTAATTTAACTTCGATGCTACTGTCTGTTGAGTTATTTTTTGCGTCATGACAAATACGAGAACTTTCAATTACTTAATGTCCTTTTCAATGTAAAGTTTTGCAATATTGAGTGACTATATTCTCGAAAACTTTCATTCTCCTTATTGTCGTTTTCCAGTCAATTTTCATTTGAGTATGTTTGTAAATCGTGGCTGGCTATATTCAGGAAAGTCATTATATTCCTGCTGATTATCCAAAACAAACGTATTTCATTTGTTTAAATAAACGATTTTCTGAGTGCTCTTAAATTTTAATACAAATTTATATTGTCATAGCTACACAACTACTCTAAGTTATATTTTATTCTTCAACTAAAATAGATGAAGTTGCTAGTCATAATAAATCCCACAACCTTTACAGAAAAACTATCATGCCTATTGATTTGTGCTTTAACATGTAATTAGGGTTCTAACTTCCGTACCCAAAAGATAAAAACGGGACCCTATTACTAAGGCTGGCCTCACACAGCCGGAACGTCTCTCTGAATAATTCATAATCGCAAATTCATAATCAAAATTTCGGCACCTTGCCTCACACACATCTTTGAAAATAAGATTGATCAGTAGTCTCATGATTCCTGGCACATATTTAAACGTCTTTATGGAAGAAGAATTAATACTAATAAATATTATTTTTCTTTTACTTTCGTTTTCACTTAATGTTTCCCAATTTGGAATTAAACTTTTAAGAATTTCCAACCACGCTATGTTTTTTCCCTGTCATGGTAATCCTCAATGGATGTGTCCTATATTTCAATGCTTAAGATTAAATTTTCCGTGTCAGCCATCACGCCAGCAGGTCACAACACGTCCAGGGGTTAGCTTCTTGCAGTGTCAACTGAAATAATTCATAATCTGATTCCAGTATGTGTGTGCCGCTCTATTAAAATGTATGGGAATACGCGCGTTATGAAATCATAATCTTAAATTTATCGATCCGGAATTCAGAACGCTCGTCAGTATCATTCTTACAGATCGATCTGAGAAACATAATCTGAAAAAAATCAGAATGTGTACGTGGAGCATACTTACTGATATTGTATGGAATTCCAGTCTTTCTGAATTAATAATATGAATTCAGAAAGACATTCCGGCTGTGTGAGGCCAGCCTAAGACTTCGTTGTCTGTCCGTCTGTCTGTCTGTCTGTCTGTCTGTCTGTCTGTCTCCAGGCCGCAACTCAAGAACGGTAATAGAATTGAAATTTTCACGGATTATGAATATCTGTTGCCGCTATAATAACAAATACTAAAAACAAAATAAAATTAAATAAATAAAATAAAAAATGAAGGGGGGCTCCCATACAAAAACATAATTTTCGGCATAATTTTGCTCTATAATGGTACGGAACCCTTCGTGCGCGAGTCCGTGTTATATGTGTTATCATCAGTCAGTCAAGGTGTGACGACGTGAGCCCTCACAAAGCTCGGCTTTTAGTAACCAGCACTAATTAAAATCATTAATACCTACATACTCGTATGAGCAAAATTTGTGCCAAAGGTTGACGACTACTTACACATTTTGTTAACAGTATGAATTACTACTTTTATACGCCATATCAGCTTTGAATTACAACTAATACGAACACTGCACACAAAATTTATCTTTTCCCTCTCTGATTTACGCCTATTTACAATAAAATATGCATAAAACACAACCAGTGGCCAATGCCGCACGTGGCGCGTCATCGTTTAGCAGAGCCGATGACGCTTATGGTGCGTCATCGAACAAAGTACTTGGCCTGTCGTAAGAATTTGTTGAAATGAAGGTGGCAACGAATCGGTTAAAATTAAATGGACTTTATTTATATTCCATTTTTTTATGTGTTCCGTCAGCCAATATTCCGAATTCCGATAGTATATTATCCTAATTCTATCGGAATTCATATTAAGCATGTTTTATTTAGGGTTTCGCACCCAAGCAATGGGTAAAAACGGGACCCTATTACTAAGATTTCTCTGTACTTTGTCTAACAGTATGTCTCCACTCTCCAGGCTGTATCTCAAGAACTGCGATAGCTAGACAATTGAAAACAAAGATAATAATTGGATTATTATGACGAATATAATTTGCGTAGCAGCATAATTATAATATGCTTTCAGTTCTTAAAATAATAGTGAAACCCCCAAACTTGTATTTAAAAGAGTCAGGAGTTCTCTCAGCAGTCAGCACCTTCGAAACCATGATATACCTACCCGGAGTACCCGGTGCAAAATTTTTTGGTAGCGTATTCCCTCACACCAATCAATAAAAAGTCTTATCTGGTCTAAGCATATTCCTAAAAGAGCTATTACTAAAGTAGAGTAATCAATCCAGACCAAAACAACAGCAAGAAAAAACTGCAAATTCGAAGGAAAATCTATAAATTATTGTGTCTTGTGAACGTTTGGTGAACATTTACGTATTTCGAAATTCGAATGCAACATTCATTAATGTTTTTTTACTTTTTATTAAGTATACGGTGACTACGATTTTATTAAAAGTGAAGACCAGTGGCGTTACTATAACATCCGGGGCCCGTGGCAAATTGATGGGGCCCTATCAGTAAAAATCGTCACGTTAGTAATAAAACAATGTATAAAAAATTTATGACCTCACGGGCCACGGCCTCTTGGGCCGCGCCGGAGGCCGGGGCCCGTGGCATTTTGCCATCCTATAGTTACGCCACTGGTGATTCGGAAAATGAAAATCGCTAGTGAATAGATAAACTTAAATAAACATAATTATATTATACATATAGGCTTAGTACGTCTAGTTAGTATGCATGTCTTCTTTATTATTTTTGACGTGGCAACGTCTTATAATATAATTCGATATGGGCTGCGCGCACGAAAAAACATGACGCAATATGCGGCGTTACATCGCTCTGAGGCGTTCCATTTAAGGCTATGACGTTGTCACGTTCAACTATCATCAGTAAACTGACTTTACAGACAACCAAGTTCGAGTAGAGTTCGAGTCGAGTTCGAGTCGTGTTCGAGTCGAGTTCTCGTATTGTAAGGGTTTCGATTTTAATTTAAAAAAACGATTTTTTAAAAATCGATTTTCATAAAAAATGGGTTAAAAATTTAATCGATTGTAAGGGTTTCGATTAGTTAAAACATCGATTTTTTAATAATCGATTTTTATAAAAATGGGTTTCGATTAATTAAAAAAATCGATTTTTTAATAATCGATTTTCATAAAAAATGAGTTAAAAATTTAATCGATTGTAAGGGTTTAAATGATTTTTTAAAAATCGATTTTCATAAAAAATGGGTTAAAAATTTAATCGATTGTAAGGGTTTCGATTAATTAAAAATATCGATTTTTTAAAAATCGATTTTCATAAAAAATGGGTTACAAATTTAATCGATTGTAAGGGTTTCGATTAATTAAAAAAAACGATTTTTTAATAATCGATTTTCATAAAAAATGGGTTAAAAATTTAATCGATTGTAGGGGTTTCGATTAATTACGAGGGCGGCACTGAAAATTTCGGGCATCAAGGAAGTGATACAACATTACTATTTAAAAATGTGTTTATTGCTTTTCGAAGTATTCTCCTTGAAATTTGACACATTTTTCCATACGATGGAACCAATCATTGAAGCAACCATACCATTCGGAAGTTAGGGTCTCCAAAATGACCGTTTTGTAGGCGTCCACAGCTTCTTCAGGTGATGAAAATCTCTGACCATGCAATTTATTCGTTATTTTAGAGAAAGTATAGAAATCATTAGGGTTAAAGTCGGGGCTCTACGGCGGATGGTCTAATAATTTTATGTTTTCTTGCTCTAAAAACTCTTTTGTTCTGTGCGCGGTGTGAGAACTCGCATTGTCGTGATGGAGGATGATGCGGCGGTTGCAGTTCTCTTTACGGAGTTCAGAAACGACCTGTGGCAAACAAATGCTAGCGTACCATTCTGCACTAACTGTTCTTTGTCCCTCAAGAGGAATAGTCGCAATATGGCCGGTTTTGGAGACAAACGTGGCCACCATTTTTTTTGCAACACTCCATGAACGAACAATTTTTGTTGGCTTTAACTCATTTTCGAACACCCAAACTCGTGACTGATTTTTAGTTTTGGGTTCGTACGCGTATAACCAGGATTCGTCACCTGATATGATGTTGTGTACAGCATTTGAGGATCCTGAGTGGAATCTTTCGAGAGTTCTGACGCACCAAGTAACGCGAGCCGCTTTTTGCTCTTCACAGAGCAAATGCGGTATCCATCGGGAAAACGACTTTTTTAAACCTAATTGTTCATGCAATATTATTTGTATTTGACTCAAGCCAATGTCTAAAGTTGCCTGAATTTCGCGGTATGTCACATGTCGATCTTCCTCAACCAGCTTACGCACAACATCAACGTTTTCTTGGGTGACTGCAGTTTTTTGACGACCTTGACGGGGATCATCACTGAGCTTGACACGTCCACGTTGAAATTCAGCAAACCAGCGATAAATTGTGGTTTTGAATGGGGCTTCATCACCAAATGCAGAAATCATCCGATCAACACACTGTTTTTGTGTTAAACCACTTCGAAAGTCATAATAAATCATCGCTCTAGAATTTTCTCGAGTCAATTCCATTTTCTCAACGACTACACAAGTTTGACAAGACCTTGTGACAAGACCTCCAAGACCGAGAATCTTTTTTTAAATAAATAAATGGTATTGGATCAATTAAAAAGATTTTAATATGACTGGAACAGTGAAAATATTCCATTCCCGATACTTTTAGTGCAGCCTATGTAAAAGAATCGATTTTCATAAAAAATGGGTTAAAAAATGCACAACGTTAATAATCTCACTACAATTGCGCATATTAAAAACGATAGTCCCAGAGCGTATAAAAAAACTACACGAAGCAGATTATCATGGCTTGTTTGACTACTGTAAAATCATGCCTATTCATAAAAAAGTGGATTATACCATACTGCTAGAAGAATATTTTAATGACAATTTAAAAAAATCTTACATACCTAATTATACTAAAACCCGTAGTGCAGCTAAACCTAAATTAGAAATACCTAAGTATAACAATCTATATGGAAAACGCAGTCTTGAATATATATTGCCAAATTTAATAAACCAATTACCCTTAAATGTAAAAAATGAAATTACCCAAAAAAATATTAAAAATAAACTGAAATCCCATTTTATTTCCGTATAATTTAGTTAAAATAAATGCATAAAATAATAACTGGAGGGACATACATACAGATTACAGACAGACAGACACAATTTAAATGTAAGGACAAATCACACACTATAATAAATAAATTATAAAAAAAAATCTAAAAAAAAAAAAAAAAAAAAATTATATAATATTATAATAATTAATAACTCATAGTAATCAATATTGGTAGCACTCTGTATAAGGCGTCGATTAGAGACCGGTTTCCTGCAGGCTGCACGATGCAATTTGTTGTTAAATAAACAAAGCGCGGGCGAAGGCGTGCCGCGTGCCAATCGAAGCTCCTGTAGGTATCTGTAGTGTCAATGCAAAATTGTTTACCCTTAAGTACTCGAGTGTTTAGGATTAAAATATAATATTAGGTGTAGTTACATGCTAAATTGTGTATTTCTTTGTATTATGAAATGATGGCGGCTAATGGTACACGGTAAAGTTTCTATAAGCTTATGTTGTACCATCAAATCATTGCTAATTTATGTTGTAAGTACTTCTATTAATAAATAAAAAAAAAAAATCAAGTTTTCACTTCTGCCGGCACTCCCGGAGTGCAACCCGTCTTTTTTTCCTAGCAAATTTATTTTCAGTCTTTAGTCTCCATGCTTACTTTGCCTTTTCTTATTTATTTATTTTATTTAATACTTTATTGTGCACAAGAAACAATTACAATATAACAATTTACACAGTAAAACGACACAAAGGGTCTGCTTATTTCTATAGAAATCTCTTCCAGCAGCCCTACGGAGAGAGATAGGATTGAGACAGCAGATAGAACGTGCACTATAATTAATAATATGAATACGTACAATGTACAAAATATAAACAGATAAGGCTATAATATATATTTTGATATTACGCTAAGTAAACACTGAATTATAACTATAATATAAAAAAAATGTAAATAATAAAACAATATAATTATATACAATATACATAATACATAATAAATATAATACTAGTATTTAAGTGGATTGAGATTCGAGGTAATGCTCTTTCAAGCGTCTTTTAAAAACAGCGATGGTGGGACTGTCACGAATGGTGTGAGGGAGCGAGTTCCACAATCTGACAGCATGAACAGTAAATGAGTAGGAGTAGAAGTTGGAACGATGTGAGGGGAGGGAAAGATTTGAACGGACGTTGGACCTACATGGAAGATCGGGAGAACGGGAAAAATTGAACCTGTCAAGGAGATATGCAGGAGCGAGAGGATTGTACAGGATGTTGTAAAGTAAGGAAAGGATGTGGGAGTTACGGCGGAGACGGATTGGTAGCCACTTGAGCTTACAGCGCTAGGCCGAGACATGATCAAACTTTCTCAAACCAAACACGAAACGTATACAAAGATTCTGTAAACGCTCGAGTCTAGTTAGTTGTTCCTCAGTGGCGTCCAGGTAACAGGTGTCGGCGTAGTCAAGGATGGGAAAGATGAAGGTCTGGACAAGGAATATTTTGGTTTGTATAGGTAGGAAGTTTTGGAGGCGCTTCAACGTGTGTAGCGAAAAATGTATTTTCCTGCTCACTTCGGACACTTGCGGGTTCCATGTCAGATTGCTGTCTAGAATTATGCCTAAATTTTTGGCCGAATCTGTGTAATTAATTACAGCACCATCGAAAGTTACACTAGGCACATTACATAACCTTTGAGTCATGTATCTGCTACCTATAATCATAGCTTGCGATTTGTTGGGGTTAACCACCAAACCGAAAGACTTAGCCCAGTTAGCTATACGTTCGAGATCGGAGTTTAGGTCTTCGACTGCAGAGATGATGTCAAGAACGTGTGAATGACGGTAGATTTGCAAGTCGTCTGCGTAGAGATGGAAGTGGGATGTAATTATTGAAGTGATATTGTTTATAAAAATAGAAAAGAGGAGGGGAGAAAGGAAGCTACCCTGGGGTACACCCGCATCAAGATCGCACCAGTCCGAGGTAGTCTCGCCGGAGCGGACCCGCTGCGAGCGTCCCCGAAGATATGAATCAAACCAATTAATCACTGAAGGTGATAAGTTAATGGAGCGCAGGATAGAGAGGAGGATGTCAAAGTAAACAGAATTGAACGCACTGCTAAAGTCGAGCAATACCAGTATGGAGACACATTTATTTTCTAATGCAAGGCGTAGATCATCAGTGACCTTTAGTTTTTTCTTCTTTCTTTTCTCATCTCTCCTTTTTCTTTTTTTACAATCGATTTTTAGATCAGTACAAGGTCTAATATTAGACACCATGTCCATTTTTAGGTGCAGTAGTTCTAAGTTCTTAGATTGTTAATAGAATTATAGGCCTACCAGAATCTGATGGCAATTTTTGACAGCAAATTTTTAAAAAATATCCTAAATCATTGGATATATTTTTATATTTGCATGTTTAATACACAGATTAGCTGCTAAAAGAAAAGGATCAAAATGTTTTATTTCAATTACCCCGGTATTGCTAGAGACTAGAGTCAATTTATTTTCTCACTTTTTATAATAATAAGGTGTAATCCCTATTCAGATATTTAAGTCTCTTGATACCCTCCAACTGCCCCATAATTTAGTCTATAATATTAAATACTTGTCGTATAGTAAGAAAGTTTTTACAAACAGATGATGAGCTAACAACATTACATACACCACAAACACAACCAAATTCACACATTCATACATCACACATATCACAACCTGATCATACAACACATCACCCTTTGCCTGCCACACCGTCCCTTCATACTAACAATTTAAATTTTTAAGTATTTACCTGGTATGTACTTGGCTTCGGCCCGTACATACTAGTTTGCCGGTGAAAACCGAGAAATTCAGAATAAAAACATAATAATAATAATAAACATTTATTCAGGAACTTTTGCCATCAGATTCTTGTACACCTATATATTATCAGAGAGTAGTGATGATTTTTGCAGTAGAATAAAGTACAAAATAACTTTAGTATGTATTGCAAAACTCAAAGATGAGATCCATGTCATCTATTAGGTTTTCTTACAGTTTCGAGAACTAATAGTAGACATCCTTTATATTGTTAGAAAAAATTAATAAAAAATCTTAAATAAACATTAATTAGTGTATACAACATGACCATTAATCCAATGAAATCAATAGAAATTACAAAAAATCTAATAAATGTATTCAAAACTATATCCTTCCAATATTATCCTATAACCTGACATAGTGCAGAGAATGAGTACGCTGAAGTGGAACTGGGCTGGTCACGTAGCTCGTATAACAGACGATCGCTGGAGTAAACTTACTCTGGAATGGAGACCAAGGCTGGGAAATCGGGGTGTAGGTCGACCTCCAACTAGGTGGGACGACGATCTCCGTCTAGTTGCGGGTCCATGTTGGATGCGAGTGGCAGGAGATCGGTCATCTTGGCGTTCATTGAGAGAGGCCTATGTCCAGCAGTGGACGAATATAGGCTGATATAATAATATCTATGGACGTTTCACACCGCGTCAGTCTGGCCCTGTGGTAAGTACCTGAAGGACTTGTGTTACGGGTACCAGACAACGGAAATATATTTAAAACTTTTATACTATACTTAAATTTAAGATTTTTATTATATGATACACATATTTAATACACACCCATGACCCAGGAACATTGAAAACTTTTTGTTCCGTCGGCGGGATTCGAACCCGCGACCCCCGGCTTGAGCTACCGACAGCCCACCCACTGAGCCACAGAGGTCGTCGAATATGATGATATGATGATATCATATAAACTATTTGCTAAGAAATTGCCGAGTGCGTGTTGACGCGGTTATATTATTTACGAAAACTGATCCCATTTTAAAATTTTGTTCCCGAAGGCGTCTCTAATATATTTTTTCAATTTAACAGATAGCTTGAGAAGCTTATAAAATTTACAGTGGTGAGAAATAATTAGAGTAATTCTTATTTTTATGGTATTTTTGTCATAAGTGTCATCTATTAGTTCAGTGTCTAGCGTTAGGTACTTTCCCTTAACTAGATCAAACCCCGAAAGCGCGTCTAATTGCTTCTTGTGAAATTAATACTGTAAAAATGTCTATACTGCAGTCGCCAGAGGTTTTAACCTCCGAAAACTGTAATAGTGAAAGGATTTTTGTTTTGAGGTGTCATTTTCTTTTTTACACTACAACTTGCAAAGTTTACCAAAAATTTTTTTGTGCTTTTTATTTGTTAGTTACTTAATTAAAAATTAATATTTCACCATAATTATATAAAACCGGCTCCGAAAAAAAATTTTTTTTCTTGTTCCTGTTATTTAATAACTCTTATCCGATTGTTTACGATGAAAATTAACCAAATACACAATTTTTAAAAAAAAAAGTTTGCTTTGCTAAGCTAAATACGACTATAAGGTTTTTGCAAATTTTTTAGAGATTAACGCTCGTCGTAACCTAGATAAAAGAGTTTGGTTGGATTTAAGGGTTGTAACGAAAAGTGTGTCAAACTGACTTGTTGTGCGTGTTTAATTTTTAGAGAAATTATAACTTTTAAGTACTTAAAAACGTTTAAATATCTCCAAAAATGTGTAAAATAGACCGAAAATATTTTTTCTATATTTGTTGAGAATTTATTTAAGTGAGAGCTAAAACATTAAATGCATCGACAAATTTAAGATTTTTTCTAGTTTTTGAAATATATATAAGCTTCCTACTTAAGGCCAGAAAAAAATTGTGTGCTACAAATCTCATGTACATACTAAAGACGCATGCTGCGACCTATGTTTGGAAAATGCTTACCTGAATGCAAAAAATATCAGTTCTTAAACTAATTTGTATTTTTTTCCTTTAAGTATGTTTTAGCAAATATAATTAATGAAAAAAAAAATAAGAAATCAATTTTATTCTGTAAAAACCTAACCAAAAAAATAACATAAGTACAGATTTTCTTCGAAATATCCGTGTTTATATATATAGTTTGTGCTACATTTTCAGAAAATTTAATAAAGTAAGAGCTAAAAAGTTATACACATTAAGAAATAGAAGGCTTTGTTAAGCCTAAAAAATAATTTTAAACTTCCTATTTAAAACCAAAGAAAAATTGGAACGCCATTTACCTGGCGAGGCACACAACAAGCAGTAAGCACATTTGGAGGTATGCTCATCTAGTACATACAAAAATATTAATCTTTTATATAAATTATATATTTTTTTCAACTTATTTTATTTCTTTGGAATATAGGCAACGATACAAATCAAAAAAATAATGAAATATATATTTTTTTCTATATATTTAAAAGAAAGAAGTATGCAATTTTTCTTCTAAATTTTACAGTTTATGAGTTTACTTGAAGTGGAAGAGAATAATTTAAAAATCAAAAGCACAAAATTTCAATAGGTAAACTTTATTATTTATGTTATCAGCTACACATTCCTTTTTTTCATTTCAATTTTCATCCACTATTGCAAAAATCGGAGGTTTGCACGATTTTTACGCTCTGGGAACTCCACTACTAGTTAATATTGAGTACTATTAATATAATTGTTGGCGAAAACTGAAATCAATTTAGTTGTTGTTTTATGTTGTTTACACTAGATTGTAAATTATTGCAAATAATTAAAAATTGCAAAGACTGTGCAAAGCGCGACATGATGGCTTTCGGAATTGATCACCGCAACTGGGAAAGGCTCGCGGAAAACAGAACAGATTGGCGCAAACGGATAATGGAGGGTAGCAAGCTTTGCGATGATGCCTGGTTCCAAGCTCTCAAAGACAAAAAACACAAAGTCAAAGTCTATGTTCTGTACCATCAACCCCTAATAATTTATTCGTTAGTCGACTGTGGTCGTCTATAATGTCGCTCACGTATCGGCTTGCACAGCCATTAAAAGAGCTGTTTTAACGCAGACCTTTTATTGTCTATTTTTTTCTTTACTTTTGATTGTTTCTTGTTAACTTATTCAAACTAATATTAACTAATAATAATTTGTCTGAGCTTGAGTTCTAAATTGCAAAGATTGTGGCGGTCTCTAAAATTTAGTTCCTAAGATATGTATCAAGGAGCGCCATCTATGTATTGAACAGCGAACCTGTGACACATGCTGCTTATCTCGTGGTGCGCAATATCGCCGTTAGAGGTCATTCTCAAGTAAGGCGTAACTTCTACATCGCGCTATCGAAAACGCAAAACGTAGAATGACTACCCTGGACCGAGTTCAACAAATCATACTTACCTGGCGTAGGGGATACCGTGATCAAGAAGGCGGTTCCCCCAGAGCGAGGCCCTTCCATTGCACTGCGGTTGGGTTGACCTCTGCGATTATCCCTAATGCGGATAACTCGGACGCGTAATTTTTGGTAGTGGGGACTGCGTACGCGCCGTCCCCTTCAAGAATATCAAAAAAATAGAACATCCATGCAGATTACAGAGCACTCCGAGTGACCCTGAAAGCAGTCCCGAGTCTAGTTCTTTGACGTGAGCGTAGGTTGCGGATATTTTTATGTATAATTTTTCGTGGGTAGGTACTCTTCATTTTGATAATAATATTAGTAATTAGACGAACAAGAATTTCCTCTACGAAAATTCTCGAAAGTGATAGCTAATCGCCGTGCTAGGGCTACCAGAGATGGAAAGGATTTAATATTTCGATTTGATAGTCCTGAAATATGGGATTGTTCTATTATTTGTAGGAACCCTAACCAGCTGCTGATCTTTTGTATATTGATGGGTTAACCGTTGTTAGGTATATATAATTTTAAGGGGGTGACAGACGTGCGAGTAAGTACCTACGCGGAGTTATGGGCTATGGCTCGACGATCTTAATCGCCTGTGTGTCAGCATAGAGCCGCGAGCCGCGAGCCTGGGGGCATGGTAATCCAGTGCAGTGTAAGCGTCATGTACGCGAGCCGAGTAAGTTCGCGAACTTAAAAGTTAAAACCCGCGTACTTTAAGTTCGTACGTCTATCAGACCTTTAAGAGTAATAATTATTACCCTACAAATAGAATAATCCATAATATTTTAGGACAATAAAATCGTAATATTAAATCCTTTCTATCGCTATTCTCTGTTAGCTACCACTTTCGACATTTTACGCACAGGAAAATGGAAATTAATGTTGTTCGTGAATCGTGTCATCAAAATGAAGCTGCTCACGAAAAATTAGCTTGATAGTAATAAAAAAGAAATCTAGGGAGCCTGTACAAAATGGCTAGTACAGGTTTGAAATAAAAATGAATTTTCAATGTTAGTCTCGCTATAAGTTATAACTCGAAAACGGCTGAACCGATTTGGCTGATTTTAGTTTAGTTAGTGGACGTCCAGGGAAGGTTTATATAATATATTATAATAAGAAGGAAGTGATACGATGTTCATCGGGCCATCTATGTAATAGTCCAGGTAAATAGCTGATAATGTCCGTACGCGATGTTCATCGGGCCATCTATGTAATAGTCCAGGTAAATAGCTGATAATGTCCGTACGCGATGTTCATCGGGCCATCTATGTAATAGTCCAGGTAAATAGCTGATAATGTCCGTACGCGATGTTCATCGGGCCATCTATGTAATAGTCCAGGTAAATAGCTGATAATGTCCGTACGCGATGTTCATCGGGCCATCTATGTAATAGTCCAAGTAAATAGCTGATAATGTCCGTACGCGATGTTCATCGGGCCATCTATGTAATAGTCCAAGTAAATAGCTGATAATGTCCGTACGCGATGTTCATCGGGCCATCTATGTAATAGTCCAGGTAAATAGCTGATAATGTCCGTACGCGATGTTCATCGGGCCATCTATGTAATAGTCCAGGTAAATAGCTGATAATGTCCGTACGCGATGTTCATCGGGCCATCTATGTAATAGTCCAAGTAAATAGCTGATAATGTCCGTACGCGATGTTCATCGGGCCATCTATGTAATAGTCCAAGTAAATAGCTGATAATGTCCGTACGCGATGTTCATCGGGCCATCTATGTAATAGTCCAGGTAAATAGCTGATAATGTCCGTACGCGATGTTCATCGGGCCATCTATGTAATAGTCCAAGTAAATAGCTGATAATGTCCGTACGCGATGTTCATCGGGCCATCTATGTAATAGTCCAAGTAAATAGCTGATAATGTCCGTACGCGATGTTCATCGGGCCATCTATGTAATAGTCCAGGTAAATAGCTGATAATGTCCGTACGCGATGTTCATCGGGCCATCTATGTAATAGTCCAAGTAAATAGCTGATAATGTCCGTACGCGATGTTCATCGGGCCATCTATGTAATAGTCCAAGTAAATAGCTGATAATGTCCGTACGCGATGTTCATCGGGCCATCTATGTAATAGTCCAGGTAAATAGCTGATAATGTCCGTACGCGATGTTCATCGGGCCATCTATGTAATAGTCCAAGTAAATAGCTGATAATGTCCGTACGCGATGTTCATCGGGCCATCTATGTAATAGTCCAGGTAAATAGCTGATAATGTCCGTACGCGATGTTCATCGGGCCATCTATGTAATAGTCCAAGTAAATAGCTGATAATGTCCGTACGCGATGTTCATCGGGCCATCTATGTAATAGTCCAGGTAAATAGCTGATAATGTCCGTACGCGATGTTCATCGGGCCATCTATGTAATAGTCCAGGTAAATAGCTGATAATGTCCGTACGCGATGTTCATCGGGCCATCTATGTAATAGTCCAGGTAAATAGCTGATAATGTCCGTACGCGATGTTCATCGGGCCATCTATGTAATAGTCCAGGTAAATAGCTGATAATGTCCGTACGCGATGTTCATCGGGCCATCTATGTAATAGTCCAGGTAAATAGCTGATAATGTCCGTACGCGATGTTCATCGGGCCATCTATGTAATAGTCCAGGTAAATAGCTGATAATGTCCGTACGCGATTTTTTCAAACTGTATAGTCCGTCAAGAAAGTGAAGAAATTAAAAAGTGGCAACATCGTAGTGTCATCCCTTTTTTCTTAGATTGATTTGAAAGGGATGACACTACGATGCTGCCACTTTTTAATTTCTTCACTTATGAGTTTTGAGTCTTGACAGACTATATTATCTTCTAATATTTAAAATTCTCGTGTCACAGACCACAGTGTTTGTGCGCGAACTCCTCCAAAACGGGTCAACATGACACCGTATTGACATGATCCGACCAAATGACGTTGGTACTTGGTCTGTCAACTGCCTAGGAATCAATTTCGTCCATGGTACATTCGTTAGGCCTGCCGCCTGAGAATAGGTTTTATCTACTTTTTATATTGAATTAAATAATTACCCGTTTCGAATAAATCACACCTGATGATGATTTATTCGAAACCGGTCGTGTATAAAACAATTTTGTAATAAATATAATATCGCGAGCACCGGTATTCGCGAGAACAAAAGAATACAATGGGAATTCCTAGACCCTCCGATCGAAGGATTAAAATAAAGTGGAATAGGTGCAAGTAAAGTGTATATTAAGTAATTATTTAATTGAACATGAATTTCCACTGAGAAGTGACATTACGAGTACATTCAATATCATATTTTTAATAATATGTATTATTGATGCTAGAATTAATTTATATTATGGCAAAACAAAATTTGCCGGCTCAGCTTGTTTATTAATCCATACTTAATACTTAATTAGTTAATAATATTATAAATGCGAATGTGTGTCTGTCTGTCTGTCTGTCTGTTACCTCTTCACGGCCAAACCGCTGGACTGATTTTGCTGAAATTTGGTATGGGGATACTTTGAGTCCCGGGAAAGGACATAGGCTACTTTTTACCCCGGAAAAATGTACGGTTCCCGCGCGATAAACGAGTTTTGGAGCTACGGAGTTGCGGGCGTCATCTAGTTAATAAATAAAAATAACTGAATTAGTTTTATGTCGTGAAATAAAAAACAACTTAATACAAACGCTATTATTATCAACCTTCTCCATAATTTTCGGGCAATGGCTGAATTTTTCCAGGTTTTAATCTCTTTGTCCTTCGACTGACCGTTGGTTTTGCTGTTGTAGTAGTTGTAGTAAGTGACGAATATTCAGTATAAGATGTAGGTGCAATTGTTGTAGTATATTCTATTATATCTGCTCTATTAGATATCACTGTAAGCGGTGTTTTTGCAGGCGTGCTTGTGCTGAGTATAGTTGTAATAACCAAATTTGCAGAATTTGCGTTTTGCTTAGAAATTTCATTTACTGCATTAATTGTAGTTTGCGTTGCCTGTGTATTTAGTATACTAGTAGTAGTTGGTTTTGTAGTCGACTCACTTGCTATACTGGTCGTTGTTTGTGTGTTGAGCGCACTTGTAGCGGATTTGGTAGTACGCATATTTGTTTTACCGGACATTGTTTGTGTGTTGAGCGACCTTGTTGTAGTCGATCCTGTAGTACGCAAATGTGTTTTGCTGTGTGATGTTTGTGTACTTCGCAAACTTGTGGCACGTAATTTCGTAGTAAGCTTAGTTGTTTTGCTCGGTGTTTGTGTAATTATTTTGCGCAAAGTTGTTTTGCTAGGCGTTGTTTGTGCAAATACTGCATGCAAAGTAGTTTTGCTGGGAATTGTTTGTGTAGAAGTTGAAAGTATTGTATGCGTTAGATTTTTTAAAGACGAAGTTCGCCATTTTGATGTTCTACTGCGTGATGTAACAGGTCTTGTGACGGTTATCCTAAGTTTCATCTTCTCTGCTGTTATAGCAGATGCTTTTCCGGCGATTAGCTCTTTCATTACACTCTCTGGTACCCAATGACCAGGTATCATGGATTCCACCGGGTTTTGTATAAAGATCAGATCTTCTTTCTCTCCCTCTTCTGCTTTTACGCCACATAATGTAATTATTATTAACGTAATAACCATGAAGTTATCTAGATACACTGAAAAAAAAATATAATTGTCGACGCACAATACTTAATAATTAATTCTATTTTTTTATTTAAGCGAAAATTTACAAATTAAGATTTTATAATATTTTGTTTTAAATGAAGTAAAAATTTTCGTTAAGTTAAATGTTTATACTGTAGTAAAATTAAATTTTGTAATAAGTATTGTAAACTGAGGATACTTAAAAAAAAAGATATAATAGGTACATAATAACTCTTTCTACATAATAAGTATATAATATACGGTCTACTACTCACTTGGTGTGTAATGTAAAATATCATTATTATTTATTTTTTATTATTATGGAATTATTTTTAATTTTATTTCATGCTTGACTTACAGTTTCTTTGTACACTTTATTGATTATTATTCTTAAATCAAAATCAATTATTAGGAGTTTCAACATTTTATTGTTTTTTAAAATTGCACGCAATAAAGTAGAAAATAGATTTTTCAATGATTGAAAACGCATTTCTCTCAATCATCCGATAGTAGTACATGATATGAATATTTTTTCTATTGAAGGTTTTCATTTATAGGGTTCTATTATCCGTTGTAACTAGTTAACTACAAGAAACCCTTATTTCTCTGTCTTTCCATCCGTCCGTTCTTTCACCGATAATTAATAAATTGGACGCTTGCCTATACAAATCACAAATAGGTACACTCCTTCAGTGCTACTACTTTCGCAATGAACTCTATATAAGGGACACATACACTCTCTAGAGTGTCACTTTACTTTTTATACCCTGTATATTAAACAACTTAATAATACTTTTGAACCTTTTATATGATGTGACCCCCTTGACATGTTTTTTTTTTATTTCATCCCTTTGTGTTAGTTATTGTTAAATAATAATTATTGTTAAATAATAAACGGACCTTTTCAACGACAACTATTAGGGAAGATTTATTTTTATAATGTTAGTAATTTTCGAGTAATCGACTTCAAAAAAGGTTACGAGTATCTCTCCCCTGTCATTTCTATTTTCTACAAGGTTATAGAAACTAGAAATTGTTTATTCTGATAGGTTTTGGTAAAATCTTTTCAGAGAAAATGACAGAGTTTTTTTTTAGATATTTAATAAAAATCATAAAAAGAATATTATGTTATTAATTATGTATTATAAATACGTTCATATTTTTGCCACTAGATGGCGATTTATAGTCAAACCAAAACGTCATTTCCACACTCATATAAACGAATTAAAACAATTAAATATTATTATTATTATTTATTCGTTTCACGTTTTGGCTCAGGAGGGCCTTTCTTTTTTCTTGGGCCTTTTTTTCGCGTAGTCGGTGTCGGCTTAGGTGTTGTTGTTGGTGTTGTTGTCGTTGGTGTTGTGGTCGTTGGTGTTGTGGTCGTTGGTGTTGTTGTCGTTGGTGTTGTGGTCGTTGGTGTTGTTGTTGGTGTTGTCGTTGTTGGTGTTGTTGTCGTTGGTGTTGTGGTCGTTGGTGTTGTGGTCGTTGGTGTTGTTGTCGTTGGTGTTGTTCTCGTTGGTGTTGTTGTCGTTGGTGTTGTTGTCGTTGGTGTTGTGGTCGTTGGTGTTGTGGTCGTTGGTGTTGTAGTCGTTGATGTTGTTGTTGGTGTTGTCGTTGTTGGTGTTGTTGTCGTTGGTGTTGTAGTCGTTGGTGTTGTAGGCGATGGTGTTGGAGTTGTTGGTGTTGTGGTCGTTGGTGTTGTTGTCGTTGGTGTTGTGGTCGTTGGTGTTGTGGTCGTTGGTGTTGTGGTCGTTGGTGTTGTGGTCGTTGGTGTTGTGGTCGTTGGTGTTGTGGCCGTTGGTGTTGTAGTCGTTGGTGTTGTAGTTGAAGTAGTGGTTGTTGGTGTTGTGGTCGTCAATTTAGGGGTGGTTGTTGTCGGTTTCGGTGTTGTTGTCGTTGTTGGTTTCGGCGTAGTTCTCCTCGGTTTTGGTGAGGTTGCTGTCGGTTTAATCACAAGACGATCTAATTTTATTGGTTTCTTATCTCCTTCTAGTATTTTTTTCACGATACTGGCAGGCATCCAATGCCCTGGCATTTCTGCCTCAACAGGATTTTTTATAAAGATTAACTCATCCCTTTTTGTTCCAAATTTCTTCCCGGAACTAAATGTGATGATGTACGCTAAGCAAAGGCCGCATAAGAATGTTTGCACTGAAAATAGAGATACTTTCATTAAATTAATACATTTATGTTTACAATTACTAAAAGAATAGGTAATGCTGTATGGAAAAATATTTATACCCCTTCAGCTCTTATGTCATCATATTTCATAATATGTTCGCAATAATACAGTTTTTGGAAAACTCGCGTAGTAGGTACGAGTAGTTCTCTACTAAATTATATACGGCTAAGGGCCTGTTTCACCGCTTCCTGATAAGGCTATCCACCACTTAATTTGACAGATGGAGTATGGAAAATCTGTCAAATAACCCTATCGGGCACCTTATCAGGAAGCGGTGAAACAGGCCATTAAAGAGGTTTTCAAAGTTGTAACCTGGGTATCTAACCGATTTTGATAACTCTTTTGCCAACTGATTACAAAATACAAAGAAATTAATGACCGTTTACTCACTTGTACAATATTAGACTTAATCAAAACAAATGGAAATTATATTAAATATCATGTTCACGATTATTTTAATTTATATTTCTACAGAAGTTTTAAACGGTTTAACATTTGGTAAGTTATTTTCTATTAAAATTACTTCAAAGTATAAACAGATTGTTTCTAAATTTTATTGTTTTACATTATAATTTATTGCCTCGTGCAATAATGTGTAAAATTGATTTTTAAATTAACAACCAAACATCTGACTTTATACCTACATAAATAAAGCTGTAACAGAAATACATAATTTAAAACAAATAACGACTGTCTATAGCTATCATATCGCGGTTCTTGAGATAACAGACCGACAGAGATCGACTTTTTAGTACTTAATAGAGTCCCGTTGTGAGTCCTACATAGTGAAACATAACAAATTGAAACAAAATCTTTGACTGTTATTTTTGTGCTGTCAAAAAAGTTGATGCATACGCAGATCTACGCAATATTTTGGTCACGTTAATATTATGTCAACCACAGCCTAGATCACGGCTAACCTTGGATTGATTTTACCCGACCAAATGACGTAGGACCACTATCTGCCTGTGATGATTACTTCGATGTTAAATTGAATAAATAACTACTTATTGAAATAATAATAATTGTATATGTAACAGAAAGTAATATAATGTTGTAATTAACACAATCATCTTCAAAACATGGAGTATTTGATATCGTAGTATGTCAAGCACAGATCTCCTATCTAATTATTTCTGTGATGTCAAGTATGGGATTTTGACAGGCTTGCCAATTTCACATCCTTGATACATCCATGGACGTAATACACTCGTTAACAATAATTAGCAATTATTTTAACATCAGTTTCCAAGGGTATCCCTAACATTGACGTGGAAGACGAATGGGCGGGCTCGACCGGAGAAGTGCCACGGGCTTACAGAAAACCGGCGTGAAAAAGCGCTTGCGCTGTAGGCTGTAGCTGCTCTGTGTTACGCCGAGTGAGTGAGTACCGGAGGCCGAATACCCTACGCTTTTCCCTTCCCTACCCTCCCCTATTTCCTTACCTACCCTCCCCTCAGTGTCGTAAATAGCCTTTTATGCGCCCTGTGCGAGCTTCTATAACTGCACCCAGTGCGAGCTTCTATAACAGCGTCCCTAGTTTTTTTTAGATATTATAGGTACCGAGAGCAACGCTATGTTTAGGCCTAGGTTATTTTCTCCCATTCTGGGTGATAAAACAAAACTTGAACTTATCGGGAGAAAACAGAAAAAATAATATGTCCTGCGGTCTGGTTATTCTTGCGCCCCCCAGAGTCCCTGTGCCTGGGCACCGGTGGCACTGTCCTATTTACGTCACTGCCTCCCCCATTACCCTAAGGCCGGCAACGCACCTGCTGCTCTTCTGATGCTGCGAGTGTCCAGGGCGACGAAAGTTGCTTTCCATCAGGCTCGTTTACCCCCTTATTACATAAAAAAAAATGACGCATTCATAAAAATAATAACTCCCGCATCGGTTTCGGTAACCATTTCATTTATTTGTTTACACTCATTGTTTCATTTACGCTCTCTCCTTCTCTACTCTCATCTATACTAATATTATAAAGCGGAAGAGTTTTTAGTTTGTTTGTTTGAACGCGCTAATATCAGGAACTACTGGTCCGATTTTTTCTTGATAGAAAATGAGCCATCTATCACTGAAAAATTCTTTCAGTGATAGATGGCTCATTTATTGAGGAAGGCTATAGGCTATATTTTATCACGCTAAGACTAATAGGAGCGAAGAAATAGAGGAAAATGTGGAAAAAACGGGGGAAAATTATTTGGAAGGGCTTATTTGAACGCGCTAATCTCAAGAACTACTGGTTCAATTTGAAAAATTATTTCAGTGATAGATAGCCCATTTATCGAGTAAGGATATAGGCAATGTTTTATCACGCTACAACTAATAGGAGCGAAGAAATATAGGAAAATGTGGAAAAACGGGGGATATTATATGAAAGGGCTTATTTGGACGCGCTAATATCAGGAACTAATGGTCCGATTTGAAAACTTCTCTCAATTATAGATAGTCCATTTATCAAGAAAGGCTATAGGCTATATTTTATCACGCTACGACTAATAGGAGCGGAGAAATAGAAGAAAATGTGGAAAAAACGGGGAAATTATATGAAAGGGCTTATTTGAACGCGCTTATCTCAGGAACTACTGGTCTGATTTGAAA
The DNA here is from genome assembly GCA_937595015.1 of Polyommatus icarus. Classification (NCBI taxonomy): domain Eukaryota; kingdom Metazoa; phylum Arthropoda; class Insecta; order Lepidoptera; family Lycaenidae; genus Polyommatus; species Polyommatus icarus. Next base: position 15,407,577 of record OW569333.1, on the reverse strand, counting down.
AATTCTTTCAGTTTTAAATAGCCCATTTATCGAGAAAAGCTTTAAATTATATTTTATAACGCTAAGACTAATAGGGGGAAGAAATATAGGAAAATTTGGAAAAAACGGAGGAAATTATATGAAATTACTTATTATCTTAAGAACTGTAGGAGCAATTTTTATGTTATTTGGCAAACATGAAGAATAGACCACGTGAATGGACATAGACATTTTTTTTCGAAAAAAGGTACGGTTGCGTGAAATTCCTAAATTACGCGGGCGAAGCCGCGCGGAACAGCTATATATCATAATCCGGACGACACGACTGGCGAGAGATCAGGCGCATGATGTGACGCTTTGGATATCTACTAGGGTGGTGTTTTGGGGGATATCTAGGGCGCATACGTCGAGTTGTTACTCTTCTAGTTGTCGGTTCTGGCGTGGTCGGTTCTGTCGTTGTCGGTTCTGGCATTTTTGTTGTTTGTCGCCACGGAATGCAGCGAAAAACACCACACGATGGACAACCAACCACAGGCCAATCATCGAAGCATAGCATCGGCCACTTCATAAATTTGTTTTTCGGTTTAGTTAAGAGTATTTTTAAAATTGTGCTCGGGATCCAGTGGCCTGGCATTCCGGACTCTACGGGGTTGTCTATATAAAGTAATTCATCCCTCTCAAATTCTTTGTGTTCGTCTCTTCCGAGACAGAATGGCACAATGCATGCAAAAGTGAAGTTAATTAAAAAAATCTTCACTGAAAAAAAATGAAATTTTTCAAATTGAATTCTGTTTAATACCTAACCTAAGTATAAATAAATACATTTAAATTAAATTCTATGATGTTAAAACAAAAAGTAGGTACCTTAGTCATCGCCCATGATTGTTAGTAGTACTTATTTTAAATCAATATTTTCAAATTATCATTATTTAAATCAAAATGAAGTTGTGTTATGTGTATAATTTTCACAACTTGATAATGAAAAACTCTTTTTGGAATATCAAACCACATCTCAATATTATGAAGTTAAAGATAAACTTCACTTACTTGATTATTTATTTATCTTTAAATATTATTTTGAGAGTTACAATATCTTCACATAATATAGTACCTACGAGTTTTTATAAAATTTTCAATTGAATTTATGCTATTGCATTGATTTAATTTAACATTGTACTGTGTACTATAGGTAAGTACGGTATACAGTATACCTACACAACCATCAATTGACTAATCACATTTCGTATTTCATGCGTGAAAGGTTAGGGATTGCAATCCGGATACTTAGAAATCCGAAAAATCCGGATAAGCCGGATTTTAGGGTGATAAAAAATCCGGATTGTAATTTTTTAAAATTTGGATTGTCGGTTTTTTCGAATTGTTGGTAAAATTATGAAAAAGAAGCTTTTACGTAATATAAAATTAATTTAGATGTATTTTCACGTAATATCTGACATACAAATTCATATTTGTCTAAAGGCGCTAACACAAATTTGCAATAGACAATCATTGGTCAATAGGTACCTAACTCAGTACTTCGTATGCCCAACTAGGGCATCGAAACCCGGACCCAATTTTCAAAACCCGGGTTTTCGGGTTTTTTGAAATGAAAAACCGGGTAACAATGCGAATATACGTTACAAATGATTTTCTGCGATTGCCAACACCTACACAGCTAAATAGTATTTAAATAACATAGTTTCGAGTCACAGCAGTGCCCAACCAAGCCTCGGGTACACGGCACGGCCGTATTATACTTTTAATGAAGCGACTAATTTACCTCTTCTATATTTTGGTTCTTATCAAAGCAAAAAATGAAGGTTTTCGGGCCAAAATTACGTTTTAGAACAAGTTTCACCCCCAAATATATGTATTATTAAAATGTATTTGCATTTTGTGAAATATATAAAAATCTATTACGAATATTTGAAGGCAGTATTTTGAAGAATAAACTTTTTATGAAACTTTTGCCAGCAAATCTTTATATTTTAATCTTTGACATATTTTTTACTGCTGATCGTCAAGTTATTAATAAATATTTTAGTCCTTACTGATGTTCGACATACTTTATACCTGTGACAAAATTTTTGTGCCATGTAGTTTTTATCTTAAATTGCTTTTTTCTGCCTCGCTACGTTATGAGGCCGATTGTTCTTAGCAATTTAAGTTAATTTTCTAACTTACTGGAAAATTCCTCAAAGTATTTTGTCGTTATTTGTTCTAGTCTATTGTGACAGAATTCATGTCAAATAACCATTTAGTTGACCAGATCAGACTCGCCACGCAAATTTGCTGTCCGTCTGTTTGTCCTCTTCACGCCCAAATCGCTGAATCGATTTTGCTGAAATTTGACATGAAAATACTTTGAGTCCCGGGAAAGGACATAGGATACTTTTTGTCCCGGAAAATGTACGGTTACCGCGCGATAAACGAGTTTTAGCGCAACGGAGTTACGGGCGTCGTCTAGTAATAAAATAAATGCTTTTAAAGTAAAGCTTTCTTTAAAAAAATCGAGGAATTACTTCTTTTCCGTTCAGACAAGTTTATAGATATTTGCTTGCTATGAGTCTTTTTCATAGGTACTCCTAAATGGCAAGTCAGAGAAGCCTGTTCGCTACACTTCCGGGGAATACCCCAAAGAAAAGTAGTAAAATGTACTAGTAACTAGGTAAACATTACCTAATGGCTAATACCACTACCACAATTTACTACTTATCTTTTATTTTACCTCAGAAAAGACATTTATGTTGTCGTGGGCGAGAAAACTCCGAGGTAGCATCGAGGATTCCCATACCTTGAAGACAGCACAATATAATATTGTAACGCAAATGAGATACCTACTCTGCAATCAACGCGACTTTCGAAATATAAAAATTAAGAATCGAACGAACGTAATTTACTACCTTTTAGGAACGTTTGCTTTACATTGACAATGAAACACACACAAACATTAAGATACATTTACTTAAATTAAACATAACAACATATAAATCAGTCTTAGAACTGGTCATTCCTTGAACGAAAAGTCGTAATCGGAGAGCGAGGTGAAGTGGTCTTCCAGGGGAGGGAACACGTTGTCTAGGTCGACATACAGCTGCTGTTCCGCAGTCAGTTTGGTCACGATCTGGGCGAAGGTCGGCCTGGCCTGGGGCTCGTCGCACCAGCAGTCCAGCATGAGGCCGTAGAGCCGGGGCGAGGCCCGCGCCGGCCTGGGCAGGCGGCCGCCTTCAGTCAGGAACTGAGGAACTTTCTGGTTGCTCAGCTCGGCATAGGGGAAGCCACCTGAAATTGGAGGAATGAAATGAGACGTTTGTTCTTCAAATGTTTTTAGGGTTCCGTACCCAAAGGGTAAAAACGGGACCCTATTACTGAGACTTGGATGTCTGTCCGTCTGTCTCCAGGCTGTAACTCAAGATCGGTAATAGCTAGAGAGTAGAAATTTTTACAGATTATGTATTTCTGTTGCCGCTATAACAACAAATACTAAAAACAAAATAAATTTAATATTTAAGGGGGGCTCTCATCCAACAAACGTGATTTTTCAAACATTTTTTGCTCGGTATTAATGATGACAAAAGATTGGCACCTGCAATATTCACAAAACACTCAGCTATATATTTTGTACTTTAGTAATTAATAATAAAACTCAAATAAAATAATTAATTAAGTGGGGCTCCCATACAAAAATCACAATTTGCCTACAATGGTACGGAACCCTCCGTTCGCGAGTTCAACTCGCACTTGGCCGATTTTTTAAAGTGGTTTATGTATTTCTTGCACGGAATCAAGGTTTATTGAAAGTTTATTTTATACATATTTTGCTGCAATATGATAAAATCTGCTAGCTTTGCACCCAGATTTAACAGGCGTTAGCAGAAACGTTTTTACTTTAGCCAATGCTGCGTTATTATGCGATAGCCGAGCGCGACCAACTTGTTCTTCAGCATTTGGTAACTACAGTGGAAATTCGTGGCACCAACCCCAGCCACCTTCATCAATTTATGAGCAGCATTGGGTCGGTACTAACGCGAAGGAGTCACATCTTCAAAGACAACAATAAATTCTCTAAGGTTTTTTTGAAGAAATGGATTCACAGCCTCATAGCTGCCTCATAGGTACTTGACGGATCTACTTCTTTTGGCTGACTTATGTCATAACTAGATGACTCCCGCAACTCCGCTGCACCACAATATACACAACTACCAGTACTACAGTAGTTCCACTGCAAAGAAACGGACAGGTTTCAATATCTGTCAAATTTGTCGGGTTTCACTCGGATTATGAACGGAATGTGACTCGCGCTGGCTGATATAATTTATTTTTAAATATTTAAAATAAAGATTTCAAAATTGGATTCTGGAAACTTTAATCGCATGTGCCAAAACACAAACAACAATACGACCAAAGAGGAACACGTCCAGCGAATATGTCATAGATTCAAATTCGTATGGAACAAGTTAACAACCCTAGCAACGATTTTCGTCAAAATACGTCAAATTTAAAAATTTCAACATCAGTTTTAAGTCGGCATACTCTATAATTGTGTCTACTCTGGCTGCACCAAAATTAGTTTATCGCGTGGGAACCGTACATTTTTTCGGGATAAAAAGTATCCTATGTCCTTTCCCGGGACTCAAAGTATCTCTGTACCAAATTTCAGCCCAGTCGGTTCAGCCGTTTAGGCGTGAAGAGGTAACAGACAGACAGACAGACAGACATACTTTCGCATTTATAATATTAGTATGGATGTAAGTCGTGATCTGTCGAATGGGTTTGACACAACGCGACCAACCTATGTACTATCAGGGAAGTTGATTCCAAGGCAGATGGCGGACCTAAGTAATTTGGTCGCGTTACGTCAAAGTTCAAACCCAGCCGACCGATCATAGCTATATTGAATCCGTCAACTGCCTAGGAATCAATTTCCTCGATGGTACGTTGCTACGCCCGCGCCGTAGGCCGTAGCTGCGGGGTACGTCGCCTATAGCTTCTATTTACGCAAACTTTTATCTATTTATCTACTAGACCAGATGACACTGTGGATTTCACTTCACTTTCCTCCTAATAAAAACTTTCCCTGGACTTCCACATTTATTTCAAGACTAAAAAACTAAATCAAAATAAAATAAATGTTTTAGCGAGACTAACAAAACTTAAAATTAAATTTTATTTATATGATCATAATACATAATATGACGTTTGCAATAAGCCAGACGAAGACGAACCTTGAGTTAAATTTTTAAAAATTGTATACCCGAGGAATTTGATTCCTATACAGTTGACAGACCTACGTCGTTTGGTCGGCTTATGTCACTGTGATCGCTCAGTCGGGTGAATTTGAGATGACCAAATTACTTAGGGTTATTATGCTTAGGAATCAACTTCTCTGATAGTACTATGTAGGTCAGCCATCTGTATCAATTACTCTAATAGTACATCAGCCCCCCTAGACAAGCGGCAAGCGATCATCGTAAACGCTAAAGCTAACGCTGCAGAATGTATGGGACTTGACATTAGTATACGCTAGCGAAGCGATGACATTATGTCAAATCGCATACATTTTGTGGCGTTAGCGTTAGCGTTTACGATAATTGCTTGCCACTTGTCTAGGGGGGTAGTACTACAATGCCTTCGGAGGAAAACCTACCTAAAGTAGCAATCTCCCACAGCAGAACAGCAAACGCCCAAACATCACTCGCGCTACAGTACTGCGAGCTGTATATCGCCTCTGGTGCCAGCCAGCGCAGCGGCACTGGTCTTGCCCGCGTGTGCACGTACACCCCAGAACGGGAGAGGCCGAAGTCCGCCACCTTGAGCACCCCCGCCCCGTCCACTAGGATGTTGCGAGCGGCCAGGTCTCTGGAAGGACAGAAGAGTTTAAATATGCTGATGACGTCCGTAAGGCTGCGTTTCCACCAGAGATGTGTTGCGAGGAATGTGTTAAGATCAAATAGTATCGCTGAGCTGAGCGATGTCATGGCAAGCTCACGTCAATGAAGCGATTCTATTGGTTATCAAAAACACATTCCTCACAACACATCTCTGGTGGAAACGCAGCTTGGTTCCGTTGCGGAAAAATTCGTTTATCGCGCCAGAACCTTCTTCGGTTAAACTTCAAGAGGGTTTTATAATTATAACTAGCGACCCGCCCCGGCGTCGCACGGGTATAAAATATATAGCCACTGAAAAAAAATATTAAAATCGATAGCCTATGATGGTGGTGGTGGTCTACTTATTATATGTGCCAAATAACATGAAATTGCTCCAGTAGTTCAAGAGATTAAGCCCTTTCAAATAATTTTCCCCGTTTTTTCCCCACATTCTTCTATTAGTCTTAGCGTGATAAAATATAGCCTATAGTCTTCCTCAATAAGTGGGCTATCTAACACCAGGACCAGTAGTTCCTGAGATTAGCGCGTTCAAGTTAGGCCTTTCAAATAATGTTTCCCGTTTTTCCACATTTTCCTCTATTTCTTCGCTCCTATTAGTCTTAAGGCGTATAGAGTCGTGAAATGGTCATTTTGTTTTTGTAACTACTCATTCATTTCTGGCAGGAAAAAGTTGAAAAAAATATATGTGAAAGATCAGTTCAACAACTAATATATCAACATTTTTTTTCTGCTTTATGTCTTACCCTTGCTTCAATAAAAAAATAATACGTGACATCGATTTTCGATTTGAAATCGGGACTCCTCCTAAATGGCTGTGATATACGGTATTTTTTTTTGCGTAGATATATTTAGAATCTGTTTTTCTTGAATATCAGCATTTTTTATAAAAATCAAACAATATTTTCTTTGAAAAGATATCGAAAAACAGTATTTTCGAACGATTTGGTTCAAAGGTGGTCTGCGCGGGCGCGGGCGGCAGTCGTCCGCTAGCATTCAGACGGGGAGGCTGTATCACTCGTTGCTAAATCTTGCGCCTGTGTGTGTGTTATCGAGCGTCTGTTTGTGTGCATTAGATCACTACAATATTTGCATGAGTGTTTATGTAGAGTAGTTAGACTTAGAGTACAATCAACGTAAAAAGGTTGTAATGTGGTTCGCGCATGGACGCTCTTATGAAGAGTACCTAAATTGTTATTTACTTCATGATTATTTTTAGTTAAATAATATAATATCTAATATAATATCTATGTACGCTCACATCACGTCAGTCTGGCCCCGTGCTAAGTACCTGAAGGACTTGTATTATGGGTACCAGACAACGGAAATATATTTAATACTTTTATACTATACATAATATATTTAAGATTTTTATTATATCATACACATATTTAATACACATCCATGACCCAGGAACATTGGAAAACTTTTTGTTCCGTCGGCGGGATTCGAACCCGCGACCCCCGGCTTGAGTTGCCACACACTCTAACCATTGAGCCACGGAGGTCGTCAAAGTTATAAGTTGATTGTTCCACGCGTATAGACGTTATAGTATTAATATTTTAAGTATTTAAATAAAACAAGTGTATAGGTGTATGGACGCTCTTATGAACAGTACCTAAATTGTTATTTACTTCATGATTTTTGCAATTTGCGTTTTTAAGATTCAAACTGAAGAACAAACAATTACTGTAGATTATCATTAAACATGAACACAGTTATTGGTTGATTTGTAAAGCCTAATGTAAATTTAAAATTGTGTTATATCATCCAAACGGCCTACCGTTTGAATGATATAACACAATTTTAAATATTTTCAATATTTTCGCCAAAATTACAAGATGAGCGTTTTTACGCTCTGTCAATTCAAGACTCTGTCAATTCAAGACGAGTCTTGAATTGTCAGCGTAAAAACGGGTAAGTCGTACGTGTCCGTTTTTACGTTGTAATAATAAAAATATTATATTAGGTCCTAAATTCATTCAACACTTTATAAAATTAATCTTATTGTCATAGTTTATAATATTTATGTAATAGAAATTTTGGCTCTTCAGTAAGAAAAACTAAAAACACAGACATATCTTTCTACACGCTGCTAATTTAAGAAATTTTTTCTATGTTATAACGAACGAATAAAAAGACACGTCATCAATAACTATAGGTCCATAGTGAAAAATTCTAATAAAATGTGATTGTTTGATAAGTTAAACTGTATAGTTTTCAAAAGTCTACAAATTTTAGTATAAAATATGTATTCACTAATTATTCTGTTTTCACTAAAGGGTAAAACTAAACATCATAATGTTGAAGTTGCCTTTTTCTTCTTATTGGTCTTTTCGGATACGTCTTGAGCAAGGTAAATTTTTACTGACTCTTAAGAATTTATGAAGGTCATAATTTTAACCGACTTCCAATAAACGAGGAGGTTATTATTATGTTTGGCTGTGGATATTTTTTTTATTTTTTATTTTTGTATGTTCAACGATTACTCCGCCGTTTGTGAACCGATTTTCGAAATTTTTGTTGATTTCGTGCAGGGGTACGATAGACTCGATCGAAACCTTATGTGAATAATAGAAAATATTGATTTCGAGTCGACAACTTATATCGGCAAAATTCGTATTATGGAGTATTTCGTTAAATTCTAATGGCACTGACAAACAAACTTCACGCGCCATCTTGCTGTAAACTGACACATGCCGCATCATGTGTCATTTACGTAAAGACAGAGTTGCCAGAATAATAAAAGGCGCACCCTTTTTTGTAGTTCCCAGTATTACATGCCTATGTCGTTATAAAAAATAGAAGTATAAAGTTTTAGCTGATGAATCCTGATGTATTTATTTTGTATTTCCATTGGCTCATAAATCATAATACGTATGCAAAGTTTAGAATAATTATTAATTCATCATGCAAAGAAGCCTCAGGCCTCAGCCTCCGTCGCAGCTATTATATCACGTCGCAGATTATTTATAACACTTAAATATTCATATTAGTCCAAATTTGATTGAATGTGTGGCACTAGTCCCACTAAAAACGAACAAAAATCTTATAATAACTGAACGTAAATGATAACAAGTCTATAAATAATTATCTACCTTAGAGGTAGAAACGGACAAGTACGACATCACGCGGAACGGCGCGTAATTTCCAACGCGGTACAAGACGGTAAGTATAGATGTCCGCATCTACCACAGTAAAATCTAATAAAACTCCCAACTTGTCGTCGTTTACGTCTTTTTATCTTCGGAATTACTTGTGATAGAAAAAAAAATGTAGGAATATGCGTCTCATTATAATATTATGGAAGTGCATGATGCAATAAAAAAATTGCTATTATGGACATGACCTTTACCATACGTAGGGACCGTCGATAGAAATACGTCGTTACATACGTCTTTAAAAAACCGCGATTGCCTAGCAAATAAACAAAGGACTACCTGTTTAATTAATATATCGAAGAATGAAGCGAAGAAATATAATTAATGTTAAAAAAGAAAAAAAATCGGGTACCCAGTTTTCAATCAACAAAAACCCGAAAACCCGAGTTTTAAAAATTGGGCCCGGGTTGCGATGCCCTAGCTTAGGCAAGACAAGCACGGACCTAACTAAGACAGCCAAGACTTGAAAAATTATCTAGATACCTACTGATTAATTTTTCATTTTTTTTCAGTGCCTCTTAATAAATTAGACATAAATATCATACTTGATACTAAGCGTAAATCGTAATTCGTGTAGCATTAAAAGTATTAAAGTCATTCGTCAAACATCTATTTATTCACAATAGTAATTCACTTTCATATAAATTGCACATTTTAAAGCAAGTAGTAGGTAGGTAGTGGATTCGAGTAAAATAGGCAGTGATAAGTCAGGAGTGCTTCTGTTCGTCATACGCGCGCTTAATCTATGTACGATGTTTTCGTGCGGGGAGTGCAGAGCAGGGGGACCTAAGCCACGCCCAAACGTCCAAGGTTATCGACGACTCTATGCGCCTTAACGTGATAAAATATAGCCTATAACCATCCTCGATAAATGTGCTATCTGAAAGAATCATCAAAATCCGTTACGTAGGTTTAAAGATTAAAGGGAACAAAGGGACATGAGGGAAAAAAAAGTTTGTTATATAATAAGTATAGATTAGCTATAATTCATTAATTACAAGTACTATCAGCTATAATTATAGCACCTTGGGGATGCTACAGAGTACAGACAGACACGTCTTTTTATAAATTGTAACACCTCCTCTTTTTTCGTCAGAGATTAAAACAACCCCCACATCTAAGGGGGCTTTTCATCAGCACCTATGGTCGGAAAAACTAAGTGCAAATTATTTAAATACAAGGAAAATTATTCGAGTACTAGATGAAGCCCGCCAAAATTCGTTTATCGCGCGGGAATCGTACATTTTTCCGGGATATAATTATCCTACATCCTTTCCCGGGACTCAAAGTATCTCCATACCAAATTTCAGTAAAATCGGTTCAGTGGTTTGAGTGTGAAGAGGTAACAGACATACACTGTCGCATTAATTTTAATCAGTCTAGTTTATCCGACAACCTGTACATTTTGTGGTACACTTTATGGAAAAACTATCAAGCCTATTGATTTGTGCTTTAACATAATAAGTTTTAGGGTTCCGTAGCCAAATGGCCAAAAACCATACCAGCCAAAAACGGAGCCCTAGATTCGTCATGTCATAGATATTCAATTGAACTTTTATCAAATCAACTGAAATATAAAAATTTATCAAAAATCTCTTCATTTCATAAAAATAAACCTTCTTGCTGCTGCGGAACCCTTCATGGGCGAGTCCAACTCGCACTTGGCAGGTTTTATTATTTATATATTATGTAGATGTGTTATCATCATTCATCAGTCAGTCTAGGTGTGACGAGTGACGACGCGAGCCCATACAAAGCTCGGCTTGTAGCTTATATATTGTATCATGTATGGATTACATTAATGGATATCACGACGTACACATTTAGACGACAACGCCTAAAATTAAACGATCCGCAATGCCTCGACCGGTCGCTTAGCTACCGTTGCTACGAGACAATCGGTAGGCGCTTCGAATATTTTCGAGATCTGTCCGACGTCTCGTCTCTCAGTTTAACTATGTCAGTTACATACGATCGTAATAATATTTTAGTATTCCATTTATCGATCTTGATTATTATTAGTTTATGTAATGCCTTTGTAGGGCTTCGGGACAACGGAAAAAATCGGTGATAAATGGATAACTAGATAATTATTAATTATAATAAATTATAATTATCTAATTAATAATTATTAATTAGATAATTATAATTCTTTTGTAACTTGTATATAATTATTAATTATAATAAATTATAATTATCTAATTAATAATTATTACTTAATTAGATAATTATAATTCTTTTGTTACTTGTATATAATATAAATCATACTTTTTTCAATCATAGGCAACTTTTTTGAATGTAAAATATTGGGTAGCAACATCGGTTTAATTCTTAATTCTATAGATTCATATTCATCTGATACACGGTATAAAAAGGTAACTTACTACTTACGCAAATTTTAAAGGTGAACGCAGATTTGGCCGCACCGCACGCACCGCAGTCGCCGCATTTCGAATTCTTCGTATAAAGAATGTGGAAGACTGCGGCGCGGGTAGGTATGCGAGCTTGCCTATAACTTCATATAAAGAATTCGAAATGCGGCGACTGCGGTGCGTGCGGTGCGGCCAAATCTGCGTTCACCTTAATCTGGAGCTGAATCATCACTATATTTTATATGAATCAAAATTTCGAGCAATCAAATCATTTACTCAAATCGGGATTTGGAACTAATTTGATTTTACCGGCAAAAGACCATAAATCCTCGGGGAGGTAAAGGAAAGCGGTGTGGACTTGTGGAGGGGAGATTAAAGAGTATACCCGTAGATATATGTACGGCCCTTTAAGGCTTTATATTAATTTTCCTGGAAAATGTCTGCTTTTCTCTGTAATTCGGAGACTTGAATGTAAACATCGGAAGGTAAAACAAGCGTTCACTAGCCAGCCGCTAGACGAGCGAAAGGTGTTTATTACATTCGTCCGATTTGCAGGAACTTAAAATTGACATTGCTATATTATGATTATCTAAGACGTCGTCAACACGAGGCAAATACTTAGATTCTAAGTATTTGCCAGATTCTAAGTATTTGCCTCGTGTTGACGAATTGCCTAAATTGGTTGCAAGTTGCCTTGTCACCTCGCCTAAATCCCGTTTTTTTCTCTGATATTAATATCAGGGAAATCCAGCATTAGAGCAAAACTGAATTGTAACTTATTGGTTAGTGGTTACTGTAAGTTTACAGTGCACACTATGCGGGTATGAGTTGAAAACATAGTATTCGTGTGACTTATACATACAAATTGCTACATTTCAAAAAAATTATAATCAGATTTATATTAGAATTATTCAGACTTCAGTGCCTCTACATTCTTTTTCCATTTCCATTCATCTCCATCTTATTAAATTAAATTATTACATTTTAGTATACAGCTTTTTCGGGATTTGCTTGCTAAGGTCAAAGTAGTCAATCATGTACTCGGTTATAATTTGTGTCTACTTGATGTTCCAAGTCTCAACTCATGGTTAGACTTAAGTTACTCAAAACGGTTGATAATAATTAAAGTGTAGTCCCAGAGACCGAAGCGTTTTAAAAGGGATAGGGCGTAAATGCAATATTTAGCCTGGCCAGTGGCCGCACAATATCCGAATTTCTGATCAGAAAAATTCGGACGCTCATACATTTTGACACGTCAGAATTTTCCACAACAAAATGTATACCTAAGGTCCACTTGCGCAGATCCAGGTTAAAGTAAATACCGGGTTAAATACCTAGTGTGTTATCTCTTATATTCTTTATATATGTATTTTACGAAAGAGATGACGTTTGATCCTTCAGGCCCCGCGCGAGCACCGGTGATCGCGAGAACAAAAGAATACAATGGGAATTCCTAGAACCTTCGATCGAAGAATTCCCAGATCTGCGCAAGTGGGCCTAAACAGAGTGCGTTAAGGCGGGGCGTCCGAACTTTTCTTATCAGAAATTCGGATAATGTGAGGCCGGGCTTAAACGTATATATCGTAATTCGTGTAAAAGAGACAGTGTGCGTTGTGTAAATCCCGGGACAAAGCAACAAGGTGGTCCCAGCACTAAGCAACACAGTGGTCTTGAGACTAATATCCAGCTCACCTGTGCGTGATCTCCTTCTCCTCCAGGTGTCGCATGCCCAGTGCCACCTGCAGCGCATAATCCCGCATGGTGCTGCTGTCCAGGTGTAGTGCTGGTTCCGCAACATAGTGGTCCCGGGATTTGGTCCCGCAATCCCGGGAGTCAGCAACATAGTCGTCCCGGGAGTCAGCCACGTATAACTTATCCGGGGCATCCCCGTCGCTCAGATTCGTGTATTCCGCTGAGGATGAGAGGTTTTATTGTCATGAGAAGGTAATTGCTGATTATTGTTTAGTATGTAAGCTACTTCAAAATTGAAGAGCAATTTTTAATGTTTCTCGGCAGTTTTTTACGTTAAAACTACAGACTTTTGAAGCAAGCAAGTAGCAACAACATTGCTTTTTAATTTTAACGGGCGTTTAGATTTACATAGCTTTTGCTTTGAGCCTATTTGAGTTTCAGACTGACATTGGTACGCCGCGGAAAAAAGTTTACTATACTAGTAAAGTACACCGGAAAATGATTAGTTATCATAATAATTAGTAGAAGTTTACAAGCACCTTTTTTAAATGTCCTTAAGACTCAAATGGTCATTTTATACATCAAGTTAATGTCTAAAATAGTCATTTTAGTCTATGGGTGCAGGGTGACGTTTGAAAAAGTTGCTTGATGTCATCAACTCACTATCAGCCTCCGAGGGTCGTCCGTTGGCGTCATCGGACAGGCTCGGCTTGCTCTTCCCCCGAGCAGCTCGCAGCAGGGTCAGGAGATCCCCCCTGGGCGCATGCTCCAGCAACGCTATGAGCGGCGGCCGCAGCGTGCAGCAGCCCACCAGCCGGATGACATGCTTGTGGGAACCCACATGCTTCAGCATGGCTATCTCGCGGAGGAAGTCCTGCATCTCGTCTTCTGTGGCGTGATCTATAAAATGGATGGATGGATTAAAGAGACCACTTGAAGCTTTGGGGTTGTTTCTTTGCAATCAGTTTTGGACTCAAGCGATTTGCTTCAGTCCAAAATGTACTATGAGAGAACTCACATACGCTTTTCACTTGAATTGTTCAAACTCCCAAAGGTTGATGCGTAAAGGCGGTGCGAGTATGGAACAGCCTAAGAGGAGACGTACTATATATACGTACCCTTATCTAAGTAAACATTACGTGCTGTGCAACAGAGTTGCAATTTATTTCGACATAGGACTTTTCGATAGGATTCTATTTATCAAATGTCACGATAAACCCCTGTAAGGATAGACGACCTCCCAAATATATTTCCGAGGTTTCGCTGAAAACTCTTCAACTAAAATGGCATCTACACGTGAGCGAGGTCAAGAAGAATGCGTATAACTGATGCTTGAAGTCGGTCTAGCGGGGACCTCACATTACAACTTTCATTTCCTCGTCATCTTTATGTAATGATAATTGAGTCTAATCATTGCATTAAATTATTTTCTACGAGTATTATAATCGTATTAAATTGCTGCAACTTGCGGGAAATTATGACTTTTTATGTGCGATACGAGCTTTGGGTACTTGTACTAATATAATATGTACCTATTCTGTGCTTTGGGTTCGAGATATTATGTGAATAAGAGAAGGGAAACATGACTTATGTTGACTCTGTATTTTTCTTCTCGTCTAGAGCTAAAAGTTCAATGACGTTTCATCACTGTGATCTCCGTTTACGAAAAATACTACGGTTTTATTTAAGGCATCACCCTCCAATTTTTGTTATTATTTAACAACTCCTGTACTTTTTACTTGTTAAATTTCAATTAATACTGATATGAATCCTACCTACTTGAAAGTGCTTTCGAACAGACAGCTGATAACTATTACGTCTTCACTCGATTCTCACATCACATTTTTTTTTATGCAATAAGGGGGCAAACGAGCAAACAGGTCACCTGATGGAAAGCAACTACCGTCGCCCATGGACACTCGCAACATCAGAAGAGCTGCAGGTGCAGAGTGTATACGCTCTCTTCTTAAAGGTTTGGAGGTCGTGTAGGTCCGGAAAAACTGTTGGTGACAGTTCGTTCCAGAGTTTTACAGTGCGCGGTTTTACAATATTATCTTGATGTGGATGAGAGGGCCTTTTAAGATATTCAAAGCCCAGTAAAATCATTCGAATTCATATAACCTACGCAGTAAATAAGGAAACCGGTTGTTTTTCCGTTAATCAATACATGATTGGAGGCTGAATGGGCCAAATGAGCGGGATTAGGCACAAAGGCCCTGATTGACACGCGGCTCACCCGCAATTTCGCTCGCCCGTGGATCACTGTACGGGGAACTAGGAACTGGCACGTGCTGAAAACGTGTTATTTTCACAGGGAATTTTTTATGACACCTTTATAGCGAGGAGATAAGGCGAAGTAATTTAATTGGATACTTGGTTGAGTTGCATTCGATAATTTTGCATAAGTAAGAAAAAGTATTTTAATAAAACCGACTTCAAAATTATTGTACGTAATTAAGAAACTCAAAAACTACTAAACCGATTTTGATGAAGCTTGCAATATCCCCGTTGAACAGTACCTAGCACTTACAACAAAAAAGGAATCACTTAAAAAAATCGGACTTATGCGAACACAATCATAAAAAGATACTGTAGTCGGTACACATACACTTTTAAAATTTTATATCATATGAAAACTGGGCAGTTCTGTAAATATTATAAACAAACGAGTCGAATTGATTAACCTCCTTTTTTGAAGTCGGTTAAAAACTACGCGCGAAGAAGTAAAATCTCTACAGTACCGACATCTAAAAACAATGTCAAAATTATCGAATACACCTCGTCTAAGTGCCCTGGGATCTGTCCACGGCTTGTATATTTTGCTCATGAGGGCTGAGAGGTCGGATCAAGAGACAATGCATTCCCGAAACTCTATTTATAAGCCAATCTTTCATAGTAACAAACAATAACGAAATAATTTAAATACAGTTTCTTCTCGTTTTCGCAAACTCCGGGTTTATAAAGGCCCCACGCGACCAACCGAGGGTTAATAGGTAAATACTAATAAACATACTCTTATATCAGCGATTATTCTATGATACCTACGTCATGTGGATTGAGGAATAAGAATGAGTTATATAATATAGGGTCTAGTCGATCTAGACCACAACCTAACCCTCGATGAATAATATTATATAGCACTTAGGGCTAATTTGATATAGATTTTCTATTCTCAGGCGGTTAAATGTTTAATAAAGTTTGTTAGTCAAATATTTGCGAACACGTTACTTACATAATAATTATAATATATCATTTTAAACCAAAAATTTAAACCGACCTCCAAGGTAAAAACAATAATAACATCTTTAAATGAATTAAAAAGTACTTATTAAATAATTTTTCCTATCTAATAGTGGCTTTTTCCGAGTCCGGCTAAACCTCAACTATTTCTGTACTCAATCTTCATAATTATTTTGAAGACGCTTGGGCTTCTCAATGATTTTTCATTGTTCGAGCGCCTACGATTACTAAATAGCAAAATAATAAATGGACAACCACCGGCACGCTAATATTTTTATCTACCGACAAACTAATATTTCATCTACCTTACGAATTATTAATATTTTATGTATTTGCTTTGTCATTTTGTTAATTCACTTTTCTATTCTCGTTGTTCGCACAAGCAAGTTACAATAAACCATAGCAATAAACTAATTTTTGTCAAAGTCTATCTTTAATTACAACCAGCCAAACATACGAGTCAGAACATTTGGCGACCGTGCAAAATACGAAACTACAATTCGCGAGGAATTTCGACGAGAAATAAGCAATATTACTTTCGGCGGTCATTCGACGATCCAACTATTGCATCATCCTGGTCAGAGTGGCTCCAGCTGGAAAGTAACTTATTTCTGGAAGAAGAAAGACGAGACTGAGGAAGTTGTTTAGTGATTTAACTACGACTCGGCGTTTTCAGAATAAGTGTCGTACCATTCTTCAGCCTCACAACCATTACGTAACCCTAATTATAATTTATAACCAATGATATTGTATGTTACTAACGTAACTAGATTGACAGTCTACGACAGAAACGCGTCACCACTTTGAAGATGCCTGCAGGCATATCTGCCATACATCATAACATAATAACATTATGGAGTGACATTGTCTTTTGGGCTATCAAGTGGTTACGCATTTTTTGCATCAGTTTGTAAGATCGCCACTCTAGTATTTTAGAAACTCATTGTTTATAACCCTAATAACCTTATTTCCTATCAAGATATCCTATATTCCTTTGTTCTACAACGTAATACATCAATATTTTATAATTTTATTGCCCAATCAGTTCAAATTAACTACTGTACATAATATATTCAGTAGGAAAATTTAAAAACCAGTTACGATCAATTTCCTTATCTACGAGTATCGATTGATCGTTATCGATCGATTGAATTTATAGAAAACATTAACTTATTGTTATTTGCCGACTATTTCAGGCTATTTCAGGCATCCTAATCTGGAAAAACATTGGAATCTCGCTTGGAAATACATATTATCCATTGAGGCATAAAGGAGGATTAAGGAATAAAGGAGCGTGAGCAATTTTATTTTACTTTATTTTGCATAAAAAACTATTACAAAGATAAATTCACATTTAAGGCGAGGTCTAAGATAAAATATTAATATCATTTAAGGCGAAATTACTAGTTTTGGTATTTGCCTTTGATATTTTATTGAAATGCCTAACGATACCTATAAAAGTAATCCATACTTCCATACTACGAGTATAAATATTATAAATGCGAAAGTGTGTCTGTCCGTCTGTCTGTCTGCCTGTCTGTCTGTTTGTTACCTCTTCACGCCCGAACCGCTAAACCGATTTAGCTGAAATTTGGATCGGAGATACTTTAAGTCCCGGGAAAGGACATAGGATAATTTTTATCTCAGAAAATATACGGTTGTCACGTGATAAACGAATTTTGGCGAAACGGAGTTGCGGGCATCATCTAGTATTTTATAATTTTATTGCCCAATCAGTTCAAATTAACTATTTTCAGTAAATTTAAAAACCAATTACGTTCAGTTTCCTTATCTGTCGATTGATCGTTATCGGTCGATTGAATTTATAGAAAACATAAACTTATTGTTATTTTCCGACTATTTCAGGCTATTTCAGGCATCCTAATCTGGATAAACATTGGAATCTCGCTTGGAAATACATATTATCAATTAAGGCGAAGTTTAATGCGAGCGGTCATTTTGTGGAGATCCTGCTGACACCGAATTAAGGTGCGTGAGCAATTTTTTTTACTTTATTTTGCCTAAAAAGTCATTACAAAGATAATTTCACATTTAAGGCGAAGTCTTAGCAAAAATATTAATATTATTTGAGGCGAAATTACTAGTTTTGGTGTTTACATTTGATTTTTTATTGAAATGCCTAACGATACCTATCAAAATATCCTATATTCCCTTGTTCTACAACGTAATACATCAATATTTTATAATTTTATTGGCCAATAAGTTCAAATTACATAACTATTTTCAGTAAATTTAAAAGCCAGTTACGTTCAGTTTTCTTATCTGACGATTGATCGTTATCGGTCGATTGAATTTATAGAAAACATACACTTATTGTTATTTGCCGACTATTTCAGGCTATTTCAGGCATCCTAGTCTGGAAAAACATTGGAATCTCGCTTGGAAATACATATTATCAATTAAGGCGAAGTTTAACGCGAGCCGCCATTTTGTGGAGATCCTGCTGACACCGAATTAAGGAGCGTGAGCAATTTTATTTTACTTTATTTTACATGAAAAGCTATTACAAAGATAAATTCACATTTAAGGCGAGGTCTAAGCAACATTATTAATATTATTTAAGGCGAAATTACTACCTTTGTTTTTTTATTGAAATGCCTAACGATACCTATCAAAATATCCTATATTCCCTTGTTCTACAACGTACTACATCTATATTTTATAAGGTTGTTGCCCAATCTGTTCAAATTACATAACTTTTTTCAGTAAATTTAAAAACCAGTTACGTTTAGTTTCCTTATCTGTCGATTGATCGTTATCGGTCGATTGAATTTATAGAAAACATAAACTTATTGTTATTTGCCGACTATTTCAGGCATCCTAATCTGGATAAACATTGGAGTCTCGCTTGGAAATACATATTATCAATTAAGGCGAAGTTAAACGCGAGCGGCGATTTTGTGGAGATCCTGGTGACACCGAATCAAGGAGCGTGAGCAATTTTTTTTTACTTTATTTTGCATATAAAGCTATTACAAAGATAAATTCACATTTAAGGTGAGGTCTGAGCAAAAATATTAATATTATTTAAGGCGAAATTACTAGTTTTGGTGTTTACCTTTGATTTTTTATTGAAATGCCTAACGATACCTATCAAAATATCCTATATTCCCTTGTTCTACAACGTAATACATCAATATTTTATAATTTTATTGGCCAATAAGTTCAAATTACATAACTATTTTCAGTAAATTTAAAAGCCAGTTACGTTCAGTTTTCTTATCTGACGATTGATCGTTATCGGTCGATTGAATTTATAGAAAACATACACTTATTGTTATTTGGCGACTATTTCAGGCTATTTCAGGCATCCTAGTCTGGAAAAACATTGGAATCTCGCTTGGAAATACATATTATCAATTAAGGCGAAGTTTAACGCGAGCCGCCATTTTGTGGAGATCCTGCTGACACCGAATTAAGGAGCGTGAGCAATTTTATTTTACTTTATTTTGCATGAAAAGCTATTACAAAGATAAATTCACATTTAAGGCGAGGTCTAAGCAAAATTATTAATATTATTTAAGGCGAAATTACTACCTTTGTTTTTTATTGAAATGCCTAACGATACCTATCAAAATATCCTATATTCCCTTGTTCTACAACGTACTAAATCTATATTTTATAAGGTTGTTGCCCAATCTGTTCAAATTACATAACTTTTTTCAGTAAATTTAAAAACCAGTTACGTTCAGTTTCCTTATCTGTCGATTGATCGTTATCGGTCGATTGAATTTATAGAAAACATACACTTATTGTTATTTGCCGACTATTTCAGGCTATTTCAGGCATTCTAGTCTGGATAAACATTGGAATCTCGCTTGGAAATACATATTATCAATTAAGGCGAAGTTAAACGCGAGCGGCGATTTTGTGGAGATCCTGGTGACACCGAATCAAGGAGCGTGAGCAATTTTTTTTACTTTATTTTGCCTAAAAAGTCATTACAAAGATAATTTCACATTTAAGGCGAAGTCTTAGCAAAAATATTAATATTATTTGAGGCGAAATTACTAGTTTTGGTGTTTACCTTTGATTTTTTATTGAAATGCCTAACGATACCTATCAAAATATCCTATATTCCCTTGTTCTACAACGTAATACATCAATATTTTATAATTTTATTGGCCAATAAGTTCAAATTACATAACTATTTTCAGTAAATTTAAAAGCCAATTACGTTCAGTTTTCTTATCTGACGATTGATCGTTATCGGTCGATTGAATTTATAGAAAACATACACTTATTGTTATTTGCCGACTATTACAGGCTATTTCAGGCATCCTAGTCTGGAAAAACATTGGAATCTCGCTCGGAAATACATATTATCAATTAAGGCGAAGTTTAATGCGAGCGGCCATTTTGTGGAGATCCTAGTGACACCGAATTGAGGTGCGGTAGCAATTTTTTTTACTTTATTTTGCCTAAAAAGCTATTACAAAGATAATTTCACATTTAAGGCGAAGTCTAAGCAAAAATATTAATATTTGTTAAGGCGAAATTACTAGTTTTGGTAGTTACCTTTGATTTTTTATTGAAATGCCTAACGGTACTGATAAAGTGAATTAATCCTTCAGGCCCCGCACGAGCGTGCACATGAAACAACTTTTCATCGGCATTAACAGAGAAATTATATCTGAAAAAAATCGGTTGTCTGTAAAGTCGGTTTACTGACGATAGTTGAACGTGACAACGTCATAGCCTTAACCCCTCAGTTCCGGGAAAAATCTATGCAAAAAGTTGGCAGGTCAATGTGCAAAAAAAAAATGGCGCCCGGCCTACCCTCTTTGTAAAATTAATGTAATATCCTTACATAAAATCCATATTTTATGTTTATGTGAACTACATTATAATATTTGTTAAATTTTCTATCTATCAAGCCATCATAATATAGTATTTAGTCCGATGTGATATTAGTTTCTCAGTTATACACTTTCGAAACTATAATTAGTGACTTGTTCAGAAGAAATAAACGAATAAATTACTCATTATAAATAAAATATTTATAATGAGTAAAATAAACTATTCGCAGTACAAAACGCTACATACATTCGTGAAATCCAGTAAAATCTTCGAACAAAGCACAAGTCATACCTTGACACGTAGGAAATAGAGCACAATTTTGAATAGCCGAAATAATACTAATAGCTCACAGATTGTTCATTTATTTTTCATTCAGAGTGTGGCCAATGTATCAAAGGCAGGGATCGGAACCGGTTTAGCAAAACCGGTTAATTTCGTTCGATAAACCGATATAATTTCGTTCCTCCATAAAACCGGTAAATAGATAGAAAAAATTTTTTAAGCTCTCACAAACCGAAATAAACCGGTTTGAACGGGGCGTGCGGCTCGCACCTTTGCATCGCCGCGTTGTTGCCGCTCCGCACTATCTCCCATCTCGTCGCACGCGCACCTTTCTTCTCTATCTCGATTCTCGCATGCGCGGGGTTTATTTACTATAATTATTTCGTTTGTCCTTCGCCACGAGTGTTGGTTTTTTTTATCTCCGAATAAATATAATTATCTCCGACAACAATTTACATCTGACAATAACAGACCGCAAGTTTCTAATGCCTCGTTAGAGACTGAATTGATTTTAAAATTGGTTGAGTTTTTGAAAGAACCAATATGTACTTCCATTAGATTCTAATATTACTTAAATATTGGGAGACGAAAAAAAAACCGATCCATATTTATATAATCTGGCAAAAGTTGTTTTAGCTATCCTAGTGGGATAAGGGACAAGTGTAAGCGTCGAGAGGCTTTTTTTCTCATTAAAATTTGTACTCAACAATTTAAGAATGCGTTTGCAAGACTCCATAATAGATGATGTAATGATTGTTAGAAATAATTATTTGTATTCCAAATAATTTCCTTAAATTTATGCCCCAGCCGGATCATTGCCGCCATTTAATAACGAATACTTGGGCTATTGGTCCCCAAAAATTTTGGTCCCAATGGGACGAATGACCTGAGATAATTAAAGTATTTAAACTAACGTTAATTACTGTTAAAGTCTCGTAAGACTTTACATAAGTTTATAATTTTATAAATAGTTTTAACGAATGTGACTACACTTTAGACTGATTTCAGGTATTTTTAAATGTTAATACTTGATTTATTATTAATATATAAAAATGTAAAATAATATATTTTTATATAAATTATAACCACAGCAATTACATAATGTAACATAGGATTATTTTTGTTAAAAAATTGTAATATTATTGAAAATAAGAAAAAATAATGTATGGAGAGTATTACTCATACTTCAATAGTTATAATATTACATAATAATATTTTATCTATTTTTTATTTATTTATTTAAATCAGGCATCCTGGCCCATATTATATATACCTTATAGACTAACTTACATAACATTTATACTAAAACTAACACTAACACTAAAACACTAAACACGTATTGTCTGCGATGTGGGGCGCGACGTGTTCGGAAGTCGTCCTCGGAACCTCCTGTAGACAACTCCAATCGGCCAGAACTCCTCCTTCTCTAAGGTCGGTAAATGATGCGTCGGGATCCTCACCACAAAGGAGCTGAAAATGACTTTGTGGCGGGACTCCAAACGCTCGACCCTCAGGACGAAGTGGGTCTTGCTCCTGATGTAGTCCACGACCTGCTCGGCCGTCGTGGACCAGTGCAGCCTGGACACGTATTATTTTGGTAACCTACTGGCAATTCTGATATTTTTAAACTTAGTAAATTGTATTATGAACTATAAGTTCACAATTACAAAGTACACCTAAGACGTTTTTATAATAAAACCTGTGATATTAGTTTATAGAAACAAAACCTACTTTAATTTTATTTCAATGTTTTCTAGTCATCTATTTATTTCAATGTAATCTAGTCATTCGTCCCATTGGTACCAAATTTTTTGGGACCATTAGCCCGAATACTCTTAATAACTACCTCACTTGTTAGATAATAGTATGTCGGCCGTCACAGTTTAAATGTGAATATGTGGCGAAAAAACCAATGCTCTTAATCAGCTTCATGAGAGGAGAGAGGCTTAGGAAATAAACGAACAATAATAAAAAATAGTATTTAGATTTTAACATATTTTATTTCTTAATGAAAGTTTACTTTAAAAACATTCACTGTAGGTATATTTATTGAATAATAATCAAAAATAATGTTAATTAAGTATTAAGTATGTCTTTTACGATATAGTTGTTTTAAAGAATCTACGTATTTTAATATGGTAACGTATGCTTCAGATCGCATACAAGGCAGCAAAAATTGAAGTTCTCCAATTAATAAATATCCAAAATAGTAATTTCTTTTATCTAATTCTTTGTCAAAAGTACATTCATTACACGCCTCGCCTTGCACGTTATCTGCACTTTTCATATTATGTAAATCAGACGCAGAACTTGATTCATTTTCCACGTCTTCATTTTTAACCGACTTCAAAAAAAGGTGGTTATCAATTCGACGCGTTTATATGTAATATTTCCAGAACTGCCCAGTTTTTGCATATTATGTTAATCTATAACAGCTTCTGAACAAATGTGCCAAATTTCAAGTGTATGTTTTTATGTTTGTGCACGCATATCTCCGGAACTACAAGTCCGATTTAAGTGATTCTTTTTTTATTGTACCAGATATTGTTCAACTTAGGGAATAATGCAAGTTTCATCAAAATCGGTTTAGTAGTTTTGGAGATAGGGAGTTTTAATTCTCAATTAAGTACAATTTTTAAGTCGATTTTTTCTTTTTATTAAAATACAGTTATCATTAGCTGCTGAAAATTTATCATTTTCATTACAATCTTCGCTGTTGTTTAAATTATTACTGCTATAATTCTTTGAAAATATTAAATAACTCTTAGATTGTTCATTGTTCAAAATACTGTCATATTTTCTTATTGTCGCAGAGTTTTCTTTAACTGAAATAAAAATATAGCTAAAATATTGCACATCGACCTATGGAACGAGACAATCGGCTAATTTCGATTTCATAGAGCGTTACCTTTGTAGCACACACCTATTTGACATTATGTCAGTCGTTGTTCAAATTTAATAGAGAGCAGTCGCGTCCAGTTCTAAATATTATAATATATCTAGAGTTGTTAACATCCCTAAATTTGCTACAGCTGTAATTTTCCAAAAGAATTAAAATATACGTAAACATAATTTGAAAACCCTTTTTATTTTATTTTACCCGAACCTAAAGCCATTACTTATAGAAAATTTGGTGTATTTTATACAAAGAATAAAAAAATTATCAAAAGAAGCAAACCATAATAATTATGGTTTTTTTAACAGCTCCTAATATATACCGGACTTTTTGTATCAACATTACTCCTTAGCGCAAGCGAAGCCGCAGGTAAGAGCTAGTAATAAATCACAGTACATAATTAAATGAGTCGCTCTCGATTCGTCCTACGTGATTACGCCGCATTTAGAACAAGTCGGGAATGTTTTACATGTCGATGCCGTTTCGTCCCATTTGGGTCAATTCAGACCGCAACGCGACACCTAGATGCATTTCTTAATTTGTACTGAATTGACAGATTTGCATGACGCCTACAAATAGTACAAAATACATTATCCTTCTGTCCTTGTTCAATTACAGACAAGCAACAACTTCGTTGGTGCATGTAAATATTCAAAAGATGACATTGTTTCTCAAATTAACCGGTTAATTTCGTTCTACCAAACCGGTTTCAAAGAAAACCGGTTTCATTCGATTGATACGGTTTTAACCGGTAACCTAAACCTAAAACAGGAATCCAATCGGTTCCGGTCATTGACTCCAAACCGGTTTGAAACATAAACCGGTTTCCGATCCCTGATCAAAGGTCATAACTAACCAAACTTCTTCATACAAAAGTATTCTCTAAGTCATCGAAATACGTAATATAATCGAAACAAAGAGCGCGGCCCAAGTAGGCCTTACGGTTGTTGAGAGACTTGAAAGTGTAAATGCTCAGAGCTGTCAGCGAGGTAACGCCGCATGAACTGTCATGTTGTTCGGGCGCGCAGCCCATATCGAATTATAAGACGTTATCACTTCAAAAATATCCACAGCCGAACATATAACCTCCTCGTTTTTTGGAAGTCGGTTAAAAACAAAACAAATTAAATATTTAAGGAGGGTTCCCATACAACAAACGTGATTTTTCAAACATTTTTTGCTCTGTATCAATGATGACAACAGGTTGGCACTTAAAATGTACGCAAATACTCAGCTGTATTATTTTAATAATTAATAACTAATATGTAATAGAATTTAAATATGGGAGCCCACCTTAAATATTTAAGGTGGGCTCCCATACAGCAAACACAGTTTTTAATTATTTTTGCTCTATAATGATACGGAACCCTTCGTGTGCGAGTCCAACTCGCACTTGGCAGATTTTTATTGGATAATTAATATGTTTATGCGGGCTCTACACTCGCAGCGCGAAAGCCCGCGAAGGCCGCGAACCGCGAGTGTGGAGGGTTTCGCGGCTTCGTGTTCGCGCTTCGCGGCTTTGTATTTGTTTGAATCGTGTTCATGGCGCGAATCGCGGCCGCAATTCGCGCCGCGAGTGTAGCGCCCGCATTGACGTTTCATTCGCGCACGATATTGTTGCTATTTGGTATTTCTCTGGTAAGCGTGGAGCGCGATTGCAATGATCTAATTCGCAGATTAAGGTCCCTCTATATAGCTATCCGCCGAACCAATAGGCCGGATAGGCAAAGGTGCTCGCCGTTGGAAAAACCATTATCTCCCCCTTTTCATCTTTGATTAGATAGTAAGTATAGCTTAGCAAAGATTTGCAGCTACCGTCTCTCTCTCTCTTTCTCGTCTCTTACCACTGAGCATCTTGGCGGCCACCGTGACGGTCTCCCCGCCCGGCATGAGCAGCTGGGCGGCGTGGACCCTGCCGAAGGCGCCGCTGCCGATCAGCCCACCCAGCTGCACCCGACAGCGGCTGACTTCCCACTCGTCACCGGCATCTATAGGCTAAAAGGTAGAAGTTTTGGTAGAGGTTTATGGTCCAGTCGTGTAAATTTATAGAGCCTGTTCGTTAGGCCGCTTTTCATTTGTCGTGGAAACTGCAGGGAACCTCCAGACTTCTAGAGAATCTGGCCATTTAGCCGAAACTTCGTTATAGAATCGCCGATCAAAATTTATGGAATTGACATAAGAAGTGTCGAACGTCAACGTCATATTAACGAACGCTTATGTCAATTCCATACAAACCACATGTACAATAGCTGGCACAATATATGGGTTAGAACTAGTGAAAGTAAGGGTAAACACTACTTCAATATTCAAAAAGTTATTCCAGTTAGGCCATGGTTTTTTAAATTTAAACAAGCAAGCAAAACAGTGTGTTCAACAGTTTGTCGATTGAGACTGGGACATTGCTGCACACCTGTTTTCTTAGCAAAGATTAGGGTCAGAGACAGCTCCTTATGTGAATGCGGCCTAGACGAAGGCACCCTGGACCATATTTTTTTCTCTTGCCCAAGATACCAACCTTCCTTATATGAATTCCTTCCCCCTACTATCCCTCGCCCTATCAATTTTATTTCCGTTCTGTCCTTTGTAAATACTCCCTTTGTTGAAACTTTATGTACATATATTTATACTAACAGAATTAAATTGTAAGGTGTATAGGACTAACCCTAAATGTTTGTGTTTGTTTTAGATCCTTCAACAGGCACCGTACGCGTCTCAACATAACTTTGTTGTTGTTTGATAACCTTGTTCCTTCATAAAGCCATCTCATAAAGCAGAGTCTTCGCCAAAACACTCTGATACTGGCGACTCACAAAGGAGCCATTAATTAAAAAAAGAAGAAGAAGAATTCCATACAATATATTTTTCATTGGCGATTCAAAACGAAAAGATTTTGACTCACCCCCCAGTACATTTTTCGGCGATAAAGCTTTGCATTATTTTTTCCGTACTTTAACGTTTGTCAAGCCAGTATAAATTATAAAGTCTTCATCGTGGATAACAATGTTTATAGAATTTTTAAGTAGGTACAGTAGGTACACTTATATTAATTAATAACAAATAAACAGATTTTTAAGGCAGATTACCGTGTTTAATGAGGTTAGACTTATGAATTTTTAATCTATGTAAATTGTAAAAGCGACTTACCGGAAAATCTTTATGTGTGTACAGAGGGCTCTCTTCCATGCGCCCTCTGGTCGGCACATCGCCGTTACTGTAACGACGAGAAAATGTAACGTTAGACAACTTGATATTAAGATAATAATAGAATGACTGAATAACCTGACCATTTTTGAGTAACAACTAACAACTAAGGATCGACTCAAACTCCTGTGTTAGACAGATCCAGGACATCCCTCCGTATACGGCTAAAGGCAAGCCACAGGTGGTTTTAGTGGGTAAGAGTCCCACATACCCCCGGGGTGCTTCAGCTAACTGAGGCACCTCCCCAACCATGATGGGTTTCCCCTGCGCATCAAAAAAAAAATAAAATAAGGATCGATTCAAACAAAACAAGATGTAAAGAGAATCGAGACTATGTCTTTTCACAGGCACGATAGTGATATTTTCCCTTCTGAATGAAAGAGGAAACCAGCAATAGGCCGTTGGCCAAATTTTGAAGGTGTTCGGTTGACCCTCTATACTCTATAGCAGGGGTCACCAATTAGTTTCGCTCGGGGTCCGTTTTAAGACATGAAATGACCTTCGCGGTCCACACATTAGAAAATAAACAAAGGTAATTACGGAAATTACAAAGGTATTTATTTAGATATCAATCAGATGAGATAAGAATGAATATTCTCTTTGAAGTTTGAAGTGAAATATTGGTGCAAGCTATAGATATTGACATTAAAGCCTAGAGATGTTGAAGTCCTAAGTTGAACGAAGATCATCTTCGAAAATGCTTGGTCCGCACACAATGGGTCGGCAGTCCGGATGCGGACCGCGGTCCGCCATTTGGTGACCCCTGCTCTATAGTCTATAAACTAGTCAGAAAGTGCAAAAATCAGAGTTCAGAAGGTCTATCTAAAAACTATTGTTTTTCTAATAATTGTCATGGTAAAATTAACATCACACATGTTAGTCGGGTAATTCTTAGTTCTGAATTCTGATAAGCAAAAATTGAAGTGAAGTGATGATGATGATTTCCGGAACAAGTAAGCAAGTTATGTCGTTATCGGCGTGGGTCGATCGCTGATCGGAGGTGATTATAAAAATTATTAAATCTACAGAACGACGATCCAGCTATGCGTTGCCACATTACATTGTTTAGTGATGTGCCCTGTCGATAAGTTCTAAAATTTTGGACTAAGTATATTATTTATTTAAATTTATATGCGCCTTCTCAAAATTGGTGATGTACCAATGCAAGCAATTACGAACGTGTAAAGACTAAAGAGGTATATTTGTCCAAAAATAAAAGCCCTTCATTGATGTTGATTGTGCATACCATTGACAGTGAGATTGCAGTTGTCGAGAGTGGCCTTCAAACAAAAATAAAATATTTTTGAAGTATGTAATCTTGTAATGGTCCCAACTCCCAATATTACTGCTATAATATTGTAGTTCTTTAGTGTTTTTGTTATAGGAGGTTTAAATAGTACATTACGCACCTAGGGTAGGAAAATAAGAAATGCGTACACTATTTTTCTTATCGACGAAGGCGGAAAACGGCAAAATCGGTAAGCGCAGCGGGAACTGGGAAGAAAGTTGACGTTTTCCGCCCGGAGGTGAGAAAATTTACTTTTCGTTCTACAAAATATGTTTGTTGATGTTTGTTGGAATTGTCAGTTTGATGGCATTATAATGCCACAGTTAGATTTTTACTACATTAGCTAATAAAACAAGAAACACAGTTGTTTTATAGAGCGTGGTAATCAATGATATTAAAAAAAAAACTCAAAGCAGATATGTTACTACCGCGCGCGTTGTGAAGCCTTATATACGGGCCAATTGGCCCGTCTTTTATTTAGTCTGTCTCTTTTATGTAAATGGCATTTCGTATCTTTTGTTTCACTTACCTGTCAAATTTGACGATTGAATTTGAAAATTGTTCGGAAGCAATTCAAGCCGGAAAATAGTATGAACGTAACAGATCTGTATTTAGTAGAATATCATTGGTGGTAATGTATTATGTCACTGACATAATGATATATTTTTTAATTAACTTACCTAAAACTTCAGATGGTTGTCTGTCAGATCACTTAGAGATTGTTACAATTTTCAGGCTCTTCAGAGCATGGACGTAATTATTATTTTTAATAAAAAATTAAAACCGACTTCCAAGGTAAAAACAATAATAACATCCTTATAATATGAACTAAAAAGTATTAAATAATTTTTCCTCTCTAAGGGCCTGTTTCACCGCTTCCTGATAAGGCTATCCACCACTTAATTTGACAGATGGAGTATGGAAAATCTGTCAAATAACCCTATCGGGCACCTTATCAGGAAGCGGTGAAACAGGCCATAAATGTGCCTTTTTCCGAATTCGGCTAAACCCTACGAATAATAAAAACTAAGGAAGAGTAACTCCGTCAAAAAACATGCTCCAAAATACTTGTCAAAAAAGTGTACCTTAGGTTCACTTTTCATACATTTGGTGACCTTGAGCGGTATAAAGGCTGATGTTACATGACAGTTCGAATGGAACCAAATTTAAAACTGTATTAATATGGGAGTTACGTTTCCTTAGGTTTTATTATTCGTAGGCTAAACCTCAACTATTTCTGTACTCAATCTTCATCATTTTGAAGTCGGTACCAGATATAGCTGAATCTTTATTTCTTTAACAGAAAATTTGAAACTTTTGGAACTGGCACTGACTTCAAAATTATGAAGATTGAGTACAGAAATAGTTGAGGTTTAGCCGAATTCGGAAAAAGGCACATTTAGAGAGGAAAAATTATTTAATACTTTTTAGTTCATATTATAAGGATGTTATTATTGTTTTTACCTTGGAAGTCGGTTTTAATTTTTTGTTAAAAATAATAATTTCACACTTTTTAGTTACCAAGTAGGTAAACTGTTAGTGCCAATTATTTAAATTGTATAAAAAATAGATTCATATTGTCTTCTCTAGATGTCAGAGGCGCTCCTGAATCGCACTATCGCTTGTACGTAGGAGTTTTATATAGTTGTAATAGATTTTTATTGTGTGTAATGCAAGATAGGCGTGAGCAGTGAGCATTGAAATTTGAATTGACAACATTTTGAGTGGTAATTATTGATCTATAGTCCGCGAGTTTATAAGTGGTCGTCGGTGGTAGTGACCATACCACCCTACGCGTCGAATTACTGCGTTTATTCTACGTATCTTATTACAATTTGTTAAAAGTCATACCCCAAGGCCCAAATACCAGGTAGATAAATTTAAACAATACATTTAAAAAAATCTATTTAAAAAAGCGAGGCCGCGCCGTTGCCTTTGCGGCGCCGACCGCCGTGTATAAACAGCCTATAATAATAATTGGTGTTGTTATGTACATAATTATTATTATTGTATCCATACCTATGCCTTGTACTATAATCTATTTTGTGCCATAAGACATTGGTGACCTTAACACGACGTGGTAATGATGATGATGACGATGATGATGATGATGAATTTGAATTGCATGGTAGCATATGCTTTCTGTTCTTAAAACAACGCCGAAACTCCCAAACGTGTATCTATAAGGAGTCAAGAGTTCTCTCAGCATCTTCGAAACCATGGTATACCTTGACCCAATATTTGACTTTTTGGTAGCATATTCTTAGTACACTTCACATTAAACCAAAATCACCATATGTTTCCATATAAATTTCGAGGGATTCCCTCGATTACTCCTGGATCCCATCATCAGGTCACCACTTTTGTGAATATGGTACCAAATTGGAGTGAAACCTAATACAATAAAACAAAAATTTCGAAAATCGGTTCACAAACGGCGGAGTAATCGTTGAACATACAAAAAAAATATATGCACAGCCGAACATATAACCTCCTCGTTTTTTGGAAGTCGGTTAAAAAAAGGCGGACGGAGTCTTGTTATACACATTACACAGCACTGTGTCTTCAGAGTCGGCCACGCACACATTATTACGCCTGTCAAATGGCCGGACTAGCGTAAGAATGTGTGCGTGCGGACCGTGTACATGCAGTAAGCCTGGCCGACACTGAGGACGCACGAGTGCTGTGTATGGCGGATGCTTCAGAGTATAATTTTTAATAAGATTTGGTCTTAACGATTAAAATTTTTACACAGACTTTAGCAAGCTCTTTCTTTTTAAGTGACACTTTATCGATATCGATGATGATGAAAACCTTTTCGCAAATTATCGACATCGCTCCAAGCACAACACTATGAGCGTGTCATAGGTCATCCATTGCGGGACCGGTGTAACGTAATATTACGTAACGCGACGTCGCTCGCTGGCCGTTCACATACATCTTTTGTGGACCACAACACACGCCAAACTGGACTCTATCATAACAGGATAAAGTTTAATTTCAATTTTGATAAAAAGGAAGTATGAAGACAAAAAGTGTAGTATCTTTTCGTATGAATTTGCAACTGTAGTGCCTTGTAATAGGGCTGTATGTAAAGTGTAAACATATAGAACAATATAGTCGTTTTTTATAATCTTAGCTATGTACATCTTATTGGACAAGTAAGTAAGTCTTTATGAGACTGTCAATAATATAATAAACTGTTACAAATCTCATTTAAACCAAAGCCCAAACAGCCTTGTTTTGTACACAAAAGCTGTTTCCTTTGTTTTTCAGATCCAACGATTTTTTAATGAGTAATTTAGTTGTAATGTCTATATAAGTTAATTGCTAGAAAATCTCTCAAAAAAAAATTATATATTATATAATAGTGTCTTTTCGATTGAAACGGATAATTATAAATACTCATAATATTTTTAAAAAACCAATCCAACGACACCCCACACGATGACGCGAAAAAAAGTCATCCCCGTTTGATATGTAGGCACTTTAAACAAAAAAAAATTAAGATTTCATGTACCATTTTGTCGGCATCACTAATATGTGCATTTATATAGTTCTTGCAATCTAAGAGTGCACGTCGCCTTTATTTGTAGTTGGAAATGTGAATAGACATTGTCGTTAGTGTGCGTACCCGACGGAGCAGTCAGTAGCGAGCGAGCCATGTACGCGTGCATAGAATATATGGTCACTCTCACAACTAAGGGCGACGCGCACTCGTAGATTGCAAGAACTATACCAAATTACAGCTTTGTAGTCTCTGAGCAAAACCGCGGACAGACAGTCAGACGGACGGACAGACCGAAACTATAAGGGTTCCTTGTTGACAACGGAACCCTAAAAACTAATATTATACTTGAATAAGATAAATAATGTGAAATAGGTTGCTTTCAATAGAATGAATTATGATATTTACCACTTGCCAAATAAGCGTTTGTAGAGCCAGCTTTGAGCCAGCTTTCTTTTGAAATCCCTTTTCCTTCAAGGTGCGACCTCTATCAAAATACATTTCATAGACCTTGACTAAGGATTATTTTAACTGAGGAGTGAGGAGAGAGGACGAAAAACTTCTTGTAAATACCTAATATATACTTATAAATATTTTGTAAGATACAAAAGTAAATATACAAGTAAATATACAAGATGTTGCCCGCAACTCCGTTGCGCCAAAACTCGTTTATCGCGCGCCCGGACCGTTAAAAGTATTGTCCTTTCCCGGGACTCAAAGTATCTCCATGCCTAATTTCAACAAAATTGGTTCAGCGGTTTGGGCGTGAAGAGGTAACAGACAGACAGATACACTTTCGCATTTACAATATTAGTATGGAAGTATTATATGGATGTTAGTACGGATATGATTTGGTTGCACCAACATTCGTTCTTAGTTTTGTTTTTTCCGCACAGTCAAAGTATGAAATTAATCTAAATAATATTAACATTGAAATAGGAAAAAAATGATTTTTGCCACTTGTGTTTAGCAAGACATATTATTATTTTGTCCTTGTTGTCTAATGTAGGACAAATCTTATAATTTTGCAATATACTATAAGACAAATCGATAATATCCACTCACTTTAATTGCGGCAATTAATTGTCAAGTTGTGTCACTGTTACGTGGTCGCGGGTTCGATTCCCAGCAGGGTCTATTCCGGGGTCAAAGGACGTAAAATCTTTTTAGTGTTTGCCATGTTACCCAACTGACCTTAGAGGACCTTAGAGGTCGAGGTTATTTTTATGTGAATAATATTTATTTATGCAAACGTATTTAAATGTTTATTCCATACTTTACCAATTTGGTGACATTAATATCTTAAAAGCGTAATAAAGTAATTTGGAAGCTTTTTAAAGCAGGCGTATTGTATTTTAAAGCAGTTTCTTCCAGAATTAGATGTCACCAAAAGAAAAACCGTACCCTTTATCGGTATAAAAACTATCCGCGGAAATCGAAGTATTTCAATTCTCCATAACATAAAATCGATATACAGTTTCGTGAAGAAGACATAGAGGCATTTAGAACATATTTTGAAAACAAGTAAGTTTAGTGTACGTTTTACATTTATAAATGATTAAGACTATACTTATTCAAAATAGGTCTTATAATTAACTTAATTTAAGGGCGAAATAACTTAAGGGTGAAGTCTAGAAGAAATCTGATAAAAAGCTAACAAGAAAACTTAATATCATATCAACTCATCTGTTTTCGTTGCTGGGTTTAAGTTGTATATTGTTTATGTTATTATAACATTATGCCGTATAATGTCTATGAATAATGAATATTATTATGTATATTATGATTATGACTATGTGTTTGTGTAGGCTTCAGACTTTGTATAGGCCTACGCATAACGAATAAGCGTTTGTTTTGTTAAAATTTAAATAATAATCGGCCAAGTGCGAGTCGGACTCGCACATGAAGCGTTCCGTACCGCTATACAGCGAAAGTAGGCAAAAATTGTGTTTTTTGTATGGGAGGCGGGAGCCCCCCTGAAATATTACTTTATTTTATTTTTAGTATTTGTTGTTCTAGCGGCAACAGAAATACACAATCTGTGAAAATTTCAGAAGTCTAGCTATAGCGGTTTTTTGAGATACAGCCTGGAGACAGACCTCTATCGGTTGTATCACGGCGAGTGCTCTGAGGAATTGTTCGTAATCATACCACCTGCAACTTTTCGCCATCGTCCCACGCGAAAAACATATCATCCTCATCACCTTGATGAGTGGCAGTCTTCCACAGTGCGTTTTTCGCGTAACTTTCTGCCGCGCACTGTAAAACTCTGGAACGAACTGTCACCAGCAGTATTTCCGGACCTTTACGACCTGCAAACCTTCAAGAAAAGAGCGTATTCCCTCTTAAAAGGCCGGCAACGCACCTGCAGCTCTTCTGATGTTACGAGTGTCCATGGGCGACGGCAGTGGCTTACCACCCTAAAAATAATACATGAAAGACTAGTTGATACCCGCAACTCCGATGCGCTAAAACTCATTTTTCGCGTGTGAGCCGTACATTTTCCGGGATGAAAAGTATCCTATGTCCTTTCCAGGGACTCGAAGTATCTCTTTACCAAATTTCAGCTAAATCTGGTCAGCGGTTTAGACGGACAGACAGGCATATAGACTAATATGTACTAATAGTAGGTATGGAGGTTTCGTCCTCGTCCGTCAAACTACTTATCCCTATTACATTGTGATATATAAATGTAAGCAATTGCCTAGAACATTTTTTTGACATTGCTATCAAGCAAATTTTTCGTGAGTAGCTTCATTTTGATAAGACGAACAACCATTTCCTCTGCGAAAGTTCTCGAAAGTGGTAGCTAACAGAGATAGAAATGATTTAATATTTCCATTTGATGGTCCTAAAATATGGATTGATCAACAAGTCCTCGTTGACTACGGAGCCCTACGGAACCCTAACCAGCAGATTTTTGTAGGTTAATAGTTAGATAATTTAAGGGCCCTCTCTCCCTAATATAATACATATTTCAAAAAAGTAAAAGAACCAAATTAATAACTTATGTATTGCAAAGCAGTAGATACTTTTAAATATATTCTTTTGATAAATAATGAAGGAGTAAATTGGGTTCATTCAACGATTTGGAGGTGATTTGGTTTTTTATTTCTTTATTATGTGATACCGATAGAAAAAAATATGGCAAAACCAATTTACGTATCATATCATGTAGATTACTAATTTTTTCAATAGAAAATTTTTTCAGATATAGTTTCTCTGTTAATGCCGATGAAAAGTTGTTTCATCTGCACTCTTTTTTCGAAAGAGCAGCCTTAACATTAACATTGTCCTACAAATAGAACAATCCATAATATTTTAGGACTATCAAATCGTAAGATTTTTAATCCTTTCTATCTCCTCCACAATTATATTGCCGGGGCGATGACAGGGCAGTATATGGCGGCATTAAGTGCCGACCGCGGGTTCGTGGTTCTGGACGAGGATGAGACAAAACGCACAGGAACACTCAAATTTATCACAACATCTGAGGATCCAATAGTGGTAATAGCGGAATGTACTAGAATAATGCTGGAAGACAGGATACTAGAAATGGCAGAAGTCCTATCTGGGGACCCCGAATCCAGCATGGACTGGGACATATTCGCGAAACCCATAAACTACTCGTGGGTCAATGGGGTTCCTGGATGTGGGAAGACAACTTGGATTATTAATAACTTCAATGAGCAAACAGACGTTATAATAACAACGACGATCGAAGCAACCGAGGATCTAAGGCAAAGGCTATCGCTACGAACTGGCAAAAAAGTTAAAGTTAAAGTTCGTACCATGGCCTCTTTGCTGGTAAATGGGACAAAAGGAGCCTACAAAAGGTTGATAGTTGACGAGGCCCTCATGAACCATTTCGGCTCAATCGTCATGGCGAATCAGTTTACAGGCGCCAACGATGTCATCCTCATTGGAGATATTAAGCAACTTCCGTTTATAGAGCGTGAAAACCTCTTTAAACTTAATTACACTCGTCCAAACCTGGTAACCAGCATCACCCAGGAGTTGTCCTGCACACACTGGAGCCCTATGGATGTGGCATACGCCCTAAGCATGGTCTATAATAACATCTATTCATCGAAGGAAATTGTGCGGTCCCTAAAGCTAATGAAGTATACAGGAGCGAGAATACTCAAAACTGATCTAAATACCCTGTATCTTGTAATATCTGTAATACACAGGAGGAGAAAACAGCCCTCACTAATACAGGCTATGGATCGGGAGCGGACTCTCGCGTCCTCACAATCCATGAAGCTCAGGGATTAACGAGTCCTTCGGTGATCATCATACAGACCAAGTCCCGAAAGCTGGCAATCCATGACAGCGTTCCTCATGCAGTCGTAGCTATATCCCGGCACACTAACACCTGTGTCTATTACACGGACACTGATGGAGACGCTTTGGAAAGCTTCATAAAAAGAACCACGGAGGTGTCAACCGAACACATAAAAGATTACAACATACAAATGGCTAAGTATAAAAGACAGGAACGATAAAGTCCTAAGCCAAATAGTTGTTAAAACCCAACCTGGCGATTCCACTGGCTGGCATCTGGTAGATTCGACACAGAACGATATCCCTTTAACACCCTAAAAACTCCACTCAGCTTGAGTGACTCCTCTCCACCAAGCCAATGTCACAATTCAATACAAATCTAAAGGCAAAGGGCGGAGCAGCATAAAATCTAAGGAAATCGAAAAATGTCGGATCTACTGGCGCCACGCATTAATATTATAATTATGTAATTTATAAAACAATAAATATATATTTATATATTTATTGTTTTATTATTTATAATCTATTCCATTATATATATTTTAAAAAAAGAATAAAAAAAAGTCCATGGCGTGATGGACTACAATTAATTAAAATTAATAATATTATATCAAATATCCTTGGTGCAAAAAATCTAAATAATAAAATAACAAATAAAGGATATGGGCGAACAGCCCATAGACTAAAAAAAATCCTTTCTATCTCTGTTAGCTACCACTTTCGAGAGTTTTTGCAGAGGAAATTGTTGTCCCTTTTATCAAAATGAAGCTACCCATGAAAAATTTGCTTGATGGTAATAAGGTCAAAATTTTTTTGACCTTATTACCATCAAGCAAAATTTCTAGGGAACCTGTACTATTAGATTTTGCTAAGTATCAATTCAAAATTCAAATGTCACTTACTATAATAAGGTCGAACTTTACATTTAATTGAATCAAAATGAATTTGAAAAGGAGTATGTAAGTTGAATCATTTAGTGATATTACTGATATCACTTGCAACGATTAAGTGGAGTTAATTGTGCTCTCAATACATTTTATTATTTTGTTATGTAGACTGAGAAAACTGGGAGATCTGGCTTAATTGACTAAAATTATTCATAATACAACTATAGCCCGGTTACAGCATACGTAGAACTTTGGCCATTGACCTATCGCTTGTCTCTATTCTCTATCACTCTCGCACAAACAATACTATGTATACGGACTATGGTTGGACTATGGTTTACGTAACTATTCAATATGCGCGTTTTAAAATTTGAATTAAGTATAGATATTGGCAAACCATGTTAAACTTCTTAAATTATTATCAGTTTTTCTCTGCTGTGTCCTATAATATTTACAAACCTTTTTTCCCAGTTCCCATTCATCTATCTAAAAATCCCCGTCAAAATCTATTGCATAGGTCTGTTATAAAGATCTAACTTTTAAGCCTAAGAGACAGACAGAGAGAAGCAACTGTTTTATATTGATGTCTGGTCGAGCGGCATCTTTGCCAATCACATAAATCTATGTGCAATAACTGTCAGGTCTAAGTTTTCAATTGGCCGCATAGGAATGGCGCAAATCCAGGTCTCAGACCTCACGCCATTCTAGATGTTCTAGATCGCCGCTCACTTGCCCCCTGACATTACGCATCTCTTACACTTAGGATGTGGTCCAAGTTATACACTTATAGCGAGCTTGGATAGGTCATTTTAGACGTGAAAGTAAGGTGTTGAGAATAAACACAATATAATATTGTTAGCGCCATCTACATTGTTCATAACAAATCTTATAATTATTAC
Source organism: Polyommatus icarus (assembly GCA_937595015.1). Classification (NCBI taxonomy): domain Eukaryota; kingdom Metazoa; phylum Arthropoda; class Insecta; order Lepidoptera; family Lycaenidae; genus Polyommatus; species Polyommatus icarus. The sequence goes on along the minus strand of OW569333.1, from coordinate 15,369,176 downwards.
TAATTCAGGCAGTCCGCCTTAGCGCTAGTGTAGCATACTTTATTCAAATGGAGCGATATTCCCATCTCCCTCAAACTGACGCCTTACGCACGCCCCGGATTGGTCAGACAGGGCGGCCTGATTCTCGCGTGACTCCAGCGCAACCAATCGTGCCCCCGGCAAGAGGGCATCATTCGACATTGCAAATCCGCGCCCCGTGACGCCTGGTCATATCTGGCGTTCTCGTTAATAATCCGCTGAGTCCTGTGTACCTATTTATCCGCCGTATGCGAGCGCTCGCTAAACTATTAAACTATCTAAGTGACAGTGATTGTGAAAGTGCGCCAGGAACCACAACAGAAGACAACAGAAGAAAGGCAAGAGGTTAGCGCCGCGTGGAGTCCAGCTCTGGTCCAGGTAGCGTGCTTTCTCCTTTTCTCCTATATGTTCCCAAAGATATCGCTTCATATCAACTACTGGCGATCACCAGTTCCCTTCAAGATACAGTCCACTAATTAAAAATTGAATATTTACTTATAAAGGTAAAGCTATCCGCGATCGTCAGCCATTTTTTATATCTCACCCGCACCAAATATATTAATTATTTTTATTTATTTCAGGTTCAAAACCAATATTACATTCAGACACGTCGTTTCTCCAACATTTTTTTTGTCGTTCGATTTTGTTCATTATTAACTTTTTCGGCAATTGACTTAGATAATATAAAACCTCAAAAATATATATTGTGCCAATCTGTAACACACTCCCGGGGGAGGTAACAGGTGCTAAAAGACTGTTGTTGACGTGTTCGGACACTTTTGCTCGAGTTGTGATCATAGAAGCATCTCTGTTTTGACGTGTTAAAGATAAGTATTATTTTCTACTGTCATAACGCTTATGTGTAAAGTAATAACTTAATATAATATAGTGATTTAACTGTTTAAGTAAATAAGTTGATGTAAACCGAGAAAATAAATGGTTAATAAGAAATACTTTTGTTGTTTGTTTTATAATTAAATGAACCTTGCTTAAGAAATACTTATAACTTTCTTTTATTTTTCAAGTTGTATATTTAAATAAATTATTAAAATTTATTAAAATCTAACACATGCGACCACCATCCTACATACCGCCGCGTACTGCAGATGTCGCTTTATGTAATGTTTGTGTTCAAAAGCCGCTGTCTCTCGCACCACACCATATTTACCCGCTGTCTGTCGCACCACGCCCTACTAACCCGCTATCTCTCGCACCAAACCCTACTAACTCGCTATCTCTTACACTCGCACCACACCCTGTTACAGTAGCGCAGTTAATCAGCGCATGCGACCACCGTCCCACATACCGCCGCGTACTGCAGATGTCGCTTTATGTAATATTTGAGTTTACATTGTAAACTACTCGTTAAGTAAATGTGTATGTAAAAGTCAGTGGTTTGTTTGTTTATCAATTTTCTGCCTTTTCGCTTATTTAGTTTATTGTTGAGTTTGAGAAAGTTTACTACTTGAAAACTAATGTATATTGATGATATTAGAGTGCCAATTAATTGATAGTAATATTATTGCTTATTGCTATTAAACAGTTTCAAATTCATGTAGCTTAGTGTTAGTCTTATTATTATGTTGTGTTTGTCATGATTTGATGCTTCGTATGTTAGATTTAAGTGTAATTTATTATACATTAGTGGAAACTTCTAATTGGCATATCGCTGTGTATCGTGTATCTCACTGTTGTCTTTAAAATGCTGTAAGTTTTCCTAAGAAAATAAAAATAAAAAAATAAAAAAAAAATAATAATGCGAAAGTTTGTCTGTCTATCTGTCTATAACTTCTTATGCTTAAGCTGCTAAAACGATTATCAGAAAATTATATATTTAGATATTTCGAGTGTCAGAGACATAGTACAATTTTATCCCGAAAAAAGGCACAACCCGTGGGATAGACAAAAGGCGCAATGAAGTCTCCATCAGAATTGGATACAGCTATAATGATGATGATTAATGATCTCGGGTTAATAACGTCTGCGCAACTTTGCATATCATATAATACTCACAGCAAGAAACAATAGCAATTATACAATAAAGCTATAAACCTTTTCTTACATCCAATAGTCGAACTGTCTTCATTTAGTGTTTCCACGGATACAGTGCAATTATACACAGTAGTCTAACAGACGTTATAGTTGTCAAAAAGTGTCCTAAAAATCTTAATACTATTTAATAGCGGACTAAAAAGTGCATAAGGCCGGCAACGCACCTGCAGCTCTTCTGATGTTGCGAGTGTCCATGGGCGACGGTAGTTGCTTTCCATCAGGTGACCCGTTTGCTGTTTGCCCCCTTATTTTATAAAAAAATGTAATGTCGCTATCATTTTCTATCCCCAGAAAACAAAAAATTATAGAAATAAATATAGAAATAAAAATCTGTATTGAATTCATCGAAATAACTTATCTAGAGAAAACATTATAAGCTTGTGTTTAGCTTAGATGCTTTAGAATTTAGATAGCTGTTATGAAACATTACTTAGATACCAATTGCGTATATTATTGCTAATTTTATGTGTCTTTTGTAGCTGTAATCATCAAAAGATAGCCGATAGGTGTAAATTGTGTGTACATTTCTAATTTTCTAATACGAATTTTGCACAATCATGTATTACGGAGAAAAAAGAAATTTAAACTTTGGGTGTATTGAAATGAAAATATAATATACTTATCTAATGAAACTTTGGAAAATATCATAATAAAATATTACTCACAAAAAGTAATAATTATTATAGTATAATTATTATAGTATACAAAGTAATAATTATTATAGTATACAAACGTTTTATTTAAAATTTTGAAATGAGGCATCGTAAGATATCTTAGCGATGACCAGCCCCCGTAGACAACTGGCAAAACGCTAACGCTAGCGCTACAAAATGTATTGATTTGACATTAGTATTCGCTAGCGAAGCGATGACTATGTCAAATCGCATACATTTTGTAGCGCTAGCGTTAGCGCTTTGCCAGCTGTTGTCTACAGGCCCTGGGTCAAATATTTAAATGTCTTTGAAACTACCGAATTAATCTTTGGGGTTGGATTACTGTTTTTGTTTATACTGTATACAGTATAACGTACAGTATAATAAGTCTCGATATGCTAATAAATCAGCATGGCTCCCACGATTTACCTACAATTGTTATTACACAACATATGCTTTCTCTTAGGAAAGTCCTCGGCCGGTTTTTAACGATCTTTATTACCATTTATCGCGTCATCACTATTTGTTTTGGCGTTCCGGTTCGTGAAGCTTCTAAATCATGTGACAATTTGTGGACTAACATACTAATATTATAAAATAATTAAGTATGTCTGTCTGTCGCTTAAATCACCGAAACGAACTGAATAAAAGTAAAACATATTTAGAGCATGGGAAGAGGACATCGGATAGGTAGTATATATCGTGAAAAATTCTACGCCTATTCAAAAACAAATTTAGACCTGTTTACATCATGTATATTTAAAACAGGTCTAAAGTGCTGTTACTTTGTATGTGCCAGGTAATATCCGGAACAGTCGATTTCAAAATTAGTTAATCAATATTAATATTTTTTGCTGTCTGGTTTTTATTCACATAAAAACGGGTCATGTCTTGCGAAATTGTTTCGAAGAAAAGTTTTTTTGTGAGGAAATTACGATATATTGGTACATTAAGGTACCATTTATAATTTTAAACAAAAAGTAGGCTTGTTACTTTTTCTCTTAATTCTGTTTTACGAAACAAATAGACTGTAACATAATAACATTATTTGATTTAAATTTTCAGCCAACTTGTGGTACTATAAAGACAAGCGAGATACGAGTAGCTTGAAGTAGGAAAAGGTTTCTCTACCGTATGACATATTATTTTTATTGTGCGAAATTCATAGACGCGGCCAAGGTAGGGTGAAGCCAAACGAGCGTAAGAAGAGAGGCAGAAATCCTGCTGCATTCAGTTTCATTACAAGAGTCCTATTTGATTCACATGAGCGAATTTTTTAAGTCATGATTTCAGATTTGTATGAAAAGATTATACGCGACTGAAATTCTGCGACTCAAAACTCACAAATTACGCTCGTTTCTGAATGTTATTTGCTGAAAGCTCATACATCACGACAAGACATCGGAACAGACATCTAGATAATGTCGTCGTGAGTCGTGAACGAAAGTACAAGTGGCTGCAGACGGGTGACTCACCGGTTATATAACCGAACCCGGTTGTACTCCACACGTGCAAGTAGTCCACTATATTATATTATTATGTTAATAAACAATTATATGAATCAGTGGTTTTCAAAGTTTTTAAGAACAATCGAGAAATTCCGTAACGAAAATAAACCTAACACTCCCATTCTCCGACGGGCACAACGCTGCGGCATTGCCGTGCATCGTCTAACGTCGTTTCAGTACGGCAGACGTCGGTACGGTGTTTGTGTGATTGCGACTTGTCGCGATTGCGATAATTGCATAACAGCATAAGTTGATAAAAATGCTATGCAATAGGACATATGTATACTGCGGCAGTCCTCGAGTGGCACACGTATCTTTTGATCACAGGAAATTATGTATACTAGTGAAGCCCTATGCCCTAGAACATTCTTTTTGTGATTACTAACAAGCTATTTTTTGTGAGTTACATTTTGATAAGACGAAAATTTTATTTTCGAAAAATCTCGAAAGTGGTAGCTAACAGAGATAGAAAGGATACTTTGACTTGATGGTCCTAAAATATGGACTGTTTTATTTGTAGGACAAGGTAACTCTTAAATTATATAATTATTAACCTACCAATATACAAAAAATCAGCTCGTTAGGGTTCCGTTTTAGGGTTCTGCAATCAACAAAACTTGGTTGACTACTGTATACAAAAACGGAACCCTAACCAGCAGATTTTTAATAGTATAATTTTTGAATTTAAGAGTAACCTTGTCCTACAAATAAAACAATCCATATTTTAGGACCATCAATTCAAAGTATGAAATCCTTTCTATCTCTGTTAGCAGCAAAATGTTGTTCGTCTTATCAAATGAAGAGCTACTCACAAAAAATTTGCTTGTTAGTAATCACAAAAAAAATTGTTCTAGGGCTCCCTCACCATACGGTTCCCGCGCGATAAACAAAGTAACTATTTAGTGATCTGTGACTCTACATAATAAAAATTGCGGTCTGGTTTTCTTATAACGGACTATTTAAATTGTAATTAATCAAATGCTCATAGTTTAGCTCAATTTATTCTAGATCAAGAAATAGTTATAAAAACCAATTCACCTTGACACTAGTATAAGTGGATGAGCTATGTTAGGTGTCCTAGGGAATGCCTAGCGTCTAGACCATCTGGGTCAGCGCTTATATGAGCATGGGATGACTGGTATTTATTTTTAGACCGGTTGATGACAGGTATATTTTATGGTGACAATTATACAAAGTTTCTCTATTTCAAATTTCAGCAAAATTGGTTTAACCGGCTTGAGAGTAAAGGGTAACAGACAGACAGATAGATCTAAGACAGACACATCAACTTTCGCTTTTATTATTAGTACCTATGGATATTATTAATATGTCTAGCTTGCTATTATGTAAATATACATCATTAATTACTTTGTAGTGTGAGGAAACTAAAATCTAAACTTTAATTATTAAGTTTCGATACCAACAGCTACGACTGTTATTAATTATCTGGACTACAGACATGTCTAGACTAAATGTCACATCGATAGTTCGAATGCTGTTGCCCCGATTCTGATATCATTTTAACATTACATCGTTTGAACAGGGAATGCGGGAAATGTATGGCGGCCACAAAGGAAGATCTTCCGACCGAGTGAGGTGGTATGCTCGGTCAGGCCGAAGCCCATATGATACATTTCAGCTGTCGTATATTATATACCGACGCGCTCAGAAAACTTCGATAGCGCGATGCAGGAATGTTAGGCGAATTGTGGGTACCGCCACAGGGAATATTACGCAGTGGTCAGAGCAGAGGGCGCTACTAGCACATACAGTAAATAATTCGACCAAAATCAGACATATTATTATTATGTTGCACGCGTCATATCAAAATATTGACTGAAACGTTGTCAAACGTCGAACAAAACTTTTTTTATTGCAAATGCTGCCTTTAGTGTGAAAATATTGCAGTAATACATCCCAAGGACTGTTCCCTTAGCTATTTCATAATATACAGTTGAACTTTAAAATAGGCTTACTTTTACTTCGTGACTCTACGGTCTGCTATAACAGATATCGTCTGCTATTCTAGACGAATTAATTACAACTAAGTATCAATTAAGTTCTGCCAATTGACATAGTTTACTAAAATATAAAATTCATAATATCATAGCTTTATTCTAATCTTTAAGCGGATTATGTAACACGAAATTTTCTTTATTCTAAGCTTATTCTTATAGCTCATCCTTCAAGCCCCATAAGAGCTCCGGTGATCGCGACAACAATAGTATATAATAGCATTTCCAAGAATCCGCAATCGAAGGATTGGATTGGAAACGTATAAGATTTAAAAGAATACCTATACCCTAAGATGTCGATTTATAGTGTTGCTGGATCTAATGTCCTAAGGGGTCGACACTCGACTCTGTATATTAATATACAGAATATAATATTTATATTTCATGACTTCACTTAAAACGAGTCGTAGGAGCAGGCTAGAAAAAAATATATAAATTATATTATAGCCTATTTTTTAAACTTTTAAATTAAAGTTCCATAGCAAATCGAAGCATAAAACTTTGTATAATTATTATTTTTAACAAAAAATTAAAACCGACTTCCAAGGTAAGAACAATAATAACATTAATATGAACTAAAAAGTATTAAATAATTTTTACTATCTAATAGTGCCTTTTTCCGAATTCGGCTAAACCTCAACTATTTCTGTACTCAATCTTCATTATTTTGAAGTCGGTACCAGATAGCTGAATCTTCAGTCCTCTGACAGAATATTTAAAATTTTTGGAACTGGCACCGACTTCAAAATTATGAAGATTGAGTACAGAAATAGTTGAGGTTTAGCCGAATTCGGAAAAAGGCACTATTAGATAGTAAAAAATATTTAATACTTTTTAGTTCATATTAATGTTATTATTGTTTTTACCTTGGAAGTCGGTTTTAATTTTTTGTTAAAAATAATAATAATTTCACTCTTTTTAGTTACACTAGTAGATAAATCTTCGCGTATATTTTACGCATCTTATTACAATTTGTTAAGAGTCACAACTCACACTCACAAAATAATATAATATTATCAGTGAAGTGAACATATTGTGCTAAGTAATTTAACAATTTTAATACTACAAGCCCGAAGCGGTCACCGGCGATTGCGATAACAATAGAAAGGCTATTGTGTCTCGTTTTTCCACGATCGAAGGATCTATCAGATAAAAAATTGTACAAACTTGCATAGGATGTAGCGTAGCATAATATTTAATATTATCATAATTATTGACAGCTGTTCTTGTTATCAAGAATTCAAATCGATAGGTACTTAGTGCACCATCTATCGATTAATAAGTATAACTAATTAAAAAGACACTTAATGACTTTGTTTTGTTTAAATGCTCTTTTTAAAATAACTTTATTTTAATTCTATTTGTCTATTAAAATTTTATAAAGTAGTAAAGTATTCGATCTGTATATAAAGTAGTTAGTCTTCTGCCGTCGCCGACCGCCGTGTATTAAAAAAAAACAGGTGTTGTTAATTGTTATACAGTACATAATTATTATTATTAGTATATCCATACCTATGCCTTGTACTATCATCTATTCTGTGCCATGAGACATTGGTGGCCTTAACACGACGTGGTAATGATGATGATGACGATGATGATGATGATGATTATGATGATGAATATGAATTGCATAGTAGTTTATGCTTTCTGTTCTTAAAACAACGCCGAAACTCCCAAACGTGTATCTATAAGGAATCAGGAGTTCTCTCAGCATCATCGAAACCATGGTATACCTTGACCCAATATTTGACTTTTTGGTAGCGTATTCTTAGTACACTTCACATAAAACCAAAATCACCATATGTTTCCATATAAATTTCGAGGAGTTCCCTCGATTACTCATGGATCCCATCATCAGGTCACCACCTTTGTGAAAATGGGACCAAATTGGAGTGAAACCTAATACAACAAAACAAAAATTTCGAAAATCGGTTCACAAACGGCGGAGTAATCGTTGAACATACAAAAAAAAAAAAATATATCCACAGCCGAACATATAACCTCCTCGTTTTTTGGAAGTCGGTTAAAAAGTCGAAAGTTTGTTTTATGCCTCGTTATTATGAGTATAGTGTATCTACTATCTATAGTTTCTATATTATTATGTTTTAAGCGAGATACTACCTCTAGTTACATTATATTCTAGCTTAAGCAACATTTTCCACGTAGCAAATCAAATATTGCTCACAAGTCACAATGCGTTACTAACAACGTAGCAGAACGTAAATGTCTAAATCCCGGAACGGATTTGTCGCGGATGAAACAAATATAGCATATTGTATCTAGGATTCTGGATTACTGTGCCTTCATACAAACACCAAACATTCTCTGAAATGTGGGTAAAATTATTATTAAATTATTATATTTTTAAGCTATTGCATAGTGCTTTTATCGAGGGCTTTGGTCGCGGCGACCGAATTAAGAAATTTCATAACGAAAAAACCTAACACACCCCACTCCGACCGGCACAGCGTTGCACTTGGGCACGGCGTTTGTGTGTGTGCGACTTTTAATTAAAAAAGTTGACAAAAATGCTAATCAATTAAGTATAGTTCCGCGGCAGTCTTCAAGTGCCACACGGGTCAATTCAGACCGCAACGCGACGCGTATCGTGAGCGGGGAGGGCCAAAACACGGCACGACGTCGTGCCGTGTTTTTGTGTCCCGGCCCTGAGACGTCTTGCAAATCTGTCAAATCCATACAAATTCAGAAATGATCTACGCGTTGCAGTCTGAATTTACCTTTAGTTGTTGCCATGTTCTACCCCTGGTGAGGAACTGGTATCTTCATAGTGCCCTGATCCCACACCAAGAAGGGTGTGGGGTTTTAGTCGGTAACCCACATGCCGGTGGGAGTTCGACATACCCCTGCTACCCTCCTCCAGAGGCGGTAAGGGACGCCTAATGCCTTTAGTCTTTACCCTCCTCAAAAACACCTTGGAAATGATAGCAGACACCTTTTAGGAAATACATCATACGGAGGTAGAAACGATGTGGGTTAAACGAGAAATTAACCAATAACCATGTTCCTATTGTAAGTTCCGTTTTTCACATAGATTTATCACTAATTTGCATACAAAATGTAATCTTAACCAAGTTTTCTCACCAATCTCAAATCGAGTAATAAATTGACTTACAATACGTATTTGTCATGATTCATGAGGAAACGATTGAAGAACTGTGTACCGGAATAACGTACAATAGCTGCGCGCACGCTACAGCCTATCTCCCTGTCTATCTAGACTAGCCTATCTCCAACATAGTTTTATGCTTGCTTAGCTAGGTAGGTTATTCGTATTATGCTTATTTTCATGTTACTTTAAGGGTGGGTTGCACCAACTTACTTTAACTATAACTACAGGGCAAAATGTCAAATCTTTGGTTAAGGACGCCATATTTAACGTAACCATAACCGCTCATACTTGTATCGAATTTTTTTTGTGAAACTATACTTAGTGTTGTTATAACATAATATATTTTTCCTGACGATTTTTACGGATAATTAAATTTTTTATACTTTTAATCTTATTAACTGTAGTTTTAATAAAAAAAATAACGCAACAGACATCACTTCTGTCAAATTCTGTGGTCAAAGTTAAGGTTAAAGTTAAGTTAGCCTTAACTATAACCATAACCTTAACCATAACTTTAACCAAACCCACCATAAGTGCATAAAATAGTCCTTTTTCTGAATATGTAGAGACATCTTTGTAGATGTATATGTATGTATTTTAAAGAATTTTCGGATATCTCTATTTTTTTAGATACCAATGCCTTACATAAAACTGGTATCAAATTGCGTTGTTTCATAAAAAAACTTTTTCGTAAAAAAAATATGTTTAATCCTTAAACACTTCCTGAAACTGAGGTTGACGTTTTAAAATAGGCTTCACGTTCCATCAGGGGCTTCCCCGCTCGTTCACACTAGTTTCCTAAATTCATCTGATAATATCAACAATGAAGATCATTGACATTGGTTTAATTAAGCGAAACAATGTTGGGAACCTTCCGGTGAAGTTTCTTGCATAAATACTCCACGTCGAAAAAAGATAGTTACGTTTGGGTAGACCCTTTTTAGAAGGCGCACCACATTATTAATTAGCCTAAACTTTTTCGTTACCGCTTCCTTATCGAATCACCAAACAAAATATGACGATGATGTCTTATGTCAATTCCATACATTTTGATCGGCGATTCTATAAAGAAGCGATAAAGAAAAAAATCTTGGCTTACCCCCCAGTGTAGTAGAACCCTCTTTGGAGTAGAGTAGTATGGGGTGAGGGATTATATTTGAAGGAGAAAATGGACTAAACAGTCCTACCACTACTGTGTAGCTAAGACGAAGAAGGTTGTCCTGGCAACAATTTTCTTACGTGGTAAGAAAATCTCAGGGATATGATAAATATGTTTTGGGACCCATAATAATCAACTTATTACTTAACCATAAGAAGTTAGGATGTTAGAGATTACTTCCAACCATCTTAAACTAGGTGAAAACGTAGTAACGTAGAACAAAGGTTTAAAGTCTAGACTCTAGACTCTAGAGTCTATACTCTATAGGTTATAACTATCATAAGCCAAAACTAAATAAAAGCTTATAAGCATTTAAAAGTTTATGACGCTTGCAACTCCGTTCCGTCACAATTATTTTATCGCGCGTACATTTTTCGGGATAAAAGGTATTATTTCCTTTCCCGGCACTCAAAGTATCTTCATACCAAATTTAAGCAAAATCTGTTCAGCGGTTCGGCGTGAAGAGGTAACAGACAGATAGACAAATTCTCGCATTTATAATATTAGTATGGATACTTTTTGCGTTTCTTCAACAGGTTCAAAACTTAATTTCGAATTTCGCAAGTTATCATATTTTTAACATCCTTTTAAGCAACTTGCAGTAAATGTTGCAAGGATCACAGGAGAAATAAATATACACTGCACCGGAAAGACACTATAAATAACAACATAATATTTGATTTAATAAAACTTTTGATTGGTAACGTAAAGCAAAGTATTTTTTTACGCTTTTTTAACAAACTTAGCAAATCATTTCGAAATTTGGAAAATAAGTAATAATGTGGTAATATTCGTAATAATAATATTAGTGGTGTGTTGCAGGTATGCCAGGAAAAAACAAACACCGGAAAGACCCATTTTTACACAACATAAATAATTATTGAGAAAGGTAGCGTAAAGTAATTTTTTGCGTTTTTTTAACAGCAACATTTCGAAATTTGCAAAATACGAAATTTATCCTTATTTGGACATAATATGTTGCAAATAACATACACCGGAAAGACCTACTTTCGGACAACATATTTTAGTAAAAAACCCGCAGAAACCTGTGGAAAAAGTAAGGCAAGTGTACACCGGTAGTGACATAATGTGCGTTAACCAGATCGCAAAGTCAAGATCTCAACTCTCAAGCCGTGAGATAACGTTATCACAACGTGTTTCAGACTTGATAAACGCAACGTTACGGATTATTTTGAGGTCAACCTTAAGTTTCTTAACCCCTGTTATCGCATCGAGTTTCAGACGTGGTGCGATAAACTAATCGTTTTAGATTGTTCCTTTAGAGTGGGTTGCAACTTGCACCACAGGTGACTGGAGTTGTTATAAGCTAAAGTTAATTTTAGCAATAACTGCGAGTATAACTATGACTATAGAACTTGACAAATTTTATCACTTACACTGATTTCATTATTAACCGATAACTGTACAAAATTGACGGGAAAAAAGACTTGTTATGACTTATGACAAGTGACAACACTGTCAAATTTAACAGCCTTATGTCAAATTTAACATTAACTACAAGTGACAACCGACCCAAATTGGGAGGCGGTTATTGTTAATTATAGCGTCATTTTAACCATTGTTTATAGGGATTGCAATCCCGCAATCCCGCGGGATCCCGCGCCAATTATTGATCTGCTGGATCCCGCACCTGCAAAACGCGGATCTGCGGATCCCGCATGACTCATGACCCACTTGCATAATTTCTCAGGGACCCAATATGATGGAAGCTTTGATAGCAGCACATTGTGCCAAACCCGATCAAAGGCCTTCACAATGTCCAAACTAACAGCCAATGCATATCCCTTCGACACAATCGCCTGAGCCCAACGATGAGTTAGGCACGCCAAGAGATCACCAGCCGAGCCACCCTTACGGGACTCGTACTGTTTGTCACTTAGTAATCCTTGGCCTTCCAAGTATCGAAGGAGCTGGGTATTGGTAATTGATTCGATTATATTATAAATTGGTTACAGCGATTGGTCTGTAATTGGAAGGATTTTAGCAGTCACCTTTTTTGGGGATCGAGTATACCAATTGGCTGTCTTCCAGGAAGGCGGTACAATGCCAGAAGAACAGGAGAGCCGAAAAAGACGCGTTAAGATCAGAACTCTGGAGCACAATTTTTTTCACAATTATAGGAGGGATTCCGTCAGGCCCACTCGACTTTTAGATATCAAGGGAACGGATATTTGTACTGAGCGCGTACATGGCGGTATGGTCGGCGGTTTCTGTCCCTCGTCATCTTGGGTCAAGTTTGTCTTTTGCGTCATAGGCCAACGATGTGTAGGGATGGTAGGGTTAGCTTGCAGAAATTTCCTTCAATAGCTTTGGCCAGAGACCAGAATGCACGGGTTCTCGAAAGATGGCGCTCGAGTCTCTCACCAATTTTATTGACATGCTGTTTCTTTTCCCGAGTGATCTCTTTCTTAAGTACTTCATTTTATATGTGCTGGTATTTTATTTTTATTAAATAAGGGGGCAAACGAGCAAACGGGTCACCTTATGATAAGCAACTACCGTCGCCCATGGACACTCGCAACATCCGAAGAGCTGCAGGTGCGTTGCCGGCCTTTTAAGAGGGAATACGCTCTTTTCTTGAAGGTTTGCAGGTCGTATAGGTCCGGAAATACTGCTGGTGATAGTTCGTTCCAGAGTTTTACAGTGCGCGGCAGAAAGTTACGCGAAAAAAGCACTGTGGAAGACTGCCACTCATCAAGGTGATGAAGACGGTATGTTTTTCGCGTGGGACGATGGCGAAAAGTTGCAGGTGGTATGATTCGGAATAATTCCTCAGAGCACTCCCCGTGATACAACCGATAGAGGATGCAGAGTGAAGCTACATCTCGGCGTAATTCCAAGGGGTCCAAGCTGTTTGAAACACTATGTCAGACAACAATTCGAGCGGCCCTTCGTTGGATACGATCCAGAGGGAGCACTTGGTATTTTGGCGCCCCTGCCCAGAGATGAGAACAATATTCCATAATCCATATGAGGCCGAACCTGCGCCTTGTAGAGTTGTTGGACTGAAGTACTGTCTCGCCCTGTTAAGAACACCAAGCTTCTTCGAGGCTAGTTTGGCTTTACCCTCTAGATGATATCGGAACTGGACTTCGCTCAATATTATGTTGACGCCAAGTATCTCAATGCTAGGAGAGATGGTCAAAGATGTGCCCTCGAAACGAGGATATACGACCATTGGTGACTTTTTAGTGGTGAACGCGCAGAGTTGTATCTTGGCGGGGTTGAATTGGACCAAGTTACGTCTACCCCATTCAAAGACCTTCTCCAATGAATTCTCCACCTTAGACACAAGTTCGTTTCGACTCTCAGTGACATTTTGCCGAGAAATATTGGAGGAGCCGGTATATACAGCATCATCTGTACTATCATCCGCATAGCAATGAATGCCGATGGTCTGCAACATGTCATTGATATGCAGTATGAATAGAGTAGGCGATAACACACAGCCCTGATGGACGCCAGCATTAACAGACTGATTTTCCGAGCATTCGCCGTCAACTACGACCTTTATGCTTCTGTCTGCTAAGAAACCAGTGACCCACTTACATAATTGTGACGACCTCTGTGGCTCAGTGGTGAGCGCGTTGGTAGCTCAAGCCGGGGGTCGCGGGTTCGAATTCCGCCGACGGAACAAAAAGATTTACAGTGTTCCCGGGTCTAGATGTGTATTAAATATGTGTATGATTTAATAAAAATCTTAAATAAAAGTATTAAATATATTTCCGTTGTCTGGTACCTGTAACACAAGTCCTTTAGGTACTTAGCACGGGGCCAGACTGACGTGGTGTGAAGCGTCCATGGATATTATTAATTTCTCGGGCAGCCCGTATGATGGGAGCTTTGATAACTCAAACCTTTGATAACCAAATAAATAACCAAAGCTTAAAATAGATAAAAAATAAGAAAAAAAAAAGATAAAAAATAACCAAAGCTTTGATAACAAAAATAAAAATCCCGAGCAGATACTGCATTGGCCCAGGATTGGTAAGCCTTCTGCTTCCGGCGAGAAGATTTTTTGGAGGATGAACCAAACCAGGGACGAAATCTGCCGGAAGTTGGCACTACAGAGGACGGAATGAAAAGCTTCATCCCTTGCATCAGCATATTGGCAACGGAGTTGGCAATGCTAGGCAAGACAATGATCCCATGAACCAAGTGGTGCTGTTAGGGCCGATTCACACCGGATCGGCAGCGGCCGGCAGCGGCGGGCAGCGGCCGGCATCGGCCGGCAGCGGCGGGCAGCGGCCGGCATCGGCCGGCAGCGGTCGGCAGAGGCGCGATTTACATACTTATAAGTACTAGTATCGCTTGAAAACTTCTAAAAGGGCTCGAGGCGCCGCGCGGCCGCCAGCGGCGCCTCGAGCCCTTTTAGAAGTTGAAGTTAGAAGAAAAAAAATATGCATGGTACGTGCGAATAAAAGTCTAATATAATAGAGGGTTTACTAATGTAAAACTACTGGAATAGTTTCCAGTATCTAGTAATCGAGTGCTGGACTGGAATGCACTGAATTGCATCCCTGTGTATTCCAGTGCCCGTTTAAATTATTCCACTGGAATAATATAAACCGGCCATCAAATTAATTTGGTTTCTCACACAGATAATTCCTAGAATAGAATTTCTTCAGATAGGATGTGGTAATATTCCTAGGACAATTTAGAATTTTAGAACATCTACAAGGCCAAGTCACAGACTTCTTAGATAGCCTTTGCTAGATTTTGCAACCTGTGTCCAAATATCGATATCCAAAATTGGTAATATATTTTATTTGTTAATTTATTTATATTTTATATTAATAAAAACTTTTGGTCTTTCCGCATATAATATTTTGTCTCGTTTTTTATTTTTAATGACAAGGTTTTAGGTACGTATTTTATAAAGTTTATACCCATACATATCTAATATAACTGCAAAAGTGTGTCCTAGACAGCCTTGTGTCGGTTACCTCTTGACGCTTAAAAATCCGTTAACATAATATAAGATTTATCCGGTCCATCTAGTAGACCGGACGTAACTCAAGGACCAAGGTGAACTCACTCGAACTCGATAACGTTATGTAACGTGACGTAACGGCGCTTTCTCTCATTGATTCTGAATCGGGTCCTTTTGGCGGCAAAGTCGTGTACACGCGCTAGCAACTCGCACGAGATTGGCAAGTTGAAGGCTACTGTACTCGTTAATGACTCATTCTATAATACGCATATTTTCGAAGGAAAAATGAAGAAATTATGCATTGTATTTTACCAGACAATTGCGGAGCCAAGAGTTTGAGCAATAACATAATAGTTTATGTAGATAATTTGCAACACGTGCTTATATTTCCTGAACAATTATTACAGATCTTAGGAGTATGTAATTTTTAATGAGGTGCTTAAATAATAGATTGCTATTTAAACGCTTTTGTACCTAAAGCACGCTAATACTACATGCTTTTAACACATTTAGCCTTACATAATAATATACAAGTATAAGAACATCGTGAAAGAACTAAAACGTTTGCAGATGTAAAATCATTATTAGGAACCGTTAGTGTCCCACTACTGGGCAGATACCCCCTTCCACACATCTCCATCTATTTGGCCACTTTTTATCAGCAGCGTCTAATTCGCCACCTTTTCTTGGCTTAGTCGAATGATGGGAATAATTTTCTTTTTCAAGTAATATGCAAGTTACTGGCACCGAATAGTATGCAAGTTACTGGCATCAAGCAACGCGCGTGGCGTATGAAAATTCGTGGACCGTATTGACAGATGTCGGTGAGAGTAACTTTCGCCGTTGTGGAGATGTGACGCAAACATACTGACAAACTGAATCTTTAACATAGCAGGAACAATCTACAACTATGTATTTACAACTTTAGCGAGAAGAGTTATTTCCACTGTAGTGAGAGCTAAGCAGGAGCAATAGACATCTACCGCGTATTTCAAACGTCGAAAACTATTGTAAAGAAATGATTTCTACGCTACTTTTGGCCTAGGCCTTACCAGAAACAAGCCCGAAAGAGTGTGAGAGCCTGCGCTGCCTATCAAGTAACATTTAAAACAATGAGACATATTTAGATCAAATTTTATCTACGCGCCAAAAAGCCTTGAAGAGTCATACAAAATATAACATTAAATAACGTTACTAATACGCAGCAGCTGTCAATTGTTTCTGCTAAGCCAAGAAATCTTTGTAACCTCACTTACTACTCACTATACCGTACCATAGATTACATATTATTTGATATTATTACTAGGTACTGTTTCTCTACACATTATAAATCCGCTTGGGGTCAACGCCCCCATTGGGCAGTGTCTCCTAATTATGTAAATGTATGCGTAATATTATCATGTATTTTAATATTATTGCAATTTCTTCCGGCCCGAACTTTTCCTATATAAACATAATTTACATAAGGTAGCGAAGTCGGAACTTTGTAAACATGGGGTCAAAATATTATCATAAACTTGGAAGTTGTTATGATAATCTTTTTATTCGATAATATATTTTATTTCTTTGCATTAGTGATGCGAAATATTAAAAATTTTATCGATGTTTTTATCACCTGCTTCTAAAACACTTATTTAGGGCATTATGCTACCATTTCAAATTAAGGTGACGCGGACGCCGTGTTAGAGTAAAAAACCGTGTTGAATATGTTTTAGATTGCTTGTTTTCTATGAGAGACAAGAAATGGAAAGGGCGTAAGCAGCAAAAAGGTTTTTGTCGCGTAATTTAAAAACCATAAATATATTCCATATTAAAAAGCTATGGGCAAATTAAAGTGTATGCTTGAACCATACATCTATGTACAAAAAGAAGCTTAAATTAGCTTAAATCACTCTCCTCTGTTGGCAAAATTAGAATCCCTTTTTTACAGAGGTTTTTTGGTTGATTATTCCGTGTCATAAAAGTTGACCAATCGTGTTATGCTGTGGGTAATTCAAAGACAAAGACATGATGAATACTGACAATGAACTTTAATTTCTTAGCTTTAGTCATTGCTGAGAAAAATCGATATCGCTACAGCCAAATTATCAAGGCGTCGCGTCGCCTTAAACGGGCAATAAACAAATACAGCGTCTTATTAATTAATAATAACAATATCTATAGATGGATGGTTAAACTAACATTTTATAACATAAGGGCAATTACTCATTTTCTCCCTAATCATTTGAACAAACCTTTAACTTATCTACATCATCTGGTTAAGTTACCTTGCTTAAAATCAATCAATATGTAATTAATAACGGAAAAAGACTATTATCTCCATATCTTTTGCCATTTAAATGTAATAGTTGTAGCCATTACTTGCATAAAGTGATGTTACAAAATGTGGCATAATGCACTAGTCATTTTGATTAATGACATCTCTATAGATCACTGTAGTTAGGGATGTGATAGTTTTTATCGATAGAAACAGGAAGATGTGCTTGTAATTTGTAAACGCGCGTAATTTAGGAATTTCACGGAAACCGTACATTTTCCGCATAAAATAGTCTATGTGGTTTCACGTGGACTATTCCTCATGTGTGCCAAATAACAAAAAAATGCTCCAGTAGTTCTTAAGATATAATAAGCAATTTCAATTAATTTCCCGCGTTTTTCCACATTTTCCTCTACTTATTCGCTCCTATTAGTCTCAGCGTAATAAAATATAGTTTAGCCTTCCTCGATAAATGGGCTATCTAACACTGAAAGAATTTTTCAAATTGAACCAGTAGTTCCTGAGATTAGCGCGTTCAAACAAACAAACAAACTCTTCCGCTCTAAAATATTAAAGTATCAAGTTATTATCGATAAAGATTATATCGTCAAAGAAAATTGCTTAATAAGAAGCGCCACATAATAAATACAAAACAATTATGTTAAACATCTTATTTTGTTCTCCAATAGCTACCAGTTATTGCATAATAATTTAAAAGTGTATGTTTTTATCACGTTATAGCACCTTGATTTAAGTAATGACAAGTATTTATCTAAACGCCTTATATTATTTTGGGCATTACTGAGTTTTAAATAGCATTATAAATAAATCCACACTAGTCCATATTAGTATAATTATAAATGGGGAAGTGTGTCTGTCTGTTTGTTGCCTCAACACACCCAAACCACTGACCCAATTTTGATGAAATTTGGTATGGAAATACTTTGAGTCTCGGCAAAGGACATAGGATTCTTTTTATTCCGGAAAATGTACGGTTTCCGCGCGATGAGCGAATTTTGGCGCTACGGAGTTGCGGGCGTCATCTAGTCTAGATGTAAATTAATCAATTATGATATTATGTTAAAAATAATTAGGAAATGTAAAAATTGACAACCCTAACATTTGAGGAAAGGCTTAATAAATGTCTGTTCTTCCGAAGACGCAATTTGTGTTTGTTTTAACATACTTATCTCGAGAACTATATCAAAGTATTGCGTTAGGTAATACTATAACAATGTTATGTTACAAAGAGGAAAAAGTTGTAATAATAATATACTTTAGGAAAGAACTTAAAGTAGTTTTTGTATCGATGGATTGGGATTTGGGACTACCTTATCATATTTTCTGTAACTTCTGCGACGTTTTATTTGGTATGGAATGTAATTTTTTTGTATAAGTTTTAAAATAAATTTTTATCGTTAAAGAACACAGACGATAAACGTATCGATTTCTTTACCAATTTAGAACAAAAGAAATGATACTTGACCATTCAAATTGTTCAAAATGGCATAGAAAATCTAATCTAAGTATTCGAGAAAAAGACAGTAAAACCGGGAGAAATAATAACTACCCCTTATCTATTTAGTTGGATATCAATCAACCATCCAACATTGAGCGTCTACATAAATCATATGGGATGAAAAAAAATATCCACAGCCGAACGTATAACCTCCTCGTTTTTTGGAAGTCGGTTAAAAAGCAGACAAATTATGTAATATATCAGAAATTATTTCCATTCTTTCATTACGTTCAAAGAGAAATTCGTTTATCGTGGGAACCATACATGTTTCCGAGATAAAAAGTGTCCTTCCCCGGTATCACCATACGAAATTTCAATAAAATCGGTTCAGCGGTTTGAGCGTGAAGAGGTAATAGACAGAAAGATACATTTTCGCATTAATAATATTAGTATGGATATGGATTGTTGATGTGAATAATATCTTATTCATGGACCGCTCAGACGTTAGAAGCTACGATAATTGAATGATCAAATGATATTGTTAATTATATTATTACAACCCGACAGAATTAATTTTCATTCGTAATTAACAGCGATAGTAATAATTTGAGGATATTATGTTACTTCATTTATGCCTTTGTTTGTGATAATAATATTATCTTTATTGTATTGAGATTTAATGTAATTTATGTAAAGTATGACAATTATAATATAGCAAATTTCACTTTTATTATCGTTTTTACTATCTTAAAAGATTATTAAGTTTTTGGTCTAAAAAGCGAAATTATAATATAACTATAAAGACGTGGAAAAAAGAATTTTATATAAATTAATAAGAAGATACAAAAATGTTATTTTTCTCGCAAAGTTATGTTAATTTTGTAACTGGAGGTTTTAAATTATATAATAACAATGTTGTAACAGGCATAAAAAGTAATTTAAATAAAAATTTACATATTGGAGAACTGAACGAAAGTTGAAGTTAAATGTTTTTTGTGAGTTACGAGACTTTTATCAACAATAAAATATTGTACAATAAATTTTATTTAAATTAATTTGAAACCATATGTGGGTGGCTGTTAAGAAACTAAATGGTAGACAATCGGCAATTAAGAAGAATTACGTTACAAAAAATAATGACTATTTTTCCGAATACAATTGGATTTTGTAACCGGTCAATTGTCAGGTATACTCATAAACATTTCGCAAATGTTAAATAGGCTAATGTTCTTTAAAAACAGAGATGAGTTTCATAAGGGGAAATTTACAAATGTCAAGTTTACGCAATTGGTTTTGTTTAGTTTGCGCAATGTTCGGTAACTTTTACTCGTTTTATGTGAAGTATTATTATGCAAGTGAGGTCACTATGGACCATTGCGCAACGAGCTCCAGAGAAAATACTTTCTACGCCTGCATGTGTTAATGTATTTCACATGTGTACTCTTTGTTGCGTTTATCGATACTTAGCACATCACTAGATTGCTGTGACATTTTCGGATGGCAAATTTAAAATTAAGTGTATTTTCTCTGCTACTGTGTGACTTTTTAAGTTTGTTTACATCAATATTGTTTAAGGCTGTTGTTTTTGGGTGAGAAATTAAAGATGTAACTTCGTTTATCGTATTTTTTATGCAAAAAGACATTATAATACAACTAATATTAGACATTAAAATTACTATTTACATAAATACATTTAGGCACCGTTTTTTTCTCTACTTATAACTAGGTGTCGCCGGCTGAGCAGATATCACAATTGAGCTGGGGGGGCCGCTTAGTATGGGCCGGCGGAGTGGCCGGGGGGGCCGTACGACGAGCTGACTCCGGACGAACCGTGGCCGCCCAGGCTGCCGCCGCCGATGCTGCCACCTCCGATGCTGCCACCGCCGATGCTGCCACCGTGACCGCCCAGGCTGCCGCCGGACAGACCACCGCCGATGCTGCCACCAGACAGACCACCTCCGATGCTACCGCCAGAAAGACCGCCACCGATGCCGCCGCCGATACCGCCTCCGATACCACCCTCCTTCTGGGTCTTGTACTTGATGAAGTAGACCTCGGGTTTGGAGGGCTGAGTGGGCGCGGCGGTGGGGATGGTGATGTCGGGCTGCTCGTCGGGCTTCTTGACCAGCACGTAGACCAGGGTCTTCTCCTCGTTCTGGGCCTGGGCGGGGATGATGGGGGCGACGGGCGCGGGAGGAGCCGGGGCCTTGATGAAGATGATCTTGTAGTGCTTCTGGGGAACTCCGCCGCCGGAGATCACCTGCGGGCGCTGTTCTTCGGGTTCTGGGGGCGGGACGTGGACGTAGATGTGCTTCTGCACGATGGGGGCGCCGCCGAAGCCGCCGCCGAATCCTCCGCCGAATCCGCCGCCGGACGAGAATCCGCCGCCGGATGAGAAGGAGCCACCGCCGGATGAGAAGGATCCGCCGCCTATTCCGCCGCCTATTCCACCGCCGAGTCCACCTCCGATGCCGCCGAAGCTGCTGGAGCTTAGACCGCCGCTGGAGAAGCCCCCATGTCCTCCCCCGAGGCCGCCTCCGAGGCCTCCGAGACCGCCGTGTCCTCCCCCGAGGCCGCCGTGTCCTCCGCCGAGGCCGCCGTGTCCTCCTCCGATCCCACCACCGGGAGCGTTATAGCTGTACCCCGCCTCGGGCCGAGCCGAGCCGAGTGCCGCGACGGCTGCTAATACCTAAGGCAAACAGAACAACAAATTAAAAAAAATCAGCGTCACACCCTTCGGCGAATCGAATTTTAAATTTCGAAGTCACGAAAATCCAAAATCACAAAAGTGAAATTCCAAATTCAAAAAAAAATCTAAATTCATCGAGTCCGATTCCAAATCCAAAGAGCACTAATGCACATTCACTAGTGACTTCCACATATCGATAATCACTGAACCGCACTGGAAGCTCGGTCACAGGTCAACACTTTCACTCCGCGGTACCTACCAAGAACGCTTTCATGTTGACTCTCGAAGGTGTCGAGGTTGTGTGATGCTCCGAGCCGGGCACGAGGCTTATATACTCCTAGAGAACCGTCGCCTCTCTCCCTGACTCTTCCTAACGCTCGGCCTTCAGGCGAAGATTATGATTTTAATGACATCCGAATTCACCTTTGGTGAAAACAATGTGGATCTTGAACTTTCACAGCGCGAGACAAATGTTTGATTACTATCGATGGGTTTCTTGTTTTACGCAAAAAATCGCAAACGCATAATAAGTTCCGCATGTCACGCAAAACATTAAAATTTGTAATTTTATCACTTTCTAGTATTAACATTCCAAGTAACTTTTTAAATAGATGCCATTTAAATATTTAAGGATTGAGTTAATTAATCACGGAGCGTCAAAATCCCTCAAATTCTTTTTTATTATTTGAACATATAAAGCGTTAACAATTCATCTTGAGCAGAAAACGCTTTACAGATGAACAAATTAAAAAATAAACATTTAATCTGCTTAGTTAGATGATGCCGACTTACACTTAGAGAAGTCTACCAGTTTAGAAGCTGTAAAATATCCTTGTACTAACTTGATGCGTATAATTTGCGCGGTTTGCATTGAAATCCTGGAAAGAAGCCCACCCCTAATCAAGTACCCTCAAAAATTCATAATGTAATATTTTCATAAAATTGTCCTCCCCAATTTTTGATATATTTTCATAAACATAATAAATATGAAATCGCATTTTAAATTATTGAGCACCTCAGGGGTTAGCAAACTTTTAATGAGCACGTCACAAAAATATTCCAGTCCTTGAACCTTTGAGAGTGTTGTTAAAGCGCTTTTATTATAAAATTAATAATTTACTAACCTTCAAATAATAAGTACAATCATTAAGGTGTAATTGTAAAAGCGAGAACTATGGTTCTCTATTATTCTTAGCATTTGCAAAAGCTTCCTTTGGTAGTACTTAATACCATCTATGTGTGATAAGCTATTAAATTTTAGGTTGGATACGATTCCATCTTAATGTGAGAAGGGGTTTCTAGCCAAACCAGCATTAATAGTTTAGAAGATTTTCCGGATTTTTTTTGTCCCCACACGATCCCTCTCAATAAAATAAAAATTGAACATTTCCTGTTCTAAATAATTTTAAAGGGTTAGAAAAAATATTGTTAAACAATAAAACACTTGGCAAATACATTAGAAATTAATAATTTATGTATCTATTATGTAGGTCATTCATTAGTCAAAAAGTAATATCAAGGAAGTAAAAATCAGCGATCGAAAAAAAATTGACAATGATTAAGGAGTGTGTGAAATATTGTTATTCGTGACGTTTGATTAAGTAATAAGATAATGATAGTGTTCTCTCTTAATTTTTTGATGCTTATAAATTAAAATAAGTACACATGTGTTAAGATTTAGAAGCAAATTGTTATTTTTTAGGCTCAAAAATTAAAAAATAAAATTAAAAGATTATTTTTTCTATAATAGTCACTTAAGATTTTAGATTGCTTCATATTTTAGCTCTGAAAATGTCCATAAAAAGTTAAAAAATATGTTTTTTAATCTAAACCGACTATCTCATAAAATATGACATCGGCACAGAAATGTTTATGACAAATTATGACTTCCGTAGATATGATGCAATAACACATAAACACACATTCCAGTTTTACAATAACGCTATCTACAAAGATGGAGAAAATATCGATATACGAAGCGTACAACACTAATTTACATTGACATATTTAACGAAGGATTGAGCATTTGACGGGAGCAGTAAGGGGATGGGGGAAACAAAATATAATAATAGTAATTTACAAACTACAGCTAACAGCGGCAGAGTAGACAGAATGATAGAGTATGCCGACTTAGAACTGATGTAAAAAAAATTAAGTTTGACGTATTATGTCAAAAGTTGTCTCTAGGGTCGTTACCTACAAATTTAGTTGTTGTTTATATTTTGGCACATGCAAAGAAAACTGTCAGAATTCAATTTCAAAATCTTATTTTTAAAAAGAAATTATACCAGCCAGCGCGCCAGCCTTTAACTTATCCGAGTGAAACCCGACGAATTTGACAGATATTGAAACCTGTCCATTTCTTTGCAGTCGAACTACTGGTAGTTATGTCTTTTGTGACAACGGCATCAGCGGTATTTAATGATTACTTAACTTTAATTTAACGAAGTGTTTTAAAGAAAATGTATGGAGTTTTGATGTCGAAATCGTCATTAATTTAGAGTTAAATTATTGAATGTTTCTCACTGTGGCCGTAAGTTAAAAATATCTCTAAACATTCTTAATAGCTTGTACTGGGCGAATCTTTGTCAACATGGAAGAAACCACAAAAATAAAAATAACCAAAACAGCAATCTACAAGTTTTTAAAACCCAATGTACTAATAAATGTACGCTGCACAAAAAGTTAAGGAAACCACGCTGTTTATCTAAATTTAATTTTTAATTTTTAAAATGCTTTTAATCAATCATAGCACGATTTAAAAGCCTCATAGAAGAGATCAGTGTGTCGACCTCTGGCATAACTTTTTGGGTTTTCTTGGTGTCCATTAGCCTCTTTTAAGCGTTATATAACAGCGTCTGACCTTGAACACACCATAATGACTATTATGACGAATTCCACCAATACAATAGTTTCTTTGGCCTAGAAAATAATAATAATTTTAACCCACTTAGCAAAAGCTTCTATGTGGGGTTTTTTCTTTCCAATACTACGCTCAGTGATTATGTATATAGTCTGTGGTATTTTTACCACATACTAAATACATTTTGACAAGTTTTTGACAGGGAGTCAATGACCGCTATCGCCATGTTTCGCCTAAGTCGTTAAAATTAAAACTTGCTCAATACAAAGAGAAGTTTTATGCGTTTTCGTCGTGTAGCTGTACACTATTTTGCTATTCAAGTTCCAATTGCGCCAGTCTAGCTTATTTAATTTAGATCTGCTTATTTAAATTGTACGAAGGTTTTCTGTAGGATTTTATTTATAAGCTTAGATTTAATTACCTTATAAAGCACGGCTTAAAGCAGATGGTTCATTAAAAAAGGTCAGCCGTTTGAACGAAAGGATCGCTATAGCTTTGTCCACACTGGTCGTTTTTTTGTTCATCAGGGCATGCGCTATAGCGCAGTCAACAGCGAACGTGAGGCATGCCCGTGACGCGCGTTGAAATCGTAGCGCTCGCTATGACACTTTTCTTTCAACGCGGGTGGATTTTGACGCATTCAATTATTGGATATGCCAAACGAAAGTTGAATAAAAAGAAGATGACGAAAATTGAAGATGAAATTGCATAATGTGGACATAGCTTATGTGCATCAGACAGCGACAATTTACTTAAATACTTCAATTAAGTAAGTAAATGGTTACTACTAATATCCGATAATGAGAAAATAGGGGATATTATCTACGCAAAGGTCGGATCAGAGGGCGTAACTAGAACATACAGTAAATAATCCGACCAAAATCCGACAACTTGCACACGTTATATTAGAATTATTATGACCAAAACTTTTTGGTTTACGGTCTATGCTGGTGCTGCCTCCAGCGTGTAAAACATTGCGGTAATCTTATAAGAATAAACTTGCTGGTTACTTAACCCGTTAGGAAATTAAGGGCCAAAGAGCCCTTACTAGTAACTACATATTTTGCCGAGAATATTATAATATTATAATTTTGTCCATTTTCTGAACTTATTTATAATTATACCCTTCAAAATCGGTGTAGCTTCTTAAGGGATATAAAATCTCACAGACAGTACATATACGCTGAAAGAGATTTTTTTATATAATTTGTCATTAATTTGTATGGGCAAGCGCATTAGCGTCGTGATTTGTCCGTAAAAAAGTAAAAAAAAAGTTCATCTCTCAGCGCTGCTGTTTTCACAGAGAACTGTATACAGGGGACTCATAAACACCCTAAAGTATTATCACATTTTGTTACACCCTGTATATAGAGACAGTCCTGTAATAACCAAACAACCCTGGTTTTTTGTTGCTTTATGCTTACAAGGAAAGACTATAACTATGGCCGGTGGCTCATTCAAACTAATATTATAATTGCGAAAATGTGTCTGTCTGCCTGTCTGTCTTTCTGTTACCTCTGCAAGCCCAAACCGCTGAACCGGTTTTGCTAAATTTTGGTATGGAGATGCTTTGAGTCCAGGGAAAGGATATTATATATTATGATTTATAATACTTTTTATCCCGGAATGTACAGTTGCCGCGTTATAAACGAATTTTGGCGTAAAGCGGCTGTAGGCATCTACTAACTTACTAAAAACTTTTAGTGACCGATCTTAGGAAGACGTAATGCCTTCTAATGAACAAAACAGCTAATACTGACTTACATAAGAGTTAAGAGGCTCCTCATAATTTCTGTTGACCCGTGATCCTGACTTGTTACGTTTATATAGCAATTTACAAGTCTTTAACGTTTGTATGCCTTGGATTTTTGGTCTATGATAGCTATTCTTTCAATTGCTGATTTCTAATAGGTTTATTAGAAATCGGCAATCGAAAGAATAGCTAATATCTTCTTCATCATTTTTTCAAACATGTTTTGTGTCTCGACTCGACATTGGTAATCTACTTAAACTGTGTTGATTTACATCGATACAGTAGCCGCCGCCAGTACTGGGTTTGCGGTAGATGTCAAATATAAAACAGCTACTGAAAGCTGTGATGTATCATGTACTATCAGAGAAGTTGATTTATAAATCCTAGGCAGATAGCGGTGTCAAATGCCTAGGAATCAATTTCTTCGATGGTACATCAGTATGTTTAAAACAAGTTTCTTTAAATCATTACTACAATCATTACTATAAATGAGCATTTGTGAGAAACTATTAGGAATGACGAATATTCGCACTAACTACGTTGTTGCAACCTATTTTAAAAGAAGGTAGGATTTTTTCGACAAGAGAAAATTAAACGCAAAACATAGTATAAATAAAACATCTATATCACATAGTTTTTTATTATTTTTCTCTTACGGGAAACTCTATCATCTCTTATACTTACCCGTTAATCTATCACTAAGATCTTGTACTATTAAAGCTCCTAGTCTGAGAGACAATTAAAAGTGGTTCCGTACTTTCTTTACTTTCCAGTCTATATTGTCCTGTCATTCTAGTTATCAGGACTTTAAAGTAACATGTCCTTTGTTAAACGTAACTTTCGCTTGTGTCACAATTGGCAATAAACTTATTAATATATGTAAAGTTTCGGGTTTAACTGTCACATAATTTACTACCGTTTAAAAATAACATTCGAACTCCGACATGGCAATTTAATTTAAAATGTTAATAATTAAAATTTAAAACATGATAAATCACGGTGGTCGGTGTATAATTTCAGCAACTACGAGTATAATAATTATAATAATATAATTATTATGCATTTAAGTTTAGAATAAACAAAAAATTATAATAATTTGTTTTGTTATTTTTAATTGTGTTTAATTCAGCAGTACCTCGTCTGCTTGAGAAAATCCTTTTCAATAATATTGATAGATAATAATAATCAATGACAAGTGACAAATAATTAGGGGTCAAATCAGACTACAACGCGACGAGGCGAGGCGAGGCGCGGCGAGGCATAAACTTGTATGGATTTGACAGATTTCAATTACGTGAGACGTCTTGCGAATCTGTCAAATCCATATAAATTTAGAAAAAGATCGCGTCGCGTTGTGGTCTGAATCAACCCTAAGAGCCCAACTTCACCTCATAATCTTAAACGCTCTATACCTTTTTCACTATTCTAGATTTGTATCTTATACCGTATACGATAAAAGTAAAAAATTTAAACCCATTTTCCTTTCTCCACGGACCCCTTAAAAACTGGCACGGGTTCTGCAAGAGGTTATTTCATATTTGCTATAATTCACAATTCACATCATACTGTTACATAAGATGGAAATGCCAACTCCGCTATGGTATTTGGTATTTTAATTCGATCTCATTACTGTAAATGTTGTGTATTGTCGTAAATCGTCTCTTATAAGGGTCAGTTCACATCGGAAGGAGACGAAACACGACGCGGGGATGCATGTATATTTGACAATTCAATTTTATATTTCTTATACGGCATCGCCAAGTTTCGTCTCGTTTTTTTCTCGTTAAAGCCAAAGGTGTAATTTAGCCTAATTAAGCCTAGTTAAGCCTAAATGTTCAAATGCTTCTGAAAGTAAAAGATTCTCAAACATTTTAAAATGTGGAAAAGTCACGATCTTTGGTCTCGGGTGTCGGGTTTGGTAGAGTAGTGTCTCCGTTACGGTGTGTCTTATTCGGCATTCCGCGGAAACCGTGCAAATTTATGCCGTAACTCGTAAGCAAAGCTCAGTCAACGTATTAAGAGTCCGTATACGAAATTTTGCCGATTTCGCTCATTTAACAGACGTGATTTAACAGTTAAAATACAGTATTTCTATAAGTTTTAATGCACGACATGTAAGGTCATTTCAATTATAATCTAATGTTGCAGCTAGATTTTTTTATTTTTTTTAAGTATCTTTAAATAACCCAACTCAAACCCGCGACAGTTTTGTGATTTTTGCTGTAAAAGGTTTAGAATATCGCCTGTTTATGGATTGTATTGACGTCTTAACGGTATGAAAAAATACAATGTACTGTTGAGAAAGTCGTCTATACAATGTTGGAATTACTTTTTACCACTTTCATATAAAAAACCCTTTAAAAAAACAGAATACCTGTAACTGCCCGCTAACTTCGCGATCGTCCTTTTTCACCTGGCATATGAAAGACGGGCGTGAGTGTGAAGAGAGCAGTAGAAAAGATAGTACGGGCTCTTAAGGGGCCGGGTACCCTCGAATTTCTCATACATACGTAATACCAAAATCATTTTCTCACACGAAAATATTTAACATGTTTGAGTTGTTTTTCAGCTTAAATAGTATTTACCTAGGTTCCTGCACAAAAATTTACTTCAAAATATTTAAACACTAAAAAATAGAGTAAAGCACTAAATAATATATAAATAAATAGTAAATTTACTACTAAATATTTAAACTCTAAAAAATATTTCTTAGTATTGAAATATTTTGTAGTAATTTTACTATTTATTTATATATTTTTTAGTGTTTTACTCTATTTTTTAGTGTTTAAATATTTAGTAGTAAATTTACTAAAAAAAAAATTTAAACAAAAATATTTTTTTTTGTGTTTAAATATTTTGAAGTAAATTTTTGTGCAGGAACCTAGGTAATTACTATTTTAATTTGAAAAACAACTCAAACATGTTAAATATTTTCGTATGAGAAAATGATTTTGGTATTACGTATGTATGAGAAATTCCAAGGGTACCCGCCCTCTTAAGAAGTTGAAGCTCCTTAGCAAAACATCCATACTATGAATACTGAAGTTTAACTTATACAGTGTTTTGTTCTTTTTATGACACGTTACAAAAGTGGCAAACAGCTTCAAGGACAGTACCATCTGGAAACACTAGATCTTATGACTTTAATAAGTAAGAGTAAGATCTCAAATCTAAATATATAAAACTCAATGGTGACTGACTGACATGGTGATCTATCAACTCACAGCCCAAACCACTGAACGATGAAATTTGGCATGCAGGTAGACGTTATGACGTAGGCATCCGCTAAGAAAGGATTTTGATCAATTCTACCTCCAAGGGGTTAAAATAGGGTGATGAAAGTTTGTATATAGTAATACTTCTTAACGCGAGCGAAGCCGCGGGCAATAGCTCGTAAAAATATAACTCTTGAGTCTGGTGACATAAGTCATAAGTGCTACTTAGTATAATTCGATACGGATATATAACACTATATGTAACCGTCATCTGATATAGTTACTTTCAATGAAATAATGATATGACATATTGCATAATATACAATACTCGTGCAAGGTAATATTTTTACAATTTTAAGATAGTTACTTAAATCTTTTACATATTTTATGTTTATGTTCTATAATAAAAACATAAATGAAAATTATAATTATAGGAATATTATAGGAAAGGCGCTAATGGTAGACACTGAACTAATAGATGACACTTACGACAAAAATGCCATAAAAATAAGAATTATTCTAATTATTTCTCAACACTGTAAATTTTATAAGCTTCATAAGCTATCTGTTGATGTGAAAAAATATATTAGGGATGCCTTCGGGAACAAAATTTTAAAATGGGATCAGTTTTCGTAAATGATGTGACCGCGTCAACACGCACCCGGCAATTTCTTAGCAAATAGGTTAAGGAAGGCGAAATTTTGCACGTAAGTTTTGAATACATTTATTAGATTTTTTGTAATTTCTATTGACTTCACTGGATTAATGGTCATGTTGTTTACACTAATTAATGTTTATTTATGATCTTTTATCCATTTTCCCTAACAATATAAAGGGTGGCTACTATTAGTTCTTGAAAATGTAAAAAACCTAATAGATGACATGGATCTCATCTTTTAGTTTTTCAATACATACTAAAGTTATTTTGTACTTTATTCTACTGCAAATATCATCACTATTTTCTAAAAATATAATTCTATTAACAAACTAAGAACTTAGAACTACTGTACCTAAAAATGGACATGGTGTCTAATATTAGACCTTGCACTGATCTAAAAATCGATGCTTTAGTTTTGTAGCAGTAAAAAGAAGAAAAAGGAGAGCTGAGATCAAAAAGAAGAAAAAAGAAGAGGCAAAAGAAGCATGGAGACTAAAGACTGAAAATAAATTTGCTAGGAAAAAAATATGAAAAATAAAAATAAAAGGAAAGATAGTTTCAGCATGAAAGAAGAATGAATAGAATCTAGAGACAACGTGGATAATATTTCTGATGCATGTAGTTACTATGATGAAGTAAATGAAATCTTTTAAAAAACGGCAAATAAAGACCTAATAATATGAAAAATGTAAAATGTAATTTAATGTTCTATGTCAACTATTAGTTCATATTGGTGTCTACTATTAGTGTCGTTCGCTTATCTATTAGTCATCTATTAGTACTTATGACTAAGTTTACAAAAAGACCAATAAAATATTTTTTTATTGATTTGTCAGAGAATAATTATAATAGTTTTATTTTGTAAGAGTTACTGAAGACATGGAAGAAGTTATCAATCCATTATTTTTAAATATTATATATTTTATAACATTCGAATGTTTCATGTTTCCTTAAAGTCTTCTCCCTTATTTAAATAGTACAATATAATATGGCAGGAGGAAAGTGTTGGTGTCTATAAACACACTACATGCCGAAATTCCGCGGCGGAAATTCCGCATAATTACGTCAGCAATGTCAAACGCATACAATGTAACGCGACGGAGTTTCGGCATGGTGTGTCATCGGTAATTTAAAATACATTGCAGGCGGAATCAAGCCGAACTTCCGCCGCGGAAATTCGGCAGAGTGTGTTTAGACACTTAGATAGGCCACACATGCTTGCCAAACCTGGCAAGCAGGATTGCAGGGATTTGGAAAGTACTTTCCTGAAGGAAAAAGGTTCTGACACAAAGCTGTGACTAGATAATATATTAAAACTTTATATGTATAACACAAAATTGAGTATACAGAGCTCAATTAATGGCTCTATATTATCTTCTTGAATAGTTACTAAAGTACAATTATTTTGAAATTCAAAATTGTGCTTCAAAATTTGTATCGTGTGTAAATTGTAAATTTGTAACGAAAGCGTTACGTAGGCTCGTCGTCTATAAAATCGTTATAACCTAACTCTTTCTTTCTGAAAATTAAATTATGTCCTAAAATTTAGTTTGTTATTGTTTTTAGCAATATTCCGCGAAATAAACTTCCACCTTTAAGTAAATGAGTGAGTGCACGCATAGGCATGCGTACACCACCTCCCTCCTCCCACACTGCCTATGCGTACACTCGCATGCAAGAACTTGCAAACACCACCACCACACAAGCAATAATGTTGGCAAATCCGTGCAAGTTAATTCCATTAACTATTTAAATTATGTCCCTAAAAGCGCCGCTATATTTAATAGAAGAAAACCGAAATAACAAAAAACCACTTTAAAGTTTGTCGCTGAGTTTTCAAACTGTAGCGTGGAAATAAAATTAAGGGCGTTCCGTCCGGAGATTCCGTAATTGACCGTATTTAAAACCTTATAAACTCATAATCTGAAAGCTACAAAGTTATAATAAAAATACAGCAATAATCTTCAGTATATCAACATTCCATTTGTCGTTTTAAATTTTCTATTTTTGTTTCTTATACTCATGATATCAGCTTCCAAAGTAATACCAATTTGTTAAAATTCAAGCATACATTCAGCATCTCCTTAGGATTTACACATTACTTTTATTTGAAACTCACGCCAATAGATCGACAATATCATAAATTACATATTCGCCGTTTTAAATTTTTTTTAGGACAATTTTGAACTAAGATAAGTAAAAATAATAGGGTTTTGGCGCGATCTCCGCAACGCGGCAAATGTATGGCCAAGGTCGTTTGCTCGGGGGACGGCCTTAAGTATAACTTTTTATAAAATAAAACTCTCAAAGTTACGAACTGAAAAAAAAAATACCGAAAAGAATGAAGCAAAATTGCGTTTCAAATCTTTATTTATACTTTCTGAAGTTTGTGAGACTGTGATGTTTTATAAAATCCATTTCTATTATATATATATAAAAGAAAGTGGTGTTAGTTACACTACTTATAACTCAAGAACGGATAAACCGATTTGGCTGAAAATTGGTGGACAGGTAGCTTAGAACCAGGAAAAGGACATAGGATACATTTTGTCCCGGAAAAATGTACGGTTACTGCACAATATACTTTTATGATTTGCGCGTAAACTATTCAATCGATTTTGATGAATTTTGGTATGGAGATACTTTGGGTCTCGGGAAAGAACAAGGAATACTTTTTGTCCCGGAAAATGTACGGTTCCCGCCCAATAAACTTTTATATCAAGAACGGATAAACCGATTTGGCTGAAAATTGGTGCAGAGGTAGCTTAGAACCAGGAAAAGGACATAAGATACATTTTTTCCAGGAAAAATGTACGGTTACTGCACAATATACTTTTATGATTTGCGCGTAAACTATTCAATCGATTTTGATGAATTTTGGTATGGAGATACTTTGAGTCTCGGGAAAGGACAAGGGATACTTTTGGTCCTGGAAAATGTACGGTTCCCGCACAATAAACTTTTTTGATTTTCGCCTAAACTATTCAGTCTATTTTATGAAATTCGGTATGGAGATACTTTAAGTCTCGGGAAAGGACAAGGAATACTTTTTGTCCCGGAAAATGTACGGTTCCTGCACAATAAACTTTTATGATTTTCGCTTAAACTATTTATTAATCTATTTTGATGAAATTTGGCATGAAGATACTAATTTTAATCTATTGTTTTCTTAATTATACCAATTCGAATTAAATAATCATCGTTAAGACAGGACAACGTCTGTCGCGTCAGCTAGTATTTTATAAAAACCTGTCAATAAAGACTGTCAAAGCCTATTTCTTCGGCAGCTTTGGGTGGCGTTATAGTCCAAATTATTTAATTACTATTGCTAAACAAAAAATTAGATGTTTTTTTACAATTTTCCTGTTAGAGTCATATTCGGTAACACATAGTTACGTAAGTTTAATTAAGTAAAGGGTCAGTAATATAAGTATATAAGAAATGACGAGGTGCGTCGATCATGGGCATTCATGGGCAAACATAGTCGAAGTCTGTGCGTGTAAACACGCGTTTACGGACTAGGTCTGAAGCTTCGCGCACATTATGACTAGGCAAATCGGGACGGGCCGCATTATTCAACTTTTCATCTAAAACTTTTATGTCCGAGTGTGCGATGATTAATCATAAAATTGTGATGGTAAATGCGGCCCGCCCCGCTTAGCCTCCTAACAATGTGTGCGAAGATCTAGTATAGTTCTTGCAATCTAAGAGTGCGCGTCGCCTTTATTTGTAGTTGGAAATGTGAATAGACATTTTCGTTAGTGTGCGTACCCGACGCGACGGAGCAGTCAGTATAGCGAACGAGCCATGTACGCGTGTATAGATATGGTCAGTCACACAACTAAGGGCTAAATAGGCAGATGTAGGATCTACATCATTTGGCCCGATTATGGAAATTTAGTGTTAGGCGTGATCTGTTTGGGTTCTGACCGTGTATGCTGTGGTTCTGATTGGGCTTGAGTCTTGACATAAACAGAATTGACACAAAGTGACTAAATTACGTAGGTCCGCTATCTGCCTATGATTTAACTTCTCTGATGGTACATTGAATTTCGTTTACGAGCGGTTTTTTTTGCTTTACAGTTCACACCACGTCAGTCTGGCCCCGTGCTAAGTACCTGAAGGACTTGTGTCACAGGTACCAGACAACGGAAATATATTTAATACTTTTATACTATCTATATCTTATATATAAAATTCTCGTGTCACAATGTTAGTCCACGAACTCCTCCGAAACGGCTTAATACTGATTTTTACCAAATTTTATATGCATATTCAGTAGGTCTGAGAATCGGCTACTGGGTACTTTATATATTGATAAGTGCATTTGTTGAATAAATAATAGTAAATTACTACAACCTGAGACTGACGGTGACCATTGTTTGTGCGACGGGATAGCGAACGGCGTTGCCATGGCGACATACTAATTATTTAGTCACTTAAATAAAATAATATGTTATATGGGTGAAATACTTTATGTAATGGCAAAGAAACGTTTGCCGGGACAGCTAGTCTTCTTCTTATATATAAAAATGGATTTTCAAATGTGTTAGTCGCGCTAAAACTCGAAAACAGCTGAACGGATTGGGCTGATTTTAGTCTTAAAATATTTGTAGAAGTCCAGGGAAGGTTTTAAAGTGACCTGTGACACGAAGTTCACCGGGAGAGCTAGTACATAATATATTTAAGATTGTTATTATATTATCATACACATATAATATTTAACACACAATATCCAGACCTGGGAACATTGAAAACTTTTTGTTCCGTCGGCGTGATTCGAACCCGCGACCCTCGGCTTGAGCTGCCACACACTCAACCAATTGAGCCACAGAGGTCGGCCTATTTTAGCACAGTTTTTATCTAGAAATCAATGATGAAACTTCCTTTGGATATTGTTTAGTTCTGAATCAGATTCAGGTCAGATGGGAGCAGTTATGTAAAGCGAATACGCCAGGGGCGCGCAATATTTTTCTTTTAATTTTTTATGATTTTCCGTGCATGAAATTCATATTATTTTCACTTTCAGCAAAAAAACTCATTAGTTTTCTATTAATTCCTTGATCGTAGAAAAAACGAGACACAATAGATTTGTATTGTTATCGTGGTCGCATGCGACGGCTTTGGGCTTGAAGCATTAAATGACATATTTTACCGATTTTATTTTATTAAATAAAACTAATTTCTTATGCTGTATGTGATAAATTTTAGATTTGTTGACTTTTGTTACGTATAATATAGGTATAGTCTATCCCTATAACTGTAGGTTTACCACTAAATGCTACTACTGTCTACTATATATATAATTTTCCCATCGAGAAATGATCAGAATCATAATCATCTCATTTTCGTGCTAAACGCAGACTTAAAAGGAAAAATAAATTCAAAAAAGTAAAAAAATAAAAGAACCACCGGTTGTAGAGCCCTGTCCGGCTAAACAACAATTAGTCCGGCTCTAAACTCACATTCACATATAAATAACAACCGAAAACGCTTTGTCTTGTGAAGTTGTGGCCTTAATAGAATTGCTAAGGCGGCGATACACGCACGAGTAACTTGCGAAAAAATAGATAGGTTGGAATCCAAATGGCGAATTAAGGCACAAAACTTATGTAAAGGCCAGAAACGCACCTGCAACCTTCAGATGTTGCGAGTATCAATGTGTGACGATAGTTGCTTTCCATTCGGTGACCCCTTTGCTTGCCCCCTAATTTCATATCTAAAAGTGTCTTTGTGCTATGCTATCAAAGTTTTACATCTTATTATTATGTGACAGACTATAATATGTGTGAAAAAGGCGATTTTTATCTGTCATTTACGTCGTGGTTATTACAGTTAAGTAATTTATGGAGAACTAGCCTCACAGTAGGTATGATTGATGAGATGCTTATTGCTTATGTTGACGTGATCTGACATGTGACCTTGAAATTAAAATAAGTATAATTATTATTTTAAATCTGACTTCAGCGTATGTCTCATACATACTTGATTAAGAAGGCTTCAAGTTTGGCTATGGCGGATAGCCATGTTGGTGTAGCTGTCTACAGTATTCACAATCGACGACGATCGTGGACAATTTAAGACGAATATGCGCTCGTAATCGCCTGTATTTATTTATTATGAGTCAATATGATTTTTTTAATTTACCAATTCACAAGTGACTTTGAAATATTGCAAAAATAATTGAAGAAATGCAAAAATTTGATACATAATATTATACTTATCGAATATCTCCAAAATCGGTCTAACTTGAATCTTTAGTTTTTTTTGTTTTAAAACTAGCAGGTAGACGCACGGCATAACTTATAAATATGTAAATTAAGATTTTGTACAATAACTGTTCTGTATGTACGACTTAGTTACATAATGATGTAAAAACACGAATTATAATATTTCATCTCGAATCTACATATTATGGAGAGCAAGATTATTACAATAAACAGAGTACCTATAATCTAGTAAACCTAAAAACAATTAAAACCTTTTTAGGTTTTAGATTTAATAAGATTTTTTATAAAATATAATAATATTATGACAATTGTATTTTAAAAAAAGGTTGCGGACCGCAGTTAAAATAAGAATTTCAATTATTGAAACTAAATATTTATTCAGTATCTATCAAGGACCTAGGTACAAGTTAGAGGGCTTTGTTTTAGGACAAATTTTTCAAACATCTAATTTTGTTAGTTAAGTACAAATGATATTATACAATCAGATTACTAAGCGTAAGCGTAGCATAGAGTTAAGGTTTAAGATACTGTACTCGGTGAAACATGGCGGTAGCGATCATCATCTGACACTTCATTGCCAATCGAGGTTTATACAGAAAATGACAAGTTTTTGACAGGGAGTCAATGACCGCTACCGCCATGTTTCGCCAAGTACAGTATAATATTATGACGTATATTATGTAATATGTCGGATTATTTACTGTATGTGTTAGTAGCTCCTTTCAAACTTTATATATTGTCAACAAATATAAAGTAAATTCAGGCTACATTCGCAAACGATTATGGTATTTTCCTCAAACAATTTCACTGTATGACGTGAGTGTACGTGAGTTCGGCTATCTCAAATACTACTATCGACAGTACACTCAGATACAAAAAATCGTTAATATAATACTCAATTTAGGGCCTGTATAACCACTACCTGATAAGTGCCGGATAGGCTATCCACAACTTATCTGACAAATACTCCATACTCTATCTGTCAAATAAGAGTCAGCCTATCCGACACTTATCAGGAAGTGGTGAAACAGGTCCTTAATGTTATGATGTGATGATGTTTCACAGTAATTACACTTTTTTCACGCAACAAAAAAAAAACAACGATATTTATATACGTCATGGTCAATTTAAAATTTATGCTATCATTAATATCGCTTTCCCGTTTAATTTAAAAGGTGCATTCGACAAATTTCTTGAGTAGGTGCCTGTTTCACCACTTCCCGATAAAGTGCCGGATAGGCTATCCACAACTTTTTTGACAGATTCTCCATACTCTGGGCCTGTTTCACCGCTTCCTGATAAGGCTATCTACCATTTAATTTGACAGATGGAGTATGGAAAATCTGTCAAATAACCCTATCGGGCACCTTATCAGGAAGCGGTGAAACAGGCCATCTATCTGCTAAGTTAAGTGGCGGATAGCCTATCCGGCACTTATCAGGAAGTGGTGAAACGGGCCTTAAGTAGAGAAAGAAAACTGGCAAATCGCATAATGGCGCTTGCACCATTTCACTAAGCGATGCGTTATGTGGAATCCCATAATTTACTCCCAAAGTATAGAATTCATCTTAACTGAATAGGCATGACGGACGTTGTTCTGCTGTTTTTATGATGGTGAGTGTACATTATGTCATAAAAGACGCTACCGTAACAAGTTACAGACGGCGCGACGCGGCGGGCATACGTATTAAGGTACAGTTTACTTTGTCGCAACGCCTGTATGGTTCAGTGGTAGAGGCTCGTAGGTCGTGAGTTTGATTCCCGCGTTTGCAGTTATACGATTTGTTCGCAACACCTGCGTGGTACATTGGTTTCAAGCTTGACTTGGAGTACCATAGTAACTATTTAGTAATCTATGCTTGGAGGTTGTGGGTTTGATTCCAGAGTTGTAGGTGCATAGCAGTCGAGACGCCTCCGTGGTCTAGTGGTTTAAAGCTTGACTCGGAGGTCATGGGTTTGATGTCTGCGTTGGAAGTAGTACTTAGCCGCAACGCTTCCAGGGTTCAGTGGCAGCAAAGACATGTAACAGACCCTCGTGTCTCCGTCCTGCGCGGTAGTAGGAACACGGTCAGGTTTTAGTGGGTACAGCTGCGGCCACTTACCATCTCTTCGGCCGTAGCAAGTCCCACATACCCCGGTGGTCCTTCCCCAATGCTGCCGGGGATGCGTAATAGCATTTCCCGACCAAAAAAAAAAAATGTTCAGTGGCAGCAAGGCTCTACTCACGACGGGTTTGATTCGACCCGCATTGGAAAAACAACTTAGCAGTGGCAACGCCTTCAGTGGTTTAGACTTTACCTGAGCGTCTCGTCTCTGAGGTCGTGTGTCTGATTCCTGCGTTGGAAGAATATTGGGGCTAAGACTGATCACATGATGAAGAAGGTGTTTTATTTTTATAAAACAAGCAAACGAGCAAGCGGGTCATCTGATGGAAGGCAACTACCGTCGCCCATGGACGCAGGCAGGGATGGGTAACCTACTGAGTATTTACTCAGACCAGAGTAAATAATCAGTAAAAATGATTTTAGCCACTCAGTAATTTACTTTTAACTTTTTTTTATTTTTTTATACATAAAATACCTGTATAGGTATTTTATAATAATTACAATCTAGCCTAACTAAGACTAATAAGTAATTTTATGTTAACTTAATCTGCTAAGTAGAGTTAACTGAGTATTTATGTTTTACTAACCACAATTGAATTATTTAAGGTTTTTCTTTATTTATTTTTTATTTGTATTATATTTTAAGTATTCTAAGAGCCACTCTATCACTCACTTGGTGAGTGACAGATATGACATGATGTTTAACTCTGAGTTAATTTTAACTCTGAGTTAAACATCATGGTGCAAGTGGCCCTAAGTTAATTATAAGCTATGTTCTTTTTAAGTATAACCAGTATAAATGAAAATAAAATTATATACTGAATGCAAAATTTTCTTTTAATATTTTTTGGACTCAGTAACGAAAAATTTAGTACCTCAGCTATAGAATACCTAATTTTGATGATAGACTACCTAATTTTGGTATTTAGGTAGACGATTTTTACAGTGTCGGTGTTATAAAAAAATGTCATAGGTAGCTGTATACTTATCCTACTAATATTATAAAGGCGAAAGTTTGGATGTACGGATGTTTGTTACTCTTTCACGCAAAAACTACTAAACGGATTTTAATGAAACATTAATATACCTTATACATCAGAATAACACATAGTCTACAATTTTAACCGACTTTCAAAATGGAGGAGGTGCTATATGTTCGTTTTTTAAGTTCAACGATTACTCCGCCGTTTGTGAACGGATTTTCAAAATTTTTCTTTTGGTGTAAAGGTTATCATCCCAATTTGATACCGTATTCATAAAAGTGGTGACCTGATGAAGGGATCCATAAGAAATCGAGGGAACTCCTCAATATTTACATGGAAACATGTGATGACTTCGGTTTCTTGAGCAGTATTCTATGCATTTGCTACCAATAAGTAAGATTTTGCACCGGGTATACTATGGTTTGGAAGTTGCTGAGAGAACTTCTGACTCTTTATAGATACAAGTTTGGGAGTTTCGACGTTGTTTTAAGAAAGCATATGCTACTACGCAAATTACATTCATCATCATCATCACCAATCACTACTATAAACCATTAAAGAACCATGTGTCGTCCCGTTTTGACCATATTATTGGTACTTTTCAAAGTTTTTGGTGCTATGAAGAAATTAAGAGAAGCGAAGGGTCGACATATTGACAACCTTTAACATGAAACTACATTAGACCAAGACAGATAATTTTAAAACAAAAAATATATGGTAGGATGAAACCATAAAGTTAATATACCTAGCGGAATAGAGAAACAAAGGCCTGAGCAAGCGAGATGCCACTATCAGTAACACCGCGTGGTAAAAAGAGACGTGTGATACATGACAGCAGCACTCTTTTTTGACGTCCAGTCGGCACGTGCCGCACGTTGTCAATATAATCTCATAGAATTCATGTTCAATCATGCTTGTGTAAGTGTATACGTACACATATTTTTCACACAGATGAAAACCAATTTTGGTTACGTTTGACAGCTCGAGATTAATGCTCTATTCCGATAGGTATATTAACTTTATGGATGAAACCCATTAGAAAAGGAGGAGAATATTATAAAAATTAAGGGAAAAATAATTTACGGGCGATCTAAGGTCTTAAGAGGGAAAAACGGTTTATCTCAATTTCCGGCAAAACTAATATTCCAATGAAAATATAAAGTCAAATGGCAAAGTTGTAGGTAAGAAAAAATCTAAAACTTTTGTAGTCATGTCTTTTTCACATAACCTCAAAATATATGTGAAAAGTTAAAAAAAAACATGTTTTTGGTTT
The DNA here is from genome assembly GCA_937595015.1 of Polyommatus icarus. Lineage (NCBI taxonomy): Eukaryota > Metazoa > Arthropoda > Insecta > Lepidoptera > Lycaenidae > Polyommatus > Polyommatus icarus. The sequence goes on along the minus strand of OW569333.1, from coordinate 15,328,202 downwards.
TTTATTTATTTTTTCCAAAAAAAAAAAATCATGAAATTCGGTGAAAACTTACCTTTTTATGTACCAAATATGCTTTAATTTATTTGACAAGAAATATTAATTTTTTCACCTTATCTCGAATTTATATCGAAAAAATATCCTAATTTTCAATCGAAAATTCACCCGTCAAAATATCAGCTTTTTAAAAAATTGGTAAGTATGCTTTCTATTCATTGAAATCTCTACTTTCCAATGGTGAAAAAGTATATATTATACTGTAGTAAATCTTTTCAGAAAATGCAAAAAATCGAAAAAAAAAACTCAAATTTGAAAATTCTTTATTAATTTTATTTAAAAATGTGATTGCTGCAATTTGTTGTAATTAAAAAGTTAAAAGTAAAAAAATTTGAAAAATTCTTTCAGTGTTAGATAGCCCATTTATTGAGGAAGGCTATAGACTATATTTTATCACGCTAAGATTAATAGGAGAATGTGAAAAATTATTTGACAGGGTTTAATCTCGCGAACAACTGGAGCAATTTTTATGTTATTTGGCACAGATAAGAAGTAGACCACATGAAGGATCGTGATAGGCTATCGATTTTAATCATTTTTTCAGTGGCTATATATTTTATTCCCGTGCGACGCCGGGGCGGGTCGCTAGTTGCTAATAAATTCAATTAACCTATCCATTATCATAGTTCGAGTTAGAAGTTACAACTTTTCAATCACAATCAATAGTAATTACTCAGGTGAGGGGTCAATATTATGAAAGTAATGTCGTAACATATGACCTTTTACATTCAAATGTAAAAGAATATAATATATAATGTGACGAAATTATATTATTTAGATAATATTTCGGAGAACACATCAGCCGAGCTAGCATACCGTCAGCGGACAAACGGAAGAAACCAAATTTTGACAGTTTTACCGGAAAAACACAGGAGAAAATGTTTCTTTCGTATCTCGATTTCTTCCGCTTTGAAAATCTATATGTCAAGCATGACGACCATTTTTATCCGCTTTTGACATTTACTTTCTTGTTGCTTTCTTGATTCTTTCCCCGAAGAAACTCACGTCTTTTAAGTTTCCATTCACTTCACAGTTCACACTTAATTTGTTCCTTGATTTAGGCATCGGAATTAAATATGGCGCGATATTACCGATATAGAATTAGTTTTTTTAACGAAAAATGCATTAGAAGGCGTGACAGAACCGCAATCCGCAACTTTTCTAATGCTCTAAGTTTGCCAGAAAATGAGTTTCTGGCAAACTATAAAATCAGCAAAGAAATGGTAGAGTATTTGTGCGAGGAGTTAAGGCAGGATCTTGCTCCTCGAACATCTCAAGGACTGCCTGTTTTAGTAAAGGTAAGTTAGGTTTTTCAAAATACCAGTGGACAGTTTAGTGAATAATTATTGTAAGCCACAAATCATTATTGTTTTTAGCAACAACAGTTAGTTACTTACTTTTTTCGACCAGTCTGAGAGACAGACATAGTATTATTTAGTTTCAATTTCACTAAAACGATACCTTTAAACTTCCAAATTTTATGTAGTACCTATGTGTACCGTATAACTTTGAAGTTTTCGCGCGAATTGTGATGCAGATAACAGAACAGATTAAAAATTGTAGATAACAATTTTTTTTTACGTGAATCAAATAGGTTTTGACTCGTAATTTTACAAATTTTGTCACATCGCTAGCTTCTTTGACATATCTGTAAAATATTAGAGGAGTTTTGTCGGGAATACGAAAGAGTGACGTTGTATTTTTATATTTATTTCCTAAATTTGTGCTATTTTAAGTTTTAGTAGAGGGTCTACCACTTTTCTAAAACAACTGACTTGACTCGTTGACTTTACCTACTACTTTTTAGACTTTTATCAGACTTTCGACTTGACGATAATCTGGAAAACCGAAAAACTACATAAAAATGTTGTAAACATTTTACGATTTTCTTTCCCCGCCATATTTTACTTGACACTGGCCACGGTTATAAAGCCGAGCGCCATAATAAGGAAAAAAAATTTAGAGTCTGTGGTACGAATACCGTTGCTATTTTCGTTGCTATGGAAAGAGTTTCTTGTCTTTGTCCACTGAAATACGAGTCGATGGGTAGCGCCATGCTCGGGAAAAAGATATGTAGACACGGGAAAGAAACTGCCATTACTTTCTTCCGAAGAATCGACTGGGAAAGGCCGTGCTAGCTATGCTGGTATTTTAATATTTGCCACAATAACGAAAAGAAAAAAATCGAAAAATAGTTTATCACATTCAACGTGTAGTCCTCTTTATCAGTACCCAAAGGGTAAAAACGGGACCATATTACCAAGACTTCGATGTCTGTCCGTCTGTCTGTCCGTATGTCTTCAGCAGTAACTCAAGAACGGTAATAGCTATACAGTTGAAATTTTCACAAATTGTGTATTTCTGTTGCCGCTATAACAAATAATAAAAAAAAGAAATATTTAGGGGGGGCTCCCATACAACAAACGTGATTCTTTTGCAATTTTTTGCTCGATATCATATCAGCATAGAATAATGGCCAATAATAATGGATGAAATGTTCACAAAATACTTTATTTTATTCATACTTTAATAATAATAAATCATTAAAATTTTAATAAAAGAAATAATTAAGGGGGGCTCGCATACAAAAAACACAATTTTTGGCTATTTTTGCTCTAAATTGGTACGGAACTCTTCCTGCACGAGTCCAACTCGCACTTGGCCGATTTTTATTGTATTCATATTATGTTTTCAATATTTTTTGGTATTATTGCGTCACTAATTAAAAAGTTACGTAGAAAATAGGTTTCTGCAAATATTATGCTCAATGCTTATTTATGTAAATTATTTAATTATGTAAATTATATTAAAATGTTCATTTTAAAATCGTTCAACTGTTTAAATGAGTCATCATCATTTCACTCATAAAGCTTAAAGTATTGAAACATAGTAGGATACTCGATCCTTGCTAAAGCTCATTGATTTTTGATTTGAAGATCAGCTTGTTTGATTTGAAACCGATTTTTTTATTAAATAAGGGGGCAAAAGAGCAAGCAGGTCACCTGATGGTAAGCAACTACCGTCGCCCATGGACACTTGCAACATCAGAAGAGCTGCAGGAGCGTTGCCGGCCTTTTAAGAGGGAATACGCTCTTTTCTTGAAGGTTTGTAAATGTAAATGTACTTTGGGTCCAGGGAAAGACACAGACAAGTTTTTGTAGCTGAAAAATTTGCCAACGTTCGAAGTAAACGAATTTCAGCAAAGGTTGCAATCAACCTAAAGTACATTTTGAAGAGGAAATATTTCCAAATTTCAACTTATCTATTTGTATTTTTGTTCGGAAAACCCTTCGTGCCCTACGGGTTAATGTCTTAACCATTTTACAGTTGAAGTCCCTACTTTACTACCTTAAGTACCTATTAAGGGCTCGTGTATGACAAAATTTGTTTATATTCCGTATTTTGTATTTTAAACTAATAAAATTAAAATTTATTGCAGGCTTATTGCGTGAAATTTTAATTTATAGTATTAGGGTCAATCCAGACCACAACTCGGCGCGTAGATATGCATTTCTAAATTTGTATGGATTTGATAGATTTGTAAGACGTCTCATGCAATTGAAATCTGTCAATTCAATACAATTTAGAAATGCATCCACGCGTCACGTTGCGGTCTGAATTGACCCTTATAGTCGCTGCACTGTAATTGAATTTAAACTATAATTAATTGAAACGAATTGTAATATATTATGTATAACTGTTACAAAGTTATGTTAATAACCAGACCATTAAAAAAAGTCGAAAAACCCGACCCAAGACGAATCTGATGATATATCTCAAGTTCAAAGTGACTTAACATCTAAAGCTTGCCAAAGAAAATAATATACAATACATAACCTTCTAGTGCACTCGAGTAAACCACTCATCAATCATCATCTTCAAAATGCACTTAATTGTCATTACCCAATACTCATTCACCCATACAGACTCATACAAAATAGAAAAGGTCGAAAAATGGCCGATTCACCTTGAAAAGAATAATGTCGTAACTGACCATCTTCAGATAGGACATTCTCCATTAGAACGTACAATTATGAATTACACATTATTGCAATTTCTGTCTTACGTTACTTGTAGACTTGGATGTTTGTAGATCTGGCATTTTATATTGTTTGTGGACGCACATGATTTTATTTTTACTTTTTTTTTTAATTTTTCCAATTTGATTTTTGGAGTTTACTCCTTAAGAATCGATTTTCATATATAAGGCGCCCGGTATGAGAAACGGTAGGGTGCAACTTTCTAATTTGGCTTTGAGTGTATTAAGACCATAAAGGTAATATACATATATATATTTTTATATATATATATATATATATATATATATATATATATATATATATATATATATATATATATATATATATATATTTAAAATATATATATTTAAAATTTATATTATTACATAATATTATATTCCGATAGGTATATTAACTTTATGATTAAGACGTAAATAATATGGTATGCTGTATAGGCGACTATACCTATATACTATAATATGTTATTGGGCTTGTTTGTTTCTATCAGTGTCGATGTATTTATATTGCTATACTCGTACTTAAGGAGTAAACTCCAGTCGTGCTTCGGAGCTGACACACTTTTTTTTCTATTAAAACTGATAAAAGATTAAAAAAATAAATAACAATCTGGTGCATTTTTTTAATCAGTTTATTAGATACATCAGAATTCAGATAAATAATTTTTTAAAGACAGAAAATGCTTTTGTAATAATGCAATTTTAGGCTTCTTTGCCTTTTAAAATTTAAAAATTCTTCGAGTTAACTAATTCGAGTTCTCATTTAGGTAAGTATATTATGTTCTTAAATCATTAATTTTATTTAGAAACTTTTTTTATACTCACTCTATACTCTACACATATTATATGTAAGTTATTAACTTACTCTACATTCAATTTAAAGATATATATTTGACATATAGGGGCACCAAAAATGTTAACAGCCATGTCTGCAATTTTTGCAGGTCTATACTTTATACTTTACCATTAAACCAGCGTGACCATATACGAGATGTTCCAGCAATCTCCGTATTTGTCTTTTACGATAAAATTAAACCTCAATAATTAATTCGTTTGAGGTTTGACATTATAAATTTTATTTAGATTATTTAACCAACATGTTATTTTTTTAGCGCTGTGCGCTGTTAGTGTTTATAACACTTTATATTAGCTGTTCTGTCACACCCAATATAACAGTGTTCATAATATTTTTCTTTGGAACTTTTCCTGAAGCTTAGGAAAAATGTAGACGGACGCTACTGTGCTTTTCCGTACTGTAAGTACGGAAAAGTATCCCACTAATATTAAATTTTTTTTATTTTGTAATTTGGGACCGTCTATGGGCTGTTCGTCCATATCCTTTTTTACTATATTTGTAAGTATATAGGTTTTTCGCACCAAGGATAATTGAATAATATTATGATAATTGAATATATTATTAATGTTAACTAATGAGTGATTCTTCAAAAATGATTCTCCGCGTAACTTTCGTGGGTTGACTCATAAAGAGTGATTCTTCAAAAATGATTCTCCGCGTATTTCGTGGGTTCTTCATAAATGAGTGAACACACGAAAGTTACGCGGAGAATAATTTTTGAAGAATCGCTCAATTAATTATAGTCTTTTCCTATTTTAACACCAACATTTATTAACTAGTAGTACTTAGTATTAAATATTGAAATTTCAATTTATTTTTTACTATACGTAGGTATTTATTATAAAAATTGCCTTTACAAACATTGGCCCATAACCGTCTAGTATAAATAACATAGCTATTATAAATAATTGCGGTAATAACTTAATTACAACTTTATGAATAAATTTGGCTACTTTAAATTAATTACTACAAGCAATAACTGTTATTTAATCATTAATAATAATATTTTAGATGTTAACTGTATTATGTAACTTAAAATGTATGTAGTAATTGCTTATTATAGCTATGCAAGCGTTGGGCTTAAAATTGGCAAATTATATTGTTATATTATGTAGAAACAAATTTTATAATTAAACCAGCTAGCCCATTAAGGCTTAGCACATACCTACGCGACCACGCGACTGCGAAGCGGCAGCGTCAATTGAAGCGTCAATACAAAACACACATTTGACAAGTTGTCAAATGTGTGTTTTGTATTGACGCTGCCGCTTCGCAGTCGCGTGGTCGCGTAGGTTTGTGCAAAGCATAAAGGTTATTTTGCCATATCCGTGATGGAAACATTATTTATTTATTTATGTTTGTGACCCTCAATTATTGTAGGAAGCGATTATTTTTAACAAAAAATTAAAACCGACTTCTAAGGTAAAAACAATAATAGCATCCTTATAATATGAACTAAAAAGTATTAAATAATTATTCCTATCTAATAGTTATTAATAGATGTCTGAATTTATATAATATAACACCACAATGTGGCCGCTTGGGAGTTGAAGCGCTCGAGACCGGTTTCAGCACGATACTTATAATTTGTTGCTAATACCTAGTTTGTATCCTTCGATCGTGGATTCTTGGAAATCTATTGTTATTCTATTGTATCTTGCTCACCGGTAAGTTTGTAACAAGATACGTAGAATAATATTATACAGGTGTATTATTTACGTACAAAGTACGCGGTAGTTTAGTACTAGGTAACTAAAAACTAAAAAGGGTGAAATTATTATTTTTAACAAAAAATTAAAACCGACTTCTTAGGTAAAAACAAAAATTACATCCTTATAATAAGATGATCCATGCGTCGGAATGCCATGTAAAAAGTCGGTCCTGCGCCTGATCGATCGTCAGTCGTGTCGGTCGTCCGTCCCACTGGGTTATGAGAGTAAAAGAATAAAGAGTGCTCTTGTGTACTGCGCACGCACTTGAGCACTATAAAATTACTCTTGCGTAACTGGCATTTCAATGAAACGGACCATTATCACCGAAAACGGTGTGGGAATTATTTAGTAGTACGTGCATGTTAGGGGCAGATCAACTAGATAGCATTTTTTTTAAATAAACAGCAACGCGTTGTTAGTATTCCTGGGCGTCAATAGATGGCGTTTTAATAATATTTTTTTTGAGTGTATATGTATTATGTATACAGGTTTTTTGAACATAAATGAATAACTTCATGCCATTTGGGTGTCCCTTGACACCTCTCGAGTTTTATTAGAGAGGTCATCTACGGACTATGACGAGTGTTAAGGAGCTCCACATGTTCAGTCTATTTACCCAACTTATAAAGGGCGATTACACGTCACGGCCATGAGAGCACTTCCCACGGCGAATTCGCACGACCTGACGAAAGAGATGATATCTTTCGCGAAAGATACAGGAATGTTCGAATTAACTTGTTAATGTGTTAATTACGTGACGATTGATGCAATGAGGTGAACAAAAAGCTCGTTTAGGTTTTAAGAGGTTGTTAAAATGTACCATCGAGGAAATTGATTCCTAGGCAGTTGATGGACCTAGGTCATTTGGTCGGCTAATGTCAATTCAATGTTAGCTGTGATCGGTCGAATGTGTTTGACTTACCGCGACCAAATTACGTAGGTCCGCCAGGCGCCATCTGCATAGGAATCAACTAGCTATAACAAACTATTGACACTAAATGACAAAAACTATTGACAAGAAAAAACTATTGACAAGAAATGTAAACAATAATAATGAACTTAATGAACTTAATCAATGTAATTCGTTTTATGATAACTTTGACATTAATTTCAATTTATTTTACAATAATTTTTAATCAATATTTTGGCTATTATTTTATTAATGTTATTCAATATTTTACATCAATTTTACTTTTTTACAATTATATTTTATTGAAATTTTTAATCACTCTTACATTCTCCTAATGAAATTATAAAAATTAGATTACTTTTAAAATAATTGCATGCCCTTTTTAATTTTTAATTTTATGTACTAAATTATTGTTAGTAACTTAATTTTGATTATTTAATTGAATTTATCTAAAATGTTGTGCATATCTATAAGTGATGTAAACACTAGCTCTTATTTATTTAATGTTGGTTAAAATGTATGTGTTTATATTGTTGATGTGCCTAAATAAATAAATAAATAAATAAATAAAATAAATAAATAATGTAGACTTTTTGCACATCATTTCTAACAGTGGACAGCATTTTATGAACGATAACGCCCGCAACTCAGTTGCGCCAAAATTCGTTAAAATTCGAACCGTGCAATTTTCCGGGACAAAAATATCCTATGTCCTTTCCCGGACTCAAAGTCGATCTCCATACAAAATTTCAGCAAAATCGATTCAGCGGCTCGGAGGTGAAGAGGTAACAGATAGACAGACACACTTTCTTATATTTTCTTAGTATGGATTTTTGACACTTGTAACAATTCTTCAATAGATCATAGATCTTAAAGTTCGGTTTTTTATTATAAAATAAAACATTTTCTTAAATCTATTCTAAAAATGTGCCTAGTTTGAAGCACAGAACTCAGAAGTTACAAAACTAGAAAAGGAAAAGTTATTACATAATGCTAGGTATTTTATCTTTATGTTTCACTTATTTCACGTGTACCTTATACAATGTAAACAAAACGTCTAGGACAATAGCTACAAAAGTCCTAAGATTATATTTTAAAGTAAGTTGGTTACAACTCACATTTTAGTGTAGGACGTTGGATAGATATGGCTCAAGTAAACTTGTCAGTGTCGCTAAAACTCGAGAACGACTGAACGAGGTTGAAAAACATTCCCCTAATAATTATTATCACTTTGTTTTGTTACACGCTGCTTATTGTATAATCTATACTAATATTATAAATGCGAAAGTATCTCTGTCTGTCTGTCTGTCTCGCTTTCACGCCAAAACTACTGAACCGATTGTAATGAAATTTTGTACACAGATAGTCTAAAGCCTGAGAAAGAACATAGGCTACTTTTTAACTGGAAAAAGGGGTTGTAAGGTGGTGAAAATGCGTAAATTTGGTCAAATTAAGTTAGTTCCAAAAATTCAGATGGCGCTAAAAATCGCCTACATCTCGCTATCGCTTGCTCATAAGTCTTCCTATAAGAGGTGGCACCATATTAAATCATGTTTTTCGATTCTTTCGATTGTTGATACACGTTATTAACTCTCTACTCAGTACTTTATCTATGTAGTGCTGCATGCTTGTGTAATGGCGGGCTAAATAAGCTTTAAATTTGGTATAAATAAAGTTTACTTAATTTAAAAAACCAAATATTATGTGCACACTGCACAGCTGTTTTTGGGTATTTTGATTTAAGGGGTACCAGCCACCAGGGTTTTAAAAAGCTTTTAAATTTGACACCAATTTTGTTGACACCGCGCGCTATAAACTGAAGTCCACGCGGACGAAGTCGCGGGCAACAGTTAGTGGTATATAATTAAGGCGATTGTGGCGTTTAATGGTAACAACTAACAAGAAACAATATGGTGTATACCTATCATAACAGATTTCAGTTCGATTGTTACGACTTAAGCCTCAATCATAGAGAAGGAAGATAGTAGGACCTCCTTTACTTTTTGTAAAGGTGGTCCTCCACCCGGAGATATAGAAAGGAGTTGTAGTAAGAATTTGATCAAAAACATAGAATACGGTTACACGGTCAGGCACCAGTTCAGACCATCAGTATGAGACTGATAATCATAGGATTTCAAAGCTTCGGCTTTGCTGGCCATCTCCTATCGCCGTTCCTAGAAAACGGACTAGGTCAACCAATAGAAGTAAAATAACTAGCAATTTTCCGAAGTTTATTACATTGACCTACTGTTTACCTCACCTGTGGCTTCCCGGGTCGGGGGTCACTCATTACATAAGGGGTCACAATTATCTGTGATCTTCCCTGGTCAAGCATGCTACACAATATTTAACCTTAGCCTTATAATAATAAGGTAGAAATTGTTTTCGTGTAGACAGTACCGTACCTTCTCTATTGAGGAAATTCCAATATTTAGGTAAGTATGTATTATTCATGTGAACAAAGGAAAATAACGATAGCGAAATAATAATTTTCCTAATTTATGAATTACGATTTATCATAGTATTTTATTATATCATCGGGATAAGAACAGGTGGAAACTCGTCTATTGTCCTATTTTCACTAGTTGCTAGCTGTCTCTTTCTTGCGCACAAAAATATCTTCATTCGACTCACACTTTGCCAAATCTTAAGATCTATCAGCTAACAGCTTCCTTGATCAGGGAAATTCAAAGGTTTTGGTGAAATTCATGACATAGGAAATATTATAATAATAACACTTTTAAGCTACTCGTATTGCATAGCTTTTATTGCGGCCTTTGAGCGCGGCGACCGAATCGAGAAATTCCGTAACGAAAACAACCTAACACCGACCGGCACAGTGCAGCGGTGCGGCGTTGCCGTGCATCGTTCAACGTGTTTGTGTGAGTGCGACTAGACGTATTTTATTTTTTTATTTTTTATTTTTAAACTATAAAGAAAATACAAACATAAACTTAATCTAATGCAGTGTATCATAAACCATTTCTGGTTTTTCCGCACACTGCCATTCGTCTTCGACAGCTCTTTTTAAACAATAATACTATGGCTATAACGTAATGTTTAATCTAATTAGACAATTAAATACTATTTTATATTCACTTACTAAAAATTATATATATATATATATATATATATATATATATATTGTATTCGATCATGAAAAATTATATATATATATATATATATATATATATATATATATATATATATATATATATATATATATATATATATATATATATATATTGTATGCGAATCATGATTGCATAAGTTGATAAAAAATGTTATGCAATAGCTTTACCGCGGCAGTCCACGGTTTGTCCACTATTTAATTAATTTCAATATGATGGATTGACTCAGTACCTATGAGTTTTTTATGGGGAGTTAGATTAAAACAATCGATCTATTTATTAATTATTTTTATTTGCTTATTTCATTCGGATCGGAAGAGATTGGCCACGTAGGCTGTAATCCCGATTAATTTTGGGCACTAAAAAGTCCTTATTAGATAAAGATAAAAAATCGGTTGTCTGTAAAGTCGGTTTACTGACGATAGTTGAACGTGACAACTACCTTTGTTGAGTTGAACTTCATAATATTTTATAAGTAAATTTAGTTCCGCGATTTGATAACAGATGTCGCTATTAGGCCTCTAGATCGCGCTATCGCTTACTCGACAACATTTGGTATAGGTAATTCAATGGAATAAATTCTCGTTATATCGCTGACACTCACTGGTTGTTTTATTTATTATTACGCCAGAGGGAATGGCGTCCCAAGGTAACCCTACAGAACGGATCGGACCGTATGACGTCACTCAAGTAGGACTTAGGAGAGAGACGGATGTCGAACGCTGCCGAACGCAAAAGCCAATTGTGCTTCCTTGTCGCTCGTTCCGCGCTCTCGCTTGCACTTCAAGCCTTCAATGGAACGCCTCAAAGCTTTCAGCGAGGTAACGCCGCATAAACTGTCATGTTTTTCGGACGCGCAGCCCATATCGAATTATAAGACGTTATCACGTCAAAAAAGATAATGAAAATGTAGGAAGAAAGTTGCAAGATGGAAAACAAACCAGAAACCAACAGATCTGTTACGTTCATACTATTTTCCGGCTTAAATTGCTTCCGAACAATTTTCAAATTCAATTGTCAAATTTGACAGATAAGTGAAACTAAAGATACGAAATGCCATTAACATAAAAGAGACAAACTAAATAAAAGACGGGCCAATTGGCCCATAACATATCTGCTTTGAGTTTTTTTAATAATATCATTGCCAGAAACCCTCAAAATACAAAATTAAAATATTTTCCCCATTCACCTGTAATAAAAACTATTCCAATATACAATAATGCACAAAAATGATATATTATTTTTGTAGGTAACTATTGCGTTTGCCTACTGCTTAAAAATATTGCATTGCGGCGTCGTGCCGTGTTTTTGTGTCCCGGGCCTAAGGCTGCGTTTACGCCAGGAGCTACGCTGAGTCGCGAAGGAAGTGTGTTTTAAAAATTCAAAAATTAAGGCAAATAAACCAATAATTCTAAGGCCGGCAATACACCTGCAACTCTTCTGATGTTGTGAGTGTCAACGGGCGACGATAGTTGCTTTCCATAAGGTAATTTTGTTCGTTTGTCCCCGGATTTTATGTAAAAAAAATCTTTTAGTTCTTTCACACAGCACATTCTTCGCAACGCAGTTTAGCTCTGCTCTAGTAGAAACGCACGTTTGTACACTTTGTGAAGTGCACAGAAGTGGCAGTTTTATGGCATCACTTGATTTTTCCGCGTTCTAAAGTTTCAAAAGTTCTTATTAGATTTGTAAACCAAATTATGTATAATAGAGGTATTTGTTGTTTGATGATGAAACTATGATCATTAAATTACTAAGGATTAGAACCGTATATGCCGCAGAACCGTGTATTTTTCCGGGACAAAAAGTATCCTATGTCCTTTCCCGGGACTCAAAATATCTCCATACCAATCAAGTTCTGACAGACAAACACACTATCGCATTTATAATATTAGTATGTATATCTGACTCATGTAGCGTCATAACTTGGACCAGTGAGTAACGATGATACAATACAAGATTTCGCTAACAAAATTACTTATGACCTAACCGCACTAACTAGTCTAGGTCATATCTTACGTTCACTTTCGCCGTATCGATTTAACTGGACGTTGCACAGGAAAATGACTGTCTATCATTATGTTCTGAACTTCTGGATAACATAATATCCATAATCCATGTCCATACTTCCATACTTAATATTATAAATGCGAAAGTGTGTCAGTCTGTCTGTCTGTCTGTCTCTCTGTCTGTTACCACTTAACGCCCAAACAGCTGAACAAATTTTGCTGAAATTTGGTATGGATATACATTGAGCCCCAGGAAAGGACATAGGATACTTTTAATCCCAGGGAAAACGGTTCTCGCGTTTCGCGGAGTTGCGGCCGTCATCTGGTTCATACTAAGTACGGTGTAAGTAATAAACGTTGCCTAAGGGTAAATTCAGATCACTTATGAGTGCTAAAGACTGTCCTTTCTTGGGTCTCAAAGTATCACTAAAATTCATCAAAATCTGTTCATCGGCTAAAGCCTGAATCTTGGACTTGGTCCAAAATACGTAACTTCCTTGAAATTAAAAGGTTTTTAAATATGCGACGAAGATTTTGTTCATATTGTACGAGATGTTTTTTTTTTCATCTTTTTTTGCTTTTTCTGGAAGGTTCTTATTTCATTTAACTAAATCTTGTTGTACTCAGAAAATACTTTAACATTTCACGTCAGTGACTTCGTACTCAGTTGGGAATGTATAAGTAAAATGTGAATGTCTATTTATGTAATAATTTACATCAACTCAATTGCAAGCAGACCTCAAAGATCAACTCGGCTGAACTTATATGTCAAATTCATCATCATTATCTCGTTTCGACGTTGTTTCCAATCATTCTTGGTCTAGACTCCAGAGTCTTCCATCATATCTATCTATTATTTTCTATCTATGAAAAGGAATGATGAAATTACTATTATAAATATATAATTGTTTCGGTACATAGAAGTTAGCTTATTATAAAACACTTTTTGTACTCAATTAAATATCTTTCTCTTGCTTTGTACTCAATTAAATATATTCACTCTCATTAAAATTTTCCAAACTTTGTAACATCTACAGCGACGTATTAGACGTAGTATGTTCATAATTATTTAATTACTTTTGTTAAGTTTTCTTGTTCATTTAAGTTAAATTAGGCTAAGTTCAGATGAAAAGAGTTCAACGCTCTCTATGTACATATAACTAGACTAGGTTACGCTCGCAATTCTGTTGCGCCAAAACTTGTTCAACGCGCGGGAACCGTAGATTTTTTTAGAATAAGTCCTATGTTCTTTCCCGGGATTCAAAATATCTCCATGCCAAATTTCAGCAAAATCGGTTCCGCGGTTTGGGCATGTACAGGTGACAAACAGCCAAACAGACACACTTTTGCATTTTAATAATTTATACAAATATTATAAAGCGGAAGAGTTTGTTTGTTTGTTTGTTTGAACGCGCTAATCTCAGGAACTACTAGTATTAAGGTCGTCCCCCGAGCAAAAGACCTTGGCCATACATTTGCCGCGTTGCCGAGATCGCGCCAAAACCCTATTATTTTTACTTATCTTAGTTCAAAATTGTCCTAAATAAAATTTAAAACGGCGAATATGTAGTTTATGATATTGTCGATCTATTGGCGTGAGTTTCAAATAAAAGTAATTTGTAAATCCTAAGGAGATGCTGAATGTTTGCTTGAATTTTAACAAATTGGTATTACTTTGGAAGCTGATATCATGAGTATAAGAAACAAAAATAGAAAATTTAAAACGACAAAAGGAATGTTGATATACTGAAGATTATTGCTGTATTTTTATTATAGCTTTGTAGCTTTCAGATTACGAGTTTATAAGGTTTTAAATACGGTCAATTACGGAATCTCCGGACGGAACGCCCTTAACTAGTATGTATAAATTTTATTTTCGAAATCGCGCGTTAGCATGACGTGAAGTCTGTGTACTTACTGCCTGTGAATACATTGCATTTATAAAACAGACGTTATCAAAACGCGCGAAAAACGCTGGACTATGTACCATCGAGGAAATTGATTCCTAGGCAGTTGACAGACCAACGTCATTTGGTCGGATTGTGTCCATTCAATGTTAATAATTGTGATCTGTCGACTGGGTTTGAGTTTTGACGTAACGCGACCAAACTACGTAGGTCCCCTATATGCCTAGGAATCAACTTCTCTGATAGTACATACCCGGGCCTCTGACTTAAACTTGTGGCGGTACCCACAATTCGCCTAACATTCCTGCATCGCGCTATCGAAGTTTTCTGAGCGCGTCGGTATATATACGACAGCTGAAATGTATTACGTGGGCTTCGGCCTGACCGGGCATACCACCTCGCTCGGTCGGAAGATCTTCCTTTGGCCTCCACACATTATTCCCACATTGGTGACCCTCGACAGAACACGCCTCCTTCATCATCATCACTCCCCGCCCCTCCGCACCGCGCCAGCCAGCAATCGCCTCATCGGGTACATCGTCCACTAGCCGCAATGTACCGCGGCCTGGGCGACTCCGCATCGGCATCATTGGGCTTTCTCACTACACCGACCGGTCAGCAAGCAGAGCACATCTCTCCTGGTCAGCACGTAGCATCGGCCCCGCACGGCAGCTATCCGACTCACTGGACCCGTGCAGCAGCTTACAGTTCCGACTCACTGGGACTCACTGCAACAGTTCCGACTCACTGGAACTCACTGGCACTGGCGATTCAAGCGACAAGACTTCAAGATTCGACCTCCGGTCTTCGGGGGGGAGTGATGTGGCGGTACCCACAATTCGCCTAACATTCCTGCATCGCGCTATCGAAGTTTTCTGAGCGCGTCGGTATATATACGACAGCTGAAATGTATCACGTGGGCTTCGGCCTGACCGGGCATACCACCTCGCTCGGTCGGAAGATCTTCCTTTGGCCTCCACACATTATTCCCACAAACTCAGTAATTGTCTTCTTAATGGCTACAGAAACATGATGGATTATTGCTATTGTTTATTTGTTTGTACTTTCGTAAGAGAATCGTCAGAAGAGCTTGGTTTTAATAAAGTTTGGACGTCTCAAGGTGAGGCAAAAATTGAAAGAGCGTAAACTAGATCTTTACTGTGGTTTTATCTGTCTTAATCTGAGGTTGAGATCAAATGATTTGTTAATAAAGAATTGAAGAAAACTCAAACTCAAAACTCAAACTCAATTTTTTTTATTCAGAATAAATTTTTGCAAATATTTTCTGAAAGTCTACATGATGCCTACCACCGGTTCGGGAACTAACCCGGCGAGAAGAACCGGCGTAAGAAACTCGCAGGGGGCCCACTTTATTTACCAAAAAAAGTGAGAAAAAAATTAATCTTTTAAAATAAAGTTTACAATTCTGTAACTTAAAATTATACAATGTCAACATACATACATAATTGTAAGTCATAAAATAATGTAGAAGTAGCCTTGCAAGCAGCCATCCTACTCCCAAGATGTGCCGTCGTTTATGAAATCATTGACCTTATAATAGGCTTTGGCACACAAACGTTCTTTGACTACATTTTTAAATTTATTAATGGAAAGATTTTGAACGTTTTCTGGGATTTTATTGTAAAGGCGTACACATTGACCTTTAAAAGATTTACTAACTTTACTAAGTCTGATCACCGGTATTTCTAGTTTGTACTTATTTCTAGTGTTTCTTCCGTGAATGTCACTTTTGGTTCTAAATTTACTAAGATTCTTTCTAACATATAAAACATTATCCAAAATGTATTGAGAAGCAACAGTTAGAATACCAATTTCTTTAAACTTTTCTCTCAGAGATTCAAAAGCTGACATTTTATAAATTGAACGTATAGCTCGCTTCTGCAGCACAAAAATCGTATTAATGTCGGCAGCGTTTCCCCATAAGAGGATGCCATACGACATTCTACTATGAAAATAACTGAAATAAACTAGTCTTGCTGTGTCTTCGTCAGCAATTTCCCGTATTTTTCTGACTGCGTATGCTGCAGAACTGAGCCTATCTGCAAGATTAGCAATATGAGGACCCCACTGTAGTTTACTATCTAGTGTAATGCCTAAGAATACAGTGGAGTCCACCAAATCCATCTTCTCATCATTTAATAGTATATTGGTTTTAACTTGCCTAACATTGGGCAAAGTAAATTTTAAACATTTAGTTTTCTTAGAATTTAGAAGTAAGTTATTAACGTTAAACTAATGTACTATTTTTGAGAGAGCACTATTTACCTCGTCGTAATTTGACTGTTGTCGCTTCACTTTAAAAATAAGTGAAGTGTCATCAGCAAAAAGTACTATCTCATTATCATTATCCTTAACAAGATAAGGTAAGTCGTTTATGTAGATGAGAAAAAGGAATGGACCCAAAATGGATCCCTGTGGGACGCCTAATTCTATTTTGGTCCCATTGGACCTTTTACTATTAATGTCAACCCTTTGAGTTCTATTTTTGAGGTAAGATGCCAAAAGGTTGAGTGCTGAGTCCCTAATGCCATAGTGGTGCAATTTCCTGATCAATGTAGCATGCTCAACACAGTCAAAAGCCTTGGAGAGGCCGCAAAAAACCCCTAGGGCATCCTGCGAGTCCTCCCATGCTTCAAATATACTATAAAGAAGACCTATACCAGCATCCGTTGTGGATCGACCCTTAGTAAAACCATATTGATTTTTGTGCAATAAATTATTTAAGTTAAAATGTAATAGTAACTGATTTAAAATTATTTTTTCAAATATTTTACTTAGAGTCGGTAGAATCGATATAGGCCTATAATTTGTAGGATCAGATTTAAGTCCCGCTTTAAATAAAGGTACAACCTTACTGTGCTTCATCAAGTCAGGAAAAACACCACTCTTTATGCAGTCATTAAACATCATTGATAGATGAGGAGCTATAATGTCAATTATTGATTTGATAATTTTAGTAGACATGCCCCAGAGATCAGTAGTATCTTTAATATT
The DNA here is from genome assembly GCA_937595015.1 of Polyommatus icarus. NCBI lineage: Eukaryota > Metazoa > Arthropoda > Insecta > Lepidoptera > Lycaenidae > Polyommatus > Polyommatus icarus. The sequence continues at coordinate 15,310,572 of OW569333.1, read as the reverse complement.
TATTAATTTAAAAGTATCAATGATATCTTTGGGGACAATCTCTCTAAACCTAAAATTGACATTACATTCCTTTACATTGTCTCTGAGTAGTTTTTCAGCAGCTGCAGGTGAGGAGTTTAAATTTTTCGTAGTTGAGACCGGATGACATGAGTTAAGTGGCTGAAGTGGGTTATAATTTGACGCCCGCAACCCTGTTGCAGCAAAACTCGTTTATCGCGTGGAAACCGTATATTTTTCCGGGACAAAAAGTATCCTATGTCCTTTCCCGGAACTCAAAGTATCTCCATGCCAAATTTCAGAAAAATCGATTCAGCAGTTTGGGCATGAAGAGGTAACAGACAGACAGACAGACGGACAGACAGACAAACTTTCGCATTTATAATATTAGTAGGGAAGTGTGGATTTTATAACAATAATAATAATATCTATGGACGCTTCACACCAGGTCGGTCTGGCCCCGTGGCTTTTCTGCATGGATTGAACTTCTAGCAGGTGTACCTCAGGGAGGCCTACTCTCTCCCTTATTATTCGTTATTTTTATTAATTCCATAAGCAGCCACCTTACATCATCATATCATCTTTATGCTGACGACCTTCAAATATACACGCACTCTCTAATCGAGAATCTGAAGGAGGCAGTTGAACGCGTCAACAAAGATCTCCTCTATTTAGTCAGCTGGTGCAAGTCATTTGGCATTAGTGTCAATCCTAGCAAGAGCCAAGCTATTATTATTGGTAGCTCAAAGCTTCGTTCCCGAATAATTTGGCAGGAACTCCCACTATTGACCTTTAATGGCTCCCCGATTCCCTTTGTAGACAGCGTCAAGAATTTAGGAGTCATATTTGACGGTAACTTATCCTGGAAGCCTCACATTGATGCTCTTAGCTGTAAAGTTTTTCGGGCTAATGCATCTCTTCGTACACTGGGTAACTTTCTACCAATCCCTACAAAGATTGCTCTGGTGCACACAATATTATTACCCATACTGGACTATGCTGATGTTTGTTTTATTGATGTATCAGAAGAGTTACTAGATAAACTAGAAAGACTTCAAAACGCTTGCATCAGATTTATTTACGGCTTACGGAAATATGACCATGTTTCGGAATTCCGCAAAAAGCTTTGCTGGCTTTCTATTAGATCCCGACGCGACACTCACATTCTCTCACTCCTCTATAATATCCTGTTTGACCCTTCCACAACTTTATATTTAATTATTTTTAACAAAAAATTAAAACCGACTTCCAAGGTAAAAACAATAATAACATTAATATGAACTAAAAAGTATTAAATAATTTTTACTATCTAATAGTGCCTTTTTCCGAATTCGGCTAAACCTCAACTATTTCTGTACTCAATCTTCATTATTTTGAAGTCGGTACCAGATAGCTGAATCTTCAGTCCTCTGACAGAATATTTGAAACTTTTGGAACTGGCACCGACTTCAAAATAATGAAGATTGAGTACAGAAATAGTTGAGGTTTAGCCGAATTCGGAAAAAGGCACTATTAGATAGTAAAAATTATTTAATACTTTTTAGTTCATATTAATGTTATTATTGTTTTTACCTTGGAAGTCGGTTTTAATTTTTTGTTAAAAATAATAATAATTTCACTCTTTTTAGTTACACTAGTACGTAAACCTTCGCGTATATTTTACGTAATTTATTACAATTTGTTAAGTGTTGAGATTTGTAAATTTTTTATTTTCTAAGAAAATTTAGTTCCGCAATTCAACAACAGATGTCGTTGTTAAGCTTCTGCATCGCGGTATCGCTTACTCGATTACATTTGATATAACTAATTCGCTACAATAATTATTTTCTTCTCGCTCACTTCAGAGGGATTAACGTCCCAGAACCATAAGACCAGTTTTAGGCGTAAGACGTAGACGTCTATTCTTTACATTAAGAGTCACAACTCACACTCACAAAATAATATATTATCAGTGAAGTGAACAGTAGTTAGTAAAGTATTCGATCTGTATAATATAAAGTAGTAAAATATTCGATCTCTCGTTTGCCGCCACGCGCCGCCCGCGCGACACCGTCGCCTCTGTAGCGCCGACCGCCGTGTATTAAACAAACAGGTATTGTTATGTAACAATACATAATTATTATTACGAGTTAGTATATCCATACCTATGCCTTGCAGTACTTCTGTCTATTCTGTGCCATGAGACATTGGTGACCTTAACACGACGTGGTAATGATGATGATGACGATGATGATAATTATGATTATGATGATGAATATTAATTGCATAGTAGCATATGCTTTCTGTTCTTAAAACAACGCCGAAACTCCCAAACGTGTATCTATAAGGAGTCAGGAGTTCTCTCAGCATCTTCGAAACCATGGTATACCTTGACCCAATATTTGACTTTTTGGTAGCATATTCTTAGTACACTTCACATAAAACCAAAATAACCATATGTTTCCATATAAATTTCGAGGAGTTCCCTCGATTACTCCTGGATCCCATCATCAGGTCACCACTTTGTGAACATGGTACCAAATTGGAGTAAAACCAAATACAACAAAGCAAAAATTTCGAAAATCGGTTCACAAACGGCGGAGTAATCGTTGAACATACAAAAAAAAAAAAAAAAATAAATAAAAATAAAAAAAAAAAAAATATCCACAGCCGAACATATAACCTCCTCGTTTTTTGGAAGTCGGTTAAAAAATCGCTTCAACTTCCTACGTGACACCCACCAATTATCATTGCGCTCTTCCAACAATCTGACTCTTGAAATCCCCTCCCATTCCTCTACCCTATTTTCCAAATCCTTTACTGTTCGTGCTGCAGTACTTTGGAACTCACTGCCACTGGAAATTCGTCGCGCTGATACGATTAATATTTTTAAAAATAAGCTACGATACCATTTCTTTAATAAGACATAGATTATTTGTTTCTACATTATTATTGATTATTATCTTTATTTTATTAAGTTAATTGTTAATAACATGTAACCTTCTCTCTGTTAATTAGGTTTGTACACCTACACGATGCTTTCAATCTCTTATAGTCAATCCGATAAACAAAAGGTTGACTGGTAGAGATTGCTTGTTAGCAATAAGTTCGCCTTTTGTGCATCATCTGGAATATGTTATTTTAAGTAAAATTGTTTCATTTTGTATTTTTTGGTGTACAATAAAGTGTTGTTGTATTGTATTGTATTGTATTGTAAGTACCTGGAGGACTTGTGTTACAGGTACCAGACAACGGAAATATATTTAATACTTTTATACTATACATATTATATTTAAGATTTTTATTATATTATACACATATTTAATACACACCCATGACCCAGGAACTTTGAAAACTTTTTTGTTCCGTCGGCGGGATTCGAACCCGCGACCCCCGGCTTGAGCTGCCAACAGCCCACCCACTGAGCCACAGAGGTCGTTTTAAAACTGACTTTTGCATAAATGGGGGCTTTAGGACCGAAATGAATTTAAATCATAAAATGTGGATTCTATGTATAGCTATAGAATATTATGATGATGCAGGTAACTTACAAGGTTTGTTTAAAATATAAGGGAATTAAATGTGAGTAATTGTTCTATGTCATAAATGTTAGTTATCTGGTTCTTTACGTCTTTAATTCCACTCACGTCTTTAATTCCACTCACGTCTTTAATTCAGAGATTGGATGAAAAAAATTGCCTCCGTAGTCCAGTGGTTCAGCGTAGCTCTTGATTCGTAAGTTAGTTTAGTAATTAAGTTAGTTAGTTAGATCTAAGTTAACTTAAAGGTCGAAAGTTCGATTTCCGCATCGGCCAAGCATGTTATTTCGAAGTTAAATATGTTTAGAACAACGCAGGCTGATCACCTGACTGTTCTTCGCGTACTTTTGTTTTGTTCTAGAATATTCGGAAAATCGAATTTGTCGTGGATGACGTCACGAAATCGCGTGGTCTCTTTGGAGAAAAAGAGATGGCGATATTTTGCATGAAAATAGACAGTCGAAACTTATGAAGATGGATTTTCGTCCAACGTTGAGAGGCATTCATTTTTAAGGCTGCTCTTTCGAAAAAAGCGTGCAGATGAAACAACTTTTCATCGGCATTAACAGAGAAATTATATCTGAAAAAAATAATTAGTAATCTACAAGAAATAAAAAACCAAATCCAAATCGTGGATGAGTTGATGAATGAAGAATATATAAAAAGTATCTACTGCTTTGCAATACATAAGTTAATAATTTGGTTTTTTACTTTTTTGAAATACTTATGTATTATTTTAAGCCTTAAAAAGGTTTTTTCTCCTATTTCGCCCTATCATGGACGCGGCGAGCGTCGTAACCGCCACCGTACAAGGCGCGCTGTTATGAATGTTATTTTAATCACTTTAATGTCATTTACGTCGACATTCGCACTGACAGAAATCGACCTGCTAATTTAGGGAGTAGAAGGCCCTTAAGGAAATCAACAAAGTACCGCTCACTCTTGACCGGTTTGTTTTCACAATAATCCTGTACAAACACCGCACACAATGTATGTATGTTGTGGTATTTCTCCGTAACAAAGCCCTTATGTGAACAAAATGGTAACTCGAGAGTCGAGCTGTCAGTTAATTATAAGGAATGTTTAATGATGTGTTTTTCAACTTGACATAAATTTTCGATTTAAGTTGCTTGTTTAGGATGTTTGTTATATTATACTAAATATTAAATAAGTTATACGCCCATACTAAGAATGTGAAAATGTGAATGGGAACCGTGCCGACCCGGCAAATGTTGTACTTACCTATTTCCATATAAATTATTTCTAGCATATCAATATAAAAAGTAGATAAAAACCTAATCTTAGGCCTCACTAATGTACTGTATATTAGAAGATTATAGGAAAATATGTGAAAACCCCGTCTCTCTGTCTGTAAGCCCTCGGAGGAAGGACTAATGAAAACCTACACGGAAATTCTTCAATTTATTTAATTTGGCCTCCGGCAAATTAAGTTTGTCAGTACTTTACCGACCCTACGCCAGTATAGAGAAAATGTTTTAGGTAAGTCTTCTTTTTTATATTTTTTACTTTAAAGCATAACTTTTTTCACAAGTAAAATAAGTGGAAAAATATAAAAATATCTTATCAACTCTGTCTAACTACATGCTGCAAAAAAACTATGACAATAATATTATGTCCCAAAGTTACTATAAAATCTGTTCGGCGGTTTGAGCGATAAAGGGTAACGGTCAGAACGGTAGAGTAGATAATAAAGTAAGTATAATAAAAAAAAAATCTTAAGATAGACAAACATACACAACTATTACTACATATTCACCGAAATATGAAATCTTTATCTAGATTTTAGAATATTACAAAATTACTAATGGCATGCGTACAGATTTTGCTCACAGATAGGATATTGTGAAAATTATTGTGTTACTCAACTTATATCTGATTGCCAGAGGAGTTATTACTGTTGCAATTTCGGCTATCGATTTGTTAAAGTTATAATTAAGTTGTAACCTTTAGCTAAACTAATTTGGTATTATCAGAGAAGTAGAGGCAGATAGCGGACCAACGTCATTTGGTCGATCATGTCAATTCAATGTTAATTGTGATCTGTGGGCTGGATTTGACGTAACGCGACCAAACCACACCAAACTATAGGTCTACCATGGGTCTACCCTTCTATAATCTGTGGGCCTACCAGAATCTGATGGCTGACGGCAAATTTTGACTTGATCATTGGATTATAATTTATATATTATGTATTTGCATGTTTCACACACAGAATCAGCCGCTATAAGGAAAAAGAAAAGGATTAAAATGTTTTATTCCAATTACCCCGGCCCTAGAACAATTTTTTTTTGTGATTACTGATTTACTTGATACTAACAAGCTAATTTTTTGTGAGAGATTTTTTTGTGAGTGAACATTTTGGTAAGACGAGCAACATTTTTATAATTTCGAAATATCTCGAAAGTAGTTGCTAACAGAGATAGAAAGGATTTCATACTTTGACTTGATGGTCCTAAAATATGGAATTGTTTTATTTGTAGGAAAAGTTTACTCTTAAATTATATAACTATTAATCTACCAATATACATATACAAGAAATCAGCTGGTTAGGTTTCCGTTTTAGGGTACTGTAGTCAACCAAGTTTTGTTGATTACAGAACCCTAAAACGAAACCCTAACCAGCTGATTTTTTAGCTAGATAGTCAATTTATTTTCTCACATTTTGCCATCAGTTTCTGGTAGACCTATACATATTACGTAGGTCCCCCATCTGTCTAGGAATCATTTTCTCTGATAAGTGATAATACACAGATTTACAGATCCACAATTATTTCAATATACTTATTATATGGCATAATATATGCCCCCGTAAAACAAAATAATATAATAAAAAAATAAATAGAAAAACTGTAACATTTTGACTTCCCTCATAATTTAACGAACCTACACAAATCCTGAAATTTCCCAACGCGATTCATCTAATAAATTATTCATAGCACTTGTAACGGACATGGTAACACTGCTTCAACATTTCGCCTGTTATAATAAAATAACAAAAACTCACCATTTTATTTAAAGGACTTAAAGGCCTTAAGTAATTCAACAAAAAATTTCATCAACTGTACAATAATGAAATGTGTTATTTTAAAATGTTCTTTCAGCGAAATTGTTTCATAGATAGACGGTATATTATGATAATAATAACTCCCACACCGGTTTCGGTGACGGTGGCCTGTTTCATTGAAACTAGGCCAGTTAAGCAGGAGTAATTTTATAGTGCCCAAGTGTGTGCGCAGTACACAAGAGCACTCTCTATTCCTTTTACTTTTATTTACTCTCATAACCCATTGGGACGGACGACCGACACGACTAGTGAGAGACCGATTTTTTACATGCCCATCCGACGCATGGATCATCTTACTTGTCAGACAATCAGGTGATCAGCCTGCATTGTCCTAACCAAACTTGGAAATAACATGTTATCTGCGCAGGAATCGAACCCACGACCTCCGAGTCAAGAGCCGCGCTCTGTACCACTAGACCACGGAGGCATTATTTATGTATATTATATACGTTCGGCAGGCCTACATTATATTTTTAAGCAAGTAGGAGTGACGATAGATCACTACTAACATTGATATAACTCGACAAATATCGTATGGCCATCATCTTTTTAGGATTCCGTACCCAAAGGGTAAAAACGGGACCCTATTACTAAGACTTCGATGTCTGTCCGTCTGTCTGTCTGTCCGTCTGTCCGTCACCAGGCTGTAACTCAAGAACCGCTATAGCTAGAGTTCTGAAATTTTTACAGATTATGTATATCTGTTGCCGCTATAACAACAAATACTAAAAACAAAATAAATTAAATATTTAAGGGGGGCTCCCATATAACAAACGTAATTTTTTTGGCCTTTTTTGCTCTATAACAATAATAGCAACAGGTAGACCTACTTGAATTTTTCACACAATCATTAGTTATATGTGTACTTTAATATTTAATAATAAATTTAATATACTTGAAATAAAAAATTAAGAGAACACAAATTTTGCCCAAATTTTGCTCTATAATGGTACGGAACCCTTCGTGCGCGAGTCCGACTCGCACTTGGCCGATTATATTAGGAGCATATCGCCACACATTGCCACTACTGATATTCTCGGCCAGGATCGACAGCGGTAACCAACCACGAAAACCCTTTGATATGGTCTCAAAGGTACCCAAAGAAGTAAAACAAACATGCTAAATTAAGTTGTGAGCCGCAATGAAATTAATTGGAAGGAAAACAAGAGTGATTTATAAAAAAAAAAACAAAAGATGTTAGTCATATTATTATTGTCTATGAAGAAATGGAAAAATTAAATTAACCATATTGTACACGGCTACAATTATTATTGTACACCTATTTTCCCAACTTCTATTTCTCCGACTGTACACTGCCAAACATAACCCCGACTGCACATTATCCTTTCTCCAGTGAGTCACACGCATAATGCTCCATTTCAAGGAACAAGGAAGTGTTTTCAGCGTAATAGGCTTACTGTGTATGGTAGAGAAAGCTTGGGTACTAGTAAAAGTAGCTACTAGACTTCGTTGAATGAAATATATCACTGAGCCAGCGATTCCTAAACTATTGAGGAAATAAACTTCTTATGGTATCCCATTTTACAGACCCTACTCTTGGCATGTAGGTACTCATAAAATTGGAGGAAAGGAATGCTTTGCTTGTTTGCATTGCATATGCTTCAAAACTACTAGCCCGAATTTAATAAAATTTGGCACAGGTATTCGCGGCGAAGAACTTGGCAACTTTTTATTGCAGCACAATGTACGATTCCTACGGGATATGACACAACGACGACAGTCTACGTCGTGTCAATATGGCCCCAAAAAATTCCAAGCCCTAGCTATTTATACCACACTTTTTTGCCTTAACATATCCATTACATACAGTACCCGGCGATAAATATTGCACATCGACCTTTGGAAAGTGACAGTCGGCTAATTTCGGTTTTGTAGAGCGTTATCTCTTACGCACGAAATACAAAAAGTCCGGTATATATTAGGAGCTGTTAAAACAATTATGGTTTGCTTCTTTTGACAATTTTATTATTTTTTGTATAAAATACACCAAATTTTCTATAAGTTATGGCTTTAGGTTCGGGTAAAATAAAATAAAAAAGGGTGTTCAAATTATGTTTACGTATTTAAAATTCGTTTGGAAAATTACAGCTGTAGCAAATTTAGGGGTGTTAACAACTCTAGATATATATTCTGAACTGGACGCGACTGCACTCTATTGAATTTGAACAACGACTGACATAATGTCAAATAAGTGTGTGCTACAAAGATAACGCTCTATGAAACCGAAATTAGCCGAATGTCTCTTTCCAAAGGTCGATGTGCAATATTTATTGCCGGGTACTGTACGTCTTTATTTAGTACACAGGCTCACATATCATGAGCTTTCTAGCAATATATTTATTTAATAACTTTCTATTGATCAGCAATTGAGTGATATTGACAATGATGAAACCACAAACTGACAGACATACTAACCGCAGTTCCTTGTATATGCTTCGGAACGGATAGGTCGGCTCGACTGGAGAAAGAGCGTGACCTATGAAAGTTTAAACGCGTTGGATGCAGAACACAAATAATTTTTTATTATCCAACTATGACGAAGCATGAACATTTTATGTACAATGTACATACAATAAATACATACACTTTACAGAAAAACTATCACGCCTATTGATTTGTCCTATAACAGTAATTATTATTTAAGTATATTGTATAATAATATGTAGATTTATTATCATCAGTCACGCGTCGTCACAACATGTGACGACGCGAGCCCTCACAAAGCTCGGCTCTTAGCTAGTTATTTTAAATAGTGACAAAAATTCGTCACAAACATCTTATGCATTATAATTAAAGATAATAAAGTTCATTTAATTAAAGCTTTTAAATATAATTACTATATTGAATTCTTTATTATATCACATTTAATTGGCAGATGAGTTTTTAAGTAACGTTAATTATTACCTTGCATTATAATCAAGAGTGATATTTTTAAGACAGTGATACACAAGTAGGTTCATATTATTATCTTATCTGCGGAATTTTTCGATATAGAAAAAAAAATACCAATAGATTTGTGACTGAAAAGCTTTATCAATAACTAGCTGTTGCCCGCAACTTCGTCCGCGTTAGCATAGTAGATCACATCCCAAGTATTATTTATTGTACAAAAATATTCAATGTACAGAATTGACTTTCCTACGATTTTATTATATATAGATGTTCCGCGCGGCTTTCGCTTGCGTAATTTAGGAATTTCACGCAACCGTACATTTTTCCGCAAAAAATAGCCTACGTCCCTTCACGTGGTCTATTCTTCATGTTTGCCAAATACTTAACATAAAAATTGCTCCAGTAGTTCTTAAGATAATAAGCAATTTTATATAATTTCCCCCGTTTTTTCCACTTTTTTCTCTATTTCTTCGCTCCAATTAGGTTTAGCGTGATAAACTATAGCCTATAGCCTTTCCCGATAAATAGGCTATCTAACACTGAAATAATTTTTCAAATGGGACCAGTAGTTCCTGAGATTAGCGCGTGCGAATAAGCCCTTTTATATAATTTCCCCCCTTTTTTCCAGTAGTGGTACTACCGACAATTTAACCATTTATAAAACCGATTAAAAATGTCGAATGTGGTACAACCGACATTTAACACATTAGAAAAACTGGTTAAGAACGTTGGATGTGGCACATCCAACAATTTTAAATGACCTACGATAAAATGTTATTGAAGATAATTTTTTTTTCTTATAATCAAATCTAAAGCATTAAAACATAAGCTGTACTGTTCAAAATCTTTAAAGAATTTAATAAAGAATTGTAAATACCATTTTCCGCACTAATATTAGCTTCGATCATAATATTTCCATCAGAATTTTTTTCCCTATTACTATATTTTTCTTAATTTCGTTGAGTACCTAGTTTGATTAGTCGTGCTGATCTTGTAGACATTAAAAATGGCGTTGAAAATGAAAAAAATATAACTAAGGTTACTAAAAAACAAGTGACAGCGTGACGCCCATTTTCTCCGTTAACATAGTCGGAAGTGGCACATCGAGCGCTCTTATTCGCCCCCGCGCCCCGTTAACAACGTAGGTAGTGACTATCCGACATTGTTAGCGGACTATCTTAGTAATATACGACATTTTTAATGTAGCTATTTCAGAAACTATGCATGATATAGATTTTATCTTTTCAGCTAATGATAGCCTTGGTTATAAGGACATGTTTTATGGAATAAAATAAAAATGTCGATTTTGCACATCCGACATTGTTAATAGTCATGGGCGATAAAGATGAGTCAAGCGAGCATGACCGGCGCTCACCTTTGTCATTACGATGCCGTACGCGCGCTTACTTTCTAACACGTGTGGCGGGGGCTTTATTGCCGTAAACGATGTTGCTCGTGTAGCGGGCGCTTTACTGGCGTAATGTTGTCGCGCGTGTGGTGAAGGCTTAACGACGCACGTAACACCGCGTGTGGCGGGGACTTAATTATTATTAACGTTTTTTTTTAATTAAAGGGGCAAAGGGGGTCAGTAGTCACCTGATAGAAAGCAACTACCCTGGCCGTCGCCCATGGAGACTCTCAACATCAGAAGAGCTGCACGCGTATGTGCTCTATAAAGGTCCCGTTTCAAGACTTGCCGAAAATAAAACACTCTAGAATTAATAAGGTTTTGCTATGAAATGTTTCCTACTAAAAAAAAACTCGGCATTGTTTCAAACTAAAGCGATTCAGCACCTCAGCACTTTAAAGCTTTTTTAAATAGGTTATACTTAGGAATAATTTTTATTTAAGTAGGAATAGGTCTAAGGTTACAGAATTGCAATTTAATTTATTCCACTAAAATTTTGAGTATAGATATACTTATTATAACTTAGTATTAGTATATCCATGCTAATATTATAAATGGGAAGGTGTGTCTGTCTGTCTGTCTGCTACCTCTCCACGCACAAACCGCTATACCGATTTTGCTGTTTGGTATGGAGATACTTTGGGTCCCGGGAATGGACATAGGATACTTTTTTATCCCGGAAAAAGTACGGTTCCCACGCGACAAAATTTGGCGTAACGGAGCTACAAGCGCCAACTACATTCATCCGATTTACAGCGGGGCTAAAATGGTCGATTTGTTGAATCATGATATGAATGATATGATTCAATTCTTTAAAATCGCAAAATGCAACTCTGCTTGCAATTCATTTCTGTATTTTTGTACTGATTTGACATTTGTCAGTTTGACAGTTTTGACAATTCATTTGCTGAATTGATTGAGAGGAATTTCTAAATGTGACCATTTTAGCCCCGCAGAACTTCCTGCTGTAATGCGTCTGATCGATATCTGAACGTAATTTTGTAATAACGGTGATATACGGGGGATCGTGCACAATGCTCTGCAACGTCCGCTGTCGAAACAGTCTACTACATCATATCAGTGAGAGCAGATGAGGTCAGTTCACATTGCACGAGACGCGACGATGCGCCATTTTAGCTCTTAAAATGTTAAAACGTATTTACTTCACAAGAAGAATGTATAGGATATAATATTATTATTGTTTTCACGCTAGACGGCAGCACCAGTACAGTCAGTAAACAAAAAGTTTGGCTTGTTTACCGTGTAGTGTTTATAGTGTAGCGTCCTCTGCACCGCGCGAAACGTCCAGTAGGGAATAAAACGTAAAGGTTTACGTTTTATTCCCTACTGGACGTTTCGCGCGGCTTCGCCCGCGTAAATTAGATATTTCACAGACAAATTAGTCCACAAAAATAGCCTATGATCCTTTACGTGGTCTACTTCTTATTTGTGCCAAATAACAGAAAAATTGGTCCAGTAGTTCGTGAGATAAGCCCTTTCAAATAATTTCCCCCGTTTTTTCCACATTTTCTTTTATTTCTTCGCTCCTATTAGCTGTAGCGTGATAATTTGATAAAATATAGCCTTAGCCTTCCTCGATTAATGGGCTATCTAACACTGAAAAATTTTTTGTAATTGGACCAGTAATTCCTGAGAATTGAGATCAGCGCGTTCAAACAAACTAACAAACTCTTCCGCTTTATAATATTAAGTATATATTGAAAGACTGTTCTAATTTTGGATGTTACAATTTTGATGACTCATTTAAAAATAGATCATCTCGTCTCGTAGCAATGTGAACTGAACCTCATAATCACAACTCAGATTATAAGGAAAACAAATCTTTTAATATTGCAAATATGATTTCTTGTGTTACTCAACCTCAAATATCAATTCGCCGATAGTCAATTAAAACTGCATAATTTAAACCGCGAATGTCTTTGTTAATTAATTATGTCGAAAACGAAATGTTACGGATGGGTAATTAGTCAAATTGTAATCGACAGTTTCGACAGCAAAGTTATACAAGGTGTATCAAAATAGTGATAAGGCCTTAGGGTGTGTAAGAGTCCCCTGTATGGACACTGTGAAAGTAGCAGCGATGACAGAGCAATTTTTTTTAAGCTTTTGTATGGGAAAACTCATCGCGTTTTCTACTTGAAACTTAGAGTATCCGATAGTCCATTTATCGAGAAAGGCTTTAGGCTATATAACATTACGCCATGAGTAACAGAAGCGTGGTGTTAGTGGAAAATGTGGAAAAACGGGGAAAATTATTCATCTTTGTCTCCCTATTAGAAGGTTCTCCATGCCTCACACGACAACGTAGCTAAGTATTAATGAACTCAAAATCATATTTTCTTTATCTGGAACAATATTATGATAACCTGAATGCAGAACAAGTATAACTTACAGTGAAATAGGCAATAAGTTCCAACATTAAAATTGAGTTATATTCAGTTATATTGTAATTTGAACCGAGGGGCCCCGAAATATTCCCTTCTCCCGATCATCTTTGTTGTCGAACATTAATTAATTTTACTTTTTTCGTCTATTACCCAAATATAATTACTTATTTCAATTCGTATTTAAACATCAATTTAGCGTATTTAAGGAGCTTTAACAAATTATTTTAAGCATTAAAATCAACCAATCTTTTACACAACAAGTGCTTTTGATTTTCGCAAACCGTTTTCTAAGATGTAATCGTCCTACCTACTACTCACTACATCTAAACATTCATAGATAAAATGGGTTCAATAATTTAAACAAGAAGTAACGACAATCTAATTAATAGTCAGGACCCAATATTTGTAAGCAAAATCACAGAAAAAAATATTAAATACAAGCTAAAAACATTATACCTATTTAACTAAATTCCTTAATGAATAGGACTCACTTTAAGATTTATTTTCTTGTTAATAAGTAATTGCAATTCTACCAATTTTTTGTTTAATAGTTAAGTAATAAGTAAATACATTTGTTGTTTCGTTAAGTTTGAAAAAAAAAATGTTAATTTGTTTTAATTGAGCACTTATTAATTATTAGTATTATTGTAATACACCCCGGACAAACCTTCGTGGTTTATGGAGAGTATATTTTTTAACGTCATGTATGATTTATGAAAATAAATGAATAAAATAAAAAATAAAAAAATAACCGAATAGGTTGGACCTAAGTAATTTGGTCGCGACGTCAAACCCAGCCGATTGATCACAATGACAATAATATGAATCCAACCAGTTGACGTCGGTTTGTCAATTACCTAGGAATCAATTTCCTCGATAGTACAATATAATTGTCAGTTACATAGGTGATTTTGTCCAAAATCTATGTCGTTTCTAACGACACCACTCAAGCTCAAATAAAACATAATACTCTCGAAAAACTGAACCCTCCTTCTGGCGCAGTAGGTTAAAAATTGTTACAATATTATTGTAATATTCATAATATCATAATCATTACGATTTTTTGACCATAATCACCAATCATAAGTCATAACTCATAACCTCCAAAGTCCATAAAATAATTTCCTTTCAACACGCCTTCATTGTCATTATTTTGTAGGTGTGTAGGTGTATCAAACGGCCTTGCTGTAGGTAAAGCCTAAACAATAGGCATTTTGACCCTTAAGCACATAGCAGTAAGGTCTAAACGTAGGTTTTTAAGCAACCGTACAAAACATTCGAAAGTGTACGTCGTAATAAAGTTTAATCAAATTAGATGCAGCCGGATAATTGTATAAACACACACTTTCTTGTGTATTTGACGCTGTGACATATTTTGGATAAAATACCTGAATTATATGTCATAATGTTAAACGTTTTATTATTTTAAATAAAGGACGTGCAAAACTTGAATACAAGAATTTTGAAAATCAAGAACATCTGCTTCGATGCAAAATATCACGAAAAGTACCAATCATTGGGTCATAATGTGATGACCCATGGTATAAATAATTATATCAGCTGTTATGATAATGATGATCAATCAAATTGATGTGTTGGTCTATGCTTTCAGTTGTTTAAACAACGCCGAAATCCCCGAATCTGTATCTATAAAGATTCAAAAGTTCTGTTCGGTACCTTCGGATCCAGGGTATAACCTGGTGCGAAGTCTTACTTTTTGGTAGCATTTACCTCGAATATTTCAGAAAAAATAAAAATCACTATATGTTTTAATACAAATTTCAAGGAGTCCCCTCGATTCCTCATGGATCCCATCATCAGATCACCACTTTTGTGAACATGGTACCAAATTCGGATTCAACCCTGAACAACAACAATAGAATCAGGAAAATCGGTCCACAAACGGCGAAGTTATGGTTGAACATACAAAAAAAAATATAAACAGACGAACATAATATTATAACTTGCTCCTTTTTGGAAGTCGGTTAAAAACAGCATATTTAGCATGACGACATTAACAAAGGAGTTCCTAAAGTTTCCTATATACGAAAGTGCTATGTTGTATTAATTACTAGCTCGTCAGTTAGAGCTCTTAGACATTTTTGTGGGCGTTAATAGGTTTGCCCTTTAAGTGCTTATTAAGTTTAAGTATCTCTTATTATCTAAAAATAACAAACGCTTGAGAGCGATTAAGAAATAAGCTCATATTTATTAGGCAACTAAATCTTGCCCGCAATTTTGCCTTAATTCTTTTATCACCCGGAAACCGTTTCTTCTTTCTTATAAAATTACTAGCTGTCCCGGCAAACGTTGCTTTGCCATAATATAAAGACGTATTTCGCCCATATTATTTTATTGAAGTGGCTAAATAAGTATGTCGCCATGGCAACGTCGATCGCTATCTCGTCGCACAAACAATGGTCGCCGTCAGTCTCAGGTTGTAATAATTTACTATTATTTATTCAACAAATGCACTTATCAATATATAAAGTACCCAGTAGCCGATTCTCAGACTTACTGAATATGCATATAAAATTTGGTAAAAATCAGTAAAGCCGTTTCGGAGGAGTTCGCGGACTAACATTGTGACACGAGAATTTTATATATAAGAACTAAGCAGATATTCTTGCTTTCTTTAAAAAAAATTCAAGACTTTTGACTTTTTAAGAATTAATTTGATCGTAAACTCAAAGACCCCTGCCTACCTGAAACGTTTATGGCGAGGGAACCGTACATTTTCTGGGATAAAATGTATCCTATGCTCTATTAAGTCTATCCCGAAACTCAAACTTAAACTGACCTAATCTACCAAATTTCAGCCAAATCAATTCATTGGTTATAGTGAAGAGGTAATAGACAGACAGGACACACTTTCCCATTTATAATATTAGTATATTAGTATGGATGTCACTTGACAGACAGTTTCTTGATTGCGAGTTCCGACATATAACCTATTTTCCAACGACATGTCCATACATTTGGCACCACTTTTCTTTGTTATCTGCAATTTCCTCATTTTCCTCGTGCCGGATATTAGATATTCCGATCGCATCGCGTTTTGTCATCGCCATAATGATGAAGTCATGACAAGATGGTCGCTCACGACATTTTGTTTTACGCAAAAATACGAGAATTAGATAATAGTTCATTTCGCATTCTAACTGTATCGGCTGATGGTAATTTCTTAGCTTAGAAACGAAATGTAAATTGTTGAAACGTTATATGATATTGAATGTACCGTAACTTTTTGGTGGAAATTCGATTTCGAATTCGATATCGAAAAAGTGTATGTTATTACTGTTGAAACGTTGTTTCAATAAATAGGTAAATAATATTACGAAAAAAATAGTTTTATATCCAACGATAATGTTTATATCCTGTATATTAATATTATAAATGCGAAACCGTGTCTGTCTGTTACGGCCGTTAAACCGATTGTGAAGAAATTTTGTATGGAGATGAAAAAGAAAAAAATTTCAACTCTCTAGCTATTACCGTTCTTGAGTTTCAGCCTGGAGACATATAGACGGACAGACGGACAGACAACGAGGTCTTAGTAATAGGGTCCCGTTTTTACCCTTTGGGTACGGAACCCTAATAAGTAGAGTATGCAAGTTAAACCGACTCTAACTCTTGTCAATGTATTCTGCATAGAGTCAACTCTATGTAATCCATACTAATATTATAAATGCGAAAGTGAATCTGTCTGGCTGTCTATCTGTGTATCTGTCTTTCTGTCTGCTACCTCTTCACGTTCAAACCGCTTAACCGATTTTGCTAAAATTTGGTATGGAGATACATTGAGTCCTGGGAAAGGACATAGTATACTTTTTATGCCGAAAAAATGTACGGTTCCCGCGCGATAAACGAATTTAGGCGCAACGGAGTTGCGGGTGTTACCTAGTCATTTATAGTATAATATCACATTATTAATCAGTATAGCAACATTCTCTAAGATGACATATTATTATATCACATCCAATCTCTTAATATTATAATCAACACCTCAAAAATGGCCCCAAGCGTTTGGCCTTTAAAGCCTCTACAAGCATCGCATCTTACAATATTTTTCTTTAAAAGAGTGTTATTCTGACATTCTGAAAGAGTCTTGATAAAATGTTAGTGTCATTTTAATTTCGTCACAGTGCAGTCACAATAGACATAACTACCAGTAGTTCGACTGCAAAGAAATGGACAGGTTTCAATATCTGTCAAATTCGTCGGGTTTGGGGGTGATAAGTTAGAGGCTGGCGCGCTGGCTGGTATAATTTATTTTTAAAAATAAGATTTTGAAATTGAATTCTGACAGTTTTCTTTGCATGTGCCAAAATATAAACAACAACTAAATTTGTAGGTAACGACCCTAGCGACGACTTTTGTCATAATACGTCAAACTTAAATTTTTATACATCAGTTCTAAGTCGGCATACTCTATCATTCTGTCTACTCTGGTGCAGTGTTATCAAGTATGGAACACTGAACAAATTCTAGAATATGACGTCCGTTGACCGTTTTAAAAGTATTATCTTCCACAAAATAATACGAATACAGAAGTGGAACTCATGCTCAGTTTTTATATAGCGTTGTTGATTTTTACGTTGTCCAATTAAAAGCGCTAGTAAATAGTTAGACTCCTGTCGAAAGCCTTTGGAAATTGGTTTGTCACTCTGAAATCAAAGTCTTTAACCGACTTCCAAAAAGGAGGAGGTTAAAATATGTTCGTCTGTTTACATATTATATTTTTAATCATACCGAGTCAATGTCATGACTGTAAATACTATTATTAATAAACTGTTATTAATTATTATGTAAGCCTTTCTTCTACTAAACTATCAAAAATTCCGCATATATACGACGCTTGATTCGAGCTGACTAGTGTGAAAATTCTCTACTGTGTGTCATTTTGCACTGTGTCATACACCCAAACAAACATGACCTAAGCAAGTGGTGCAGGTGTCAAGATATTTTTGCAATAGATACTCGCATACATTTAATTATATTAAAAATAATATAACCTTGTCAATCTGTCAGTCATGAGTCGACCATCAATTAAATCAAAGGTGCAGGTAGGTTAAAGTTTAAAAGAAACTAAAGTATTATAAATGCGAAAGTGGGTCTCTGTCTGTTACCTCTTCGCGCTTAAGCCGCTGAAGCGATTTTGATGAAATTTGGTACATGACATGGTACATACCGTTATAAAATATGTCACACTAAATTTAACTTTTATTGACCCCCTCCCCTGGTTGTCCCGCTGTGTCACACTTTCTGTGCCCCCTAAAGCCCCTCCCGCCTAAACATGATTTTGATCGATAAAATACACAAATTTTGATGTTAGAAAATTCACTTTAATGAAAAGCATTAAATTGAGAAGAGAGTTAATAGCGTCTGCGTCGAGAGAATGAATACTTACTCAGTAAATTTTTGAGACCCCATGGAGATATTTTGAGATCTGGGAAAAGACATTGTGGATAATCTTTATCCCAGGAAAACCTTGAATTTTTTTTTAATTCACCATCCTTATACAGTTGTTCTCTTGTTTCTTGAAATCTTTATAGACTATCAACAACAAACTTAGTAAATAAGAATGCCCAATCAAAGTTTTTCCTCGTTGGATATGCTTCGACTGTCGACATAAAATTATGTTAGAACATGCAACGATTTTTAAGTAAGACCACCAGTACATTGTAAAGTTTTGCGTGGCGTACATAACAAATGGTATACAGACTGTATGACACTTACAGAAACTACTTTTTCGGCCAGATTTAGGGCGCATTTTCATTAGTCGTTAACTCGTGCGGTATACAGCATACGGGGAGTCTATGACAACTAATGGCGCATTTTGATTGGTCGAGGCATGCATTTTAGAAATCTGCCGCACCCCGCATGCGGGCCCTATCGACCAGTGAAAATGCGCCAGTAGGAATAAAGAAAGTGAAAAACCTTTTAACAGTTAAACCGGCTAAATGATTGTGATGAAATTTGGTACTTATCTCTGACGTTGAGATTCGAGAATAATTTTATGCCGAAATAATTCAAGACGTGAGTGGAATAGTATGGTAAGTGACATGAAAAAACTTCACGTTTTTTCGCTTAAATGGAGGCTTTAGGGCCGGAAAATTATTTGAAATAGAAAAATTGTGGATTATATGTGCAAAAAGGCATACCTATTACTAGATTCTAAAACAGGCTCTATAGCGAAAAATGTAAAGTCTCCGCATTTCAGATATCTTTAAACGCCTAACGCTATTACCAGGGCCACATTTTCATTATTATTGGATCGTCGATTGTCTGTCAAGACGTGACCATCGTGAGAAGGGTGCTTTAATACCCGCTCACGGCCCGCCCGCCACTGAATCGTGACCGTTAATTAAAGGTCAGTTCACACTACGCGACGCTACTACTATAAAATATATAAAAATATACAGCATTTTATTTTATTACAAAGTTTTCACGTTTTTAAAATCACATAATTGGAAAAATCGCTTTATCACAAAGCAGTTTTTACTCATGTAAAAAAGCGGCTTTATTCTACTTTTTAGGGTTCCGTAGTCAACAAGGAACCCTTATAGCTTCGATCCGTCCGTCCGTCTGTCCGTCTGCGTCCGTCCGCGGTTATACTCAGAGACTACAATAGGACTTACAAAGCTGTAATTCGGCATGAATGCACATAATAATATTATTAAAGATGCCAACAAAAGACTAAAGTATGTAAAAAATCTTAAAAGAAAATATTTTTATCCGTTCATTTGTGAAATATGAAGTTTGTTTAGGTGGTTCCTAAACTTTTCGGATATACCTTATCGCTCAATTCCTCTGGAATGTACCCGGAAACAGGAAAATATTTAAATATACAGTGTGTAACAAAAATAAGTGATATTACTTTACGGCCGATTCACACCGGATCGGCAGCGGCCGGCAGCGGCGCGAAGAGCACTTTTAGTGTGAAATAATTTTAAACTTTATATACATACTTATAAGTACTAGTATCGCTTGAAAACTTCTAAAAGGGCTCGAGGCGCCGCGGGCGGCTTTTAGAATTTTTCAAGCGATACTAGTACTTATAAGTATGTAAATTAAGTTTAAAATTATTTCACACTAAAAGTGCTCTTCGCGCCGCTGCCGATCGCGCCTCTGCCGACCGCTGCCGGCCGCTGCCGATCCGGTGTGAATCGGCTCTTAGGGTGTGTACGTGTTCCTTGTAGAGAGTTCACTGTGAAAGTAGCAGCTCTAAAAGACGATTTTTTTTTCACTTTTGTATGGGCAAGGGCCCGAGCGTCTATCTCATTCTCTAGGGCCGGTATAAATATTCAGTACCTACTCAAGATGCATCTCGGTCTCAAGACGCGGTTTGGCTCTGTGATTGGTCCAAATTTTGACAGCCAACCAATCACAGAGCCTGAATCGTGTCTTGAGACCGAGATGCATCTTGAGTACTGACTATTTATACCGGCCTAAGTACACTTAACGTGGTAAGCGTTATAAAAAGTGAAATAATCTATATAAATAAAACTCATTATGTGACTGACTGACAAGGTGATCTTTCAACGTACAGCCCAAAGTCCAAACCACTGGATGGATCGGGCTGAAATTTTGCATGCAGGGTCATGTTATGACTTATGACGTAGGCATCCGCTAAGAAAGGATTTTGATAAATTCCAACCCCAAGGGGTCAAAATAGGGGATGAAAGTTTGTATATAATAATACTTCTTATCGCGAGCGAAGCCGCGGGCAAAAGCTCGTCATCATATAATTTGATTCAGTGTGACGCAATTGTGGCAGTGCTCTGCAGCTCTGGGAAGATACACTGAGAAAGTATTCAAATGATGACACGATCGCCGTTAGACAATAGATAGAGTAGACGTAGGAATTGAATGGACATGCCCAATAATATGAACATAGGCGCCGCGCGCCGGCAGAAATTATTTCCAAGGGGTGCAGATTTTAGTTTTCTTTCTTTTCTTTTTACGAACAACAATAACTATCTACTTACGTCAACAGAATACATTTAGTGCCGAAATAATAATATTACGAACTGTGTACGGCCTGGTAATCGGGTTACAAAATGTTCCACTGGCTGACTGTACTAATAACTACCTAATCTTGGCTCGAAATTTACCATTTTTTTTATTTATTTCAGTAATTCTTGTTGATCCTGAGATTCCCAATGGGGTGCAAGTGCACCACCTGGCACCCTCCTGCCAGCGCCTATGAATATGAATAAAAAAAAATTAAAATTGTTTTATTTCTGAACGGACTTGAATCAAATACTTTCAGAACGTCGTTTTTACTGGTGCCTACCATCGGTGATGAATAGGTGAACAAGTTGGGCTATGATGGAAAACCATGATTGGGAAGCGATCTATAGCATGCACACACATATTTTTCTTACCTCCTAAATTTTGATCGTCATCCAATTATTTATAGAACAAGCAAAAGTTTCCCTCTAAAGAAGAACTTGTCTACGCCACTGATAGAAATCCATACTAATACCTATTATAAATGCTAAAGTGTGTCCGTCTGTCTGGTACCTTGTCACGCCCAAACCGCT
The DNA here is from genome assembly GCA_937595015.1 of Polyommatus icarus. Lineage (NCBI taxonomy): Eukaryota > Metazoa > Arthropoda > Insecta > Lepidoptera > Lycaenidae > Polyommatus > Polyommatus icarus. The sequence continues at coordinate 15,288,694 of OW569333.1, read as the reverse complement.
GAACCGATTTTGCTGAAATATGGTGTTGAGGTACTTTGAATCCCGGGAAAGGACATAGACACATATTTTCCCGGAAAAATGTACGGTTCCCTTCGCGATAAACGAATTTTAGCGAAACGCAGTTGGGGCGTTATCTAGAGCTTTACATAATTTACTGCGTAACCTCTTTTTTCAAGTAATTATTTTTAAGTACTCATTGGAGTACGAAAGACTCTTAGCTACGTCTTGACATAGTACTTCATAACTTTAAGTAGGAACTGTGTTTTTGTGCAAACAAATATTACGATTTATTGACTAAACTACGATACGAAATATGAAATTTGTCAATCACGACTTGAAATACATTTTTAAAAATTGTGCATTGGCCTTATATTTATATGAATAAAAAGCTATATGGGAGCTTTAAAGCTTATTATTTTAAAAGATAAATAAGATTATCAACTAGACCCTACCGTTTTGAAAATATCCACAGCCGGTCATAGAATCTCCTCCTTTTTGGGGAGTCGGTTGGTCATAGATCCTTCTTTCTTGGAAAGTCGGTTAAAAATTTAAACACAATACATAGCTTGAAAGCTCTAATTTATATTGATAAAGCTAACCAAGACAACGTATATTGTAGGTATATTGGAATGTACTATCAGAGAAGTTGAATAGCTTTGTCCACATTGTGCCTTTTTCTGTTCATCAAGGGCATGCCTTATAGCGCTGTCAACAGCAAACGTGAGGCATGCCCGTTACGCGCGTTGAAATCGTAGCGAGCACTATGACATTTTTCTTTCAACGCGGGTGGATTTTGACGCGCGTCATGGGCATGCCACACCTTCGCTGTTGACTGCGCTATAACGCATGCCCTTGTTGAACAAAAAAAGGCACAATGTGGACAAAGCTATTCAAAGGCAGCTAGATGGCGGACCTAAGTAATTTGGTCGCGTTACGTCAAACCCATCTAACAGCTCATAGCTAACATTGAATTGACGTATTCCGACCAAATGACGTAGGTCCGTCAACTTCCTACGGATCAATTTCATCGATGGTACATTAGCTTTGTCCACACTGGACCTTTTTTTGTTCATCAAGGGCATGCGTTATAGCGCAGTCAACAGCGAACGTGAGGCATGCCCGTGACGCGCGTTGAAATCGTAGCGCTCGCTATGACACTTTTCTTTCAACGCGGGTGGATTTTGACGCATTCGATTATTGAATATGCCAAACGAAAGTTGAATACAAAGAAGATGACGAAAATTGAAGATGAAATTGCATAATGGGGACATAGCTATTGCCCGCTCTATCACGTTTCTTAGATCTGCTGTCTGAAGCGATGCTAATCTCATCAGCTCACCTGAACCTTCTGTCGGCCTTTGTAGTACTTTTGTACGCATTATTTAAGACATGGTGAATATTTTTAACCAAATTCCAATAAAAGGAGGTTCTATGTTCGGTTGTTGATAAAGAAAACTTTAGCGAATCAGTTTTAAAAGACTTGTGACTGTTATTATTATCATTGTCCATACTAATATTATTATCAACGACGAATATTATTTGACGACCTCCGTGGCGCAGTGGTGAGCGCGTTGGTAGCTCAAGCCGGAGGTCGCGGGTTCGAGTCCCGCCGACGGAACAAAAAGTTTATAAAGTTCCTGGGTCATGGATGTGTATTAAATATGTGTATCATATAATAAAAATCTTAAATATATGTATAGTATAAAAGTATTAAATATATTTCCGTTGTCTGGTACCTGTAACACAAGTCCTTCAGGCACTTACCACAGGGCCAGACTGACGTGGTGTGAAGCGTCCATAGATATTATATTATTATACCAAATTTCAGCAAAATTGGTTCAGCGGTTTGGGCGTGAAGTTGTAACGGACAGACAGACAGACACACTTTCGCATTTATAATATTAGTATGGAAGTATGGATAAGAAACGGGAAACCTCTTTTTATTTATTTTAAAAACCCTAGGGTTATTTTGTGAGTTTCGGATCGCGTGCCATTGTCCAAAAACTTGAGTTTGTTAAGAACTCGTTAAAATTCTAATCGTTATTCCACTCCGACCGGAATTTAGGGAAATGGCCAAGCTTGTGGATATTGTTAAAAGTTCTGTAGGAAATTTTTAATACCAACACCGCGTCCGCGCCGCCGAGAAAAGGGCGATTCATGGCTGTGAGTAGTCTCAAACGTAGAGGAAACGGTAGAGTTGCCAGAAAACATCGATAATTAATATGCACTAATGATAATTGGGCATGATAATATATTTTGGTTTTTAATAGCTTTGACTTGACACGACAAATGTTTCCATCTATCTTCGAAACATACTATGACTTTTATCAGCGATGCAGTCCCTTCTTTATGAGGGCTGGCCGTATACGCATTTGCGTATTCGATTTACTAATGCGGAATTACAATTTAGGATTCCGTGAGAAATCCGTCAGTAAAAATTTAATAATATTATTATCGTAAAAAATCTGTAAACGTTCACATTTTTGAAACAGTGAAAACTGTCGGTGGAAGTTCAGAAAAATCTTACTTCACGTGACTACGACTTATACCAAAACTTATATATGATAGGTTGCCAGCAGGCCACTTGAACTATCAAAAGTATGACAATTTGGTCGCGGAAACCATTTTTGATCGCAGTTGTCAAAATACAAAATATATTCCTTAAGTATATCAAGATTCATTAAAATATCTCGAAGATACTTTCTTCAGGAGAAGATATTTTCTTCAGCAGAAACAAATACCCTGACACAAGTAGCTACTTTACGTTACAACTTCAACGCAAAGGTTGCCTGGCAGAAACTGCTGTAAGCAGTAAGGCCGCCTATTTGTACAAAGTTTTCTTATATTGTGTTATTGTTTTGACGTGACAACGTCTTAAATTAGGTTGCGGCTGGGAGTCACTTATGAAAAAGTGTAACGCTCGGTAACGTTACGATGAGTCACCGAACGAGAGAGAGGCCCGCCGAATGCCTTGCGTCTCTCTCCCACACGTTGTCACGTAAAATCTTCGCCCGTAAAACCGACTTTACAGGCAACCATTTTTTTATGTTTAGTTTTAAGTTGTACAAATAAAGAATTTTCTATCTTCTATCTATCTACTTCGGAAGACCAAGAGTGCTTATTATAATCTTAATATCAATGATATTCTACTAAATACAGATCTGTTACGTTCATACTATCTTCCAGCTTAAATTGCTTCCAAACAATTTTCAAATTCAAATACGTACTTACCTCTGTCATATCTAAAGGTTACCATAGTTACAACAATGAATGCGACAGATAATACGTAATGAATGGTATAGAATAGAATAACTATATGTTTTGAGATGGTTTTGAATTGCACTTGACAGGCGCATCGGCGCGCATGCGCGACAAAGAATAAGAGAATATTGTTATTGTTGAACAGAAGAGACATTAAATAAAACTAATTGTTTGTTAGATTATTTTTTATTAAACTTTGTGCTATATTCTATACATATTATAATAAAGTCGTAGGAAAACAAAAGTACACATTGAATATTTTTAAAAATATTAGTACTTGCAGGGTATATAACGTGTAAATTTTTGTTTCTTTGTATTTACATAATATTTTTTTAGAGTAATTACTTTAGGATCGGTCGTATGCCCGGGCTAAATATGTATATTATATTAATTAGTAGGTTTTTTTTAAATTAAATAAGAGGGCAAACGAGCAAACGGGTCACCTGATGGTAAGCAACTACCATCGCCCATGGACACTCGCAACATCAGAAGAGCTGCAGGTGCGTTGCCAGCTTTATAATAAGGTAAGAAATGAAAGAACATATGTAAGAGTTACTTTTATATTAATTGAAAATTTTAACACCAAAATATTTAAGTAATAATAAATATCTATATCTATTATTATTATAAATATCTATATCTATTATTATTATACATATTATTATAAAATGAGGTCGCTTTTTTCCCTCATATCCCTTTGCTCCCTTTAGTCTTTAAAACTACGCAGCGGATTTTAATGATTCTTTCAGTATTAGAAAACCTATTTATCGAGGAAGGCTATAGGCTATATTTTATTACGCTAGGACTAATAGGAGCGAAGAAATAGAGGAAAATGAGGAAAAAACGTCGAAAATTATTTGAAAGGGCTAACTTGAACGCGCTAACTACTGGTCCGATTTGAAAAATTCTCTCAGTGTTAGATATTATAGCCCCTTTATTGAGGAAGGCTATAGGCAATATTTTATCATGCTAAGACTAATAGGAGAATGTGAAAAAATGAGGGAAATTATTTGAAAGGGCTTATCTCGCGAACTGCTGGAGCAATTTTTATGTTATTTGGCACAGGTTCAGGTAAGAAGTAGACCACGTGAAGGATCGAGGCTATCGATTTTAATCATTTTTTACTACATAAAATACATATTTTATGTACCTTCAAAAAGATTTAATTTATTTCTTTTCTGTCTCTTTGAAATTTTTTGCATTTCCGGATTATTTTTATGTGCCAAATGGAGACGAATATTTGTGTATTTATCAATTACTAGATGAAGCCCGCAACTCCGTTGCACCAAAATTTGTTTATCGCGCGGGAACCGTACATTTTTCCAGGATAAAAACTATCATGTGTCCTTTCCCGGGACTCAAGGTATCTCCATGCCAAATTTCAGCAAAATCGGTTTAGCGGTTTGGGCGTGAAGAGGTAACAGACAGACAGACAGACACACTTTCGCATTTATAATATTAGTATGAGATGAGCTCTATGATTAAAAATAGGGGTCTGTTATTTTGAATGTTATAAGGGGGGTATTAGATTATCATTTATATTGGATCCTAGATCATTGGGTCATTTATATTGGATAATGTAATATAGATAAATGATTCATTTCTTCCTTGATCATAGATTTTTAACATTTGCTGAGAGATTGGATCCAATACGGTCATAGAAATTGGTGTTGCCAGTTATTTAATATAAAAAAAGAGTTTTTAATTTCTTGTTCGTTAGTATGTTTCAAATAATGTAATGTAATTCTTTTTCTAATTATATACTTGAATAATTTTGCTGAAATAACAAAAAACAAGCCATATTAAAAATGACGATGTCTTTTGACAAATCGAATTCTCTGAGATCTAGTAACACTGATGTCAATACCTGTCAGCGTTAGCGCTCCCCATTAGCTATTGAAACAACATATGACGTAAAATAGGATTAATGTTATATGATAATGTAATATGCAGATATGATCAAATGATAATTTTTATTGGATCCTATATAATATGATCCTGTAAATGATCCAATATAAATGATAATGTAATACCCCCCTAAGAGCGAGTCAAAAACATTGGAATTCAAAAATGATTTTAAAATGCGATACTTCAATTGTTTTGCTTCATCATTGGTAGCAAAATGTACTCCTCATTCATTTTACAGTACAGTACAGTTGCATAAGACATCGCATAGCGTATAAAAATATAATACAAATAAACTGCAATTGTAGGCATTTAAGTCACCATCTAACAGTCATGTGGCGAGTCTGCACTAACTACTCTATGGCTGCAGCAGCGCAACCATCCTTTTCGTTCTTGCGTCAAAACCATATCGCTGTCACTTTCTTCGCCTGAGCCATGGTGGAAATTCGATTTTTTCAGATTGTTCGAAAAAATAATTGAAAATGTAATCAATCGAGGTATTTATTGCATTCTTGTAAGTGGTAAGAGATTCCATGTGTTTTGTTTACTTTGGAGCCATAGTTCGTACAATTTCTAAATACACACGACGGCATTTTCAATTTATTTTGGTACTTGACAAGACACAGTACGTTCGTGAAGTGCGTTCGATGGTTCGATGCAGACTAAATAAAGGAGGGGCCAATTGACCGGTATTTGAAGCTTCACAACGCGCGCGGTAGTAACATATCTGCTTTGAGTTATTATTTATTATATCATTGCTTAATATATATATTTCTTGTGTGCATGTGTATGTGACTGAACTCCTCCTAAACGACTGGACCAATTTTGATGAAATTTTTTGTGTGTGTTCAAGGGGATCTGGGAATGGTTTAGATTCACAATTTTGTCCGCTGGACAATGTTTTTTTAATTAATTTTTAATTTATTAGTAGTTGTTGATTTTGGAATGTTTTACATTGGATCCGACAGTCGGCTGCCATCGCAGTGTCAAATTTTAAATAATATTCGAATTCGGATTTTAATTTTAGTCTGTCCGACAGTTAGCGCTTCGACCAAATTAAAAAAAAAACTTTATATACTTAATATGGCAAAGAAACGTTTGCCGGGACAGCTAGTATACATTTATAAATCACAATACAAACTCAACGGAACCTCAATTTTGTTAATTAGGTCAGGACATTACTCCCAATTTTCTTGATGTGTTTTTGATTATTTATTGTCAACAATGTTGGGGAAAACGATATGTGTAAAATATTTGTGAGTAATTAAAAGTATAATTTGCCCTTATTACTTTTTATTATATTACTCGTATAGGTATATGGGATAGGGAAAACATTATAAACGTGTATCAGAACACGTGACCAGATACAAAATTCATAAGGAGTGAGAATAGATCGCCGTACGGAGCGGCACATTTACAAATACGCATATTTTGACCATAGGTGTCCACTTAGAAGTCTTTATGTTAGGGCCTAACATGAAGACTTTTAAGTTCTAAGTCGACACATAGGGTCAAAATGCTTATGTAGCAATAGCAATAATTATAGCTTTTCATCATGGCCTAACAACTAGGCCATGATGAGAACCTATAATGTGCCAACCGTCTTTATAATATGCACGGTAGATATTTTATACCAGGTATATTAAATTTTGTCCATCTTTGGCCAACGTGTAGAGGCGGCATTAAGTTTCACAGGTCTGCTACCTGAAATTAATTATACCCTCTGAGGACGGCGAGCGGCTGTATCTTGATATTTTAGGCCCTACAAAGTACAAACATTCCTTCTAGGGCTGTCAATTAATATTTTAATGTATATATATTTATATCAAACCCTCGAATTACAACTACGTACCTGCGCAAGAAGACTTGTGTTTTCTAGTTAGTTTCGGTTGTGATAGGATCAATAATAGAATTGACATACTGCATACAGCTCTACAAGGCTGGAAACCAGAAAGGACGCCGTCATCTTATAAATTGAAACAGTTTTTCAGAATTAAGTATTAACGCTCTCCTGTGTCGTAACGTCATCAGAAGATGATGCTCAGAAGATGAAAACTAACTCAGGTGTTTTTTATATTTACTTCGTATACTATCTACGCCTCCATGAAATTGTTTCATAAGATCTATGAATGTATGAAGCTCTATCATAGGAGTCTACATGTTTGTTTTGAGCCTTTTTAAATACTGATTTATATTTATCGCTTTTAAAATACTGGAAGCTCGAAAACTACCGGAAATATATTGCCATAGATAATGTTGTGTATTCTATATTCGAACGCAATCTAAATATGATGTATATCTGACACTGAAAAAGGATTTGTTTGTTGCTAAGGAACCATATATGATATCGTGTGCTCTTCGTAAATAAAATATCTGTATTTTACATAATGCCTTTGGCTCTTTTAATTAGAATCAGATAAAGTAAGTTCCTACAATCCCTATATCAAGAAAGCTACCAAAAACTGGCGAGTTACGCATCAACTGGCGACCGTGACAGGACAGTTATGTAAAATTCCAAGACGCCTTTCAGAAGCCCCATTTCAAGACTGTAAGGTGACTGTTCGATTACTGTGCAACAACTGGCGACCGTGACATCATAACTTGCAAAAATAGAAAAGCTTATCAGGGAGAGAGATCAGATACGGAGAGTGCCAGCAAAACAGGTAAAAGAGTCCAATTTCAGAAAGACTTAGCAACCTCAAACTTCCCAAGCTGGAGATAAGGAAATTTGACGATCACCCCAAGACGTGGCTCGCCTTTTGGGGTCAATATAAGAAAATCCATGAAGACTCCAGCCTGGACATAGAGACAAAGTTCCAGTACCTAACACAGGCAATGAAAGAAGGTACTAAGGCCCGACAACTTGTGGAGAGTTACCCGCCCACTAAGGAGAATTATGAAAAGATGAATCCACAGATGAAGCAACCGTCCCGACCGCAGCGTGCCTGGTAGCAGAAACAAAAGCTATTGAGCTGTCGTGACCAAAAGAGGCGACCGTGTGTGGAACAATATTAGAAAAGTACGATACGAGATGAGATTGAGGTTATTAATATAATAGAAGAAACTGAGGTCTCAATTAATAAGACTAGGTATCTACTTTTAGTTACCACGCATGAAATCGGTAAGTAATAATTATGTAGAAGATGCCGATTTGTAATTTCTGTCGTCGGATGCGGAACCGGCAAGACTGGACGATAAAGTACGAGACGCTATCTTGCAGGACTCAAAGGGCGAAGAAGATCAAGTCACCGGGCATTTTTATTATTTTTCAATTTAGAAGACAAAACTTATTTATTACTTACTTTTATTTTTATGAAGCATTTTTGAAATAGGTTTTAATGATTTTTGTGTTATTATAGGATATGCTTATATATTACGCACCTGTTGTCCCCCCCGGGAGTGTGTTGCGTATTGGGCACAAAAGGTTTAAGGTTTATATTATTAAGGTTTTGCCAAATGTCGAAAAAGCTAATTTTAGAACGAAGAGAAAATTTGTAAGATTCTGTCAGGATTATAAGATAGGAGTCCTAGGATTTAATTTAGGTAGACTTATGTGATAAGGAGAGTTTAGACTTAATCATTTTTTTTCGCTAAAGTCTTAAAGTCTATTGATTAGTTTCAAGATGTTGATTAGTTTGCTATTTTTGCGCTCCCTCGGAGTGTGTTGTGTATTCTATATTCGAACGCAATCTAAATATGATGTATATCTGACACTGAAAAAGGATTTGTTTGTTGCTAAGGAACCATATATGATATCGTGTGCTCTTCGTAAATAAAATATCTGTATTTTACATAATGCCTTTGGCTCTTTTAATTAGAATCAGATAAAGTAAGTTCCTACAATCCCTATATCAAGAAAGCTACCAAAAACTGGCGAGTTACGCATCAGATAATACAATCTTCTTATACATAAAATTCTCGTGTCACAATGTTAGTTACCACTTACCGTACTCCTCCGAAATGGCTTTAATGATTTTTTGGCAAAATAAACTATTTGCAATATATATGTACCATCGAGGAAGTTGATTCCTATGTAATTGATATACCAACGTTTATTGGTCGAATTTCAATTCAATGTCAATTGTGATCTGTCTGCTGGGTTTGAACTTTGACGTAACGCAACCAAACTACGTAGGTCCCCGATCTGCATAGGAATCAACTTCTCTGATAGTACTTAATTGAAAGTATTACAATATGCGAATTCAAGCAAAATTACTTTCTTTGCCGTCAACACATGGGAGTTGGGACAGATACAAGTTGTAGAAATCTTACAAGATTTCTACAACAAGAAGACAGATCAACAAATTAGTGCTATGACTGTAGGTACTTCAAATTAACTGACGTAGAATATGCTCAGATAATTAACACTTTATGACTTGTCTGTACAAAGGTACAATGGTAAACTTACGGCTAAGCACATTTAAACCTTATCTCTATATTAATAAGGTTTATTGCACAAAACGTTTCGGACCCGTCGCCGACCGTATATTGACGTAAGCGTCTATTAATTAATAATAGCAATTTGACAGCTACGAGTGTTTGTCCAGTTAATAGGAGTTGTTTATAAGTTGTTTTTATTGTTATTGCTTTTAGACCGAGCAAAGCAATAAATTTAAGTACCTAATGTATTTATGTGACGCAACTTAATGTTACTCTACATAAATACAAAACAGCAGACTTTATGTCACCGAACGCAAAAAACCGAGAAAATAATATATTTAATTATTTTTTCAACCACTGATCAAAGCTAGGTTCTTTAATATGTATGTATATTCAGAGTTTATAATCACGTTTTACGTCTGTCGGAGTTCAAAGAATCATTGATGTAAAAGTCCGAACGTAGATATTATAATGTTATAGGCACATTTTGTACCCACATCAAAGATATTGATTGGCAGGTTGCGGACCTAGATTGCTCCACCATTAGACCTTATCCAACCAAATCACGTTGTACAGTGTGCTATAGGCCAGGCCTTGGTGGGGCCCCGTATAAAAAAATATTTGGGGGCCCTCAGGAAGAGTAAATCGCTCTTGATCTAATTACACATACATTCTACAATCTACAGTATTAAGAATATATTATCTAGACTCACCCAGCGAACTGGAACCACGCCGGCCTCATGCACAGCGGCTGGAGAGGGTCAGCCGACGGCCGCAACGACTGCAGAACCCTCTTCACTGCTCGCGCGCTGAACACGGCCAGCACTAGCACCATCAGCACACACGCACAGCACACTAGTGTCCATATCACCTGGAAGATAAGCTGGAATTAGGACTGAGAAGCCGGTTCGTCTCGCCGGGTTAGTTCCCGAACCGGTGGTAGTAACGACGTTCAGAAAACATTTTGTAAAAAACTAGACCGAACTGAACTAACTCTCCATTGCGCCAAAGATCGTTCGGGAACCGTACATTTTTCCGGGATACAAAGTATCCTGTGTCTTTTCCCGGGTTTCAAAGAATCTTCATACCAAATTTCAGAAAAATCATCTCAGCGGTTGTTAGTAACAAAATCGTGGTAACGATGTTATCGTGCCTGACAAAAATGTGAAAAATGATCAGCAGAAGGAAAAAAGCAAGCATGCGTGATACGACTCTTGTTCCACCAATCAACATGATTGAGGAAAATCTTCAATCACGGTGAAATTAAATTTTCCTGTTCAGACGCCAAGGTTCCGTAAGCAACAAGAAAACCATTTAAAGACTTATCTATATATTATATATATAAATTATCTTAATCGTGTAAGGTATTTTGCGTAAATCTTAACCGATTTTAATGAAAATTGAAACAAGAATCGAGTAATTTTAGAGAAAGATGTAGGACACTTTTTGTAACTTGCAGCAAAATGATGGAATCACGCTCGATATGAAATTGGTTTATGCGGGATTGTAAGCATATGAAAGTAAATTACAGACATCGAATGGTATAATATGCTTTCATATTTGCATCCATATTTCGGCACTCTGATAGTGTATAATATCCGATCTCTATAATATACCATCAGTAAGAATGCTTTAAGTAATACTTACAAAAGTTTTGAACGGAGTAGAAGCAGTCTTCGTTGGATCTACAAATAAAAATAGTACATTTAAAAAGCCTTGTAGAAATACTATACTTAGCAAAATTATGTTAAAATCTGAAACCTTCTTCGGAACTTTCTAACACATTAACTGGTCAGGCTAAAAATCAGAAACTATACAACGAGAAAAGGCTAAACCTAGTCTAGGGAAACCATTTTAAAGTCTGAACAAGTATAAAATAGCCAAATACCTTCTTACTTATAAAAAGATCCACGGAAGTTTTAGTTACCCTCTGTTTCGTACTTGTCTGATATGTTAGAAAATTAGTTTAACCAACAAAGACATGTCATTGTGTAAATACAACTTCTGGATCTTTTATTAGTATGGAGGCTATTTAACATTTAAAATAATATATTTAAACTCACCATAAGCTGTAGCGTTCCCCGCCGGCCCAACACAGCCTCTCTCATCAATTAAATTAACCCTAGCTAATAACTTAACGTCTAGAACAATTGACTGTTTATCACTTTTCCCGCTTCGCTCCATTCCACTTCGCTCCACCACGCTTCGCTCGTTCTCACTTCGCTCCACATTATTCTGTCTGCTTCGCCCTGCGCTTCGCTCGCTTATGGGAAGCAGGAACCACCGTACGTCTTCGGGTACAGTGACGAAGCCGGAAGTATCGACTCTTCTGGATATTGTGTGAGCGAACCACGGTGCTGGGTGCGCATCTGACACCATCTGCTTGCCGATACTGTAATGAAAGATTGACATCAAATAGGTATAATAAGCCATCGCAGCATATGAAAGTCTTAGCTAACTTTAACTGATTTCTGAAGCTCAAATTCGACCTTTCAGGCCATGTTGTTAGTTTTGTATTTCGATTCGCCGTTTGGACTTTAGTAAAGCTACACAAGAGCAATAGCTATTTCTACACTGTGGCTTTTTTTGTTCATTAAGGGCATGCCGCATGCATCATAGTGCAGTCAACAGTGCACGTGAGGCAGGCTCGCAATGCCCTCTGGGCTCTGACCGTATCCAAAACTTTCGCTTTGTTATTTTTTTTCTAGAATTTCTTATGACCAAATAAGGCGCACATATTCTACCCAGTAAAATGTTCTCGTCACACATGTTAAAATAAGCTGACAGACACTGCAACTGAACAAAAATGACAATGTTGGCGTTGCGTTCGTTGACGCATACAATTATTGAATGCACCAATACGAAAGTTGAATGAAAGAAGATGACGAAAATTGAAGATGAAAGAGCGCAGTGTGGACATAGCTAATTACTATTAATTTTAACCCCAAACCAAATAGAGAGGTTCTAAGTTTAACGAGTGTCTGTCTGCGTGTCCGTGAAATCGTAGCATAAAAATGTAATGATAATGATGATAGTGATTTTGGCCTTTTTTGTTTAATTTAAAATTTAAAATTGACATGACCGATAGGATTTGATCTGGAAAATTTCGATTTATGTATTTCATGAAAGGCAACATCCAAGGATTTGGTAGGGTCAATAGTTTCTATTATTAATCATGGCATTAATTATAAACGTTTAGTATTTTAATTTTCTAACTTTAGTTTTAGAAGACTTTTTGTTATTACCTGACGTAATAATATTGCTTCTTCAGCCGCGGCGGCAGACGGAGGGGTTCCACAGGCGGGGGGAGGGACCAGGTGACGTTCACCACCAGCTCCCCCCCGATGGAGACCAGATCAGCCGACACCCTGGGCCGGGGCAGACGAGGAGCGTGCGCGCAGGAGCACACACCGACCACGCACTCTGGGGGTTAAGGCACGGATTAATCTTAGCAAAGTATAAAGGTTTACTAGGACCAGTCACTAGAGTCTAGACTGAGGAGGACCAGGAAAAAGTGGAAAGCCCTGGAGGCCTTTAGGCTGCCTTCACACTAGCGTTTGTCTAGCGTAGGCGTTCGATGAACGCATACGCAGCGCAGACACCGCGAACGTCGCGTTGTCGAAATCGGTACGCTACAATCAGTACCTACGCTGCAGTGCGCGTTGTGGCAGCGTCTGCGCTGCGCATACGTTCATCGAACGCCTACGTTGCACGCGCTGGACAAACGCTAGTGTGAAGGCAGCCTTAATTTAACATAGAAAAAATCTTATAAACATATTTTGTTAACTGTTTACAAAATTACGAAAGTCATGAAATCCATTCGTAACTTAAAACTTTTTAACCTGTATGCTGTATCCATCCATTATCCAGATATATTGATCCGTACTAATAGAGTTATTGAAAGTTCTTAAGTCTGTCTGGCTGTAACTTTTACGCTTAAGATTCTTTACAGATTTTGATATTTAGAGATTCCGGAAAAGGCAAAATACATATAAAAATATGTGCTGCATTATGAAATTAATGGTATAGTTTATCCCGGAAAATGCACGGTTCCCGCGCGACTCGCGAGAAACGTACTACGCTACGAATCAAAGAGAATAATGTAATCACTACGTTTCTATGCATTTGCCGGCAACATCTATGTAGTACCTGGTAGTACTTTCCATGTAGTACTATAAAATAATAATAAGCAACTTAAATGGTTTAACACTTTATACGTTTTATGCGGCAAAAATCACAGTTACTGTGTGATAAACGAAACCGCAGGCAAAGCTTCTATTATATAGCTGATTTGATTACCCGGGGTCAAGGCCCGAGGGTATAATTAATAATTATGCAATTCGTCAGAAACAAACATCCCATACAAACAAACGCCAAGATATTCCCAACAATATTTACCCTGACTGTTTTTAGCGAACTTCGGTAAGTCAATGTTTGGTTCTAATGTATTGAGTATAATTTAAGTATAATTATATGTTACGTGATTTTGATTAGGATTAAACGATCTATCCCTTTAGTATAATAATCCATACTGTGTATACGGCTGTATAGAGTCATTTAGGTTATAGTTTGTACCGTGTTTTGTCCTTGTTTGATAGGTAAGAAAAGTTTATAGACAGACTAGGGCAAATTATTCTAGTTGACTAGATGACGCCTATTGTTTAGTCAGTATAATATACTGACTAAACAATTGGATGTCCTCATGCGTACTAGGGAATTCGTGGGAATGCTCGAGCATTCCAGCGAATTCCCGCGTCATGGCGAAATTGACATTTCCATTCCGCGACGGTGTAAATTAAGCCTAATGTAAAATGTCACAGCGTAAGGACATCAAATATTCAAGGTGAGGGACCAAGTTGTAACTTGTTCTGTCAAGATGGGCCAACTTGGCAAATGGCAGATCAATACTTGGTATAGGAGGTAGCAACTTTTTCGAGAAAGTATTTCAGGTCGGCTGATTTTGTGATATGTCGTCATTCTTGCTCTTCTGGTTAGAGTCCGAGTGGTCTGGCTGTCGGTAGTGGTTGCGTTCATTAGTGCGCATTTAATTTATCCAGGTGATGCTATTAATATAAGGAGCGCCTGATAAAAAGAAACGGCAATCTCTCGCTTCTAGCTCTTGTCATGTTAAAGGCTAGGCTTTAACAATTATTATCATTATAGTCATACCTCAAACCTAGCTCACAATTATTATAACGTTTGTGTTATAAAGTGAAAAGTTCTTGCTCACTAAAATGATTTTAAAATCACTCACTTAAAATAATTTAGAATCATTATAACCTGGATAAAAAGGTTACGCACTAATGAACGCAACCACTACCGGCAGCCAGGCCGCCCAGACTGTAACCAGAAGAGCAAGAATGACGATATATCACAAAAGCAGCCGACCTGAAATACTTTTTTTTCAAACGTTGCTACCTCCCGTGCCGCTGTATTAATTGGACCTGTGAGAAACTTTGTTATTACTTAGGTACACTTTAATGATCCATATATACTGTCAGAGAAGTTGATTCATATAGATTATAGGCAGAAAGGAGGACTTATTTAAGGTGGTCGCGAATCGCAATGTATGCACCAGCCGAGACGGAGAGCCGGTCGCCAGTCACCACTTATCTATCTTTATTATAAAACAAAGTCGCTTTTTTTTCCCTCATGTCCCTTTGTTCCCTTTAATCTTTAAAACTACGCAACGGATTTTGATGATTCTTTCAGTGTTAGATAGCCCATTTATCGAGGAAGGTTAAAGGCTATATTTTATCACGCTAAGACTAATAGGAGCGAAGAAATAGAGAAAAATGTGAAAAACGGGGAAAACTATTTGAAAGAGCTAACTTGAATACGCTAACTATAGTTAGTAACTACAGGTCCGATTTGAAAAATTCTTTCAGTGTTAGATAGCCCATTTATTGAGGAAGGCTATAAGCATAATTTTTTCAGTGGCTATATATTTTATACCCGTGCGACGCCGGGGCGGGTCGCTAGTAAGTAATTAAATTCGACCAAATGACAAAGGCTCGTCAATTGCCCATAAAACTTCTCTGATGGTAAATTATACCGTATAGGTACAAAAAGAGCGGATTTGACGCAAGTCGCAACCCACTGAGCCAATGTGGCCACGCAGCGTCGATATAACTGAAATTATCCAGCCGATTTTCGTATTATGTAATTTACTTTAATTTTCTACAATGAAAGCTACGAATAGAATAAGTTACGAATCATAAACTAAGGGTGTTTTTGTAGCAGTTTCCCTTTGACATTGCATGGCGTCATATCTTGACTTTTTCGTCCCGTATAGCCCGTCCTTACTTTTGAAATCATTGATGAACAGAAATTCATTTTATCCAGAGATCTAAATAAGAATTTGTTTACAATTTTATTTTTGGCCGATTGCAAACATTCTAAATTAATCTACTGGATTTAAATACTTGAAGATCAAACTGTAAATAAAATCTAGATATTTTAACCATCATGCAGCTGTAAACTGTATAGTGTATAGCTTACACAAAGTTTATACTGTATACAACTCGCAGTCGATAGTACGAATGCAATTTAACTTAGTACGCTGAGCTTAAATACCGTGTTATCTTTATAAATATGTTGATACTCTGAAAAACATGGTCCTTATGAGATACCTTTTCTTTATACCGCTTTCTTAGTTTTTAACTTGTACAAAATGATATACTTACTTATGACGTAGGTACAGGGCCCCCGTAAGGGCTACTGGCACCTGTGTGCAAAAAAAGGATTTTGGCGCCCCTTTAGGCAATTTTTTTGGGTCCTTGGTTTTGGCACCCCTAAAGATGGCGATTTGCCGCCCCTAGAGGATGGCGCCCATGTGCACTGCACACTTGCACATAATATGATAGCGAGGGCCCTGCGTAGGTAGCTTGTTATTTCGTGATTACGTCTGTGTGATTCCGTGTGTTGTAAGGTTTATGAAAACATTTTATTCTTCCTGTTTGAACAAAACAAACATACACTCTGAAATTTACTATAAAATACAATATTATACGCTGAAATTTCGAATTTTTAAATGACAATCCTCTCCTCAATGTTTGGTACAACTAATATATATTCTGTGTCAATGTAAGAAAGGATTATCGTATAACTATAGGGCAAAAACAATAGGTTGCACTCCTATTTATTTCCCATTAAGTAGGCAGTGCAGGCAGAAGTGAAAAGTGAAAATCAAACAGTAGGATAGTTCTTCACTTCATGCAGTAGAAAGAGATGAGGGTACTTACTTTTCAACTCCGTGTTTGTGTCTTAGGGACTGTCCACACTGCGAATTTTAACCGCGCGATATTTATTCGCGCAAATTCATTCATGTAGTTTATTTAAAGGCAGTGTGGATACTGTCATAAGATTCAATGTGTTACAGAATCGCGAGAAAAAATCCGCGCGGTTAAAATTCGCTGTGCGGACAGGTCCTAAGCGTGTTTACACACGGCGCCGCAGCGGCAGCGTTTTTCTCCGCCGCGGCGCCGCAGAACCTGCGGTGTCTCCAACTCTCCATCGCAGCCTACCATGAGCTCTTATTGCAGTATCACTTTAATATTACTTTTGAATTTCGCATAAACAATAATGATCTCTATTTATATTAATATAGCTATTTTTTTGGTTGTGCGAAATCTGAAAGTAATATTAAAGTAATACTGTTATAAGAGCTCATGGTAGTGGGGCAGGTTTTGCGGCGTTGTTTGTTGAAAACTGCGGCACCGCTCGCCGCCGCCGCGACGGCGCCGTGTGAAAAGGGCCCATAGAAATACAAGGATGAGTATGCAGCGGCGCCGCCACGGTTATGGTGGCGCTGCCGCTGCGGCGCGTGTATAAACACGCTTACGAATTTTCTATCACGATTTCTATCCATCCATCCACCCAAAAAGTTTTAACTTACCGTCCAACTCCACATTGATGTTGGCGACGGTATGTCCGTCCCACGGGTGTGCTATGAGACGCACCTGGTACGCACACCCTGGCCGCACCGCGCACCCGTCAGGCACTGGACTCACGGAGGTCGGGATCACACTCCACAGGGTGTCCTGGAAACAGGCTCAGTCTTAGGGCTTTAACTAAAATGATCCGTATACAAATACAAATAATTTATTTCCAGAAAAATACAATATACAACTTCAGATTAAAACAGGCGCAGCCTGTCCTATGGGGCCAATAGGAACATTCTCGTGTAATTTTAGTACCCGAGTCGACCCGACTATGTATGTATGTATGTATGTGGGTATGGATGTTTGTCTGTTCCCTCGTAACTTTAAAACTACTTGTCCTATTTAGACAAATGAGGTGTTGTTGGAAGCGTCTTGATTGTCCGCTGGTTATAGGCTACATGACTTTACGTAAAATTTACTATAGCGCCATCTAGGGCACTTAAAGTATAGAACAAAAAAAAATCGTGACTATGTTGTGTGGGATATCAAATGAAAGAACTTTGTTAGCACATTTCAAATATAGAAATTTTATTAGCTATTTCCCACGGGTTTGCTTGTAATCACTTGATTATTATGCAATAATCAGGTGATTACAAGCAAATTCATTCATTCATTCATGCGAATTCATCACTTCAATACAATATGAAACAACAATTAATTATATATACCTTCACTCCCCCCTTTCCTGAACATGTAGTCGCGTCGTTAGTGTTGAGTTTTAATTCTCCTGTTGTAGGAACAAAGTTATAAATTGAAATTGTAATTATTGTACCCTAAACTAAACATACTTTTTGAGTATCATTTGATTACCGTGTGATACCTGTACCCTTGGCCGGAACTCGGTTGCGCTCCACCAAGTTCCAACCGAGGGTGCAGGTACCTGGAAAAATTGTCGCATCGTTAGTGTTGAGCGTGGTTCTTGAGATACAGCTTGGATATGGACAAACGGACAGGCTGATATTTTATTATTATCTTTGTGTTCGGGTCCCGTTTTTACCCTTTAAGTAAGGGACCATAAAAAGGAGAAAATTAACCATCTCCGTTATTACTTATTATGATATGCTAACGCGGACGAAGTCGCGGGCAACAGCTATCAATCAATCAATCAATCAAATTTATTTATTTGCTAAGAATATGGTACAGTAGATGTTTACATTTTTATGGGTTCAGACATATTCTACTATTAACATAGTGTGCAAATATTGTCATTGTTATTATAATCATTCTATTTTAATTAATATTCACTGTATTTCTTAAAATTATTTTGTCCAATTAATGAATATTTAATAATGTCAAATGTTAATTTTTATGTATTTAATTAATGTTTTAAGTATTACAATTAAAATAAAATTAGAATCATATCAGAAATATTAGGTTTTAACGTCATCCATTTCATCATTAAAATATTCATTTATAGCATAATACATTTTATGAAGTAGCTATGCATGCAGCTCTTTTTGTAGTTTTCTCTCAGGGAGTTTTTTAAAGTGATCAGGGAGCTTATTGTAAATAGACACTGCCATACAGTAAGCATTTCTACTGCAAATGCTTAGTCTTTGGTGGGGTACAACCAATTTAAATTTATGTCTAGAGCTCTTGGTGGCTACTTCGGTTTTCTTTACAAAAAAGCGATCTAAATTTCTGTTCACTAATAAACACATTTCATAGACATACAGACAAGGTAAAGGTAATATATTGTACTGCTTAAATAAAGGTTTACAGGGGTCGATGTAGCTGACATTGGAGATACATCTAATAAATTTCTTTTGGAGTCTAAACACTCTTTTCGGCGAGCGAGGCGAGTTTCTTACGCCGGTTCTTCTCGCCGGGATAGTTCCCGAACCGGTGGTAGGCACCAGTAGTATCAACATTCTGAAAGCATTTGCTACAAATCTATTCGGAAATAAAACAATTTTTATTTATTTATTCTTAATTGGTCAACAGAGTTTCCCCATATAATTAAGCCGTATCGCAGTATGGAGGAGATGTAGCCGTGGTAACAAAGAAGTGCTGCAGATGTACTTACAGTTTTTTTTGTATTTTTAACAACATACATATATTTCTCTAGTTTAGTGCATATGTTATTAATGTTTTCGGTGAAGGAAAACATCGTGAGGAAACCCGCACATAGTTGGTCCCAGACGTATTGACTAGTTCTTTCCTCTGGACTAGGCCGACTATGTTGCGAGAATGCCGTATGCGCTTGGGCAACCATACAGGCATTTAAAAATCTTGTCCCAGGCACTACAGTATTTGAAGAGTGGTAACTTCGCTCTGAAAATGCTGTATAAATCATCCACAATGGATGGAAAGGCCTAGTTTTTTTTATTAATGTGGTCTTTCCAATTACATATACTATCCACAGTAATGCCTAGAAAAACGACTGAATCTACTACTTCTATCTCGTAATTCTCATAGCATATTTTTTTATTATTATGTGATTGTTTTCGAGTTTTGAAGTTTACAAATTTCGTTTTAGATATATTAGCTTTTAGGTTGTTTTTTTTTCAGCCAAGTCATTGCTTTAGCGAGGGCATTATTTATTTCAGCCTCGATGATCGTTGGATTCTTTCCCTCGACGAGTATTGTGGTGTCATCGACATACAGTATAAATTCGTGGTCTAATGCATCTGGCAGGTCGTTAATATAATTCAAAAAGAATAATGGGCCCAATATGGAGCCTTGAGGTACACCAACGTCATTAAGCATGTATGGAGATCTATAAATAGTTTTACAGTTTGTATTTCTTTCAATTGTTTCCACACATTGTTGGCGATTGGACAAAAAACTTTCAACCCATTTGTAGTCTACGCCTCTGATGCCTTGGCGATATAGTTTTTTTAGTAAAATAGCATGGTTTACAAAATCAAAAGCCTTTGTCATGTCTAGGAATATTGCTGATAATAAAGATTTAGAATTGAAACATTCTGTGATTTTCTTAAGTAACGTGAAACAAGCATGTACCGTTGAGGTTTTTTTCCTGAATCCAAATTGTTCTGTTTTCAATATTTTACACTCTGTAAAGAAGTTATAGAATTTATCATACATACATTTTTCAAATGTTTTTGAGAATATCGGTATGAGTGTAATTGGTCTGTAGTTGTTTAGATTTGTATATTTGTATTTCACAATCGAGTATTTTAAAGCTAGTGAAACAAGAAATAACTATTCATTTGCTCACTAGAACCAAATAAATTGTAAAATATCCTTAATATGGTCGTCGGTCATTTGAGGAGTTGGGAAGGTTAAGAAATTTATCGAGCGAATTTTAGCCCCAAAATATTTGAAATAAAAATAAAGTTTAAAAAACTAAAACCCGGCTACTAAAACGCGCTCTAAAAAGTACGAAACAAGAAAACAGTTTATAGGGATATGGAAATGTTTAAAGGATAGCCGTGGTCGTATGCCACCTACTATTATAGCAAAACAGATTCATTGTAGATAATAAAATTGGGCATATATACGACCACGGATATCCTTCAAACAGTTCCATATCCCTATAAACTGTTTTCTTATTTCGTACTTTTTAGAGCGCGTTTTAGTAGTCGGGTTTTAGTTTTTTAAACTTTATTTTTTTAACTTTTACACTTCTAAGGATAATTATTAAAACGTTCACAACGAAAGATTAGAATAAGATTATAATAATATATTAAGCTTGATTTGAGGCCGTTTTTAAACGACTTCCACTTCAGTTTCTTATAGTTCTCTGTTCGTTTGTGGATATTTTTCGGGTAACAGATTTAGTCATTTTTACTTTGAGATGGTTGGTGAAATCGGAGAAGACTCGACGAAGAATGGAAATATCAACTATCAATAACGTTCAATAGATATACTATCTGATCACAATAATATGTCAAAAGCGAGTTCTCATATTCCCTCGTACAACCCCATCAAAGTTACCCAGAATGTATGCGCCTTCCCCTTCTATTTTTGCGACGGGTCGCAAATAGCGGGCTATTAAGTATTAACACGTCATATTTTGTGATGCAATACAATAAACAAAGTTTCAATATTAAGACCATTCTCTAGTTTTTATTATTCGTAGCCATTTTCCAAAACTTTTGCGCTACTTATTGGCTGTGACAGCTAGGGTTGATGATGATGAAAACTAATGAAATTACGATTTATTAAACAGATAGAGTCATAAGTCCGCGACTATCTTATCGCTAACAAGGTAACATATATCTGTCAGATAAAATATTACTCAATACATAAATATTTTGCTCGGATTAGTTTATTGTCACCTGATAATTAGACTTTCTTATGATTTCCTATATTATGGCTTGTAATCACAATAAGTTAAAGTTGAAATAGACGAAGGGATTAACTAACTTAATCAATTATTCATTTTTTTGCTCACAATTTGAACAAACCTTGTAACTTACCCATACTTTATCATCTGGCTATACACAAAATCCACATTATTTATTTTCAATCATTTTCCCGGTCCTAAAGCCTCTATTTTTGCTAGTTTTCTAATTGTTAATTAGATATTTCATCCACTTTGGCTTTCAATTCAGGAAGGGATCATCACTCAACTCATATATCAGTCTCAAAATGGTTTCGTTATACGGTCCCAGTTCTCAGTCGAGACGATTACGGTACGTTTCATATAAAGAACGGCTCGAAGCGATACTGTGAGGGTGAGTTCCACTGTAGTAGGGCGGAGAGGAGCTAAGCGGTGCCCGGAATGACCAATCGTGCTGTTCCATTGAAGCGGAGCGAAGATTTCAAGCTTGGTGATTGGTCAATTCGGCACCGCTAAGCTCCGCTCCGCGTCAGTGGAAACACACCCTTATGATCCGTTTCCGAGCTGATATGATGTCAGTACTCACCCCGGGCAGGTTGTACTCGTAGCACAGGTTGGAGTGGCAGTCAGCGGTGTCGGTGACGCTGTGCACCTCAATGGAGTACCCTCGTACCCGGGGACCTGTCAAAATATAATAACAAAAATTAAGCATATAATTATTTTTTTTTCTTTTTTTATTGTTGTAAGTTGGCTAAGAGGCTAAGTATATATTCTATAACCTACCAATATACAAAAAATCAGCTGGTTAGGGTTCCGTTTTAGGGTACGCAAGTCAACCAAGTTTTGTTGATTACAGAACCCTCACCAGCTGATTTTTTGTATACCGGTAGGTTAATAGTTATATAATTTAAGAGCAGCATTGTCCTACAAATAGAACAATCCATATTCTAGGACCATCAAATCAAAGTATGAATTCCTTTCTATCTCTGTTAGCTACGACTTTCAAGATTTTTAGCAAATAAAAAAGTTGTTTGTCTTACCAAAATGAAGCTACTCACAAAAAATTAGCTTGTTAGTAATCACAAAAAAATGTTCTATGGCTCCCGTAATATTATCCGTCTGGTAATTTGACACTAAAAGTACAATAATTACTAACAGGGCGTTTAGTAATATGGGAACTCGTAGATTAGTTTAAGGCGAGGATCAACCCCAATTTGTTATTCCGTGACTCCCGGTTTACCTAGTTCCAATATAATAACGAAATGTAAAAAATATGAGGTATAAAGCACAATATTTAAAAGACTTTTAACCGTAAACATTTTTATAAAACGTAATACTTTGGCTGTAATTAATTTACAAACTCACCTCCGACAAAAATCTAATTCATCGACACATAAGTATTAACTGGGATAATTATACATTTTATTTGAATAAATTGTTAGTAAATCTATATTAAAATATTCTGAACTGAACAATTTTGTTTCTTAATATTTCTTCCAAAGATATTAACAAAAATACATGATAAATAGAGAACATCCGCCCCTAGTAACTACAGTTTTATGCTAAGCTAAAATGAATCTTATTGCGATGCGTATACGCTCGGTCTTTGGTTGTGTGCAAGTTTATCGTTTTGCATTGAGATTAATTCCTGCACTTACCAATAGGTGCGTTCCAGGTGACGTTGAATGCTAGCTCGTGGTCCCCCAGCGGCAGAGGGTACGCTGTGACCCCCCGGGGCAGCGCCGCGTGGACCACCGGGTACTCTGATGGGGGTGCTGGGAGCTGAGGAAAAAGAGAGAGGAGATGTAGAAGACATTATAGGACTTTAGCTCATGATGTGGGGATTTTGGCCCATCGTCCACAAGTTTTTAAGCTATTTCATAGCTTTTATCGCGGAGTTTAAGCGCAGCGACCGAATCAAAAATTCCATAACGACAAAAACCTAACATCAACGCCGCAGTGGGGCAGTGGCGTTGCTGCGCATCGTCTATTACTTAGACTAGACGTATGCGAATTACAATGCAATAGCTTACCGCGGCGTTCGCCGAGTGCGACACGGATTTTTTCTAAATATTGTACGTGAAAATAAATCCATACGTATGAGGAAACAACAGGTATTTAGTGCTCTCTTTATGCTACGATAAGTTTTTATGAAAGCTTTGACTTGAATTTATTAATTTTATTTTTTAATTGACACGCCTTACACTTCGATGATAAGATTCTTTTTTAAATAAATCTTAAGAAAATGGGTACTTGTTTAGTTTTATTTTGTTCAGAGAATATTCGTCACCCGCCACTCTCAATTTGCGTGACGATACTTATAAATATTCAAAATATTATTACTTTCATGTTAGACATTTTCACAACATCGTAAAATATTATATAATAAGCATATATTTAAGTTGACGTCGCGTTAAAGTATAAAACCGTATTGGATAGCTTTAGATTGCTTGTTTTCTATGAGAGGCCAGCCCAGCCGCTCATAGAAAACAAGCAATGGAACAGCAAAATGGAAAGGGCGTAGCGACATAATATTTTTTGTCGCGTTATTTAAAAACCATAAATACATTTCATATAAGCTATGGGCAAATTATAGTGTATGCTTGAACCAATCTATGTACAAATTTTGGAAGCTTAAATCACTCTCCTCTGTTGGCAAAATAGGAATCCCTTTTTTTACAGATGTGTTTTTGATTGATTATTCTGTGTTATAAAAGTTGACCAATCGTGTTATGCTATGGGTAATTCAAAGACAAAGACATGATGAATACTGACAATGAACTTTAATTTCTTACCTTTAGTCTTTGCTGAGAAAAATCGATATCGCTACTGCCAAATTTACAAGGCGTCGTCGCCTTAATTCGTAGCCCGTAGCTGCTACGGCCTACGACCCCTACGGCAATGTAGCAGGGACTACGTGCTACGAAAAATGTCACTGTCGCAATATTACGTAGTACGTAGTAAATACTTAGTAATAAATAACTTAGTAATCCATACTTCCATACTAATATTACAAATGCGAAAGTGTGTCTGTCTGTCTGTCTGTTACCTCTTCACGCCCAAACCGCTGAACCGATTTTGCTGAAATTTGGTATGGAGATACTTTGAGCCCCAGGAAAGGACATAGGCTACTTTTTATCCCGGAAAAATGTACGGTTCCCGCGCGATAAACGAGTTTTGGCGCAACGGAGTTGCGGGCATCAACTAGTATTTAATAAAGCATTTATTGTTATGCTTCTTGTAGAGTACGTATTTATAAGCAAAGTTCACGGAGTATATTCTACGATTAGTGCATATTATAATGATGTAGTTATATATAATATACATAGTTGGCTAGTTACCAAATTAAAATAATCTTCAAAAATATTCTTTAAGGGGCCGGGTACCCTTGGAATTTCTCATACAAACGTAATACCAAAATCATTTTCTCATACGAAAATATTTAACATGTTTGAGTTATTTTTCAGTTTAAATAGTAATTACCTAGGTTCCTACACAAAAATTTACTTCAAAATATTTAAACACAAAAAAAATTTTTTGTTTAAAATTTTTTTTTAGTAAATTTAAAAAAATATAGTAAAACACTAAAAAATATATAAATAAATAGTAAATTTACTACAAAATATTTAAATACAAAAAAAATATTTTTTAGAGTTTAAATATTTTGTAGTAAATTTACTATTTATTTATATATTTTTTAGTGTTTGTGGCGTCTCTGTCGCACCTTTTAGATGTCCGGATTGCATATATCCTATTTTTAGAATTTAGGCTGGAGAGAAAAAAGATTATTAAAATGACAATAGGAATGACAGTCGAATGTAAAAATTTAGATAGAGAAATGGTATTATGAATTCAGCTAGATTTTAGATATTAATTTTACGAACACGCATTTTGTAAATATTATATTATAGTGGAGTTCAAGGTTTTGTGGAAGTTTCATTTAGCAATATCCGCCTACCATTCAACGGACTCCAAAGTGGTGACGCCGTACGTGCAAGTTAGATTTCCCAAAGTTGTGACGCCGTACGTTCAAGTTAGATTTCTATCATCGGTGAATATTTTGTGCTGCTGCCGTGCTACGCCTACGACGCATTCCATAGGACTTCGGAGACGAGGACTACATTCCCCACCGTCACGTTCCTGGTTCCGGCGCTGGCTGCCTTGAGATTTTCTGTCTCGGCCGCTATCTTCGCCGCTAACAAGTACAATTAATCTGTTTATCTTAACACTCCGGCTGCCGTTCCGCGACCATTTCGCTGGATTCCGGGTGGAAATCAACTTGTCTGCATACTTCTAGCTGAAATTCATCATAACCGGTTCATTGCGGCATTGAAAGAAGACTCCATCAAGAGAAAATTTCCCTTGAGAAGCTTCGATCAAGCCATTCGCCTCATATATTTTCGTCAATCGGAACTTTTCCCTGACGATTAATTCGGTGGTGTGGCCCTACTGTTGTCTACTTCCGCTTTCACTTCATTCGTTTATAGTGTTGGCTTTACTTACTAGTGACATAATATTTTGACATTCGTTTTTGACTCGACGGCTGTGACTTTTACACCTCGGAACATTTCGAATTATCTATGCTCGGAACGGTCTTTTGTCATTTGTGGTACGTCAATATCTGTCAAGTGACAAAAACGTAAACAAACTTTTGTGATTACGGGAAAAGCGTTTTTATGTCGTTTTCTTTGAACTTTTAACTGTAAATTAGTTAGGTTTTCTTCATGGGATAATTTAGTGAGTAATTATAATGTAGTATAGTATTCTGGTAAGTTTTTGGCATGTTTTACGTAAAGTTAACTAACATTTTTGGGACTTTGCATTAACATATTTCAATTCTGTTTTCTTACCAGTTTTAACAGTTACCTAACGCTATACAATATACATACGGTATTATGCCAATAACTAACAATAATCTTGTCAATTCACGCCAGGCACTGTACGTACCTTACGCAATTAAGGTTATTTTTGCACTAATTTCATGTG
The DNA here is from genome assembly GCA_937595015.1 of Polyommatus icarus. Classification (NCBI taxonomy): domain Eukaryota; kingdom Metazoa; phylum Arthropoda; class Insecta; order Lepidoptera; family Lycaenidae; genus Polyommatus; species Polyommatus icarus. The sequence goes on along the minus strand of OW569333.1, from coordinate 15,261,970 downwards.
TTTTTGCCTGTAATTCTAAATGTTTATTTTAACAAACTAACTTTTATTTTTACAACATAATTGCCTTTAGTTTAACATTTCTTTTAATTTTTTGCATTTCTTTGCGTGTTGAATGCTGCTTTTGGAAAATAACCTTTCCTTTGTAAATATTTGTTTGTACAAAACATAATTTTTATTTTTATTAATAAGTCATTAGTTTTTAAGTTACCATTTATAGATTAACTTGGAACATATTTGGTACATCGATTTTTCTTTTCTCGCGGTTTCAGTTTTTTTTTTTTTTTTTCAATATGGCAGACGGTAAGGGTGAAGGTGAGACATCTCAGCCAAAGTCATGTAAGGTTTCATTTGAATTACCTCCATTTTGGCCCAACAAGCCGGCTGTTTTCTCCACAGCTGCGCCATCAGCCAACGTTTCTGCCTCCTTTCCTCCTTCACAGGATCTTTTGGTTAGTCTTATGGGTAAGATCGAGGAGCTTACCAAACAGGTCAATGCTCTCTCCTTACGTGACCGACCTCAGTCCCGTAGCCGCAACAGGTCGAGATCTAGTAACTCCCGTGCAAACTCACCAGCTCCAAGAACACTTTGCTGGTACCACCGGCGTTTCGGGGTCAAAGGTGCCAAATGCATTCAGCCGTGCACCTGGACTGCGCCCCCGGAAAACTCCAGAGGCAATCAGTAGTGGCGGAGACTGATTGTTCATCAGTTAGCCGCCGTCTCTTTGTTACTGACCAGGTAACTAAACGCCAATTTTTAATTGACACCGGGTCGGATTTATGTTGCTTCCCCCATAGCTGGCTTCCTAGACGGGCAGAATCGCCTGACTATGTGCTAACAGCTGCAAACGGGAGTAGTGTCAAAACTTTTGGCACAGTTAATCTCCGGCTCAATTTAGGATTACGGCGGGACTTTGAGTGGCTATTTGTCGTTGCTGACGTACAGCGGGCGATAATAGGTGCGGACTTCCTAGCACATTATCGCCTGTTACCTGACTGTCGCAATAAGACATTGATAGACGGTATCACCGGTTTATCTTGCCCTGCATCCTGCGCGTCTGTCGAGCAGCCCAGTGTCAAAGCCATCGTCGCTGGTAATTCTGACTTTATGTCTATTCTCGCCGAATTTCCGGATATCACCCGGCCGCTTGGTTTGCCCAGGGTCGTTAAGCACAATACTGTGCATCACATTCAGACAACTGATGGTCCGCCAGTTTCGTGCCGCCCTCGTCGTTTAGCGCCTCAGAAATTGATTTCAGCTAAAAAAGAATTCGAGGACATGGTACGTAGTGGCATCGCAAGACCTTCCAAGAGCGCCTGGTCGTCTCCCTTGCACATGACCATCAAAAAGGATAATTCCTGGCGCCCTTGTGGCGACTACCGCGCCCTGAACGCCAGGACCATTCCTGATAAGTACCCCGTCAGGCACATCAATGATTTTACACATAACCTCGCTGGAGCCAAGGTGTTCAGTACCCTCGACCTGGTGAAAGCATACCATCAGATCCCAGTCTTCAAGGACCATATTTCGAAGACAGCCATCACGACTCCGTTTGGCCTCTTCGAATTTCCGTTTATGACCTTCGGTCTACGAAATGCTGGTCAAACTTTTCAGCGTTTTATCGATGAGTTCACTCGGGGTCTTGATTTCTGCTTCCCATATGTGGACGATATCCTTATCTTTTCACCAGACGAGGGTACTCACAGGGAGCACCTGCGCACACTATTTGGGCGTCTCCAGGAGTATGGTGTGGTGTTGAACCCCTCCAAGTGCATCCTGGGTGTCAGCGAGGTAAAGTTCCTTGGATATCACATCAGTGCCGATGGCACTCGTCCTCCACAGGAACGTGTCCAAGCACTTTTGGATTTTAAGCCCCCTGAGAATGTCCAGGGGATGCGCCGTTTTCTCGGCATGCTTAACTATTATAGGCGTTTTGTTCCCCAAGCCGCCAAGTTTCAGGCGCCTCTCATTAACGCCCTGGTTGCTACCAAGAGTAAAGGCTCAAAGCCATATCCTTGGTCACCAGAACTTCTTCGAAATTTCGAAGAGCGTAAGAAGAGTCTGTCATCTGCAACAATGCTCCACCATCCCGTTGCCGATGCACCTCTCGGTTTATTTACCGACGCATCGAGTGTGCATATCGGTGCTTGCTTACAGCAACATGTCGATGGGCAATGGTTACCGCTGGCATTTTTTAGCAAAAAACTGACCCCTCGTCAGTGTGAGTGGCCAGCGTACTATCGCGAACTTTTGGCTGTGTACGAAAGTGTACAGCACTTTCGGCACATCGTGGAGGTCCAACATGTGACCATTTTCACGGACCATAAACCATTGCTGTACGCTTTCGTACAGCGTCGCGAAAAGCTCCCTCCACCACAGCTGAATCAGTTGTCTTTTATCAGTCAGTTCACGACTGATATCAGGTATATTCGCGGGGAGGACAATATTGTCGCAGACGCTATGTCGCGAGTCGAGGCTATATCCTTGGAACAGGAGTACGAGGCTCTTGCCAAGTCGCAGGAGACAGACAAAGAGTTGCCCCAACTTCTGGAAAATTCCAGTTTAAAGCTTGCAAAAATAAGCGTACCGGGCACTGGTTTCTCTTTGTTCTGTGATTTCTCGACTGGCAAGCCTCGTCCTTATGTTCCAGTGGATCTACGTCGCTTGGTATTTAATAAAATGCACAATTTGAGCCACCCTGGCATTAAGTGTTCGGCTCGCCTCATAGCTGATCGCTATGTCTGGCCGTCTCTTAACAAAGATTGCCGGCAGTGGGCTCGTGCATGCGATGCGTGTCAACGCAGTAAAGTGTCGAGACACAATTCGTCTCCACTTGGTCAATTTGACACTCCGACTGGCCGATTTATGCATGTGCATATCGACATAGTTGGTCCTCTTCAGCCCTGCAAAGGCTGGCGTTATTGCCTAACCGCCATTGACCGGGTTTCTAGATGGCCTGAGGTCTGGCCAATGCAAGGCATAACTGCGGAGGAGGTAGCGGAAACTTTTGTCCGTGAGTGGGTCTCGCGCTTCGGTGTACCATCGACCATTACGACAGACCAAGGTACTCAATTTGAGTCGGACTTGTTTCGTAGGTTGATGCAGAGTTTTGCCACCAAGCGCATCAGAACCACCGCTTATCATCCACAAGCGAATGGAATGATCGAGAGATTTCATCGACAACTAAAGGCTTCCATCATGTGTCACGGTGGCGACTGGGTTACTGCCTTGCCCCTGGCACTGTTGGGCATCCGTTCTGCTTTTAAAGAGGATATTGGATCATCTGCCGCGGAGATGCTTTATGGTGAAACTCTGCGTCTTCCGGGCGAATTAGTAGTTCCCTCTATTCATCCCGTTGCCTCCAGCGATCCGAGTGATTTCGTGACGCGGCTTTGCCAGCATATGTCTTCAATTCGACCGAAGCCTGTTTATCGTCACGGGAATAAATCCAATTTTATTTTCAAGGATTTAGCTTCCGCCTCACACATCTACTTACGAGATGATGCTGTTCGTCGACCCCTTCAGCCACCGTATAGCGGCCCGTTTAAAATTTTGGATAGGTCTACTGATGGTAAGACCCTTACGGTCTCTATCAAGGGAAAATCAGTCACTGTTAGCGTCTACCGAATTAAACCAGCGTACATAGTTCAGGATGATCCTCCTCCCTCAGTAGTTCCAAGTCTACCTTTTCCTGACCCTGTCATTCCTCCGTCCACAATTACTTCATCTCCTCAGCCGTCACCTTCTACCGATCTACCCAAACAACCTTATACTACGAGATCTGGCAGACGAGTGCGATTTAGAACTTTTGATTAGTTTACCCCCGGGGTTTGCTTTCTCCGTGGGGGGGTGGTGTGGCGTCTCTGTCGCACCTTTTAGATGTCCAGATTGCATATATCCTATTTTTAGAATTTAGGCTGGAGAGAAAAAAGATTATTAAAATGACAATAGGAATGACAGTCGAATGTAAAAATTTAGATAGAGAAATGGTATTATGAATTCAGCTAGATTTTAGATATTAATTTTACGAACACGCATTTTGTAAATATTATATTATAGTGGAGTTCAAGGTTTTGTGGAAGTTTCATTTAGCAATATCCGCCTACCATTCAACGGACTCCAAATGTTTTACTCTATTTTTTAGTGTTTAAATATTTAGTAGTAAATTTACTAAAAAAAAAATTTTAAACAAAAATTTTTTTTTTGTGTTTAAATATTTTGAAGTAAATTTTTGTGCAGGAACCTATTACTATTTTAAGCTGAAAAATAAATCAAACATGTTAAATATTTTCGTATGAGAAAATGATTTTGGTATTACGTTTGTATGAGAAATTCCAAGGGTACCCGGCCTCTTAACTAGGACTGAGCATTTCTCAAGTCTCAACTATAATAATATATCGGTAGATTAACAAAAGATTAAGGGACTGTTTCACCACTTGCTGATAATGTGCCGGATAGGCTATCCACAACTTGTTTGACCGATTCTCTATACTTTATCTGTCAAGTTAAGTTGTGGATTGATTATTCGGCACTTATCAGGAAGTGGTGAAACAGGCACTTATTGTTGTGATGATCTGCAAAATATGTGAAGAATCGAAGAACAATATTATTCATAATTTCATGAATTAATTTCATTCATAAATATAGAATAATAACAATCAGTAATCACTTCTAAACAAATGGATTTGTTATCTTCAGATAAGCAAGCAACCTCAAAAAACTCAAAAATCTATCTTATACAATTACTAAGTAAATGACGCCCGCAACTTCGTTGCGCCAAAATTGCGCGCGGAAACCGTACCAGGGCCCGTACCACGAAACGGTTTTGAGACTCAAACAATCGTACGAGAATGTTGCGTCCTACTCTAACAAACGTGAAATGACGTTGTCAGAGCAGGACGCGGCATTGCGGCGCGGTTTGAGTCTCAAAACGGTTTCGTGGTAGGCCTACTGTTTTGAGATGAAACGTAGTCGAACGTGTGTTATTCATTGATTACCGGGTTGTTTTTCGCTTCATTTCGCTCCAGAATGCCGTCGTGTGCCTTCCGACAGTGCAGTAACAACACGAGGAATACAAATAAAGCCAGAGGTCTAACATTTCACTTGTAATTACTATGATTTAATTAATTATTTGAATTATTGTCTTCCATTTTAAGAGAAAAATCAAAGCGAAGCGTAAAATGAGAGAAATAGAAAGTAGTATAGGTATGCTATTACTGTAAGACAAAAAGGACGACAATATTTTTAACCGACTTTCTAAAAGGAGGAGGTTATATGTTCGGCTGTGGATATTTTTTTTATTTGTGTACGAGTATGTTCAACGATTACTCCGCCGTTTGTGAACCGATTTTCAAATTTTTTCTTTTTCTCGATACACACGTTGCATGCAAAAACATTGTATTCAGTTTGGATGGCGTACGCCATATCCAAGTATTGGCATCGTTTGGATGGCGTACGCCATATCCAAGTATTGACATCGTTTGGATGGCGTACGCCATATCCAAGTATTGACATCGTTTCTTATTTTGCTCTGTCCGTGCCTCGAAGTATTTTCATACTAAATCAAAATCGGTCCAATGGTTTGGATGTGAAGAGGTAACAGACAGACATACACTAGATAGACACTCTTTCACATTTATAAATTTAGTATTTATCTTACAAGTTACACGTAGCCCTAACAAAAACAAAAACTGAACAAACATCCTAATTGCTCGTTACTCAAATTAATTTAAAAATTGATGCACATTTCGACATTATAATATGAGGCATAAGGCTCAAAATGCTAGCACGTGCTTACATGATTAAATGCTAAAAGAATGCAAATATTTACACCATTAATCGGACGCTAAATTAAAACTTACGTAATTAGGAACCCCCTGAGAAATCCCACTGTCTATACAGAGACACAACAATATAACAAACACACACATCACTGATGTCCACTGTCACCATTGTACGAATTGACAGTCCTTTGACACTCCTTAACAGCCCTTAACAGTCCTTAACAGTCCTTAACAGTATTGAATCAGAGTGAGTAACCGACTACGAATGCCCGATTTCGAATGTAAAACGAAAATTTCATTTGTCAAAACATTAGGTTTGTGGCACAGCGGCAGTAACGATAGCTGTGCTGAGGATTTATTAAGGTGCTCCTAGACAGAAGTTATATAACGTTATAAAACATTGTGTAACACTATAACATTTTACAACATACGCTACAACATGTCAAAATATAAATTGTTAAAAAATGTTATATTTTAACGTTATATAACTTCTGTCTGGGAGCACCTTTATGCTCGGTACACAACGTGACTAAATACGGCGTGAGAAATTATCCGAAATTGACTTTTTGAAAGAAATCAACGGAAAATATTATGAAAGCCTAATATTCGATTTTTAGTTATCTTTTCAGGGCATAATATTCGTAGAATATGATCAAATTATTTATAAAATAATGTAATTGTGGTGAGATAAATAAACAAATTAATTTATTTAGTTATTAATAATCCTTTAGAGTTTAGCCCCTCAAAATTTATATATTATATTTGGTGTTGAAATAATTTAAGCTCTGCTAAAAGGACAAACAGTAGTTTTTGTAACAGAAAAAAAATCGGTTGTCTGTAAAGTCGGTTTACTGACGATAGTTGAACGTGACAACGTATGACGTTGTCACGTTCAACTATCCTTAACCCCTTAACCCCAATAACCCTCGCTTCCGAATCTCTAAACAAACTTAGTGTCACCTCACTACCAACTTCGAGTAGCAAGATATCGACAATTGCAGCACTTACGTCAGTGTCTTGTTGGCCCAGCGGGACAAGCTAGATATCACAGCGCCAAGTTCCAGGATCGCGTTCACACGGCGGCAATACATTACTTTTCGCTTTCCTTAAAAAACATGTAAATGTACTATAGTATATAATATAGCAGCTGTCCACGCATACGCATCGCTCACTCAAGTAGGACTTAGGAGAGAGACGGATGTCGAACGCTGCCGAACGCAAAGGCCGATTGTGCTTCCTTGTCGCTCGTTCCGCGCTCTCGCTTGCACTTCAAGCCTTAAATGGAACGCCTCAGAGCGAGGTAACGCCGCATGAACTGTCATGTTTTTCGTGCGCGCACCCCATATCGAATTATAAGACGTTATCACGTCAAAATACGAAAAACGTACTGTATACTTCAGCGCAACGTACGTGCAAAAAATAGCAAGATATATAAATTATAGAATATATACCCATTTTATATTTTTATTGGTTATAAAACCAGGTGTGCCCCAGTCCTATATCTAGTGTTTGATATCAATTGGACACCGCTTATACTCGACCGGCTGACGTATGAGATATGATAAGATACCGCTAATACCAGACTTCACACATAATTGCCTATTACACATATTGATCAAATTGAATACACACATACGAACAACCAATATTTAACTACCATTATAAAGAGTTTATGGAATACTAGCTGTGCCCCGCGGTGTTACCTGCGGCTTATTAGGGAAAATAAATTGTAATATTTTCCCGCAGTAAAAAGTAGTAGCCTAATATAGGGTAACAGCTAACTCCATACCAAATTTTATTAAAATTGCTCCAGTTTAGACGTGAAGAAGTAACAAACTCACAAACTTTTGCTTTTATCTATATCTATTCTTCTATACTTATTATAAAATGTCACTTTTTTTCCTTCATGTCCCTTTGTTCCCTTTAATCTTTAAAACTACGCAACGGATTTTGATAATTCTTTCAGTGTTAGATAGCCCATTTATCGAGGAAGGTTATAGGCTATATTTTATTACGCTAAGATTAATAGAAGCGAAGAAATAGAGGAAAATGTGGAAAAAACGGGGGAAATTATTTGAAAAGGCTAACTTGAACGCACTAATCTCAGGAACTACTGGTCCGATTTGAAAAATTATTTCAGTGTTAGATAGCCTATTTATTGAGAAAGGCTATAAGCTATATTTTATCATGCTAAGATTAATGGGAGAATGTAGAAAATTATTTGAAAGAGTTTAATCTCGCGAACTACTGGAGCAATTTTTATGTTATTTGGAGATAAGAAGTAGACCACATGAAGGATTGTGATGGGCTATCGATTTTAATCATTTTTTCAGTGGCTATATATTTTATTCCCGTGCGACGCCGGGGCGGGTCGCTAGTATTAATATAAAAAGTAGCCTTAGATGTGTTAATCCAGGGTAACAGCTAACTCCATACCAAATTTTATTAAAATTGCTCTAGCTATTTGCTCGAGAGTGATGAGGCCTGGCAGGCGGCGGTCTCTTTCTGTGAAACCGTCCTTTCACAGAAAGAGGCCGCGGAGCGAGACAGAGAGAACGATCCCACCTCTCTGCCGCTCCGCCGGCGTAGGACGGGAGTGCGGAGGCGTCGCTACGCGAACCTCCAATCTCTCGTCTAACGGGGCTCCGGGTCAGGATGGGAACCTGCCCGGCTTTGTCAGTCCCGGCGCCGAGGGGAACGCTTTAGTTCGCCTAAGCGTTCCCTTACTTTGGTGGAAGTCCGGTCCGAGATAGACCGGCCAGTCGTGGAGGGAGTCCTGTGTTAGACAGATCCGGGATTTCCCTCCGTTATACGGCTGAAGGCGAACCGCAGGTGGTTTTAGTGAGTAAGAGTCTCACATACCCCCGGGGTACCCAACCCGGGGCACCCATGATGGGTTTCCCCTGCGATATCAAAAAAAAAAAGGATCCCTGGCTTGAATAAAGCAGGATTCAGGGCAACGTACGTTTTCTGTAAGCGAGACCCTCTGATCGGAACCTTATTAAGAAATTTGACGACTTGCCTTTAGCTTTTGCAATTTAAAATCTGATTACTTCACGTATAACTGTCTAAGGGCCTGTTTCACCGCTTCCTGATAAGGCTATCCACCACTTAATTTGACAGATGGAGTATGGAAAATCTGTCAAATATCCCTATCGGGCACGTTATCAGGAAGCGGTGAAACAGGCCATAAATATCTCAGAAAAAAATAACGGCTTCAAAACATTTACAACGTGAAGATTAAATAGTTAATGGAATCAGGCGTTACTTTGCGGAAATCCATAGCTTAAAATTTAGTTTGTTATTATTTTTAGCAATATTCCGCGAAATAAATATTTAATACTTGCTAAGAATAATAACAAACTAAATTTTAAACTTGAAGATTGTAAATCAGACATTGAAGGAGTCATTTGAGTTTTAGGGACCTCGGTACTGCGCCGACCTTGCCCCAAGTAGCTACGCCACTGTAAATCTATAGTCTATACAACCTTACCCAGGTAACCTACTTAATATTGAGAGGAATTAAGGATCGTCCTCCGACTAATAAAAGGTCAAGTGATCGATTCTCATCAAATTAGGCTGAGCACACAATAAGTGGCTGGTGATCTATTGATCTAATGATAATGTACCAAATATTTGATAAACGACAAACTCGAAAAGGTTTTAGTAAATTAAAAGCTTATAATATTTTGAGTAATAAATAATAATAATAATTTATTGAAACAACCATACATACATACATACAAATATAATAAGATTTTATTTTACTATTATTATGTTTGTGTTTTTATAAAAATTGTAAAGATAAAAAGATGAGAATAAAGAAGGATGGCCAAAATTGACCCAGATTCGACAGCAATAAATTGATTTTACTAAGAGATCCTCATTTAATACTTTATCAATCCATACTTAATATAATATATGCGTAAGTATGTCTGTCTGTTACCTCTTCACGCCTTATTCGTTGAGCCATCTCATATCATCAAATTGACATCTTTTATCCTTCCTACTTCTGTTAGCTTCCACTTTCGAGAATTTTCGCAGAGGAAATTGTTGGACGTCTTATCAAAATAAATACTCGCGGAAAAATAGCATGATAGTAATCAAATGAAAAATGTTCCAGGGAACCTGGAACATGAAACTAGAAAACTTATGTTATGGACTTAGCAACTAATATACTTATCAGAACAATTCTCCATCTAAAAGTTTGAAGTAGTTAGATCTTATAAACAATTTCAAACGTTTGTACTTACTATCAACAAGAAGGGATAAAAGTACTTGAAATACTTCTCCTGAGTAGGGTGTTCTTCAATGATGTTAATCGCTCATCTTCTTTTTAGTTTTTAATAAACGATTTATACTATAAGTCGATTTTTAAGCCTTTTCGAGCAAACTTAATATCCGGTTTCTAAGGTTTTTCATATCCATAAAATATTCCGGGATAAAATTATACTATGCCCTTTCTCGGGACATGTATATCCTCACCAAATTTCAGCAAAATCGGTTTAGAGATTTAAGTGTCAGAGGTAACATAACAGACATATTTTCGCAATGAAGGTTGTTCAAATTCTATTTTTGCTACCAGGGTCTATCGTGTCAAACTGCTGTCATATGTTACGATACAGATGTAACGTGTCATGATAATATGTCTATTTGACATGATAGACCCTAAGGCTACATCGCGGTACATGGTGACAAATAGAATTTTAACAACCCTCATTATAATTTTAGTATTAATAATACTTTTAATAACAATTATAGTGATTATTAATTAACACCTTCGCTAACCACGTAATGTCTATTGAATTTTCCCATAACCGCTGAATGTTGGAGGCGTCAACATATTACAATATATTAAAGTATAATATAATATTATGTGACTGGGTAATTAATATGTAGTATATATATATATATATATATATATATATGTTGAGTTGCGGTGGTGGCGATGATGACGACATGAACAATCGGCGAAGATAATGAGATGAAGAGTTAGGTTATTTCAATAAGTAACGTGATTTCAGTAATCCACTTTATTCTTCGATTCACAATCACAGTCACAATAACGTCTTCACTCTTACGTCGATATTAACAATAACAAGTACATCACCACGCACTACGTATATGGAAATACAATTATTAGTAATCAACTTTCGACACGGCTACGTATAGCACGGTTAGACGCTAACTGAAAGCTCTCGGACTGCAGGGCGAACCCGTACGAGTCGAGCGGTAGCGGGCTTATGCACATCGATGCCTATTGTACAGATTGTTATCGCTGCGCAAGAGCCGCGGGATCTTACGACACGATATTTAAATCTAAGTATTATTTAATTACAGATTTTAATTATTACTTAGTTATATGTTGTAAATAGTTGTAAATATATTTTATTTGTATTATTTAGTTATTATTTAATTAGTATGTGAGAGTGATTGTATGTATGAGTGCGCGTGAATGTGTGAATATGTGTGAATAAATAAAATAGGTTTTTAGTTTTAATTTCGTCAGCCACTACATCACTCCCCCCCAGAGACCGTGCCTACGGGCGATAGTATTTTGGAATTTTAACGACGCGACCGGAACGGGTCTTTTTAACAGGTGGGGTCGTTAACTCAGGACTATCGTTTAAAATGGGAGTTTTAGTAGGTTCAGGTGTTACTATGGGAGGAACGTAGTTACTAAGAATAGGTTGGAGAGACGAATCAGATAAAATGTAAGCTGGTTTAAGACGGTCTATGCTGACCGAGACCACTTTACCTTTTATCAATAACTTGAAAATTTTATCGCCTCTTTCAACTACAGGGTGAGGACCAGTGTAAGGCGGTTGCAGGGCGGGACGCACTGTATCATCCCTCAAGAAAACCTGCTCAGCCGTTTTAAGGTCTTTGTAAACAAAAATATTTTCTTTACTATGGCGAGAAGGAGGAGAAGGCTGTAATTTAGCCGAGAATTTACGCAAGTTAGCTATAAAATCGGGAATATCAGCTAAGCCGGGAATGCTAGGGTTAAAAAATTCACCTGGTAAACGCAGAGGCTCACCATAAACTAGCTCAGCTGATGAGGAGTTTAAATCCGACTTAAATGAACTCCTTATGCCAAGAAGAACGAGTGGCAATGCGTCCACCCAATTGGAATCCGCGTGACACATAATGGCCGCTTTAAGTTGACGGTGGAATCGCTCCACTAAGCCGTTGCAAGCGGGATGGTACGCGGTTGTGCGACGATGTTTGAATCCCAGCACTTTTCCAAGATATTGGAAAAGTGTGGATTCAAACTGTCGCCCGCGGTCCGTAACGATATCTGTTGGACATCCAAATCTGGATGTCCACGATATCAGAGCTTTACCTACGGACTCAGCGGTAATATCGACCATTGGTGTAACTTCCGGCCAGCGAGTGAAGCGATCCACAACCGTCAAGCAATACCTATTACCTTGAGAAGGGGGTAAGGGGCCAATTATGTCCACGTGGATAAAAGAAAATCTCGCACGGGGTAAACTGAACGTACCCAATGGTGCAGACACGTGACGGTTCACCTTAGAACGTTGACAAGGGAGACATTGACGCGACCAATTGCGACAATCTTTCCTAATGCCAGGCCAGACGAAACGTTCAGCTACTAATTTTGCCGTGTAGTGTATATTGTTCTTTATTATCGTAAATGTGCATGCTCCTTAATGATGTCTTACGCAGCGTAATACAAACTTATTGTTCAAGTACGTTATTTTCCATATTGTAATAATTATGTGTTTTTTTGAATTAATAATAAATTGGCTCTTGACCTAACCAGTCGTTTCCATTGACCATTCCTCATCTCAAAGTGGCTGACCATCGCCACACCTCATGGCGACCCTGCCAGGATAGATTGACTGGAAAATGTACCATCGCACTATCAAGATCGTGATCCTGCCATCTAAGCGACCATTGGCGTTTGAATAATATTATGGGCAAAACGCAGAGCCGAGAGCAAGTTGTGATTGCCCAGACTGCTTGAGGCGACAACACCGCGAGGGCTGCAGCGGAGCACATCAACACCAACAACATCCTCCTGTCCATCACATGCGCCTGTATGCTGCTGGCTGTCCTTGTGGGGTTCTTCTGGCTGTACAAGAGGCTGCACACTGGCTGGATGCAGAGGCAGATGCGGAATGAAGCCCTGGAGCGAGTCCTGTCCCGCCTGAGCTACCGTCGGCGTCGAGAAATTCAGGAAGGTGCGCTGGACGAGTCGAAGGTTTAAAACCAATCAGGTATAAAACTGTTATGAGTATAATAGTGTTATGGATTTAATAATAATATTTTTTTTAATTATTATTATTGTGGGTTTTTTTGCGCTAATATGTACACTTAAATATAATGATTAATTCATTAATTTTGTAGACAGTTAATTAAGATTATGAGTATAGAATTAGAATTATCGAGGATTTATGAACAGTTAAATTATTATAAGGATTATATTACTAAACTAGGACCTTCCAGAAGAGTAGGTAAAAACTTTGAGAGTAAGGTTTCAGAATCTAAATGTTTGTATAGAGATTTTAAAAATATTTTGAGTAATTTGCCTGAAAATATTTCTAATGAATTGTTAATTTTGTGTTGCTCTATAGAAGAATGTTATTCTAAAATATTAAGTTTTGAAAGTAGTTCTAATTTAGTACCGGAAAATAGTTTGTCAACAAAAATGACGACTGAAAAGTTTGATTTGAAAACGGCTGTTAGCCTTCTACCAAAAATGAATAATGATGAAAATGTAACTCGAGAACTAATTGACTCGATCGAATTATACGATTCAATGCTCGATGATAATGGCAGGCAATTATTAATTAAATTTGTTTTAAAAAATAGGTTAACTTATGGTGCAAAGATGCGTTTAGCTTCTTCATATAATTCGGTCGAATTGTTGTTAAAAGATATGCGAACATATTTACTAACTCGCAAATCCGACACCGCTCTACAGTCTTGTTTACAAAAGGCTAGGCAAGGGGAAAAGTCTGTAAAGGAGTTTGGCGAAGAAATTGAGAAATTATTTGTAGACCTAACTATTTCACAGGCAAATGGGGATGAAAATGCATACAAGGTATTGAGTCCCCTCAATGAAAAAAACGCTATTAAGTGTTTTTCGGATGGTTTGAGAAGCCAACGGTTATCGACAATTATCGCAGCTCGTAACTTAACATCTTTAAAAGATGCTATCAGAGTAGCCGAAGATGAGACAGCCTCAACTTCGGAGCTCCAATTTATGTCGTATCGCCAACCTCCTCGTTTTAATAATAGAAATCGTTTTTATTTTAGAGGTCGTGGATTTCGGCGACAGAATTATTATAATTACTTTCCAAGCAATAGGGAAATGTCGCAATCTCAGTCGCATCAATTTCCAACTTCGTCGAACTTCGCGGGGCGAGGAAGCCGCGGCGCGCGCGGACGTGGCGCGGGCGCATCGAGTTACGATGCACAAGCAAGGTATGTACGGGGTAATCGAGTGCATTTCGCAATGCATTCTAATAATAACGAGCATTTAAATAATTGTTCGACTAATGATGAGTATCAGGGTTCGAATCCCGAGCCGGTAAATGAAAATGATCCGGAAATACCGGACGAGTTTTTTCGTTCCTAAACAAGTTTTAGTTTGTGATAGTATTAATTGGGTAAATTTATGTCTTAATACGTTACAGTTAGCATTTTTAGTTGATACAGGGGCCTCATTGTCGGCTATTAAGTATGAACTATTAGATTTGACTGCTTTAGAGTTACACTATTGCGATTTGAATATTCACGGTATAGGAGGAACTTTAAAATCATTAGGTTATGTTTATTTAAATTTAAGTTATGATGGTATATGTTTTAACCATAAATTTTACGTTTTTAAAAATTTACCATGTAAGTCGATAGGTATATTAGGTCAAGATTTTATTAAACGGTTCGGTGGCGTTATAGATTATGAAATGGACACCCTGTCGCTTAAAACCGCGCAGCGTAAAGTAACTTTACCTTTGAATTATTACGATAATTATACTTTTACTGTTGAACCGCGATGTGAAGTTATCAAATATATTCCTACACGTATTAATTACGATTGTGTAGTTTACCCTAGGGAAATTAAAAAGGGTATATTTTTAGCAAGTGTAGTCGCTCGGCCGAAGAACGGTAAGATTCCTGTGCGAATATTAAATACAACTGAGGAGGAAGTTTCTTTATACTTAAATCAGCTCGAGGTGGATAAATTGGAAAATTATAATTTTTGTAAATTTGACAGGCCGAACGTTAATGTAGATAGAGTGAAAACGATATTTTCTTTACTTAACTTAGGTTCATATTTAAATAAAGAGGAGCAATTATCAATCGAACAAATTTGTGCGAAATATCCGGACATTTTCCATCTACCTGGTGACAAGCTTAGCGTTACCAACGTGTACGAGCAGTCTATTCGCTTAAAAAATAACGCTACTCCTGTCTACAAAAAACAATATAGAATTCCGTTTGCACAAAAAGACGAACTTAATAGGCAAATTGATGGTATGTTAAAAGATGGGATTATTGAAAAAACTAGTAGCGAATGGTCTAGTCCTCTTTTACTAGTGCCAAAAAAATCAGATCGTAACGGTAAACCTCAGTGGAGAGTTGTTATAGATTACAGACAATTAAACGAAAGATTGCAGGACGACAAATTTCCTCTTCCTAATATTACTGACATATTAGAGTCCTTATCGGGTGCTATTTTGTTTAGTCATTGTGATTTAAGTCAAAGTTATTACCAGTGTAATTTATCAGAGGAGTCTAGACAGTATACTGCATTTACCACAGACAAAGGTCAATACCAAATGTGTAGATTGCCCATGGGACTAAAAATTAGTCCATCTGCTTTCAGTAGGCTGATGACTGTTGCCATGTCGGGACTCAATTATGAAAAATGTATAATTTATTTAGATGATTTAATAATATTTGGCAGAAATTTAGCAGAACACAATAAAAACCTAATGTCAGTTTTCGAGCGTTTAAGAAAAGTGAATTTAAAATTAAATCCTCTTAAATGTGAATTTTTAAAGCGACAAATTCTTTACTTAGGTCATACGATATCGGCGGACGGAATTTTACCGGACCCAGAAAAAATAAGAGTCATTGAAAGTTATCCGACACCGACATGCGCTGACGATGTCAAGCGTTTTGTTGCATTTAGTAACTATTATAGAAAATTTATAAATAACTTTGCAGCGATAGTTTTACCCCTAAATAAATTATGTAGGCAAAAAGTTCAATTTCAATGGACCGCAGAATGCCAAAATGCTTTTGATACTCTGAAAAACTTGCTTTCTAGTCCCCCTGTTTTAGATTATCCAAATTTTTCTAGTAATAATAAATTTATTTTATGTACAGACAGTTCTGGTTTCGCTATAGGCAGTGTGCTCAGTAATTCAAACGATAGACCGATTGCATACTCTAGCCGATGTTTAAACAAGTCTGAGTTGAATTATGCCACGATAGAAAAAGAATTACTAGCCATTGTGTGGTCCATAAAATATTTTAGGCCGTATTTGTACGGTAAAAAATTTGTTATAAGAACAGATCACAGACCTCTCCTCTATCTCTTTAATATGACAAATCCGTCGAGTCGTTTAACTAAATTTCGACTTTTGTTAGAGGAATATGATTTTACAGTTGAATACGTTAAAGGGAAAGATAACGTAGTCGCTGATGCGTTATCTCGTGTGTCAATTACATCAGACGATTTAAAAGAAATGAATAGTAAGCTAATGTGCGTTGTTACTCGCGCTCAATCGAAGAAAATGAACAAATTACCGGATTTGACCGACACCTTATTAGATAATACTAATATTAGGTCTCAACCTAAAATTGTAGAGGTATTAAAGAAAGTTGAAATGGATGTAGAGTTAATTATATTACCAGAAAAAAGTTTACGAACAATATTTAATAATAAAGATTTAAAGATTGTCTTATCACAAAATAATAATTTTGGTTACTGTGAAAATAAAAATAATTTATATGCAAGCTCATGTTCTTTATCGGGAAACTCGCGAGACGATTTTCTGAAAGAAATGGCATCATTTTGCAATAAATTAAATATAAAAGAAATCGTTATGGTTAAAACGAATAAAAATAAAAAAGTTATAGAGATTTTATCAAAATATATTGCCAAAAATCCACATGGCTTTCCGAGAATTTGTGTAGTAAAAGACGTTCAAAGAATTTATTCTGACGAGGAAAAGAAAATAATAATGAACGATTTTCATTTATTGCCTAGTAGTGGCCACGTTGGTGTTAGAAGAATGGTAAATAATATTAAGAAATATTATTATTGGCCATCATTAGAAAAAGACGTTAGGTGCTATATCGAGAAGTGCAATAAATGTCAGACACAAAAATATACTAAAATTCATAAGCAACCCTTATCTATAACAACCACAGCATCATCGTCATTCGAAAAAGTTTTTTTGGATATAGTTGGCCCATTAGATAGAGACGATTTAGGGTTCATATACATTTTAACACTACAGTGCGAGCTAAGTAAATATGTCGAGGCGTATCCTTTAAAAACAAAAACAACCACGGAGGTCGCTAAAACGTTTGTCGAAAATTTTATTTTAAGATATGGCATTCCGAAAGAAATAGCCAGTGACAGAGGTACTGAATTTATTTCAAAAACAATGTCAGAAATGTGTAAACTTTTAAATATAACTCAAACTATTGCAACTGCTTATCATCATCAGAGCATTGGATCTTTAGAAAACTCACACAAAGTTTTAGGTGCCTATTTACGTATACAAACCAATAATAATCCTTCTAATTGGAGTTCCTGGTTACATTATTGGTGTTTTTCATATAATACTACAGTACATTCAGAAACTAAGTATACTCCTTTTGAGTTAGTGTTTGGCCACATATGTAGATTACCGAATAACTTATGCAATGATGTTGAACCATTATATAACTTTGAAAACTATGCTTTAGAATTAAAATACAGATTACAGAAAGCACAAAAGGATGCAAGGAACAATTTAATTTTAAGTAAATATCGCAGGAAGTGTAATTATGATACATCTATTAATCCTATTTTTTATAAACCAGGCGATACATTGTTATTAAAAAATGAAACAGGTAATAAGTTGGATACTTTATATACAGGTCCATATATTGTAGTGGAAGATATGTCACCTAATGTTAAAATAAGTTTAAATGGTAAGCATGTTATAGTACATAAAGATAGAACTAAGTTGTATAAGAAACCATAGTTTGTAAAAAAAAAAATGCATTTTTTTTTTTGTTTTACTAAGGGGGTGGTGTAGTGTATATTGTTCTTTATTATCGTAAATGTGCATGCTCCTTAATGATGTCTTACGCAGCGTAATACAAACTTATTGTTCAAGTACGTTATTTTCCATATTGTAATAATTATGTGTTTTTTTGAATTAATAATAAATTGGCTCTTGACCTAACCAGTCGTTTCCATTGACCATTCCTCATCTCAAAGTGGCTGACCATCGCCACACCTCAGCCGAAGCATTAGCGCCTGGATGGCTTAGATTGTGCAAGCTGTCAAAAATCGGCTTCCGGAACGCGGTGGGAACAAATGGCCTAGGTGATGACGTGCTTACATCACAATAAAGGTCAGAGTCACTCCCGTGGATTTTTACCTTTTGCAGGCGAAGGGAAGATTCATTTTTTAAATAATGTTGAAGTTCAGGATCACTTTCCTGAGCGACGGCAAGCCCGCTTAAGTCAATAGGCACGTGAAGTGCATCGATCCGGGACAATGTGTCCGCGACAACATTGTCCTTTCCCGAAATGTGCCTCACGTCCGTGGTAAACTGTGCGATATAGTCAAGATGACGGTGCTGACGAGGCGTACAGTTATCTTTCCGATGACGAAAAGCAAAACTAAGTGGCCTGTGGTCAGTGTAGACTATAAAATGCCTAGCCTCGAGCATAAAGCGGAAATATTTAATGCTTTCATAAATGGCTAATAGCTCCCGATCGTAAGGAGAATACTTACGTTGAGCAGGGGTCAGATTGCGCGAGAAAAACGCAAGAGGTTGCCAAAAACCATCTTTCAGTTGCTGCAATACTGCACCAAGGGCTGTGTCTGACGCATCAGTTACAAGGGCAAGCTGAGCACTGCAGTCGGGATGCGCCAGCAAAGCGGCGTTTGCTAAGCTATCTTTGCACTTCTCAAATGCTAGCAAACTGTCACCTGAAAGATTGACTGGATGCGAGGATTTCACTGAGCCGGAAAGCAAGGAATTCAAAGGGGCCTGTAATTTAGCAGCATGAGGCAAAAACCGACGGTAAAAATTTACCATGCCTAAAAATCTGCGAAGCTGTTTTACAGTTTTAGGAATGGGAAAATCCCTTATAGCTTGTACTTTTGTGTCTAGAGGTTTGGTACCTGCTGCAGATATTTTGAAGCCTAGAAAGGTAACCTCACTAGCACCGAAAACACACTTCGAGGTATTAATGAGGATACCGTACTTCTTCATCCGGGAGAAAATTTCACGAAGGTGTTTTTCGTGCTCTACCTCGTCTCTACTAAATATTAAAAAGTCATCCAAATAACAGTAGCAAAAATCTAATCCCCTTATTACCTCGTCTACAAATCTCTGGAAGGTTTGTCCTGCATTCCTAAGACCAAACGTCATAAAAGGGAATTCATAAAGGCCAAAAGGAGTTGTAATGGCGGTCTTAGGAATGTCCTCCTCAAAAACAGGTATTTGGTTGTACGCCCGCTCTAAGTCGATAGTTGAAAACACTCTACAACCAGATATCGCATGCGTAAAATCATGTATATGTTTGATTGGGTAGCGATCAGGTACGGTTCGTGCATTCAACATACGATAATCGCCACACGGACGCCAATCACTATCTTTTTTAGGGGCCAAGTGTAATGGAGAAGACCATGGGCTTTTAGAGGGTCTCGCGGTACCATTATTAAGCATTAGCTCAAATTTTTGTTTGGCTATTTTCAGTTTGTCAGGTGCTAATCTACGAGGGTTGCAGAAGACAGGTGGTCCTGGTGTAGTCTTTATATAATGGACTGTGTTATGTTTGACATCCACAGGTGTGCCTGAAGGGCGTGTAATGTCTATGAAATCTTTTAAAATATTGTGATACCTAGTGTCACCTAAATTAATTTTAACAGAGGATATATTACATGTATTACTAACGGCACAAGCAGAAGTTGACAAAGTTGTGGTATTATCAATTAAACAATTATTCCGACAATCCACAATTAAATTGTAAAATTTCAAAAAATCTACGCCAATTATTGCTTGGCTCACATCAGCAACTATAAATCTCCACTGAAAATTACGTCTTAAACCTAAATTTAAAGTTTGTTCTAAATAGCCATAAGTATTTATATTTGTACCGTTTACAGCAATAAGACTAAAACTAGTTTTTGTGCGATATTCACAAAGGTAGGAACGAGGGTATACACACAGATCACTTCCGGTATCAATAAGATAACGAATATTAGACTTACAGTCAGTTATGAAAAGACGACCACTAGGAGAAGAGAGGCAGTGGCTGGTCGCCATCAGCGACTGCCCTTTGCGTTTCCCGCACTACCAAAATCGCAAGGCTGTATGCAGTATTTCGCGCGGTCATTAAATTTAGCGTGATACCAACACAACGGACGTCGACGATAGCTGGAATTTGACCTCGACCTCGGGCGTTGATCTGGATTGCGCCGATGTTTGGGACGAGACTGGTAGGCTCTGCAGTTTGCGGTGCGGGTGTGTTCTTCTAACTTCAAGGTAAGATTTTGTACCATCTTCTTTAGCTCGGCAATTTCAGAAGAAGCACTCGAAGAGGCAGATACGGCAGGAACAGAAGATGTGGAAGCCACATTACCAGGTAAGGTTATTTCTTGAATTTTATCCGCCAGGTCTGCTAGCTGTTCCAAACTGTGCGTGGGTTGAGAAGCTAAAATGCTCTGCACATTACTTGGGAGTCGGTTTGTCCAAATGGAGCGAATAAATTCTTCCGGTGGTTTAGGTCCCGCAAGGTCAAGAAGGTGACGGAGAAATTCCGATGGTTTACGGTCTCCAAGTACTTCATGAGTGAGAAGCTGTCTGACCTTCAATTCACGTGATGCGGAGAGTCTCCTTACTAGTTCGCTTTTAATCTTTTCATACTTGTTCACAGCTGGAGGATTGATAATAATATCCTTAACAGCTTTCGCATGTAAAATATCTAAGTTGTTCGTAACACACGAAAATTTGGCTGAGTCGTCTGTGACATTATAAATATTAAACTGGCTTTCCAGTAATGCGAACCACAATTCGGGATCATCCGAAGAAAACTGCGGTACCTTAATATTCAGTTTGGAGTGGTCATACGACATGTCGTAATCGTATCGTGAGCTGTAGTGCGGACTTTTTTTCGTACGACGCGTGACGTGGACCGATCCTTTGGATTTCACGGTGTCGTCGCTGCTGCTCATGGTTGCGTAATTTATGTTCTTGGGGTCACCAGTGTTGAGTTGCGGTGGTGGCGATGATGACGACATGAACAATCGGCGAAGATAATGAGATGAAGAGTTAGGTTATTTCAATAAGTAACGTGATTTCAGTAATCCACTTTATTCTTCGATTCACAATCACAGTCACAATAACGTCTTCACTCTTACGTCGATATTAACAATAACAAGTACATCACCACGCACTACGTATATGGAAATACAATTATTAGTAATCAACTTTCGACACGGCTACGTATAGCACGGTTAGACGCTAACTGAAAGCTCTCGGACTGCAGGGCGAACCCGTACGAGTCGAGCGGTGGCGGGCTTATGCACATCGATGCCTATTGTACAGATTGTTATCGCTGCGCAAGAGCCGCGGGATCTTACGACACGATATTTAAATCTAAGTATTATTTAATTACAGATTTTAATTATTACTTAGTTATATGTTGTAAATAGTTGTAAATATATTTTATTTGTATTATTTAGTTATTATTTAATTAGTATGTGAGAGTGATTGTATGTATGAGTGCGCGTGAATGTGTGAATATGTGTGAATAAATAAAATAGGTTTTTAGTTTTAATTTCGTCAGCCACTACATATATATATACATATATATATATATATATATATATATATATATATATATATATATATATATATATATATATATATATATATATATATATATATATATATATATATATATATATATATATATATATATATATATATATATATATATATATATATATATATATATATATATATATATATATATATATATATATATATATATATATATATATATATATATTAATAATATTATGATTCCGCATACACCTTCGTAATAATTATAGAAATTGCTCTCAGTTTCATCGCGCGGAAAATAATGTGTGTTGGGAATCGCATTCTCTTCCGGGATTTATTATTATCCATTGTCCTTTTCTAGGACTCAAAATATATTCATACTAAAGTTAATGATGATCTGTTCATCAGTTAAGAAAAACCGGCCAAGTGCGAGTTAGACTCGCCCATGAAGGGTCCCGTAGCAGCAATAAGGTTTATTTCTATGAAATTAAAAGGTTTTTGATTTATTTTTATATTTCAGTTGATTAAATGAAAGTTAAATTAAGGTTAACCATTTATGACGTATAAAAAAAAACTACTTGCTAGATCTCGTTCAAACCAATTTTCGTTGGTAGTTTTTATAGTAATGTACATCATATATTTTTTTTAGAATTATCATTATCTACTTTAGAAGTTAGAGGGGGGGGACGGACACATTTTACCACTTTGGATGAGCATGAGTCTCTCTCGCAAACTATTCAGGTTAGAAAAAAATGATATTAGAAACCTCAATATGATTTTTGAAGACCTATCCATAAATACCTCACATGCATATGTTAGATGAAATTTTTTTTTGTTTCGGTTGTACCTATGGGGACCCCTAAAATTCATGATATTTTTTTCATTTTTGTATCAAAATCTTAATGCGGTTCACAGAATACATCTACTTACTAAGTTTCAATAGTATAGCTCTTATAGTTTCGGAGAAAAGTGGCTGTGACATACGGACGGACAGACAGACAGACAGACAGACATGACGAATCTATAAGGGTTCCGTTTTTTGCCATTTGGCTACGGAACCCTAAAAAAAGAAAGACCTGCGTTGGACGGTCATATTTTGTACGTCGGTCTTGCGTCAAAGACCCGATTTGCTAATTTTAATCCAATAGTAATAATAAATTCATTTTTAATTCAGTCTGAACTCTGAATCCTATCAGACAGCAAAACACTTTTCTTATTAACGTAAAACTAAAGACGTGTGGAAAGCATTTAAATTATTATAATTTGAATTCCGGGATTGTAGCAAACTCGGGGATGCAAATTAAGTCGGTGGTAATGGGAAAAATATGGTTTAAAGCGACTAATTTAGCATTTTGTATTTTTTTTTAATTGCAGCAAATTATAAAGCCTTTTAACACCTCCATCGTGGGTATCGCAGACACAATGGATTTTCAATTGTGATGCGGAAGCCGGCTACTGCTTGGGGATTGTAAAAATAAGGAAGTAGGTGAAACAATAGGGGCGCTAAAACTAATTAATTATTCTGAACGTGGGCAGTAGACAAAATAAGTTTGGGAACCCCTGGTCTAGACACTCTGAAAACATTTCCCCGTAAATTATATAAAATTCAATTAAACAGAAATCTACAATATCCTAAAATCACTAATCTCTTATCCCTTAACCGTGTAACAATTTTGATCACATAATTAAATTTAATAAATTAAGATTGCTAAATTAAATTAAACTGTTGAAACCCGAAGATTCCCTTTTGTTGAGACCTTGAAGGGGTTTTGAGTGTAACGATTTAAATAGGGTTATATTTGAGTGGCCGTTGAGGGCTCAAGGGATTTTCTTGCCACAATACTAATATTAAAAAGAAATATTGTTAGATAACGGGCAGAGGTTGCGTAACTGAAAATAAATAGATTTTGATACAAATTGGCGCAAAGATTTAAATACAAGACGTGATATAATTATTTGTATGTCAAAAGTAATGAGAGCTTTCAGGCGTTTTAGATTCGATCTAACGAATGCTGTAAGGCTGTATATTAATATTATCAATATTATACAACCTTTCAGCATTCCTGCTAATCGCAAATAATAATAAGACATAACATAATAATATTTTCAGGATTAAGCGAGGAGTGGTTTCTGGACTTTCTGCTAGCACGTATAACATTGCCTCTACGCAACACGTGAGGACGCGAGATATTATGTAAATCGACACTAATATTATAAATGCGAAAATGTGTTTGTGTTTCCGTTTGTCTGCCTGTCTGTTACCTCTTCACGCCCAAACCGCTGAACCGATTTTGCTGAAATTCGGTATGGAGTCTATACTGAGTCCCGGGAAAGGACATGGGATACTTTTTATCCCGGTAAGATGAACGATTCCCGCGCGATAAACAAATTATGGTGCAAGAGAGTCATTATGTAAAAAAACACGGCTTTGCTTTTTGGAGCTTGCTAGGGTAGATTTTTCTTGCACAAAAATGAAAGTAGCTTTATCACTCACTGATACATAGTCCCGGGAAAGGACATAGGATACTTTTTATTCTGGTAAGATAAAAGACTCCCGCGCGATAAACAAATTTTGGTGCAAGAGAGTCATTATGTAAAAAACACGGCTTTGCTTTTTGGAGCTTACTAGGGTAGATTTTTCTTGCACAAAAATGAAAGTAGCTTTATCACTCACTGATACATTGTATGTCCCGGGAAAGGACATAGGATACTTTTTATTCTGGTAAGATAAAAGACTCCCGCGCGATAAACAAATTTTGGTGCAAGAGAGTCATTATGTAAAAAACACGGCTTTGCTTTTTGGAGCTTGCTAGGGTAGATTTTTCTTGCACAAAAATGAAAGTAGCTTTATCACTCACTGATACATAGTCCCGGGAAAGGACATAGGATACTTTTTATTCTGGTAAGATAAAAGACTCCCGCGCGATAAACAAATTATGGTGCAAGAGAGTCATTATGTAAAAAACACGGCTTTGCTTTTTGGAGCTTACTAGGGTAGATTTTTCTTGCACAAAAATGAAAGTAGCTTTATCACTCACTGATACATAGTCCCGGGAAAGAACATAGGATACTTTTTATTCTGGTAAGATAAAAGACTCCCGCGCGATAAACAAATTTTGGTGCAAGAGAGTCATTATGTAAAAAACACGGCTTTGCTTTTTGGAGCTTACTAGGGTAGATTTTTCTTGCACAAAAATGAAAGTAGCTTTATCACTCACTGATACATTGTATGTCCCGGGAAAGGACATAGGATACTTTTTATTCTGGTAAGATAAAAGACTCCCGCGCGATAAACAAATTATGGTGCAAGAGAGTCATTATGTAAAAAACACGGCTTTGCTTTTTGGAGCTTACTAGGGTAGATTTTTCTTGCACAAAAATGAAAGTAGCTTTATCACTCACTGATACATAGTCCCGGGAAAGGACATAGGATACTTTTTATTCTGGTAAGATAAAAGACTCCCGCGCGATAAACAAATTATGGTGCAAGAGAGTCATTATGTAAAAAACACGGCTTTGCTTTTTGGAGCTTACTAGGGTAGATTTTTCTTGCACAAAAATGAAAGTAGCTTTATCACTCACTGATACATAGTCCCGGGAAAGGACATAGGATACTTTTTATTCTGGTAAGATAAAAGACTCCCGCGCGATAAACAAATTATGGTGCAAGAGAGTCATTATGTAAAAAACACGGCTTTGCTTTTTGGAGCTTACTAGGGTAGATTTTTCTTGCACAAAAATGAAAGTAGCTTTATCACTCACTGATACATAGTCCCGGGAAAGGACATAGGATACTTTTTATTCTGGTAAGATAAAAGACTCCCGCGCGATAAACAAATTTTGGTACAAGAGACTCATTTTATATTATTAGATATTATATTATAACTTTTAACAAATTACACGACCGGTTTCGAAATTATTCACCTTCGGTTATAATATAGGTATGTGTTATAATAAAAAAGTGCAAGAAAAGTGTGTTTTATTAGTGTTCAACATGAATTTCCATCAAGAACCGACAGTACAATCAATTATGTAGATTTTTCTTGCACAAAAATGAAAGTAGCTTTATCACTCACCGTCATCTCCCTTATCTCCTCACTCGTCAGCTCCGTGCCGTCTGGTGCTGGCGTCGTGGTGTTGTCACTTACACTCCCGTCCTGCCGCTTCCCGAAGTACTTGATGAGGTTGTTCAAACCGGTGAACGGGTACTGCGCCCGCGCAGACATCATCATCACACAACACAACGTGTGCCATAGCATGGTGATCACATTCTGTGTCGTGCCATTCTCATTTGCTAGCGTTGTGTGGGAATTTCTTGAGGTAATGGTGGTGATTTTTCGTTTTGTTTAGTTACTGGGACAATGGACATGAAATAGATGAACTGAAATTGTAAGTCTTAAATTGACCATGTTATTGTTAATCTTATGTCAAAATTAAATAATATGCCTTCTCTTTCTCATTAATACGAAAAATTAGATTGGTCATATCATAACGATATTAAGTTGAATTCGTCGTCGCAACTTAGACCAACTGGATATTGAACGTAATATGCCTTGAAATTGAAAATGAAAATATTTGCAATACTATAGATAAAACACTGCTATGTCTACCTTTCTAAGCTCTATATAATGTTGAATAGTAACGAAATTATCGATTTTGTCTCGAGTTAGTGTAAAAAACACGAATAAAAGAAAAAGGTGCTCCAAGGTTTCTCGGGCGTATACTTTTATTTTATTTAATTTGGGTTTGGAGATAAATGGCATCTTTTGATGGAAAGATCGGAAATTCAGGCCATGGTGATTGTTAATTTACGGATTTTACGGTCTAGCTACAGCCTACAGGTAAAACCGAGAAAGATAAGACGTATACTCTGCATGAAGGAAAGGTTTGTTTGTTTGCATTGATAAGCCAAATCTTTACTAATATTATGAATGTGAAAGCTTGGATGTTTGTTACCCTTTCACGCAAAAACTACTTGACGTCATGAAACTTTGTACACATATTCCGGGAGGCACTAGAAGTAATATAGTATTACTTTTTATTAAAAAGTATTTTTTACATTCGCCTCGTCTCATATTCAGGGCACCTCGAGTTGTGCGGGCGCAGCCGCAAATCAAGCAGAGAACCTCAAGCGGCGCAAGTATGAGAACCTCAGTGGAGATCTCATATTTGAACCGTTTGGGGTGGAAACTCTAGGCGCATGGGGTCCGGGGGCACATAAGCTTTTTAGAGGAATATCTAAGAAGCTTGTTAAAGCCACCCGAGACCCCTGGGCTGGGAGCTACCTGGCACAGCGGATAGCAATTGCCATCCAACGGGGCAATGCTGTCAGCTTGCTGGGCACTCTGCCAGATGGGGACGACTTGGGCAAGTTTTTCTTTTTATAGTTTTATATTTAAATTTTGTATATATATGTATATTTTAGATTGTATTTTTAGTGCCTATACATTTTTATCGTTATTATGTCTTTGTCACTTCTGTATTTGCCATAACCTATATAACAAATAAAAAAAAATATCAACAAAATATTATATCAACATTCAACATTAATTACTTCTTAACGTGAGCGAAGCTGGTATAAAATAATTTTGAAGCCGTCAGTACTGAACTACTGACCAATAACTGGCCGCATACACACATTTTCCGTATTCGGACATCCGTGGGAAATCCGATTACCTACATGAAATCAGTAGAAAATATATGCTTTTTTCCGAACGGGACAAATTCCGCACGTGCGTTTCGAATGCAAGCTAGCGCGTTCGCGCGTAAAAAAACGAATGTTTTCGCTAGTCTCACGAAATTGCAAATCGGAATTCCACATTTATATATGGAAAACGTGTGTATGCAGCCAACCTAATGTAAATACGAAAGTATACAGGGTGCAACATAACTAAGTGATAATACTGTGTATGTGTTCCTTGTAGACTAGAGTTCACTGTGAAAGTAGCAGCGCTGGAAGACCAATTTTTTTTTCACTTTTGTATGGGCAAGGGCCCGAACGTCACGAGTTTCCCCATACAAAAGTGAAAAAAATGTTGGTCTTTCAGCGCTGCTACTTTCACAGTGAACTCTCTACAAGGAACACGCACACACCCTAAAGTACTATCACTTAGTTTTGTTACACCCTGTATATCTGTCTGTCAGTTTGTCTTTTATCTGTTGACGCTAAATTTCATCGCAGTAAATAAACAGACATTTTTGGCGCAACAAAGTCGCTGACAGTGTGTAGTATCGGATAAACATTTTTGACGTCTTATTCTGGATTGCGTTACGGAGTTTTCGATAAACATGCCGCGGGCTGGCTGGGGAGGGCTTAAACAAAATGAAAATGCCCGCTAATCCAAACCTTTTTGTAATCGAAAACAAAATAAAGCTTTTTGTCGCTATTGTATCAACTAGGGCGAAAAAGATTGTGAATATTGAATACTTATACTAGTTGACTTTCGAAGTTTCCTTACACAGTGTTTAGTGTTTACCGCGCGGGATTTACGGGATCCGTAATTTTTTCGGAATAAAAACTATTCTATTTCATTTCCTGACGTTCAAAGTATTTCCATAATATCATAATAAGTACATATTATTATTATATGGGTTCCGCTGATGGGTAACAGAGATAATCATTTTCGCAATTACAATAATAGTAAGGATAGCTTTGAAATATTTTGAAACCTTTTCGGTTGTTGCTTATATGGCGGATTTCGGTACTTACATACTCGTAGGTAAGCAATTACTAGTGGCTTCTCTCTTGAGAAGTTTCATCAACTTTTAAAATAAAGTTGCCCCACGCCGAAATTTTTCTATGTAGGCCTCCGTTAGGGGTTGAAAAACTCACTATATTAACCTACTAATTTCTATAAAGTTCGAAAAATACCTATTCTAATATTAGAGAAGTTGATTCCTAGGTAGATGGGCATGGGGGACCTCACATGTGGGTCCCACCCCGCGGGATGACATAGAAAAGTCTACATGCTTTGATGAGTCTGCGAGACGCGGACAACCACAGGTAGAGTTGCGGTGGGTTAATCGTGCCCGTGACTGTGCCTAGGCGGGGAGTGGAGCACCATGGGGTTTTAGTGGGTAGTTCCTCGGAGAGTCCCACATACACCGGCCGATGTCCCCAGCCTATCGCGACTCGCGTGAGACGTCAAACCCAGCAGACAGATCACAATAATTGACATAATCCGACCAAAAGACGTCTGTTAACTGCCTAGGAATTAATTCCCTCGATGGTACAATTTTATTTTGGAACCAAAAAAGTCTGTGAAAAGATGTCAAAGATCAAAATAATAAAATATTCAGTAAGTGTATATTATCATGACATTTGCGAGGGTCCGGCTCTACAGCAAAGACACAAAATAATAAATTATCCTCCACACAAAATATAAATTAAATAAGCTTCAATTTTAACATTTCTGTAATTCACATTCGTAACATTATTAGGGTCCTCTGAATCAGGGGTTTTCAAACTTTTAAATAACTCCAAATACCTTTCGTTCGAGGGAATTCTAATTGTGTTCTAGCGGACAGAACTTGCTAAGTAGTAGGTATAGGTAGGTACGAGTAAATTCAATAGGTTAACGATCAAAAGGATGAAAAGGAAAAAAATAGAAGTAATAATTGCACCATTAAAAAAAATTCCATACTTATATAATTATTAATGCGAAAATGTTTCTATCTCTCTGTTTGTCTGTACCTCTTCACGCCCAAACCGTTGAACAGTTTTTGCAAACTGAAAAATCAGTTTAGCGGTAAAGAGACACTTTGGGTCCCGGGAAAGGATACATTTTATCCCAGAAATTGGAAATGTACGGTTCCCGTACGTTAAACGACTTTTTGCGTATAGTTCTTGCAATCTAAGAGTGCGCGTCGCCTTTATTTGTAGTTGGAAATGTGACGCGTGTATAGAAATGGTCACTCACACAACTAAGGGCGACGCGCACTCTGATTGCAAGAACTATAACGGAGTTTTACGGTGAGGAAACCACGTGAACCTTGTTATTCACTTTGGATATTCTTGCTATTAAGGGCCAAAACTTTACGCGTAAGTACTTATATTATATAAATATGCGGAAAGTTTTACCTTTAAAAATACATTTCTAAATTGAGTTATTAAATTGTATGTATTTAAACCCCCAAGAAAAACAGAGGGGTGGAGAAGGTTTAATCTGACTGTTTCTTCGTAAGAATTTTCAGTGAAATAACACAATTTTTGACCTTTTTTTGCTCTATAACGGTACGGAACCGTTCGTGTGTGAATCTACTCGCACGAATCCGATTTTTTACAAATAAGCCTAAACATGTAGAGACACAGATACAGATATAGAATAGTTAAGTTAGGTCTATACAAAATCTTAACAATTTTAGTTTTTCATCGGGTAGCTAATAGCTATCATTTTCACCATATTTTGGCATTGGGTATGCTATTTTCGAATTCTACCCAAGCCCAATTATTCTGTCAACTAGAAAAACACACTGTACAACATATAACACAAACACAAATAAATAACCCTGTATAACCGGGACACAACTGTTGCTCCAATCAGGTGCTCGAAATATTTTTCCAGGGCCCATCGCCGCGTTAATTCGCAAAGTCAACGGTTCAAACACAGAAGTTATTTAATTAACCTAATTAATTTTAAGAATGCTTTTGAGAAGTAATTAAAGGTGTTTATTATATGTTGATATTCAATTAAAATTCCTACAATTTCAAAGTTTAATATAACGTTGATAAGTATTTGAAGTAAACGCAAGTTTAAAAGACATAGACTGTACCTACACAGTTTTATTAAAAAAGTCAATTTTTTTCAATTATTAAAATTGAAAAAAGAAAACGCTTGTTTCTAAGACATCGGTACCTACACTGTATTAGTTTTTTAAATATATTTTTCATATTATACCACTTTAAAACCTCCACAATTTTTTCCACTTCTCACACAACTTGCTCCCACACGAACTTCACACACATTGTTTAGGCGGGCGATGTTTGTATGGCGTTTGGGCGGGCGGCCTCGCCGGTTACCGAGCCGACACTGAGCTAGCTTCCTCTACTTATATCGATCATATATTTTTCTAACGTCTTTTTCCTTATATTTTATTTTATGGTGATTAAAAAAGGTTTCCTTGATTGCGAATCGGGAATATTGGATGGTATAAGGACAAGAACTCTTTTGAAGCGGAACTACATTCTACTTTATTAAAAATAGTTGACTGGCTTAAAAATAATAATTTAAAATTAAATATAACAAAAACTCAACTAATCCAATTTCAAAATTACAAAAGTAAAAAAACAAATTTGAATATACAATATGATAAGTAATACAAACATTTTAGAAGTCAACTCTTGACTTCTAAAATTTTTGGGTTTCATGCTCGACAAGAACTGTAACTGGAAGATCCACATCGAACATGTGTGTAGACATAAACCAATTTGAAATGACGCGCCCCTCCCTCGTATTCACAGTACAAAAATTTTCCATTTATATGAATTTTGAAGTGGTGGGGCGCGTCATTTCAAATTGGTTTATGTCTAATAGACTTGATCGATTTGTTTATGCCTTGCGTAGATTGTGACAAACAGCAGGTAGTGAGGCAGCCCTTACCGCATACCATGGCTAAGTATCCTCGGTCCTTTCTTACGGCTTGTTGTTGTGGGGTAATTCAGTGAATATCGAAAAAGCATTCCGTGTTAAAAAAAATGTGTCCGAGCTATTTGTGGCTCCTGGTATATTTTGGAAAGTTGCAGACCACTATATAAGAAGCTGCGCTTGTTACCGCTAGCCTGTATGTATATTCGAGAGCTCTGTATGTTCGTTAGGTTGCATCCAGAATACTTTAAACTCAGTTCAGATGAGGGTCGGAGAAATGAGAGATATAAATTCAAACTTTATCATCCTCGGTGTAATTTGAATGTTTACAGCGATAACGCATACATACAGGCTATACAGATATTTAATAATATACCCAAACAATTTAAGGAACTATCCTCGAATAATAAATTTAAAAAAATGAATTGACATCTTGGCTTATGGAAAATGACTTAAATGAATTCATGCTACATAGTAAAAAATGGTACTAAACGAATAATGAAGTATTTTTAGGCTTAATTTTAATTTATTTTATTTTTGACACAATAATATGTATATTTTGTATTAATGAAATTTGACGTAATTTAATTTTAAACTTTTGACTAAGTACTTTATTTTGATTAATTATTATGTGTGACCATAAAGTTAATATACCTAGCGGAATAGAGAAACAAAGGCCTGAGTAAGCGAGATGCCACTATCAGTAACCCCGCGTGGTAAAAAGAGACGTGTGATACATGACAGCAGCACTCTTTTTTTGACGTCCAGTCGGCACGTGCCGCACGTTGTCAATATAATCTCATAGAATTCATGTTCAATCATGCTTGTGTAAGTGTATACGTACACATATTTTTCACACAGATGAAAACCAATTTTGGTTACGTTTGACAGCTCGAGATTGTTGCTCTATTCCGATAGGTATATTAACTTTATGTGTGTGACATTAGTTATTATTAATGATGTGTATTTTGACTCGTGACATTTTATTATTAAGTATCTATAAATTATTGTTATGGTGTATTATTATGATTTCTTTTAATTATATACTATTATTGCCTCATTATTTAAAAAATACACTTTTTGTTAATTTCATATTTTATAGATATTATTAATTAGGACTTAATTTTATATTGCACACCGTTTTAATATGGTATAATGAAAGATTCAATTGTATAATAATTAAGACCAAACTGTACTTCATTCTGGCAATAAATGAAATATGAATTATTTTTTTAAGTTTCGATAGTAGCTGTGTACAATTTAAAGTTAAAGTTTAAAAAAAAATTAGAATATATTATACATAATAAAATGAATGAAAGTTTTGTTAGTCTTGCCAAAACTCGAGATCAGCTGAACCTATTTGTCTAATTTCAGTCTACAGTCTTAAAAATTTCAAACTTAAAAAAAAAGTTTAAAATATTTGGATGAAAGTGATACGAAGTTCTAACGTACGAATAAGAAGAATATGAGTAAGCTTATTAAAAACGGTAGACTATTTATTTAATTTTCTGAAGTTTGTTTACCACGCGGGAATATTATATTTTTCCTGGATAACAATTATTTCTCCACACATTCTCCATCTTCTTTACAATATTTTATTTAATCCAAAATCTCCCACTTACCTCAAACAAAACTTTACCTTTCTTGGACACAAACATCCTACACTTCGCTCTGCTAATAAACTAACTCTTGCCTTCCCTTCTCACAACACTAACTTCTATGACTCTTCCTTCACCGTCTCTGCTATCCGTCTGTGGAATGCTCTACCCGAAAGCATACAAAATTCCAAATCTATAAATACTTTCAAGAAAAAACTTAAGCAACACTACTTAGATCTATCTGCGAACTCTTACAACTCTGAATTCTTTTATTTTCTTCTTCGTATCATTATATGTTTGTTTTGTTTATTAATATAAATTGTATCCATTATATTTATTTATCTTATTATAAATTATATATTATTGTATCTCATTTTATCATTTCGTTATTTGTTATCTTTGTTTTTAATTAATATTTTCTGTTATTTGTTTTGTTAATTAAGTTTATGGTTGCCTGGAAGAAACTGCTTCCAGCAGTAAGGCCGCCATTTCAAACTGTTTTCATTCTTTGTAACTTTTGTAAACTGACTTTTTTAATTAGCGGTTTGAATAATGAGTTTTTTATTTATTTATTTATTTTATTTCCTTTCCCGGGACTGTGGTTGTAAGATTACGAGTTTGTATCCCTGTAGGATTATAACAATTCATGTCGCTGTCTTTCCTCTCAAAAACTTTTCCTATGTATAATGCGGCTTCTGTATGTTGGCTCGTGTTGAACGAACATTGAACGTGTAGCCGGGCATATTGGTCTACGATTACAAACCTATGGCTATGATCGACGCTTGTGCTTGCAGCTATAACAGCCTCGCAATTAGTAGCGGCGTTAAGAGAGAGGGTGACCCAGGGCACCAGATAAAAAGGGGCGCTGAGTACAAACAAAAGGGGCGCCGCCTATTTTCAGCACTGCCAGCACCCTGGGCGCCGAAGAAATCTCACCCAGGGCGCGGTAGTGGTAAAACCGGCACTGCTCGCAATCGTGGTGGCAATCATGGCTATCCAACGATGATTAGCTATGTCCACACTATGCGCTTTCGTCTTCAATTTTCGAGATCTTCTTTCATTCAACTTTCGTATTGGCGCAATTCAATAATTGAATGCATCAACCATCAACGAACGCAACGCCAACATTGTCATTTTATTTGTTTCTTGGATACGGTCAGAGGGCATGCGTCGCGGGCATGCCTCACGTTCGCTGTTGACTGCGATATAACACATGCCCTTGACGAACAGAAAAAGGTACAGTGTGGACAAAGCTATTAAGACTGGAACAGAAATATTTGTTTACTATAAGCCCAAACCATGTTATCATGTTAACTGTACAACGTACAAGAAATTAGTCAAATGAAATTGGATAGATTTTACAGCGAAATAGCAATTTGGATCATTTACCTAATGTTTCTCGGCTCTCGAAACTATCGAATACAAGTTGTCTAAGTACCCAGGTCATGAAGTACCAGAGGAAGCAATAATAGTAATTTCCTAACGTATTAACTCACCCAGGTAAAGTGCTGAAACGGAGTATTTTATTTTAGGTGGTATAGATCTCAGGTATCTACACCTACACCAGAAATAAAATACTGTTTCAACACTTTATAACTTTATATTAAAACGATGTACATTCTAAATCCAAAATAATCTATACTTATAATATTATAATTGGGAAGAGTTTGCTTGTTTGTTTGTTTGTTTGTATGTTTGAACGCGCTAATCTCAGGAATTACTGGTTCGATATGAAAAATTATTTTACTGTTGGATATCCCATTTATCGAGGAAGGCTATAGGCTATATTTTATCACACTTAGACTAATAAGAGCGAAGAAATAGAGGAAAATGTGGAAAAAGGGTTTCAATTATATGAAAGGGCTTATTCAAACGCGCTAATCTCAGGAACTACTGGCCCGATTTGAAAATTTTTTTCAGTGTTAGATAGCCTATTTATCGAGGAAGGCTATAGGCCATATTTTATTACGCTAAAACTAATTAGAGCGAAGAAATAGAGAAAAATGTGGAAAAAACGGGGGAAATTATATGAAATTGCTTATTATCTAAGAACTACTGGAGCAATTTTTATGTTATTTGGCAAACATGAAGAATAGACCACGTGAAGGGACATAGGCCATTTTTTGCGGAAAAATGTACGGTTGCGTGAAATTCCTAAATTACGCAAGCGAAGCCGCGCGGAACATCTTTATATAATAAAATCGAAGGAAAGTCAATTCTGTACATTGAATATTTTTGTACAATAAATAATATTTGGGATGTGATCTACTATGCTAACGCGGACGAAGTCGCGGGCGACTGTTAGGAAGTATTGTTATAAAGCGAAAGTGCTTCTGGCTGTCTTACCTTTTCACTCTTGCACACGGGCCACCAGCCACAACCACAATACGCCGCTACCAGCATAATGTTATTTCCTGTAGTTTTCTGAATACATTTTAATATGGACTCGCCGGCCGCTGCACACGGTTGACGCCGCGCCGGTGAACCCTACGTTTGTGCCTTGTCTTGCTTCTTGTGGCGGCGTTTGTGGCTGTCGCGTGTGGCCCGTGTGCGGCGAAACGTCAAAGCAATTATAGTGATATTTGGTATGCACGTACTTGAAGTCCCATGAAAGGACATAGGACAGTTTTTGTTCCGAAAAAACAAACGAAAAGACGGTTGGAGAGTAGTGTTTTGTGTCGAACTCGACTCGAACTCGACTCGAACACGGTTGTCTGTAAAGGCGGTTTACTGACGATAGTTGAACGTGACAACGTCATAGTCTTAAATGGAACGCCTCAGAGCGAGGTAACGCCGTATATTGCGTCATGTTTTTTCGTGCGCGCAGCCCATATCGAATTATAAGACGTTGTCACGTCAAAATGTACGGTCCCCGCTCGATAACCTAGTTTTGACGCAACGGACATTGCGGGCGTCACCTAGTTACTTACATATTATATTTATAACGCGAAAGAGCGTCTGCTGTCTTACCTATCTTAACCCATTCGCTGCGGCGGACGCCCATCGGCGTCTTTAGACGTCACATTCAGATGCGGCATACGCCCATCGGCGTCTTTTTTAGTAGCTTATATTTTGGCTAAAACAAATTATAAAAGTTTATACGTGCAATATATGCTCAAATTTTGAAAATACAATAACGTAATGCACGCCGTTTCAATAAATTCAACTTTCTGCAAAATGTCCAATTCCTTTTTAGATGCGGAAGACGCCTAAAGGCGTTTTCCAGCTATTGACAACCTTTGGTTTTAATAAATTTTTCTTCAACTTTTCAGCCAACTGTAATACCATAAACATCTATAATAATATTATTATCTACATTCTAATTCAGATTGCTTCAAACAACGCGCGTGAAGCAGGTTTTATGTATGTGGTGCCCGGGCTTGTGTTGCCATGTTATTCAAATTACCCCAAAATCAATTAAATAAATATAATTATTTAATTGATTTTGGGGTAAGTACAGAGGCGGCGCAAGGCGTAGGCGACGTGGGCGACCGCCCACGGCCTCGCGCTCTAAGGGGCCTCGCGCCCCTAGGACCGAGAGGTTTTTTTAAGAATTTATGAGTTTGGATACCCAAATATTCATAAATAAAAGTATCAAAAATTATTTCTCTCAACAAATCAGTCCTCTTGCGTCATCCATCAGGGGCCTCGCAAAATATATTTTAGGGGGCCTCGCAAGATATAATCTTGCCCACATCAAATTTAGGTCTTGCCCCGCCACTGGGTAAGTATATAAAAATTTTCTACCGTGGGAGAGCCATGCTTCGGCACGAATGGGCCGGCTCGACCGGAGAGATACCACGGGCTCACAGAAAACCGGCGTGAAACAGCGCTTGCGCTGTGTTTCGCCTAGTGAGTGAGTTTACCGGAGGCCCAATCCCCTACCCTTTTCCCTTCCCTACCCTCCCTTATTTCCTTCCCTACCCTCCCCTATTTCCTTCCCTACCCTCCCCTATTCTCTTCTCTACCCTCCCCTACCCTATTACCCCATTCCCTCGTAAAAGGCCGGCAACGCACCTGCATCTCTTCTGATGCTGCGAGTGTCCATGGGCAACGGAAGTTGCTTTCCATCAGGTGACCCGTTTGCTCGTTTGCCCACTTTCTTCATTAAAAAAAAGTTATTATTAGACATCGGATTATATGCATTTGCATAATATGCAGATGCATATTATAATGACACTTTTTAGGCGTTAGTGCATATTTTGGCAATTTTTCGTTGATAGTGCATATTACAGTCATATTATGCCCTCGTAGTCTTCAAACTAGCTATCATAATACACACAGAGGTCAAGAAATAGAGGCACGATGGACCAAAATATTTCAAATATGTGGCCCCATTCCTATTTAAAGAGTTCCGCGATACACCCGATACCTGTACGCAGCCTTAGTGCTTGAATGGCTCACCGACCAAACCCCCCATTCAAGCACTAAGGCAGCGTGTAGGTACAATATAATATTTCTAGAAACCAATTTTTTTTACACATTGGAAAAAAAATTGAACATTACAACATTAAAAAAATAATAATAAAGTAGGTAATGAACTTCCATGGGATATGGGCAATAATATATTTTTTTTAACTGTTAATTTTTTCTTTTCTTTTCTTTAACTGTTAATACTCTTTAAATTTGCTTGATAATAATTAAAAAAAAAAATGTTCTAGGGAACCCGGAGAAATTAAATTAAACCTAGAATACTGCAAGCGTTAATGCTTATCATCAGCTGGTATGCGATATGCTCGTCGCGACATTTTAATAAAAAAAAAATTAAATAAAAAATATATGGCAACTACGAAAAATTCGAGTAACGAAACGCATTCGTGAGTAACGTGTCGTTACTCGGTACTAGATGGCGTACCCGTTACTCAGTACCGAAATACATACGGTTTGCTACAGCTCTACTAAGTATAATTTAGTACACACAGGTACAATCCCATTTGTATATCCCATGTATATCCCATTACCCAAATCAAAATAAAACAATTTTGATTTTGATTTTTTTTGATTTTAACAAAGTTGTAACAAAAAAAATTATATATGTAGGTAAGTAAATAATAAAATTATCTCTAAATTAATTAATATGATGATGTTATACGATATGTTTATAAAAGATAGAAACAAAAAAATATGCATAATATATATTCCCTACTATCTCAAATCTCCAAAAAAAATATCATAATGTTATCATAGTTTATTTTCAGGTTACTTATTAAAAATATTCTTGAAAATATGCATAATACGCTTACGGAAATTACGAAAAGGTTTGCCACCCCTGTTATTAATTTGTTATTAATTTATACTGATAATTTTGCTATTATTATCACTAAAAACTAAAATATATGAGATGTTAGTCGAAAAGGGGCATAATTTATTTAATTAATACAATTTACTTACCATTTCTCGCCATATTCAACCAATTTTCACCATATAACAATTGAAGGCCAATAACTGCACACAAATAATAATTTATGCCGTAAGATTAATTTTTACGCCAAATACGCTCTTGAACACACCACACGTTTGACGTAACTGAAGATTTTCCAATGAATTTAACGTAATAATGATTAATTTCTTATTAGTGTGCTGAAAACGCCGATCGGCGTCTTATTGTTACCCTTTGAGGTGCGGAAGACGCCCATCGGCGTCACGACGAAAATCGTCCCCGCACCTGGGTAATAAGTGTAGTTTTTATTGCCGCATGGAATGGGTTAAACCTATCAAGCCCCATAAGAGCACCGCTAATCGCGACAACAACAGAATAACAATAGATTTCCAAGAATCCGTGATGGAAGGATTAAAGTGTTAAAGCGCGATTCTGATGATATTTGGTATGCACGTACTTGCAGTCACAGGAAAGGAATAATATGACAGTTTTTGTTGCGGAAAAATGTACGGTTTCAGCGCGATAAACGAATTTCGACGCAACGGAGTTGGGAGCATCTACAGGGCGACCGCACACGACTACGAGGTTTTTTAAAGGATTTACAGGTTTTAATACCTACTCAAATATTTTTATAAAAGTTTGAGTATCAAAAATTTCTTTCTCTCAACAACCATCAGGGGGCCTCGCAAGAGGATGATGGGCATTTTGGTAAGTATAATATAGACTATATTCCCCTGCGGAGGGGTCCTTGCAAGCCAAACAAGAGAACTAAACTCAAAGCTTACTTTACTTTATAAAAGGTAATAATAATAATAATAGAAAATTTAAAAAAATTTGATGTTAGAATACTTACATGTTAGAATTGCTATTTTAATACTTACATGTTAGAATTGCTATTTTGTTTTGTTTAGTTTATTAGTTTTCTTCTACATTAGAAAATATAATATTATGTGTAAGTAATGTTAACCAAAAATTTGTTAATTGGCAAGGAATAAAAGGCTTTTTATTTATTTTTATTTTATTATAATATAGTCTCAATCAAGATAAATTGTACACCATTAGATAGCTCTTAGTGAGTAGGTAAAAAAGTTATTGGCGAACATATTATTTTGTCCATTAAGAAATAAAGCCAGGCTCACACAATATTGTCCTGCACGTTTTATTGCAGTATACGTCTTAACGAATAAATAGTGGCACATACAATTATCAATTTATGCGTCAGCTTTACATGATATTCATACAACAAAATGCTGCATTAGAGGTTAGTACAGTTTGCATGTGTCATATCAGGCGGGAGCAAAATCAAATACTAATAAAGTTTTTTCTCTTTATTTTTTACAGAAAATCATGCACAGCACATCAGACAATATTGTATAAATTTCATCAGTTATAGGTCCACTTGCACCAGTCTGGATTAAAGTTAATCGTCGATTAAATTTCGTAGTCTTTCTCCTTATTTAAAAAAGAGAACGAATGTTTTTAAACGATTAACAATATCAGCTGTAGGCGCTAGTGGGTTACGTTTTGGCCTTTTCTTGTTAGAATCCCTGTTTGTAACTAGATAGGTTCCCATTTTTACCCTTTGGGTACGGAACAAAATTGTCAGTAAGAAATATACATCGAAGGTAAAATATTAGCGTACAGGCAAGCAGCCATGCCAGAGTGAAATAGTGATTTTTCAAGATGTTTCAAATGCGCTTTAAGTTACATATAAAATATCTTGTTTTACGAATAAAATATGTTGCTGACTGAAAATAATAAGAAATTTTCAAGATATTCTTACAAGAAAAGGCGATTATGAAACTTATAGATTTTGAAGTTGTAACATTAAGAAGTAAATTAGTAAATCATTTTATTTAAACAAAAACCAGTTTCTTTCAATCAAATGCTATACATAATAAAATGCTTTTTTAGTAGTTATAAAGAAAAATATTACTTCTGGACTTTGAAATATTAACTTTACTACAAATTTTCTTGTTTAAATTGATCAACAAAAACAATTTTGGGTCCCAATCAACAATTTTGAACACTTTGGTTTCGCACTCACATAGATCAAAAGATCTATAAATCATCAAAAGATCTTAATTTAGACCACACAGATATCAAAAGATCTTAATTTAGACCAATACATTTTTTGGCTAACTAAGGACAGACTCAAAAAGAATAAACTATGGGATATAGGTCAAGATGGGGCACCTTAGGTTCTGATCATAATAAACGCATGACATGATGGCTAGATAATTATGATCTAGCCATCATGTCATGATCAAAAATTATAATTTTTGATCTGAATCTTAGCTAACCCAATTTCCATAAACCTCATTTTTTCGTTTATATTCATGCCTTCAAGACAAAAATAAACACAGTACCTATGCATCCATATTCTTTCTTCAAATTATATTATTTAAGGGATACATTTTTACAGTTGTTGAAAAACAATAAAGGGAGATGCAACAAAGCGCATTTCCGTTTGACGAGTGAGACAGAAGATGTGTCGACTCTCGATTCGAGACGTCAGTGCGCTAACAGCGTAAAAAATAAATTAAATATTAAATAATACAATAAATACTTATTGATAGAATATTGTAGATAATCAGGGTTACTATGGACACATTGTAAGTCTAGATAAATTATCTAGAATTCTAGACTAACCTTGTGTCCAAATTTACCCTGATTACCGGTTCTTCTCGGCGGGGTAGTTCCCGAACCGGTGGTAGGCAACGTAGCTTCTTCGTTCGACTTTCAAAAAGAGTATCATGATACCTATTTTGAATAAAAATATATTTTATTTATTTATTTTTATTTACCGTCCCGATTGACGCGGCAAGCTACCGCTAACAAAAATTCAAATAAAATTCCACCTTATGACATAGGCTATAGGTTTCAATTTGCTCTACGCCACTACAAAGCAACGGCCACATGGGTCGCTAGAAAATTAAACCTATAGCCATGTCATAAACTCATAAGGTAGCATTTTATTTGAATTGAAGGATTTTATTTTATTTGCTTGCGGTTAAGATAGGAAAAAATCACCTTTAGAGCGTTTCTCAAAAAATTTGTACCATTTTTTTAGAAAATATGATAAAATAAAAATTCGTTTAAATATTACTGATTGTTTTGTTTTAAGATATGGGTAAATATCTATAAAATTTGAAATAGGTGTTGTTTTCAGATATAAAATGTTTAAAAATAGCAAAATCTATTATTGACTATTGTACTTTTATTTTATTGTATTATACTATTTCCTATTTTGTTATCTTTACTAGATTATGTAAATTCAATGTTAAATTGTGTTATTAGAAATTTTATTTGATTAAATGGGATAGAAAAACAAAATTTAATTTGTTTTTTAAATATACGTTACCACTCAAAAGTAACAAAAAAGGAAGTAACAAAAAAGTTAAATAAAGTTTTCAACTTGTAATACGCATACAACTAATTAACTAATACTCGTTTATGATTTGACTTACGAAATCAAAATTGGGAGCTTTAATAGATCTAAAGGCGAAATAATAAAAATATTAGAGCTTACCTGCGTTTCTAGGGTAACAAAGACTGGAATTTTTTTGGACCACTACGCTAATAGACAACCTTCTGTTCGCGCACGTGGAACGTAAGAGAAATATCAAAACGAAAATAAGATGGATACCGAGCTTAACAATTTTGCCACTATACTAAAACATATTTATACCAAAATAGACTCCAAAATTTTAAAAAATATGGCCACAAAAAAGGAATTTCAAAAAGGAACTTTTTCCGCGATACAATAAAAACATTATTTATTAAATAAATTTGTTCTAATACGACCAAATATTCTTTTCAAATGATTTATAGTCTTGCAGCCCTAAATAAATATATAAGTTGTTTCAAAAATTTCCGCAAGGCCTTACAAATACAATCAATTGTTTGGGAAGGTATGAAATTGGGACACTTCACTTTTCATACAACTAGATTAGACCGATTTTCAAAATATTTTTATAGTGAATAGTTTATGAATATAATTCTTATTTGTAAATGTTTTTAGTGAATTTATTTAACTTACTACGTTTACAATTTAATAGAAATGGGTAATGGTCTATATTATTTATAGAAAAACACATTTCAAAATGTGGGACAATGATT
This sequence comes from Polyommatus icarus, assembly GCA_937595015.1. Lineage (NCBI taxonomy): Eukaryota > Metazoa > Arthropoda > Insecta > Lepidoptera > Lycaenidae > Polyommatus > Polyommatus icarus. The sequence continues at coordinate 15,219,441 of OW569333.1, read as the reverse complement.
TAGATAGAAAGTACATTTTTTTTTTGAGAAATGCTCTTTAAGGTCACCAAACACTGGCCACATGCGAAAGCTACAAACGCCGCTAGAAAAACAATAGCGTTTGTCGAGTCCATATAAAACGTTCATGTAAACTACAAGAAGACTGTAGCGACAACTTGTGGTTGTAGCCCGTATAAATTAACAAAATATTATAGTTCTTACTACTATTACGTAATAAATTATGTTCATTGTTAATGTATTATACAGACCCTAATAAAAATAAACATGTTTATGTGTTGTTATCCTTGTCTGTCAATCGACATTTCTAATACATCAGGCAAAGACAGCATATAAGTGCAAATGTTTTATTAGTAACGGAGATAGAATATAGCAGAAGAGCCTACACCACTGAGATCTTTAGAATAATCATAGCTCTTACACTATTGACATATAACAATAAATGTATACACACGGCAAGAAAACTAGGTAATTCATAAACAGAACTTTTTAAAATGTTCATTCTTATTACAGTTATTGTTTTTTTTTCTACAGCCTGGTTTCAGAACATGCAAAAATTCAGCCATTCGCTATTTGTCTTTTTCACTCGCGCATGAATATTTAGTTATATCGACAGTACATATACATGGCTAGAGCGAGATAGCTATATTTCCACGTATGAATGAAAAAGTCGTCGATAGACCAATGGCGGATTTTCTACGAGTTCGACGACCGTTCTATAGAATGGTTTATAACTTATACGTTATAACTTATAATGTAAAGAGCTTAAATCTAAAGACGTTAATCACAGAAAGCAAATATATTATGATGTTTACAAAATAAGATAATTAAATAACTTAATAATAATAATAAAATTAGTATATTTAACCTGATATGTTGACTTTTTTATTATTCGAGTTTAAACATAAAACTAAAGAAACTTTGAAACAACATGAAAATCAACAAAGTATTAAGTTTTTGACATTTTTAATATAAGGTTTTTAGTTCAGTTTCGATGTAAAAGATGTAAACATAATACGGAACCCTAAAAACGTTAGTTTTTTTGACGATAATACCTGAATTTTATTTTCTATTTTTAAGTGATGTAAATTAAGACTAGATTAATCCAAAAACTATATTTTAGTACTTACACTGTATTATTTCGATATATTATGTTGAAGAAGGAAGAAAATATGTATTTACAAAGAAAATATAATTTAAAAATTTGTTCATTTTATACTGAATCCAAAATGGAGTAATTTTTGACTAGAAATACTATGAATACGCAGTTTTGTTGTATAGTAGTCTGTAGTAGTACAATTATTACTATTGTAGTAAGTAATATTTTGGCAAGATATGTAGTAGGCAGACCGCATAACTTTTGTATACTTATCCAGAATTAGGTAAAAAACGTTTCTTTAATAAAGAAGTAAAACGTAAGAAAACTTCCTATCCTTGTCCTATTTAAGTAATGAGAGAGGGACGAATATGACACGAATTTACGTTTTAGTCAGTCTACTTTTTGGTACATAATACTTACTCTATCCTTTTCTTACGTATGTTACGCAAAGGACGCGTATTATAATTTATAAATCACACGCTTATTGTTCTAAGTCTCTATTGGCCGAGTACTTAAACACCACTTAAATTAAGAGGCACTTAAATATTATCTACAAAAATCTTTCAGCATTGTCAAGGAAACATGGATGCGAAGTAACTGTCACTAAAATGACACCACCAACAAATTATACTTAGATAAATTGACAGGATATCGTGAAATATGAAACCTTGCAAGATGCCAGCATCCTGATTTCGACACGTGCCAAAATAAAATTGAAAGAATGCAAATCACTTTGCAATAATTATTTCAGCCTTATTTCTGATTTTGGCTACACGCCATTATCCTTGTAGTATTGGGTCACAATTACCTTTAAATGCCCTTATTTAAGTAAAGTTTAATTACTCAGCCTTATAAGGCAAAAAGAGACGAGTCAACATTGCAAATACGACCTTAATTTCATAGTGATATGGTACAGTTTCGTACAGACGTTGTTCGGTACCTCGTCCGAGGGAAGTAGCCATCAGTTGCCGTTTTCTGGTGACGTCATCTGAGTGTAGGCTGACTGAATGCTCTCACAGACAAATCTGTATTGGTTCTGAAAACACATAAAAAGTATAGGTTGAATATTAACTAATCAGCATTCCATTGTCAGGGGTCTACACAGACGGACCGCATTTCAACTGCAATCCAACCGCAAATTGCAGTTCAAGTGTGGTTTGAATGCAGTTGGCGCGCTAGCGACCTCCGCCAGTATCAGCGTACTAGTAGTGATATATGTCATATGTCATGGACATACCTGTGTCTGGACGCACATGGGACGCTGCGAGCGCATAGCACGCACTAGATCCAGCGGGTACAGCGGCTGCCGGCGCGCTAGCAGCTGCAGAGCGACCTCTGCCAGTATCAGCGTACTAGTAGTGATATATGTCATATGTCATGGACATACCTGTGTCTGGACGCACATGGGACGCTGCGAGCGCATAGCACGCACTAGATCCAGCGGGTACAGCGGCTGCCAGCGCGCTAGCAGCTGCAGAGCGACCTCTGCCAGTATCAGCGCCCCCGTACGGCCCACGCCGGCGGAACAGTGGACTATCATGGGTGGATCCAACGTGTGGGAGTCTTCGCCGTCTAATTCTTCGACGACTGTTGGTACTACTGAAAAATTAAAAAAAAAATGTTAAAGTTACACGCGAACAATATGTATGCTGGAGAACAAGTCATTCTATTTATCTATCTACCTCTGTTAGAGAAAGAAGATACCGTTTTTATTGTAATTGTAAACAAATCTGTCTATGGCTTTATTATTACCAAAAAACGCATAAATTGTGCAAAGTAAGACTGTTATTTCGCATAAATATAATATGGTATATGCAGCGCCATCTGTGTTGTATCGATTTAAGCTCGTTTAGGTTTCTTCAGCGCAGCGCCACAAAGAAGATTATTGTAGATAGCTGACTACAAGTTATTGTACTATCAGAGAAGTTGATTCCTATGCATATCGGGGACCTAAGTAGTTTGGTTGCATTACGTCAAACCCAGCCGACAGATCACAATTCTGTGGCCCTAGTGAAAATGGGTACAAGTCCGATTTTGTCGAAAATGAGTTTATTATACCAAAATGATGAGAAATAAATGCTCTATCGATTGGTGTAAACGGATCTAGTATATCTTTAAAAACAACAAAGTTTCTTGGTGTATATGGGTCTAACTAACACAAAAAAAAAAAAACTACAAAAGTTGGATCCAAGTACACCTGTATTGTTTTAAACTGAAAAATAAATAAAATATTTAGTGTTTTTTAATCTCAATTAACATAAACTACCTTCCTTTTTATAAAATTGGTGATTACCAATACAACAAGAGTTGGCCCTTAAAAACGACTTAGTGAGTAATGATGTTACTGGACATCAATCTGTTTTCACCAAAATAAATGACAAAAGTCTAGTATAACTCAGTTTAGATCAGTATTCACAATACGCTATCCTACGAATGGTATTCATTTTACGTGTAAAATGATATAAATCGTCGATGCGGGGGACTGGTCCACACCGGGAGTGTGGAGGGCACATTGCGAATGCGCCTGCGCCAGCGTGACAACTTTTATTAGATTTCTACTTTTTTGGTAGATTTGAGGCGAATTGAACTGCGATTTAGTAGTATAAAATCATTTAGTACATTTCGGTAGAAAATCGGTATTATGGAACAGTCTTACATGATACTTAACCCAAAATGCAAGTATCAAGGCCAAAAAAAAAACCTCTTGGTCCCTACAGAACTCTAAGTCTTTCAGGGGATTTCTCGTAGCTAATACAGTGCTATACCGGTTAGTTGGGGAGGGGAAGAGGGGATTTCGGGATTAGCTCGAGCGCGTCAAATTAAGCTTGTATAGGCTTTCGACATATGTCTAGTTATCATGGTATAGAAATCAGATTTCTCACGTGGTGGGTTAATTTTTTTAATATTCAAATGTCATCGGATCTGTCAGATTAAGATAGGAAATGTTTAGTATACCCCAAAGAAGCTTCCATATAAAGCACTGACGATTCAAAGGTCAGGTAAGCCTGTAGGGACATTCTAAAATAAAAAATAAAAAATAAAGATTCATATTTTCCGAACTAATCTTTGCAGATATTTTATTTTACACTAAACTAAATAAAATATGCAATAAACTTTATCAATATGAAAACTCTTTTGACAGTCAGTGTAATTTACTTAAGTTACAATAGCCAAGTATGACTGTTGTAACGTGCTACTAAGGAGATTGTTACTTAACTATGTTATCTGTTAATTATTTTTTAAAAAATAAAAAAATATATATTAATTTTGTATTCTTTTCGTTGTATTTTTGTTAAAATCATGGATATAAGTTGCACAAAGTAGTTCATATAAGTCTAGATATACCACACGTCACGAATAAAATCAGTGTGAAAAAGACGCTAAGTTATATTTTTTTCATAATTTAGACTTTTTTTTAGTCGAATTAAAGTACACAGTCAAACACATACTTTTTATTAAGTGAACCATTAAATATTTCTTTTAATTACTTACTTATCATAAAAGTTATTCCAAATGCGTATTCCTTTTCACATAACAGAATTTACAATTTACTTATGTGAATGTTATGTGTGGGTACAAGTTATTTAATACCCTTGAGGAATTTATTTTTTCGTGGGTACAAGTCATTATCTTGAAAAATATTAAATTTACATAAAAAACAACTTAATAATAATAAAGAACATACTCTGTTTACCAATAAAAATATCACATGTATTATTTAGCTAGCAGTTTAAAGAAGCTACACGAGGACAAACATGAAATTTCTGTGCGCTAAATGTTTTTTGCCTTTCCTGTAAAGTTGTAATTTTAGACTTAAACCCCTTTTCACTAGGGCCACAGAATTAACATTGAATTGACATATTCGACCAAATAACTCTGAGTTGACTCTGAGTCTGTCAATTGCATAGGAATCAAATTCCTCGATGGTACGTTACTGGTATTGTATACTCGCGTTGCCCGTTTCGTTGAGTGATCTTAAGCTCCTATACAATCAACGTACCTGCACTCGATCGATGCCGCAGCTCCGCACACTCGCGAGTGAACTGTATGAAGTCGCGCGTGTCCTCCGGTACGCCGTGGTCCGGCCACGCGGTGTATTGCAGCTGCGTTATACTACGACTGCCTCCGTCGCTGTCCTATAATACATACATAAAAATGAATAGATACACAATAAACTCCCTTTATTGAGTGTAAAAATCGGCCAAGTGCGAGTAGGACTCGCGCGCGTAGGGTTCCGTACCGTTATAGAGCAAAAATAGGCCAAAAATGGTGTTTTTTGTATGGGAGCCTCCCTTAAATTCGTATTTTATTAATTTTTTTTAATATATATATATTTTTTTTACTAAACAAGGGGGCAAACTAGCATACGGGTCACCTGATGGTAGGCAACTACCGTCGCCCATGGACACTTGCAACATCAGAAGAGCTGCAGGTGCGTTGCCGGCCTTTTAAGAGGGAATACGCTCGCGAATATTATTAATAATTATTAAAGTAGACATACAATAAAGGCCTTCGTGAAAATATTATGTGCCTACCTGTTGCCAATACTGATATAGAGCAAAAAATGCCGAAAAAATCACGTTAGTTGTATGGGAACCACCCTTAAATATTACTTTTATTTTGTTTTTAGTATTTGTTGTTATAGCGGCAACCGAAATACATAATCTGTGAAAATTTCAGAAGCATAGCTATAGCGGTTCTTGAGTTACAGCCTGGAGACAGACAGACGGACGGACGGACATCGAAGTCTTAGTAATAGGGCCCCGTTTTTACCCTTTGGGTACGGAACCCTAAAAAGGCAAAAATTCACGCATCGTGCATGCACAGTCGAACGAAGATCGAATATTGAGAATAATTATGGGCCATTAGGATTAATAATCGCATACGATATTTGAAATCCGAGACGGTGACGCAAAAAAGGCGTGGAATGTGAGTATACATTAAGGTACACGGACAGACCACGACCACTTTATGTTGAGATTCATAACTAGGGCTTTGTCCACATTTGTATCATTTTCGCGTATCAGATCTCAGCCGCGTAGCATCGAAGCATATCATGTTCGCTAGTTTCGCTAGTAAACGCTAACACCACAAAATGTATGGAATTTAACATTAGTATTCGCGAACGAAGCGATGACTTATGTCAAATCGCATACATTTTATGGCGTTAGCGTAAGCGTTTACGATAACTTGCCACTTGGCTAGTACCACTGATCGGAGATCTGATACGCGAAAATGATACAAATGTGAACAAAGCCAAGGTAATAACAATTAAATAGCTTAAATTAATGAAATATTTTGGTATGTGCACTACTTTGCTTAACATAAAGTTTGCTAGATAAATACTTACCCCCTTACTAATAAAAAATCCTTACACGTGTGTTTAACGTACGGATAGTTACACAGGGTGTGTAAGTTACACGCACATTACACAGGGTCTACACAGAGCTCTACTAATAATGAGATTCAAGACCTTGTGTAACTAAAATCGCACTATATACCATAGACTGTAGACTCTAAGGAAAACGTTCAGGAATTAAGTAACACGCTATCTGATGTTCGAGTGTTGATGACAAAAATTGATTTAAAAGTTATGTTTTTATGAACCTGGTAATTATTATTGGACACAAGATTGTTATTTAAACATTTTTAGTTAATATTAATCAGTAGAGTGCGTGAATTTCGTAAATATTATAATGATCGACCATGACATTTACTTTCATGGTTTTTGAACGCAACGCTAATGTCAAAGTTTTTTTTTCTTTTCTCGTTATGGCGCTCGGCTTTTAAACCATGGCCAGTGTCAAAAAAATTACGTAAAAAGTTTACAAATTTTATTGGCTTAATTTTAATGGTTAATATTTTACCAACATTACACATTAAAAACTGAAATAACACAATTTTAGGAAAACAATACAATAACACAACGTCACTCTTTCGTAGGTATTCCCGGCAAAACTCTAATGTCAAACTTCAAAGTTGTTAAATTTTTGACTGTCATATTTTGTCACTTATGACGTGTTAGGGGCGCGTTCCACTAAGCGCTCAAACGCTGAAAATACTCCTTCAGCCGTTCCACTTGTTGACCGCGATTGTTGTGATCGCGGCAAAAGCGTCACCCATGACGTCTATTTTCGCTAATGCAAAGCTAAAAACGATCCACCTTAAAGGTGGGTGGGTCGAAGTGGACGTTTTAATAAAACTGCCATATTATTATAATATGCGAAATAAGTATAATATGCATTATGCATAATGGAACGCACCCTATAAATATATAATCGTTGTATGTGCATAATGGAACGCACCCTAAATAAAACAATCGCGATGTATTACGTTTACATTGAAAATCTATTTCATTCAGTTGATTTAAGAAATAAAACATATTAAATAGTTTTTTTTATGTTTATTTGATAATAAGATGGTAGAAATTAGCAAACGCACTCAAAACTACATAATATTCAGAATGAAATATAATCAGCTGATCTATTGAAAGTCCGCCATCTTGATCTTATACATACTCTATTACACCACTATACTAGGGTGATGCCTTGTATTAGCGTTGTGGAAATTTGTATGGAAGTTACAACAACACTATACAGGCCTTATGTCAAAAAAATGATTATTAGTAGAAAGAATCTTAACCACCCTCTATAGACGCTGTGTAACTTTTTATTAGTAAGAGGGTTAATTGTTAGATGGGTGATACCTAACCTATACATTTTCTTTGACATGTGAAACTGGCACATAGCTTATTTTCGATAATTACTTCACTTAAAGTCATACCTTTAACACCATCTCCCGTCGCACATAATGGCCAAAGTTCTGCTCGCTGTTGGTGAGTACAGTTAGATCGTTGGTGGCCTTGAGCGGTGTGGTCCCGACTTTGGGCCAGTACTGGTGGCACTTGGTCCTGCAGCGCTCCGCTAGGACCGTCAGCATCACGATAAGACTGCTCTCACTCTCCCACACCATCTGCCAGAAGTCACCCACTGTTGATGCCAGTGGACCTGAAATAGAGATGAGAATCGTAATTTATAGCACAACGACAAAATATTCCACATATAAATCTTCTTCTCTTATAAATTATAACTAGCTATATGACCAAGCTTCGCTCGGTATTCAAAAAATTCAAAAAACACACATAAAATGTCATTTTTTGAAAATGATTCCTAGCTAGATCGATTTATCGCCCCCGAAACCCCCTACACTAAATTTCATGAAAATCGTTGGAGCCGATTCCGAGATTCCAATTATATATACAAGAATTGCTCGTTTAAATTAAGATATAAAATCCGAAGTAAAAAGTTAGTAATATGAAAACGAGAAAAGGATTTCACTTCACTTCATTTAATCATTTTGAAATATAATTCTATCAATGTATATGAAAAAAACCGGCCAAGTGCGTGTCGGGCCACGCGCAATATAGGGTTCCGTAGTATCGCTAGTTTTTGTCCATTTTTTATGGTCAATGAACGTACATTTGTAGCGTGTTTTACACTACTAACAACATCATCTCAGTTACTTTCAAAGTAATTTGAACGAAAAGTTCCTTTATACTTCGCCGAATATATTTTTTTTAGTTGATCGACTATTACTCAATAACTTATGAAGTCATCTAATAGCCGTGATAGTTTTCCTTTTAAATTCAACATATTTCCTACTTCCGTGAATTTTTTCACATTTCTAGAACCAACCGTTTAGCTGGTAGAAGGGGGGGGGGGACACTGGACTCTAAAGATTGTTTCCACTTTAAAACTTAATATTTCACAAACGGATCCCTAAATCGGAAAATTATCTATGAATACTCGCAATATTTTTAAAAAACCTATTCAACGACACCCCACACGATGGGGTAGGCGCGAAAAAAAATATTCATCCCCGCTTGATGTGTAGGGGAGGTACCATAAAAAAATATTTTTTTTACGATTTCATGTACCATTTTGTTGCCATCATTAATATGTATATTCATGCCAAATTACAGCTTTGTAGGTCTTATAGTCTCTGAGTAAAACCGCGGACAGATAGACAGACAGACAGACAGACGGACAGACGGACGGACAGACCGAAACTATAAGAGTTCCTTGTTGACTACGGAACCCTAAAAAGATTGTCAACACAATTTTAGGCAAGTTTTATTGCGCGTACTTGAAATTATCTGTTTGCAGACATTATTTACTAAAAACTAATATTAATCAGTTGACAGTTACAAAATATTAAATAATAAAAAAGTTATTAAACATACCTTGTGTCGCGATATAGGTCAACACTAAATCAGAGTTGGGAATCTCCATGTTGATGTAGGAAGCGTTGATGTAGTCGCCGTTAGGTCCGTTCTTCAGTAACACGCGTGTTGAGTCGTCTGTAATATAACACGTGAACATTGTTATTATTATTTTTATATTGAATATTGGAAAACCAACAGATAATAATATTACTTAAATAGTTAAATTATAGATAGAACAAGAAGCCAATGACTTGTTTTCACCATTAACAAATAAGAACTTGCAAACAAACATGATTTTAACACAACAAACAAAATTCTGTGTATAATAGACTAAGGTTACAAAGTACAATGATGTTTAAGATAATAGAACAGTTATAAATCAATAGAAAATATTAATCGAAGAAGTTAAGGTTTAGTTTGTCTCTTGCATTCTTGGTCCGCAATGTTACGTGAGGATCGAAAGAGAATTTTTTACAAACATTATTAAATTCAATGCTAGCTCGCACTAGACAGACATTACGCCTATAGTTAGAATTATAACATAGAATAGCCAGTGGTGGGTTAAATCTACGTGGTCTTGTTGGTACATAAAAGTTGCTGAGGTCAGGACAGTCAATTTCGTGGTTGACTGTCCTGACCTCAGCATCAGCAAAGAAATGTATCGACGATTAAACAGAGTTTGAATGTGAATTTTTTTTACAAAGGGTAAGGTAGTTATCTGAATAGGCTACTTGACCTAATTTTTTTCTTCATGCATGCTTTCATTTTTACAAAAAAAACTAATATTTTAATATTTTACACAGTAGAAACCCATAAAAATGTTTATTGAAAAATGTGCCTTTTAAATGGCGCCGAAAACACTGTCCGCCATAGTGTGACGTCATACGCTTTGCATTTTAAACTCTCTTTATTGATTTTTTTTAATGTGCTAAATGTACGAGTCTAAAAGTGCCCAAAAATTATAAAATAATTATATAAGAAATTAGAAATCATTTGTAATGTTGAAAACTTTTGGAGAAAAGTTTTGGCCATTTCATTTCCCGTCTACAATAAATGGAGATAATATATATAAAACTGATGTTTTATTTGAATTATTGAAGAAAATATATAATAGGCTTATTCTTATTATTTATGTACAAATAAACTTACATATTATAGCGAGCGCGATAAATAAAAGATATTAAATTAGTAGGAGGATGACGTCACATCCAAATCGGAAGTACTGCAAAAGCGTTTTCGTCAGTACAATTCCTATTTTCATAAAATCATATTTTCAAATCGACTTTATTTATCAATCATAAGCTTTTATTTGATAATAAGGGTGAAATACGGTTTCCTAGACCAAGTTCTACTAGAAATATGCATTTGTTCAATGAAATTGAATATAGGTCAAGTAGCCTATTATAGTAAATTTTAAAGTCTGTAGCATAGGTATCGCATAAATCGCCTTTGTATGAGAACATTCTCGATCCGTTATGTAGATATGATTTCAATTAACTAATGGTTAGGGAGGCGAGGTAGCTAAATGGCGTAATTCAACGGCGCCGTCGAGACCTATCAAAATCGAAAGATAAAATAATTTCGAAAAGAAAAGCTCGTAAAACCATTTTAGCGGTGAGTTTGGCGTGTACGGTTTTTAAAAAATATAAAAAAAAAAACAGTTACTTGGGCATTCTCGAGCGCGTCAGATATTCATACTACGTATGCCCCAAGTGCCTCTGATAACATCGGTATACTAATCTGCCGGTTTGCGTGGTGGGGGTACGCAAAAACAATTTGAGGATCAACAGGCTATTGAATAATATACATACATGAAACTGTACATGTTAATTATACTTTTGTATACAGATACGCGTAACTTTTTCCGAGTCCACGAAAATTATCGAGAAGCTTTAGAAAAAAAAATTTGAGATATAACAAAAATCACATAATTTAATCATCGTTATTTCATATCAATTTTTTTTAACACCCTCAGTTTTCGAGATATACTCAAAAAACCGGGAGTTTGAGTTTTTATGACGCTTCAAGTCAAAAAGTTTTAACTTTGGACAAAAATGTAAAGAGTCCTTTTTGTGTAAAATAAAATTACCTTTTTTGTTTATTTAAACTTTTTTTTCTGTAAAATGTATTATTCGCGACTTATATGCCGCAACGCGTTTTTCGGAAGACGAAATCGCTCCTCCACACTTCATGAGGAAACCGGCAGATTTTATATTTTTAGTAAGTTTTATATTATATTCTTCAAAATACAAAAATAAAAAATCGCGCTCGAGAATGCCGGATTAACGGTTTTTTTTACAAGTTTGCGACCCTATAACTCGGCGGCGTCAAGGAATTAGTTAAATTTAGTCTTAATAGAAATCAATTATATTTTTTCTCAAATCTATGAAGAGGCCTAACGCTTGTCTCTTTTACTCGCGTACAAACATACTATGGGTCTTTACAAACATATTAAAACATAATAGTATGAAGTTCGTATAAAAAAAACTAACGTATTTTCGATGACCGGACTTTATGTTACATCTTATAATCTTTTACCTATATCCACATCGTCGTCGTTTCCAAGCCTGACGTATTGTAAATAGTACTCTAAATCTTTGCTCATAAGGCGCAATAATAAAATAATAAATAGGCGCTCATAAGGTTCTGTTCTTGTTAACGTTCTGCGGCAACTTCGCGGCGGTAACAGGCACATTTGTGAGTCGCCCGCCCCCTTACCCTGTGTATTGCAAATATCACTCTAAATCTATACTCACAAGGCGCAATATCCCTGTATCTGTTCTTGTTGACGTTCTGCGGCAACTTCGCGGCGGTAGCGGACGCGTCCGTGCGTCGCGGTAAGGCGTCGTATTGCCGCAGCGCCGCGCCGCTCGCGAGCCCGTCACCCAGTAGCAGCATGGATTGATGGAGGGGGTTTGTGTTGGTGTCCGTACTGGTTAGAGGTACGAAGCATACTGCCGGTTCCTCGGGCCCCGTTTCGTCGGCTTCGAAGACAGCTGGAAGTAAAAAGTTAAAGTTTATTTTACGCCATTAACGTATCAAAATAGACATGGGCATAGGTACGTGAGAAAAGCTTATACAAATGCATACATAAATACAATGGCTTCATAGAATATCAGCTTGAAATAACAACGGTTTCAAGGCTGTTCCGTTTCATAAAAAGAGTAGACGCATATCCGGCCACACTGGCACTGCGTCATCGCAGCGTTATTACGAAGCAGTGCGTCTAACCCCTTCCGCTTCGTCTCGGGGGCTGCTGTCCGTCATGTGCGCGTTGCGACAACGCAGTGCGCCGTGTGAACACCTTGGTTATTTGTATGTAAAACAACGCAACGGCAGCGCTACGTCGACGTAATGCTGACGCAACGCGCCGTATGGACTGGCTCTTACGCGTTCTGTCTGCTGTCTCACGTACCTTTGGGTTTGATCATGAGCACGAGCGTGTCCTTGGTGTTGCGGATCAGTTGCACCACCTGCTCGTGGCTCATCTCCGACACATCCTCGCCGTTTATTGACAGCACCTGGAAGAACAAAATGTTTAATAATATAAGTAATTTTTAGTAGAGATGCGATAGTAACAGACAACTATATTTCCAATCTAGACACAGTTACGAGCGCAAATAAACACTGGCCGAGACGATCACCGACGTATCACACGCGTAATACCCAAATCAAAATAAAAAGAGACAGCATACCTGGGGCCTGAGTCAAGACGAATTCGTAATCGCTTCGTTATAGAATCGCCGATCAAAATGTATGGAATTGACATAAGACGAGTCGAACGTCAACGTCATATTAACGAACGCTTATGTCAATTCCATACATTTTCATTTCACATGTGCGTCTCACTCCTGCAGACGCGAGCGCGTGCGATTATCGACGAGCGACACGATGACGGCGCCTCCCGCGCCGCGTATATTAAATCCAAACCATCCGTCCAGCCTCAAGAGAGAAAGAGACAGCAACATACTTCCACCTCGAGAGAGAAAGAGACAACAACATACCTCCGCCTCAAGAGAGAAAGAGAGCAACATACCTGGTCTCCCTCCTGCAGGTGCGGGCGCGTGCGAGGAGCGACCAGCGACACGATGACGGCGCCGCCCGCGCCACGGACGTTGAATCCAAACCGTCCGTCCGGCCCGGCGGACAGGCGGACGCAAGTCGCTTCCGCTTCCGCTTCTGACTCGGACTCGTCCACGTACGATAGCGGAACGCGACACGCTAGAACACGCTCCAAACTGTTGCCCTCGCTGTAAAGGAGTAAGAAGTTTTTTTATTAATAGGTTCACAGATGCATGCAAAGACTAATGTATTATTGGTGACGGTCAATTTGTGTTATAACAGCTTGAAGTTTCGTAAATATAATATGTGAAGATGGGTACGAATGAGATTTTTGCAGGTGAAAAGGGGGGGTCCAGCTTTATAACATTTGTAAAGATTATAATATATTAACTCACTCGACATCATCAGCGGGCGGTTCCGGACTCTCCGGGTAGGGGGGGTCGGTCCAAGCGGGCGTGTCCGTCCACGCGGGGGGGTCCGTCCACGCGGCGCGGGGCGGGGGCTCCTCGTGCCCGGTGACACGCCTCCTCGCCCCGCCCCCCAGACCCGGCGATGACGCGCACTTGTCACGCGTGCGGGAGCTGTTGCGCCTGGAATTATGACGTCACAATGTAATTAGCGACATAGCGTAATGAAGTTAGATAAAGTGCAATAATGGCCTGGAATAAACAAGGCCTTTGCATCCATTGTGGATGATTTATACAGTATTTTCAGAGCGAAGTAACCACTCCTCAAACACTAGTGCCTGGGACAAGATTTAAATGTCCGTATGGTTGTCCAAGCGCATACGGCATTCTCGCAATATAGTCGGCCTAGTCCAGAGGAAAGAACTAGTCAATTACTATGGGCGGGTAGAATTACGATGTTTTTCTTCACCGTATGAGCGTCCGTATTATGTACAACTTGAGATCAGAAAATGTCTCATTGGTACACGCCTCCACCCGGGATCGAACCTGCACACTCTAGGAGTGCGAACCAAGGTCTACCCATTAGGCCACGGACACTCTCTGAAATAAGTGTATTAATACGTGTGCCAAATATTTTTGTAATATAATGGTTAGATTGAAAATGATGGGACTTTGAAACGTGACTTTTCTATTCGGCACTCGGTGCTTCAGAGCCGATTATTGATTAAAAAAATTATATATTAGAATAATTAAATAACTGAACTTGTTACTTCATTTAATGAGCTCTTTAACTGCATTTTTGAAAACAAAAAAATGTTTATTTTTCTGTGAAAAAAATGCAAATCAATTTTTTTTCTTGATTTTCTCAAATCATTTTTTTTTTATATTTTTTGTGTAAATAGCTAATATAGCTAATATAGGCCGGGAAGTGGATTAGGAGCTAGACTGAAAATACTTCCGAAGGGTGGCGTCCAGCGCCATACTGTACTATGGGCAGAAATCGCTAAGTAGCGGAAATTGACAAAAAACTTCGATTTTGATGTGGAGAAATGAACCCTTAGATAAGTTTTTTTAAAGAGTAACATAATTAAAGAAAAATATAAATATTTTTTTTCACGAAATTTTTTTTTCTTGTCAACCTTTGTTTATCTGTTTTTCTTTAAAAAATCTATTGAATGTTACTTTTCACTACATCAAAATTGATGTTATTTGCAAATTTCCACTATGTATCGATCTCGGCCCATAGTAAAGTATAGCGCTGGGCGCCACCCTTCGGAAGTATTTTCAGTCTAGCTCCTAATCCACTTCCCGGCTCATTAAAGCAGTTGTGCAGGAATGTTCTATAGAATATTAGCTATTTACACAAAAAATATAAAAAAAATCAAAAGAGTCCCTATTTGAGAAAATCAAGAAAAAAAATTGATTTGCATTTTTTCACAGCAAAAAAAAAACATTTTTTTGTTTTCAAAAATGCAGTTAAAGAGCTCATTAAATGAAGTAACAAGTTCAGTGGTTTAATTATTCTAATATATAATTTTTTCAATCAATAATCGGCTTTGAAGCACCGAGTGCCGAATGGAAAAGTCACGTTTCAAAGTCCCATTATTTTTAATCTAGCCATTATATTACAAAAATATTTAGCACACGTATTAATAACACGTGTAGGTATAACATATCTAAATATTATCAAAATCGGAGACATGGACAATTTTTTCCTGTCCGCTTGGCGTGGAACGCCCCGTATAATTAAATGTTATACATGATTTTTTACAAATATACAGTGCATTCATGATATTATAACGTAATGGCGTTATAAGTTAAGATTTATTGGACTTTAGGAGCAATCGTTATGCTTTGTTTTTCTTCAAGTTCTTGAATTGTTTAATATAATAATATATTAACGTATTGACCGATCTGTGTTAATATTTTACATGGTGTTAATACTTGACTTGATATTAACTTATTTATTGTTGATAATGATGGAAATAAAAATGGGGGCCGAATATCTCCAACTATCGTGGTATGCCTATTCAAACTTCAAGCTAAAGCAACATTGTCTCAACTATATAGCTAAGGCAAATAATTATTTAGAACACTTTTTAAACCAGTTCGAAACTTTGACAGCGTGATTTAATATGTTTGCGCCAATTAATCTGCCACAAACTAAGCATTTCCTCACAAAACTAGTGTTACTCGCGCGGCACCGCTTCACTTCCTCCAACGCCTGCGTCTCAGTCCGGGGCATAGTAGGGGCCTTAGCTACGGGGCATGCAGCCAAAATAATCGATCCATAAGGGGGTTATTACCTCACAAAGCTAGTATTACTCGCGCGGCATCGCTTCGCATCTTCTAAATCCTGAGTCTCAGTCCAGGGCACAGTTGGGGCGGGGGCCCCAAAGCCTAACAGGGGCCTTCGTCTTGGGACCCGCAGTTGGAAGAATCGATCCATAAGGGGGTTATTACCTCACAAAGCTAGTATTACTCGCGCGGCATCGCTTCGCATCTTCCAACGCCTGCGTCTCAGTCCGGGGCACAGTTGGGGCGGGGGCCCCGAAGCCCAACAGGGGCCTTCGTCTTGGGGCCCTCAGTCGGAAGAACCCGTGTCGTTCCACGCTACACCGCCAGAGCGCTTTGGCAGCACGCGCGGACCGCATGTTGAAACCCAGTACCGTGTCGTATGATTCAGACTGGAATTAAATCAATATTCGAGTTTAGAATAATCGATTAAAATTTATTTTATATTATTATGTAACATTGTCGATCACGAGGTGAACAAAAATGTATGAATAAACCCAACCATATCGTTCAATTTATGAGCAGTATTGGGTTGGGGATGATTCTCTACTGCAAAGGAGTCACAATATATCCTCATGGGTCGCAGTGACGTTAGGGCTATAGCGACCTGCCTTCTTTAAAAAAAAATAGATGCGTTAAGAGGTAACAGAGAGACAGACAAACTATCGCGTTTATAATATTTGTAAGGAAGTAAGGAAACAGCTGCCCGGATTAACCATTTCGTCAAATAATTTTCCTGTGGTCTATTCTGTAGTACATCCTTGTGCCAAAATTATATTTTCCGGGGTAATACTGTACAATTTATTTAAAATTTTATCAAATTCGAGGTAACAGACAAACAGTCACTTTCACATTTATGACATTAAGCGCCAAATGGTCACTATAGGCCTAAGAACGCATGTGCACAATATTAAAAAAGTCGTAAGTGTAATTTCTTTAGTGTTGAATGTACGGCGCTTACCACTTTTCATCAGGCGATTCATTTACCCGTTTTCAGTACATTAAGGCGCAGCGCAGACGACAGACTATCCGTGACGCACTTTTTAGTCTGTGGGAAATAGAACCAATGCAATTATATGCAGTAACGCATACGACGCGTAAAAAGTCCGCATATAATTGCATAGGTTCTATTTCCACAGACAAAAGTGCGTCACGGATAGTCTGTCGTCTGCGCTGCGCCTAAGCCACACTATAAATAAATTCTTACTGCTTCTCGTTTCAGTTGAATAAAGAACTGTTTCTTCTTGAATGAGATTTTGATGATCTTGCTCCAAGAGAACGTATTCACTCGGATGTCTTTCTGGAAGACCACAATGCCGATTGACGTCACACCAATCAGTATGTCTTTCTCGTTGTAGTCCTGAAAATAAGGAAAAAAGTGACTTTAGTAGGTAAATTAAATGGTAGAGAACCTAGGTAGGTTCTCTAGTACTTAATTTATTTTTATTTATTTATTTAACATTTATTGCACACAAGACACTATTTACATATAAATTGACATAGAAAGACGACACAAAGGAACTGCTTATTTCAGAAGAAATTTCTTACAGCAGCCCTACGGAGAGAGATGTGATACAAGACATCAGATAGAGCGTGCACAGTTACAAAATTAAACTTTAAATCTACATACACTAGGTAAACCAAACATACATATATAAAGTAACCAAAATAAATAATAAATAATACAATATTAATAATAAATATGATATATGTGTGTTTACGAAGACCATCGAATGATCGGATGACCTACTAATTAATTATGAAGTACTTTTAATTTGCAATAATTCATTAGTTAGTTAATTATCATTCATATTTATTTAAAATCTTGTAAGAAAGCAAGGTGACGTAAGCGATAAGCCAGGTCGAACAATAGGACACTGAGGCGAGCATAACAATGCAATAAGTAGCGATTGTAATTATGAAGGAACAATGGAGCGCGGAGATAGTAGATAATGAGGGTTAAACACAAAAGCTAACTTTGAAACTAGTGCAAATACGCAGAAACGGATCGCATAAATAGAACGGGCGTGCTTCAAAACCCCTATTTTGACACCAGACACTTTTTTTTTGTTTTTTTTTTAGGCGAATGGTCATCAAAAAACCCATTTTTCCCTACATTGAGGCAGTGAGCCAGAACCGGCGAATCCCTAACTACTTAAAAAGTTTTGGAGATTCCTCAGCATGTGCAGCGAGTGGTGTACTTTTCTGCTGACTTTATTAACTTGAGGCTTCCAACAGAGGTTGCTGTCAAAAATTAAACCTAAATTTTTGGCCGTCTCTGCATAATCGATAGTGATACCGTCGTATATCACATTAGGTACATTACGTAATTGTTGGGTCATATATTTAATGCTAGTTTATTGCAGATTTATTTCTTGTTTGATCAAGTCTGTTTCCTATTGATCTCCAAAATGGTATGTACTATGGCCATATAATAATTTAACTAAGATCAAACATGTTGTGATTGGTTAAAACTTCAGAAATCAGTTGTCTAAGTGTCTAAACACACAAGGCCGAAAATACGCTACCGAAGTTCTGCATGATTACGCTTGTAATGCTCTACGCATACAATATAAAGCGAAGTAATTTCGGCATAAACAGCATTGCAGGCGTAACCATGCCGAACTTCGGCCGCGTTTTTTCGGCCTGGCGTGTTCAGACACTTCCATCTAATATAAGAATAATATGCGCATATAAGCGTGTAGAAGCGCATATACAGGGTGTAACAAAAATTAAGTGATAATACTTTAGGGTGTGTACGTGTGCCTTGTGTAGTTCACTGTGAAAGTAGCAGCGCTGAAAGACGAAAACATTTTTTCACTTTTGTATGGGCAAGGGCCCGAGCGTTACGAGTTTTCCCTCTCTCCAAAGAACACGTACACACTCTAAAGTATTATCACTTATTTTTGTTACACACTGTATAAGCACAACACTTATAGTCCGCGGTGTTACCCGCGGTTTATTAGGGAAAATAAAATTGTGACATTTTCCTGCAGTGAAACATAGTCTAAATGTTAACACAAGGTATCAGCTAGCTCCATACAACCAGGCGTTTAGACGCGACGAAGTAACAAAATATATTCATAAAACACACACAAACCCTCGCCCTTATAGTGTGGTTTAAGTATAATTAATGTACTAGATGAATCCACAGATAGACTTTTGCATTTATAAGTATGGATACTTTAAACCAGTTTTTTTTATGGAATAAGGGGGGGCAAACGAGCAAACGGGTCACCTGATGGAAAGCAACTCCCGTCGCCCATGGACACTCGCAGCATCAGAGCTGCAGGTGCGTTGCCGGCCTTTTAAGAGGGAATAGGGGAGGGTAGGGATGGGAAGGGAAGGATTAGGGGAGGATAGAGAAGGAGATAGGGTAGGGGATTGGGCCTCCGGTAAACTCACTCACTCGGCGAAACACAGCGCAAGCGCTGTTTCACGCCGGTTTTCTGTGAGAACGTGCTATTTCTCCGGTCGAGCCGGCCCATTCGTGCCGAAGCATGGCTCTCCCACGTATAAATCGTGGGAGAGCCATGCTACGTATAATCTCCCACGTATAAGTGTGGGAGTTATTAATATTATTAATGTGGATATTCCAATACCTTAGCAGGGTGCGATTCGACTCCATACAAATCCAACCGTTTAGCATGTTCTAGAAAATTCGCATCAGCGTCAGCGGGGGACTGGCCTTTGTGCAGCTTATGTAGCTCCTTGATCCTCCTCTCATCCTCAGCGCTTTGCTTGGGCAGTAGACACAGCTCGGAGAGATACTCCGGTCGGTGTTCCAGAGAGTTGTAGTCTCCTAACTCGGCTGAAAATTATGTATAATGATTAATTATTATTTATGATGTTGTAAAAATTAAGTACAATCGATTTTTACATAACAAGTCAATCTATGATGAAAGTGAAATTGATTGGTTTCTTGGGAAAAGACATAGTTCTTATGGTGGCCAAAGGGTGTTGGGTTTTTTCAAGAAAAGAAAAATGTAAACCAAGCCAAGTTAATAATAGACATTACAATATAATTTAATTAATACCAAAACTGTGACTCAAGTTATTTATGAGAAATATTTTAACTTTAATTAATAAATATTATGAGTCACAACAATATAAAGTAATTAAAGGACTTTTAGTTAAAAAAAAGATGATTCAGAGGGCATTCAACTATTACTAACAAAGGTCTTACTTACCTAGTTAAAGTAAAATATCAACAAATTTCATCTGAGACTCAGCTTAATCAACAGTGCATGAAATAACTAAAACTTCATAAGTGTGAATATTTAAATATTATGCAAGTGGGTGGATCAACTTTTCCTTGCCAAAACCTGTCCCTCACAATTGGAATGCTCTGGTCGCAAAACTATTGGCAATAATAATAATTAACTGCTTTTATATGTATATCAAAACTACTGCCATCATATTAAAGTAGGGATTAATAGACATTTTGTGTTGAAAAATATAATAACTTACATGTTCCCGCCGACGAAAATTCACTTTCATACAAATTTCTGTTGTCCTTTTGACAAATCGATGTATTGAATTTAATATTATGAAAAAAGTTCCAAAGTGAAGGTTGTTTTAACATTCCGATTACGTATTTGAATGTGTAACGCTTCATAAATCTTTAATTATAGGCTACTAAGTTCTTTTTTATTTGATAATTTGACTTTAACAAATTTGTCCCCACCAAAACTAAAATATGCTGGTCCGCTGCCATACGACACATAAGGTGGGGTAAGTGCGACAGACACAGCCTTTAAATAGCTGGACCAGTAGGAAACCTTTTTGGGTTTCACCTGATACTCGTCACGCCACTTTATTTTCGCTAATTGATCGGCAATTTGATCTGAGACTCTGAGTGAGGCAGCGTGTTTTATTGTCGAGCTGCGGGGTAGCATCGAAATTAAGGTAAATATATTAATAATTTCAATCAATTTTTGTGGTTATACATGGATATTATGTCTTAGTTTTCCTGGATATTGTTGAAATTTTTAGATTTCTTATATTCATCGACAAAAAATAAAATATGTGTAAATGTCTCCTGGGTAACGGTTCCCCTGTCGTTACCCAGGATACAATTGTTACTAACTAAGATGCTTTCCTTCTAACTAAATTTGTTAACCGTTTGGTTTACTAACGTTATTTACGTCCGTTTTCAGCTACCATGCCTTTAAATAAATAAATAAAATAAACAAAAGAAATAAAATAAATTGATAAAATCTGTATTCCAATTTTTGAACATTACACAACCACAAAAAAAATATAAAGAAAAAAAAAACAATATTTTTTGTGTTTGTGTTCAAACCATACCTTTTTAGAAGACCTTTTCTGATTCATTAAGACTTTGTCTATGAATAAAGTATTTTGATCTATCAATATCTTTTATTATATTTAAGTTAAATCCAACTAATGAAACGTGACGTATTTTTCCCAAAAAAACACTCAAAAAGTCAACGAAAATCGGTGCTGAAACTACTGATATAAAATTAAATGTATAATTTTAAGATGATTCCCTATAGTGATAAGTAAAAAAAGCATGGTTGAATTTTTTGAAAAAAACTTGATCGCATGCAAAGAATAGTTGATTCACCCAAGTGCATGATTTTTTTTTGGTGACTAGCTACACATAATAAAATTATGCACTTGCATGTCACATCTAAATATCATGCAACTATTCGCCACAAAATGTTTCATAAAAACATTTAAACATGTTTGCCTTCACAGACATAGATCAAGATAGATACCGCATGTCGCTCCATTTGTATGAAAACGAGCGTGTCACTTTTTTCCTACCGACTGTGACGTACCGATGATAAGAAACGTGTCCATTATCAAGGATAATATTTCTATTTGAATTTCTACAGCTCAATACGGCACTTTTAGGCATTTTTAAAATTCCGATTGACGCCCGATTCCGATAGCAGACAACAGACAACTTTCGAAAGATGAGCGTTTCTCGTCGTTTGGGAACGCGCTATGGCACGCGAAATACATACATGTGCGGTATCGATCTTGATCTATGTCTGTGTTTGCCTTCCCTTTAAAAACCTCCATACCTTGTACCGTAAATGATGCTAGCAATAAAACAGTGTTCTTGGGCGCAGACATTCTGCCGTCAAGCAGTAGCTTCCTCAGTTGTAGACACAGGAGGTATCTGGTGAATTCCTCGTTTAACCGACTCGGCTCAGGCGGGTAGAACCGTACAGCCAACCACAACTGAGCATTAGCACCGATCTGCTTCTTCACCGATTTACCACTGTCCAGCCAGCGCTGAAATTAAAAAAAAATGATTTTTCAAGAATTTTTAAAAATTTCACTTTATTATGAATTTTTATACAGGTTAGATGTTAGACATAATTTTTAAAACCATCTGCTGTATAAGTCTCTGAATAACATCTAAAAGTGAATGTTTGTAGTTTGTCGATTTCTATCTATGGTGCTTGCTGGTGATTAGTCAATTTTGTGGTTTGTAAACAGACAGTTTTAGACAAATGACAAAATTGACTCTTTCCCATGCATTTTATTCTATGAAATACTCCTTAAATTTTTAGGTGTGTTGAGTGGACAGTCTATAGTCCATTATCCTTTTTTCCATTTACCTTAAAATAAACACACTTTTTACAAAGGCAATAAAGTGCCCCAAATGATGCCTTTGTCCCATATTGTGACCAATTATGTAAGGACCCATGACTCATTGCCGGCAATTGACATAATTCATTGAAAGATTTAATAAAGACCGTTGACCTCTAACATCTCATTATCATTATTTTAGTGTTGAGTCATCATATTTACATGTCTATATACATTGTATTCTGTTCAAAGAAATGTGTCTGTCTGTCTCAGGTACCTCTTCAAGTTTGAACTACTAAACCAATTTAGATCAAACTTGGTATTGAGTACTTTGAGTCTACTAGTACTAATAGATGTTTGAAATGAATTTATAGCTTAAAATTAAACATATTTTAGTTTTAAGCTATTATTATATTTATATTCAAATTAGTTTAAAATGATGTGTACAAAAACTCTCTTATAAAGCCTTGCCTATGTTTTGCCTGTATTATCTTCCTCTTAACAAAATTTCTAAGTTTCCTCTTCACAACAGTGAAGAGGACAACCAGACAAGGTTTTAGGAATATATTAGAATAACCATAATATTATTCTCTTATAGGAACTGAAGGCTAATATTATACATGGAACCCACGTTTTATTTTGTAACTTCTATGTTTATGTTTTAAAGAAGTATAGTCAGTGAAAGAAGGCTTTATTATAAGAAATAAAATATGGATTCAACCTTACCGTGATTTCTGTATTTGTAGCACTCGGTATTGATCCGTTTTCTGTGAATTGTAAACCGAAGTAATCCTTTTCAACCAATTCTAAATGCTGGAACACATGTTCTAAAAGAACTGAGCCTTTTGACTTTTTCTGAAATTTAAAAAGAAACGATTAGGATGGTAAATTACTCTCATGAAAAAAATTCAACTATGTACACATACTTAAAAAAATGATAACTTCAATCTCATTTAGTAATGTATGATAGAATGACTTATATAAATAAATTAGAAATCGATTCATAATAAATTAATCAAGCCAGTATTAACTGCAAATTTCTTATTCACTAGTCACTACAGGAAAAGAATTCCCTTTTATTATATTATACCTACAGGACATGAATGGGAAGTCTTGCTCAAAAATCAGACAGCAGTAGGCAATGAGTTTCTAAAATACTAGAGTGGCAATGTCTTACAAACTGATGCAAAAAATGCGTAACCACTTGATAGCCCAAAAGACAATGTCACTTCATAATGTTATTATGTCATTATGTATGGCAGATATGCCTGCAGGCATCTTCAAAGTGGTGACGCGTTTCTGTCGTAGACTGCCAATCTAGTTACGTTAGTAACATACAATATCATTGGCAGTAGGTAAAGATAAATTAGAATAAAACTTACCTCTATTTGAAAACAGTGATGGGTATCGTCTAAAAACACAACAATGACATTGAAAATATTAAGTTTCCTCTCCCGAGCGAGTTCCGAGGCCCGAACGTTGTAAGTACCACTACAACTACTGAATGCCCGTCGCGAAACACTCTCAATCATTGTGTTGATTAGTCACTCCAGGATTCCTATCAGATAACTCAAAAACGAGTTTTGTTATCGAGCAAAACACGACTCAGTCCGTCACCTTTAACATTATGAATCATTCCCCCGCTAATGTGTGCATATCAAGTAGGTATTCCCAACGATGAACGAACTGACGTAACGAGCAGCTAGCACGTAAAATATTACGTCTAAAACATAATACAGGGATATTTGTTGTTAAATTGGACATCCAATGGATGTTGTTATCGCTTCTCTTGTCGTTTCTAGGAAGAATAATGTGTGTAACAACTGCCTTCTACGGGACGCACTTATTAATACAATTCAACATTATTTTCATTGATAACTCGTAAAAAAATAGTAGAGAACAGCACACAGATTACTAGTATATATTTGTGAACAGCACGTACACTGTAATTTCTAGAGGGTCGCCATGTTGAAGTCCAAATATGACAATTGTCAAAAGTGACAGCTAATGACAGTGACTTTAATTTTTTATTTCTATTAAAGCCTTCTCGGCCTTTTGGCTAAGATCAAAGTGTAGTGTATAAAACCATCGCCATATTGTGTCATCACTCATCGCAATGGCGGGAAAAATAATAATAAAACAAGATCACGGTTGAGTTTTGGCGGGCATCTGAAGGAGTGCTGTTGTGTTTTGTATTATTTTCCTAAAATTGTGTTAGCTGGGTTTTTAATGTGTAATATTGGTAGAATATTAACCATTAGATATTCGTGTTCATGCACAAGTGTAGGAAAGTGATGTAATATCCAGAAACGAGCTATTTTGTGTTCCCTCCAAAACTCCATCGAAAGTTTCAGTAAAGCGTCTACCACTTTACTGAATCGACCGACTTGACTCCTTGACTGTATTGACTTTTACTTAGACTTTGACTAGACTTTAGACCTGACGATACATGAAAACGATGATGAAAATTATAATAGGAGGCATATGGTTTTCCCGCCATATTCCTTACCTTTTTACCTTGTCTGTGGCACAACATACACATCCTTTGTGTCAAGTTGCCAAAAAAGAAGAAAAAAAAAAAAGATCACGGTGCAAAATCAGTGCAGTTGATAACACGTCTTGTGCTACTCTTCAGCAAAGAGGATGTAAACTGTATACTACGTAACAAGAGATCGGACTTAGAAGAAAAAAAATTAACATCCGTTATTTTTTTAATTTGAAACTGAAGTTAAAATTTTTAAGTGCAAAACCTTTCACTCTAAACATACCGAAAATTAAAAAAAATAAAAATAAAAAAGAAATGAGCTCAAATGTTTTATTTCAATAAAAATATTGTACATAACTTAATAAATAGGCTGATAAGGTAAATTAAACAATAAAACAGATTTAATCCACAAGCTTTTGTTGATTTCTATTATGAAATATTACAAGTAATATTACAGTACAGTTTTCTGTATTTTATTTATAAATATAATAGAATAGCTGTATATTATGCTACTCTACTAACTACTTGATTGGCTTATACACTTATACAGTAAACTCTATATAGGGAGGGGATTAAAGCTGCGCGTCCACCAGGTCGGAATCGGGACGTACGGTGCGGACGGCACGTCTTGTCGTCATATACTTGTCAGGTGCAGAATTACGTTCCAGTACTTCTAGTGCAGTTCATAGTAGTCAGTACCATACATACAAAGCAACAAATCCGTCCACTGCGTACCTACGCTCTGATTCCGATCCAGTGGACCGCACCTTTATACATACACACTTTGTTTTCTTATACCCTATATACGACAGCTGAAATCTATCGCGCGGGCTCAGGCCAGCTGCATACCACCTCACTTGATCAGAGGATTTTTCCTTGGTGGCCGTACCAGTTACCACTCATAATCCCATACCTTCCTTCTCCTAAAATCTCCGTGCTTTGAATCTCTTTGCTGCTTTCGTTCCCAAGCGGTCGCATGCGACCGCGAGAACAAAAGACTTCCTAGAATCCGCATACAGTTTACATCCTCTTTGGAATCCGCGATCGAGGTAACAGCTATTGCTTACAGACTAAAATGTTGTAAAGTAGCTGTGCTGTGGACCTAAAAATCTGAAATTAATGAAAAATTTTTCATTTACTACATTTCCATACAGTTTACGTAAATTATTTAGTATAGTTAATAACCTTATGTATTGTTACAATAAAACAATATACACATGATACACATTTCATCATTTTCCAAATTAACTGCATACTGAATACTGATATACATTATAATATTTTCTATGAAATAATAATCTATCTTTTTCATATTAATATTATAGTTAAAGTTGTAAATTATTGTACAAATATGCAAATAGTACTACGACATACTTTGTATTAAAACATGGTATGATATCGTTATGTTTTGCTTCAATTTATGAATTTACGGTTACATTTACATTTTACAATGACTTACCTTTCGTTTTTCATTAATTAGTCCACTTAATTTACAATTTTTGTATTTCTGTAATAAATAATTTTCACAAAATGAAATTCGAACTTTGAGTTTTAAACTTCTTCTTCCTTTATTTTCTTATGTAGTTTATATTCTCTATGGTCTTTTTTATCAACCAATCACAGTCGACCGTGCTTAAAAATTGTACAGATTATGCGATTTAATTTAGTAGCTACGTTTAAATTTGGAACCCAATTTTTTTTTGTTCGAAACTTGCATCCACCTGACGTAACCAAAGAGGATGTAAACTGTATACTACGTAACAAGAGGTCGGACTTAGAAGAAAAAAAATAAACATTCGTTATTTTTTTAATTTAAAACTAAACGACAAAATTTTAAGTGCAAAACCTTTCACTCTAAACATACCAAAAATTAAAAAAAATAAAAATAAAAAGAAATGAGCTCAAATAAATGTTTTATTTCAATAAAAATTATTGTACATGGCTAAATAAATAGGCTAATAAGGTAAATTAAACAATAAAACAGATTTAATCCACAAGTTTTTGTTGATTTCTATTATTAAATATTATAATATTATTACAGTACAGTTTTATGTATTTTATTTATAAATATGATAGAATAGCTGTCTATGCTACTCTACTAACTACTTGATTGGCTTAAGCCATTATTCCACTTATCCTAGCG
The DNA here is from genome assembly GCA_937595015.1 of Polyommatus icarus. Classification (NCBI taxonomy): domain Eukaryota; kingdom Metazoa; phylum Arthropoda; class Insecta; order Lepidoptera; family Lycaenidae; genus Polyommatus; species Polyommatus icarus. The sequence goes on along the minus strand of OW569333.1, from coordinate 15,192,159 downwards.
GCTAGCTAGGTTCCTAGGTAGGATCCTAGCTAGGATCCTAGCTTCTAAATGTTGTTCCACGTCTTGACTAAATCGGAAACGATTTAGGATCTAGGAACCTAGCTAGGATAAGTGGAATAAGCGCTTTATACAGTAAACTCTATATAGGGAGGGGATTAAAGCTGCGCGTCCACCAGGTTGGAATCGGGACATACGGTGCGGACGGTGGCACCACGTGTCGTCATATACTTGTCAGGCGCAGAATGATGTTCCAGTACTTCTAGTGCAGTTCATAGTAGTCAGTACCATACATACAAAGCAACAAATCCGTCCACTGCGTACCTGCGCTCCGATTCCGATCCAGTGGATCGCACCTTTATACATACACACTTTGTTTTGTTACACCCTGTATACGACAGCTGAAATCTATGGCGCGGGTTCAGGCCAGCTGCATACCACCTCACTTGATCAGAGGATTTTTCCTTGGTGGCCGTACCACTCATAATCCCATACCTTCCTTCTCCTAAAATCTCCTTGCATTGAATCTCTTTGCTGCTTTCGTTCCCAAGCGGTCGCATGCGACCGCGAGAACAAAAGATTTCCTAGAATCCGCGATCGAGTTAACAGCTATTGCTTGCAGACTAAAATGTTGCAAACTAGCTGTATAGGGACCTAAAAATCTGAAATTAATGAAACATTTTTCATTTATATTCTATACAGTTTACATAAATTATAGTAAGTATAGTAATTAATAACCTTATGTATTGTTACAATAAAACAATATACACATGATACACATTTTCCAAATTAACTGCATACTGATATACATTATAATAATTTCTATGAAATAATAATCTATCTTTTTCATATTAATATAGTTTAAGTTCTAAATTATTGTACAATTATGCAAATAATACTACGACATACTTTGTATTAGAACATGGTATGATATCGTTATGTTTTGCTTCAATTTATCAATTTACGGTTACATTTACATTTTACAATGGCTTACCTTTCGTTTTTCAATAATTAATCCACTTAATTTACAATTTTTGTATTTTTGTAATAAATAATTTTCACAAAATGGAATTCGAACCTTGAGTTTTAAACTTCATCTTCCTCTTTTTTCTCATGTAGTTTATATTCTCTATGGTCTTTTTTATCAACCAATCACAGTCGACCGTGCTTAAAAATTGTACAGATTATGCGATTTACTTTAGTAGCTACGCTTAAATTTGGAACCCAATTTTTTTTTGTTCGGAAAGTTTCGTCCACCTGTGACGTAACACTCTTCAGTTGCAGTTACGGAGACAGTGGGCAGTATACTGTGCTGAAGTAAGAGATTGTAACTTTGTGATTTCTAGTTTTACTCTGAATTTTCTAATTTTACTGTTTTACAATTTTAATAATTATTGTTTTTTCAAAATAGTCGGACTAAATTGGTATGAGGAACAAGAGGATGTATGTGTATGTGACATATAACGAAAACAAATAGATAAGTTTCGTTGATCCAGTTCGGACGGCTTAGCGAATGTTGGCATTAAGTACTTAATAATTATTAATATTATTTTGTTGGTGTTGGCCGGCGATTTGTAGCTTTGCGGTAACATCAAATGGATCGAACGATTTGCTCGAACGAGGTGTGGTCCGGTCACTGAAAGACAACGTACTCTTACTACCTATCAAATTCTATCAAAATTTTTACTACCTATCAAAGCGCACGGAGTGCGCGGCCTGGCGCGGCTAAGTTCCAGCAGGCCGCGCGTATGCCGTGCACTATTTACACGAACCGTTTCAATGCACTCCCCCTGTAGCTCAGTGCCTATTGCGAGTGCAAAGATAAAAATATTCCTACGCGCTACGTAATTATGTACTAGTACTTAAGCAGTAAGTATACCAAATTTCATAGACATAGCTTCGGTAGATCCTGAAATATCTCCCTGTGAAAATAGCTAATTTTGGCACTCACTCACTCACTTATTCACTCACTCACTCACTGACCGGTAATCAAAACCTCTAGGCCACTTCCAATTGTCCTAGCGTTATGAAATTTGGCACACACGTCATGTGTTATAATTATGTAGATTAACAAAAAAATGAGAAATTTAAGAAATCGGTCAAGCGTGAGTCGGTTCACCTACAAACCTTAGAGGCCAGTGGCCACTTCCGATTGTCCTAGCGTTATGAAATTCGGCACGCAGGTCGTGTGTTATATAGCTAAGTAGATTTAAAAAAAATGAGAAATTTGAGAAACCAGTCAAGCGTGAGTCGGTTCGTCTACGAACTTTAGATACCACTTCCAATTTTCCTAACGTAATGTAATTTGACACTCAGGTCGTGTGTTATAATAATTATGTAGATTAATATAAAAATTAAGAAGAAATATGTAATAAATTTCTTGAAAAAAAGTATTGAAATCCCACTAAAACATACATGTTAAAATGGGGCCAAGTTCCTATCGGCAAATTTTTGGTCTAAAAAAAGAGTTGAAATCCTATCCAATGCCAAGTTTAGATGCACTTCATCGATCGTTATCATTTTCATTGACAGCCTGATCCATGATACTTCTGAACTTTTTTTATTTTTTATTTTATAAATCGTCCCCCTAACATTATCAAGGCTATTTATTTTCTATTGGTCTATAAACACAATTTGTCTAATTAGCCCATTAGTAGTGTGTTTTCGCGGGTTCTGGATCACGATTCTGGGTCCACCCCACCCCCCGCTCGCGGCTCGCAAACTTTCTCGATCAATTTTTGTCGGTTCGAGGGGTGACATCGCCTAAAAAAAAAAAAAAAAGAGTTTGGTGTCAAAATAGGGGTTTTCAACTATGCCGGATCGATATATGCGATCCGTTTCTGCGTATTTGCACTAGTTTCAAAGTTAGCTTTTGTGTTTAACCCTCATTATCTACTACCTCCACGCTCCATTGTTCCTTAATGATTACAATGGCTACTTATTGCATTGTTATGCTCGCCTCGGTGTCCTATTGTTCTGACTATCGGTTTATCGCTTACGTCACCTCACTTTCTTACAAGATTTTAAATAAATATGAATGATAATTAACTAACTAATGAATTATTGCAAATTAAAAGTACTTAATAATTAATTATGTAGGTCATCCGATCATTCGATGGACTTCGTAAACACACAACGACGCGGTGCGCAAACTGACACGTTTTGCTCGTCAGCGAAATCCGACGAGTCATCGACCGCATCCACCACCACCTGCATCTCGCGGCTCGCGTCGAAGTGCAAGTGTAAACACAAAGCTCGCAACACAAAAGCGTGCCCTGCGAGTCGCGAGCCGCGCCGCGAGACGGGTCGCAAGCTCAAGTTTACACTCTCGGCTCGTAGCGCATCTCGCGACTCGCAGGGCCCGCACCCGCTCGCCACCGCCGCCCGCTCGCTGCCTGCGACCGAGTCGAAGCCGAGTCCAACTCAGCAAAAGCTTCGCAAATGTTGATGCTCACCCCGCTCCACCCCCGCGGGCGAAAACAAGGAGGGTAATGGATGGTCGTAAGGCAGAACCTCCTCGACTCAACAAGGACGAGAGCAGGAGGTGCGATGAGGAGGGCTGCACACTGGTAGAGAGAGGAAAGAAGAGGAAGTCCACCCTCCGCAGCCACTGCGACACCGCACCTTACGTACCCGAGCTGCTCTACGTGTTGCACCTGCACTGGTCCATGGAAGTCGAGGACGTTGTAAAATAATTATTGTAAGAAGACTACCTCCACATTGGGGGTAGAGCGTCTATACTCTCAGTACAAAGTTAACTTCGGTTCCTTTGTGGTGAGAGTACTGACAAAACTTCTTTCCACTCTCGAGGTGGATGAGTTCTGGTTGACCGGTGTAGTTTACCGAAGGTTTCGGGGAAGGCTCTCCAATGAAGCACGCATCACGTCACCACCAAGAAAGACTACGTGATTATAGTGTGAATGTGAGAGTGTTGTGACAATAATAATATTATGCTTTGGAATAAGACTGTTCGGTGTGCATCGGTTGTCTGATTGCTATAACACAAGTTCAACTTCACGCTAAGTTGAGTTGAGATTAGACGACGTGATATCACTGTCTACTTTGTGCTGTTGTGTATTATTGTATGAGTGTAATAAATAATTTGTATGATTTGTAATTTGTATAATAAAACTTGAAAAAATGTTCATTACATTTATTTTATTTCATTAAAACATGTATTGAACATACTGTACAATATTATATTAATACATAAAGTGTTGCTACTATGTAACTTTCGAAACTCTACTAAGCTTTTCCCATTGAACTTATAATACAAATACATTAAACTATACTGTCCACAAACTGATATGAAATCATTTTGTAATCTCTACGTGTTTAAATCCCATCTCCTACAGCTTCGCCCCATAAAAGCCTTGTGATATCACATAGGAGCGCGCCCAAACGAGTCAAAGTATTGCCATTTTCATTGATGTGTATGGCTATCCAGTAGGACCCTGGTTTACTATCAGAGTCCAAGTTGCTAATAAATTTATGTAGGGGTTTGATCATATTACATTATATAGGCAGACGATTCGCAGCGTATACTATATTATCTTCTAAAGTCTAAACCTTCACAAATTCTTCTCAAATAATTACGAATCTCTATTGTGTTCATACTGTATTATGACAGAACCAATCTGGTATAATTATGAATCTTTTATAATAATATATCACGTCATATCCGTATAATGTAAATCTTTATGTATTTACAAAGAGGGGTATTACATATGAAATACTGAATGAATAAATAAAAGAAACATAACTTTGTTACAATATTTTATTTCATAATATCTACACACTATTAGGTAAACACTCACACATAAACACGTTACATATCATAACTTAAATATATATCATACATGTGACTTTTCTTAGCTTCTATAGTCTACAGTTACATTACGGTTTTTATCTAGTTTTCTATAACATTATCAAACTCTGCAAATACAATACAGTTATTCGTTTGAGAGAGACTAGAATCAATTGTTACCCCATTTCCTTCATTAAGGAAAGTTTACCGGTGCCGAAAAATAATGTATGAGAGACTGAAGTGAACATATTAGATACCATTGAAGGATGGTTGTAGACTTTTTGAAGGCACGTGTTGTCCATCTATGTATAAACAATATGAATAATTCATACCTACCATAATTTTCAAAATTGAAAGGATTCCTACTAATGATTAAATGCTGCGTTATTTACTAATCCTATGATAAATCTTTTGAGTACTTGCCCCAAGAATATTATCAAGCGTTTTTTTTTTCTCATCAGTGGAAAGTCGTAATATCATAAACGTTATTCACAATTATTGAGTCATCCTAAACATCCATTTAATGGTAAAGCATACAATAGATACACTTTCACATTCTTTACTAATTACTGATTATTCCTGTGAGTCGTTCAAAAAACAGAATAACATTAGATAAGATTGTAAAACCTCATATCATTTTAAAATTTATAAAAGTATACTCAATAATATTTATTAAGTTTTCCTATAACTCCGTTCACTTGTCAACTTGTTCGTATGTGATATCAGATATGGTGTGAGTGAAATACTCTGCCGACACTTCAACCAACCGTAACCACTCTTCGTGATCGGTGTTTACACACTCCCGCTGTATCCTCGAGATCCTCTGCGATATCATCCTGAATCAGTGTGTAAATGCTATCACCACTCAGTCCACTCCTTTCGTACACAGTATAATAATATGTAAGTCTTCACGCAATTTACGTAATAGAATAGGCCACATCCACAGCTTCAACAACCTGTTGGTTGATAAACATTTTTTTCATTTTGTCATGATCACATGGAAAAGTTAATAGCCCATGTATTACCCTCTCGACCCCTGTTAATTATGTTTACACCCTGATTAAGTATTGCCAAAATATCTTCATCTATGTCGTTATATCTCGATGGTTATGCCACAACGTATCCATTGTCGAGATGTACCACTGTCTGCAATGTACCAGCATGAATCTTTGATGGAAATTTGAAAGCTCTAATGATTTCATAAGGGATGTTTATCTCAAGGTCCTCCAAATTTTTCCATGTCTTATTATAATTATTTAATATTTTCAGAGCATCCCCCATTGATATTTTTAAACTAAAACACTTTTTATACTCACAATATTCAAAAACTTCTAGCGGAAATATTAATTACTGTATTGCTCACGAGTGTGGTACTGATTAAATGTGATTTCAAACAGAACACTTGGGACTATTTATAGTTAAAAAATCTCTTTAAATTTTCTCTATTGTTCCCCATAACGACAGAAACCACTTCCTGTGTGATAATATTTTGTTAATAATTATGTTTTTAATGATATGAACTTCCCGTTATGTCCTGAAAATATATGCATAGGTAATACTAAAAGTTCTACTAGGTGCACAAGATTTAACGATGAAACCGGAATTTTATAGTTTATCGATTTTTCTGAAAATTTAGTGACTGTCCAGTCACATAAAATCAAAATGTTTCATAAAAACAATTTATTCACGATTTTGTATTTTAGATATTTCAAAAACTTTAATGTATGATTTCCACTACAATTATATTATAAATAAATTTTCAAATAATATAAAATTGTTGTATACAGATTACATATTATATACTGATAGTTTAATATAATATCAAATATACATACAAAATTTATATAATGATATTAAGCAAGATCTCCATAAATTTTTTGATACATCTGATTATCCTTCTGATAATAAGTATGGTTATCCTTAAATAAATAAGAAAAAATAATTTTTTTCAAAGATGAAAACAACGAAAAATAATGAAAAAATTGTAGGGTTGAGATAAAAAAATGTATGTGTTTGATTCAGACAATAATTTAACTGCAAAGGCAAGGAGTCAATAAATGTGTCACAAAAACAACGAATTTAGAAAATTATAAAACGTGTTTTCTTTTAATCGATAAAAATATTCATTATGGTCAATGTTGAGATTCATATGATCAATCAAACATAGAATTTTCACTCAAAAATAAATAAATCACGTTTATCATAGTACAATGATACTAAAATATTTATTTTGTCCAATGATCTTCACTTTAGCTCAGGGTCATTATAAATTGAGAAAAATTAGGTGGAATAAAACCTTCTAAAATATTGTGTTCGTATGTGATTTGTCATTGTACCGTGAAACTGTATTTTTGAGCTTAGTCAATAAGATTAATTTGTTTTCTTGTTATTAATTACTGTAAAACGTACTTTGTTATGACATAATTTTATACACAATGATTTTGATGTATGAGTATGACATAATGATTTTTTTTCTTTTGTAAACTAGATTGTGATTTGTGATACTTTGTTTCGTGTAGCCATACTTTAATATTATACTTTTATATGTATGATATTGTACTGAATGCTTAATTTTTAAAGTTTTATTGTATTACAACATTGTAAAACGTAATAATATTTAATCAAGATTTTCCTTAAAACATAAAGTTTTAAATTATGTTTCTTATAATATGAGGTTCAAATTAAAATTTGAATGATATATTTCAAATTTATTAAAGCTTTTTTCATTATTTTCAAAAACCTTTTAGAAAATTATAAAACGTGTTTGTTTTAAATATAACATATTTCAAATTTGTTAAAGCTTTCATTTTTTTCAAAAACTTTTTAGAAAATTATAAAACGTTTTTTAATCTAATATATTTCAAATTTATTAAAGCGTGTTTCATTACTTTCAAAAACCTTTTAGAAAATAGCAAATCGTGGTTTTTTTATAAAAAAATATTTCAAATTTATTAAAGTTTTTTTCATTATTTTCAAAAACTTTTTAGAAAATTATAAAAATTAAAAAACGTTTTTTTGAATTTAATATAACATTTTAAATTGATTAAAGCTTATGTCAATATTTCAAAAACCTTTAAGAAAATTTCAAAACTTTTTTTTTTATAAAATATATTTCAAATTTATTAAAGCTTATTTCATTATTTCAAAAACTTTTAAGAAAATTACAAAATGTGTTTTTTTTTATAAAATATATTTCAAATTTATTAAAGCTTGTTTCATTATTTTCAAAAACCTTTTAGAAAATTATAAAACGTGTTTTTTTAATACAATATATTTCAAATTTATTAATGCTTGTTTCATTATTTTCATAAACTTTTTAGAAAATTATAAAAAGTTTTTTTTTATTTAAAATATTTCAAATTTATTAAAGCTTGTTTCATTATTTTCAAAAACCTTTTAGAAAATCATAAAATGCGTTTTTTATTTTTATAAAAATATTCAATTATGTTCAATGTTGAAATTCAAATCAATCAAACATCGAATTTTCACATTTTCACTCAAAAAATAAATTAAACATGTTTATCATAATCTTTACAAGATTTTAAATAAATATGAATGATAATTAACTTATGAATTATTGCAAATTAAAAGTACCTAATAATTAATTATGTAGGTCACCCGATCACTCGATGGACTTCGTAAACATAGGAGGCCCCGGCGCGCAAACTGAGTCTTTTAGATTTTAAATAAATATGAATGATAATTATTACCTAATGAATTATTGCAAATTAAAAGTACCTAATAATTAATTATGTAGGTCACCCGACCATTCGATGGACTTCGTGTAAACATACGACGACTCGGTGCGCAAACTGAGTCTTTTAGATTTTAAATAAATATGAATGATAATTAACTAATGAATTATTGCAAATTAAAAGTACCTAATTATTAATTATGTCGGTCACCCGATCATTCGATGGACTTCTTTGTTTGACAAAATATGTTGCTACTTCATAAATATATAGACACGTAAGAGTGAGAATTTGTAATTGTAATTTGTATAATAAGACTTGATAAATTTTTCATTACATTTATTTTATTTCATGAAAACATGTATTGAACATACTGTACAATATTATATCATTACACAAAGTGTTGTTACTAAATAACTTTTGAAACTCTACTAAACCCTTTCCCATTGAACTTATAATACAAATATATTAAACTATACTCTCCACAAACTGATGTGCAATCATTTTGTAAATCCCATCTCTTACAGTTTCACCCTATAAAAGCCTTGTGATATCGGATGGGAGCGCGCCCGCAGCAATCAAAGTATTTGTAATGTAATTTTCATTGATGTTTCATTGATGGCTATCCAGTGGGGTCTAGGTGTAACATAAATCAGGATCCAAGTTGCTAATAAATGTATCTAGGGGTTTGAACATATTATATTATATAGGCAGACGATTCGCAGCGTATACATTATCTTCTAAGCCCTCACAAATTCTTCTCAAATAATTACGGATCTCTATTGTGTTCATACCGTATTATCACAGAACCAATCCGGTTTATGGATCTTGTATTGATATCACATATCCGTACTATGTGCGCTTTATGTATTTACTAAGTGGGGTATTACATGTGAAATAATGAATGAATAAATAAAAGAAACATAACTTTGGTACAATATGATCGGGTGACCGACATAATTAATAATTAGGTACTTTTAATTTGCAATAATTCATTAGTTAATTATCATTCATATTTATTTAAAATCTAAAAGACTCAGTTTGCGCACCGAGTCGTCGTATGTTTACACGAAGTCCATCGAATGGTCGGGTGACCTACATAATTAATTATTAGGTACTTTTAATTTGCAATAATTCATTAGGTAATAATTATCATTCATATTTATTTAAAATCTAAAAGACTCAGTTTGCGCGCCGGGGCTTCCTATGTTTACGAAGTCCATCGAGTGATCGGGTGACCTACATAATTAATTATTAGGTACTTTTAATTTGCAATAATTCATAAGTTAATTATCATTCATATTTATTTAAAATCTTGTAAAGATTATGATAAACATGTTTAATTTATTTTTTGAGTGAAAATGTGAAAATTCGATGTTTGATTGATTTGAATTTCAACATTGAACATAATTGAATATTTTTATAAAAATAAAAAACGCATTTTATGATTTTCTAAAAGGTTTTTGAAAATAATGAAACAAGCTTTAATAAATTTGAAATATTTTAAATAAAAAAAAACTTTTTATAATTTTCTAAAAAGTTTATGAAAATAATGAAACAAGCATTAATAAATTTGAAATATATTGTATTAAAAAAACACGTTTTATAATTTTCTAAAAGGTTTTTGAAAATAATGAAACAAGCTTTAATAAATTTGAAATATATTTTATAAAAAAAAACACATTTTGTAATTTTCTTAAAAGTTTTTGAAATAATGAAATAAGCTTTAATAAATTTGAAATATATTTTATAAAAAAAAAAGTTTTGAAATTTTCTTAAAGGTTTTTGAAATATTGACATAAGTTTTAATCAATTTAAAATGTTATATTAAATTCAAAAAAACGTTTTTTAATTTTTATAATTTTCTAAAAAGTTTTTGAAAATAATGAAAAAAACTTTAATAAATTTGAAATATTTTTTTATAAAAAAACCACGATTTGCTATTTTCTAAAAGGTTTTTGAAAGTAATGAAACACGCTTTAATAAATTTGAAATATATTAGATTAAAAAACGTTTTATAATTTTCTAAAAAGTTTTTGAAAAAAATGAAAGCTTTAACAAATTTGAAATATGTTATATTTAAAACAAACACGTTTTATAATTTTCTAAAAGGTTTTTGAAAATAATGAAAAAAGCTTTAATAAATTTGAAATATATCATTCAAATTTTAATTTGAACCTCATATTATAAGAAACATAATTTAAAACTTTATGTTTTAAGGAAAATCTTGATTAAATATTATTACGTTTTACAATGTTGTAATACAATAAAACTTTAAAAATTAAGCATTCAGTACAATATCATACATATAAAAGTATAATATTAAAGTATGGCTACACGAAACAAAGTATCACAAATCACAATCTAGTTTACAAAAGAAAAAAAATCATTATGTCATACTCATACATCAAAATCATTGTGTATAAAATTATGTCATAACAAAGTACGTTTTACAGTAATTAATAACAAGAAAACAAATTAATCTTATTGACTAAGCTCAAAAATACAGTTTCACGGTACAATGACAAATCACATACGAACACAATATTTTAGAAGGTTTTATTCCACCTAATTTTTCTCAATTTATAATGACCCTGAGCTAAAGTGAAGATCATTGGACAAAATAAATATTTTAGTATCATTGTACTATGATAAACGTGATTTATTTATTTTTGAGTGAAAATTCTATGTTTGATTGATCATATGAATCTCAACATTGACCATAATGAATATTTTTATCGATTAAAAGAAAACACGTTTTATAATTTTCTAAATTCGTTGTTTTTGTGACACATTTATTGACTCCTTGCCTTTGCAGTTAAATTATTGTCTGAATCAAACACATACATTTTTTTATCTCAACCCTACAATTTTTTCATTATTTTTCGTTGTTTTCATCTTTGAAAAAAATTATTTTTTCTTATTTATTTAAGGATAACCATACTTATTATCAGAAGGATAATCAGATGTATCAAAAAATTTATGGAGATCTTGCTTAATATCATTATATAAATTTTGTATGTATATTTGATATTATATTAAACTATCAGTATATAATATGTAATCTGTATACAACAATTTTATATTATTTGAAAATTTATTTATAATATAATTGTAGTGGAAATCATACATTAAAGTTTTTGAAATATCTAAAATACAAAATCGTGAATAAATTGTTTTTATGAAACATTTTGATTTTATGTGACTGGACAGTCACTAAATTTTCAGAAAAATCGATAAACTATAAAATTCCGGTTTCATCGTTAAATCTTGTGCACCTAGTAGAACTTTTAGTATTACCTATGCATATATTTTCAGGACATAACGGGAAGTTCATATCATTAAAAACATAATTATTAACAAAATATTATCACACAGGAAGTGGTTTCTGTCGTTATGGGGAACAATAGAGAAAATTTAAAGAGATTTTTTAACTATAAATAGTCCCAAGTGTTCTGTTTGAAATCACATTTAATCAGTACCACACTCGTGAGCAATACAGTAATTAATATTTCCGCTAGAAGTTTTTGAATATTGTGAGTATAAAAAGTGTTTTAGTTTAAAAATATCAATGGGGGATGCTCTGAAAATATTAAATAATTATAATAAGACATGGAAAAATTTGGAGGACCTTGAGATAAACATCCCTTATGAAATCATTAGAGCTTTCAAATTTCCATCAAAGATTCATGCTGGTACATTGCAGACAGTGGTACATCTCGACAATGGATACGTTGTGGCATAACCATCGAGATATAACGACATAGATGAAGATATTTTGGCAATACTTAATCAGGGTGTAAACATAATTAACAGGGGTCGAGAGGGTAATACATGGGCTATTAACTTTTCCATGTGATCATGACAAAATGAAAAAAATGTTTATCAACCAACAGGTTGTTGAAGCTGTGGATGTGGCCTATTCTATTACGTAAATTGCGTGAAGACTTACATATTATTATACTGTGTACGAAAGGAGTGGACTGAGTGGTGATAGCATTTACACACTGATTCAGGATGATATCGCAGAGGATCTCGAGGATACAGCGGGAGTGTGTAAACACCGATCACGAAGAGTGGTTACGGTTGGTTGAAGTGTCGGCAGAGTATTTCACTCACACCATATCTGATATCACATACGAACAAGTTGACAAGTGAACGGAGTTATAGGAAAACTTAATAAATATTATTGAGTATACTTTTATAAATTTTAAAATGATATGAGGTTTTACAATCTTATCTAATGTTATTCTGTTTTTTGAACGACTCACAGGAATAATCAGTAATTAGTAAAGAATGTGAAAGTGTATCTATTGTATGCTTTACCATTAAATGGATGTTTAGGATGACTCAATAATTGTGAATAACGTTTATGATATTACGACTTTCCACTGATGAGAAAAAAAAAAACGCTTGATAATATTCTTGGGGCAAGTACTCAAAAGATTTATCATAGGATTAGTAAATAACGCAGCATTTAATCATTAGTAGGAATCCTTTCAATTTTGAAAATTATGGTAGGTATGAATTATTCATATTGTTTATACATAGATGGACAACACGTGCCTTCAAAAAGTCTACAACCATCCTTCAATGGTATCTAATATGTTCACTTCAGTCTCTCATACATTATTTTTCGGCACCGGTAAACTTTCCTTAATGAAGGAAATGGGGTAACAATTGATTCTAGTCTCTCTCAAACGAATAACTGTATTGTATTTGCAGAGTTTGATAATGTTATAGAAAACTAGATAAAAACCGTAATGTAACTGTAGACTATAGAAGCTAAGAAAAGTCACATGTATGATATATATTTAAGTTATGATATGTAACGTGTTTATGTGTGAGTGTTTACCTAATAGTGTGTAGATATTATGAAATAAAATATTGTAACAAAGTTATGTTTCTTTTATTTATTCATTCAGTATTTCATATGTAATACCCCTCTTTGTAAATACATAAAGATTTACATTATACGGATATGACGTGATATATTATTATAAAAGATTCATAATTATACCAGATTGGTTCTGTCATAATACAGTATGAACACAATAGAGATTCGTAATTATTTGAGAAGAATTTGTGAAGGTTTAGACTTTAGAAGATAATATAGTATACGCTGCGAATCGTCTGCCTATATAATGTAATATGATCAAACCCCTACATAAATTTATTAGCAACTTGGACTCTGATAGTAAACCAGGGTCCTACTGGATAGCCATACACATCAATGAAAATGGCAATACTTTGACTCGTTTGGGCGCGCTCCTATGTGATATCACAAGGCTTTTATGGGGCGAAGCTGTAGGAGATGGGATTTAAACACGTAGAGATTACAAAATGATTTCATATCAGTTTGTGGACAGTATAGTTTAATTAACGATCAAACGAACTTACCTGTACGTGAAGTTCGATCGTAATTATACGAGTGTTTCGTCCGAAGAGATTAGTATAATTAGAATATGAACACATTTGTAGAAACGCCAGTGACTCCACTCCAAAAAGCACTATGTTTAGAGACTATAACTCTAAAAAATGCAAATAAAAAACTTACAGTTGCTCTCTGATATATACTCTATGGTCCGCGGCTTCCGGTTCCGGTGTCTTACCTCGACCAACCGCCATGATTCGACTTCATTCCTTGAGAGATATTTGTGATATTTCAACTATGGGTACCTATACCTGTTAGGGAGGGCGGGTTATACTAATCTCTTCGGACGAAACACTCGTATAATTACGATCGAACTTCACGTACAGGTAAGTTCGTTTGATCGTTAATTATACTCGTGTTTCGTCCTCGAGATTAGTATAATTAGAATATGAACACATTTGTAGATGTTTAGAGTAAGAAATATCACAAATGATATCCATTATTGATTATAATGAACCATAGTCCATACCTTATAACATTATTTTTATCAATACTTTGTTATACCTAATAAAATAAATACATTTTAATGAACAATAAACAATTAATTAATTAATTTGTCATTATTCTAATAGAACCTCAATGTATACGTAAAAGCCAGGTTACATTGTTAACAATAGGTCTATCCTAGACTTAGCAAAGGTAAAAGACTTGCCGGTTCACCCAGCAGATTGTCTGATATTATTAATATTAATGCCTTTTTTCTTGGCCATAAAAGTTGCTGTATGCCTTGTACTATTAGACTTAAACCTGAAAACGTCACTTTCATTATCATTTAATGTAATTTTAATCCCAAGAAAGAGGGTCTAAGGCTCTATGTTTAATATGGTTTTCTAAACCTAAGAGAAAGATAATTATCAGGTCTTGTAATATGTTTAGACCTATTTGTGCTCCTAATGCGGGAGCATTAAAGATCTGAGAATGTTCCAATAAAATAAAAATAAAGTACCTATGTATAATATTAACGGTTTCGTACCTGATCTTGAGCTTTTAATTAAATTACTGATTTTTATCATTACAGTAGCCCGTTATTTAATTTTAGATGTTTGTATTTACTATTGTGTGCATTGACTAAAACTAAGACACACTTCCCAACTTTAACTGTTCAAGTGTCAACTTTTCCTTTGGAAACAATGTAACTAAATAGTTAATTGTAACACCTGCGTCTCAAGTAAAATTATAGCTTGGTAATGGTCTTAATCAGAACACACCCTTACAAAACCTGGAAATCCTAACATTATCTGGTAAAAGGTATAGTTATGTAGATCTATAAGAATTGATAGTCCCATATTGGGCACTATCTTTAGAAAGAAAGGTTTTGGTATTAATTAAGTATAAGCCATAGGAACTGAAGGTCCATACAGTCATATTAAAAATATAAAAAACATACCATTTTCTGTAGCATACATCATATTGATTTAAGGTACTTTTCAATATTAATGCTAAAATTACATCTGTTGAAGCACTTGGGTTTTCTCATTGTAATAATGCAGTCCTGATAAAATCCCTGCAACTATGGTATTGTTTCTGTGGACGTTCCGATTACATGGTTGTGTAGACCACAGCGGTACAACTACAAACAATACCCTGTGCCTTGAATAAGATAATTATTTTATTGAATACTGGAGAATAATTATTATTGAAGGGAATTTAAAAAAGAAATATAAATAAATAATTCAACTTCGGACCAATCCGATATAAAAGCATCTATTGCAAAAGAATCTGGATCACTGAGCCATGAACACAAGTCAATGACAGTCATTGCAGATAAGTACCAAAAAATGGTAATATGTTATAGCCTTTTAAGGACTATTTGACCTCTAGATGGGTCTTTCTTGACTCTGTTTGCAATTTTATTATTATTAGAGTATTTAATATAATAAAGCAAAAACATTAAGAATAATTATTATGAATACTTTAAACCATTACCAAAAGTCCCTTGCTACCTTGGAAGATGAGGGTATTATATGTCTATCTCCCAAACAATTGATGTAACTAGTAGCTGCTGTATTATCAATTGTCAATAAAATTCATCAGTTATTTTAATTTTTTGCAAATAAATTATCTTGAAGGCAAAATAGGCTGCAAAAAGTTTTAAATGATTTATATGAAAGTCAAATTCTATCTTGAGGTCAACTGCTGCTAGCCCTTTGATCTCCACAGCTGGAACCTTACCCCATAGTACCCCATAGTTGAGGCGTCAGAGATATTTCTGGACCGCAGTTATTGTCACCTTTGATACTGTTATTTCAATAAATTATGTACCTAATTAAACCTCAATACAAATTCAGCAAAAGTTAACTTGTCATCACAGATTAAGTTATACATAGTAGACTTGTCATGTAGGTATTTGTCTTATCATTCTACTAAAATAATATACTTAGTTTATGACATATTCTATGGCTGGAGATGCTAAAAGTAAGAAACTATTAATCAACACAGATTAAGGTAGGTACTTATATATTAACCCTTTAATAACTTTGCAGCACCGAATACAAATTACTCTTTGCAGTTTTCAAACTTATTTTACATCTGTAAACTGCATAACGGAATAGTTACTTATTGTTTGTTTTACTTATTAAAAGTATATTTTTATTTATTTAAAGCAAACTTAAATTACAGTTGTGTGTGTCAATCACATATTATAAACATATACCTAATACCTTAATCTGTGATTATAAATATCTTTACTGTCTTTGATAGATATATTTAACCCTTTTACCTCTTTGTCTATAGACATGATTATAATAAACCCCAGTAGGTAATAGGTTCACAAGTAACTTTCGTGTAATATCCATGTTTCTAATTAAATACCGTCGTCATAATTAGCCCCCATCAGCTAAATATCGAGATAAATCGAGGACAGTTACCATTAGATCCAAAGGCTTCATTATTGTTGTGAAAATAATAAGATGTGGTATATTATATTTTAAATTATATACAATAAACCAAATGTCAAAACATTGAACTCATTGTTGGCCAACATAGAGATAAGTTTAATATCTAGAAGAATGGTGAACAATTATGTATAAGTGATTAAAAAATATTAAATATGCATCCTTCAAGTGTAACATTGCTAGATAAGTGTCATTTTGTTACAACGAAATTAACACTGTGTGAATATCCTTGTGAAATCGACCAGCACAAGGATAATATAATATTATGACTATACAGCACTCATTGATGTTAACTATTTAATTATCATGTTCTTCTAACACTTTTACATCTAGCATGTATAAATTGAAGTTTTAAAATATTTTTTTGTTGATAACACTGATACTAAAGAGGGGAAAGTACTAATAGAGGGGATTAAACTCCATTGCTTATAAAATTGAGTGAGTGTACCTGCATTATGGGCCTTGACTAGATGCAGTACTGATTGGATGTCTCCGAGTAAGGTTGACCAGTCCTTTGGCACGGGTCTGGCCCTGGCCGCAGCAGGCTGTTGTTGGTGTGCCATTTTTCCTAGTATGCTGCTTACTAGCAATGGGCCTCGCCTTGAAGTTTAACATTACCTCATAAGGAACTTGCTGAAACAAATTTGAGGAAGCCTCCATGCTTCTGGTTTCAAATCGGAGCTTAAATAAGGCACTGCGTTTGCAGTTTTTATGGTTTTTTCAAATTTTTAGTCAAGAGATTCTCCATATTTGTTGAAGAAAAATTTTGTCTTATAAGTACCTTTCTTAAATGATTTAAAATAAGGTATTTTACATAATATTATGGACTGCTGTGTTGATTATCACACAATAGTCAGCCCAGGTCCATCATATACTTTGTATAGGCTCTCATTATTGTTAGAAATAATAGTCCCCAGCAATGAGATATCTGCTGCTATTTCACATTGTCTAAATTTAATTGACTTGTCACATTTTACTGCCCTTTTGATTATGACCTTCAGCTTTGAGCTTTGTGCTGCTATGATTTTGCTATTATTGGGCATTTGCAAATTTTCTACTACATATTTGAGCTTCTATATCTAGCCCTTTCGGGCTGTATAGGTATATTTTTACTCTGAAGCAAATTTGCATCGAAATTTATTTACACCTCTAACTGAGGCGCTAAAGCAGGCGTAAGACGTCTGAGGAAGCACGTTTTGGATAAGATCATAAGCCATATTATCTGAAATAAGTTAAAACCGTCGTAAACGGTAAAACACCACGTCTTTACAAGTCCAAGCGACTTTTGTGAAAGAACACATTTACTCCTGGCGGAGCTTTTGTGACGTGTGTATCGCTTATAGCCATATTATTATCTGAAAACCGTCGTAAACGGTAAAACACCACGTCTTTACAAGTCCAAGCGACTGCTGTGACGTGAGAACCGGTTAAAGCCATATTATTATTATCTGAAAACCGCCGTAAGCGGACACACCACGTCTATACAGCGAAAAACCACTGTTTTGACGCGAGAAACCGGTTATAGGCTATAGGATAGGCTATTGCATGCTGTTGCTGTCGGGAAGACCGACCACGTGCTCCATTAAATTTCATGCGATTGAAAAGCGCTGTTTTGCAAGAATCCGTTATAAATCACCACGTCTATACAGCCCAAGCGACTATTGTGACGCGAGAAAACGGTTCTTTCGTAAAAATATATCCAATTTAGGTATGCTGAAAATATTTCCACCTGTCAAAGCAACACGTGGATGCTGGAACAAATTATGCCCCGAATGGCGTTAGGCTTATTAATATTGTGTATAAATGCATACCATCCGATACTTCTGGTGGTTCATTTCATCCATCGTAGACTTAGAAAAACTGGGCGAAGAGCTGTAACTGAAGCTAGAAGAATCTTGTTGTCCGTAATGGCGAACCCGCTTTATATTATGTTTTTCCAACTTACGTACTTTCTGATTATTAAAACCGATTTATCTTGATTTCACCTTTTTGGCATTTTAAAATAATAGTTTTGTGTACGAACGCGGAATTACAATATGGAGTGGACGGGCACTAAACGCTCAATGAAGTCGAATCATGGCGGTTGGTCGAGGTAAGACACCGGAACCGGAAGCCGCGGACCATAGAGTATATATCAGAGAGCAACTGTAAGTTTTTTATTTGCATTTTTTAGAGTTATAGTCTCTAAACATAGTGCTTTTTGGAGTGGAGTCACTGGCGTTTCTACAAATGTGTTCATATTCTAATTATACTAATCTCGAGGACGAAACACGAGTATAATGTATTTGTATTATAAGTTCAATGGGAAAAGCTTAGTAGAGTTTCGAAAGTTACATAGTAGCAACACTTTATGTATTAATATAATATTGTTACATTAAAACATGTATTGAACATACTGATGTTCAATACATGTTTTAATGAAATAAAATAAATGTAATGAAAATTTTTTCAAGTTTTATTATACAAATTACAAATCATACAAATTATTTATTACACTCATACAATAATACACAACAGCACAAAGTAGACAGTGACATCACGTCGTCTAATCTCAACTCAACTTAGCGTGAAGTTGAACTTGTGTTATAGCAATCAGACAACCGATGCACACCGAACAGTCTTATTCCAAAGCATAATATTAACGATCAAACGAACTTACCTGTACGTGAAGTTCGATCGTAATTATACGAGTGTTTCGTCCGAAGAGATTAGTATAATTAGAATATGAACACATTTGTAGAAACGCCAGTGACTCCACTCCAAAAAGCACTATGTTTAGAGACTATAACTCTACAAAATACAAATAAAAAACTTACAGTTGCTCTCTGGTATATACTCTATGGTCCGCGGCTTCCGGTTCCGGTATCTTACCTCGGCCAACCGCCATGATTCGACTTCATTCCTTGAGAGATATTTGTGATATTTCAACTATGGGTACCTATACCTGTTAGGGAGGGCGGGTTATACTAATCTCTTCGGACGAAACACTCGTATAATTACGATCGAACTTCACGTACAGGTAAGTTCGTTTGATCGTTAATTATACTCGTGTTTCGTCCTCGAGATTAGTATAATTAGAATATGAACACATTTGTAGATGTTTAGAGTAAGAAATATCACAAATGATATCCATTATTGATTATAATGTACCATAGTCCATACCTTATAACATTATTTTTATCAATACTTTGTTATACCTAATAAAATAAATACATTTTAATGAACAATAAACAATTAATTAATTAATTTGTCATTATTTTAATAGAACCTCAATGTATACGTAAAAGCCAGGTTACATTGTTAACAATAGGTCTATCCTAGACTTAGCAAAGGTAGAAGACTTGCCGGTTCACCCAGCAGATTGTCTGATATTATTAATATTAATGCCTTTTTTCTTGGCCATAAAAGTTGCTGTATGCCTTGTACTATTAGACTTAAACCTGAAAACATTTCACTATCATTTAATGTAATTTTAATCCCAAGAAAGAGGGTCTAAGGCTCTATGTCTAATATGGTTTTCTAAACCTAAGAGAAAGATAATTATCAGGTCTTGTAATATGTTTAGACCCATTTGTGCTCCTAATGCGGGAGCATTAAAGATCTGAGAATGTTCCAATAAAATAAAAATAAAGTACCTATGTATAATATTAACGGTACCTGATCTTGAACTTTTAATTAAATTACTGATTTTTATCATTACAGTAGCCCATTATTTAATTTTAGATAATGTTTGTACTTACTATTGTGTGCATTGACTAAAACTAAGACACACTTCCCAACTTTAACTGTTCGAGTGTCAACTTTTCCTTTGGAAACAATGTAACTAAATAGTTAATTGTAACACCTGCGTCTCAACTAAAATTATAGCTTGGTAATGGTCTTAATCAAAACACACCCTTACAAAACCTGGAAATCCTAACATTATCTGGTAAAAGGTATAGTTATGTAGATCTATAAGAATTGATAGTCCCATATTGGGCACCATCTTTAGAAAGAAAGGTTTTGGAATTAATTAAGTATAAGCCATAGGAACTGAAGGTCCATACAGTCATATTAAAAATATAAAAACATACCATTTTCTGTAGCATACATCATATTGATTTAAGGTACTTTTCAATATTAATGCTAAAATTACATCTGCTGAAGCACTTGGGTTTTCTCATTGTAATAATGCAGTCCTGATAAAATCCCTGCAACTATGGTATTGTTTCTGTGGACGTTCCGATTACATGGTCGTGTAGACCACAGCGGTACAACTACAAACAATACCCTGTGCCTTGAATAAGATAATTATTTTATTGAATACTGGAGAATAATTATTACTGAAGGGAATGTAAAAAAATATATATATATATATATATATATATATAAATAAATAATTCAACTTCAGACCAATCCGATATAAAAGCATCTATTGCAAAAGAATCTGGATCACTGAGCCATGAACACAAGTCAATGACAGTCATTGCTGATAAGTACCAAAAAATGGTAATATGTTATAGCCTTTTAAGGACTATTTGACCTCTAGATGGGTCCTTCTTGACTCTGTTTGCAATTTTATTATTATTAGAGTAATTAATATAATAGAGCAAAAACATTAAGAATAATTATTATGAATACTTTAAACCATTACCAAAAGTCCCTTGCTACCTTGGAAGATGAGGGTATTGTATGTCTATCTCCCAAACAATTGATGTAACTAGTAGCTGCTGTATTATCAATTGTCAATAAAATTTATCAGTTATTGTAATTTTTTGCAAATCAATTATCTTGAAGGCAAAATAGGCTGCAAAAAGTTTTAAATGATTTATATGAAAGTCAAATTCTATCTTGAGGTCAACTGCTGCTAGCCCTTTGATCTCCACAGCTGGAACCTTACCCCATAGCACCCCATAGTTGAGGCGTCAGAGATATTTCTGGACCGCAGTTATTGTCACCTTTGATACTGTTATTTCAATAAATTATGTACCTAATTAAACCTCAATACAAATTCAGCAAAAGTTAACTTGTCATCACAGATTAAGTTATACATAGTAGACTTGTCATGTAGGTATTTGTCTTACCATTCTACTAAAATAATATACTTAGTTTATGACATATTCTATGGCTGGAGATGCTAAAAGTAAGAAACTATTAATCAACACAGATTAAGGTAGGTAGGTACTTATATATTAACTCTTTAATAACTTTGCAGCACCGAATACAAATTACTCTTTGCAGTTTTCAAACTTATTTTACATCTGTAAACTGCATAACGGAACAGTTACTTATTGTTTGTTTTACTTATTAAAAGTATATTTTTATTTATTTAAAGCAAACTTAAATTACAGTTGTGTGTGTCAATCACATATTATAAACATATACCTAATACCTTAATCTGTGATTATAAATATCTTTACTGTCTTTGATGGATATATTTAACCCTTTTACCTCTTTGTCTATAGACATGATTATAATAAACCCCAGTAGGTAATAGGTTCACAATAACTTCCGTGTAATATTCATGTTTCTAATTAAATACCGTCGTCATAATTAGCCCCCATCAGCTAAATATCGAGATAAATCGAGGACAGTTACCATTAGATCCAAAGGCTTCATTATTGTTGTGAAAATAATAAGATGTGGTATAAATTTTAAATTATATACAATAAACCAAATGTCAAAACATTGAACTCATTGTTGGCCAACATAGAGATAAGATTAATATCTAGAAGAATGGTGAACAATTATGTATAAGTGATTAAAAAATATTAAATATGCATCCTTCAAGTGTAACATTGCTAGATAAGTGTCATTTTGTTACAATGAAATTAACACTGTGTGAATCTCCTTGTGAAATTGACCAGCACAAGGATAATATAATATTATGACTATACAGCACTCATTGATGTTAACTATTTAATTATCATGTTCTTCTAACACTTTTACATCTAGCATGTATAAATTGAAGTTTTAAAATATTTTTTTTTTTGTTGATAACACTGATACTAAAGTACTAATAGAGGCGATTAAACTCCACTGCTTATAAAATTGAGTGAGTGTACCTGCAATCTGCATTATGGGCCTTGACTGGATGCAGTACTGATTGGATGTCCCCGAGTAAGGTTGACCAGTCCTTTGGCACAGGTCTGGCCCCGGCCTCAGCAGGCTGTTGTTGGTGTGCCATTTTTCCTAGTATGCTGCTTACTAGCAATGGGCCTCGCCTTGAAGTTTAACATTACCTCATAAGGAACTTGCTGAAACAAATTTGAGGAAGCCTCCATGCTTCTGGTTTCAAATCGGAGCTTGAATAAGGCACTGCGTTTGCAGTTTTTATGGTTTTTTCAAATTTTTAGTCAAAAGATTCTCCATATTTGTTGAAGAAAAATTTTGTCTTATAAGTACCTTTCTTAAATGATTTAAAATAAGGTATTTTACATAATATTATGGACTGCTGTGTTGATTATCACACAATAGTCAGCCCAGGTCCATCATATACTTTGTATAGGCTCTCATTATTGTTAGAAATAATAGTCCCCAGCAATGAGATATCTGCTGCTATTTCACATTGTCTAAATTTAATTGACTTGTCACATTTTACTGCCCTTTTGATTATGACCTTCAGCTTTGAGCTTTGTGCTGCTATGATTTTGCTATTATTGGGCATATGCAAATTTCCTACTACATATTTGAGCTTCTATATCTAGCCCTTTCGGGCTGTATAGGTAAATTTTTACTCTGAAGCCAATTTCTTTCGAAATTTATTTACACCTCTAACTGAGGCGCTAGCGCAGGCGTAAGACGTCTGAGGAAGCACGTTTTGGATAAGATCATAAGCCATATTATCTGAAATAAGTTAAAACCGTCGTAAACGGTAAAACACCACGTCTTTACAAGTCCAAGCGACTTTTGTGCGCAGAACACATTTACTCCTGGCGGAGTTTTTGTGACGTGTGTATCGCTTATAGCCATATTATTATCTGAAAACCGTCGTAAACGGTAAAACACCACGTCTTTACAAGTCCAAGCGACTGCTGTGACGTGAGAACCGGTTAAAGCCATTATTATTATCTGAAAACCGCCGTAAGCGGACACACCACGTCTATACAGCGAAAAACCACTGTTTTGACGCGAGAAACCGGTTATAGGCTATAGGTATAGGCTATTGCATGCTGTTGCTGTCGGGAAGACCGACCACGTGCTCCATTAAATTTCATGCGATTGAAAAGCGCTGTTTTGCAAGAATCCGTTATAAACCACCACGTCTATACAGCCCAAGCGACTATTGTGACGCGAGAAAACGGTTCTTTCGTAAAAATATATCCAATTTATGTATGCTGAAAATATTTCCACCTGTCAAGGCAACACGTGGATGCTGGAACAAATTATGCCCCGAAGGGCGTTAGGCTTATTAATATTGTGTATAAACGCATACCATCCGATACTTCTGGTGGTTCATTTCATCCATCGCAGACTTAGAAAAACTGGGCGAAGAGCTGTAACTGAAGCTAGAAGAATCTTGTTGTCCGTAATGGCGATCCCGCTTTATATTATGTTTTTCCTACTTACGTACTTTCTGATTATTAAAACCGATTTATCTTGATTTCACCTTTTCGGCATTTTAAATAGTTTTGTGTACGAACGCGGAATTACAATATGGAGTGGACGGGCACTAAACGCTCAATGAAGTCGAATCATGGCGGTTGGCCGAGGTAAGATACCGGAACCGGAAGCCGCGGACCATAGAGTATATACCAGAGAGCAACTGTAAGTTTTTTATTTGTATTTTGTAGAGTTATAGTCTCTAAACATAGTGCTTTTTGGAGTGGAGTCACTGGCGTTTCTACAAATGTGTTCATATTCTAATTATACTAATCTCGAGGACGAAACACGAGTATAATTATTATTGTCACAACACTCTCACATTCACACTATAATCACGTAGTCTTTCTTGGTGGTGACGTGATGCGTGCTTCATTGGAGAGCCTTCCCCGAAACCTTCGGTAAACTACACCGGTCAACCAGAACTCATCCACCTCGAGAGTGGAAAGAAGTTTTGTCAGTACTCTCACCACAAAGGAACCGAAGTTAACTTTGTACTGAGAGTATAGACGCTCTACCCCCAATGTGGAGGTAGTCTTCTTACAATAATTATTTTACAACGTCCTCGACTTCCATGGACCAGTGCAGGTGCAACACGTAGAGCAGCTCGGGTACGTAAGGTGCGGTGTCGCAGTGGCTGCGGAGGGTGGACTTCCTCTTCTTTCCTCTCTCTACCAGTGTGCAGCCCTCCTCATCGCACCTCCTGCTCTCGTCCTTGTTGAGTCGAGGAGGTTCTGCCTTACGACCATCCATTACCCTCCTTGTTTTCGCCCGCGGGGGTGGAGCGGGGTGAGCATCAACATTTGCGAAGCTTTTGCTGAGTTGGACTCGGCTTCGACTCGGTCGCAGGCAGCGAGCGGGCGGCGGTGGCGAGCGGGTGCGGGCCCTGCGAGTCGCGAGATGCGCTACGAGCCGAGAGTGTAAACTTGAGCTTGCGACCCGTCTCGCGGCGCGGCTCGCGACTCGCAGGGCACGCTTTTGTGTTGCGAGCTTTGTGTTTACACTTGCACTTCGACGCGAGCCGCGAGATGCAGGTGGTGGTGGATGCGGTCGATGACTCGTCGGATTTCGCTGACGAGCAAAACGTGTCAGTTTGCGCACCGCGTCGTTGTGTGTTTACGAAGTCCATCGAATGATCGGATGACCTACATAATTAATTATTAAGTACTTTTAATTTGCAATAATTCATTAGTTAGTTAATTATCATTCATATTTATTTAAAATCTTGTAAGAAAGTGAGGTGACGTAAGCGATAAACCGATAGTCAGAACAATAGGACACCGAGGCGAGCATAACAATGCAATAAGTAGCCATTGTAATCATTAAGGAACAATGGAGCGTGGAGATAGTAGATAATGAGGGTTAAACACAAAAGCTAACTTTGAAACTAGTGCAAATACGCAGAAACGGATCGCATATATCGATCCGGCATAGTTGAAAACCCCTATTTTGACACCAAACTCTTTTTTTTTTTTTTTTTAGGCGATGTCACCCCTCGAACCGACAAAAATTGATCGAGAAAGTTTGCGAGCCGCGAGCGGGGGGTGGGGTGGACCCAGAATCGTGATCCAGAACCCGCGAAAACACACTACTCCCATTAATTATGTTCAATAATATAATTTGTACAATATTTATGATATCCAATATAAGATATACGATGTAATTAACACTAAATTCCAATATATAAATAAAATGATTCCACTAAAATAAACAAATAAAATACCCACATTTAAAATGTCAAAATAGTAAAACAACGGCACAAATATTATAAAACAAAAAGAACGGAGACTATTCTAATATCACAGCTTAAAATTAGAACCTAATTGTTATTATCACACAAAATACTACTGTTACGCTTGTTCACTACACCCACGATCGTTCTGCAAAAAGCCAGATGAAAAAGATGTCCCGCTTTTTACCCCCCAGGATGGATGGCAGATTCTCACTTGTTATCGATGTGCCCAATTTCTGCTCAATATCGTATCTATTGCTAGCAAAAATTGGGCACTCGAGTAGCAGGTGAGGAACCGTCTCCTCAACTCCTGGCTGACACAGGCAGGACGGATCCTCTTTCAGCTTGAATCTGTTCAAGTAGAAGGTGAATCCGCCGTGACCGGTCAGAATCTGTGTGATGTGGTGTGTGATGTCTATTTTCTGTACTATTTTGTATGCAGCGGCAGCGCTTGGGAAAAAAAGCTTCGTGACTCCGGCCGTCCCTCCCACTTCGTATCTCCTGTTCCATTCCTCAACTTCTGAACTTGGCAGGTTTTCGTGTTATACGTAACTCTTGATTAATTGTATACCTAATTAGATAATAATATAATTAAATTAACCTGCCTCGTTCAAATTAGAAGTATTATGGAGCAGGCAATGATAACGATCGATGAAGTGCATCTAAATTTGGCATTGGATAGGATTTCAACTCTTTTTTTAGACCAAAAATTTGCCGATAGGAACTTGGCCCCATTTTAACAGGTATGTTTTTGGTGATCTAATCTAATCTAATGTGACGTCTACTGCACTCAGCAGTATTTTCCGGAATACAGTACCTACCTTACAGTGGTGGGCCAAGATCTAAATTTGATCGATTGCTCGAGAATGGAAAGCAAAATGATGACTCGCTCCGCCGTGGCCCGTCGCACAGAGGAGCAACTTCGAGTAGCCCTCACTGAATTAAAGAATTATAAGGACCAATGCCAAATACTGTTAAGGGAGAGAGATGATAACGAAAAAGAAGTGGAATCTGTAATACAAAAAAATCAGGATTTAAAGATAGAACTCAATAAGTTAAGTTTGGACTATGAGGACATCCTTAAGAAAAATATGGAGTTACAGAGCATCGTCAACGGCTTCGACCAATGCAGAGAGGAATATGAAGACTTTCTCAAGACCTCTGCTAACCTCAAAATTAAGCTGAGTAACGCTGAAGACTACATATTAAAATTAGAAGAACAGATTCAAGCTCAAAGTTCCACCCAAACTCAAATCTTGTATGATAATCTTATTTGTGACAAAAGCAACTCAGTTTCTAACACTAAACCATGTCAAAACATTTCAACAATTGATTTAACCGGTGATGATACCTTACCACTATGTACAATGAATAGTAAGAGGAAATTAAAGAAGTATATAAAAATCAAAAAGTGTATTAGGAATTATTGTGAACTTTCAAAGAAAAATAAAAAGTGTTTAAATCATTTGTCAAAAGTTATAAAACATAACAAACTTATGAATAATAACTTAATGAACTGCAATCTTGACTTAGACGAAATAAAATGTAATTATGAGGCCGATGTATGTAACCTTCAGGAAGAGATTTCAATACTTCTTGACTCCTTAGATAATTTAAACAGAAAATATGCCTTGTTACAACAAGAAACACAGGGGCATATATCAGCAATGAATGATTTGCTTGAAGTGACTCGTTATAATGAGGAACGGGTTTACTCCTTATTGAGAGTCAACGGTTCTTCAAACAAAGTAAATCATTCTGTGTTAAGTAGTATAACTAATATATGCTCCAGCCAGAAGGCACATACTGAAAGCCCACAAATTGCTTTATTCAGTGATGAGTTAGGCAAGGATTTAGGTATTTATTTAAATAGAATGGGTATAGGACAGTCAATTTCAAATTTTTGTATGCCTGGAGCTACTTACAGAGATATTTTGAAAAGGGCTTTATCTATGAATTACTGTCCAAATACTACACTTATAATTTTAGTTGGGAGGAAAGGAAAACTGAACAAAAAACAGATGACTGAATATTTGGACAAGTTATTTAATATTGCAAATGTTTCAAATATCATTTTGTTTACTTTTCCCTACATACAAATGTTGCCAAAAAGATATAATAAAGAAAACTTAACTAGATATCAGCTGAATAGCCTAATATATACAGCTGTAAATAATAATTGTATAATATTGAATGAGTCATATAAGAAATGTCAGGTCATAGATATTAATAATTTAGATTTTAAGGTACATACTATGAATAGAGATAATTACTACTTATCTAACTTTTATAAAAGACGTATAGCCAAGTTGCTATTTAACTTTTTATTTATAAAACCAGCCAAGTGTTTGGCTTTAGCGACTACTGCTTCTATTGAGCAGAATACTAGTCATAGTATGAACGAATTGGAATATGTTCCAAGTATTTATTTAAATTAGATAATAAGACAATGGAGGATGTCTCTTGCAGTAATGAATTAAGTTTAAATGTCCAAATTCCTACCAACAATTTAAAAAAGCCAAAAAATTGTAATTTAATTAATCTGGTGCATCAGAATTTACAAGGTATGGTAGGTAAAGAACTTGAAATTGAGTTATTTTTAAAGGAATTTAACATTGACATTATGTGTGTATCTGAACATTGGTTCAGATCACACGAACTCATTTTCAATTTCAATGATCACCAGATAGCAAGTTCGTTCAGTAGAGAAAATGCCATTAGAGGCGGCTCTTTAATTTTAATTAGAAATGACTTTAAATTTAAGGAACGTAAAGATATTGTGAGTCTCTCTACTGAACGAATAATAGAGGTGGCCTGCATAGAGCTGAATCATCTTATAATTGTGGGCGTATATAGACCTCCATCAGGGTTATATGATTCTTTTGAGCAAACAATGGAACAAATTTTAACAAAAATTTGTGCATCTAACAAAAAAGTTATTATATGTGGTGATTTTAACATTAATTTATTTGATTTAAACTCCACTACTGTTAGATTCACATCTTTATTCAAATCATATAACCTTTTTAGTTTGTTTCATGAACCTACAAGATTCTGTGAGACTACTGCTACTTGTATTGATAATATATTTACAAATCTTGTTCCAGATAAAAAAGAAATAATTAATTATTTAAGTTCTGATCACTGTGGACAAATAGCTTCCTTTAATATCAAATGTGATAGTAATGCAAAGAAAAATCTTGTGTATAATCCTGTGACCACAAAACGTATTGAGCAATTTAGAAGTAAATTAAAATCAAATATTGAGTTATTGGATAGGTCACATAGCTCTGATGAAGCTTTCAATAAATTATTTAAGGTAATAAGAACTCAATTTAATACAATATTTACTTCTAAAACAGTTAGAAACGGCATTAAAAAAAGTAAATTTATTGAATGGGCAACTAGAGGAATTAAGATAAGCAGGCAAAAATTATATGAATTGTATGATGAAAGGTCTATCAACAGTAGTGAAGCATTTAAAGTATATGTTAAAAACTATTCTAAAACCTTCAGAAAAGTTTGTAAAGCAGCTAAGGCTCTATATATAAAAAATAAAATTAAAAACTCTAAAAATAAAATTAAAACTACATGGAAGGTTATAGCTGGTGAGACTGGAAACGTCACCTGTCGTGACACAGATTTTGAACTATTTCTTGATAATAAAAAGATTTCTAATAATCTAGAAGTTGCGACGGTCTTTGAAAAATTCTTTGCTGACATTCCGGTCTCAACTACCAAAAATCTAAATTCCTCACCTGAAGCTGCTGAAAAGCTACTCAGAGATAATATAAAGGAATGTGATGTCAATTTTAAGTTTAGGGAAATTAACCCCAGAGACATTATTGATACATTTAAACTGCTGAATGTCAAAAATACTACTGATCTCTGGGGAATGTCTACAAAAATTATTAAATCTGTAATTGACATCATAGCTCCTCATCTTGCAATGATTTTCAACGACTGCATAAAGAGTGGTGTTTTTCCTGACTTAATGAAGCACAGTAAGATTGTACCATTGTTTAAAGCGGGAATTAAATCTGATCCAACAAATTATAGGCCTATATCGATTTTACCAACTCTTAGTAAAATTTTTGAAAAAATAATTTTAAAACAATTATTGGTACATTTTAATTCAAACAATTTATTACATGACAATCAATACGGATTTACTAAGGGTCGATCCACAACGGATGCTGGTATAGGTCTTCTTTGTAGTATATTTCAAGCTTGGGAGGAGTCGCAGGATGCTCTAGGTGTCTTTTGCGACCTCTCCAAAGCCTTCGATTGTGTGGATCATGCTACATTGATCAGGAAATTGCGCCACTATGGCATAAAGGACTCAGCTCTTAGCCTCTTGACTTCTTACCTTATAAACAGGACTCAAAGGGTTGAAGTAAACGGTAACAGGTCCAATGGAACCAAAATAGAATTAGGTGTCCCACAGGGATCTATTTTAGGCCCATTTCTTTTTCTCATCTATATAAATGACTTACCTTACCTTGTTAAGGAAAATGATAATGAGATAGTACTTTTTGCTGATGACACTTCACTTATTTTTAAAGTGAAGCGACAACAGTCAAATTACGACGAGGTAAACAGTGCTCTCTCAAAAATAGTACATTGGTTTAATGCTAATAACTTACTTTTAAACTCCAGTAAAACTAAATGTGTAAAGTTCACTTTGCCCAATGTTAGGCAAGTCCAAACCAATGTACTATTGAATGATGAGAAGATGAATTTGGTAGACACCACTGTATTCTTAGGTATAACACTTGATAGTAAATTACAGTGGGGTCCTCATATTGTTAATCTTGCTGGTAGGCTCAGTTCTGCGGCATATGCAGTAAAAAAAATCAGAGAAATTTCTGATGAAGACACGGCACGATTAGTATATTTTAGTTATTTTCATAGTAGAATGTCATATGGAATCCTTTTATGGGGAAACGCTGCCGACATTAATACAATATTTGTGCTGCAGAAGCGAGCCATACGTTCTATTTATAAAATGTCTTCTTTTGAATCTCTGAGAGATAAATTTAAAGAAATTGGTATTCTAACTGTTGCTTCTCAATACATTTTGGATAATGTAATATATGTTAGAAAAAATATAAGTAAATTTAAAACTAAAAGTGACATTCACTGTAGGAACACCAGAAATAAGCACAAGCTGGATTTGCCGATGATCAGACTTAGTAAAGTTAGTAAATCTTTTAAAGGTCAATGTATACGCCTGTACAATAAAATCCCAAAAAACGTTCAAAATCTTTCGATTAATAAATTTAAAAAAGTAGTCAAAGAACGTTTGTGTGCCAAAGCCTATTATAAGGTCAATGATTTCATAAACGATGGCACATCTTGGGAGTAGGATGGCTGCTTGCAAGGCCACTTCTACATGTTATATGACTTACAATTATGTATGGATATTGACATTGTATAATTTTAAGTTACAATTGTAAATTTTATTTTAAAAAGATTAATTTTTTTCTCACTTTTTTGGTAAAAAGTGGGACCCCGGCGAGTTTCTTACGCCGGTTCTTCTCGCCGGGATAGTTCCCGAACCGGTGGTAGGCACCAGTAGTATCAACATTCTGAAAGCATTTGCTACAAATCTATTCGGAAATAAAACAATTTTTATTTTATTTTATTTATTTTATGATGTAGGCGAGATAATAATATAATATTAGGTATTTTGCGATGGATTTTGATAAGAGAAAGAATTTGTTGCCATTGATTTTTTTTTATAATATAAAATTTTGTAAGTATCAAAGCTAGAAAATCCTAAAAATATCGAGGCCGCAGGCTGTGGTTCACAGTTCACACCACCTCTGCCGCAAAATTTCTGCGGCAGTAACGACGCAAATGAGTGTTTACCCTCAGCCCTCTCGTCTCTACTCGCTTGTCGTTTAAATCTCATCCCGTTACTTTTTCTAAACTAAATTAGTCGTAGGGTGCTCGACAGTCAGCATTGCCAGATTTTTTTTTGTACCAAGTCGGGACTTTCGAACTTTTTCAGTGAAAGAGCGGGATTCTTCAGTCAAAAGCGGGACAAGTAAAAAAAGTTATAAAATCAAAAGTTTTTTTAATCGTTATCTTTTTATTTGCGTTAAAATAACGTTCACGTGACAATAGATAGCTAAAGTAGCCAAAGAAAATCCACCCTTTTACCTCCCACACTCTTATCTTCCTTACGAACCTTTTTGACGTGATAACGTCTTATAATTCGATATGGAGTGCGCACCCGAAAAACATGAAAAAACATTACCTCGCTCTGAGGCGTTCCATTTAAGGCAAGCGAGAGCGCGGAACGAGCGACAAGGAAGCACAATCGGTGCGCTCGGCAGCGTAGATCGCAGATTACAAGTATATATTTGTAGAGCGTAGATATATACCAAATGTTGTCGAGTGAGCGATAGCGCGATCTAGAGGCCTAACAGCGACATCTGTTATCAAATCGCGGAACTAAATTTACTTATAAAATATTATGAAGTTTACAAATCTCAACAAAGGTAGTGGTCACGTTCAACTATCGTCAGTAAACCGACTTTACAGACAACCGATTTTTTTCTCAGTACGCTGCACGTACGTTCGGGCTTTTCCCGAAAAGCGGGACTGAGCCTGTCCCGCGCGGGACATTTAATTTTGATGAAAAAATCGGGACGTCCCGCCAAAATCGGGACGTCTGGCAACTCTGTCGACAGTAAAGGGTATTCCACAGAATAAAACAAGTGTTGAACAGTTATCTGCCTTTAATCTGCTCCTCGTCATAATCCAGCAGCCATATTCAATCATTCGGTACCATTACAGGAAGAAAAATTAATACACTATTAGATGCTATATTGTTTGGTTTGAATACGTGTTACAGATGAAGTAATGTGTAGTAGACTTTTAATAATCGTATTAAACTATTATTATTATAAATACATCATGAAAACCAGGGTGCGACGCGGTCCTGCCCCGTAACAATTATAATAATTATCAATAATCGTTATCAACAACGGGACTAGCAGTTTATAGTTAAATAATTATATTTGTACTTAGCATTACGCTGGGTTATTACACTAGTGTTTGTTGGGACTCAGGTCCTTCGCGTAGTCGAGCACTAGTGATGCTCGGGGTCGATATCGATACACATAAATATCCTACATTATTTGATTAGATTTAATATTGCAAAAGTGCGAACGACCTGACTCCTTATAAGTACGGATTACTGGCAACATCGCGCCGCACGATTTTTCACTGTTTACCGTACTGTTGGTGTGTGTGTAGTGGTGTGTACTGTAGTCGATAAAAAATCCCTACTCGATAAATTTCGATTATGGCCAAACATTCCTTCTTTTTTTAAATACACTTTTTTGCACTTGTAATAATTTTTGAAAATATAAATTTTGATAATATTTTTTTTCACTTTGTTTCCTAAATATTAATCCAAATAGTTTTATTATCCTTAATATTGTATTTACAATTTTTTCAACAGCCGAAAAATATGTTTAATTTTTATAATATTATTTTTTAACGACTCTTGTTAAGTAGTAGGTAACAGTACAAATATTAATGATCACAAGTTGGTTTTCATTGGTCATTAACATACTTTAAATTACAGTCTTATTACTATTAGTTATACAGTTAACAGTAGGTCTTAACGATTATGAAATTACTAATGAACAAAAACCAGTTCTGCTGTTATAAACAAAATATTCTAAAGTAACAAAAATATATAAAAGCAACTAAATCGGCTCTACACTGTCAAAATCTCATTTTTTATCCAAATTATAGCAAAAGTTTGAGTGGTGATATGCATACTCCTCGGGCTAAGTACTTAAAAAATACAATAATGATTCTTTTTCTTTCGAAAATATATAAAGTATAATATTTCAAAATCTACTTTCCAAATGCGAGGCAATGTATTAGTTTTTTTTATTAATATCCGCCCAAACAGTATGCACACACCGACGAAAAGAGACCTACTGTTCCACGTATGTTTTTCTAGAAAAAACGCATTTCAAACGAACTCGCTCACAAAACCGAGGCATCATAATTTTTTGTAAATCATTAATATTTCGCAACAAATATCCAACTCGCTCCTACTTAAACCTTACGAAGCTAAACTTATAGTTCATTATCGGTACATAAAACTAATAATACATTTAATAAACTTAATTTATGAGAACAATATTTACAGTGTAGCAATGCGTTTAATATTCTATACATATCGCTTTAAACCTATCTAACAACGGAAACTTTCACGAGAACGCAGGCCACTAATATCGACGACACATTAACTACTCCCATATTACTGATAATTCACCTAAAACTATAAAGTGCAACATTCGCTAGGAGAACGAAACAACTCAGGAGTATCAATAAATTACCGCGGCTCCGGCACCAGGGCGCGCTCAAATGTTGTACTTATTTACAAAATGCATTTTACAATTAAATTGACTTAAATTAAAATCTGCCGACTCGTCCACATTCAGCAAACGGAACTGTCTAAACTATCGATAAATCAACACGATCGACGAATGTTTCACATCACTAACGTCGATTAAAAAAGAGTATTACGTGAAAATCACTCGTATTTTTGTACTAAACACCTATTTACGCTACCGTTACATTGTAAAAGTATCTACTTTGAGACGAATATATCAGTCAAAATGTTTTAATTTACATTTTATATTTTAATAAAAAAATCGTATTACGTTACTAAAGTTGGCTGGAATCGAGTTATGATTCAAGTAAGGCCAGATAAAAAATTCAAAGGAAAACATTTATTCACGAGCGTCATGAAATTCTCGGCATAAGACCCTTACGCGTATTGTAAGGCGTACGCGGGAGCGGACGCGGCGGCGATTTCATTAGCAAGTTTTGATTATTTCGTCCATTGTAAATAAAAACCGATATTTGCCCAGAGTATTTATTGGCTGCGTAGGCGATCGGAAAAACATTTCATAGGTTCAATATTTTGTCGTCAACGCGGGTTTCACATTTTGACATGTTATCTATTGAATTCTTATTTAAAATCATTATCATCATTATCAGAAAGCAAAAAGCGATAGCAGTCGTAGGTTACTTATTAAGCTCTGTGGTATTCTGTCACCAAAAATGCACACACTACTGCCTTTGGTACTATGCCTGTTTAGCATAGCATTACTATTTCAACGTATCAAAATCTTTCTGAGATTTAGAAATACTACCGTAGCAAGATTCTGAGTATGACGATAATGATATTAACAGTAGGCTATGCTTGTGTATACGAAACAAAAACTTGAACAATAGTCCAAATGGCAAGCCTCATTTTGATTTTGCGATAAAAGTATACACAAGTAAACCTGTCGCTACCCGTTCTAGCGTGGTGCAGGTCTTAGTTTATGGGGCCCTACTCTCGTACCTCGAATCTGGGATCGATCGGAGGTACTGGAGTTGGGCACCTATTATTCTCTAAGTTACAATTTAGACCATTCCTTTCGACATCATTCGTACGGTGTTCTTGAGGGCTTGTCGCTTGTTGCAGAACCATATTCTGATGACTTCGCGCTCGTAGCCTAGTTGATGCGCCAGACCGGTGATTTCTGTGCCTGGAAATTACAAAAAAAAAAAGGTTAAATAAAAGGCACAGGAGAGGATAGAAGAAATCTGACTGTCTGTGTCTGTTGGATAGTAGCCACCAAAAGTTGAAAGTGATGTAGCCCTCTCCACACTCGCGGCGCGAATTGCGGCAGCGATACACGAGTGCTACGTGCAGTGAACACGAAGCGAACAAAATATACGGCCCTCTACACTCGCAATCTTCGTATTTACGTTCGCGAATTTGAGTAAATAATTGGACGTTGAAGTCACTGTTGCTCCTGCTCTGACATCTGCGAATAATGCGGGCTCTACACCCGCGGTGCGAAAGCCTGCGAAGGCCGCGAACCGTGAGTGTGGAGGGTTTCGCGGCTTCCCGTTCGCGCTTCGCGGCTTCGTATTTGTTCGGTTCGTGTTCACGGCGCGTAGCATCCGTCCGCAATACGCGCCGCGAGTGTTTAGCCCGCATAAAAGCGTGTGTGGATGATGTTCGCGCTTCGCGAGCCCTTTGTCGCGGGCCAAGAAACCGACACCGGACGGGGAAAGCGAAGCCGCGAAACCCTCCACACTCGCGGCTCGCGGCCTTTGCGGGCTTTCGCGCCGCGAGTGTGGAGCCCGCTTGTGACATTATTTTTTTGCTGTTGACTGAACATTGAATTGATTGAATTTCCAATTTCAGGAGAACTGTAGCTGCTTTTAAGTCTCACGCTACGTCATCGCATGCACATGCACGAAGATGTATGAAAATCTAGGAAGCCTTTTTCAACGCGAAGCGATCAGCGTGACACTAAAATCAGGCTTAGCTCTGATTCAATATCATCAGCTACTGAAAGCATATTATGGAGTTTTTGATTAAGGGGCCGGGTACCCTTGGAATTTCTCATACAAACGTAATACCAAAATCATTTTCTCATACGAAAATATTGAACATGTTTGAATTATTTTTCAGTTTAAGATAGTAATTACCTTGGTTCCTACACAAAAATTTACTTCAAAATATTTAAACAAAAATTTTTTTTTATGTTTAAATTTTTTTTTAGTAAAATTATCACTAAATATTGAAACACTAAAAAATAGAGTAAAACACTTAAAAATATATAAATAAATAGTAAATTTACCACAAAATATTTAATTTCTAAAAAATATTTTTTAGTATTTAAATATTTAGTAGTAAATTTACTATTTATTTATATATTTTTTAGTGTTTTACTCTATTTTTTAGTGTTTCAATATTGAGTAGTAAATTTACTAAATAATAATTTTAAACATAATTTTTTTTTTGTGTTTAAATATTTTGAAGTAAATTTTTGTGCAGGAACCTAGGTAATTACTATTCTAAACTGAAAAATAACTCAAACATGTTAAATATTTTCGTTTGAGAAAATGATTTTGATATTACGTTTGTATGAAAAATTCCAAGGGTACCCGGCCTCTTAAGTGTCTGCTGAGATAAGAGGTGATGCTATTTTATTGTCATCATTATGTACACTGTGACTTATGATAACTTTAGCTATAATTAATACATGTTTGTTAGTCATGTACTTATATTACTTAGTTTGTAAGGTATTTATAATTATGGGCCTAGATGCCTGAAATAAATAGTCAACAAAAAGACGGTTGGAGAGTAGTGTTTTGTGTCGAACTCGAACTCGACTCGAACTCGACTCGAACTCGACTCGAACTCGACTCGAACTCGACTCGAACTCGACTCGAACTCGACTCGAACTCGACTCGAACTCGACTCGAACTCTCTATGAGAAAGACAATTAAGTAAGGAGATACAAACAGTGTAAGTAGTAAACATTACAAATCACTTCGAGCGAGCTTAGAAGATATCTTCTAATATATAGATAATATTACAATCTGTTAAAATTATAAAATTAACAATTATTCATAACGTAAACAAAGAAAAAATATATCGATACAATTGAGGGTATTTTTATAATCGATAAGGCCAGTTGTCACAGTATAAGTGGTTGCAGTAGACTATCCTCATACTAGACCGTTCCGATTCCGATGTTCGTACACATTAGGGTGATTTCCAGTAGCTCAAGTAGTTGAACGTGACAACGTCATAGCCTTAAATGGAACGCCTCAGAGCGAGGTACCGCCGCATATTGCGTCATGTTTTTTCGTGCGCGCAGCCCATATCGAATTATAAGACGTTGTCACGTAAAAAAATGTACGCTAAAAAGTCTCTTACCAGAAGGATGCGTGTTCCTCTCAAAGTGTGCATTCAGCAGCTCCAAGGCTTGTGGTGTGAAGGAAGTCCGCCGCTTCCGTTTCTTGCTCGGCTCCATACCGATGAAGTCAGTCAGGTGGTTCTGACCTGACGCATACCTGGAATGACAAAGGTAGGGATTAGTCAGAAATAGCGGAAATTCTGACG
Source organism: Polyommatus icarus (assembly GCA_937595015.1). Classification (NCBI taxonomy): domain Eukaryota; kingdom Metazoa; phylum Arthropoda; class Insecta; order Lepidoptera; family Lycaenidae; genus Polyommatus; species Polyommatus icarus. Next base: position 15,154,069 of record OW569333.1, on the reverse strand, counting down.
TGGTAAAATATCTGTTGTTGAGTATGGTGCTGAGAGTAAAAGCTTCTGTCCTGTCATTAAAAAAATGTTACAAAAACAATTATTTTTTGCAACAAATTTTTCATAAAAAGTTTGCTCGCTCAGTTCCGCCCGCCCGAGCAATGCGAGTAAGTTTTTTTGCACAAATCTTATTTACCCACTTACTAGGCATCTTTGTCAAAACAACAAGCTTTGCCATGCATGCGTAGATAATATTAATATTATGATACAAAACTTAGTTACAAAACTTCCGTCATCCAAATTCTACAAGTACATTATATTAGAGTGGAATAATAGAAGATATTACAAGATATTCAAACTCAAGGCACTTAATATTCAGGAAATAGTGGACACCTGCAATTTTTGTGGCCTAAGTGGCAAAGAAATGGTGACCATACCTAAGTTACAGTTATGTATTTAGTTAAATTAACGTCCGATAAGATAACTTGGATTCAAGTGGAATCCAAGTTATCTTATCGGACGTTAACCATAAGAGAATTATCGCTCTGTTAAACTCTGTGACGTTATTCTCTACGAAGAGTGTCTTACGACCATACGATCAGTGGTTTCTATTCTTGCATTGGAGTGATTATTCCGAGTGGGAAAGGATAAGAACACAAGGATATAACACTAGTAGTTAATTCGGAATAATATTGTTTCTTATTTCCACATGGGTATATTTATATCTTGGATAAGCATAAGCTTGGTCAGCCATTCGAAATCTCGCGACGACCACAACTTTTCAGGCTGCAACTGCACGGTATGCTATTTTTTGTAATATGTTTATGACCATGCTAAGCCTGCATTTCTTCCTATTCCTCCTATTTTCTTCTGATTTATTTCGTTGCGGGCCCCAAGACAGATTAGCAAATCCCTCGGGCTCCTTGAGATCATATCAAAGGGTTTTCGTGGTTGGATTATGGATACCGTTGTCGATCCTGGCGGCACATGAGATGCAGTGGTGGGAATATGTGGTGGGCAAAATCCGGTATTAAAAATGTAATATAACTCTATACAGTAGCGTAACTAATACAGTTTACAGTATTCCATATTTAACAGGATACATAAGTGGGACATCCTTCGTTCAAGTTCACATTGAAAACCAAAATAAGCTGATAAACGTCAAATGTAAATAACGAACCTTGGTCTGGTTTCATAATGTATAGCAATTTGAATACATACATGTATACAAAATGTATATTGCTTATGTATGATTTCATACTTAGATGATGTTATAGTTTTATTCATGATGTGTCCCATAGAATTCAAAACTCAGGGACACGTTTATTTCAAAGAATAACGTCTTGTACAAGGAAAATGTCATATTTTAAAACAAAATGGCCCTAAATGTGCTCCTAGACAGAAGTTCTGTTATAACGTTATAAAACATTGTGTAGCACGATAACATTTTATAACATCGTACAACATACGCTACAACTTGTCGAAAAATAGACGTGTCTTTTGTTATCTAATGTAATATAACTTCTGTCTGGGAGCACCTTTACAGAACCCAAACTTGTGGCTTTCATGGACGGCTACAGCTTACCATTCTACTAGCGAAGAAGGCAAAAATTATTAAGTAAAGTGAATACAGTACTTATTCACCAAGCAAAGACATAAGTTCTTCTTTAGAAGGAATGTTTAACAGATTCAATTTTGTTTAAATATCTTCAAAATTTGAGAGGTTTAGTTTTGCTGATAAGAATATAAGCAGGTATATCTTATATATAACATTTTCGTGTCACAATGTTAGTTACCGTACTCCTCCGAAACGGCTTTACTGGTTTTTACCTATATGCACATTCAGTAGGTCTGGGAATCGGCTACTGGCTACTTTTTATTAGTTGAATAAAATATAATAGTAAATTATTACAACTCGAGACTGACGGCAACCATTGTTTGTGCGACGGGATAGCGATGGACGTTGCCATGGTGCCATACTTATTTAGTCACTTCAATTAAATAATATGGGCGAAAAACTTTATATGGAAAAACAATGTTTGCCGGGATAGCTAGTTGTATATAGAAACTAGATTACGCCCGCAACTCATTTATTGCGGCGCCGCGCCAAAATTCATTTATTGCGGCGGATCCGTACATTTTTCCGGGATATCCTATGTCCTTTCTCGGGTCTCAAAGAATCCCCATACCAAATTTCATCAAAATCGGTTCAGTGGTTTGGGCGTGAAGAGGTGACAGACAGACAGACAGACAGACACACTTACATTAGTAAGTAAGGAAGTATGGATATGGATTAGAAAGAGAGCAATAGAAGACAATATTGTCTTCCATTGCTCTACATTCTACCATATTAAAAAAAAATCTACTACCACTTTGATAGTAGTAACCCTGAACAAGATCTCAGAAATGATTATACTATTCCCAAGAGAATGGTAAATCTGTCTCAGAGTTGGGTTCCGCCAAATTAATTAGAGGAAAGGGGTAAGAATAGAAAGTAATTTCTGTTACATTGCAAGTTGTTTCAATTTAACGACTAAACATTTGAAAAACCACAATAGTACCATTATTGAAATTTTGTTAAGTAAGTACTCAAAAACCAAAAAAATGAAATAAACGATGAATTATATTTTATGGTTAACTATAGCGTTGGCTGCAATTAATCGCCCGATTAACAGTACATTTTGTCGCAATTAAAAGTATCCCTTGTTTTTACCTCTCCTCCACTTAAAGAATCATTATGCTACTCAGAGTTTCTTAATAATTATATTATGCACCTACTAATTTTAAATTATTATTATCAAAATCAGTTCAGTGGTTTAAGCGTGAAGAGGTAACAGACAAACAGATAGACTGCATTTATAATGTTGAGATGGATTAACCCATATAGACCCGCCGTGCCCAAACGAGGACACTTTTAAAATTACTTAATTTTTATGTCATTTAAGTTTATACTTACTTTTATTGTAAGTTTCAATTTTCTAAAAGTGTATTTTCTTAATCTTAGAAGGTACAAATTATATAAATATAGTTCACAGTGTTTTATAGTGATTTTTCCCAAGCTGTTTCCAACATCCGAAATGACGCCAAGTTAGTATTTTTTATTTTTAAGTTTTTCTTTTAGGCATATATATTTTTTCATTTGTATGAGCTCATTATACTATACCCTATAAAAAATATACATATTTTTGTGAAAAGCTTTAGTCTTTTTAAGATTAGGAGTAGTTTTATACAAGTGTCCCTATTTGGGGCCAATGGGTACATTGGAAGTCAATTATTCCAATGTTTGTCCACCAATCAATTTCGTGTAATCAATGAACTGAAGGGTATTCAATAGCTATGATAAATACTATGTACTTCAGGAAGTTGCAATGATTGAAGATGACAGTGGAAATATATATTTAGTCGTATTTCCTTCGCAAACATGTGTCTTTTTACCAGTTTTTCATTACTCCAAGGGGAAGCTGGCAATTGTGCAACTGATGATGTTGGCCAAGGCAGTACAGAGAAGTGTCTTCTCGTATCAGTCAATGATATGAAAAAAAAGAAAACGACGAGTTTGACTACCGTTTTGACCAAATAAATCAGAATTTGTTTTTTCATCAATGTCTATGCAATCGGGGCAAGCCATAACAGCGTTTTTCTTCTGAAAAAAGTACGGAGATGTTATCACTGTTGAAAGAATTTGGACGTTAGCTTCCTACATTTTTATCAAAGCTATAACAAGGATATGCGTGGGGTCAAGTCAACTGGTCAATCGATTTTCTCGCACTGTTATACGAAACAAAAATTGGTGGTAACTGGTAGGTACTGTTTACGCACATGCTGGATTGCTTTGCCACTGCTGCAGTGGCAAACGCATGAAGGCTGCATCATCAAAGTAATAAAAACAAGAATTGAATCAGCTCCAATTTCGGCGGCATTTGGTAGTCACTACTTGAGACATACTAGCAGTAGAATCCTGCAACCAGCAAAACATATCTGTACTGCCAAACTTGCAGCATGAAGGGCCACTTTCCCGAAAACTGTCCCAACAATTGCGTTGTTATGATGGGCTAGGATTACATAATGAAAAAGGTCAATGGCAATTTGTGTGTGAAAACACGGTACATTCATAAAGAATGTATCGAAAATTTGCACACCGTTTGATCCCATTGGCTCCATTTCAGGACGGCAATTTTTTTATTTAAAAAATCAAACATTTTTAAGTTTTTTTGTATTTTCCTAATAATTTTATTGGGTTCTATAAATTAATAAAGAAATTTAATATTTTCCACGGCTCAGTTTCATTTGGGTCTAAATGGGTTAATAAGTTAAAAAAACTTTATAAAACAATGCTTTCTAATGTTCTGATCACATTGAATAACACAGTGCGTGTGTATGCGTTGATGTCATTTTCAGGGCAATGCATGAACTGAAATCACAATAATTGCGCTTCACCGCTATCGAAAGTTAATCCATACTAATATTATGCGAAAGTCTGTCTGTCTGTTACCTCTTTATGCTCAAACCGCTGAGCCGATTTAGCTGAAATTGTGTCCCGGGATTCTTTTCATCCCGGAAAAATGTACGGTTCCCGCGTGATAAACAAATTTTGGTGCAACTAGGTTGCGGACGGTATCTAGTATGTATACTATATTATAATTATTATAGTCATAAACTTATGCTCTACTATTTATACGTAAGACTAAGAGTATAATAAAATTTCCCGGCTTGCACTTATAGACGCTATAAGTGCAAGCCGGGAAATTTTGTACACAGATAGTCTAAAGCCTGAGAAAGGACATAGGCTACTTTTTAACTGGAAAAAAGGGTTGTAAGGGGGTGAAAATGCGTACATTTGTTCAAATTAAGTTAGTTCCAAAAATTCATAATAGATGGCGCCATGCCGTCTCCTACATCGCACAAGCGCTTACTCAAACGTGTTAAGATGAAAATGCCTTTTAACGTTTTTTTTAAGTATTAATAAGAGTTGATGTTCGAGTTCGACTTCGGCCCCACTCCCCAGTTTTTAACCCCCTACGCAAAAATAGGGGCGTTTTATGTGTGACGCGTCTGTATGTCTGTAAAGTCTAAAAATTGAAGTTTAAAGTAAGCGTACCGCGGAAGCACCTCTGTCGTGCAAATTTTGCAATTTGCAGTAATGTAGCCTACATGGTTCAACGGGAACTACCTACTATATATTATAAGTTACTCTATGACGGGAACTACCGCGCGCTATAAGCTGAAGTACACGCGGCAGGAGTCGCGTGCAACAGCTAGTATTCTATACATTGATGAAGTCTGTCGAAACTATCGAATACAATTTGACTAAGTACCAACAAGGATCATCATCTCGCCAATCAACGGCGATTGGGCGAGAAATTGTTTACCTAAAATTTATTAATTCAACGACAGTCGTTAACTCGGAGCTCGTTAAAAATTACCACCAAGAGGGGCCGATTGCATATTCAGCCATTTGCAATGTTAAACCAGTCCGGAGCAGATAATGCATTTTAATGATCCAGAATTCTGGATCGATACGGCCCGCTCCTTGCAACAGTCTTGGCCGGTTTACCTATACGTTGTAAAGAGGTGCCAAGACTGTTGAGACTTTATTCGAATGCCGTATATTTTATATATTTTATGGGTTTAGGCAACTTTATTTCCACCACCCCTTGTACGGGACGCTAGGATGCTGCCGTCCCTAAACCGTGGCCAATACAGCCTATGTATAAATCCAGGACTGGTTCATCTCGGGGTAAAAGTAAAGAAGACGTGTCAAGACTTTGTGGATATATATAGCGAGCGGCCCCGACAGAAGTTATTGTAACTATAAAGTTTATTCTCAAAAGCTGACAGGTTACGTCGTCATTCGTCAGAAGTAATTCTGTACGGTGGGGAAGAGTTCTTTTTCATTTTCTACGAAATTTTGTAGAAAATTTCTTTCATTACTTGGTAACTTCTCACCGATTTTACTAACAGTATACAACAAAAAAATTTCAGGATTATAATTGCTTAAAACTCGTAGATATCCAGTCGTTCGTTTTGTATAATATAGAAAAGAAGATTGCATTAGTTACTATGAATTCTCATTTTAAGCGCAATTTTTAGAGTCGTGAAAACGTAGTATAAGTCTTACTACATTTATTAGGCATAAGTACATAATATACTCTAAAATATCTAACACACCACCCATAAAATATCCAACACAACACATAAAGCATAAAAAGCGTAGTGCAAAACAAGCCTATCAAAGCATAGTTAGTCCAGATTTGAGAAATGTCTTTTCGCTAAGCGTTATGGCCAAATGTGATCACGACACGGGACACAATATTCACTCATATAGTTACCTCTCTTCCGCCTCCTTCATCCAACGTTCGAGCACCGGTTTGATTTTCTGCGCACTTTTTGGTGTTATATCCAATTTCTCAAATCTGTATCGAACATAAATTGCAATGTTAGATGACGTAACAGAACCGAAAGCCCGAAGCCCTATCCCGAAGCAGGACATTGACATCGCGGTCACAACGGATAGAAGCAGAGAAGAGATGCCAATGCCCTGGCTTTGATTGCGCAAACGAAAATCATGCCAAATGGAAAGTTACGCTAAATCTCGTCGAATGCATGACGCCCGCAATTACGTACGTGTGAAAAGGAAAAGAAATAGCTCCAAAACCGGTCATTAGAAGTAAATGTATGCATTCGCGATCGTCGATCGAGATTAGATCGTATTAAATAGCGTCGAAACGTTTGATTTAGGGATCTACATGGGCCTTCGAATGAAGCGTGTACTAGCGTGCATGCGGCGTCCTAGAAGTTATCATTTCGACGTTTCTCCTTCGAGTCGAAATTCTAGCTTCGAGGACGCTGATTATTTTTGTAAAAAACAAAACACGTACATGTTTTGTTGTTGTGAAGACAGCTGAGCTGCTAGCATCTGCGAAGCCAGGGCACTGGGGGGACAAATAAACAATTATTTTATTTCATTTCATTGTATATCTGCTGTACAAACTTGTAAAACCGCACGCTTGTTAAAGAATATTAATTGATACGAAGTTACCATTTAGTTTGAAAATTTGAAAGTCAATATTATGCGAAAGTTTATAAAAAAAGTAAAACCGAACGAAAATAAAATATACGCCACCAAAATTCTTCACCGAATAGTTAGATTTCGATTAGCACAATATAAAAATAATGACAAAAATTTCAATATATCTGAAAATCCATAATAAGCCATAATTCCTATGATGATGATGATGCGAAAGTTCCCTGTTCTTACATACGCCGGAGAACCAATTGAACTAATAATATTAATGTCAAATAAAAGATGCAGAAAAATCGAGAAAAGATCGTTGTCTGGGTGACGAACCAATTTTATCACAAGTTAGGTTACATTTGGTAACAAATACGATTTTCAATAAGGTCTCCACAACGAAAACAACAACCAATATGGATAACGTAAACAGGACGACTGAATCTGGTCTCATATAAAATTATAATCGCCTGCTTATGCTCTTGACAATGATCATGAGACAAAATATTAAATTATTCGGCGCCAGAGTAACGGGTGGTGATGCTACTTCCATATTATTAATAACGACGTATGTATGATCCTTTTTATGGAGTTTAGAATTCTTCTCTTGTTTAATTTGGCGCAGGCTAGAGACATGATTCCCTTTTCAGGTAGACCGGCCGGTCGTGAAGGGAGCCCTTTGTTTAATCCAGAACATCCTTTTGTATGTGGCTGATGGCAAATCCCAGGTGGTTGTAGTGGGTAGGCTCGGCGCTTCTCGTCGGCCAGTCCTACATACCCCCGGGGTGCTTTAGTTTAACTGAGACACATTCCCAACCCGGGCCACCATAAAAAGGCTAGAGACATAAGAAAAAGCAACGCTAATTGAGTGATACATCAACACACTTCTAAGTTCTAGAGCTAGAAACTTGAAAATTTTCACACGTTCCTTTAATGACGTAAGTGTCCACTGAGAAAGGATTTTGAAAAATTAGACTCCTATGGAACTTCACTAAGGGATAAAATGAAGATTTTGAAAAATGTCAGCCCTACAGATTTAAATAAGGGATCAAATTGGTACCCATTTAGCGAGGAATTCGCGCAGTAACAACTAGTGGAATAATAATTTATTATTGTAAAAGAATCGTCTACATATTGATAATTTATATTTTTTTGGATTTTTAACCGATAAGTACTCTACTATAAAACTTAGTCTTCACTTCCATCGATCTGGATAGTTTCCGAAAATAAAACCACAACAAAAGCTTTAGCCTATCGTTAAGAAGTTGAAGAAAATACTGACCAGGGGGAGATTGTAACCCCATAACCATTAGTTGTCAGTTGCATGATAGACACTAATTACATTACCCTAACTACCCTACTTCGTTAATTTATCGGAGATAGACCAACAGACTATTTAGCTAACACACATAAGATAATTGGAATAGTGACACTAACTTTTTAGGACTAACCGCCTCAGTATGGTCACCATGGAAATTATTTTTTTCTACGGAAGACAGAGAGCCCATCATTTTGTCCCTGAAACCTTTAAGGTGCAGCGCAGACGACAGACTATCCGTGACGCACTTTTTAGTCTATGGGAAATAGAACCTATGCAATTATAATATGCAGTAACGCACACGACGCGCAAAAAGTCACCATATAATTGCATAGGTTCTATTTCCACAGGCAAAAAGTGCGTCACGGATAGTATGTCGTCTGCGCTGCGCCTAAGTATTTCTATTGATCGTAATTTTACTATCACGCTAAGCCTATTGGAAATAAACTATTAATTACCTACCTCCTGAAAATAAAACATGGATTTTCATATTTTTTTACATAACGAGATGTTGCCCGCAATTTAGTTGAGCAGCAAACCGCAGACAACCAACATTTTTTACAATAGGATCATTTTGCCCTTTCCCGGGATTTAAAAAGCCATATTTATTTTATTCAAATCGGTTCTGTAGCAGCGTGAAGAAATAACAGACATACCTAATTCGCATTCCTATTATTAGTATAGATCTTTATTCAAATCTAAATACTAAGTTCAATGTACTAATGGAAAAGCTCAAAACAGACAATAAATGTAGTTTAACGAAAACGAAACAGTGTACTCGGTATAATAAATTTTAATTATAATGCAAATTAATTGTCCAGCATAGTCAAAGGGGTAGCAACCGTACCTTAACAATAGCAAATTGGGGGCGAAAGAAAAATTAATGGAAAAGGAAATCACGACAGCACAAAGACATTCGACTCTTTTAATTACACGAAAAAAGTAATTACACCAAGATAATTAATTAACTCGAACAGAAGTAACGATTAATGATTTTATTATACGAAAGAGGTCGATAGATTGAAATTTTCTTGTCGAATTATCGTTAAAAGGTTTCTTGATTAAATGAAATTTTTATTCGGCATTTAGATGTTAAATGTAGCTTGGTGTTGAAAACTGTTTGAATACTTGTTTCATTAGTTTTGATAAGTGCTACACTATTTTGAGTAAGTATATAATATATTTGAATACTACGCTGATTTACTGATGGATTAACGTACAGGCTAAGCTATTAGAGCTAGTTATAATATGAAAAATTGCACTTGTGTTCCCTTTTTGTATTATCTACTATGAAAAGAATTTTTCAAATTCCTAAAATATCTCTAAATAGGGAATCAATTATTAACACTACTAATTTCACACATCAATTAAAACTAGCAACGTTATAAACTATCGGCCAAGATTCAATTCATTTTTTGGCTATAGGACATTTCACTGACAAGTGATAAATGATCTAAATCCACATAGATTCAATGTATAACACTCATATTCTCCTATTTAAATGAAGACAATCAAAGCCTAAACAGACAACAGCGAACTACGGCATAAAAGTACCACAAAAACGGAAGCGTTCTCTAATTAACCGACTTGTAATGAAAGGAGTCGTGCTGTTTTACAAATCACCTCAATTAATGAAATTAAAACTTGATGTTATATTCGGAGGCGCGCTGCGTGACGAGTGACGACTTAAAAAATTATTTTAGTGAGTTAGTGAGCCCACCGGGAGGGATTAGAGCGATTTCGCCTGTCATCGCCGTATCTTTTATGGCGTTTAGTGAAAATTATTTCAACACTTTACTTCGTGATTGCGTTTAGATTATACGTTTTGTGTCAAATTCTTCATCATAAGCAATCATAAGCAATCATCAAATATCTCAACTGAGAGACAAAGAAAGAACACACGTCATCAAGTTAGACGATTGTCCTAAAAATAACAAAGAAGAATGTTAGCAAAGAAAGCTAGGAACGGACTTGGCTGAAATAGAGATAAATTATTCAAAAATCGACTTGGCTGTTTCACAACCTGACAATAATAACAAGCGTGCGATTTCACAAAATCACAAAATTATTGTTATCCGAAAAAAGTTGTGATTACATAAGAACAAAAGTAAAAAAGTCCATAAACGTTCTTGGTGTGAAAAAAAAACTGCTTAAGTTAATTTTAAAATAAGGCAATAAGTTTTTAACATTAATTAAATTAAGCGATCTCATAAAACTATTAAGTGTATGAATAATTTATAACTTTATAATGATGTGTAAATTAAGCGTTCTCATTTCCTTTAATTTATTTTTTAATAAATCATTTTATTTATTAAGTAAATTAAGAGAGCGTGTCTTAAAGAGGAGAGTGGGAAAAATGTTACATAGATTCTTATAGTTTCTACTAATAATATTTCAAGTTATGATTTTGACTGTTATGAGTAGAATAGTTTGACAGCAAAATAGATTATAGATAAAATACCCTACATTATTCTAGAATATTTTATTAAAGTTTTTGAACGTTTATGAATTAACTTACTGTTTAGGTTAAAAAATCTTTTATTAATATAGCTATAAATAAACTTTTGGATAAGCAGGAATAATCAGCAAGGCTGTTTTGACGCGTGGCCAAAACAAGAACGGTACCACTATCTTGTGAAATACTTATTTAAATATTTAACACGTTATCAGCTATTATATTAAATAGTTCTACGTCTACTCTGACGTAGTACCAAAGCGCTCATGACCGAATTACCCATCTCTAATAATTTTGAAAGTTCACTTTGTATCCACACCGCCATAACAAGATCCTCGTACCATCGAAGAAATTGACTCATAGGCAGTTGACAGACCAACGTCATTTGGTTGAATTATATAAATTCAATGTAATTTGCGATGTATTAACTGGATTTTATAAAACGCGACCCATTTACGTAGGTTCGCCATGAACGAATCAACTTTTCTGATACTCTGACCGTTCCTGCTTATCACAGCCTAGCAAAATCTACGTCATACCTGCAAATCGCGCTCTGACTATACGCCGGGCCCTCCGTCACGGACAGGGCTTGGCCGACCTGCGTCTGCGTGAGGCCCAGGCCAAGTCGCCGCAGCTTGAAGGCCTTGGCGAACTCCTTGATGTCCTCCAGGTTGATGCCGTCCACCACGTTACCCGAGGACTGGCTGATGGTGGGCTGATCTGTGAAAAGGATGGATACAATTACCATGGATTTTTATGGATACCAAGAAAACAATGATCTGACATCTGATCTGAAAAGTCGCAAAGCGTTGACTTATTTTTAGGTATACGGATTTCTTGAAATACGATTACAATTAAGTATGCTAATATAGTTACTATTGTCATAAGATAAGTGTGAAAAATTAGATTACTGCATTTACTTAACCCATCTGGTGTTACAAGTATTATTCTGTTACAAATAATTGCTTGACATCAAGCTACCCTTATTCTCTCTTTCAGCTCTAGTTCGTAAAGAAAGTATGATATTGGAATAAATTGGAGTATCTGAAGATTTTAGCCGATCCAAATTCATTGGCTGTTTCGCTATACTTAGGTTAGGATAGCTTGTATTCTAGCTTAGTAGAAGAAGGTAACGTTGCAAAATCAGAATTATCACCGCGTAATGAGCGGAGAGAAATTAGAAATGTCCCGGTAGATGCGCCCTCTGCTTAGCTAACCGATGACAAATTACTGCCCCCCTGCCAGGGGGGAGCTTACCCCCCTCCACTCACTCCCCCCAGGCGAGCAGTAGTCGTCAATTAAGACGGGTAGGGTTGGCAAATTGGCAATCGTTCTTCGATTTGCCAAACATATTATAAGTCGCGCCAACTTATTGTGTTACCGCTCATTCGATTGCGAGTAGTGTTGCGTTATTAGTGATGTGCCCCATCACTTATTTGGGGAAATAAGAAAGGGCTGGGTTTTTTAATTGATATTTTTGACAATCTGACGCCTAGTTACGCCAGTCTGCGTTTAACTTAGTCATGGATTAACCTTTTGAATGATAAAGCTCAAAATTGATGTTTGGCATTTTAGTAGGTAAAAATAATATCAATTTAAATATTATTAGGCAATTCATTCATTATTATTATAAGGTCTATGTTATGAATCGTATATATCACATTCTGAATTAAACTCGTTCAACATTCTTCGTTTTTATGAAGAGTTGACATTTTGACAATGTCAACTACAACATGATATAAAAGCTGAAACAATCAAACCCATTCTCCTTTGAAATATAAAACAAACTACATCCAAAAATGATTCAATACTTTCAGCTCAAGGCACACGTATTGAAATGACATAATTTAAAAGCAAATATACAAAAAAGAAATAATATTTTTCGTTAATGCTTCACAGAGGCGTTCTTATCGGAGAGATAAGATGCATTCGTCGGCCTTTTTAATTCTGATGAGCTTTATTTTTCGTATTTCGGTATCAATAATCACCCTTGATGATAAATATTATCACTTTAGTAAGTACTAATTATTCCAAAGGTTTTGTTGAGGGTAAAAACCTGCTACTGTATCTACCAAATTGTGATTTTTTTTTAAGTAACGGACTAAACTTGGCGCGGGCACTACCCTTTAGTATAGATAAACAATAATACATATTAGATAGATAAATACTTTATTGCGCGTATTAAACTAAATAAAATCATGTTACTAAAACTAAACATAGAAAAAAAACAACATATTATTTATTGTTACGAGAAGTCAACAAATAGTATGAATCTTTAAGTTGCTAAGCTTCCTGAAAGCTCAGTCAAATGCAAATCTTAAAAGATATAGAAATGCCGGTAAAAAATGGTATGTAATAGTTAAAGAAAATACTTTTTGTCTTAAATTCCTTATTCAATATATGTTTTTAATTAAACTAAACACAAAACACAGTTAACGTAAAGTGGTTCAATTTTCTCGTAATCCACCGTTTTAGTAAATTGTTATCAGATCATCATCGATAAGAGTTTAGGCGCACCCATCGAAGATACCGTACACCTAATTGTTTAATACATGTAATAAATTAATTATATACTATTAAAGTTCGCGTGTCCGCCCGTGTATTGACCCGGCTCACGTGTGTAACAACAATTTGAATTAAAGCCAATTATTTTCGGCTTTCTTCGGAATTGTGTTAGATGTAACTGCCTCTTTATGGTGTAAAATCGATTATGGGAGTTTTATGGGGGTACCGGTCCTTGTATGGGGACCGAAGTGTGGCAGACATTGTCAGGAGTTGTAAGAATTGTCGTTATTTATATCTGGTTCGATTAAATTGTAAGCAATTATATTAATTTCTATTTCTTCCACCTTTTGTGATATAAGTTGTTGGAAACGTGACAAAGAGTAAGTGAGTAGATACGACTCAGAATTTCTACGCGTAGGCGAAGTATTCATACGAGTATTATAATATCGATTATTTCATCAACTAGATTAGTAAAATTTATTTCACAAACTGAATTAATTTAATTCTGGACTTTATAATAAGAATGTAAAAGCTGAAACTAAGTTTATGATTCACCACATTTTATTCTCACAAATTGTGAACAGTTGTAGTCTGATGATGATTATTTTAAATATACACTCGCATGTTACTTTAACATAAAATTATTGGCGAATGCAATTCCGGCATTAGCTGATCATTTCGAATAGGAAATTGTCTATGAAATGTAAAATCAATTTTGTTATCGGCTAACCTATTTTCTTTATGGCAACCCCAAAAATAGGGCAAATTGCAGCGTGCTACCCGGTTTAGACAAAATTAATTAGAGCATAAGTTGGTTGGTTATCAATTTTTAGTGGTAGTAAAAGAATTACGTTATAATGGTTATTCATAAAAATAAGTTAACAGGAAAAATAGTTCCAGACTCTACATGAATAATTATTGTCAGACAAATTTTTAAAGTTTCTGAGTTTTTGTGTCCTAATTCATTTATAGTTGATCCACGTTAAGGTCGTCCCCCGAGCAAACGACCTTGGCCATACATTTGCCGCGTTGCCGAGATCGCGCCAAAACCCTATTATTTTTACTTATCTTAGTTTAAAATTGTCCTAAAAAAATTTAAAACAGCGAATATGTAGTTTATGATAGTGTCGATCTATTGGCGTGAGTTTCAAATAAAAGTAATTTGTAAATCCTAAGGAGATGCTGAATGTATGCTTGAATTTTAACAAATTGGTATTACTTTAGAAGCTGATATCATGAGTATAAGAAAAAAAATAGAAAATTTAAAACGACAAAAGGAATGTTGATATACTGAAGATTATTGCTGTATTTTATTATAACTTTGTAGCTTTCAGATTATGAGTTTATAAGGTTTTAAATACGGTCAATTACGGAATCTCCGGACGGAATGCCCTTAATAGTTTTCTTTATTAATATCGAGAAGGATCTGAACGGATATCTAATATTATAATTTATATAGGTCTACTTTGACATCAGAAACATAGGACAATAATATTATGTAGCTTGTAGCTAGGCTACAAAGTTGTAAGCGAGCTTCGCATAATATATTATGCACAGAATAAATGTGAAAGGATCGAAATAAGTTCTTCATTTCATTTATTATAGATACAAGATTACAGATTTTCTTTGTCAACTGGCTACTTTATCTAGAGATGGAAATAAACTCCTTCTATGGCGTTGTCGCCTCTGTCTACAACTCTTTGTTTCCAATTGATCGTTCGTTAATTATAAGTAATGGCCGCTAATTAGTTAATTAATTTATTTCGTTCGACGGCGGCTTTGTACTTCGAGTACTTAAGTTCAGACAATTCTAAATGTAAAGAGGTTAACTTTGGAATATTAAACTTTAAAATTGATTCTGTTAGTTATTCCTTATTTAAAAGGTGCTCTATATAAAATGTGTTTAAATCATCTGCAATAAGTTTTAAAAGTTTTTTAATAAGTTTATAACAAGTTTAAGGCCAATAGGCCTTATTTTGATTTCATAACTCTTAACAGCTGCTGTAAAAGATGTGTCCGAAATATAGTAAGTATTGTAATTAGGAAATAAATATTATGATGTATTTTGCTTCTTTGTTTATGCGTTCAAAACGAAAAAGTTTGACGTTAGGTTTACATAAAGTGCTCCCACACCGCCGTTAGAAAATGTTTGTGAACATTTTCTAACATAAAAACATTCACTAACAAATGTTGCCAATTGTTACATTTTGTTAGGAACTGTTACATGTTATAAGTGCTCGAGGCTCCTACACCAATAGAAAATGTTTACTAATGTTTTCCAACATTTCATAATATTTAAATCTGGTATTGGCTCACCGCATACCCCGTCGTCCTTTATAAAAGGTTTATGGTGCTCCCACACCGCCGTTAGAAAATGTTTGTAAACATTTTCTAACATAAAACATTTACTAACAAATGTTGTCAATTGTTACATTTTGTTAGGAACTGTTACATAATATTATAAGTGCTCCTACACAATAGAAAATGTTTACTAATGTTTACTAACATTTCATAACATTTAAGTCTGGTATTGGCTCACCGCATACCCCGTCATCCTTTATAAAATGTTTACAAACAAAAGGTAACACAATACGTTTTAATTTGTTATAATTTGTTAACTTACGTTTAATAAACATTTTAACATTTTTTAAGATATTTTGTGATTAAATGCTTGCTAACAAATCTTTACTAACGTTACTAAACATTTTCTAACTTCGGTGTGGGAGCATCATTAGTATAAAATGAGAATACTATTTGCTGTTTGATTGGATGAGGATAGAACTAAAGCTCTATGAATATTGGACAAAATGGTCAAATTGGGTGTACCCCAATTTGACCATTGCATCTCTGTAGAGTTAAGAAGAGTTGTAACTTTGGAAGCCATGAGAAATTCAGTTATAGAGTTATTTTAGCATCATAAGAAAAGATCGATTTAATTCGAGCGAATTAGAACAGAGCCTGACGGTAATTTACTAATTGTTTCCAGCAACAAATTAAATAGTCATCAATAGACGCTCTGTTTATACGAGATACTAATTTAAACGATACGATACGATATTGTGTCGTGTCGACAGATAGCAAGAACTTGGTGAAGTGTTATAATGTCTATAATAAAATCTAGAAGGTGTTAAAGTTCAGGCACATTCTATTTAAAATTAAAACCTTTGGTGTTAATTATATTGCTTGAAACTTAGACATTTTAAACGTTCTGAGCCCACATTTAGAAATATTATAAAAATATTCATCTGTAACTACTGAGTTTCTGTTTGCACAGGGTACAAATCTTTAAGTTCTATAGTCTTTGTCTACAATGTGGCTTTTCCAATGAGTCACACAAAGGCACAAACAAGGCAAAAAATAATATTCTGGCGAATAACTGTATATTACAGTTATTCGCCAGAATATTTTTTCCGTGCGAAGCCAAATATAATTCGCAATTTTGCAAAAAAAGAAATAATTCAAAAACGCCGCAACGCTACCAAAAACACACAGTTCGCGTGGAAAGACCCTACAAATAGGTGCTATTGATTACACGTAATTATTGGTTAATGCGGACTATTCAGGTCGCAATGAAGACTGACGTGCTGGGCGAAAGGGGCCATTTAAAATTCACGATCGTGAATATAAACATTTAAATAGTTGGGCCGAGGGGACAGTATTATTTAGGAGTGTTAAGGTGGGGGTAAAATAAATTAACCCATCAAGCCCCGTACGAGCATCGGTGATCGCGACAACAATAGAAAGGCTATTGTGTCTCGTTTTTCCACGATCGAAGGATATAAAAGTCCTTTTGTTAGAAAGAGAAGAAGTGCTCAATCTACTATTCATAATAATAATTATTATAAACCAGCTGTGCCCCGCTAATTATATTACTATGATTTCCGATAACATATTTTTCCGCACTAAAATGTAGCCTATGTGTTAATCCAGGATGTCTGCCATACCTAATTTCATCATAATTACTTAAGACGATGTTCAGACATGAAGAAGTAATAAACATACGAGTACAAACTCACAAACTTTTGCATTTATATTAATATTAGTATGATTGACTAACAACCTTGTAAATTAAGTTTGTTTGATAGTGAAAATGTTTTTCAAGTGTTTGGCGAACGCCATAGTTTCAATTGAAAATTACATTATCAAATAAAAGTTTATTACTTTTATTTGATTGTTTCATAATCTTTATTAGTAGAAGCTTGATAAGAATTATAATAGAGAGATTATAAGGTGGTATTACTTATTACTTCGTACTATTCTCTCCTCGCCCCTCTTCCCACGCCACTGTCTTGAACCAGCACTTTACGATGAAGACCTATCCTGATAATACCGAAATCCCTTTATACCATATTTTGTGACAATCTTCCATATAAAAAAGACATTAAAAAAAGTTGAATCATTGTAAGAAAAGTGTTGGAAATTTTCTTTTACTTCACGGTGGGAGAAGTAAAAATTGCAATATACTTAATTCGTACAAGGTCCTATGCATCGAAATAAAAGCAATCCTTTCTCGTTTGTCCTGACCCGAGATTGACTACTACTTATTTCTAACCTCTTCTAAATAGTATTGAAAAACCAACCGAGCACTTATATTACCATTATATTACTAAACCCTTTATAACACGTCTGTATAACTTTTTTTATATAATATTTGTGTCTTGCGGGGACCGATCGCGTTCATGTCGGCTGTAATCTCATAAGCTGCCACAGCCGGTAATTTAATTGCCATTTTGTTAAATATCCACCCAATTTTTCATCAGCTTTGCTACCAAATTTTTCGAGAAAGATAATTATGAATTCTATAGATATTAGCACATTACAGAAATAGATAAACAATTAATAATGTAAGAATTTTAATTGTAAAATGCCGGCAGCTTTGAGTTTCTTCCTGATAAATTATTATTATAGAAGATACACAATATCGTTTTAGTTCAGTTATTTCAGACTGCAATAACGAAATAAAATAATAAGAAAGAGTACACACATAATAAAGTTTTAATCTATCCGGCTGTTACTAGATGGCGTTGTGTAGTAGATAAAAAGACTTTCACAAGCCCACACTTTCAAACAAATTGTTATTACATTTGGAATATCTTTTTATAATGCTTAAAAATCAATATAGTTAATGATTATCCAATGAGACAATATTAAAAATAATTTCGGTGTAACATTTTTTGTAAGAATATCCTTTAAAATATCACAATTTTAGACTTTTCTACTAGTTACGATGCAATATGCCTATGGGTGGGTTGCACCAACTTACTTTAACTATAACTGTAACTTTAACTATAACTTTAACTAAAACTACTGTGCAAAATGTCAAATCTTTAATTACCGTTAAATAACAATAACCGCTACTTATATTATCTAAATTTTGTCGTGAAAATTTAGTATGTTTCACAGTGTTACATTTTTCCTGACGACTTTTACGGAAAAAAAAAAAAATTATACTCTCAATCCCATTATTTATTACTTTAAAAATAAACGAAACAAACATTAAAGCTAAGTTAGCCTTAACTATAACCATAACTTCAACCTTATCTTTAACTTTAACAACGCCTCTGGTGCAAGTTGCGACTTGCAACCCACCCTATAACTAACTATCTTTTATAATCTCCTAAATTTTCCATCTACAGTCTACACAATACACCCGGTCTGGAGTTAAAATAGAGACAGCATTTTATTTAAAATACAAATCACATGTCTAGGCAAGTTCTAGAATAGCAAACGAGGCCTGGAACTTATAAGGTCGGGAGTCTGGGTCATAAGAAAACTGGGTAGTATAAAAATACATTGTAACGAATGTCTGGCTTCAAAAGTATTTGGATGATGCTATGTTGTAGTTATATTGGTTTCGGTAATAGTGGCTAGTTTTATTGAAACTTAGCTAAGCAAGTGTAAGTTTATAATGCTTATGTGTGTGTGCGCAGCGGAAAATACATTGTTTGCAATGTAATACTGTATTTTGCAGAGGGGCCATGAGTAAAGCGCTGACTTTTTTGTATACGTTCTAATGTCTAAACAAAAATCACACATATTATTTAAAGTATTAATGTAATAAGTACTTTAAATAGTTTGTGCGTTTCATAGTATTTCCATACTGGATGCGGTCCAAAATGACTAAAATTTGACGCATTTAAAGATAAGAATACATAAGACAAGAAGATTAATAATTAAGCTACTTTGGAGGGCGTAAAATGTACAGTGACCAAAGGACCGGACGGACTAGAACAACGTATAAACCACACATCTAAATATTCATTACGTAGTTGACTAATCAACTTTGCAGACAGTTGCGGACAATGGCAAGTTGCGAGCAGACTTGCTAACTCTTTATAGTATTAGTTGAAATAACAGTACTAGTACATCCAGACTTCGTCAGACCCTAATGGATCGCCTATGCTCGACAAACTATGGATCACTGAAATAGCTTTCCCTCTGAATGGAACTTTAAGTTGATTTTAAATTAAGCGCAGGTTAATTTTGTGGTTTCGGATGAGGTTTCATTTGTCAGTTTAACCTTTAGTTAATTACTAGCACGTTTTGTGTTTGGTGAATCTTTTTTTGGGTCTATTGGGTAGTTACAAGTCTTATCTAGTCAGGAATAATTTATGAACACGGTTGATACTACTCGTGTATAACACGGTAAATAATTATCAGCATGCACATCAGCTATCTTATCAGCACAGTTTTACTGTATGCAGTAAAACTGTGCTGATAAGAAAGCTGATGTGCCCTATGGGGCAGGAAAAAATGCTGACACATTTTACAAAACATTATGTATGTTTGTATGCCAACTGGATGAATCAACAAGCAAGTTCTCTTATTCATCAGGTTTCACGAAGTTAGTAGAGATTTTATGGCTTGGGCACGGTCGCAAACAATCATTACCTAAACCGAATGCTGATAATTATGCCAGGCACGCATGATCAGCAAGCAAATTCTCATAGCTTTGCGCTGATTAGAAGAACTCTGATAGGTATAACCAGGCTCATAAGTTACTTGGTGAATCAGCGAGGAGCGGACTGGACGCAGAGTTTGAACGCATATTGGGTCTAGACGATGAGTTCACTAAGTACCATAATCAGCAGTCACACATAATCAGCAACCATTTTTTTGTTGCTTTGCGTGGATTAGACGAACCCTGATAGCGGCGAGCAAGTCCTCATTGGGCGTGGATTTGACGGAGTTGGGGCAGAGTTTCATCACTTGGGAGACTTATAAAAGGGCTTGGACGTTGATGTCCAAGTAACAGTGACCAAGGCACGTATGACTTACTCGGCGAATCAACAAGCAGGTCCTCGTCAGGCGTGGACTTGACGGAGTTAGGTGTGAGTTTGACCATTAATAATTGTGAAATTAGATGCTGATTGCTGATGTTATATAGTTGCTGATGTACCAATTACCAAGTATAAGACACGTATTACTTACTTGGCGAATCAGCAAGCAGGTCCTCGTCGGGCGTAGACTTGACGGAGTTGGATAATAGTTTGATCGCATGGGCCTAGACGCTGATAATAATCATACCAGCGAGCAAAATCTCTTTGCTTTGCGTGGATTAGACAAATTCTATTGGCTCCAGGCACGTATGGCGAGGATTTGACGGAGTTGGGGCAGAATTTGACCATTTGGGAGACAATGACTAAGCAATATGCCCGGGACACACGAGGCTAGTTTTTCAAGCTAGGATAGCAAGCTAGTGTTAGTAAGCTAGCAAGCTAGTGCTTCTGGCTTCGTGTGGAAGAAACTGTCTTCATTTGTAAGCTAGTAACTATGCTCCAAGCTAGGTCAGCAAACCAGGACAGTTTGGTAAAAAACTAGCTTGCTATCCTGGCTTGAAAAACTCTCCTCGTGTGTCCCGGGCATAAGGCACGTATGACTTACTTGGCGAATCAGCAAGCAGGTCCTCGTCGGGCGTGGACTTGACGGAGTTGGGTGATAGTTTGACGGCGTGAGGCGACGCCGTGGGGCCGGACGCGACGCTGCCGGCGCTGCTGGTTGTGCCCGCGGTGCTGTGGGACGTCGTGATGGTGATCTCCCCGTTCGATGCTGCGAGCCTGGTGAGGGGAAGAAAATTTTAAGTATAAATAGAATATTTTAAGATTTTTTTTTTATTGTTGTGCTCGATGTTAGACTATTGACCGTTCGATGCTGCTGCTGTTTGAATATAAGGGTCAATTCAGACCGCGACGCGGTCTTAGTTACGTTATTTGTGGGATTTAATATTTCTAAGGGCCTGTTTCACCACTTCCTGATAAGGCAATCCACCACTTTACTTGACAGATAGAGTATGGAAAATTTGTCAAATAAGCATATCCGGCACTTTATCAGAAAGTGGTGAAACAGGCCCTTAAAAATTATAAATACAAATAACTCGTAGATATTGAATAAGAAATTTGAAATTGCTTACGTATAAATGAAAAGTAGCTACTTTACTAAAGGTGCCAGATATTATAACATAGTGTAAATTAATGCAAAACTTTTTTGCTCTTTCTTCGCATTAATCTTATAAACTGCATAACAAAACCTTCAAACATTGAACCTCTAGCGTGAACCTCTGAATACAGCGTCAAAAACATTGAACGTAACATTTAACCTAGTTCTATAATACAAGTTTATAACCTAAACGAGGTCCTAGGACAATTCGTGAATACTAGATCGGTTAGTCATATCGAAATATCTAAGCAGGTATTAGCAGTAATTACTTAGATATAAACTAGACCAGATATAATTACAAGGTATATTTTAGTATCGGTTTATAGAGTTTAGAAACAGACAGATTGGTCATTTCTTTTCTTTTTTTAACCGACTTCCAAAAAACGAGGAGGTTATATGTTCGGCTGTGGATATTTTTTTTTTTTTTTGTATGTTCAACGATTACTCCGCCGTTTGTGAACCGATTTTCGAAATTTTTGCTTTGTTGTATTTGGTTTTACTCCAATTTGGTACCATGTTCACAAAGTGGTGACCTGATGATGGGATCCAGGAGTAATCGAGGGAACTCCTCGAAATTTATATGGAAACATATGGTGATTTTGGTTTTATATGAAGTGTACTAAGAATATGCTACCAAAAAGTTAAATATTGGGTCAAGGTATACCATGGTTTCGAAGATGCTGAGAGAACTCCTGACTCCTTATAGATACACGTTTGGGAGTTTCGGCGTTGTTTTAAGAACAAAAAGCATATGCTACTATGCAACTCATATTCATCATCATAATCATCATCATCATCATCATCATCATCATCGTCTTCATCATTACCACGTCGTGTTAAGGTCACCAATGTCTCATGGCACAGAATAGATAATAGTACAAGGCATAGGTGTGGATATACTAATAATAATAATAATTTTATACTGTATAACAACACTTTGTTTAAATATACACGGCGGTCAGCGCCGCGGAGGCGACAGATCGAATATACTTTACTACTTTATATACAGATCGAATACTATACTAACTACTTTATAAAATTTTAATAGACAAAATATAGAATTAAAATAAAGTTATTTTAAAAAGAGCATTTAAACAAAACAAAGTCAATAAGTGTCTTTTTAATTAGTTATACTTATTAATCGATAGATGGCGCACTAAGTATCGATTTGAATGGATTCGAAATTGAATTCTTGATTACAAGAACAGCTGTCAATAATTATGATAATATTATATTATATTACTAGCTGTCCCGGTAAACGTTGTTTTGCCATATAAATAATTTTTGGTATGAAAAATAGATGTTGGCCGATTCTCAGACCAATATCCTCACAATATGCTCACATAATTTCATGAGAATCGGTCAAGCCGTTTCCGAGGAGTATGGCAACGAAAACTGTGACACGAGAATTTTATTTATTAGATGAGTAGCTACGCTACATCCTATGCAAGTTTATACAATTTTTTATCTGATAGATCCTTGGATCGTGGAAAAACGAGACACAATAGCCTTTCTATTGTTATCGCAATCGCCGGTGACCGCTTGGGGTTTGAAGTATTAAAATTGTTAAATTACTTAGCACAATATGTTCACTTCACTGATAATATATTATTTTGTGAGTGTGAACTGTGTAATAAGATACGTAAAATATACGCGAAGGTTTACCTACTAGTGTAACTAAAAAGAGTGAAATTATTATTATTTTTAACAAAAAATTAAAACCGACTTCCAAGGTAAAAACAATATTAACATTAATATGAACTAAAAAGTATTAAATAATTTTTGCTATCTAATAGTGCCTTTTTCCGAATTCGGCTAAACCTTGACTATTTCTGTACTCAATCTTCATAATTTTGAAGTCGGTGCCAGTTCCAAAAGTTTCAAATATTCTGTCAGAGGACTGAAGATTCAGCTATCTGGTACCGACTTTAAAATAATGAAGATTGAGTACAGAAATAGTCAAGGTTTAGCCGAATTCGGAAAAAGGCACTATTAGATAGCAAAAATTATTTAATACTTTTTAGTTCATATTAATGTTAATATTGTTTTTACCTTGGAAGTCGGTTTTAATTTTTTGTTAAAAATAATAATTTGGAATAAATGTTGAAAGTTGTATGTAGTGTCACTATTATATTTTTTTGTAACAGCAAAATGCACAGTACGTGTTATCGTGTAAACAATTACATAAAATATAACTCCTCCCAAGGGAATCCAAGCCATGTTTTAGGGTTTGTCCATATGTTCTTGCAATAATTATATTATAGTTTGTACATCCCTAGCGTTTTCATTCATTTTTAGATGCTGGATAGATGCACATCACTGGCCTACACTTTCTAGAGGTGACAATGCTTGTTTGACGAACAATTCTGTAGTAAACACATCCCTATAACTTTCTAATGTCATGATGTGCATGCACACAGCACATCCCTAGCTCGTCGCAGCTACAGAACAATAGTGTTGTAACGGTCGAGGATGAGGAGCTCATTAAGTGTGTCGCATTAGCCGTAATTGCGGGCTAATTAGCCCCCATCCGCCGCAATAGATGCACACACATACACACAAACATACATCCATACATACACGGCGTGCGCTAAAGTAGCCTGCGCTTTTTGCCTGGTGCAAATCGTGTAAAAAATTGTACACAGCGAGTAGCACCGTTTTATGTAACAGGCATATCACAAATCTACTCGTATGGCAAAGCAAGAAGAAGAAGATTGATTGATTGACTGATATACACACAACGCGTATACTCGTATTTACCTACGCGGACGAAGTCGCAAGAAAAGGCTACTTTAATAATACGAAATATAGAATATCTTTAATCTTACTCAATAAACCGTTATTATTATAATGTCAAAAGAAATTTAATTACGTAGTCGGCGTTTCATCTAGACACAATAGTATTTCAACTTGTCTGTAACTGGTTTCAAATTATAAAAGTATACAAGAACCCACATTTAAATTTAACGTTGAAATCAATAATTCGAATGAATAAATTATACACAATTACAAGTTAATTTTTGCATACATTAGAGAGGAAATTAGAATGACAAATTATAAATTTACTATGGTTTTTATAGTGAAACTATTATCACGAAATTATTAACAATTCAACAATTTAAACTTTACTTCCTGTTACAAAAGAAATATGTAAATGTACCGTATTGAAATATTGTATAATGTATAATATTATATCATCCATAGCTTTCAACTTTTTTTATATATTCTTGTATAATATATTATTTTTGTAACAGGTACTTTTTAATTTAATTTGTACTTTTCTTGTATTAAAAATATAACCCTCCTTTTGACGAAGTCGGATAAAAGTAGCTCAGTAGCCCATATAACTTGTGCTCAACTTGGCTCCAACGCGCACCCTTTTCACGCGAATGCACTTTCCGAATACAACATTCACACAAACATGGACAAGTACACATATACACACACACATACACTCACATTCCGCTTTAATTGTTCCTTTAATTTATCAACACGTAGAATACTTGACGTCAAAACTACGCCTTTATAAGATAATTAGAAAAAAAGTTCAACACGTTCGTGAATTTTTATCATACCGAGCTTTTTCACTTTTTAACCGACTTCCAAAAATGGGGAGGTTCTATGTTCAGTTATTTTTTTCATTATCACTTTTAAAAGGTCACATTTTAAAGCACAAAAAATCTATTTTTCGTGTACCAGATCGCAAATTGTTACAGTTTATTTATTTGGAAATTACTGTTGATTATTAAAAACAAATTATTAACTATTAAATAATATTATCGATAAACGCTATGTCGAATCAAAAATGAGCATCACTAAATATTTAATTCATAATTTTGTTTTTGAGAGACGGAAATCTCTTTATGAGCAATGCTGATCTGCCTTTTGAAACGAGCGTGGTATTAGGAATTCATTTCATTAAACTTATAATATTAAATGAGCATTTTTTATTTTTTGGAATCGTCTAGTTTCGAACAAAACGAACGTAGGTAATGATGGCCGCTGAAAAAGGCTTTTGATTTGATAATGATATTAGTCATTAATTTAATTTAGTGCAGCTGAAAAATAAAAACAAGAAGATTATGGTATGCTTAATTTATTTTTTTACTTCATTAGTAAATTCTATCAAGATATAGACGTAAGGTTATTTTTAGGGTTCCGTACCTAAAGGGTAAAAACGGGACCCTATTACTGAGAATTCGATGTCTGTCCGTCTGTCCGTCCGTCTCCAGGTTGTAACTCAAGAACCGCTATAGCTAGACTTCTGAAATTTTCACAGATTATGTATTTCTGGTGCATTATAACAACAAATACTAAAAACAAAATAAAGTCAATATTTAAGGGGGGTTCCCATACAAAAAACATTTTTTCCCTATTTTCGGTCTATAACGGTACGGAACCCTTCGTGCGTGAGTCCGACTCACACTTGCCTGATTTTTTTTGTACTTCTTTCAACTATTTTTGTTGACGAATTTATCTATATATATAAAACTCAAAGGTGACTGACTGACATGGTGATCTACAAACACACATACAATAATACAATCTAACAAACTTTCATCCCCTATTTTAACCCCATTTTAACATGAAAGTTTGTATATAATAATACTTCTTAACGCGAGCGAAGCCGCGGGCAAAAGCTCGTGTTTCTTAAACATTTAAATTCGTCGACAGAAATTCTTAGTGTGCAAAAAAGAAACATTTTTTGCACACTAAGAAGCTTTGCCTTAGCTTCTACTATCTCCATACCTTTTGAGAAGTCGGTTAAAATTCTAATGCGTTTAAGTAAACAGTAGACTATAGAACATGACGAGATAATGTTGTTTTTGGTTAATGTTTAACTTTATCGTAATTAGCGTGGTCCGTGGAGTGTTTCACACGTATACGCGTAGCGTACGGATGTAATTTGAATAAAAAGATTGGAAACACACGGCCTCTGAGCCCGCGCGAAATCGCCGCGTTTACGTTAAAATAATCATAAGATGTTAGTGTACTAAAATATTTGAATTATCAATTATTGTGGAGGTACGTACTGAAGTTATTATGTTTCCACTAGAATACCGTGATTGGGTATCATAGGGGTTAAATTGTATTGATGAATTAGAGTTTATTTCATTATAAATGGTGTTCGACGTAATACGCAACAATTGGTGTCATATCGTGCAGCACTCCATAATATTTCTAAGAAAAGCTATCCCATATTCTATCTCAGGTCTCAAGGGATCTTCAAAGCCATCAGAATCAGTTTAAACGTAAAGAGATAACAGACAGACAAACTAATCTCAAAGTATATCCATAGCTATCATAATCGGTACATCGGAAACAGACAGACAAACTTTAGCATTTACAATATTATTATGAATATTTACATCTCAACACTTAGTACTAACTCAAACGAGCTGCAATAACCCAGATATATAGAGCTCGAGATTTCCCGCTAATGGTGATTTATAAGACAATAATGATATAATTATTTATAAGCTAAGTGGAGTCCTCGAATGCAAAATTGCTGTACAAACAACTAGTCTTGTAAGACATAAAATAAACAAATGAGGAATTATTAATAGTTGCGATTTTGTAAAGCCAATTTGTATGAGTTATGTCATTGATAGCTTTTACCAAAGATTACTCAGGATATGGGACCACTTTATATTCGTCAGAAAAATACAAGGTATAAACGTCTTTAACGTCAAAGAAATGAAATCAAGATGGCTCTAATTAGAAACGAAGTGACCAAAAATGATTGAGGCCACACTTTTTCCTCGACAAGCCATGGCTATATCTTTTTTGGGGCTCATAGTAAACAGATGCGTAAAACGCCCCCGAACACGCGCCCGTGTGTTTCCAACTTAAATCACACCATAAATTTATTCAAATTCGGCCTTGTAGGCACGTTGTAAAATAATTATATTCCTAAAAAAGTTTTTTGTTTCGCCGCGCCATGATTCAACGTAAATGTAACTTTAATAGACGTCAAATGACATACAATATTTATCTAGATTGGAGGCCACAGAAATGAGGTATTAAACTTAATTATGGATTCGAGAATTAATGCTTCCAGCCAGTAATTATGAGGTCGCATTAACTTAATGTCTTTCAAGTACGCACACACTCGCTTTAATGGAAGAACGGTACACTGCGCCGCGAAAAACGTACTACAATTATATTTCTATTTAAGAATAATACAGCTTCAATGTGGTTTAGATCATATGGTCTTGATATAATGAAGCTAAAAAACGGAAGTCATATAAAATGCCAAATAAATACATATAAAAATAAAATACTTACCAAATAAAAAATATCATGTTTGTTTGACGATTACTTTTTTTAATCAGCATGGACTGGATTGAAGCTGTTTAAACTTTGAATTAAGATAGCAGATTCCGAGTACTGATTCACCATTGTTGTTGCCAAGGTTACTGCCGTAAATTATATAGTTTATGTGTTAATTTGTTTAAATTAACACCACAAGGTTATCTTCATCAAGATTAGATGTGTTAACAAAAAATAAATAATTATCGCGCATCCGATGGAAATCAATAACATGAGGATTAAAAAATACATTGTCTAAACTTCTGTAGCAAGTTTTTTTGCCGAACACTTTAAAATTGTATCAGTCTGTGACATTTAAATATTTTAACTTTGATGTTGAATGCTTACGGATAAAGATACCAGGGCAACGTGAGCGTCTACTCTTAATTCACTTTCTACTTTATTTATCAGATGACTTTAACAATGTGCCTGGCACAGACACGTAGGTATACCATACACATTTTTATAATTACTAAGGGATAGTCTTTTGGCTTGTCCATTTAATACCATATAAGTCAAAAGCATATCCGATTTTACGTGCATTTAACAAAGTGCCATTAACGAAAGCTTTTAATGGAATTATTATATTACCGTTTTTTCGTGGCCAACTGTACCCGTGACGTTAAACTCCGTAAGCAAGCGGTTATATTATGGGACGCACACAAGTACGAGAATATTATATCCTATATGTTTTTAATAATTGAATCGTACAAGATTTGTGGAAGTACTCGTAACAACATTACCCTAAGCTACATACATTTCATACTTTATAAGATTTCTTTAGGTTTACTAAAGCTATTAGCTATCATTTGGGTATAGAAAAACGCCGGTTCTTATGGCGCTACACTAAGGGCCTGTTTCACCACTTCCTGATAAGTGATGAATAAGATATCCAACAATTAACTTGACAGATCAAGTTAAAGTACGGAGAATCTGTCAAAAAAGTTGTGAATAGCCTATTCGGCGCTTAATATCAGAGAGTGGTGAAACAGGCCCTTAATCAGCTAAGTGTTGATTTACAACGCTCGCAACTCCGTTGCGCCAAAATTCGTTTATCGCGCGGTAACCGTACATTTTGCCGGGATAAAAGGTATCCTATATTATTTCCCGGGACTCAAAGTATCCATACCAAATTTCAGCAAAATCGGTTCAGCGGCTTGGGCGTGAAGAGGTAACAGACAGACATACGCACTTTCGCATTTATAACTTAATATTAATATGGAGATTAAGAGGTGCCAGTAAAGGGCATGCTGCAAATACTTTTACCGTTACAACTTGTTTCAAGAAGTTGTTTTGTTACACCCTGTATAGAGATACAGGCTGTAACATAACTAAGATACTTTAGGTTATGTATGGGTTCCTCTTTAAACAGTTCACTGTGAAAGTTGCAGCGTTGAAAGAGCATTTTTTTTGTGATTTGTATGGGCAAGCGCCCTAACGTGCATTTATTTTTCTATACAAAAGTAAAAAAAAGTTACTCTTCCACTGTTAACTGTACCTATATAAGCAACTACTCACATCCTGAAGTATTATCACTCAGTTTTGTTTCACCCTGTATAAATTAGCACATAAAACAAAACGACTAATGGAAGTACACCAAATCTTCCTTTGTTTGAAATCATTAATATCTAATATGACATCAGTGTAGTATGTCACGCGCGGCCGTCACCAGAAAATTGTAAGGTGCTTAGATTACATTCGTAATTATATCAACCTGAGAGACCTTGTACATTGGTGGTTTCTGTAGCAGTTACTACGAGAGCAAACTTGGGGCTCAGAGTGGTTTTTATAGCACAGTCCCAACTTTGAGGCTAAGGATAGCGAAGTCTTGTTTAAGACTTTGAAATTCATTTCCAGAAAAAAACAGCCATATTTAATTTATTACTTTGAACTAGAAAGCAATTTAATTTTTTTTAATTTAAATCCAGAAATGTGGAGTATCTTAGATTATACTTATTATATTATAATTTTTGAAATCAATCCTATTAAAATGTATATATTTCTTAATTCTTCTTCACAGAGCTTATCCAGATTAGTCATTCATCTAAGCCTTAAGGAAAATGTTGGAACGTTGAAACCTCCAGTGTACAAGCGTCCTAACATAATTATATCGGCGTTACTTAACATCCTGCCTATAATTAGCATAAAATAGCTCATTAAGACATAATGGCGGCGTTTTCCTCATTGTATGTGTGTCTGTGGCCGATTTTATCGCGAACGATTTATGTAAAGCCCTTAGATCGAGAACGCTATTGTTATGGAAATATTTAATTGTTTACAATTGTTCATAATGACTTCATGTTGATTTTAAACTTAGAACTTAAAGTGTCCTACTTGTATTAAATTCTTTGGTGAACTACCTATACTTAATAATATAAGTACTAACTTTAAGGTGAGATGTTGCCCCCAACTAGGCCAAAAATCGTTTATCGCGGGGAACCGTACATTATCTAGGATAAACTATTCTATCTATAAGTAATAACCGATTTAGCAATTAAAAGGTGTACCTACGTGTAGTAAGAGACTGATACTTTGGTAGGTATTTTCAATATTTGTAGAATCCAATAAGAAATTAAACTTCACTCAAATGTCTAAACTCTAAAGCAAACAAACTAAAAAAAGCAACAACGTGCACTATTATTTTATTGTAACCAATGTTTAGAATTGTGTAAAAAAATAACAAAATAACCCATCAAACAAACTGTAATAAACGCCTAATGAGGTGTGATAATGACTGTGGCTCCCTTTTGAATTACTAATTAGTTTTTGCCTAATGCTTTTTTCAACATAACCTTTTATGGTATTCTTTTGTGTTTATTTATATTGTTTTACAACATAATATTGTAATTTTTTGTCACAAAATTACCTTATAATGTTTATTTATTTATGCATGTAAGCGTTATAGGCGTGAAATAGATTGTAAATGTGAAAAGAAATATATTTTATTCTATGGAATTGAACACGCCATCGCATAAAATTCTCCCGTTTAAATTTTTTTTTGCACAAGTTATTTTAATTGACTATACTTTTTATATTAAAACACTGTGTAACAACTTACTCATCTAGTATTTAGCAACTAAATTTCAGACTAATGCTTTGCTTACGATTCTTTGTTTCAAACAAATCCTTTTTTAATAATAGTACTTATGTGAATTTTTGACGGATCGATATAATTATCAAATGAGTAACCCTCTTTAAAATCATGCATTTTCTCTCCTATTTCCAGAAGCTATTTGTTTCTGGCAACATTAATTACTTTTTTAACGAACAATGTAAATAATGACGTGTAATAATCAAGGGCCGCAGCTGA
This sequence comes from Polyommatus icarus, assembly GCA_937595015.1. Classification (NCBI taxonomy): domain Eukaryota; kingdom Metazoa; phylum Arthropoda; class Insecta; order Lepidoptera; family Lycaenidae; genus Polyommatus; species Polyommatus icarus. The sequence goes on along the minus strand of OW569333.1, from coordinate 15,122,742 downwards.
TAGGATCTAGTGTTGCCATAGCAAATGAATTAATATGCTAATGCGCCATCATACAATTACAACTTAATTCTAAATTAGTTGGCAGAAGCTGGCAAAAACATTAGTTTATTACATGCTAAATATTGTCTATAAAGTTTGATTGATGAAAAATATGATTAATGATTAGCAGTTACAAAATATGGATATTTTATTCTTATCAGCTGTTATCTCACTCAAATAAGCCAAATGACTAGTGATTGGACAGTACCAGTCATTGGAAAAAACAGAAAAACACAATAAATATTAAGTTTGCTTTAAAAATACTGTTTTTCAAGTAATAGAACGCCTGATTGTTTATAAAGTTTGTAGATAAATATTGTGTTTTTGTGTTCTGTCCAATGACTGGTACTGTCCAGTAACTGGTCATTTCACTTTATATTGTGGCATAATAATTTATGTAGGTACAGTGTTACAACAAATTTTTATAAATTTTCCTAATTTAAAAGAAGTCTCTTAACTTTTTTCTAAAATTACCAATAAAAAGGTTGTATGTACCAGCTTATATTAGCTAGCTGTTATCTATAAGTAGAAGGTGTCAAGAAATCGTTTCGGTATTTCTCTCACACCATACGAAAGCGCGGCAAAAAATCAAACATGGCCAGCTGATGGCGCTTCATCACCTCAACACACTATAGAAGGCGTAATTATTCCAAGAAGTTATCTATGCGATAATTGTAGGAAACCGTCATATAATTACTATTCATTAGAATTAAATCTAGATAGTCGTTGTAATAAGATAGATGTAGGTACTAAAGTCTAAAGTGTTATTCTTTGAATTCATCCTACACATTTGATACGACAATTATTCTTTAATAACCGTAGAATTTGTTGTTATTATAAGGCCAATGACTATACGAGAAGGTAAACCATATATTAGTAAGTACTTATTTTTAAATATTGTGTAAAATAAGAATTAAAAATAAAATATAATATAAATAAAATAAAAACTACCAAATAGAGCTTCCAAAAGTTCTCACTATTCTGAATACTAATATTTTCTTATTTCCAAAATTTTCTCTGGAATAAAATTTTATTTAGGAATTTATAGTCCAAAAAGGTAAATAATCTATTTCTCCCCACCCATTCACATTTTAATTTATTATTTTAAACTTTCATTAAAAGTTACTTTTAAAATCGATCAGTAAACAATATAATTGAAGTTGTATAATATACCGATTATACAGTAGTAATGAATGTTATCAGTAATGCTGATTTTCTATTGCTTGAGATATCAGCTTTGCCGCGTGGCCCGTGGGTGCTGACAAATGTTGGTGAAGATGCAGATATAGGAATGTGTAGAGGTGGCATGATCGGTATTTAAGCTTTAAGGCTGCTCTTTCGAAAAAAGCGTGCAGATGAAACAACTTTTCATCGGCATTAACAGAGAAATTATATCTGAAAAAAATGATATGATATGATACGTAATTTGGTTTTGCCATATTTTTTATATCGGTATCACTTAATAAAGAAATAAAAAACCAAATCACCTCCAAATCGTTGAATGAAACCACTTTACTCCTTCATTATTTATCAAAAGAATATATAAAAAATATCTACTGCTTTGTAATACATAAGTTAATAATTTGGTTTTTTTACTTTTTTGAAATAAGTATGTATTATATTATATTAAGCCTTAAAAAGGTTTTTTTTCCTATTTCGCCCTATCATGGACGCGGCGAGCGTCGTAACTCGTAACCGCCACCGTACAAGGCGCGCTGTTATGAATGTTATTTTAATGTCATTTACGTCGATATTCGCACTGACAGACAATCGACCTGCTAATTTAGGGAGAGAGGGCCCTTAAGGCTTTGTGGAGAATTAAAATAATAGGAGAGATCAATGTTTAGATTTATGTTAGTAACTGTTTTGTATTTCAAATGTACATACACTTTCAATATGTGTTTGATTTGTAAATAGCAAAATTTACGCGAATAATATCGTGATTAATAGGAAGTTAATTCAAGAACGCTAGTCTATGCGTAGAAAATATATCGCAAAGTTTTTAATAGTAACAAGAAACAATAGTAAATTATAAAAAAAGCATTCATTAACTCAAAATCAACAGTTCTGACTACAAACGTTCCTCACTTAATGGTACCTACAGGTTCCTACATAGAAACTTAAAGCAACAAATCTTGCCGTAATTAATCTCCATAGCCTTAACGCGTAATTCTTCGTTCCTTTACTCAATGGCACGTAAATTCTTCAATACTTATGCCATATCTGAGCTCTTCACCCTATGGCACATAATTATATTTTATTCCTATCAATGGCCCGTAAATTCTTCAATACTTATGCCACATCTGAGCTCCTTACGCTATGGCACGTGATTATGTGACAATGAGTGTAATTGCTGGTGCGATCCTGCCGCACTAATCAGCCGCCCGTCAGCAAACCAACATGAAATTACTTTATTATTCTTCTATCTGCACTTAGCTCTAGTTTGCATTAACCTTTAAAATTTTATATATTACACTTACGGCTTATATATTATGTATCAACATTATAATATTATCGTTAGTGTATAAAAGCGTTTTATGTGCTAAAAATTTTTGGAGGCATAGCTTAAAGTACGTTTCGTTGGTTGGTATTCTTAATCCTTCGATCGTGGATTCTTGGAAATCTATTGTTATTCTATTGTTGTCGAGATCACCGGTGATCTTATGGAGCTTGATAGGTTAAAAGCTTTAGGCACTTACTGGTCAATAATATATTATATTATGTCTCATATAATTATTATAATTACGTAGCGTAATATTATTATTATTTACGATTGAAAAAGATTAAAGCCTAATAAGATTTGCAAATGTACATTTCACCAACTTATGTGCAAAATGGTAATTTTTGAACGCAACATTCAAGAAAATAAACCACTCAGCAATAAAACAATGCCTACCTGTTGATGCTGTTCAGGGCTGACGCTCCAACGTTTTCTCTCTCGGTCCTTTCCCGGGACCCTTGCACGAACCTCTCGAAATTCTCTCTCTCCTTGTAATGTCTGTCCGGTCGGGGCGACGACGACCGTCTCCCCTGCATCTGTTGCGGCATGTTGTTCTGTTGCACCGTCTGCAGCAGGTTGTGGTTCGATGGCTGCTGCTGCTGCTGTTGCTGTAACGCCTGTAACAACTCCTGGGCGTTCGTGCCGTTCGACAGGAAGTTCGGTAATCCTGGATTGAGTAACGCGTTTGAGAGCGTCGGGTTGAGCATGTTCGGCCTTATGTTCTGCTGCTGGTTGGAATTGATGAGCTGGTGGGGTTGGGCCATCGCTTGAAGGTTGGCGAGCGAGGTGGACACCACTTGGCCGTTGTTGAGCGCCAAGTTGACCATCTGGTCGTTGGAGTTGACGTGGTTTACTGGTATCGTGAGGATCGTCTGTGTCGCTATCCCTGTTGACAAAATGCGGGATTTATAAATTGTTTTCCAGCTTGATGTAAACATCTAACAATAAAAAGTAGGTATAGGAAGAAAGATCTGTTTGCATCACAGGAAGAAGCATTCAAACTTGTGAGATTTTAGTAAATTTTCCACTTATATACAGTAAACTACGAGGAAAGACATAAGCTTTTACCACCGGAAAATATTATAGCTTCGCTTGAAAGGCGTGGGAAATATCTAGTCTAATATAGACTTTAGGTACGTATTTTCCATCAAACTTATCCAAATGAGAATGTCTGAATTCAAACAACCAAGCTTTAACTTAAACTCCTATATCATAAAGGCATTCATCTGCCTTGAAAATGTCCCAACTTTAGCATCCTAATAATCTTACCTCCTCAATACTCTATTAAAATATTTTGTCCTTAGTGTATAATATTGACGGTAAAATGCACCCGAAAGTCCCGTAATATTGGCTGAAAGGAATTCTTTACTGCCCATAAGCAACTCGCTGAAAGGCCACAACAGTTTATTACATAAATATCTTATACACAGATTAGAATATTAACGAGGGAAAACTGTATTATGGTAGCAAATAACAACGTACTTAACAATAAGTTACAAGCGCTGCTTCTACGGCTTTTCTAAGGTTCAGATTAAAACATGATATGATTATTATGATAAGATGCAACGCTGCATTTTTGCAATGAGTGTTTGATTTAAATACAATGTTGAATAAAATGGCGTAATTTAGTTTCTTGTGTAGTATTTATGCAGCTCAATTAAAACTAAAAGTAGATTGGAGAGCAACTTTTGCTTTAGATGATAGCATTCGGTTTGCCGGCCATCTTTGGCACCAATCTCTACCAACATACCACCAAGTACGTCTCTACATATTGACCCAATGGGTTGACCCATTATCTTGGCCCAATGTGTGGCCCAAGGTTTGAAGATCAAGGAAGATTATAAAAATGACTAGATGACGCCCGCAACTTCGTTGTGCCAATCATCGTTTATCGTGTCAGAACCGTACATTTTTCCGAAAAATAAAGTATCCTTTGAACATAGAAGTAACAAACAGTCAGACAGACAGACACACTTTCGCATTTATAATATTAGTATGGCTTGATTGTTAACTTGATTTTAGACCAAGATTATCCTTGGCGGCAACATATTCCTTCATTTCTTTTACTAAATCTACAACATCGGGCCGTTGCAACTTGTAACCATCATAGAGATCAACTACAATAACATGGCGCGCCCCTCCAAAAGTCAAAACGTTTGAAGTGCGTTTGTCTTGCGCGGTCGGCTATAGTTATGATTAGTTGACCAACAAATCTTGGTTAAATAAGTGACATTAAGTGAAATATTACGTGTACTGTGATTGGTTGAATACTTACTACATACAAACTCTTTCATAAGGATGTGACTACACACATCCTTATGAAAGAGTTTGTATTTTGATTGAGTTGAAAGTTGAAACAGTCATTTGGAGGGGCGCGCCATGTTATCGTAGTTGATCTCTATGATGGTTACAAGTTGCAACGGCCCGATGTTGTAGATTTAGTAAAAGAAATGAAGGAATATGTTGCCGCCAAGGATAATCTTGGTCTAAAATCAAGTTTACAATCAAGCCATACTAATATTATAAATGCGAAAGTGTATCTGTTTGTCTGACTGTTTGTTACCTCTATGTTCAAAGGATACTTTTTTTGGCCTAAACGGTTAGCCCAATGCCTAAGTGTCTAAATACACCATGCCGAATTTCCGCGGCGGAAGTTCGGATTGATTCCACCCGCAATGTATTTTAAATTACCGACGACACACCATGCCGTAATTCCATCGCGTTATATTGTATACGTTTGATATTGCTGACGTAATCATGCGGAATTTCCGCCGCAGAACTTCGGCATAGTGTGTGTAGACACTTAGTCCAAATATTACGAAAATGATTAGAGAATTTTTGGGTACTTACCCTGCGACGTGGGTATGAGGAGCTGGGCGCCCTGGATGCCCTGCACCAGCTGCCCCGAGGCCAGGATGAGCTGCGGCATCGGTGACGGCATGGCGGGTGGCAGCATGTTGTTGTTCACCGGGTTTGGTGACCCCATGCCTGGAATGGTGGCTGGTTAGATGGGTTTTTTCATCCTTGTCTTATGGGTTTGGATGGGTTTTGTGAGTTTTATCATGCTTGTGTAATGGGTTTGGATGGGTTTTGTAGGTTTAAGGATGCGTGATAGAACCATGCATCCTTAAACCTACAAAACCCTGGAAGAACCATGGTGGTTAGATGGGTTTTATGTAAATATAGAGTTCTAAATTTCCTTTTAGTTTTTAGCTTATTTAGCAGTTGTAGGTGTAGTACAGTGCACATAGTGTATCTAAAACCTATAGAAAAAAATTATATCTTTAAACATTAAAAAAATTATCTGCACCACACGGTTAAATTATAGTTCAGTACCAAATAACTAATCAATAATAAAAGATATAATATTCCTAAGATTAAAATATCCGAATTAGACATGGCAACAATTGAGCTTTCTTCTCTTGATTATAAACATTTATAAATTACTTCTAAACGAGATTTCGACGCAGACCAAGACAAATTCACAAACAAAATACCGTTGAACGCCAAAACTTCAAACGCGCCGCCCGCTATCAGTGTATTTCATATGCACGTGTTCACTAATTTTTACTTTATATCCAGTAAATACGACTCAATTTCCTTCGACACCTCACCCGCAGAAACGTGTAATCGCCCCTTAATTCACCAAAAAAATTAAACACAAGCCCATTACAGTCCGCATTAGCATACCCATTTATACCATGACATTTCAGATTTTGAAACAAATGTTCTTGCATTAATTCCCAACAAAAATGTATAATTAGTACCAGACAATAAAAGTATAATGATACTTTCGTGGTATAATTATTATCATAATAGGGTTTTTTTAATGGGCGGGCATAATCTTGGTTTCTTTAATCGATTGGTTTCGGTAATCACCTAATTATGGTTTGGGTTAAATCTCGGTTAAATGCACGAGCCGTGTTACCTAGATAATTAGCCGGCTAAAGGTTTTGATTAAAACGATTAACGTTTGGAAATTAAGTTGTGAGAAACGAAATGTCTGAACCTTCGCTCTGATAAAATGTACTTTTTAGGGTTCCGTACCTCAAAAGGAAAAAAACGGAACCCTTATAGGATCACTTTGTTGTCCGTCTGTCCGTCCGTCTGTCAAGACCCTTTTTCTCAGGAACGCGTGGAGGTATGTAGCTGAAATTTATATCAATTACTCAGGTCTACTGTCCCTTGAAGCTGTGAAAAAATCAAACTTCTAAGCCAACGCAATCAAAAGATACAGCCGTTTATGCCGCAAATTTTCGACACTTGCAAGGGAATCAAAACCTACAGGGTGCTTCCCGTGAACTCAGAATCTTGAAATTTGGTACGAAGCAACGTCTTATAGCATAGATAAAGGAAAAATTACGAAAACCATAAATTTTTAGTTACATCACATAATATATATTTTTTTTAATAATTTTAAACTTACTACCCATTTCCTCATACTCGATTGTCGTAATGAACGAACTTTGTAAACCTTGCAGGTTTGTACGGAACCCTCGGTGCGCGAGTCCGACTCGCACTTGACCGGTTTTTTGATTACAGAATGCCACAAAACGTTTAATCTTTTAGAAGCTCCTAAAGTGGAGATCTTTGGATAAAATTAAACAGTGGTACTAAAAAAACACGCATTTTAACATTAGATATGACGAACATCACACTTCTTATCCTAAACTTATCTTGAAATTAGGACAATTTTGCTCAAGATTATAATATTATATTCTAGGTACAAGATGACGCCCTCAACTTTGTTGCTCCAAAATTCGTTTATCGCGCGGGAATCGTAAACTTTTCAGATAAAAAATATCTTATGGCCTTTCTCGGGACTCAAAGTATACCAAATTTCAGCAAAATCGGTTCAGCGGTTTGGGCGTGAAGAGGTGACAGACCGACAGACATACACACTGATTGCATTTATAATATTAGTATGTTAGTATGGATGCCTATTTAGTAGTAGTCGCAAGCTATCATTAAATTATAATCAATTTAGCAGCTAATCATGCTTGCGGCTAATACACTCCGGCTAATAAGGTGTTAGCTCATTTGACAGGAATTTCCTCAGAGCTGATCAGGTGGCAGGTCGAAAGATTATTTTAGCTACTATGTCAGTAATTTCAATATTATAATATAATCTGAAGATAATTTGAAAAATAGGAAAAAAGCTAGAACTTTTCATCTTGCAATTTACCTCTAGGTCTAGTCTGTTAAAATAAAGAATTAGATCGAAAATATCTGACAATACAGTTTTCATTTCAACAAAACAGTAGATGTTCAATAGCCGATAGAAGGAATATATCCCACCAAAAACATAAATGTAAAAAAATGCTGAGCCAAGTTCCATACAAACATTATATTGCTTGTCTATGGACTTCGCCGTAAAAAGGATGGAGATCTAAATGAGTTCCAAGTTCCATGGAAAATCGAAATAAGTACGTATAGGAACCAAATAACACTATGAACAAATAATAGAGTCTATTTCTTTGCTTTATTGAATATCTATAACAATTGATGTTATTTAAATAATGTGAGATCTTAAACTAGATTAGATCTAGTTAGATCTGGCCAGTTTTCATTACATCAGTCATTTTTCATAAAGTTATTGAACATTTTAATTCTGATGAAAACTAGCCAAGTGAAATCTAATCTAATCTAATCTAATCTAGACGACTTTATTTTCCCAGTTCAAACATCCATAGTATTCGACTATATTCAATGGCAATTCGCAACCTTAAGGTGTCGTTTCACCACTTCCCGACAAGTGTCGGCTATGCTATCCGCAACTTATCTGGCAGATACTTCATCTATCAGATAAGTTGTGGATAGCCTATCTGAAATTTATCAGGAAGTGGGGAAACCGCCCTTAAGCCTTGTTGAGACTTGAGTATCAGACGAATAAAACGAAGAAAATCCAAGCGAATGGAAAATGCAGCTACCATCAGAAGGCATTGGAATAATACGGTATAACACAAGTGTATTTCCAACCATTAACTATATAGTGTACAACTTACTATGCAGAAGTTAAGTAGCTATTATTATAGCTGTCTAACAGACAGACAGAAAAACGGACGGACGGACAGACAAACGGACAGACATATTGAAATAATTATATGTCTATTCTCGGGACTCAAACTATATCTCCATACCAAAGAACAATCGGTACAAGCAGTTTGGGCGTGAAGACGCAACAGACAGACAGACACACTTCATAAAGTCATCTTCTATTCATTTCAAGTTTTTTCAATTCACAAATAAAATATGTTTACGGGGAGCTCCTATACAATAAACGTGATTTTTTGCCCTTTTTTGCTCTAAATCAATAATGGCAGCCGAAAGGTATTTTGAAATGATATATTTGAAACGTTCACAAAACCCTTAATTATATTTCTTCTTTCATAACAATAATAAAAGTAAAATAAAATAAATATTTAAGGGGGGTCTTTATACAAAAAACACAATTTTCGCTCTGTACGACTCGCACTTGACCAATTTTTTTGTTTTCTGATTTTTCCCTACGGTTACACACAATTACCGAGCTGGATTCCCAATTTCAGCCTTCTAGGTCATCTGGAAGTGGGTTAGAATTTTGATCTATAGGTCAGTCAGTAATAAAAATTTAGATTTTCGGACGTTAATATCTCAACAACCGTTTAAGCTGTGCTTATGAAATTTAATGCATGTATTTATCTCGCAAGTCTCATTATATGAGCTAAATTTGAAACGTTTATGTGAAATAGTTTCTGAATTATGAGGGGGTCAAAAGTAGCTGCAAATGGTTCGTGTAATATTACACACGGTGCATGCTCGCCATTCTGTTATGCTGGAACTTGGCTTGACACTCTACCGCGTGTCTAGATTATTTTCTCTAATCTTACTTGGTAAGCGTTCATTTAGTTCTCATTTGCGCTTATTAAAACATGAGAAGACGATAATTTATTTATAATGCATGTTGGGCAGAGTTCTGGCTAGCTAAATAAGTCCCAATCTGACCCGCTTATTTGGCTTAGACAGACCATAGAGCTTGTAAGCCAGCTGTAACATCTACTGGTAGAATATACTTGTTCATTTTTATCCACAACACTATGGGACGATTCTAATCTTAAGCACTCACGCACATGACCGAGAACTTTACGCCAGACGGCAAATTCATTACTAAGACCGAGGCGCTGCTTATCGGTTTAGTGTTGGCCAGGCCTCGAAGGCTGTTCCTGAGACATATTATGTTTGGAGGTCCGCGGTGTCATCTCTAGACCATACACAATCCGTTTTTTTGTGTTTATTTTATTAAGGTGCATGTGTTGATTTTGATGTGTTTGAGTTCCTACTTCCAAGGGGACCGTGGCTGAAAAAGGTTGGCATACACTGATCTAGAATCGATAATGTCGCTGCGAAGGACACGGCCCAGCATACCCTTGTTGGGCCGTGCAGCGCCACGATCTCGTGGCAGTGCTAGGCGGGGACCTCTCGCTCCCGAGCATGTTGCGCTGCATGCTCGAGAGTGATGAGGCCTGGCAGGCGGCCGTCACTTTCTGCGAAATTGTTATGTCGCAGAAAGAGGCCGCGGAGCGAGACAGAGAGGACGATCCCACGTCCTCTCTGCCGCTCCGCCGGCGTAGGACGGGAGTGCGGAGGCGTCGCTACGCGAATCTCCTAACTCTCGTCTAACGGGGCTCCGGGTCAGGATGGGAACCTGCCCGGCTTTGTTAGTCCCGGCGCCGAGGGGAACGCTTTAGTTTGCCTAAGCGTTCCCTTACTTTGGTGGAAGTACGGTCCGAGGTACACCGGCCAGTCGTGGAGTCCTGTGTTTGTTAGATCCGGGATATCCCTCCTCTATACGGCTGAAGGCGAACCGCAGGTGGTTTCAGAATCGATAATGTAGACCAGCGTTAAGTCCTTACCTGGTGCGCTGACACTCAAATTGAGCGGGGAGTTGATGACCGGGTTGTTAGGCATGGACGTCAGGCCCTGGAGGTTGGCAGCGAGCTGGGACATCTGCTGCGACATCTGCTGTTGGGACATCGGCATGTTCTGCATGTTAGCCAGGTTCTGCAGGTTTTGGAACATCGACGCCACTGGAACAGAGGGGATAGTTGAGGTTTGTGTGTATGGTAAACGAAGATATTGAGGTTTTGGTGCATTGGTGCTTGCAATTTGGTATGAGGAGTTTTGACTACTGAACCTTTATATCAAAATATTGACCACCAAAAGTTTATCTGATGTTAGGTGGACTTAAATAGCGAAAGTAAAGGCTGGTGATTTATCTTGTGTTTGATGATGTAGATTGATATCTTCTTTAATCTTTGGGCGACAGTGATTGTCTCTCTGCATCTTAGAGTTCTACTCTTCTATCCATTTACTAAAGAGGTAATAAGTGCTGTACGAATTCATTTGAGCCTTTACCTGTGCTGCAAGGTATTATAGCATATAATATGTCTCTTCTTTGGGCGACGGTAATCATTGTGAAGGTCATTCTTCTAACCTCCCAAAAAAGAGTTCTTTGGGCAACGATAATTCTCTTACAGCTAATTCTCAGGGTCCTACTCTTCTAACCTTCTACGATGACTAAGAACGGACAGTCTGGAATCAGTTCAGTTCATCAGTTTGGTCAGGAATGATGGGAGAGAGTGATCGTCTATCCGGTTGATTGACTGATCATTTTTTTAGTATGTACTTTTCAGCCATCAGTCTGGCGTCAGTCTCAGACTGATGGACTGAACTGATGGCAGACTGATCGTATAACCGTACTCTTAGGGGCTCTTCTAACAATCTCTAAAGAGTTCCTTGGGCAATGATAATCGTCTCTTACGGCTACTTCTTAGGGTCTAATGTTCTACTAAAGAGGTAATAAGTGTTGTACGAACTCACTGGAGCCATTCACGTGCCTGTGCGGCTCGGGTGAGCGCGGGTGCGGGGTGTGGGGGGTGCGCGGCGCGCGGGGGGTGCGGGGCTCCCGACCGCCGCCCTCCGGCGAGCTGGCGCCGCTCCGGTCCGACTCCGCCTGCTGACGGACAGACACACTTACTCATTTTGTATGGAAAAAATTAAAATATGTATCTACCATCGAAGAAATTGACTCCTAGGCAGTTGACAAACCAACGTCATTTGGTCGGATCGTGTCAATTTAATGTTAATTATGATCTGTTGGCTGGGTTTGACGTATCTATGTATTTATTTATATTTAGTACACAGACAGGTTACAGTCATTGCATGGTTGTACAAACTTAATCTCAAGTTCTAGGCTAGACAGCAACCCAAAAATAGTATACATAACATAACATAATTATTATTAGGTTGTTACTAAGAATAAACTAATTTACAACTGATAATACCTACTACGAAACATACGAGTATACAATGAGCGACTAATAGTTAGCTTAATAGTTAGCTTAACAAATACAAAATTTATCGCGACAAAACTGTGTAGGTCCCCCATCTGCCTAGGCATAAATTTCTCTAATAGTACTGAAGCTCGATATACAGGGTGTAACAACACTGAGTGATAATACTTTAGGGTGTGTATGAGTGTCCTGTGTTTGTTACATCCGGGACATCCCTCCTATATACGGCTGAAGGCGAATCGCAGGTGGTTACCCCCGGGGTGCTTCAGCTTACTGAGGCACATACCCAACCCGGGGGACACATGATGGGTCCCCCGGTTCCCCTGCGCATCAAAAAAAAAAACAAAAAAAAGGTGTGTATGAGTCCCCTATATAGAGTTCACTGTGGAAGTAGCAGCGCTAAAATAATAACTTTTTGTCATCTTTTTGCGAAAAAGTCATGACGCGCGGGCGCATAGTTATATAAGATCCAGCCAAGGAGCACTTTCGCATCCGATTCGATCCAAACCCAACATTAATGGATGATGAGGAGTACGCCTACTACGGACCGTACTTTCACAAGTTCGGAACGCGACGGTTCGGATCTGACGTAGTCGAAAGCCCTCATATGCTGGTAAAACTGTCACTGCTACAACTCTCTGTTTGACGGTTGTAGCAGTGACAGTAATAATATTATTGAAGTAAAAACAAACTTAATTTTAAAAACTTAACTGTAGACTTAACTTAACTTTAGTACGTAGTAAAAACTCAGTACTGCGTGAAGCCAAACGAACGTAATTTGTGAGTTGTGAGTCGCAGAATTTCGGCTGGAAGAAATTCTGCTGCATTCAGTTTTATAGAAAACTCCTATTTCATTCACACGAGCGTTTTGTGAGTCATGATTTGTATGAAAACATTTTTACGGGACCGAAATTCTGCGACTGACGACTCGACTCACAAAGTTACGCTCGTTTGGCCTCACCCTAAAAGTAATAATATTATGTTGTAGCCGCAACGCCGTAGCTCTCAAACATAGCAGACTTCTAAAATGGGACCACGGTTTGATTCTACTCTGTTATAGGAGTATGTTTTCAAGCATGTTTTTATGAATTTAAATCTTAACTAAAACATTTTCGAAACATAACTCATTCGAGAAAGACATAATGCGATAATAATTTTTAGGACATAAGAAACAATAAATGCACCTTATCTTCAGTAGGCGTAGCATGGTCACCATAGAAACGGTTTCTTTCTACGGAAGAATAGACAAAGTGACAGTTAGACAAGGCAAAGGGACAGACAATGGAAATCCGCCATTTTGTCGATAAGATCTGTCAGTATGTCGATTCTTTCCCATGTCTACTGTTGTTATGCTAGCCCTGCTGGGTGTATTATTGTTTCTTATATCACCTACTAAATTTTGAAAATTACTGAAATTCAGTGCTAGAATATAATTTCAACTTTGTAGCCTGGTTTAAACTTTTTATTACATTTCTACTTTTCATATTACTTACATCTCTTTTTTTTAGTCTTAAACATGTTACAGTAACGCTTGCATTAATTGTAAATGCTATTTTCAACTTGAAACAGATCACTATCAATAAAAGAAACAAATGCGCGAATAAGTCAATAGTCGGACCACTTTTGAATGGAAAAAAGAAAAAAACAATCATAGATAAACACTTTTTCTTCTCGTAATTAATGTGGTTCTTAAATTCAATATTAAATGAGCTGTTCAATTAGAATGTTTATCGGCATTTTTAATTGGCAAAAGCATTAACGAAAAACTCGTTATATTAACAAGCTATTACCTGCGACTTGGCTTGTTAATTTAATTAATATTGTAATAGATATGCCCGAAAAGTAAGTATTATACAGGGTAAAACGAAACTTATTGATAATACTTACATTAGAGTGTGTGTGTATCCCATAGTTTATGGCTTATATAGAGTTCACTGGGAAAGTTGCAGCGCTGACAGAGCAAATTTTTTTTGGGATTGGGCAAGCGCCCAAAAGTCATGAATTTTCTCATACTAAAGTTAAAAAAGTTACTCTTTCAAAGTGAACTCCATATAAGGGACACACACACACCCTAATATATATATATATATATATATCTTCTGTCCTCTTCCGAGACACAAAGAATCTACTCACATACAAAAGTTCATTCAAATTGGTGCAGCGTCTTCAGACAGATATACATATTTTGCATTCATAGTTTTTTAACCGACTTCCAAAAAACGAGGAGGTTATATGTTCGGCTGTGGTTTTTTTTTATGTGAAGTGTACTAAGAATATGCTACCAAAAAGTCAAATATTGGGTCAAGGTATACCATGGTTTCGAAGATGCTGAGAGAACTCCTGACTCCTTATAGATACACGTTTGGGAGTTTCGGCGTTGTTTTAAGAACAGAAAGCATATTATGCTACCACGCAATTAAAATTCATCATCATCATCATTACCACGTCGTGTTAAGGTCACCAATGTCTCATGGCACAAAATAGATAATAGTACAACTTACAAGGCATAGGTATGGATACAATAATAATAATTATGTACATAACAACACCAATTATTAATATAGGCTGTTTATACACGGCGGTCGGTGCGGCGTCGCCGCACGCCGCGCGGCGCGTGCGTAAACATCGCGGCATTGCGTCGTACCTATTCAAGTTCTAATGTCAGGTCAGTAGTATAGCTTGAGAAAGGCGCAGGCGGCCGCGAGGCCGGCTTTCCAAGTTTCTTATGCGATAGTACTATGTCTAATGAAGGTAAAGATTAATATCATAATATTATTATGACACTGAAAATATACTCGCCGCGCCGCTGGGTGTGATTCGGCTCATCCTTCGATCGCGGATTCTTAGAAATCCATTGTTCTGGCGGCCACATGTGGCCGCTTGGAAGTTGAAGCGTTAAATTTTTAAATTACCTAGGGTTGTGTTCACTTAGATTTTTTAAATGTATTGTTTAAATTTGTCTACCTGATATTTGGGCCTTGGGGTATGACTCTTAACAGTCTTAACCAATTGTAATAAGATACGTAGAATAAACGCAGTAATTCGACGCGTAGGGTGGTATGGTCACTAACTCACTACTCACTAGTTCACTACCACCGACGACCACTCATAAACTCGCGGACTATGACAGAGGTCATCTTGGAGGGTTAATTAATATTTCTAATAACAATACGAGATCAATAATTACCACTCAAAATGTTGACAATTCAAATTTCAATGCTCACTACTCACACCAATGGTGACACATTTCTGATTTCACACAGCCAATACAACTATATAAAACTCCTACGTACAAGCGATACTGCGATTCAGGAGCACCTCAGCAAAATCTATTGAATACATCGTGTAACTAAAACTATATGAACAACAATCGGAGTTCGGACAAGCGATAGCGCCGACAGAGCGCCTCAATGACAGATAGTGAAGACAATATAAAACTATTTTTTATACAATTTAAACTGGCACTAATTATAGTTTATCTACTAGGTAACTAAAAAGAGTGAAATTATTATTTTTAACAAAAAATTAAAACCGACTTCCAAGGTAAAAACAATAATAACATTCTTATAATATGAACTAAAAACTAAAAAGTATAAAATAATTTTCCTCTCTAAATGTGCCTTTTTCCGAATTCGGCTAAACCTCAACTATTTCTGTACTCAACCTTCATAATTTTGAAGTCGGTGCCAGTTCCATAAGTTTCAAATTTTCTGTCAAAGAAAATATAAAGATTCAGCTATATCTGGTACCGACTTCAAAATGATGAAGGTTGAGTACAGAAATAGTTGAGGTTTAGCCGAATTCGGAAAAAGGCACATTTAGAGAGGAAAATTATTTAATACTTTTTAGTTTTTAGTTCATATTAAAAGAATGTTATTATTGTTTTTACCTTGGAAGTCGGTTTTAATTTTTTGTTAATTGATAAGAGATTTATAACAGACATACTGTCGCATATATAATAGTATTTTGATTAGAGAATTATATTGTTTCTTCTACCATGCTTTATAATAAAACAAAAAAAGGTAAAGTCACAGTTCATTCTACTATAATAATATCAATAGAAGTTTACATAGAAAGGAACAGTTAATTGATGTAATTTCATTTTTGTTTGTTTTTAAGTACGGTTACTTTAACTAGATCCTGGTCACTAAATACAGGCATCCTGCGATCACCAATTCCAGGAAATCTTTTGTTGTCGCGGCACATATGGGCCTTACGGGGCTTGTGGGAATAATATACTTAATTTAGTCGTTGATAGTTATTTTTTTTTAATATAGAAAAAGTACTTTAAATTACATTACAAATGGACATTTAATTCAATTAATTATTCAATTAATTATATATATTAATGAATCGTTTTATCTGTCTCAGCAGTATCTTGGTCCGGTTCTCTAATTACTGTGCCCACATTTTATCAAATTGTGAAAATAATTAATGCATACTGTAATTGACCTGTATGTGGACATATTTTATGCATTAATTGATATTTTATTTAATGTATTATATTTAAGTTCCAGCGAATAAACTTAGCTTTGAAGTCTTTAGTTTAATTAAAAATATATACTTATTTCTAAATTTAAATTCACGACAAAAACACTAAAATTGTCATTGAACCCCGTAAATTACGCATCATAATGATTTTTGTTTGCGTGTAAGTCTTTTACTTATAAAAGTAATTAACACATTTTATTGCACCTAAAATTATGCGGAAAACGGTAATATTTTAAGCGAATTATTGCTTAATCTTGTTTTAAGAGACCGATGCAGATTTAACAACTAAATTATTAATTTTACCGGCAAAAATTTTTCAATGATTTCATTTCAGAATTCTGTGAATTGTTAATTACATTTTGTAAAACACTTTTTAAAATGTCCTGTTCTAGTTATTTTTAAGTTAAAAGTTAATTAAGTAATTAAATAATTTTAAATGATTACTTTTTGAAAATTATTACAAGAATTTTTTGAAAATTTTGTAGCCTTGCTTGTTGAATAAAACATTTACTATTTATAAATCGGTACATAAGTACATAATAATAAGATATTAATTAATATCATGTAATTTAAATGTCAGAAAAAATATTTTGTTGACAGTTCCAAAAGTTTTTCGTTGAAAAAATTTAATTTTGCACCTAATTAAAATTAATTTAACTTAAAAGCAACAATTATTAACACTTCCTAAAATTACAACAATTTTAAAAACTTACAAAGGATAATGTCATTCTCTCCTCGCGTCGAATTTTCAGAGTTTCAAATTTGTCACTCCGTCCGCCTGAACATGCCGAAGACAACTTCCGACTTCGGGCAAACTTCGGACAAAATCTAATACCGAGTCACCGCGAATAATTAGAAATACAAGCACTCGTTATCGACACTACCCGCGTGAAAAAGTTTGAAAAGTTTTCTATCGTAGTTTCGAGCGATACCGGAGGAAACGGCTATCGACAAAGCGGGCACATTTTTTTTTATTTATTTATCGACGATCGCTACACATACAGCCGCGCGGCAACTCGCACAGCGCAGAATGAAAGCGCGTCATCAGTTTAAAAAATCAACCCCTTCGGTGGTGGCGGGAAAAAAATGCGGCCCCCCGGGGGTGGGAGGCCCCTCCGAAATCCTTGCCAAAGCGATCGCCACGGGCGCCGCTTGTCACTTGTCGAATAAGCATAATAATTAGAGTTTTTGATTAGTATTTTAATTGAGTTTAATTGTTACCCGGCGAAGTTCGCGCGAAGTTTTTTAAAAACTTTTCTACTTAATCCCGAATCTTATAAACATTAGTTAATTAATTTTTGATCCTTTCGATATTTTAATTTGAGTGTTTTGGCTTGTTTTCGTAAGTTTCTCGAACGGGATTTGGGATTGGGATGAATTTTACTTTCTTATAACTTTTTACACAAAAAATATTTTCTCTCGATTTAAAATTTTTGGCTGGTACTTACTAATTTAGGAGATATGTAGGTTCGTCCATCTCTGAATTGGTAATACGTCATACCTACATGTAAAAAGTCTTTTATAGTCCAAGAAAGTTATCTTAAGTTAGTTAGGACTATATTAATTCTTCGATCGTGGATTCTTGGAAATGCTATTGTATTCTATTGTTGTCGTGATCACCGGTGCTCTTATGTCCCATAAGAGCACCGTTGATCACGACGACACTTGAAGGATTAATATCTAAATTTTTTATGTATTTGTGGTTCATTTTCAAATAACCTTGACCAGCTTTTACCGATTAATACAATATACACATAACAAAAGGCAATAATTTAAAAAATTCGATTCGGCCACTCCCGATGTTACGACATCAGGAGTGGCCAAACTTTTAATCCTAGATTTTATTTATGGAGCGCCAATTTTAATCTGCCATTAGTTGAGTAACGGATTCTTGCGTAATCTCAGTTTTGTTCTCGCAAAAAACACATTTTATTGTAATTTAATTATACCGAGGTCAGGACGTTCAAAACCTTCGTTTCCTTCTAAATGTTGAGCTGGGTGTGCGTTACGAATTCGCGAGGAATGTGGACTTCGCGAGACTTTAGACGGAAAAATATTAAAAATGAAATTCGCTCGAAACGAGCCCGGCTAACCGAAATGGACAAACGGAGCGGCGGAAAAATTATCACCGGCAAATAACATTCGAAATAATCAGCGGTACACGAAAAAATCAGTAATTATTCAGATGAAGTTGGTCGAGAGGGGGCGTGGGGGCAAAGGCCGGCCAAAATAAAAACGCCGTTGCGTAGGGGCGACCCCCCCGCCGCCCGCGCCTCTACAAATGTTATCTAACTGCTTTCGCTTCGCGGCGCGCCGTTTCGCCGGAATTAGCGCCGGGACGGACGAATTTTCAATTTGTCCCCCATTTTTTCTCGGCCGGTCCGTCCTAATGGACCGGCGATCGGTCCGGCGCCGGCCGGTCCGCGGCACACACGCACGCGCGCGTGTGTGTAGATTTTTACTCATTAATTTTAAAACGCTCCGGATTTTTTTCAGGGCGGGTGCTAGGGGGCGAGGGGGTTAAAATTGGCGATGGCCGCCGGGCGGGGTGTCACCGGCGGGGGTTATTAAATAGATTGGTCCGCGGCCGAACGGAGCCGCCGATCTGCACTTGTACTCGCGTCATTAACGGGTCGAGAACCGATTTTAAATCGTGAAATAACAGCCCGTTACAGGGAAAGTCGAGATCGTCCGCCCGCTCGCGGACGACTTTAATTGCTTCGTCTAAGCGTCGAGGAGACGGACGGACGAGTCAAACTCGTCAGGCCCAAGACGCGCGTCGCGGCCGCGGAGTGCGCACACACACGCACGAATATTTTTTTCTGCGGCCGCTGGGGTGGCACGGGGTGGTGGGGGGTGAATCGTGAAAAATACACGAAAAAAAGGCGAAATTGTAGCAGATATATAATTAAAGTCCGACGTACAGTGCCGGCGCGGATGTATTATGCAGGGCGCGCTTGTGTGACCGCGCTCGTACCGACACTTTCGTTTGTTCTAGCGTGTTGTACTTATGCACAGTGTCCAGTGTCAAAGCTCTAACTTAAAACTATATTTTATTGCTACTTTTGATTGCAATCCTTTACTTAAAAATTGAACTGTTATAATTAGTTTTATCCGAAACGCCGCAAGAAAGGAAATTACAAGAGAAAAAAACAGAGAGTCTCCTTGTGTATTGCGCACACACTTGGGCACTATAAATATGACTTCCGAGTATATAGCTTGGTTTTATCTTGGATGATTTGAAGCTTAGATTAAATATTTTTTTAAGGCGATTTCACACATTTTCCGTCCGCATATGCGCCGCGCCCGCATAAAGCTAAAGTTGATTGAACATACGAGCGCGTTTGATAAGACGGATTATTTGGTTATCGTTTTAATGAAGTGTTTTATTTATTTATTTTTCACGACATGGCTACTATCTTTTAATGATTTAATTAAATATTTTTTTAGATTATCTTAATTCATCCTACAAGAAACTGTATAAATATAAGTAATGAAAAATATATAATTCAAACTATTGTCATGGTTGAGCATTTAAGAAACAAAATATCTACATAATAATTAATACATATTCATATAGGTATTCAATTCCATTTTTGAATCCGTATTCCGTACTAATACTATACATGCAAAAGTGTATCTATCTGGCTGGCTGTTACCTCCTCACTCCTTATCTGCTAAACCAAACTTAATGAAATTTGCAGAGAAACTATTCAGAAGTGCTGGGAAAGGTCGTAATTATATGGCATTCAAAATCTAAAACTATTAATAAAGCTATATAATAAGTAACATTAAATTAAGTTACGAATAAAATAGTCTAAACAAGCCTTTACATGCTGCACATAACTGAATTTTGTTTTGGGATTTTCCCGGAAATTCTTGGAAAGTTAGCGCTTTAAAAGTTAAGCGTATGGACAATATTATATTTTGTGGCTTAGAGGTTTAAGTTTTAGTGTTACAAATATAATTGGGGCAAATAAAAAAATTGGAATATATTAAAATCCATACTAATATTGTAAATGCGAAAATGTGTCTGCCTATCTGTAAACTCTATACGCCCAAACCACCGAACAGATTTTGATGTATGGTATGCCGAATGGAGATACTCTGAATACTGAGAAAGGGATTATGATACTTTATATCCCTGAAAAATGTACGGTTCCTGCATTATAAACGAAGTAACTAATATTAAGTGGATAGGTGAACCCACACATTCGCTAAACACGATTTGCGCGGCAGAATACATTTCTATGTCCTTTCCCGGCATTCAAAGTAGCTCATTTTTTGTAATTTTTTCAAAGCTATTTTTTTCATTTAAATCGATTTAGCGGCTTTAGAGTGTAAAGGTAACCGACAAATCATTTATATCCATCATTATTTTTTAATGATTGAAGAACGATGTTATTTTTTTTCTTCAGGTAACTTTACTTATTAAAAGTCTCGATTAATTAAACCTTGAAAAGTTATAAATTTATAAATACATACCTTAAAATAATAGATATGTGTCTGATATTAACAATTGTATGAATTCAACGACCTAGGTTTTGTCAGGCGGTATTTAGGTGATGTAGGTCAAACGTTCGATGCCCTAATGCGGAGCGTTGAACGATACAATAGAACGGCTCTCGTAAGAATGAATGAATGAAAAGAATGAAGTGTTCTTGTGGTGTAGAAAAGTTTGTAAGGAACTTTAGTAGTAAAATTGGGAAAATACGTGTCTCCGGATAAATGATTAAGTTTATCTTTATAAGCCAAAATGAATTAGGTACTAATTTCACAGTGTCACATTAAAAATTATATTCAAGTAATATTGCATATTTAAATTTTATATTCTAAAGTAGAAAAATAAACCACATATTTTTTTAAGTATGAGAGTAATTTATTTCTTTCTTTTTTAATAAGGTCAACCTTTCTTTTTATGTAGAGTATTCGAGCCTCCCTAATATATAGCTTTTTTGCGGTCCGCTGTGTCAAAGTGTAAGGGTGCGTCCACATTTGTATCATTTGCGCGATCACATCCCCGATCAGATCTCCGTCGCGTATCATCGAAACGTGTCAAAATGATACGCGTATCATGATACGCCCCGATCGCAATTAACCGCGTATCTGACACGTGTCGAATCAAATACACGCATGATCGGCAGAATGATCTAATGATCTCATACTTGATACGGCGCGATGATCGCGACGAAGATATTCTGATCGGTGATCTGATCGCGCAAATGATACAAATGTGGACACACCGTAAACAGTCTTAAATTATGTTTCATTATTCGGGACTGCGGCGCGGCGATGCGAGCAGTACAGTGTGTATTCACCTTTACTATTCCTATCGAATCACTGCCGATGTACCCCGATCAAGACGCGTGTATAGAATTATTCGTAATTATTTAGAAGCACTTCAAACAACATAATAAAATTCATTGTTTCTCGGTCGGGGGCATTCGGGCCCCGACAGATGGCGAGGGGGCCCACTAATTCAACATTAAATTCAATAATAACCATCCATTTATTGCGTAATTTCCTACCAATTACATTTCATTTATCGCCAGTAACGAGGTTAGATGGGAGCGTGAGAGGTCTTGTCTATTCTAGCTTTGGAGCGATTTTATATCGATGGCAATTTAACAATTGAGGGCCAGGAATTAAAAATTTTGTGCCGCAAGTTAAGTTCTAGTTAATTCATTAAAAAGACGCAATGGACTTCGTAGTTAAAGGTTTACGACGGGAGAGTAAACTACAACGCGCCAGCGACGAAGTTTTAAGCAGGCGGCCTAAGAATAAGATGCGCAAACGAGAATATTTACTCTAAATGTTTTCTCGATGTTTGATGGTTTGTCTCTTCATCTCTATTGACCCTAACATGATATACATTAATTTTCTCGTGTAGATCAGCTGTCGTCAAAATCTATCGACATAATGTCAAAAAATGTTTTTGACATTATGTCGATATCGACAATATAACAACACACGAGAGTGAGATATCTCGTTATACGCGCATGCTAGACGCACAGGCAGAAGGCAGTAGTAACACGAAAATGACAGACTTTATTGGTCACCTTATTTATTCTTCAGTTAAAAGAAACCATTTCTATAGACAAAGCCAATTAGAGCTTTTTAATATGAGCCGTTCCTATATTTATTA
This sequence comes from Polyommatus icarus, assembly GCA_937595015.1. Lineage (NCBI taxonomy): Eukaryota > Metazoa > Arthropoda > Insecta > Lepidoptera > Lycaenidae > Polyommatus > Polyommatus icarus. The sequence goes on along the minus strand of OW569333.1, from coordinate 15,100,235 downwards.
CTATAGTCTTCTACAGACCCTACATTCAAGTTAGAATCAAACCATAGAAAATCATCAGGGTTCAGTACAATAATGCATACCGTACCCTGATGAGACTGCCAAAGTACTGTAGTGGTTCGAGCATGTCCGCCGACGCCGGAATCCCGGACTATTTCGCAATGAGCAAAATTGAAATTTTTTTGAATTTTTCAAATTTTTTCAATTTTGCTCATTACAAAAACATTTCGAGGAATAAGGTCAGTGATCGTTTTTCTGTATATAAACAAAATTACCATTAATTAATTTTGTTTATATACATACATTAAAATACCCATTAGTTACTTATATTTTTGAACAAATATGTTTAACCTTAGTTTGACCTTCAATGGCGTTAAATTAGCAATAAATTCGACCAACATTACGTTTCGAACTTTTGGTAAGCTTCTCGTATCAGTTTTCACATAATGAAAACTTGCATTTGACGAACCAGCCATTGTAAATAAGATTGAAAGTAATTAAAACATGCTGCAGAGGTCAATTGGCCGCCGATGATGACGTCAGAGCGAAACTTTAAAAATTTATTGAGAAAAAACTAGCCAATGAATTTCAAAATTATGTAATTTATATTCTTAAAATACCCTATATTAACGAAAAAAAATATAAAAAGTACATGTGATTTTTTTTGGACGATGCCCATTATCAGGGCGCGCGTCGCAGCATTGTCTCGCATCCGTTCTTCAAACAATGAGATGCTTTCTGTGTGTGCCTGAAATAAACGATTATTTATATATTTATTTATTGAAAATAGGTTTAGCTCGGTTTAAAAAGAATTGTGAAACTAATATTATGTTCATTAGTCATTAACTCATTACTCATTACCATTATAATAGCAACAGCTAGACCTTACAAGCTACAGTGGTTCACTTAAAAAAATCTATTGCAATTTTAACCCTATTTGGGCGAAAAATTAAAAACATGTCAAGTGTTGGGGGACATAATAAGTTGCGCGTGCGCCTATGACGTCACAACCCAGCGAGCGCTGCGCGGGGTACTTCAGACCCCATTGTATTAATATTCAAGTGGTGAATATAATTTTTTTTCACAATGAACACCATAATTCGCTAGGGTCCAGTAATTAGAATGTAGAACAATCGGTGATGAAAAGTTTTAGTGTCCAGTGCGTAAAATATGATGATTATTATTTTTGAAATAGTAGTTATTTTTATAACAATAAAAATAATATTCAATCAGTAATAATAAAAAAGGGAAATATGCGTAATTAATAATTCTTAGTCTATTTTTTCCCATCACCAAATCGTATTTTAGTTAGGCTTATCAAAATTCAAAATAAACAACAATTTCATAAGTAATTATTTCGTTAGCATTAGAAAATTGGTTATGTAATACACACAAACGGCGCTGTTTAAACAACGGATATGAAATTCGCATATTTCAAATGTTTTTCGAACGTATTTATACAAAAGAGTTCCTTAAAAATAAATTCGAACGCTACCGTGCCAATCGAGGGAGGCCGGTAGTTTTTCAAATATGCAATTTACTGATTTAAAAAAAGAAAAACGCGTCGGGTCGCTCGGACCATGGCGGATGGCGTAAAAAAGAAAACGCGAAATAATGAAAAAATACTATGGTAGGTAAGCAGCGACGGTCTAATTCGGCGGCTTACGGACGTTTGCATTTTAGGGTTAGAAATTAGAGTGTTGTGGCTTAGCATTTAAGGTCTGTAGACTTTTGTTTTCTTTTTGTTTATAGTGATAAGTGAGCGAGAAGTTACTGATTGAGCAGGACAGAGAGAGAGATAAGGGGAAAACTCGATTGACTATATTTTGCCCATAAGCGGAAATCGTATTTTTTTCTGGGATGAATATTTTGCTTGATTCATTCCCGGAACTTGGAACCCGGAACCCTTAATTTCATTAGCAGCCATTCAGCAATAACAGACAGACAGACAGATATTTTCAGAAAAATATAGTATGCTTATTATTAATGTTATACAATATTATACTAATTATGTAACTGCAAAGTGCAATAAACTCATTTATATAATCTTTCTAATTCCAACACAACTATCCATAAATCATAATATAACTCACAAACTTTGTGATTTCCATTAAAAAATAAAACTCTGTTTTGCCACATCGAATATTCATTCAAATTAGTGATGGGAAAACAAAAATATCGAATTATCGATACATAATGACAGTATCATTACTGCCGACATAAACACACTCAATTTCTGAACGTTTAAGTATGGCGGCACGAACTTATGCTATTCTTTCCTTTACGACATTATGGAAAGCATTTAAAAACTTATAAGTGTACACACAAGGGAAAATCGACTCTACATCGCATTGTTACAGTTGAAATTACTGTACGTGTGGAAAGTAGTAATTTGTAATATCGTTAGCTAAGCAAATAAGAACGTAATATATTTTAGGGTATCATTAAAAGCATACAAAGAAATGTAAGGTGCTATTAAAGCTATAGTTCGCAATTAAAATAATAGCCGTCACACCTATAGACAATTAGAACTGTTTTGGCCGTTCCTTAATTAGGGCTAATCAAAAAAAACTTAATGCACCGTAATAGTGGGTAATAATTACGCCATTTTCAGGTATTAATGAAAATTGCCCTCCCTGACTCATGGGTTTTTCGAATGAGATTGTGTTGTGGAAAATATGACGGATATAATATTTTAATTGTTCAATTTGAAGGTATGAGAATTGAGAAAGTTTGATTTTATGATGAGGTAAAGCCAATAAGTCGCCAAAAAATCTAGCAGATTGATTTATTTCCATTAAAATCGATAGAAATTTTAAGATTTTTGCACACGTTCACAATTTCTGTCCATTCTGCGTAGAAACATCGTTAACAAAGTCAACTACATAGATTTCATATCTAAAAAACTTCCACAATAAAAAAAAACACAATACGCAACATTATGAATCAAAACATCGACAATCCATCACTAAACACGAACTAGTGGTGGGCAATTAGAGTTATCGATAAACGCTAATGCAGTAAACACTCGCCCAGTATTTTAAATCGAAAAGCCGGCGTGCCGTCTATCAGCTAGTTGAAAAGGGAAATCAGTCAATAATGCACTAATTTCCCCTCCCTAATGGCTCAGTCCGGCCCTCTAGACACTATTACGACACTGCAACTTAGTTAATGCAATCACTTATTACTCACCTAATGTTTATATAGTTTGTTGCTTTCAGTTTTAAACTAGTTAATATTTAGAATATAGTTTGGATCTATAAGAGATATGGCTGCCTTCTGAAAAAGAATAACATAATCATCTGATTGCATTTTCTATAATTCCAAAAATGAATACTTATTTTCTAAATATCGATTTTTAATGCTTCAGTCGTCAATGGACTTTCCGCTCATATTCTTTTCTGTCTCTTTTACTTTGTTCCAAGGAAATTGATCTAATAAAAATATCGACTCTTATACGTTATGACAAGCAAAATATTAATTTACTTCTCAACATTTTTCTGCAACCCTCATCAAAATTCCCTAATTAAAAAATTGTCGTCTTAATAACCCTTCTGAATCAGCACCTAATGAGTAATAGTTTTCGGTACAACAAAAGTCAATCGAAAGCGCGCCCCCCCCTACCAATTAGTTTTTACAGCACGGTTCATTAGCAGCCAGTGTTATTGTGACTTCACACTTGTACCTAATTAGAACGCGTTTTTATCGAGCTAAGGACTTTTTAATTATGAACGCGATTTTAAAAAATTCGCACGTTCAAATTACGAATATTGACAGCTAGTGTTGTATCTTTATATCGATATTTGATGATTTGTGTTGTTACTTTTTTTTTGTGTGGCCAAAGTTTGTGACTAAGAAGTACGTACAAATAACTTAAATTTTTATTTAGTGTTCCTTATCTGCATCATAATATATTATGCAGATAAGGAAAACTAAATATTATGCGACATGTTTTTATGAATGGTTGGTTTTTCATCCGGTTTTATCTACTTAAAGGAATTTTTGAATTGTTTATATTTTGACTAACCAATGAAACGTTAATACTTTATTAAATAAAAAAAACTGTCCACTGAAACTATTTGGTTTTCGGTTTATCTTTTAAACATCTTAAGTTCAATAAGTTTTAAGCACGTGATAAATAATAATATTCTTCATTTGTAATAAAAGTAGCGATAAGGTAGGCCTTCAACATTCGATTTGTAATAGCTAAAGCACCATCAAATATGGTATAGTCAAATTAAATCGTGAAGGAGTCCGAAGTACCAAATACAGAATATAAATTACCGTGAGTGTGGGAAAGAATTTTATAATTTTTGGGAAATTTTTTGATGCGGCGTTAAAGATCTTTGGTAATTAAATTTTTTAACTCTTTGAAGATGAAATCGATCATGTAAAGAATTGCGAATAAAAGAGACGTCTTAAATTTAGACGACCTCTGTGGCTTAGTTGGTAGCTCAAGCCGAGGGTCGCGGGTTCGAGTCCCACCGACCGAACAAAAAGTTTTCCAAGTTCCTGGGTCATGGATGTGTATTAAATACGTGTATCATAATATAATTACATTTCTTAAGTATATGTATAGTATAATAGTATTAAATATATTTCGGTTGTCTGGTACCTGTAGCACAAGTTCTTCAGGTACTTAGCATGGTACCAGACTGACGTCTGCTGACGTGATGTGAAGCGCCCATACTATTATATTATGAAATTAAATATTTGTTATGATTTAGATATTTATTTTCGTAGCAACATGTTACTTCGTCACATTAAACCTAGATGTACTGTTAAAGTTGTTAAAGATAAATTTGAAAACTCTATCTTTTTTTTTTTAAATGAAATAAGGGGGCAAACGAGCAAACGGGTCACCTGATGGAAAGCAACTTCCGTCGCCCATGGACACTCACAGCATCAGAAGAGCTGCAGGTGCGTTGCCGGCCTTTTAAGAGGAAATAGGGTAATAGGGGAGGGTAGGGATGGGCAGGGAAGGGAATAGGGGAGGGTAGGGAAGGGAATAGGGTAGGGGATTGAGCCTCTGGTAAACTCACTCACTCGACGAAACACAGCGCAAGCGCTGTTTCACGCCGGTTTTCTGTGAGGATGTGCTATTTATCCGGTCGAGCCGGCCCATTCGTGCCGAAGCATGGCTCTCCCACGTATAAATTATATCTACCCCCAAGTCTGCAAACACGACAGTTTGTCGTCTCAATTCTCGTTCTTATGATCTTTCTATTAGCGAGCAGGATGCATAGATCCTTCGAGATTTTAGAATTGGACTGTGTGTATGTGTGGATGTGATAGGACACAAGATGTGTGTATTTGACTATCTAGCGCTCTACGTAGAGAAGCTCACCACTACCTTTATAAAGAATAAAGGTAGTGGTGAGCTTCTCTACGTAGAGTAACCTTTCTAACATTGGTTACAATAACCCTTAAAAGTCGTGGGTACTAAATACCCCCATTGTTGTAGTCTATTCTAAAACCTTCAATCTTTCTTCGGTTGTAACACGAGCGGAACGGGACGATCTTTTAAGGAAAATGTTTCCCCGTATGTCAAATGTTGGCTACTGGACTGTACGTAGAGAATCTGGTACAATAGTCTAAATGTTATGTAACTTTTCAATCATTGGTACCATTAACCCGCGGAACTGTGGATACTAAAATACCCCATTGTTTCTCAGTCGGTTAGCGTTTATTAACCGAAACCATAAATCCACCCACTAATTGGGCCGATTAGAAAATTTTAATCATTTTATAGATTTCTTTTGTAGTTTTATCGGGGCCGTAATGGTGTTTCCTATAAAATTTTATTGGCCGTCCTATGATTTCACCAATTACGAATTTCATCGATTATTAAAATAATCAATTATTAATAATTAACCCGTTTGGTTCGGCGTGCTAAAGGTAAAAAATGTAAGAACTTAGGAAATTTGAAGAAAAGTGTGAACTTTAGTATACAGCTAAAATAATTTTGGCTTTGTTGATCTTATCGTCCTCTTTTTTTACTCGCTTTTTGCAAAATTTTCCCTCTTAAAATAAGGAACAGGATGCTAATGAATATTTTTCAAAAATTTAATAGGTATTAATTTTAGCTTTTAGGTCTCTTGTATACTTACAAAAAAAGGGGGAAAAGTCCTAAGTTTTTTTTTTATTTACGAATACTTTTGAAAATTTAGATTGTTTCTTGAAGCAATAAAAATATTGTTTGTTCATAATATTTATTTTGTTTGGAAAAACCCTACTTCACATTAACTACTTTAATTATTTGCCATATCAATGGCTAATTACTTAAATTAACATTGTTATATCGGTAAAGTCGTCAGGGGAATAAAAACATATTATAATATAATTACCATGTCGGACGATTGTCCTAAGGTCGGCCTAGGGTTAATGTAGAGGTCAATAAACTAATTTGTCCTTTGAATGTACTTAATTGTATTTTCAACATCATTAGTTTGAATTTCAGTGACATTACAGATGTATTAAATTGAGTTTTATTTAAAAACAGAGTGTTTTTTTTTCTGGTTCGAGGATTTGCGGAATGTAACTCCTGAATAAAATCAACCTATGACAGCGACAGTCACTTACCTTCTACTATACTGTACTCGGCGAAACATGGCGCGGGGCGGTAGCGGCCATTGCCTCCCTGTCAAAATATTGTCATTTTCCATATAAACCGCGATTGACAGTGAAGTGTCAGACGTTGTCGTTGAGAATCGCGGCTTTGTATAGAAAATGACAAGTTTTTGACAGGGAGTCAATGACCGCTACCACCTACATGTTTCGCTGAGTACAGTATAGAGTACTATTTAATTTTGTCTACCATTTACGTCCTCTCCGGATATTTAATAAGCGACACTGTCAAAAATACTTTACCCGAAGAAACTAAAAGTAAAATAAATGCTGTGAAGTAACCAAGTATTGAGTTAATACTTAATATCTAAACAAGTACCACACCTAGTTATTACGTATGAGGTTACAAATACATTACAATTAATATGGTATTTATTACAATATTATATCGTATACTTAAGCCTCGCTTACACTAGCGAACTTGCGAACTTGCGACGAAAAAAATTAAGATTTTTCATCATCTTAGTAATTTATTAAATAGATACTCTCTTTTTGTACATTACTTATAACAAAAAAAAACTACTTAAACATTTATAGTTATTGACATAGTATTATTTCTTGTAAATAATTTTACATGCTCTATTATTTTCTTTATTTTACAGTCTAAAATATTTGGGAAGGTGACTTACAAACTTTATTTAAAATGTCAAACTATAAAATTCTGTGACTAGCCTCGTGCCTTGAACCAAAGTAGCAAAGCTATAATGTTATATTTTAGTGCAGCATTCTTGTTTTTCTTTTCTTGGAGCCTGTTTCACCACTTCCTGATAAAGTGCCGGATAGGCTATCCACAACTTATTTGACATGTTCTCCATAGTCTATCTGTCAAGTTAAGAAGCCTATCCGGCAATTATCAGGAAGTGGTGAAACTTACTCTAATAATAATGCTCGACAGTCTAAGCGCGGCTTTACTCTATTTACCGCCAACTTATTATCAATCATGAATTACATACTGGCATTATAATGATCTTAAAATATTGTAATGACGGAGTTGGCCTTTACTGACCACTGTAACCGGGTCCCGGGGCGTTCTAATATCGACCATAGCACCTCGTGATAAAAGCTAGTGTCGTGTCACGTTAGACCAGGCGCAGCCACATGAGATCATGGTTGCTGATTTATACGTTTTAACCGTCTTGACCTAAATTCGCGTATTGCCTTTAATTGTTAATAAGCATAATTAAAATGCGTGTTAAACACAATCAGATTTATAAACGGCGATGAACTCAGAAAGTCTTGACAACTTACTTGTGGCCCATTTAAAGTACTCGCATGTTGAGATAAAGCGGAGCGGACCGCGTTTTCTATGACCTTTTTTTTTTAGAGAAGGCAGGTTGCTATAGCCCTGACTGACGTCAGGGCTATAGCAACCCTTGAGGATCTATTGTGACTCCTTCGCACTAGAGAATCATTTCCAACCCAATACTGCTCATAAATTGAACGATATGGTTGGGGTTGGTGCCACAAATTTCCTCTGTGGATGAATATTCGTGGCGACAGGACATTCGAGGAGAAGGTGAATAGGTGAAATTCATCCTCCTCCTCAGAGAATCTGCAAGTCGTTATGCTACAAATACCCATTCTGTTTAGGTGTTTGTTGAGCTTGCAGTGCCCAGTCAGGCTTCTGGTAAGGATTCTTAATTGGTTCCTACCCAAGGTGAGCACTAATTCAAATTCTATGACCATGGAAAAGTATGTAAATGGGGCCATCACAATGTGCGCGTACCTTGGGCTATGGGCCACACGCAAGAGAGGACAGCTACTCCCATACTTGAAAGGTTGACCAAAATGCTATACCTCTGGTCTCTACGAAAGACGTATGGGCCAATTTTACGGCATAGTCTAATGCCTACTGCCAGTGCTAAAGATTTCCTTCAGCAGTTTCCTTTCTCTTATCAATATCAATAAGTATACATTCACATTTTAGAGCCTAAAAGCATTTTTTGTTGATGTTACAGCTGGTAATTGTTTTGCTTTCATTCCTATTACTATAATATTATTTCTATAGTTGGTTCTATTTGAATTCTAGATGAGTTTAAATTTTGCCGACATTATACACACGACTTCTAAAATCAATATTAATCAATAATCGGTTTCATATTTTCGATCATAAAACAAACTAATAATTGAAAAACCAGGTGTATCCGTTTAGACAAATTAAACAATATTATGCTAAAATCTAACGATTCCGTAAGTCAAAATTTTAACATAATTCCAACTTCAAGGCAAAATTAATAATTAACTTAATAACATAAAACTACAAAGCGATAGCAAAAACATATAGAATGAATAAATATATAATGGGGCGATAAATTAGAAATCAATATATAATTTATATGCGACCTTCCGAGCTATTTAATTATTGACAATCGACCATTATGCCGCTCAAATCGCAACACATATAAAGCTACTTACACACGTTTTATACGTCATTTTCGCCGCCATCTTGGGGCCACTTTTATATTTAATGAAACTATACTTAATATAATTATAGTATAATCAAAATAATCAAACACAGATTATCATTATTTTGGCATTTTATACAAATTTTTGTGTCTCGACTCTCGACCCACCGATTGGACTGTACTACTTTCTTTCATACATTTTGATTCAATCAAAGTTACAATTCTGTCATAACGACTTCTACTTTTTAGTAACTTAATCCTTCGATCGGGAATTCTTGGAAATGCTGTTGTATTCTATTGTTGTCGTGATCACCGGTGCTTGTATCAGGCTTGAAGGATTAAATGATATTAATATTAAATGCGCATCAATACTGAGATAGTAAAATATTTTAATTATTAAAACTATTTTAATTAAGATATTTACCCGAGTATGAAAGCGACAAAATACATTCTATATCTCATTAAACAAAATTAATATGCTAGATGACACATACTTATCTTACAAATTACTTTTATAATTAACCAATTTTTAATGACACCACAAAAATATGATTTATATTTTTTATAATGAATTACAATATATTGTTGAGTTGTATTTACATAACGATTAATTCGCTTCATTATTAAAAACATACGCTATAGTAATTACTATGATAATATTTTAGGTGGATGTGTTGATTAATTTTTTTTATAATATTATAATTTGAACAAAGCTTTGTCATATTCGTATAATGAACATATAAAGTCAGCTTAATAAATTGTTTTTTTCATCGCCAGGTTAAGGTTCACTTAAAAAATGTAATCAAAGATTTTTAATCAATTTTTGTATAAAAATAAAAGTCTTAATCAGCCTATCGAAAAATTAATTGAAGGTATTTTTCTATGTTTTTCTGCGGATGTAATATATTCAATATAGCGTTAGTTTTCCGAAAATGTTTCCCTGTTGCAATAGGGTTGTGAGTTCTATAATAAATCCGAACTTAGATTTTTGTGCGCTAGATGTAACTAGATGGTTCCTTTATCAGCTTCTAAGTTTTTCATTTTGCATTTTAATAATAATATTTATTATTTTGTAGTTTATTAAAAGAAAGAGTTAGTTTTTGTCCCAAGATCTTTCGATTTTTGCAGGCTATAGCTTTAATGTGACAACCCTACAGTTATGTTAGAGTTGGCTATAGTTCATAGAGTATAGTCTATAGTCTATACTATAGCATGGTGCAAGCTTTACGTGATGATAATCTGCCGCTAATTATACAATGTATTATGTGGGAAGTCGTCGATTACGTTTTATAATTATATCTTTGTAATTAACGAGATGGTGTGCCACAAGGACGATTCGATGTTGTACCTTCAGGCCATATATATCATTTGGACCCATAAGGCCAAAGAACGATAAGTAATAATTAAGCATTAAAAAAAAAACAGAAAACCAGAAGTTAGCAAGTTCAAAAACATAATGATTAATTAATAATTGTGGCTATTAGAAGTAAGATTTCCAATAATGCCAGCTGTCTAACAAAAAAAGCAAGACCACAATAGGTCCATCAGTTTAGATGCTACGATGTCACGGACAGACACATATTATCCACAGACAGACAGTCTATCTCGGGGTTAAAAATCGTCGCTACCGAAGGCTTCTATCGCGACGCGACTTGAAATCAAAGACTTCTATTTAAGCTTGAAATATTATAGGAGGTTCCCGCGACTGCGAGTGCAAGACAAGAAAATAATTCTTAAACTTCACATCCTACTTGCTTATTAGTCCTAGACTTCTTTCAATTTCATATTTTTTAATTATAAATTATTTTAAGATTTAAGGCATATATTCAAAAAGAAGTTTCTTCTTTGGCAAACTAAAAACTTAAAAAAAAGCAAATTTCAAATGCTTGCCTCTGAATAGAATGCATGATGCACGGCTCAGCATGGCTTGGCATGGCTCCGCATGGGCCTAGCATGCATTATCAGGTAATTAGTTCTCGATTATGAGCGAGTCGCGACGTTGCATATTTAATGTGTGTATTGTTCCCGGACTGGTTTACTTCATCTAATGCAAGCTATTTTAGTATTGTAAGGAATATTTTAGTGCCGATATTGGTGCATTTGTGATACATATGTCGCAGCCAACTGGTTTAAAAAGCCGATCAATCTAACAGCTAGCCCTTTGACTGAACAACGCCATTCAATCATACGGCTATACGTCGTTTAGCCGACTTGTTGACTGCAACGTTCAACACTACAACTAGACGACGCTTAGCTAACTGGTTAAATGGCACGTTAATTAAGGCCGTCCCCCAAGCAAACGACCTTGGCCATACATTTGCCGCGTTGCCGAGATCGCGCCAAAACCCTATTATTTTTACTTATCTGAGCTCAAAATTGACCTAAAAAAATTTAAAACGGCAAATATGTAGTTTATGATATTGTCGATCTATTGGCGTGAGTTTCAAATAAAAGTAATTTGTAAATCCTAAGGAGATGCTGAATGTATGCTTGAATTTTAACAATTTGGTATTACTTTGGAAGCTGATATCATGAGTATAAGAAACAAAAATAGAAAATTTAAAACGACAAAAGGAATGTTGATATACTGAAGATTATTTCTGTATTTTTATTATAATTTTGTAGCTTTCAGATTATGAGTTTATAAGGTTTTAAATACGGTCAATTACGGAATCTCCGGACGGAACACCCTTAAGCTGACCACTAGTTTAGTTTTATTATTACACAAGCGCAATGATAATAAGCAGCATAAATTGTATTCTAGCTCATTTTGAACACAATAATTATTGCAATGAATACCTTCGTGATGCATTTCATAATCCCGTAATTTCACCTCGAAATTCGAATATTTGTTTTTTTGATTCACTCGTATGTGCCCCCATAATTTCTGTCTCTTTAATAACACTTGTACCTAACGTATATTTCCAAAAAATATCTTAATAAAATCACAAAACACCGGCTAGTTGACGCCATATTGTAAACAAAACGCACCTAGCGCCGCGGTGGTGAGCGCTGAACTAATTCAATCAAACGGCGGCGGCTTGAACCAGCTGTAGTGTTGAACGTTTCGAGCGACTGAAATATTCAATTAAAAAGCTAGCCGTGAGATTGAATGGTATTGTTCAGTCAAAGGGCTAGCTGTTTGATTGAACGGCTATTTTAACCAGTCGGCTGCGACACATACATAAAGAGTGTGTCAAATACCCGTATACGAAGCCGAAAGGGGGTGTGAATTTCCAAAGTCGTAGAACAAAAGTTATTCAGAATGACCCTCTGAGTCACCCCATTTCAGCTTAGTATACCTTATTTGAAACAACCTCTATAGAATCACACGGTTAAAAAGATACACTTTGGTACTAAGAATAGTTTGTTAGTACGAAAGCGTATCTTTTTTTGTTGAAAAGTCTGTCATTTCTATTTCTCTGCTCCAAGCTCACGCGTACACACAAAATTATTATTTATCACGTTCAAAAGTTATGTGCCCATTTCCAAGTGTTAAATAAAAGTACACACACACACACACACACACACACTAAAGTGTACACTGCTATGCTTGTAGTATTATGTATAAAAAAATATTATCATAAATCTAAATCTAATTTGTGAGATTATTTAACTGAAGTTTATCTAATTAACAGCGTTATTGATTGGTTATTTAGCGTTAGGCGTTAGTCAACAAAAATGACCAGTAATTAAATAAGGCAACTGCCCTACTCAGAGACGAATATTTAGTACTTAATTGTAGTTAAATCGGACGTTGTTCGTAGAGTCCACATCCTGAGGATGCTCCGGTGTTGGAGCGAAACGCGCGTCGAGGTTTTCAACCTGCATGGTGGTGAGGGGCCTTGCACGGATTTGCCAACATTATTGCTTGTGTGGTGGTGGTGTTTGCAAGTTCTTGCATGCGAGTGTACGCATAGACAGTGTGGGAGGAGGGAGGTGCTGTACGCATGCCTATGCGTGCACTCACTCATTTACTTAAAGGTGAAAGTTTATTTCGCGGAATATTGCTAAAAATAATAACAAACTTAATTTTAAGCTATGGATTTCCGCAAAGTAGCGCCTGATTCCATTGACTATGTATATACTTCCATTGACTATAGTTAAATCTACAAATGAAGATTTTGATAATATAAGCCCCATTACTTACTACCTCAGTGCCCCATACATTTTTTTTATGAAATAAGGGGGCAAACGAGCAAACGAGTCACCTGATGGTAAGCAACTATCGTCGCCCATGGACACTCGCAACATCAGAAGAGCTGCAGGTGCGTTGCCGGCCTTTTAAGAGGGAATACGCTCTTTTCTTGAAGGTTTGCAGGTCGTATAGGTCAGGAAATACTCCTGGTGACAGTGTGTTCCAGAGTTTTACAGTGCGCGGCAGAAAGTTACGCGAGAAACGCACTGTGGAAGACTGCCACTCATCAAGGTGATGAGGATGGTACATTATATTATATCTGTCAAACTCTTCATTAAATTGTAGTTTAATCAAAATTTAACGTCTCTGAGTACGGGCGTTACGTCAAAAACCTAAGAAATTCATAGTCTCTCAATCAAAGCGCACGGAAGTGCGCAAGCCTAGTTCCAGCAGGCCGCGCGCATGCCGTGCACTATTTACACGAACCGTTTCGACGTACTTTTGACCCCCCTGTAGCTCAGTGTCTATTGCGAGTGGAAAGATAAAATTATACCTACGTAATTATTTACGAGTACTTAAGCAGTATACCCAATTTCATAGATATAGCTTCAGTAGATCTTGAGATATGTCCTTGTAAAAATAGCTTATTTTGGCACTGACTCACTCATTCACTCACTCACTCACTGACCGGTAATCAAAACCTCTAGGCCACTTCCAATTGTCCTAGCGTTATGAAATTTGGCACACAGGTCGTGTGTTATATGTAGATTAACGAAAAATTAATAAATTGTAGAAAATGGTCAAGCGTGAGTCGGTTCATCTACGAACTTCAGAGGCCACTTCCAATTGTCCTAGCGTTATGGAATTTGGCACACAGGTCGTGTGTTATATGTAGATTAAAAAAAAATAAGAAATTTTAGAAATCAGTCAAGCGTGAGTCGGCCTATCTACAGCCCATACAAACTTTAATGTCATAGCGTTATGAAATTTGGCACACAGGTCATGTGTTAAATGTAGATTAACAAAAAATTAAGAAATTTTAGAAATCGGTCAAGCGTGAGTCGGCCGATCTACGAACTTTAGAGGCTACTTCCAAATGTCCTAGCGTTATGAAATTTAGCACACAGGTCGTGTGTTATATTATTATGTATGTGTTACGATAAATTAAGAAATTTAAGAAATCGTCAAGCGTGAGTCAGTTCATCTATGAACTTTAGATAAAAATTCTTATGTACCAGTGATATAATGAGGCATCTATTGAAAGTATTGTTTATATCGGGCGTAGCACAAAAAGAAAACATAGGTAGGATTTCTTGAAAAAAAGTATTGAAATCCCACCAAAAACATACCTGTTAAAATAGGGCCTAGTTCCCATAGGCTAACTGTTGGTCTAAAAAAAGAGTTGAAATCCAATCCAATGCCAAGTTCAGATGCACTTCATCGATCATAATCATCTTCATCAACAGCCTGATCCATAATACTTCTAAATTTGAACTTGGCAGGTTTTTGTGCTATGCGTTACACTTGATTAATTATATAATTAGATAATATTAATAGAATTTAAATAACCTGCCAAGTTCAAATTAGAAGTATTATGGATCAGGCTGTTGATGAAGATCATTATGATCGATGAAGTGCATCTGAACTTGGCATTGGATTGGATTTCAACTCTTTTTTTAGACCAACAGTTAGCCTATGGGAACTAGGCCCTATTTTAACAGGTATGTTTTTGGTGGGATTCCTCTTAGCCAATTCTTCATGACCATTAGTACTAGAATCGTACTTGCTAATGTATACTAATAACGTGTTCTGATAATATGAGAATTATTTACGCAAGTAGCTAAGCATGTTCCATAATGACATGCAAAATCACGACAAAAGTCGTGAGAACAACATGGCTCTTATTAATGACATTAGTGTAATTATGAACTAGATTTTATCGTAATGGTAAGTACTACATAACTCACTGTAAACGTTGTTCTTGTTATAATAAACGCTAATCATTTTCAACGTCTTACAACAATTCACCCCGGTAAAAAATTTCACCCCCACACTTTTATGTACAGCCATAAAACGCATTATTGATATATCTTTTATACTTAATAGTTATTTTTTATTTACTTTATTACTAAGTAAAATGATAGTATACAGTTATCAAATAACAATGTTAGAAAGCCCATATTATAGTCTGCGTGGATTGTGGAACTAGTTGGCCGCTCTGCCGGTACATGAGTATACCGGCAGGGCGGCCAATTAGTTCCGCGCGGTCTTTATTAGGTACTTAACGTTTTTGCAAACTTAGAATCAAGTGTGCTAAATTAAATTTTTAATGACGATGTCAATAATAAAGTAGTTGCCATATTTTCACCCCCCATGTACAAAACTTCATCCCCGCACATTTCTTTAATACGGCGCAAACGGCACGTTACAATAATTACTAAATCGTCTTTATTTCGTCGCATCCATAGCATCTTTTTTTTATGTGTATTACACTACGAATAATTAATTTTATGTATATATCAATATTGGCGCCCTTTCTTTGGAAATATCGTCTTTATTTCGTCGTATATTCATAGCATATTTGAAGGGTAAGTATATACTTATAATAATTATATTTGTATCAATATTAACGCCTCCGTGGTCTAGTGGTACAGAGCGCGGCTCTTGACTCGGAGGTCGTGGGTTCGATTCCCGCATTGGAAACATGTTATTTCCAAGTTTGGTTTTAGGACAATGCAGGCTGATCACCTGATTGTCTGACAAGTAAGATGATCCAGGCGTTGGATGGGGCATGTAAAAAGTCGGTCCTGCGCCTAATCTCTCGCCAGTCGTGTCGGTCGTCCGTCCCACTGGGTTATGAGAGTAAAGGAATAGAGAGCGCCCTTGTGTACTGCGCACACACTTGGGCACTATAAAGTTACTCCTTTGTGGCCTGGTTTCAATGAAATCGGCCACCGTCACCGAACCCGGTGTAGGAGCTATTATTATTATTATCAATATTTTCACCCCGTGTACAAAACTTCACCCCCACACATAATTTCCTTCGGAACGGCGCATTAGGCACGTTACATCTAATTATGGATCATTATTACTAATTGTACGACCAAGAAGTATTCGCGGCTATTAATGACAAAAGCAATTAGGGTGCACGCACACTAGTGTTAGTGTGTTTGCTGCACTAATGTACGTCTGTCCGGTTATAATTTTCTTTTGTAGTGTGCCCACACTATCGGGTCGTTTCGGACGATGTTAGTGTAGCCCCTCGGCAATGATTGTGTAAAATGATACCAAGATGATAAGTATATAAAATAATTGGGGCATAAAAATTTAAAAGGAAAAAGTAGAGTTTTTTAAACTAACTTAGATAAAATAAGTAATTTAAGATACTTACCATAAGATTGCTATGAAATCAAAATAAGAAAGAAGAGTATCAATAAAAGAAAAGTAATTCTGTAAATCTTTTAGATATAATATACCAATACCAGTTGAAACTGTAAATAAACAAAAAATGTAAAATGTAGGAATAAAATAAAAAGCAAAAAATTGTCCCTTCTTACGGAAGGGGGAACTTAGAAAAAAAAAAAAAAAAAAAAAAATACCAATACCCCAAAAACTCATTTTACACAAAAATCTTTTCAAAGTTTTAATTTAGTTGTGAGGTTTAAAAAAAATGTTGATCGATCACAAAAAAGCGACATACAGTAGCACTATTAGACCCTACTTTCGTTATCAAACCTATTTATTTATAAGAATTCAGTAGCGGTCATTAGGTGGACGACGTATACTAATTTGGACTCTATCGTGTGTGTATAGGGTCGTTAATTGCCTGTTACTTGGCACTAGCAATAAATACTAGTATAAGGGTGCCTATTTATACACGTTCGGTAACACAGTATGACATTAGTCTAATCATACTTTATAATGGCTGATGAAGACTAATTATATACTTTGTCTGTACCTCACGCTCAAACCACTAAACAAAATGGGCTAAGATTTTGTGTGAAGATATTCCGAGTATCAAGAGAGGACTAAGTATAGTTTTTAAGTACGGAAAATTGTATTTTTGACGCGCCACATTCTGAGCAACGAAGTTACGAAAAACACATTGTGTGATATATTTTTCACCCTCATTCTTTAATAATTATGATTCTACTTACATTATTTTGTTTACTGAGCGACCGCAGGCTTACAATTTCAAGTTGGCTAACTAAATCGCATAGTAGGTATACCAATAATAATAGCGACTTATGAAAGCCTCCCCTTTTTCAAACTAAATTGTACAACTAAAAAATTGGACACCAATCGTATATGAATAGCGTTTACTTTCGGATTCCCCACAATTAAAAAGTTGTCTATTTAAATTGTGAAACTATGAAATTTTGTAGTACGATAGTCGGCCAACCCTAAGAATATAATAAAATGTTTTCTAAAAATTATTAGTACTTATGAGTGTTTTCATATAAAAATTATATTTCGGGAAATATAGTTTCAAACCTTTTAAAAATGTCGCAAAGTATGTGCTGGACCTTACGTAACACTAGTGTGTGTAACACCACTTACTAACATTTAGGATTATCTTATTCTAACATGGACTTTATGGCGATGACTTAAGGCTCACTCTGGCGAACTCTGAGGCAAAATACCTATGAATGTACGGTACTAGCGATGAGATCTCATTAGCTTAATGTTTAATGGTCCTAAGCATGCGGGCGACCACTACAGTATAAATACAGTAGACCATCTTCATACTATACCGAACCCGCGTGCACACAAAGGTAAGCGTGTTTTTACTTCTCAGGTAACTTCATACTATACTAACTGAACTGAAAAAATCAGTTACCTGAATGTAAGGAAGCGATCACGCGATTTAAACTTGTCTCTGTGTGTGTGAGTTTAATTTTATGAGTGCGCCAAAGCTAAGCTACTGTATTTTAAAGTTTTGTGCCACTACTATAGTTCGTTAATTGAGGCAAAGAAATGTCTTTAAACATTCATTCATTAGTTAAAGTTTTACTTTTAGTACTGTGTATATCAGGCACTTTTTGAGTTCGCACCTAATAATTGCCTTGTACTTGTTTCTGTATAGTAAATTGATTTAACTGTATAAAATTCACCTAGCAGGTATCTGTGCAAATCTTTAAAGTCAAAAATTAGGTTTTATTCCATTTTTTTTCATATTATTCTGTGTTTAGAATACGAAAGATAATACAATAATCAGATTAGCCTCACATTATTAGTAAGTATTAAATATAAACGTTTCTTTTTAAATTCTTATCAAAGTGGCCATTTTCATGAGACAGTTCGTCAACAAATCTGACCTACATAGGAGACATCAAACGAAAGCTTTGCTTCTGAATTTTTCAATTATTTCGCGACAATTCAATGGATTTTTTATCGTACTCGTAGACGAAATAGAACCAGTGTTAGATGACCTCTAATCATACGAAAGTTGCCTCCGTAGCCGGTTCATTTCGTGGTAGCCAAATGCAGGTTTAAAATTGCTTTAAAGGTCGTCTAAACTCTACATTTTTAGACAACATAGGTATGGGCTAGATTAATACGTTAAAACTAACGTTAAGAATACTTTTTGCCTTTCTTAATATTACACTGTGCTTAAATACAGACTTTACTATAGACATGCAGATATATTTGGTCCTTGTCTTTTCTCACACACCAGACCAGTACAAAATTGTTTAAAGGCTCATTTAAAAAGTGTGGAATTCTAATAAGTAAGTAGGAAGTATACAATCTACATAATGAAATGTCAATTTACCTAATCAAAACTTCACGTGACGAAAAAGATCACGTTCCTAATGACACGAATTAAAATAATTATCGAAAAAAGTCAAGACTATCCGCGGGTTACATTATAGATAACATTCGACTCAACCCTATCCTTTTCGGCTTTTTAATCACCCGTTAATGATAGCATTAGGGTGACTATTAAAGTTCCAGAGAATAATTATAAGCGATGTTAGAGCGAAGAATATTAACGGGTTATTTCAAATGTAAGTTCTTTTGTCGAATATTTTTAGATTTGATCACTAAAACCCTTAATCCATATATTTTTACGGAAAAATTAAGGATATTTAGAGCTTTTAAACTATTGAGTAGAAAAAAATGACGTTTTTTAAAAATGTATAATCGAAGAAATTGATTTATTAATAGGCAGTTGACGGACTTACGTCATTTAGTCGGATTATGTCCATTCAATG
Organism: Polyommatus icarus; assembly: GCA_937595015.1. Lineage (NCBI taxonomy): Eukaryota > Metazoa > Arthropoda > Insecta > Lepidoptera > Lycaenidae > Polyommatus > Polyommatus icarus. The sequence continues at coordinate 15,080,853 of OW569333.1, read as the reverse complement.
GTCGTGACCTCTCTGCTGGGTTTGACATAATGCGACCAAATTAGGTAGGTCCACCATGTGCCTAGGAATCAACATCTATGATAGTACCTCTGTATCAGCAAAACTTGTTTGTGCAGAAAGTAAGATGACTTGAATTTGAGACTTGAGTATGACAATAATTTATTGGTTTTGAAAGTTGTTTGTTTGAAAACATGCAGAAGATCATTATTACGCCCAAATTACGAGTAAACAAAAACTTAATACCTATGCTTATGAGAATAACCTCAGTTTTGGTAGTCAGTAAATGTGATTGTCCATTTAATGTGAACAGTAATCAAATATAGAATTTTCCAAGCGATCCATCACCGCGAAAAGCCTAATCAATAGGGACGCAATCAGAAAAAATATAATCACGTATAATCCACGGCAAATTGGATTAAAAAAAAAAGTAAAAAGTGTTTTAGGGCGCGTCATTATTTTGCAGAAGGGATCGGCTAATTACTGGCAGATCGGTGTATGTCTAATTAATCGATCGCTCCACGCGAGTTTTTTTAATGCGACCTATTTGAATTTCAGTTTCGAGGGGTATCGGGTATGTATTTTTATTTCACGTGTCTAAAATGTGTGAGATCAGCGCGTATAGCGCGAAACGATGTCTGATAGAAGCATGGTTATTGGTTATCTTTTGTGTTATGATATTTTCGCGTGGGTTGGTTTTTGAAAGGTTGAGAAAATCTGTTGTAGTAGCAGATTATTTTTATATTTTATAATGGCAAAAAAGACCTTAAATCGCCAAACTTTGGACATTTTAACATTGGCAGTTTTTGTTTTACTTAGCTGTTTTTTAGTGAGGTGTTCTTACCAAAGAAGGTAAGTTGGGGCATGTAAGAACGCTGAATAGTATATGGTGGGTATGAGCATATTTTAATGGTAAAAAAGACGGGTTGCACTCCGGGAGTGCCGGCAGAAGCGAAAACTTGATTATTAACGTTGTGCATTTTTTAAACCCATTTTTATGAAGATCAATTATTGAAAAATCGATTTTTTTAATAAATCGAAACCCTTACAATCAATTCGAGTTCGAGTTCGACACAAAACACTACTCTCCAACCGTCTTACGGTTTTTCCAAGGTTTTTATCGAAAAAGATCAGTCGCGTCAGATTCTCGTGCTGCTGATCGCAGCACGAGAATCTGACGCGACTTTCACAGTTTTTAGCCATCCCACAAAAGTGGTCAACGCCGCCAAAGAAGTTTTCACTTCAAAAACGTAGTAGCTCAGTTTTTATCCAAGAAAATGTAGAGTTCTCAACCTATAAACCACCTAGATGACGCCCCCAACTTCGTTGCGCCGAATTTCGTTTATTGCGCGAGAACCGTACACTTTTCCGGGATGAAAAGTATCCTATGTCCTTTCTCAGGACTCAAAGAATCTCCACCAACTTTCAGAAAAATCAGTTCAGCGGTTTGGGCGTGAAGAGGTCACAGACACACACACACTTTCGCATTTATAATATTAGTATGGATTTAGGCTCTACAAAGTTGCGGGATACCTCTATATTCACATGAAATTCACGTACAGAGAGCATTAAAAATATTTTCGCTGTAAGGGCTTACGTGTATTTCATTGAAGAGTGTAGCACTCTTAAAGTAAGTGTCAAAATCCTTCCCCGAGAATAAATTCACTTGTAAAATTCGCAGTTCTTTCGAATAGCTCATTCATTATGCAAAAATGCAGAGATTATCATTTTCATTTAATAAAATACAATTTCCGAGACAATTTCTTAACTAGGTAGAAAAATGAATAATGAAGGAGTTTTGTATATAAAATGCCCATTGGATTTTTAAGGGTTGTTTAAGTTAATGATAAAGGTGAAAAGTAAAGACAAAGAAAGAAAGAAAAAGCTCGATGGACTGATGATTTGAACAAAGTGATAGCGGACGAGGGCTGCCTAAGATCGGATGGTCGTTAAGGGAGACCAAAATATGGCTGGAATAGGCAATTCAAAAGTTTGACTTTAATACAGAACAATTCATGGCCATAGCTGCTGGTATACATGATTTGGTCAGATTACGTCCACGATTAACATGACATTACCCGACCAAACATAGTAGGTCGGCTTCCTTTTCTCTATAGTACTCTGTACTACCCTACTTGTACTTTAATGAGTTTACCAAACTAGAATAGTCTCAAAGCGTAATAAAAGAGACACAAGCGTTAGATAATATCTATATTCACAAATTATTGGTTACAACCTATGAAGAGAAAGACATAGGGGAGGAGAGGGCCACTTAATTTCACCCCCTTCATTATAATCATCGCACACAACTACCCCTAAAGGGGGAAGTGTCTCTGTGTGCTATACGCGGTGCGTTTATACTAGTGATTAGTGTATTTAATTTGAAAATGCTAAGTAGTTCTTATGTGTGTGTGTGCCGGGTCTAACCCTTTGCGATTGTAATTTCACCATTTCCATATTTTAGTTTTGTAGTTTATCGATCGCGTTTGAAAATTTAGATTGTAAGTTTAATGTACCTAACAGAGTAATGAGACTTTCTGGTTGTGTTATCGTAGAAAATGACTTTTAACTGTAAAATATTTTGCAAAGTAAGTAGTAAAAGTAAATACTTGAAATAATTGCTTAAATCTTGAGTATGGAAAGGTTAAAAACAACAACACAATAATACGTTTTAGGTTAATCCTTTTTTGGGGTCGTTACCCCTTTGAAATCTTGACCTTGTTCCGCTACTGTTTTGGAACATTTTTATTGTTTACTCAATTATATTATCTATCGATAACTCTTTTTAACCGACTTTTGAAAAGAGAAGGTTGCATACTTATCTTGAATGTTTTTAGAAGTGAGTTCTGTATTTTTTGTATTATATACTGATTTACATAACATGAGTTATCTACTTTTAACGAAACATTTAGTAGAAATGTTTCATTTAAAATAGATAACTCAAAGCTAGGCTCAAGCAATAAGTTTCGTAAGCAGTTTACTTTATAGTACTCTTATCAAGTTCCAAAGCCTTAGCCAGCGTTCTTATTATAATGGTTTATGTGTTCAATTAATTAGTGTGTAAAACTGCGCGGAGACATTAGCAATTCGCAACAACACTTACACGAGTAACGACTAGCCTGTCCATATAATCATAGAGCAGCCATTACTTGGGACGGTGACCACGATGCGGGGGACTCGCGGGATAATTGTTTTATGGCTTTTCTGAGGATTCTAGGAGAAAATTCTAGATAAACATGGTTTTTAGGAGTTTTATGGGATTGCGCTGGATATTATCAGCAGTTAATGGTTGAAGTTGTGGTAGTTTTGTCAAAATTTCGAGAAAAGTTAGGTTTTCCATTGTGAAAATTCTACATTACAAATAAGTTGTTTAAATTAAAAGCGATTAAAACACAAAATAAATTTTATCGAGGGCTCATAAAAGATAGTAATTACCTACATAATATTACAAACTTAAAAGATACAACTTACTTAGAACTTCAAGCGAAAGAATACCCTTTAATATTATAATAAATAAAATGCTTAGCTATAGAGCTATGCATTTTCAATACTGTAATTTCATTAGGTCTGAACTATGAACCATTTCAAAACATTTTCGTAACACCTTCTAAATGTCCCACAAAAATACAACCGGGACTGTCCTAAAACAACACCACCGCGTGGCGCCTCACAGTGGGGGGTGGAACTCTACGACATTAATTTCGTGAAATGAACCTAATTTACATTTAAATAAGGACTCGCCTTAGCCGGGATAAGTTGTGAAACTACCAGCCCCCGGCCGCTGCCCAAAGCGACGCATTTCATTACTATAATTCAATTCGGACGATATAATTTATGCCTTGAGATAGTAATAACACCTCATACTTACGGCGTAAAAAATAATTGTACGTCTGACAGGAGTTGGCAATTTGAATGCCATTTGTTTGCTTATAGTCAATGGTAGAGACTTCAGAGGCAGCAAAAAACATTTTGGTACACACTTTCGAGAAACTTCCATGTAATGTTTCAGAATTTTGGCTACATCTCCTTTATGTAATCGTCGTTTTTCACATGCTGTCATTTCCATGGAAAACTTTATCTTTTCACTAAATAGTTCGACTTAAAATCAATAAGTTTTAGTGAAAAATGACTCAAGAGTTTAGTCTCGCAAAAAGTTCCGTAAGAATCCAATATTTTCAGCTAAATTAAAATATTATTTGTAAAATTTCATTTAAACGCAGCGTAACGCAGCGTAGATATCAGACAAACATACGTAACTAGTACATAATAATATAATGCTTTCGTTTTTACACTATACCAAATCTACGACTTATGTAAAACACCAATCTAAAACAGTATAATAAAGGGGAGAACTCTCATCCGTCAACACCGAAGTAAAAAACTTATAATTGACTCATTTAATTTCATGTAAAGGTCTCTTGTAAAAATAAATAAGCGAATTATAAGAACTGGAAGTTTTAACAGCCAATCGGGGGCGAGAGTACTCATCAATAACAAAATTAAAAATTCACCAATTTGAATTTTAATTGCGTCCGATTATAATGGCTCGCGGTTATGAAACTTTTTTCGTCGCGCCCCTTAAATAATTCATTTTCGAAGTTTCCGACTAGTCTGGAAGGGGTAATCCTTATAAATTTCCTTTTTACACAAAGCAATATAAGTAATTAGCATAATTTCGTTGAGTAAATGAAATATGGTAATAAGGGGGTGCACTCTCCCTTCTTGGGCGGCGTCGCATCCTCCGTATAATGATTTCGATTGAATTATTTCAAATATGAAGGCGGTCATTATCCTTTGATTATTGTATACTGTACACTTGAGTAGGAACTATTTACTTGATCAAGGCTTGTGTGGAATTTTACACAAGTTATATTTTTTATACCTAAACATTTTTCCGTATGACCATTACTTTAGTTCCGCCGAAGTTTGCATCCCTCTCACATATAATATTATTTTCTTAAATTTTTCTAAAATCATTATTTTTGAGTTCAGTCAGTTTATTTTTCAGCGGACGATGTGAAAGCTTCCCTGGCTTTCTATCTAAGACTTTTTTTTAAATTAAATAAGGGGGCAAACGAGCAAACGGGTAACCTGGTGGTAAGCAACTACCGTCGTTCATGGACACTCGCAACATCAGAAGAGCTGCAGGTGCGTTGCCGGCCTTTTAAGAGGGAATACGCTCTTTTCTTGAAGTACGCTCTTTTCTTGTTTGCAGGTCGTATAGGTCCGGAAAAACTGCTGGTGACAGTTCGTTCCAGAGTTTTACAGTGCGCGGCAGAAAGTTACGCGAAAAACGCACTGTGGAAGACTGCCACTCATCAAGGTGATGAGGACTTCTAAACTTTTATATGATTACGCTATTCTTTATAGTTTATATACTATGCCTATAATGTAAATATGTTTCAAATTCAAATAACTTTAAATGACTAAAGCACTTCAGTTCTAGCTTTATTCAGGTCTTAATTTACTCTAATATATCTAGGAAAGCGTAGTTATTGTGTCTTTTCAGTGTGGAAACTCCCTGGAGATACATTCCATTATTGTATTTATAACACTGGATGTAAAATTAACCAAATATTATTAACCAAATAATATACTCTGCTATTTTCTAACCCCTCACATAGAAAAAGATCTATGTACACCCAAAAGTAGTTTCAGTGTGACTGTGTTTTTAACCGACTTCAAAAAAAGGAGTTTATCAATTCGATGCGTATGTATGTAATTTTTCCAGAACTGCCTAGTTTTTGTATATGTTAATCTATGACAGCTTCAACAAATGTGCTAAATTTCAACAAATGTGCTAAATGTCAAAAGTGTGTATGTATGTGTGTTTTTATGTTTGTGCACGCATATCTCCGGAACCACAAGTCCGATTTAAGTGATTCTTTTTTTATTGTACTAGGTATTGTTCAACTTAGGGTAATTATTAATACTGTAAGTTTCATCGTAATCGGCTCAGTAGTTTTTGAGATAGGGAAATTCAAATATTTTAGTAAGACTGGATTGTATATAGGGATAAAACATTATTTTGAACATCTGTATGTATATATAGATCTTTAGAAATTACTAAGGGGCAGGGGATTAATTTTCAAATCTATTCAAATAGAACTATGGGTATGGAGCCGCAGCGGGTCTTGTTCTTATTGTATTAAATAAAAGAAGCCAAGACAAATAAGGTATTGACGGATCTTTGACTATGCTTGTAGTTTAAGGAAAACTTTCCATAGATGTAAATAGATCTAGATACGTGCGAACTCTACATAATTATTTCAACTTTTGTTTGAAGTGTATATAATAATATTCTTTTATACAATTTTTAAATCTTATTATTTGAATTATGTATCAATATTATCAGCTGTTAAAAATAAATAATCTAAAATTTCAGATATATTACAAAACAAATTTAAAATATGTAGAGCGCGATGCTGCTACGCGGTGCTACGAAAAATGTAGCAACTTTGCACCTACATAATAATTAGGTCTCCGTTTTCTTAATGCTTTTTACTTATTACTTACTTTACGTATGAAATTGGCAAATTTTCATTATAAAGAGTCTTATAGTGTCGGACATAGGAGTTCACCATCTTTGACATTATTTATGAGAGCCGTAGAATAACTGTCGTAGCGCCGGATCTAATCGTTCTAGCGTCTGCATCTCCAATATTTTTGAATTGGCTAGATGCGGTTGCGGAACAAGGCGGAACTTCCGCATTGAAGGTCGTAAATCATTTCTTATTTTAATTAGAATCCAGCTGAGGTCGTACCTCCGCCAACACGCCAAAAGGCACACTCAATACAACCCCAATTAAAATCTAAGAGCTAATAAAATTCGAAAGGAATCGAACCGGCGAACGCTCTACTTCGAAATGCGATAAAAGGTCTTTGAAAACACAATACCCTTTCCTACCCCCGTCGGACAGGGACGGGCGTATCGAAGACGCGACGAGGGGGAAAGGGACGGCCGTCAATTGGAATTAATTAATTATAATTAAGTTTTAAGTTGACGCGCCGGTTACGGCGTTCGTTTAGACGTCTGTGTGCGATAGTTTGTATGTGTTTAGTATCGATTCGGCCGGAGCTAGAGATAATGAGCAGGGTAGGGCGCATTGTAATAAGTTTTTGAGGTCGGTGTTTCGAATGCTACGCGACTAAGGAGGGTGGCCTCTCGGTGTGTACGAACTTGAACCGATCGCCCGCTATTGTACGCGGTCGGTTATTATAGTTGGGAATTTCGCTACTTTATTGGTGTGCTGTAGGAAATTATTTCCTTTATCTATGCGGTATACCTTGTAATTTTATGATTTCCTTGCGTTTTTGTACCGTGAATAAACTTTCTAATGCATCATAATTATTTAATTAATAAAAGATTTTTAAACATTTCTGGCTGCAACATTTAAATATAAAGATACAAAGATATAGCTACTTCTATAACATTTTTTGGTATATATTGAAAAAGACCATAGCAATTTTTTACTAAGTGTAGGATGATTTTTTTGTAACCAGTAATATGGTGTGAATCCTTTAATTAATAGGTAGTAGTTAGATTATAGACTACAGAGTAAAGCAAGAGTACAGTACAGTCACAATGATATTACTAACAATATCATACATTACATCTAGGTACAGCCAATACCAATTAAACCGAGAACAAACAGAAATTAACAATGGCCGTGCGTCTAGAAATTTCGAATCAAAATGGAGAATTTACTAAAGGTTATCTTGTATTGATATTAAGCCTTGCATGTCTCTAGTCCAGTTCCTCATCCGAAATCGATAACACCCCAGGGGGTGGTCGTGTGTGATCCCTGCCAGGTGGATGTGGCAAAATATTGCCAGAAGATGGTAACTCTTGGTGGAATACCGTTAAGTTGGTTGGGGCAGATTCTTGGTAATTTGTGTTTCATAAATTACCAAGAATAAAAAAAAACATTAATAAAGATGATTGTACTACAGTAGATTGGATTGTGTTTTTTTTTTAAGTTAAAGTGTTGTTAGTAAGTAGGTAGTAGTAAATTATTTTTAATATGGGTTAAATATTAACTGAATGTGTGATGTGCATAACTGTGATATTGTGGTCCAAAAGGTTTTTCAGAACACTTAAGAATATTATGCGACAAAGAGTACGCAAATAACAAGCTTTTTTATCATAGGATATAGAAATAGCATTCATTTAGGCTAACTTAGTCATCTCTCAATGAACGCCAAGATGACCGATCTCCTGCTACTCGCATCGAACATGGACCCGCAACTAAACGGAGGCTAACTTAGCAGAATATTAATAATTCATCATCATCATTTTACATGTTTGTTGTGCACGAAAAACGAAAACTGTAGCTAAGCCAAAAACTCTGTTGTAATTTATAGATATCACTTATGGCCTGTGTCACCGCTTCCAGATAAGGTGCCCGATAGGGTTATTTGACAGATTTTCCATACTCCATCTGTCAAATTAAGTGGTGGATAGCCTTATCAGGAAGCGGTGAAACAGGCCCTTAGTGTTATAACTTATAATGTAAACTAACAATTTAAAATAGCCTACTCTAGTATAATAATTTATAACTATACATTATGTAGATTGAGTTAGTAATAGTTATCTAGCAAGGTTAATTAATGCCGTATCCAAATGATTTGAAAGTGCGTCACTTAGTTACAAAACTATTAATTTAGTTTAGCAGCACCGCTACCTTATAAGAACAACGTTTAGATGTAGATAGTGTAATTATTTGCTGCTACCGCCCGCTGTGGAGGGAAAGTACTGTGTAGAATAGATATAATACAGGATAATAAGGTCTAATTGAGTCACTGAAGAGAGGATAATTTGGAAAAACTGATTGTTCTTAGCGTAAAATAAATGTAAAAGAATCTATCACAAACTAGCTTTCCCGGTGAACCTTCCCTGGACTTCTACGAATATTTTAAGACTAAAATCAGCCCAATCTGTTCAGCCGTTTTCGAGTTTTAGCGCGACTAACACATTTGAAAATCCATTTTTATATATAAGATGGAGAAGATAATTGAAGTCTAAGAATAAGTTTTAGATTGCGAACTGAATCAACAAAATATTATGTAGACCAATAAATTTACACAAAAACAGGATTAGGTGGATAAATGGATAAAATAAAGATAGCATAATATAAATATAGTTATTCAAGTACTATCAGATAAGTTGATTTCTAGGCCGTCGCGGTAGTAATTTGGTCGCGTTAAGTGATAAGTCAAACCTATCCAACCGATCACAGCCATTGAATTGACATAAGCCGACCAAATGACGTAGGTCCGTCAACTGCCTAGGAATCAATTTTCTCGATGGTACAAGCTGATTTCAAATGATCATACAAACAAAATAATGAATTTAGAAAATTTATGTCGAAATTTAATTACTAGAATTATCATACTTTTCCCTCTATAAGCCAAGCTTAAAACCACCCAAGGGTGTCAACTGTCAACAAAACATTTTAAAAGCAGCGATTTTTAAAAAACAGCGCATTTAAAAATGCAGTAAACATGAAATTAACAATTATTAAAACTAATGAGGCTCATGTGCCAACAGCCTGGAGTGGTGAAAAACTGGGGGCGAGATTCTTCAGGGCTGCCGCGTTATGTTGGGAGGATTCTTGAGTTAGGGTTGTCAAATTTTTTTTGTTTTGTTTTCTTTTTTTGAAAAATTGCTGATAATACCTAATTTTTGTAGTCAAGATAATAATCAATGACAATATTACGTAATATTTTTGTGACACTAAAGTATTTTACTAAAGTGGCGAATTTTCAAAAATTTGCTGATTATTGGGAAAGGCTTTACAAAATGAATGTGTCTTCGTTATTTTCTGTACAAAAAAATAAAGAATGCGTCATAAATAAAATATTCCATTAATACCTAATATAATTTTAACATTGAACATACCCAGTTAATAAATGGATCATAATATAAATTTATGTTCTAACAACATTTGACGTGTTCAAGAAAAAGTGAGGGTGAGAGATTCTTGAGGGCTGGCGTGTAAATATTTCGCAGGAATGTGAGGATTCTTTGGATAGGGTTGGCGCGATATTATTTTATGAATATAAAAAATATAAGAATGAGTTAGGCAGCGTAAACCAGTTTTATGTTAGTTGTTGTTTTTTAAACAATCTAAGCTAAAATCGTGTAACTATAAATAAAAAGTTATTAAAATGAGTTTGAGATAATTTATTTTTAATCTTTCAACTAGTATATTTTGAAGCATGTTTTGAGAAGCTGTTTAGTCCTTAATCGTAATTTTTTTTATTACCAATCCATACCGGTATTATTGTGCTTAATATGGAGCGTTGAAAACATGTCGTTGTGCAATTTATTATACAAATAAATCTCAAAATATGGCTCCAAGAACCTGTCCTTACATTTCATAAAGTTGACTGAGTTTTCAAATTATATGCTCATAAAGATTTTATGCCTCTTAATAATATGAAATCGTCAGTAAATATGTTTTTATAATCGTAAATAATTTATTTGCAGATGAAGATAAGAACGTTCCTCATAATTAAATGCGACGAAGACAATTAAAGCGTCATAAAGAGCAATAATTATGAGTATAATTATGTCCCAAAGTATTATGATTTTATGTCGTTGGCTCACGGGAGGTACGACAGGTAGCGAGTAATTGCCAACAGCCATTATGGAAAAACTACTATTGTGTGCCGGATGCGTTCATAATCGTTTATCGGACGACATACAATTAACATTCGTGGCCGTCGATCGATAAAGATAATTCTAGCTACAACTTTATCATTTCGGAGTGGCGACGAAAAATGCGAACGCAAAAAGTAAAGGAGTGTCAGCCCTAGCGGGGGCAATGAAAAGTCGGTTAAGCTAATGTTATCGAGGAATAAAAATGTATAATAAAATACAAACACGACGAGGAAACAATTAGCCGGCAGAAGATCGTCGGCGCGCTCCAAAAACCGCTTTAACACCGTCTAACACGATTTAAACTCAAACATGTCTGTTGCGCCGGGAAATTCCTTAAATATTCTCGCCCGCCTCGCCCCTACTACGCCGTAATAGGGGCTACATTAGCCTGATACCCGGCTATTGAAGAAAAGAGAGTTTTCCGACTCGCCGGAGCGACGCGCCATGACATTTGTGTTAACCGAGGGTTCCATTCATAAGGATCCTCACGTAAAGCTAATACTTGTTATGAACTTAATTTGTTGTTTCGACGAAGTTTCTTTTTTAACTTTTCGACGTTTAATTTTTGCGCTCGCTTGAGTTAACTCTAGCTCACATTTATTATCATTCAAAATTCAAAATTATAACATTCTTAAAAACGAGTCAAAGAATGTAATCACAAAAAGATAACTAGCCGATCAACACTTAAGAGGTATTCGAACGAATCACAGATAAAAACAAACGCGTGCGGAATCCGAACGGTTTTTTTTCTAACGGCGGCAAGGACACGCTCACGGCGCCACCTGTTGCGCGTCACGTGACTTTTTTGCCCAAGGACGCGCGCCTCCTTCGCTCATTCATGCCGGCCCCCGCCCCCTCCTTACGGGGGTTAGAGGTTTTTTTGTTTCCCTACGTGAACCCCCGAGGGCTTTCACCTACGTGCGCTTTCGAGGTCACGGCGGGGATTCGATGCTTTCTTTTTGGCGCGTCTCAACTTTGTTTAGGATTTCCGTTCTGTTTACCGGGCCGGCCGCCGACCCCGCAACTTATAGGGTCCTCTTGGAAACTTTACGACGGAATTTTTCACTCGTCGCAGTTCTCGACAGGAATTCGATATCATTAAAACGCAATTATCGACCGCAGTTTATCTGTAATGACAATAATGATATTCAATTATGATAAATCGCTTTTTATTCATTAGCGAGCCGTTATTAGAATTAACCGGATTCTAATTAAACCCTGTCCCTGATAGTGCACCGTGGAGCTGTAGACTGCGTAATTTACATTAATCCAATAATTGCATGGAGGTTTCCTAGTTAGAAATTCAAATGAGATGATGTACTGTGAGGGGGGAGGGGGGGTTGTGAGGGGTCAGGACGGTGGAGGGGGGCGGGGGGGTCGTCGGTCGAGGAGGTCTTTAGGGAGGCGAGACGCGAGGAAACGGCGCGGCTAACACGCCGCGATTATCTGATCTAAGCACGCCATTGTGGGGTCGTTCTGCATTCGAATGTTCATTCAAAAACACCACACACGGTAATTGCTGGTTGAGAACAACATAGCAGAGATTAAAAAAGATAAAAAGAACTTTACTAAGATTAAAATAGATAAAGTGAAAAAATCTCGAACGTGACAACCCTAGTTGATTAGATGTTTCTTATTAAAAGTGTATCGGCGGAATATTAAATGGCTCAAGAAATCGGATTTGCGCATAGGATTTTATCTCATTAACGGGCTTGTTTACTTGAATATATTTTTTATAGATAAAAATATATCGTATTTACTACATTATGGATAATATTGAAAATATTATAAATGCGAAAATGTGTCTGTCTGCACTCTGTCCGTTACGCCCAAGCCGCTGAACCGATTTTGCTGAAATTTGGTATGAAGATACTTTGAGTCCTCGAAAAATGTACGATACTCGCACGATAAACAAATTTTGGCGCTACGGAGTTGCGGGCGTCGTTTAGTATCTAATAAGCGATAAATACAAAACTTCGAGCTTGAACTTTTAAACATTACCATATCGACATTAACTTTGATTTTAAATTAAATCGACCCAACGCTAGACTCGAACAGTTTACTTTGCCAGCGACACGAAAAATCACTTTGTCAAACGAATTTTTTGTTGATACTTTTATGAAGTCGGGGAAATGATCGCGGTCGTAATGCCGCCAACATACAATCAGTCACTATAACCAGACTATAACACTCTATATTGGCGGGTTTACATTAGTTTCCGATTTTACGCGCCTTTTTTGGCGTACTTTGACGTTTTGACGGGTGTGAATTTGTGACGGCATAAAACCGCTATCCGCGACTGATGGTGTTTTATAACCACTCTAACTTAAATATTATGAATGAGAATGATTTTGGAAAGGTACGCAATTTAATCTGTAGGTAAATCAAAAGGTTTATTATATTATGCTGTAACATTTTTAACACTTAATACTCGATGACATCTGCAACTCCGTTGCGACAAATTTTTTATATCGTGCGAGAGCCGTAGGTACACTTTTCGGGAACAAAAAGTATCCTATGTCCTTTTCCGGGAAAAATATCTCCATACCAAATTTCAGCAAAATCGGTTCAGCGGTTTGGATTATAATTAGTAACAGACAGACATACAAGCAGAGAGACGTTCACAGTTTATAATGGATACAAGTATGTTATTTCAAAAATATCTCTAAAACAATGTATTTCAGACTCTAAAACGCTGTATTTCAGCGCTTAAGACCATAATATTTATTAATATTATAAGTCAAAAAGATTTTGACGTGGGAGAGCCATGCTTCGGCACGAATGGGCCGGCTCGACCGGAGAAATACCACGTCCTCACAGAAAACCGGCGTGAAACAGCGCTTGCGCTGTGTTTCGCCGAGTGAGTGAGTTTACCGGAGGCCCAATACCCTACCCTTTTCCCTTCCTTACCCTTTCCAATAACTTTCCATACCCTTCCCTATTACCCCTTAAAAGGCCAGCAACGCACCTGCAGCTCTTCTGATGCTGCGAGTGTCCATGGGCGACGGAAGTTGCTTTCCATCAGGTGACCCGTTTGCTCGTTTGCCCCTTTATTGCATAAAAAAAAGATAATATACTATTTATAAATTAAACAAGACTTAAGAGTTAAAATCCTACGTTCTAAAAGTCGTAAAACTAGGTTTCAAACGTTAAACCTAGGCAGTGTCTGGGAATACGTAACACTAACTATACATAAGGAGGGTAGGCGCCTTAGTAATTTCCGAAATCGGCCGTCGAATCGAATAGTGTCGGGCTGACTCGTATTATTAGATCGATTAATTGTGATAAACGATTCGATTGAATCGATTTTCTTGCAATGACGTCACCAAGAGGAATGTTAAGCAATTATCATATTATGGTTACTTTGTTATTTATAAGTTTAATAAGTACGCTTAAGGATGTTAATGCAATATTCATTGTAATTGTGTAATTATTGTAAACGTGATGCTATCTGCAATATGAAATTGTCGTGTCACAGACCACAGTGTTTGTTAAATATGTCGATATATTATATTTTTATGCATTTTGCAGGTGTATTCAATAGGTATGAGAATAAGTTAAATATTTGCAACTTAAAAATATTTTCAATATTTTTGGATTTTTTTTATTTCGTATTATGTTTTGGGTTAAAACTATATACAACTCAAAATTTTGCATATGACAAGAAACGTCTATCGCGATTTAATTTTGATTTTTTAATTATTAAACTATAATTTTAATTATTAAAAAGTTATAAAATCAGTGGTTTTTACAATACTACGTGTATTCCTTCGAGAACGCCATATAATATAACGCCGCGCGCCATCTTACACCACGCGTATTGTTATCTTGGCGTAATTAAATACGCCATAAATTAATATAAATACATACGTAATTATTTATGTGGGTAACCGGCGGGCCTGGGGGCGGGTGGGGCCAACTGCCAAGGGTGTGGGGCCAATCACAGATATAATTAGATTGAGGCCGGCTCTAATTGTGCTAGTCTCAAGTTGCGGGCCGAAGCTAGGCCGATCTTCAATCGATATAAACACTGTTCACTTAAATGTCGAATTTTCGTTATTCACCCCGAATTTGCGGTTTTTTGAAGTGATGGGCAAATAAAATGAAATTAAAAATGTTAAATCATAGCGGATTCTGCCCCTAACAAGAGATGAGTCACATAGGTACACAAATTTTTATTTATCTCGTGGTTTGGAGCCATAGCTAACTTTTAATTTATGGATAGCCTACGATTGGTAAAAATGGATACTACTATGTCAACAAGAATAAAAAAAATACATCAAATCTCTACCCCTTTTAAAAATTACCCCCATCATGACAGATGCAGACAGTTTAACTGTCGAGACATTGCTAAATGAAATGCCAGAATCAGTTATTAAAACTTAAATAATTTTTCTCGAGTTTTAAGAAAATAATGTCTTTCATCGTCGAGTTTCGACCGCCATGGTCGCCCATAAACAACCGATAGGTCCAAGTGTTCGGAGGAACCACCCTAATCACCGCATAATTTGTCCGCCGGTCTGTCCGTCATAACTCCAACTCCGAAAGTAATATCATCAACTCGGTGTTAACTTAATTTGACTCAGTCTAACAACTCCAATTAAAGGAATTTGTGTTTCTCTTATCTTCAATATAACATTGAGCATAATTTCAAATTATATTTCAAACTTTCCGATAATGAAGGGTGGGTGGCGGGCGGGGACCGATGAGCACTTCGCTTATTTCATTAGTTACATAAATTCTCCTATTGAGGATGGCTGGCAGAAAGGGGACGGTTTACCCTTATTACGAGAGTCCTCCTTATCAATACAATTATTAATATAATAATATTATTATTGTAATAATTCGAGAGCGGAACGGTGGCTTAACTTCCCCGGCGAGGGCGAGAGATAATGGAATGGAAAACAGTTTGAAGTTTTATTGGAAAATTGGCGGAGACTAATTGGTAACATTATTGATCTTGGAGTCGGCGGGCAAGTTTTTTAATGAAATAGTTGTATTGGGCAGGAATGTCGCGATCTTGGAGCGAAATTTCACTTGATTTTAATTATCTTAGCTAATCTTACCTCTAATTTCGCTTTTGAGCTTTGTCTTATGTAGCTTGTGATTGTTTATGACGTTAATTTTTTACTAAAAATATAATATCTTGATTCTTAATGTTCATTTATGACAATGCGTAAAAGATTAATAAGACTATTAATTTTGGTTAAATTGCGTTCCAATTTTTTTTTTAAGTTCTGGATGTAATTCTTCACACTAAGTTTATACTTGTAATTTGTTAAATGCTTATTTTAAAATTGTGTTAGTTTAATATTTTTGTGCAATATGCTTGTAGCATCAGAAAAACTGAAAATGAGAAAAAAATGCAATTTTTTATTTCACAATTTGTGTTATTACTATAATGTTCAAGTTTTACACCCATTCACAAAGTGGTTCTCAAAACAGCAAAGTGCGGTTTGAACGCTGATATTGGAGGTGATTATTTATGCTTGTATTTCACCCCATCCCAGCTAACAAGATGAGTGGACTGTATTAACACAATACCATTGTTTGTAGCTACCGACACTACTGGATTTTTACTCTATTGTCAGTTTTAGCTCTGCGAAAATGGTGAAG
This sequence comes from Polyommatus icarus, assembly GCA_937595015.1. Lineage (NCBI taxonomy): Eukaryota > Metazoa > Arthropoda > Insecta > Lepidoptera > Lycaenidae > Polyommatus > Polyommatus icarus. The sequence goes on along the minus strand of OW569333.1, from coordinate 15,064,574 downwards.
TTATGGGTTGTTAAGTTTTTATGTGAGCTTTTGTGATATTTAAAGTCAATTTTGGATGTTCCCTATTAGGATTTTGACATTAAAGGGCCAAATCAACAACTAACTTTTTTTTACTTTTTTTTTTGGCGTTGTCCATCGTCTGGTACATTCTGTGGTGATCTTTGCCCAAAACTAACTTAGATATAAAAAATATAAAGTATATTTTTTCAAAACAACAGTTTAGCAATAAAAAAAAGCGATATTAAAGATACATGAACAACTCTAACATAATGAAGGCGAAAGTTTATATGGAATATTTGTCGATTTTTCACGCAAAACTAAACGGATTTTTATAAAATTTGTAAACTACTGAACGGTTTTAGACTTTGGATGGACTCTTTTCGTATGATATTAATGTGGCATAGAGTTGCGGAAAAAATTAACTATTGGTCAACCAAGATCTGACGGCAAATTTGGATGGCTGATTTTCAAAAAAATATCCTTGTTATTGGATATTTTTTTATATTTGCATGTTCACACACTGAATCAGCCGCTATAAGGAAAAAAAGGATTCAAATGTTTTATTCCAATTGCCCCGGTATTGCTAGTCAATTTCTTTTCTCACTTTTTGCCATCAGATTCTGGTAGACCTATATACATACATACTTACATCAAAGTCTTACGGTCAAAATTTTGATGGTTATTTTTAACTCCCGGGGGCTAACAAACTTTACACTATCCGAAATAAATATCATAAATTGTAAATTCACATAAATATTCATTACACACGAAATTGAAACATGAAGATAATCCCGACCCATGGGCACCGCATCTCCTTTGGGCCTGCTCATTATAACACTAATACAAGACTCCGAAGTTCCTCCGAATACATTAAAGGGGTATAAGGATACCCCTTGATGGGGGTGGGGTCACCCCGCACCCCACCGGTCACCCGGGTGGTGCCGGCGTTCATTTACATTGTCCAATAACTCCAAGTAGTGTCCGTACGATATTATGCCCTTATATAACCAAAACAATACTTCGCAATTAGACTTTTGACTAAGCCGAAAGTTATTTTGATTATGTGATCAGGTTTGTTGATTAGATAATTTTTAATTTGGTTGATATAATTTTAAACCTACATCGGAATGTATTTTTAGAAGTTGTATAAAGATTTCTAAGCTCAAAATAAACAGAAAAATTTAGGCCGTATCAATGTCGAACCTCAAAAGTTAAAGCCACCCAAATAACTACAGCGTGAATAATAATAGTTACCTATAGGAAAATTAAATAACTTTATTTTTTGTTATAATATACATTCCTCTATACTTAACACATTATGATGACCACTATTTTAAATAAAAAAATTATGAATTCTCCAAAATTGTAAGCTAGTATTAAAAAAAATCTCTATTGCCAGTTAAATAAGAACCTTTTCCACACAATAAAATGGCTGAGTTGCTTTTTTCTTTCACCCTTTTTCTTTTCGCCCGAGCCAAATAAAAGGTTTAGCGCCATTCAACATTCTTCGGTAATTCTTGCGGTGTTGTTTCGGCTTGAGGGTTGGGAGCTGCGGTTTTCACCTTTTTGGAAAGTTTAAAAGTTCACTTTTAGTTAATTTATGTCTTTAGTTTAAGAATGCATATTGCATTTGTTTTTATTAAGTTCTAGAATACCTTAACATTGACTATCTTAAAATATATTACGTTTTTAATTTTTTTCCTAAACAACTTTTTTGATCTTCTTTTTAAGGCCGTCCCCCGAGCAAACGACCTTAGCCATACATTTGCCGCGTTGCCGAGATCGCGCCAAAACCCTATTATTTTTACTTATATTAGTTCAAAATTGTCCTGAAAAAAATTTAAACGGCGAATATGTAGTTTATGATATTGTCGATATATTGCTAAGGAGATGCTGAATGTATGCTCGAATTTTAACAAATTGGTATTACTTTGGAAGCTGATATCATGAGTATAATAAACAAAAATAGAAAATTTAAAACGGCGAAAGGAATGTTGATATACTGAAGATTATTGCTGTATTTTTATTATAACTTTGTAGCTTTCAGATTATGAGTAAATAAGGTTTTAAATACGGTCAATTACGGAATCTCCGGACGGAACGCCCATAAGAAAAACAAGCGTAATCAAAACTTCCTAACCTCAAAATTTCCTAACCTCAACAAAACTTGCACTATTCCTGTAGAGTGTAGACCTTCCTGTAGACCTGAATTCAACTTAGCAGCTGACATATCTGACTCTGTAGAAGTATGTGAGTATGTGTTATGGATAACTTGAGCAAGACGGGCATTGACAGAAATATACGACATTGCTACCGGACCGGCGCATGCCTCCATGTGACATTATAGGGCTGCCACACGTCACATACAAAAACTGGCATATTTTAACTTTTTAGTAAAGTAATTAATTGATAAGTATTTTTTGCATAGTTATCTAACTGATCCGACAAACGTTATTTAGGCATAATTATAAGGTATCGAAATATGCCTGAGCCTACTGTTTTTGGAACGAAGTTCCTTATCGCGCGTTCGGCGTAAAGGGGGCTAGACAGAACGATATTTTACCTCGAGACTTTTATAACTAGGTGCATGGTTGGGGCAGAGGACGTTGATAGTATTCCTGTGCGTCAACTAGAGGGCGTTTTTTGAGAATTAACAGCGACGCTTTGTTAGTATTCCTGGGCGTCAATACATGGCGTTTTTTTAAATAATTTTTTGAGTGTTACACATTATGTATACAGGTTTTTTCAATATAAGAATTAGGGAGTGCCTCCGCTGCCGGCGCCGGCTCCCAAAAATATCAGTGATGGGAACCAGCGGTAAGTATACTGCCGGCAGCCGAGATACAAAACAGCGGCTGCCGGCGCCAGCACTCAAAATGGGAGCCGGTGAAAATACGTAAAACGCTAGGTTTCAGTGCCGGTTATCAAATTCTAATCTATACATATAATAAAACTGCAGAAATGAAGATTCTGTACATTAAAGATATTCAAAAAATAATAAGCGGAGGGTGTCAACTACATCGCTATAGAAGTCAAAAATGTAGTCAGTTTGTTGTGTGTCTGTCTGTCTGTATGTTTGTTCCACTTTCACACGAAAACTACTGATCCGATTTGAATGCGGTTTTCGCATATTTGTCTTCTTTCAACTTTATATATGGTGTATAAAAAAAATTCTCCCACCCCTCTTAGGGCACAAAAGAGGGGATAAGATTTTGTATCAACTGATGAAGTAGAAATACTTTAAGCGGCAAAACAATGTTTGCCGGGACAGCTAGTAAGAAATATACCTATAACCTTAAATATTCGACTTTTTAACCGATGCTAGATACCAAAAAGTAAGATTTTGCAATACAGTGTTTATACCACGGTTCCGAAGGTGCTGAACAGAACTTCGGACTCCTCATACAATTTGTTTGACAGTTTCAGCTTTGTTTAAAGAAACGTAAAAGTACCAACTTAATATAATATGCTTAATTAATACTACGTCTACTATGTATAATCATTATCATCATTACTACCATTAAAACATGCATCCTCACATTATGACTGTATTATTGGTACTTTTCATAGTCCTTTAGCTCAAGACTGATGTTTTTGATCGTTATTCTGTCATATTTTGACAAGCGATGTTTGCCGTATAGGCGCCGGCAGCCATTTCGGCAACCGGCGCCGGCAGCCGTTTCAGCAACCGGCGCGCGGCGCCGGCAGCGGAGGCACTCCCTAAGAAATAACTTCGTTCCATTCGGGTACCCCTTGACACAACTCATGATTTTATTCTAGTCATGGAGAACACCGATTATCACGATTCTCCACGAATCTCAGCAAAATCGTACTAGTCGATTCGGAGGAGCTTCTCACTAAAAACTATGATACTACTATGAATTATCCATAAAAATAGACAGGAAAAATATAACACTATGAAACATAGAAAATTTTCACGAAAAAAATTAGATATAAGTATGAGCGGTTATGGTTAAATATGGCGTCGGACGCCATATTTAACTTTAACCAAATATTTGACATTTTGCACTGTACTTATAGTTATAGTTAAAGTAAGTTGGTGCAACCCAACCTAAACCTTTCCAAACTAACTTGTATGCGGTTATAAAGCTCGATATTATCACCTGTGATAGCGTTCTCTGTCTTGGGAGCATAGTTTTAATGTAAATTGTTTAGGGAAGACGTTGGTCCGGGCACGAGGCCGATATTGGAAGCCATCACCATGTAATTTGCCTCAGCCGGGCCTACGTCGTTTTTAATATTGGACAGGCGAGAATTTCGATTTAAGTAAATAATTGGAAATAGAACGAGATTAAAACTATTGATCTTTCTGCTATAAAACTGTAATCAAATTGAAGAGACTGGGAACTGAATTTTATCAAAATTTTAAAAGTTTTATATTGAGTTTTGTAGGTACCTTGATTCGCCGTTTTGACCTAAGACAACAAGCCATAATATTATTAATGTATTTATTTTCAATTATGACATTAAGGGCCTGTTTCACTACTTCCTGATAAGTGCCGAATAGGCTAACCAGCATTTAACTTGAGAGATGAAGTATAGAGAATTTGTCAAAAAAGTTGTGAATAGCCTATTCGGCACTTTATCAGAAAGTGGTGAAACAGGCCCTAAATCTTACGCTTTTCAAAAGGATATTCTTGGGCTTTGATTTACAAAAGCTTCGCTTTACATCACGTAGAGTTCAAATTATCCTAAACATAGCTCACAACTTAGTTACCTAGTAATTCTTTTATCACGGGGTAACTGCACATTTTCCTGAGATAAAAACTATCCTATATCCTTAGTCCGGGCTCAAAGCATCTTCATACAAAATATCATTAAAAACCTTTCACTAGTTTTTGCGCTACGAAGCAGCAAACAAACTTCTGTTTTATTTGTGTGATTTAATTTATCTCTGACTAGATGACACCCGATTTCGTTGCGTCAAAAATTCATTTATCGAGCAGGAACCGTACATTTTCTCGGGATAAAAAGTCTCTTATGTCCTTTCCTGGGTCTCAAACAATCTCCATACCAATTTCAGAAAAATCATTTAAGCGGTTTGATCGTGAACAGGTAACAGACAGATTCCCGCACGATAACGGATAAACTAATTTTTGCGCATAGGATTTGCGGGCATCATCTGGTTTATAATATAAGTATGGATTTATCTCTGATTGTCAACCCTAATAACAAACATAAATACACAAAATCAAGATGCGCACACACGTCTTACACAAAGGCGGGCTTTATTCTCACTGCACCGAGACGCACTACCCTAATTATTGAGCTCGTCCACCCATTGTTGGCAAAGGTAATATTATTGCTGCGAATATACCGATTAGATACGTATATGGACATAGGCGATGTGGACATAGCAATCTGAGAGATGGGTAAAAATGCAAAGTTATTTAATTATGTAGATTGTAGATTTGACGGAGTGGCGTAATTTTAAATTGTAAGAACTAAAACTCCTCAAATAAAGTTAAAAAGGGCGACGTCAGGTCACGTGATTTATGGCTTCTACGAATAATAAGATGTGTATTAGGATACCTTGGACATAGCCAGAAATTTAGACAGAAATATTAGTAATCATAAGGAAGCGAAGAAGTTATGGCGTTCATAGCAAGGAATATTTTGAGTACATCCTGAGCAGGTACTCAAATTTGAATGTATGCATCTGTCTTCGACAAAGGCAGATATGTGGACATAGTTAGTGAGTGAAAAATATGTGTAACGTAGAAGTTACGGTGTTGTTGAACAGATTTCGATTAGGGTTTTTTGGGTTTCTTTAAGCCGAAAAATGTACGTGGCCTACGCAACTAAATTTGGCATGACGGTTTAATTTGGTGTTTAGACCAAATGTGCTGCTAACACTTAAATTACAAGATGAAAATTTAACATAATGCAAAAGAAGAAATTAAACACAAAAGATTGATAGAATAATATAAAGCACTAGCTGCCACGACAAACGTTGTTTTGCTATAATAAAGTATTTCGCCCATATTATTTTATTGAAGACGTGACTAAATAAGTGTGGCACCATGGCAACGTCCATCGCTATTCCGTCGCACAATCAATGGTCGCCGTGAGTCTCAGCTTGTAATAATTTACTATTATCTATTCAACAAATGCACTTATCAATATAAAAAGTACCGAGTAGCCGATTCTCAGACCTACTGAATAAGCATAATATAAAATTTGGTAAAAATCAGTGAAGCCATTTCGGAGGAGTACCTACGGTAACTAACATTGTGAGTTGTGACACGATAATAGGTATACGAGTAAGATATAAATAATCGTTAAGGGCACCTTCAGGGCGAAGGTGCCCTTAACGATTGATAAAAATAATTTTCCAATCAAACATTCCATTAGAATTACATGAAAGTAGAACATTAGTCACCATAACAATAAGAATCAAAATTAACACGGTAAACTAGATTTTCTTCTTTAAATTTAAATGACGGCATAAATGAGAAATGTGTATTACAATCTGTTCCAGAGTTATTAACGGTTTAATTAATATCAGTAATGCAGCTCAGTAAAGGTCAGGACATAGTATAAATGATAAACAGTAGTCTTCATGATAAGAAATATAAGTCTCTACCGACGCGTTCGAATCGATCACACGTACTCATATTATCGCGATTTAGAAGAACAATGTGAGCTTAGCACAAAATAATATTGCACATAAGAATGTAAATATTTTTACCCAACATGCTAGAAAATAATTCTGAAAAATTACTGATTATACATCTAGTCTTTCTTCCAGATATTACTATAATATTTCAAACTTTTTCTGACGTATTACAATAATGGTTGCCTGGAAGAGACTACTTCCAGCAGTAAGGCCGCCATTTCAAACTGTTTTTTTTTTTTGTAACCGTTGTTAACTGATTTGTTTCTGCTTTCATTAGTTTGAATAAAGAGTTTTTATTTCAGTATTTACTTAAAATACATTTCGCACGTAAAACCCTTCCCTATGTTTCACGATATCGAGGAAACGACTGAGTTATTCTACTGTATATTCGTATAGTGGTCAAGGTGTACACTGTACAATCGGTGATTATGTATTCACTTGACAGTTTTCACCGGAGACAATGTGGGTAAAACTAACTTGCTAATGACATTCGACAAGACAGATGATTGTTGAATGTCACGGAAGTAATAATGGAATAAAACAAAAAAAAAATACAAGAAGTGGAAACGCGTGGTAGAAATGCTATGTCCACATTATGCAATTTCATCTTCAATTTTCGTCATCTTCTTTTTATTCAACTTTCGTTTGGCATATTCAATAATTGAATGCGTCAAAATCCACCCGCGTTGAAAGAAAAGTGTCATAGCGAGTGCTACGATTTCAACGCGCGTCACGGGCATGCCTCACGTTCGCTGTTGACTGTGCTATAACGCATGCCCTTGATGAACAAAAAAGGCCCAGTGTGGACAAAGCTAAAGGGAGATATTGCTTCCATTCCCATGCTGCCCCAGCGGTGCACTTTCCTGCGGTCTTAAGAGTTTTGTATTAGATGAGAATCATCTTTTGACCCGATTGACGCGTCTTAGCGGTTTAGTATGAAACAACCCTGTATAAAACGTTACTTATCTTTCTACATAATTAGTTAAATCTTTAGCAATTATAGTAAGTACTAATTAATAAAGATCAATGATAATTATTTATAGACAATAGGGAACTACTAAAGATCACTTAATCTTATAAATAATTATACGTTATACTTTGCTTCCTCTATATTATGATCTCTAAGTAGAGGTCCAACCCTTACACAGTAAACAAACTTTGATATACTTGGAAATCAAGCAACACACAAATAAAAAGCCTGAGCAATATTTAGTGATTGCTTTGTTACTTTAATCCACCAGAAATCATGTTAATATCTGCAACTGATTTGAGCGGTCTAGACTCAAATAAAAATTAAGATATTTTAGATTTAGATTCACATTTTAGATTTTAGATCGAGCCAGTTACGTCAATCATATCTGTACTCCTCAACGTAAATTCACGTGGCGTACGCAACGTACCGTCAAATAAACTGCCAGTCTAATCAAAGCCATTAGACAAGTGAGCCAAACACCGTCAGCTCCCCTCGACCCCCTCGGGGGGTCGCGGGGGGTCAGGGGGTCAAACGTGTGGTGACGCCTTTAACGCCTTGCTGGCTGTTGACCAACGGAGCCTTAATAAAGATGGCGACGACACGGCTTTTGGCGGGAGATCCGAGAAATATGAGATACTTGGTAAGAACGTGAACGATAATAGTTACTGCGTATAAATATCACTTCAAAGTCTCTGTACGTAGTGTTACTACAAAAATTTAAGGTACTAAACACAAAAAGGCATTTTAAACTGACAAAATATCTAGAGGAGTTTCCTAAGACAACGCATTTATCTTACACTTTAAAGTAGACTCTACAAAATCTCCGCAACATATTTTGTACAGTCGATATTATGTCATTCCTTTTTTAAACAAATCAATTCTAAATACAAATGTCCAAATTCTGGAGAGTTCAACGATCTCTACACTAACGTATAAGACAAAAGCCTTATACACAATATACACACATACAGTACACACATCGCCGTAATGAGAGTCCGCCCTAATATATTCAAGAGTAATCTTATTACATTTACATATTAATCACAGATTTTAATTATCAGCCTCCCCGACTTGCTTGCGACGCTGTGTGTACAAAAATATTATAACTTAATTAATTTTATATCTAACGCCTCACATTCGGTGACTGTGGCCGGTTTCATTCGAAGTAGAAGTGATTTTATAGTGCCTAAGTATGTGCGCAGTAAGCCAAGGCTCTCCTATTTTCTCTGGTAGAAGTTGGTCGGTTTTATTGTAACCAGGAGTATTTTATACTGCCTAAGTATATGCGCAAATTAAACATGGGCAATCCCCATCAGAAAAGGAAAGATTACTTTACTCGTAACTTAGTGGAAACTAGAGTAGAGAAGATCAGGTGCAAGACGATTTCCGCTAAATAGTAAGAAAAAAATCGCTGGAACCGTGCTTTTTCCTGCGATTAAAAGTACGCTTCGTTTACTTTACTAGGTCCTTTTTCGTGGTCCACTCCCACTTTACCAAAATCGGTCTAGTGGATAACCTTTACAATAGCATCTACAACTAGCTGCAGTAGACTTTTATGTTAAACTCCCGAGAAAAACGTGGTAAGTTCTATTTTGATAAAATATAGTTTTTGTGAACAACGTGTTGTTTAAAATAATATAAAATGTGAGTAGATTATTCTAAACAACGAAACCGTGGTCCCTTATTCCAATGTCAGCCAGCAACTGTGTCGAAACTGTCTACTGAATAAATAACGACGTTGCTACATACTTACATTGGAGCTACACTGATAGTACGGAGTTTACTTACCTGAAAACAAATTAAAAATGCATTAAATTACATGAATTAATATAATAAGCATAGACTAGCTGCCTCCCGCGATATCGTAATAATATGTGCAAAATGTACGCAAGAACTATGTATTTTTTAGCCTTAAAAAATTGCCTGTCTTTCACTTTATAAAAAAGGTACTAATGAGTTAGCAGGCGGCTAACTTTTCTGATATTGATGTGATGTAGACAGGAGTCGTTTTTCTATTAGGTGATCCGTTTGTTCGTTTGATTTTTATTCTTATAAAAAAAACTTCTTTGTACCAAGACTTGATTAAATTATATAAGCATAAAATTTAGTTTGTTATTATTTTTAGCAATATTCCGCGAAATAAACTTCCACCTTTAAGTAAATGAATGAGTGCACGCATAGGCATGCGAACAGCACCTCCCTCCTGCTGCCTATGCGTACACTCGCATGCAAGAACTTGCAAACACCACCACCACACAAGCAATAATGTTGGCAAATCCGTGCAAGGCCCCTCACCACCGTGTAGGTTGAAACCTCGACGCGCGCGCGAGTCCACATCCTGAGGATGCTCCGGTATTGGAGCGAAACGCGCGTCGAGGTTTTCAACCTGCACGGTGGTGAGGGGCCTTGCACGGATTTGCCAACATTATTGCTTGTGTGGTGGTGGTGTTTTCAAGTTCTTGCATGCGAGTGTGCGCATAGGCAGTGTGGGAGGAGGGAGGTGCTGTACGCATGCCTATGCGTGCACTCACTCATTTACTTAAAGGTGGAAGTTTATTTCGCGGAATATTGCTAAAAATAATAACAAACTAAATTTTAAGCTATGGATTTCCGCGAAGTAACGCCTGATTCCATTAATTATATTATAAGCATGATAGATACAGAGTTGAAATAAAGTTCCTTAGTATTGTTAATTTGTAGTCTTTCTTCTCGTGATACTCACAATAATATTACGATATAATATTTCATATAAATAAAAATAAAGCCAAGTATATTTGAAATGAAAATTAATATTGTGATTGTGGATCACGGCGAGGTAATCAACATTTGACGCCGCTGCTTTGAATTCTACTTAGCCTGATATGCATTTGATATGCGAGCACCGAATCTGTATCCCTCGCAGGGCTGTCACGAGGCCAAAATATTGCAGCTGCAATTGCAAGTTGCAACAGGGCTGCCAAAGAGGTGAAAATGTTGCATATTTTCTAATTTTGATAATATTTTGTCGCATAATTTTTGTGTTGTATCTTTTATATTACATTTTTTGGAAAGAGAAAATAAATAGAAGACAGTTATTGCCATACTATAATATTCTGTTTTAATGTGCTATTCAACTGAACGTGTACCATACATTGGTCAACCTAACCATTTGCTCCATAACTACGCAAGTAAAATACTACACTAAAGCGCATCACAGACGGTGAAGATAATATAAAATATATATTATCTTAGAGCATATTTTAGAATATCGCTCACCATACAAATCCTATGAACCATCACACACGACGAAGATAATTTATATTTTATATTTTGTATCTTAAGGGCCTGTTTCACCGCTTCCTGATAAGGCTATCCACCACTTATTTTGACAGATGGAGTATGGAAAATCTGTCAAATAACCCTATCGGGCACCTTATCAGGAAGCGGTGAAACAGGCCATAAGATATGGAAATATATATTTCGTACCTTAATATTTTATCTTAAGATACGAAATATATATTTCGTATCTTAATATGTTATCTTAAGATGCGAAATATATATTTATGAATAGGTACAGGATGTTTTTGTGTCGAGCAGCGGGCTCATCGGTGATCGGACGCACTAGTAGATGCAGTGTTGCCAGTGCTGTATGTTAGAAAGTTACATACCTACTCTCATTCGAAAAGTAACATTCTGATGGAAAAAGTAACATTTCAGATAATTTTAAATAAAATTGACTTATAATTTATTGCTTTATTATTATTATTGCTTAAAAAGCTCATGAATCGAAATGAATGTTTCTCTTGAATTTCTAAAATACTCCTGAAACTTCTTCGTTGACAGATATTCATAAGGGTCTACGCAGACGGACTGCATTTCAACTGCAATCCAACTGTAAATTGCAGTTCAAGTGTAGTTTGAATGCAGTTGACACGACTGCAATGGGACTACAATAGAACTGCAAACCAAACAGTTCACACGACTGTACGCCGACAGCAACTGAACTGCAATCCGACTGCGTGTTTGGTTTGCAGTTCTATTGCAGTCGCGTTGCAGTCGTGTCAACTGCATTCAAACTGCAATTTGCAGTTGGATTGCAGTTGAAATGCAGTCCGTCTGTGTAGACCCTAAAGGTTAAATTCGCCGCAGGTTTTTCTCTTTTTTATGTGAGGCTCTATGCAAATGTTTCTCCTTTTGGAATTTGCTACTGCAATCTGCATTTCACATTCTATATCAGAATCATCGTCTGAGGAGCTGTCTAACAAATCAAGAAGTAAGACAGTATCAGTTATTAGTTATCACTCATAGTCAATCACCCTGTATATAGAACTCTAACAAGGAATACGTGTGGCACCAACGAAGACTCGTAAGGAAATGAACATATTTTTAATATTATCGTATCTTAGCCGTGTGTGATAGCTTAAGATACTATAATATTTTATATTTGGGCATCTTAAGATAAAATATTATATTATCTTCACCGTGTGTGATGCGCTTAAACACTCCGTGGTACAACACAACTTTCTATGAAAACTCATTTACAGTTAGAGCTGCCCAGTTGTGGAATGGTCTATGGGTCTGCCCGAAGACATTCAGCAGAGCCCAACAGTGGGCACCTTCAAAACAAGATTGAAGAGTCACTTTATGTCAACTATGAACATTTAATTGTATTATTATTAGTTTATGTGAGTTTATTTATTAATATAATATATTATAGTATATTTTAAAATTAGTATATAATATTTTATTATTAGTAAGTATATTTAATATTACTATGTATTAATATAACGTTTTAGTGTATATTCATGTATGTATGATGTACTTTAATATAATATTTTATGTCATTAATTACTCTATATGTTAGTCATCCTTTCATCTTGTATACTTATTAGATTTTAGTGCATATTGTCTAGTTTTATTAAGTTTTCATTATTCTTTTGTGTACTATCTACAAATTCTCTATTTTTATCAATGTATTGTTGTAGGTCTGCTGGCAGAGATCTCTTCTAGAGATAAGCACACCTGTGTACTTTATTAATGTATGGTAAGTATATTTTAAGCTAGTTTTAGAAAATTGTACATAGAGAATAAATAAAATAAATAAATAAAATATGGTATTACATTTTGTCAATCAACACAATCTATATATATAAAATTCAAAGGTGACTGACTGACATGATGATCTATCAACGCACAGCCCAAACCACTGGACCAATTGGACTGAAATTTGGCACGCAGGTAGATGCTATGACGTAGGCATCCGCTAAGAAAGGATTTTTATCAATTCCACCACCTACAAGGGGTTAAAATAGGGGATGAAAGTTAGTATTTAATAAAACTTTTTAACGCGGGCGAAGCCGCGGGCAAATGCTCGTAATACAATAAAGTGATACGTAACTTAATGTAATACAACAACAGAATAAATGCAGGAAGCTGTATAATATCTTCGTCGTGATTATTCAAAACAATCGATAATTACAATAAATCCACTTTCATATTTTGAGGTCGACGGGCTCGCAACTCATTCCAAACCTGTATTTAATATGGTAAGGAGCAAATAATACACGGTTTTAATCAGGATGGGCTGATGGTCGGTACGCGGTGTAGGCGGGGCGCGAAACCGTAAAGTATTGCAACAAGCTACCGACGACGCGCCGGCCGGGGCAAATGAGGCCAAGTTATTGCATCTTCGGATTTCATCCCGAAATATTGCAATTTTTTACCCTTAATTTTGTTTTTTTTTTTATCGTTTTATACAAAAGAGCTACAGAAGAATCTACTGGGAAACGACAACTGTTTAGACAAGTTATTGCATCTTTGGATTACATCCCAAATAATTGATTTTTTTTCCAAACAATATTTTTTATGTAGTAAAATGATTGTAGTAGAATTCCTCTATCGGAAAAAGACAACTGTTTAGCCGAGTTAATGCATCTTCGGAATTTATCCCCAAACATTGCAACTTTTTTTTGATATTGTGAAAGGATTGTAGTAAAATTATTTTATCGGGTAAGACTAAGACCACTGTTTAGCCGAGTTAATGCATCATCGGATTTTATCCCAAGGTATTGTAATTTTTGTCCATTAATTTGTTTTTTTTAAAATTGTTTTTTAATGAAAGAACTAGGTTACATAGTAAAATCCATCTACTAGGAAACGCTATTTACTGTTTTTAGCCAAGTAATTGGCATTTTCGTTATCCCAAAATATTGCAATTTTTTATTTCCTCATTTTATTTATCTTTTTTTTTATTGTTTTATACCGAAAGGGCTTTCAAGTTAACTGGGAAACGACTACTGTTGTTTTATATGTGTCGTAATTGAAAGGTGTCTTAAGTGGGGAATTGGCAATAAATGTTTGTGTTTAACTGAGCAGAACCAAAAAGGATGGCATAATAACAATAATTATACACATCCAGATTTCTGACTTCGAAATACACAATTGATAATAATTAAAGGTATCGGCCGAAAAGCTTAGGGCTAATTCGGGGAATAAATCCAACTTAATACTTAAACAATAAAGACCCGCAGTTTTTTAATTAAAAATTAATTAAAACCTTTAAATGCAACCAGTTATAAGTGGATCGCAATTATTTTTTATCATGGCTAACATGGCTCTTATTAAAAAGTAAATGAGATAACCAAATTAATGCATAAATCGAAGATGTAAGCAGATGAAGTGGATAACTAACATTTTAAATTTTAGGAACAATAATTATTATTGCTAATTTTTTTAACTTACCTGCTTATAGTTTGAACAAACCTTGTGAGTTGTGACTTGCCTACTTCATTTGGCTAATGTCAAGCTTTTCTATAAATAAAATCGAAAGTTTTTTTTTATTTCAAAAGATTATCCCGGTCCTAAAGCCTCCATTTATGGAAAAAAACTAAAATGTTCTAATTGTTAGTTACCCCACTTCATCCACATAGGTCCACAATCGGGTTTACATTAGCTGATTGCTTATTTGCGGCTTTTGGCGAGCTAATTAAAATTAAATATTGAAATGAAGCGGCGTCTTGCGTTTGTGGTATTCCTCGATGCGTTTTGCATCGATATCTTAAAGGATCATGCATGCCCTGACTTCGTTTGGGTATAAATAAGTGTAAATAGAGATATATTATGAACACCAATTACCATCCATAGTCCATACTAATATTATAAATGTGAAAGTGTGTCTGTCTGTCTATCTGTTACCTCTTCACGCCCAAACCACTGAACCATTTTTGCTCATCGTATGAAGATACTTTGAGTCCCGGAAAAGGTCATACCTAGGATAGTTTTTATCCTGAAAAAATGTAAGGTTCCTGCGCGATAAACAAAGTAGTTATCAAGTAGAAATATATTATGTGTGATGTGTGTCACATAAGTCACTGAAATAATCAAGTTTTTTAATCCAAATGTTACTTTTCCAAGGTCATATTCTTTTTATGTCTCTTCAAAAATATCACATAATATTATAGTATTATCAATTTATTATAACCAATTTAAAATTACTGCTCCATAAGTCTACATCCTACGAAGCTTTTCATAGGCAAGAGAAGGTCAAATTCGATATTTTTTTACATTTAGACAGAAAGAAAAACTTTTTTTGTACTAAAATGTAGTAGTTTATTTCCCTTCTTACATAGGCTTTTAGTTGACAATTGTATAATCTTATCAATTTCAATATCTGATTACACAAGTGCGAACAGAAATGGAAAGTTTCTTAATTAAATAAAAAAAAACGCGAGTGCGCAGGCGCACGCGATACCACTTAGCATATTGATTAGAATCTTATCACAACCGGCGCAGCCGCCAACGGTTCCTACCGTCATCATCATCAGCCCGCACAGTTTTTGATAAAAAATAGTTAGTCAAGTTTTTTTGGATTTTTTTATAAGTATGTCAAAAAATTGGTGGCAGCGGTGGTGAAATTTCTTTTTTTTTTTATAAAATTAGGGGGCAAACAAACAACCCAACAAGGGATCACCCGATAGAAAGCAATAATTATCGTCACCCATAGACACTTTCAAGTTTAGAAGAGCCGCGTTGAGGCACTTTTAAGAGGGAATACGCTCTCTTCTTGAATTTTTGCAGGTTGTATTGATCCGGAAGTTTTGCTGACGATAGTTAGTTCCAGAGTTAAGATTATTAAGAGCTTAGGTTTACTTGCTTATAATCAGAATAATTACTAATCTTCATTTCTAATGATTGGTATCTCACAGATCCTGTTACATGCTGTTTGAGTTTTCTACACCTATTGATTATCATAAAGCAGTTAAATTACGAAAGATATTGATAGTTTATGTAACGTTAAATCTAACCAGGTTAGACTTAGTCATTTCGCAAAAACTTTGCCGCCAATTAGTGTTCTATTTATGAATTATGATATAAATCCAGCTACTTCATTAACCGTCCTTATGTTATTTCGAAACTTATACATTTAATCGTACTTAGCGACAGGAAATCGGCCGATTATAGTCTAGGAGCGTGGGCAGATCGTGTCATTTGAATATAGCTTTAATAAACCTAGGGGTAATGATGATTTTTCATTAGCATAGCAGGTCGGCCAGCAGATAAATTAAGACAAAATACATAATAGCGGCTTTTAGCGTTACCTCATTCCTTATCATTACAGTTAGTGCCGCGTTTGTGTATGTAAACTCCTGTAAGTTATGTCGTACACGAAATTGTGATTAGACCGTACTTTCACCGAAATTATACAATTTTATAACAAGAATAACAATGTAAATTATGGCGCATAATGTAATTTTTTTTATTTATCCTGTTCATTACACCAAAAGTTGAGTTATATTCGTTATATCATGTAAGTATTTTCCACAATCTAGGGCATAAGTGGCTTATCGAAATTGGTCAGGACAATGACACGTAGATATCCGGTTTTTTGCAAAACTGTTACAATACCAAAGACTTTACCTAATTTAACCTGCCTATCGTTTTCATTATAAGATGAATTCAAAGCATTGTTATAAAATAATGTTCTTAGATATCTCGCGATAATATCAGTCAGCTCCCGACCTAGCTATCTTACTTTAATTGCTTGTAACATAAATAACGGGCGACTTATTACGGCCGCCCGCGGGCTCACCGCTATACACTTTTATTTTAACCCACTATTATAATTTTAATCCTATGATATAAATTTCCATTGTAATAATATCAGTTATAATATTATTACAATAATATTAATGCGGAATTGTGTATGTGTACCAGGATCTGATGGCAAATTTAGACAGCAGATTTTCAAAAAATATCCTTGATCATTGGATAAATTTTTATATTTGCATGTTTCACACACAGAATCAGCCGCTAGGAAAATAAACCCCGGTTTTGCTAGAGTCAATTTCTTTTCTCACTTTTTGCCATCAAATCCTGGTAGACCTATAATAGCTGTACGCCTCTGATTCTGTGGAATTTTTTTATTGAGATACTTTGAGTCCCAGGAAGGAACACCAATATAGTTTTTGTTACAAAAAACTGTTTTGTTTACAATACAAATGAATAAAATTAGAACCAAGGAAACAAGGAAAGCACTTTATCTCTGTAGCAAACATAGGCCGCGTTGCCCAGGAAACGCAAAAAAGACGTAATGATATACTTAGGTCTCTTTGGTGGGGCGAGAAGCTACCTGTTTTTATATGACATAATATATAATATCTATATCGTTTTTTCTGCCTCAAACCTCTATGTTCTGCAAAGTTTTATGAATATACTAGCTGTCCCGGCAAACGTTTCTTTGCCATATTATAAAGTAAAGTATGTCACCATGGCAACGTCCATCGCTATCATGGTCGTCGTTTTTCTCAAGTTGTAATAATTTACTATTATTTATTCAACAAATGCTCTTATCAATATAATAAGTACCGAGTAGCCGATTCTCAGACCTACTGAATATGCATATAAAATTTGGTAAAAATCAGTAAAGCCGTTTCGGAGGAATTCGTGGACTAACATTGTGACACGAGAATTTTATATATAAGATTTGCCTGCAACGGCTGAACCGATTTGGCTAATTTTAGTCTTGAAATGTTCCTGGAAGTCCAGGGAAGGTTTATATTAGGAGGATACGAAGTTGACCAGCCCCCTAGACAAGTGGCAAGCGATTATTGTAAACGCTAACGCCACAAAATGTATGCGATTTGACATAAGTCATCGCTTCGCTAGCGTATACTAATGTCAAGTCCCATACATTGGCGTTAGCGTTAGCGTTTACGATGATCGCTTGCCGCTTGTCTAGGGGGGCTGGTCATATAGTTATGTGTAACTATTCAAGATTGTCTCATTAAATTCTTAGACCGCAATGTATCTTTCTTCATCTAGTAACTTGTACACTTATCATAACATTAACGATGATGTACAGCCAATTAGTAGAGGAGACGGCGGGAATGCGGAAAAATCTTGATACTTGCACAAACTGACAGATGTGGCAAAAACCTCTTTGATATTTGTGATTTATAACCTGATTAAAGTAATTAGGTGTTTAGGTGATTGTTATAATATTATGAATGCAGTGAACATGACATGGACTGAATATCGGAGATGGAAAAAGCGTGGTCCTTTGAAAGGCTTTAGGGCGATTTTGATTTTTAACAATTACGAGGTAAGTAATTTATGTTTCTCGCATAGGTACAGATTTTTTTTCTGCCAAGTGCTATAGATCCTCAGTTAAAATATTTTGGATATAATATAAAGTAAAGACATCGTAAATATAAGTGTCAGTACAAACATACGGTTATGCTCGATCGAGCAATCACGTAGAGTAAAAACCGCGGCTCGGGCTTTCGTCCACACATTCAGTATTGCTCGATAGTTTTACTCCAGTTCGAAGGAAATTAGCTACGAATAATAAAAACTAGTGTCAAAAAATTTGTCAAACCGGATCGATTCGAGCCTTCAAACTGGTTCGATGCGAGCCTTCGAGCTGTGAGTTTTGCGGTCCACACGGTGGTTTTTGCTCGACTTCGAGTAAAACTATCGAGCAAAACCGTATGTGAGTACTTAGCATAAGATGAACATGTCTAAAATTCACAAGTTTCTGATATCTTAATTAAGTTTACAACTTTTAATACTTGTACAATATTATAAAGATCTCTGATCAGAAAGGATAATGATTGTAAATGTGAGAAAAGTAATTAAACTTGAAATAAGGTCAGCCGTTTATTGCCGTGGGTGTTGTATTAATAAGGACATTAAAGAGATTTGTTGGTACAACGTAAACTATAATATTAAAGCAATATTAAAGTATATTAAAATTATAATATAAATTTTTGAGTAGCTTTTAACTTTTATGAAAATAAAGAAAATGAAAATCCTGTGGTTAACTTAAGATTGTTCTGCTTAAGAAAAATTTGTCTTACTTTACTTCAAATTGTTTTAGTACTTGTAAGTTATATTATATAAACGAAGAGGTGACAGTAGAAGCTGACGACACGCCTTAACAGCCTTGTTTGTTGTAATATTGTTATTATTTAACACCATCACTGCGAAGCGGCGGGCCGATTCGGCCCGCCGCGGAATTTCAGCTGGTGCGGACGAAGAAAACTATGTTCTCTCACTCGGTGCGGAACGATTATCTCAGGTGTTTGTAAAGGTACGACAGAGGCAAATATATATTTGAGATTGTGTTTAAAATTATAGGTTCCTATAAAAAAATATGGCAGGTCGTTATCGGCCCACCACGCACTGGAGGTGTCAAAAATCAACTCAGTGCGGCAGTGGGCCTATTGCGGCTCGCCGTACAAGCAGGCGGTTGACGACCCGATACCGCACCGAGCGTACGCCTCGCCATTTAATGATGTGCAATCTATCGTAAGTCGTAGCTGACATACGTCGCGTTTTTTAAACGACTTCAAAAAAAGGTTATCAATTCAACCTGTGTATTGTATGTATAATTTTCAGAACTGCCTAGTTTTGATATGTTTTACTCTATATTATTATCAGCATCTGAACAAATGTGACAAATTTCTAAAGTGACATACATATTCATGTATGTTTTTATGTTTGTGTTCGCACATCTTCGGAACTACTAGTCCGATTAAAGTAATTCTTTTTTTGTACTGGGTACTATTTAACTTCGGGAATACTGTTCATCAAAATCGGTTCAGTAGTGTTTAAAATAGGTAATTTTGATTTCCAATTACGTATGATTTTGAAGTCGGTTTTATCTTTTTAAAATACAATAATTATTCATTTTATAAAATTAACAACGCACGATAGCAGGAAACAAAAAATCATGTCCTTGAGATGAGCGTTAAACGGCGAAATTGTGCAGGGTGATATGAAAAACTGGGAGGAACCATGAGGAGTGTCGAACCAAAAAAGAAATTAAGAAAAAAACATACTGCAGAATGTGCAAACAAAAACGGGCTTTGTGTTTTAAAGACAGGAATTTAAATATATTAATAAAAATATATATTTTCGATATCCCCTTATTTTTGTCTTTCCCATCTCTACTAAAAATACTTTCTAGTGCGGTTCGGGTCGATATCGGCCCGCCACTTTCCCTGGTTTATTTCTCATTTCCTGTTTGGCAGATCCCGGGGCGAATCAAATCTAAAGTTCAAGTTTATTCCAACAGTCCAAAAACTGTACACCTACAAAGTTATAGTAATTTAATCTAACTTTGTGCTGGTGGGTCGAGAAAGGCCTACCCCGCACTGGCGGAAAAATCATTGGGGGCACACTTTGGCCCACCGCCGCACCAGACGAAGGTTTAAGATTTTACTTGCCGCAGTGAAGGTGTTAAATAAATTAATATTTCAATGAAATATAAAAAAGTAGAACCAAAATTCAGATAAAACCATAATTCTATCTTCCTATGACGTTACATCTAACTCGACAAATAACAGAACTTACATTGCTTAATGTGCTAATCAATTTATGTATGACGTCCACCGTTTTAATATCAACTTTATCTCATGTTCTTAAAGTTCATTTTGGCGAAGCTTATCCGTTGAAATTACATTAAAAAAGAGCTCGTAGACCAGTAACTCTATCCGCAGTAATGATCTAATTACCGTGACAAATGAGCCGCATTAATATCATGGTAAGTGTACTCGGGGTATCTCGCTACCCACTTAGATTATCGGCTTTTACGCCATTTAGTCGAGAAGGCCAGTGGCCAAAAAGTGGCAGTGGCCAATAGAATGTGGTCAAAATTCTCACAAAATTATTGTTTTTAACTTTGAACTTTATGACGATCTTCTATCATAAAAACTGTAGCGCAAGACTGAAAAAAGTCAAATCATGTATGAAGGACAAAGACTGTAATTGTTGTCTAATGTAAAATTTGTAATTTGTAGAGAACAAAAAATATATCATAGTAGAGTACGTTGTAGTCGTTATTTCCTTAATTTTTTGCTTAGTATAAAATATTATATTTTGTGGAAGGGTTTAGGTATTAAAAGAACGAAGGCCTAACCCTCTGGACTTTAATATTCGACTAAAGAATACTCTACATCTCTACGTCCTATTACAAGGACAAAATATAGCATAATCATTGAATCTTATGACACCTTATTCCTTTAAATCAGACCAAGATTAGTTGGTACGATGAAATAACCTATGTAACTTGTTACCACTATAGTCGGATAAAGTCCCTTTTTAGTTGTACTCGGTTTAAACTTTAAACAAATTGTTTTTCAAATACGATTACGGATATACAGGAAAGTTTCTAAGTGAATGTATTATGCATTAGATGAGTATGTAAAAAGTTTGAAATCCAAAGCATATTTCATATTCAAATTTCTAATTAATCTTTTATGTAAATTAACATTAAGATATTACGCACCATACAATTTCTTTTGTTACGAATGGAGTTAGATAATCACATAATTTCTTTAAATGTATTATAGATGCTACTTGTGATATTATCTTTTCCACTTCTCCGACTGTAATTATTAGAGAATGCGTTTTAAATGGTTTTAATTACATAGAAGGTGCAGAAAAGCTATGCTTGAGGCGATAAGATACTGAAACTTCGGACTTACGTGTTTTTAAGGATTAAATGAAAAAGGACGCCTAAATTTTGTAAATATGTAAATCATCTAATTATAGCCAGGATACTTAACGAAATATTATTCGATAAGTTAGATCGCGAAGTTAGCAATCAAAATGTAATCAAATGCAATTTGTTGTTTGACACTTAGAGTGCAGCTAGTAGAGGTTTTATATAGTAAAAACTTTTTAATTCAATAAATAATTATTTTTATAGCCATGATATTATCACAAATTAGCACTAAATACATGAATCCAACTTGTGTTAAAAGGATATCGCATAAAATTAATTTAGCGTTAATTTACTACAAAAATATGCATAACTAAAAAACAAATACGCCTTATCTAAACTCGTATCTTTTCAAACAATTTAACACGAGTAACTAATTATAGTGAACGTAAATCATCACAAGTCCGAAGTTTCGGTGGTTACAATCAAACTCCTTGTGATTATACCTCAGTCGCCGGCTAATAATCTTAGCCATATTTATGGCTTGGCTAATTATCACAATTTTGATACTTGAATTATTAGCTAATAATTCAACACAAATGATTAGGTTTGCTGTTTGTATTTTCTATTATACATAGTTATTACTTATTACATATTAGCATCTAGTAATTTGTTCATGTTTTCTTGACATATATTTTATCAGACCCATTAAATAATATTATTATTATAAATAATTATTGTAATGATTTGAATATTCTGGGATGTTTTGAATAAATAATGTTCATGTTGGCCGTTGCCATTGTACCTAATAACCTACCTTACTACGTTTTGTGTAAGGAACCTATAATTTATTAATTTACAATACCCCATAAAGTACTAGTTTTTTCAAACCTAATTAAATAATAATAATAATAATGTTGGCTTCGGCCCCACGCATGGCTTCCAAAGGTCCGGGATTTAATTGCCCGTGAGCAAGGAGTGATTTACACAAACATAATAATAATAATAACCAAGCAAAGGAACCGCCAATCCGTTCAGTAGTTTTCGCACGAATGAGTAACAAATTTTAGTGATTAGACCTTTGCGCGTTGGGACAAAATAAACTAACACAAAAGCGAACGTGACATATTTGCACATGATCGAAGTAAATTGTGCATAGTATAGTAGTATGGGAAAATGATCCATGATTGTCAAATTCGCATGTTGACAATCATGGATCATCGTGGATAGGCTTTAAAGTGGGACTAAAATCGCCGATGTTTCCAATAAGCTGTTCCAATGAACATCAATACTTTTTATCTGATCATAAGCTGACCGATAGGCCCAACAATCTGAGTCCACATCTTCGCCGTTTCGCGTATTTGGGCGATATTTTTAGCTTCGGTTTAATTTCCGCCTACGTGTCACGGGCTCAAAAACTATTGCGCATCGCTCAGACGTTAATACAAAGCAATCTAAATTGGAAAATAGGCAACGCGCAGTGTGTGCTTACCAAAAACGACCATTCCGAATACGACGCGATTAAAAAAAGAAGTCTGATGCCGATCGCGGGGGGTGCCACCCCAGCGCGCCCCCTTTTTTCGTATTTTTTTCTTTTTTTTCGGGAGGTGGGCGTACGGGTGCATACAGCCAGTACCCACCTTTGTTTCGCATAAACAAATTAATTTCGGCCGCTGTTTTTGATGCCTAATTCGTTGATCGTAACTCAAATTTCTAACCGCGCCGTTTTTAATTTGCGCGCGGATTTCATTCGAAAGGATTTCAATAACTAGGAATTTAATGCTGTTTCGTAATTATTGAGTGTATCGCATTGCGGGTCTACTTTTTACTCATCTATAATGTTTACCGTAGCCCGTAGAACATTCTAGAACCTTCCTCCAAAACACACCAAAGATCACCAAAAAAGATGCGTTTTCAGGTGATGATGAGTGCGACACGCGTTCATTAAAGGGGGGGACAATGCATGTTTGTGCTGCTTTTTGCCCATTTTTTTCATTATTTCATTTCATTTCGCCCACCCCCCTCTCCCGCGTCCTCCCCGCGATTGTGCGGAGGCGCTTTTTTTATAATTCGTTACCTTTTTTATCGGGCGGAGGATGGGTGGCGGACGCGGTCCGAACATTTATCAAACGACATTTTTATGCACTATATTTATAAGAACAATGCGTTTTAGACTCGCAAAAGCTTGTAGTGGGATAACGGTTTGTTATAAAGGTTGGTGTCTAATGTTTTTGGGATATTTGTAATAGGAATTTGCGTGTTAGTCTCGCTAAACCTCAAGAACAGTTGAACCGATTTGGCTAATTTTAGTCTTGATAATAATATTGGTGGAAGTCCAGGGAAGGTTTATATTGGGAGGAAAATTGTACGAAGTTTTCTAGGTCATCTAGTAGGTATACAATTAATATACAGTATTATAACATCATGTCATCTTATCCATTAGCTATGTCCACACTATGCGCTTTCGTCTTCAATTGTCGTCATCTTCTTTGTATTCAACTTTCGTTTGGCGCTTTCAATAATTGAATGCGTTAATGAACGCAGCGCCAACATTGTCATTTTTGTTCAGTTGCAGTGTCTGTCAGCTTTGTAACATGTGCGACTAGAACTAGTTACTGGGTGGAATATGTGCGGCTTATTTGGTCATAAGAAATTCCAGAAAAAAAAGAACTATGTGAAAGTGTTGGATACGGTCAGAGCGCATGCGACGCGGGCATGCCTCACGTACGCTGTTGACTGCGCTATGACGCATGTCCTTGATGAACAAAAAGGCACACTGTGGACAAAACTATTGCTGTATACAAAGCTAAAGCTATTGCTTATAGCCGTGTTATAAACTTCAATAACTTTGTATTTGTATTAATACAACCTTCTACAATCAAATATATTCTTATCTAAGAAAAAGACTGAAAGAAACAAATATAAAAATGTCCAAATCATAATAATAAACAGAATTAAAAATCAACAAAGACACTTTCTTATTGCAAACACCCTGTAGCCAATATCCTGTCGTTGTATCGATAATAATCTACAGGGTGCAGCGATAGGTGACGTATACAGGGTGTTCTATTTGTTTCATTGTCGTTGTCCTTTGTAACCGTCCATATTGTAATCGAAATACGTTTAGGAGATAATAGAAGTTGCTTTTATTCTTTTTAATACTGCTCGAAGATAATTAATCTTTTATATTCCATTTGATAAACATGTCTTATTTAACTAGCTTTTATTGTAATTTTAACTTGGCAGAACACTTTTTAACTCTATTTAAGTTCACCCATAGCCATGGAATTTAGAAAACTCCTTTCTTAGTGAAGCATACATCATAATAGTGCATATTTTAAAAAAAGTAAACACATCTCATTTGTAGACACACTTTTAAATGACAGTAATATTGGGAGCCCTATGTTTTCAGTTGGCATGAGAAAAATACATGTTACAACTCCGGCATCCCTAGTGTCGGACGGCGGCTACTGCTTAGGGCCGCGCTACACCGGAAAGGTCCAAAAACGAAATAAAGAATCACATGGGGTTTCTCCTAGACTTTTTTTATGATATAAAAAACTGCAAACGAACAGAGAGATCATCTGATGATAAGGGCCCGCGCTACACCGGAATGGCAGCGGCGAGGCGAGCACTTTCAGCGTCATAGGATTTCAAACTTTATCTTCATTACTGTAATACATATAGTTTTGCTAGACAAATCGCCGCCGCCGGCGGCCGCCAGTGGCCACGAGCTACCACGAGCGTCCACGGGCGGCCGTAGACTTCTCAAGCTATACAATGTATTACAACAATGAAGATAAAGTTTAAAATCCTGTGACGCTGAAAGTGCTCGCCTCGCCGTTGCCATTCCGGTGTAGCGCGGGCCCTTATCATCAGATGATCTCTCTGTTCGTTTGCAGTTTTTTATATCATAAAAAAAGTCTAGAAGAAACCCCATGTGATTCTTTATTTCGTTCTTGGACCGAAATTGATTGATTAAATCTTGAATGAACAAAAGCAGCGAGCTTCATACAATAACATATTTATCATTTCAAATGAAAATGTTATAGTGACGATAAATTGAAAGTGAAAAGAACATGAGAATAGTACGTGATAGAGCATTTTAATTTGATCATTCTTTAATGTTAATTTTGTTTTAATATTCAATTAATGTAGTTAAAATGAGCTATTGATTCGCAAATGTTTGGTTTTGAGTATATTTATCTATAACTGAAGATATGAGTGAAAAAACGGGTAAGTAACAATTTGAAAACGTTCGGTTCTTTGCATGAATGGATATTGTAAGACCTGAAAACTGATTTGATAAAAAATGCGGATCGTATGTGTAGCCAGATATATAAATAATAAAATTAGTCAGATGATAAAGTAGGTGAGTTACAAGGTTTGTTTAAATTGCAAGGGAAGCAAATTGGTATATATGTGCCTCTGTGTTACAAAATATTAGTTATCCATTTCAAACACCCATATCTTCAATTATTGTGTATTCATATTCTGTAAAATAACCCAGAAGTATTACTTATTACTAGTCATAACGTCTTAATTCCAACCTTTACGTTTCAATAAATTAGTTACTTTGTGTTATTCTAATTGACAATAAATACTCAAGCAATCAGGCATAAATTGAAAGAACACTAATAGTTCAATAATTAAGAAAAATATCAATTGTCTATTTCCATTCAATTCCGAATCGATTATTTATTTTATTGCAATAATTGTTGTATGAATATTGCTAGTAAAAAGGTCTCATAGCTGTTGCATATTCATATTTAATGATTGCATTTTATCTTATCTATCTCTATATACTCAGATAGAGTATCTATCTATATTTTATATTATAAAAGGTAGTTTACTATTGCAATTAGAATTAATCAATAATATTATGATTAATCGTTGCATGTATCTATTGTAAAAAACTGAGTATACTCTATCCCTATCTATCTACTACTATCTAGTAAGAAGCTTTTTTTGGCCTGTTTTTTTTGTCATGTTTTATTTTTTCTAGATAACTAATCAAGAGCACAATTTTTTGATATTTCTTAGAATATTTTCTTAAAAACCATAATCTCCGTTATATTTAAGTAATTTATTTTTCTCCAAAACCAAAGTTCAAGATATAACCGAAAGAATAAGACTTTTCAAATGGAACTGGGCTGGTCACGTATGTAGAATGGAAGACACTCGATGGCCGAAGAAAGTAACGGAGTGGCTTCCTAGAGAGAATGCGAGAAATGGAGGATGACAGAAAACACGATGGAGAGATATATTTACACAAAAAGTTGGAGAGGACTGGATGAGAGTAGCTAGAGATAGACAGAGGTGGAAGATATTGGGGGAGGCCTACGCCAAAGAGGCGACTATTACCTAAATAGATATGTATTAGTAGATTGAAACAAATAGAAAACTGAATATTAGATTAATTAATATTGTACACATTGCATGCCAAATAACTATATTATGTCATTATGTTGTTTTGTTGCGTGTTGCATTGATTTATTAATAATATAAGTATCTGAAATGTAATTTAAAATAAAATGCTATACTTAGTTAAATTAAATATTAGTAAATAATGCTTTAATTAATGTAAAATGAAATGTTTTAATGAAATGAATTTAAAATTTAATCCGAATAGTATTAATAACAAATTAACAATAAATATATACAGTACTTATATAAAACAAATACTATAGTTAAATTAAATACTTAGAAAATTATGCTTTAATTAATTTATAATGGAAGGTTTTAATGAAATAAATTTAAAATTTAAAACGAATAGTACTTATTAATAATAATAAATATGTATGTAATGTAAAAAGAAAAAAAAATTGAATTAAATATATCTATATATATAAAAGAAAGTTGTGTTAGTTACACTACTTATAACTCAAGAACGGATGAACCGATTTGGCTGAAAATTGGTGGAGAGGTAGCTTAGAACCAGGATTAGGACATAGAATATATTTTGTCCCGGAAAAATGTACGGTTACTGCACAATATACTTTTATGATTTGCGCGTAAACTATTCAATCGATTTTGATGAATTTTGGTATGGAGATACTTTGAGTCTCGGGAATGGACAAGTGATACTTTTTGTCCCGGAAAATGTACGGTTTCCGCACAATAAACTTTTATGATTTTCGCTTAAACTATTTAATCTATTTTGATGAAATTTGGCATGGAGATACTAATTTTAATCTATTGTTTTCTTAAACCAATTCGAATTAAATACTCATCGTTAAGACAGGACAACGTCTGTCGGGTCAGCTAGTTTACAATAAATTAAATTAAATTATAAACAAAATATGTAATATAATTATTTTAAGTACTTAGTAATTATGTTTTAACTAATTATTATAATGAAAAGTTTTTAATTTAAACAACAATTATTAATTGTAATGTACCTAATAAATTAACTAAATAGTATTTAATAATAACAAAATATATGCATGTAATCTTATAAATTTAAAATTTCTAACAATTACTGGTAATAGAATAAAGGCTTATTTTATTTTATTTTATTTATCTATTGTAAAAAACTGAGTATACTCTATCCCTATCTATCTACTACTATCTAGTAAGAAGCTTTTTTTGGCCTGTTTTTTTTGTCATGTTTTATTTTTTCTAGATAACTAATCAAGAGCACAATTTTTTGATATTTCTTAGAATATTTTCTTAAAACCATAATCTCCGTTATATTTAAGTAATTTATTTTTCTCCAAAACAAAAGTTTAAAACGTTAAGTTTAAAATTCGAATGTAATAAACTAATAGTATGTTGGCCAATGCGGTCTAAGATAAGCACATGAAGGCATACAAATCTGAAATAACAGTTGCAGCGGGGGCATGATTGATCCAAGTCGTTTGTCAGGGGCCCAGTGCCCCCGACAGGGCCCCTGTGCCCCTGCCTAATGCCCAATTTCGTTTTAATTACACACACATCATTAACGTGTGCCAACACTTTATTTTGGAGTATATTTTAGCTAAATAATTTCTAATTTTTCAAATTAGATTGAGTATATTTGGATGGAAAAGAATACATTTTTTTCTCTTTTTACTAGCATGATAAATGAAACGAAAACTTTTTGATTGATCCACCTTGTAGAATTCGAAAATTATAAGAAGTAAACTAGCCTTTTCTTAGAAGTGAAACCTATCTTTTGATTCGAGACGAAATCGATTTGTGTCCGTCCAAAGCCTCATAGCTCTATGTTAATCAATTTTGTTTTTGAAAACTGACCAAGAATGTCCTCTGTTATTGATCATCATCTTCTCACAGCTTGGCAAATGAAGGGTTTAAATTACCTGTAATGTTACCTCAAGTTAGTTTTTATTTTATGATCAACTAGACTTTTCAAATGCTACAGTAGTCTAAAATAGAAATAATGTCTCACGCTACGAATATAATTATAAAATTTATGTTAAATAAGCATTACACTTGGCGTGGACATTTAATTTATGAATGCATTTAAACCGCATTACAGACACCTTCGCTTTAGGGTTCCGTACTTTTGAAAGGAAAAATGTTTTGTGTATGTGATTTTCAAAGAAAGACTAAATTAAAACTAGAAATCTAACATTTCCAGTTACCTTTAAGTTATTTTAGTAACTTAAAAAGCGTAAAAAGGTATAATAATTATTATAATATACCTCTTATTTTATATCTAAATAATTATTGTATGTATGTATATTATATTTAATTGGAATCTCGGAATCAGTTCCAACGATTTTCATGAAATTTCGTAAGTATATAGGGGGTTTCGGGGGCGATAAATCGATCTAGCCATGGACGTATAAAAAAAGGCGGACGGAGTCCCACCATACACAAAACTGTGTCGTTCAGAGTCGGCCAGCTGGCTGTATGTACGCGGTCCGCATGCACACATTCTTGCGCTAGTCCATACCATTTGACAGGCGTCAGAATGTGTGCGTGGCCGATTCTGAAAAAAAGTGTGCGTGGCCGATTCTGAAGAAAAGTAAAGACACAGTTTTGTATATTATGACAAGACTCCGTCCGCCTTTTTTTCTACGTTCATGGATCTAGCTAGGAATCATTTTTAGAAAATGTCATTTTATTCGAGCAAAGCTCGGTCAAATAGCTAGTTAATATTTATTACTTAATAGCCGCACTGCTGGGCAAAGGCCCTCTTTCCTTCCACACAGCTCTCTCCTTCGCTGTATTTGGCCACTCTACAGCGCCACCTTTTCTTTGGTTGGCCTGTTATTTAAGTATGGGACTACCATGGGCGCCGGCAGGGGGGTGCCAGGGGGTGCACATCCACCCCTTGGGAATCTCGAGATCAACAGGAATTATTGAAATAAAAATCATTTTGTAACCCTATTACCATGCCGTACAAGGATAGTTCGTAATGTTTCGGCACTAAATGTATCTAGACACGCGGTAGAGTGTCAAGCCAAGTTCCAGCATAACAGAACAAGTTCCAGCATAACAGAATGGCGAGCATGCACCGTGTGTAATATTACACGAACCATTTGCAGCTACTTTTGACCACCTCATAATTCAGAAACTATTTCACATAAACAATACAAATTTAGCGCATATAATGAGACTTGCAAGATGAATACATACTTTAAATTTCATAAGCACAGCTTAAACGGTTGTTGAGATATTAACGTCCGATTAAAGGTGACTTTATGAAGTGTGTCTGTCTGTCTGTTACGTCTTCACGCCTAAACTGATTGTACCGATTGTTCTTTGGTATGGAGATATAATTTGAGTCCCAAGAATAGACATAGAATTATTTCAATATGTCTATCCGTTTGTCTGTCCGTCCGTCCGTTTGTCTGTCTGTCTGTTAGACAGCTATAATAATAGCTACTTAACTTCCGCATAGTAAGTTGTACACTATATAGTTAATGGTTGGAAATACACTTGTGTTATGCCTTCTGATAGTAGCTGCATTTTCCATTCGCTTGGATTTTCTTTGTTTTATTCGTCTGATACTCACGTCTCAACATGGCTTAGGGACTGTTTCCTCACTTCCTGATAAGTTTCATATAGGCTATCCACAACTTATCTGCCAGATAAGTTGCGGATAGCATAGCCGACACTTGTCGGGAAGTGGTGAAACGACACATTAAGGTTGAGAATTGCCATTGAATATATCCGAATATTATGAATATTTAAAATGGAAAGATGAAGGTGTCTACTATTGCTCGGAAAGTTTACTTTACAAAAAGTAGTGATATCCCACCAAAAACATAAATGTAAAAATGTTAAGCCAAGTTCCATACAAACATTATATTAATTCTTGTCTATGGACTTCGCCGTAAAAAGGATGGAGATCTAAATGAGTGCCAAGTTCCATGGAAAATCGAAATAAGTACGTATAGGAACCAAATAACATTATGAACAAATAATAGAGTATATTTCTTTGCTTTATTGAATGTCTATAAAATTTGATGTTATTTAAATAATGTGAGATCTTAAACAAGATTAGATTTTACTTGGCTAGTTTTCATCAGAATTAAAATGTTCAATAACTTAATGACAAATGACTGACGTAATGAAAACTAGCCAAGTAAAATCTAATCTAGTTTAAGATCTCACATTATTTAAATAACATCAAATGTTGTAGACATTCAATAAAGCAAAGAAATAGACTCTATTATTTATTTGTTCATAATGTTATGTGGTTCCTATACGTACTTATTTCGATTTTCCATGGAACTTGGCTTAACATTTTTACATTTATGTTTTTGGTGGGATTCTGTTGACGTAAATAGACAGTCACTGTTGTTCGTAAAAAGTGAAAAGAAAAGAAAAGAAAGAAAAGTAAATCTGCATCCCTTGGAAATTATTTCTGCCGGCGCCCATGAGGACTACAGTTTTTAAGCTTGGGGAGTATAAAGAAATATTCAATGAAACAGAGATCTGAAGCTAAGATATTAAAACTCTAAACTCTAAAATCAATACTAATATTATAAACGCGGAAGTGTGTCTGTCAGTTATTTCTTCACGATAAAAAGTATCCTATGTCCTTTCCTGGAACTTAAAGTACTTTTCATCCCGAAAATAAGTACGATTCTCGAGCGATCTACATCTAGTAAACTGTAGGTACTTATACTTTTCTAAGCACCTACGTCCTCCACCAAAGTTGAATTCAAATTTATACTACGGAACCCTGCAACATTTGGCCACTCTCGACCAATATAAGTTTGTGAATTACAAGGTGGCCAGCGTAAAAAATGATATCTCCCCGACCACCCACTTTAATTATCATTTTTTGCACTTTTTACTGCTAATAAATTTAAGGACATGGCGGTAATGTTGTTGCCAGGATCAGCTAGTTATAGGTTTTTGCACTTAATACAATTATGTTGTTAAATCTAGTTAGTTTTATGACAAAGTTTTTTGGTGTTTTGCCACAAGTGGAATTAATTTGTAAAATGTAGAAGGGTAAGTGCACTAAAATGAAACGACACGTGATTTAGGGATGCCTATACGAAATAATTTTAAATAGTGTGACGTTGAAAGAGTTTTATATTATTAATTTTCTATACATTATTTATTTTAAATACTCTTTCTGAGCTGCTTATTTTGCAATTAACTTTATATAATGCATGGATAAGACTCGCTTCGTCTCGTTTCTCTATGTCTTTAAAGTTTTATTTTCAGACAGCATGAAATTCATACATAAAGCTTTGACAAGGAAAAGCCAGGATTTTTTATATAAGTACATACCTAGTTCATACAAACTAGATAATATTGTATTAAAACAAACATTATAATAATTTTATGTGTTTTCCTGTATCACATAATTATTTTCCTTGTTTTATCGTACTACGTCGTTTAAACGTATACTTCATCTATATAATAATATAAACGCTATATTGTAAACAGAGAAACATGGCGGTAGCGGTCATTGACTCCCTGTCAATAACTTGTCATTTTCTATATTAACATTATAATTATTCAATAACATTATAATAATTTTATCTGTTTTCCTGTATCACATAATTATTTTCCTTGTTTTATCGTACTACGTCGTTTAAACGTATACTTCATCTATATAATAATATAAACGCTATATTGTAAACAGAGAAACATGGCGGTAGCGGTCATTGACTCCCTGTCAATAACTTGTCATTTTCTATACAAAGCCGCGATTGACAACATGTGACACTTCACTGTCAATCGTGGTATATATATAGAAAATGACAAGATTTGACGGGGAGTCAATGACCGCTACCGCCGAGTTTCTCCGAGTACAGTATAGATCGCCAAACTTTTAGTATTTTTGTCCGTAAGTGAGTAAATCGTCGTAACACGTTACACGAATCATGAATGCAAACTTAAATCTTTTCAACTAATTGTAAACAAAAATAGTTAACCTCGCGTGTAACTTCAATTCGGTGATGGATTTGGATACTCAACTTTCACCCTTATAGTCATAGCCACAAGGATGAAAGCTCACAACGGTATTCCATGTACCTGCAACTAATTTCGTATCTTCCGACTAAAGTGTTAAGGTGCAATTTGCCTTGTAAATGTTTCTAAGTTAAAAACCCTTGCATCTTGTTTTGCTTCGAACTCGGCTTGTTTAGTTGATATCACTTGTAATTTGGAACATTACGTTTTTAATGTACCCACACTCATCATTTTTTTTAATAATTGTTAGTTTTCAAGGTTCCGTAGTCTAAGGAAATAAAATAGTCTATCTTTTACCTGTAGCCCTAGCATGGCCACCAGTAGAAATGCGAAAGTGTTGACAAACTGTGGACATAAACTTGTCGTTCCGATCTTTACCACAGCTAATCGCGACGGACAAAAATTCAATTAAAATGCCACTTTATGACAGACTATAGTAGATATTTGTCATAAAGTAGGATATTATTTGAATTTTTAGGGCTATAGTCTGTCATTAAGTTGCATTTTAATTGAATTTTTCGGAACAAAAAAAGATTGGAAGGACACCTTAATTTTATCTCCACAGTTTTTCTATACTTTCGTATTTCTATTGGTGGCCATGCTAGGGCTACAGGCTGTAGTTCAAGAACCGCGCGATAGCCAGATTTAACCCCACAATCCCCAAGCGGCACCCGGCTGTCGCATAACAATTTGAAATCTATTGTGTCTGCGATTAAGTAAAAATTTCCACAAATTATGTATTTTTGTTGCCACTACAATAGAATAAACTAAAAACAAAATAAATTTGCTCGTATGAATATGTCCAATAATTTTTAAGAGTTATCTATGCTCGCGCAAAGTAAATATTTTATTTGATTTTATCAACTTATTTTGGTGCCGCCATAAGTGGCAATAGCCTAATGAAATTTGTTAAAAATAGACCACGTTAAAAACTCTTCACTTAATATGTTAGATGTTAAAATTCTACAGCTTTTTCAGAAATTAAATTTGATACTAGATCATAACATTATTAAATTTGAAATTCACGTAGAAATACTTAAGCCTTTAAGCCCTTAAAAACCGAATGAATAAAGTAAAATTCGTTATGACATCGGTTTTTAGAATCGCATAATCGGAGCCCGCATTGAAAAGGTATCGATACAAATTGATAGAATGTAAAAATCTAGGCGGGTAATGAAAAAACTACGCAGTCAATACGTGATGAGAGGCAATTTTACTGCACTTGTAGACATCGCATAGTTCGGGGAGCGCCGGCCGTGTGGGGGCTACCCGATTCCCCAAAAAAAGAAAAGAAAAAAATAAACATGGCCGCGCCTCCGCGCGCGGGAAATAATGCAGATATAATGCCGGTAATAATAATAATAATAGCCGATCGGCGCGCCGCCCGCCTCCACCCAATTTTCATTCAAATGTGCTCCTTTTTTTGGACTTTTTTCTCGATATTTTTTGGGATTTCCATTACTAAAGCGAATCGAGTAGCCCTTCTGTAAACTATCTCGATACGTGCACCAGTATAATAAACTACTCGTGCAGTGTTTATATTATTAATTGCAATTAAAAGGATACGGCATGCAGACATCACAAAATTGTGTAACTAATCTTTTCACGAGCTACTAACACAAAAAAATAAAGTAATAATCTACTACAGAAAAGAAAAACCATAAAACACTCCTAAGGTAAAGGAAAGAGATAGAGATATATCTTACAAGAACATGCATAGTCAATAAACCGGAGTAACCTTGACTAACTCATTCAGAAAAGGAAAAAGTTCTTGTGTGAGTGGAGTAGGGCGCTTCTTGCCCGGGATTCTAACGGCTATTTCACTCGGAAATACGTGGAGTCGAATACTTTTTTCCTCTTTTTTATTCATTTTCTTTGCCATTTTATGTTTAAGGTTTCTGTAGAAATAGAGAGTGAGACTTTTAAAGTAAAAGCTTCAGAATGTCTTAAACATATTATATTTTAGAGTTGTTTATTTAAGTTTTTTTAATTCTGCTTATCAGATTTAATTGAAATAAAAGGCCTTAATATCAACGGAAAGGTAGATAAGAATGAGTTTGTCATTTTAAGAAGTCCAAATACGCTTTTTACACTATCTTAGGATTTTCATCTAGACTGCTCCAAACACCTCAAAACCTTTGATCTGTCATTTCTTTATGTCTGCTTCATTCAATAATAAGTCACCTACAATGATTAACATAACGCTCTTCCTTTTTCCACTTCTCGTTTGACACTCCATCACTCATGGAAATTCCATTTTCCGCCGGGGGGTGGCGGGGGGAGGGGTGCATCGCGCAATGGACATGGCGGTTTTTGGGGTGAAAAAGGGGGTGGACGAAAAAAAGATTGTTAAAAAGGC
Organism: Polyommatus icarus; assembly: GCA_937595015.1. Taxonomy (NCBI): domain Eukaryota; kingdom Metazoa; phylum Arthropoda; class Insecta; order Lepidoptera; family Lycaenidae; genus Polyommatus; species Polyommatus icarus. The sequence goes on along the minus strand of OW569333.1, from coordinate 15,029,290 downwards.
TGCCCCCCGCGACGCACACACGCGGGCGTGCGGGGAAAAAACTCGCTAATCGATACTATAGATTCTGCAAGTAGGTTGCGCGGAGCCGCCAAATTACCTCGCACCTAACTTGGCGTGACTTTGGTATGGTTTAAAAGCGCCAAGTTACGATGTTTAGGAACTTTTTGAGAGTTCTTAAAATTTTTGCTATCGTTTCACATATTAATTTTATCTTGTTGAAATATATATTTCTTTGCCGTCATACTTAATAATGAATAATTTATCAATGCAAGTATGGAGTTTACGAACTCTATTGAAATCTTAAGAAATTTAACTCTCATAAAAATATCACTTGTTCTTCCAGGAATCTTTTTCTAGTTATGTATCTAAGCTATACGCTTAATGTTTATCTAATTAGATCGATATACAATATACTTAGATCAAGTTAGTCACAAAAAATGCACCAGTCTAAGACGGCATCGTCGAAGAATAAAGCTAATGGTTTGTAAGTCTAACCACTATACGAAATTTTCTACAAGCATGAGCAAAAAGCATGAAGCGTAAATAAATTAATGTATCTCTGAATAAAAGAAACGGCTAATGAAAATTAGTGTGTATTTATATAGGTTACGGAATAATAAAAGTTTCTAATACTAAAAACAAAACCTAAGATACGAAACAAGAAGCACTATCACTAAACTTACTAACTAGAGAAACAAAAACAAAAGTAAGAAAACAAAGACATAAAAGTGTGTATATAAATAACTAAATAAAAAATATTTCTACTCCTAATAAAAAACCAAACTAAGAACACTATCACTGAGAAAAAAAGAAAATAATCTAATTAAGAGTAAGAAAACACTTGAAGACATGAAGAAAAGACTTAAGTGTGTATAAATAGGTATCTGAATAAGAATAATTTCTACTCCTAAAAACAAAACTAGGAACATTATTTATACTATCACACACTAAGATTACTTAATTTAACTTATTCAGACTGTATATTTTTTGAATAGCAAATTTGTTGATGATTCTAATTGTGGAAACATAGTGCTTAGAAATACATCATTCTTCACTTTAATTTACGTTTATCACTGTATCTTTTCCGTTTAAATAAAAATAAAATCACTGAAAAGATAAAGAAAAAAAATCTAATTAAAAGTAAGAAAACACTTGAAGACATAAAGAAAAGACTTAAGTGTGTATAAATAGGTTAGGGGCGCGCGGGTTAAGCAGTGGCGGATACAATGTGTTCTCAGAGGCGGGTTAAGTGTCTCACCTCATTCTTGAGGTTTATGGGCTCTTGCTGCGGCCGGGGGCTGGGCCGCCCATCAGCGCCCTCCTGCATATCAGCCTCGCATCCCGACTCGTCTGGAACAAACACATTTTTATATTATTAGTTAAAATTGTTTGCTAAATTTAAAAACGTATATTATTTCGTCTCTAGAATCATAACACATGATTGTATATTACAGTAATATAGTATTTTTACGATACTTAATTGGAAACATAACATTTAAATGTATGATGCATGTAAATAGCACTTTCTTATGGCTGCACAGTGCAAACTGGGAGCTCCAATAATGACTTAGAATTCTTCAAGATTTTGACACAACCTGATAGAAAAATTACCATGCATGTATAACATTTAATGGTAATTGTTTTCTTTCTTGAACTAAGATATACTTGAATTTAAGATACAAGTGACCCGCCACTTGCGACATCGTCGTAGATAAGTAAAATATAATAATAAAACTTTACATAGACAAATAACGATTAATAATTAAAAAAACACCTAAACAAAATACCTACATAAAAATCTGCTCGTAATAAGATTACCAAATTTAGTAAAGCGAACTTGAACATTTCAAAGTTGATTTGAATTAAGTACCAATATGTTGGGGATTATTAAATAATTATCAAAGTAACAAAAAATCCTCATCTATTTCAAATTAAGTAAGTTAAAGTAGATAATTACTTAGATACTTAGTTATTAATATTGATTAATTTTAATAATAAAAATATTGGAACATCTATGGAGTTATAATTCTATGGCAAAATAAAACGAAAGTATTTTGAACTGCCAAAAATAGTTGGTACTCGTATGCAGTACTTTCGTAGCACGGCGCTACGCCGTAGCTCTTCTACGAGATTTCAACTTTACCTGTTTTAACCGACTTCAAATAGAAGGATATTATTGTTACGTATTGTTAATAGATGTGTATTTTACTTGTAAATCTTAAAGTACGATAAATCAATAAAATATGAAATTTATATTTAAGAATTATACCAATTACTATATACTTTCAAGGAACTTTTCAAGTTTTAAGTTCCTACTCTTTGTAAGTAATAAAACAAATTAATCATTCATCTTTCATACAATTCTCAATCAACGAGAAAATATGAAATCAAACCTTATTAAAATCTCAATCGGAAAAACGAATAGAAAATTAAGCGTCGGCAAAACGTGTGAAAATGTTTTTATTTTCTTCTGGAATTGAAGAGCGGGTGCAGGTGTTTGAGTCCGCGTTTGAATGGGGAAGAAAGCTAATCTGGCAACCCTGAGGGAATAGGGTTGCCAAAAAATTAGAAATTTTAATAAATTGTTATTTTATGTAGAAATTGTTATACCTAGTTGTATTTATAATATTACTGGTTTTTACTGGCTTTTTTACTTAAATATTAATAATTTAACCTTTTTACTGCACTTAAAGATTAGGAATTTAAAAGTATTCGGAAAAGAAAGGATTAGGAAGATTCTTAATTGCTTATTATATTAACCTCGTGTAAGAAAGGGGGTGTGATTTTGAATAATACTTTCTTACTGTTTACTTACGTAACTATTTTGGTGTCATTGAGAAATATTTTGTACTTATTTATGTAATAAAAAGTATCTACTTCTAATCTACCTCTCTAAAAAAGTGTATAATGTTTCATGATAATCGGTAAAGTTGTTTTCATCTGAAAAACTAACTAACAAAGTTATATTGACATTTAAGTAATAATAATAATACATTTGTATGGTTAAGTAGTGTTCGGAGATTCCCAAACTCCTCAAAATTAGCACGAAACCACCTTCGAAACTTTCCCAAATCCACAATAAAAGTTAACTCTCAAACGGGCGCGGCTCACACAAAAAACGCGAGGGGTAAGACGGGCCTGACCGACCCCAACACGTAGGTCAGGGTATTACCTTTGACACTTGTTTGTGTTACTTCTGAGTGCGGTCTGTAACTTTGGTACGCGTGTCCTTTTATGAGAGTTTTGGATCTTAGAAACTTGATACAGTGTTACTTTTAAGGCGTTTGCTTCTGACAGTCACAACTCACAGTCTATCTGTCTCTCTCAGTCGTTATGTTTTTATATTTGTCTGTCTGCCCATCTTATAAAGTTGAAAACACAAAAAGTTAGACAAAAATTGATCACAATACTAGATGTCTTAGATTTAGTCTTAATACTATTTCCAACATAAGGTCCCAACTCCCAACCCAACGCGTAGGTCAGGCTATTACCGAACTAATTGTTTATGTTACTTCACAATGCGGTTTGTAACTTTAGTACGCGTGTCCTTTTATGGGAGTAGGTATTGGGTTTTAGGAATATTAACTTAGTGTGATACTTCTTATGCTAAGTACTCACATACGGTTTTGCTCGATAGTTTTACTCGAAGTCGAGCAAAAACCACCGTGTGGACCGCAAAACTCACAGCTCGAAGGCTCGCATCGAGCCAGTTTGAAGGATCGAATCGAGCCGATCGATCTGTTTTTGCGTTTGTCTATCTGTCTGTCTATTTCATAGTGCAGAACCGAAGAAATGACAAAAAGACAGTACTTATTTAGGTATGTAATACTTTTATTACATAACTAAGCATTATCTTCAAACCATTATGAAATTGTAGGTAACATCTTGATGTTACAAACAATTTCAACGCCCCAAAATTCGTAAATCTGTATATTTTTACGCGATAAATCCTATCTGATATTAGTTTTCGGAACCCAAAGTAAATTAAACTTAGGGGTGGTAAAAACACAAAAATACGTACTCTCGCATTCATAACATTTGCATGGATTCTCATTTAAGGGCTAGGTCTCAATTCATACTCATATTATCTTTAGTCGTTTATATGTTTAAGCTGACATTAGATACTTGAAATAATAGGATAATAAGGATATTTATTGAACAATTCATATATTACTAGCAAACTTGCCTTGTAAGCTGATTATTGATTAATTACACAAGTCAGTTTATTCTGTTACGTGCACATAATGTTAATGCATTATTTGTTTAAATAATAGTAATTTAATATTATAATGTGGACAATATTTTCTTGTAGAATGTGACGCCATTCTTTAGAAATGCTAATATTCCTTATTGGAAAAACGAGACACAATTGCCTTTCAATTGTTATCGCGGCCCACTTGGGCCTTACAGGAGTTGAAGCTATATGTTTTTATTTTTAAATATACATTTATAGTAAGTATTTTTTTCTCTTTTGAAGGTATTTGAATATAATTCGAATTTTATGATTATGAAGCGTTTTTACGATATTTAATTAAAACCTTGAGATTTCTTTGTAAGCATACAATTTTTGGGCAAAAACTACTACTACAGTACGAACTTCTAATATAATTTGCTTTATTTTAAGTTTCAAATTTGCTACTGTATCGACCTAATCCTTTAAAAATTGTACTTGTGTTATTATGAACTGAAATTATGAACTGATTCTTATTGAAAGTTAGACTCATAAGCAAGTCAAGTTAGATTGATATTAGAACCCACAATAGTTAGGCTATCTATGATTAGATCCCATAACCAGCTGATGATTCAACGACAGAATTCCGTTGGAATAGCTTCTCCAATATTTCGAGGCATTGGGATTAAAGATCTATATTCTAATACCCTAACCTATTGTCCTATAAACAACACTAACGAAACAAACATAGTCTTTCCGGCCGCGCCACGGGATTTTCGCCTCTCCGGCCCTCTCGGACTAAGACACCGAAGATCATTGTTCCGCAAATAGCCGGCCGGCCTAAGCAATGCTGGCTGATGCCAAAACGTAGCAGCCGTCGAATATGATTGCTCCTAATGCGCCGGGCGACGGGGGGCAGGCGGGGGGTGAAAGGGGGCTGCCCCCCTGCGAGGTTACTGCGTCGCGCCGTGTTCTGACCGAGCAGTAAGTCTGGCTTAATCCTATCGGAAACGCGGCCCCCATTGAAGAGATGCACGCAGATCGCACGACGTGTCTTACGATATCGAGATTAGATCGATCAAAAAAGTTTTAAATGTACTTAATCTCTTTTTTTCCTTCCAAAAAAGGGGGAGGTTCTATATTTGGCTATGAATACATTTTTTTAAAGTTGGATAACAAGTTTATCTCCTTTTATAAATTAACCAAACAGCCTCCCATATATTTTTTCTTAGTAACAGATATTACTCAACAAGAATTAAAATAAAACGCACACAGTCACTCATAAATTACCGCAAACAAGTTTTTGATCCAAAATAAAGCGATCATGAGAACATTTCACACCTCGTTTATGACAGTTTAAATTCATTTGTTTATTCAGAATTAAGTTGCATTAACGTCAATAACTTTCTTTCGTCCATATTTAGTAAGGTTACATAACTATGTGAACTGATGTGAATGTTAGTGATTGAAAGGTTCCCACGAAAAAAAAGATAATATGGAGGACAATATTTATAATTTATTAAAGTGGAGCGTGGTACCTTAACACTTTCGATATTATGAGAATTGGAGAACAAAAATTATTACCAGTTCTCAATATTTTTTGATAACTCAATATTTTAACAAAAGCGACAAACCAGTATGTTTCCTAACTAAAGCTAATTTAATTTTGATTGAGATAAAAGTTTAGATTTTCCTTAAAAACCTTAGCCTTAAATAGCTCAAAATATAGGTTGTTGGTGATTTAAAACATCAATTTTAAACCTGTGTTAACCAAATTATGTGCAATAAATGATTATAATAAAAGGTCCAGAAAAAAGTGTAGTTATGCTTAACATTATTGTGTTCTAATTACTATTCATAATTATTTTTTATTTATAATTACAGTTACTTTTTAACTTCGATCACAACAACACAGTAGGTACACACTCATAAATAATGCATGTACTGATAAAGTGGGCCTAAATCTTTGACTTGCCACAGGCTGGTTATTGGACCGTGCATAGATGCAAAAGCCGAGACTTATCCCGCCCTCCACACACCTTGTGCACCCTGCATCTAGGGGGGTCGCCCCCCGGTGGAGGGGGAGGGGGACATTACAAATTAATAGCACAAAGACCGGCCGCAGATCGCCACTGCGAAAATTTACAGGCCCCAGACACTTACATAGTGTGAGTACATTATGTATTAAGGCTAAATTTTGGCACCGTTCGATAAGGACAAGAGTTCATAAACTACAACGACTTGATAAAATAAAGACTGTTATGTAAATATGGGTCAAATAAAAAAAGGTTGCGCATAATTTTTTAATTTAAAAAAATGCGTTAGGTAATGGAGATCGAACTTTTCTCCAAATCACAGGACAGTTAAAATACACGGTTGCCTAGGGATGAGGGCTAGATCGATTATTTTTTTCGCCTAAATCGCATGTATAATAACTGCAGCAGTTGTTGAATAACCAATAATAAGTATTAAGTAAGTATACAATATTGTTTTTTTTTTATTTTCGAAATATGATAGTTGATAAGTTACTCTAATCCTGTGCTCTGATCGTAATGATTTGTATCCATCTGTCAATACATATAATATTGTTATTTATATATTTTTATTTTTAGAATTAAGTAATTAAGTGTAAGAATTGTTCTATAAATGTAGAGCAGTATGAAGGATTATCTACACTGATCCAATTTCCAGGGGACAGCTGTTTAGACCACTGCCCCTATTGCAAGTGAATTTGGAACTTATACACAGGGAATAGAGTCTATAACCAGTTAACTTGCATTGTTATTTTACAATTATTTTGCTCTATTAACAGCAAACTTTCACAAGCTTACAAGAAGATTTTGTTGATAGTAAAATGACAGTTAAGTCGTACGTCATTTTTGTGACTGATATTTATAACTTACTAGTCAAAATGACCCAAAAAAACCAAAACTATTTTGCCTAAGGATACCCTTATCTATATGCGTCTATAGCTGCTCTATTATTACAGAGAAGTCGTCGGACGTTCCCATAATTGTATACTTTATTCTGATCAGGCGAATAATATCGGGAGTTTTAACGAACGCTACAAAAGTAAGCGGACAAATTGCTTCTAAAACAACAAAAGCCGACCGGAAAAATTCACAATCGCACCGAATCATTAATCTCAGAAACAAATGGAAATCGTCCGACATCTGCTGTGCCGCTCGAAAAAATGGCCGCCAGTCGACAGTTGTCACGTTATTCTCCACGGGATTAATTAGAAATGCGATTAAAAGCAAACAAAACAGGGAATGGTGAACTTAAATTAATGAAAAATTACCACCCTCCGCGAGCACTCGTCAACTCTTTTTTACGGGGTCGCTCCCGCGCATTAAGCGGCTTTCATTTGAATTCGAAATTAGAATTACGCGCGCTTTATAATTATTGTTTTTTTTTTTCGGCGAACGACCGGCGATGTCTAATTTCGAAGCGGCTAATTATAGAGGATCCTTAATTATGTAGTGAGAGATAATTTTATTACTACACTTAAAATTTAAGTCCTTCGAGACGCGTCGACGCAAATTGAAAGACTGGATTTTTAATTTCGTCTTAAGCGGCATTCTTCTTAAATAATTACAACGATTTACTATTGATAACCGTAAGCCGGTTCAAAAAAAGTTTAAACTTTAAATTGTTATCTATTGATACCATTTTATTTAAAAGGTAAACCTACCATGTTTAGGGCAATATTCATACACCTACAGTTTACAAAATGAAGATGTAATATAGTCGGGAACATCGAGTATGGGCAAATGCAAAACAGAAATGAATCCAAGCAAGAACACATCAATATGGTAACAAGACTGGCTCTATGAATATTGCTCTTCCAATAATATTGTCTATGGACAACCACGAAGAAAATTTTCACTAAGGAAAGGGTGTATACTTTATCACTTTGTTTTCGATAAAAATAAATAAAATTTAATTAAATATTTTAAAAGAATGCGTAGTATTCAGAAAATATAATATATCTGTAAAATTACTAACAGAAATTCAAGAACGCACAAAACGAAACGACCAATTATTTTGCAAAACAAAATTTGCCAATGCTAAAATGACAACACAAAAATCCACGTCGCAATAACGTTTATGTTGAATCAATCGTAATACAATGACGAAAATTGCAATAGTTGTTTGCTTTTTCAAATGTAAAGCCGAACCGTTTGGGCGGGAATGTCTAAAATGTGCAAATCGAATAACGAAAATTAAACGGTACGTAATGTTGGCATTACGGCTGAAACCTTTGCGTGTTAAAAATGTAAATAAAAAAGCACGCATGACTTTGCCACGCGATTTAATTTTAGAACAATGGCGTTCGAAAATAATAAGTGATCGGGACACCCGCGGAAGGGCAATGATGAGTGCTTTTGTACGCGGAGGGCGTCGAGAGCACTCGACGTACGCGCCTCGAGAAATCCACAGTTTTTGTGTTTAAGTTGATTTTATAAATACGGTATAAACGCAGGTATGATTAACATTATCATACAAGCTACTTGGGATATTGGGATAAACATAATATGTTATATGAGTGATGATTTTCTTTTATTCTGTAAATTCTATATTAGATCCTATAACCTATCAATCCCCAAGCGGCACCCGGCTGTCGCATAACAATTGACAATCTACAGTGTCTGCGATTCCCACGATCGAGGTCGATCGACCTTTAATCCAATCTAATTATTATCTGAAATGTAATAAATTTTGTTAAAAACATATTAAAATCATTAATCCTTCAAGCTCCATAAGAGCACAGGTGATCGCGACAACAATTATAGAATACAACAACATTTCCAAGAATCCCCGGCCGGAGGATTAATTCCTAAGAAAACTTAAGGTCCTTCTTTTATTGTTTCTAAAGTAATAAGTTCCATGACAACTAGTTTTTTTTTCTTTGTATTTTTCTTTACTTGAGAGATGTTTGCACAACTTGAAAACATACATCGAAGTTTTTCATTTATGAATTCCAAGATCAAGATGGATTTTACACTTCCCCAAGTGGAGAGCGCTACTTGGGGAAGTGTAAAATGTACCTGTCTGTGATTTAAGCCTATCAAAAAAAAGTGTAAAAAGCCTTGTATAAAAAATCGTTTACTTAAAAACTATAATATTGTGCCCGCCAATCGTTTCACCGAAATTCATTTATCGCAATCGCAAATTTTTCTTTAATAAAATTTTTCTACTTTGATTCATTATTATATAATAAAAGGAATAAGTACATATGTACTTATTCCATATTTTTCCAAATAAATTGTTATTTTTAAGTGCTAATTTCATTATTATTTATTTGATTCTCTGATTAGATATCCATGTTATTTCTATCTTTTTAAGCATCACTGAAAAGGAAGGCAAGATTGTTCGACAAAATATTATTAACACAGATGTTTTTAAAATTGATATTACGACACAGAATATATATTAGTTGTAGCAAATTACGATAAAACATAATAAAGTCAGTAAAAAAATATTCTTATTAATATAAAAAGGCTTTCAAATATAGACTACGAATAAAAATTATTGAGGTCCTTCAGACTTCCGAATACCTCGTAGGCGACTGTCAAAAAGCGTCCCAAAACCGCGCGTACCGCAAACGCACTATCACGATTTAAACGCGAAATTAATCCGTCGAACATTTACAAATATCGGTCAATTACCAGGCGAGTGAGATAACAATTGAATTCGGTTTTACTTTCATCGCAGCCCGGTTAACGCTAAATATAATAATAGATGTACGAATACATCAGCGCTCCCTTACCACCACTTTCAGTTTCCGAACGCATCGCTACTCGTGCAGATTAAAATGCTCGCGCTACGTCGACGCACGTTCACTCAATATCGCTTAAGGTGACGCCGCGTTAAAGTAAAAAACCGTGTTGGATATGTTTTAGATTGCTTGTTTTCTATGAGAGACCGGCCCGGCCTCTCATAGAAAACAAACAATGGAACAGCAAAAAATGGAAAGGGCAAAAGCGACAAAATAGTTTTTGTCGCGTAATTTAAAAACCATAAACACATTTCATAAAAGCTATGCACAAATTAAAGTGCATTCTTGAACCAATTTATGAACAAATTCTGGAACTTTAAAACACTCTCCTCTGTTGGAAAAATAGGAATCCCTTTATTTACAGAGGTCTTTTCGATTCATTATTCTGTGTTATAAAAGTTGTCCAATCGTGTTATGCTATGGGCAATTCAAAGACAAAAACATGATGAATACTGACAATGAACTTTAATTTCTTAGCTTTAGTCATTACTGAGAAAAATCGGCATCGCTACAGCCAAATTATCAATGCGTCACCTTAAATTATGGACTTTGTGCACGGTTCCCGGGGAATTCACCGAAGAAATAAAAAAATCTAGGTAAACTGTACTCGGCAAAACATGGCGGTAGCGGTCATTGACTCCCTGTCTAAAAACTTGTCATTTTCTATGTAAACCGCGATTGACAATGAAGTGTCAGATGTTCCCAGTCTAAGGGCAATATCGTATTTTGCATACTCGATGTGAACTTAATATGAATCATAATTCATATCGCTTCGAACTCGTCAAAAGTTGGAGAATCTGTAATAATTAATCTGTGTTTTTATAAGAGGTCAATTTTATTCTTAAAAAAATATTATTTAAAAACGCTAAATGAAAAATTCTCGCACTGTATTTACAATATTTAATATTCTGTATACAGTGCGAACATTTTTCATTTAGCGCCTAGACTAAAAAGGTCCACGACCGCTACCGCCAGTTTCGCCGGGTACAGTATAGTACGTTTTTTGGTAGTTCTACTTTTCGAAGCCCGCCAGAAATCATTTTCCCCAAAATTTTACTGGGATCGCACATGCCCCTTTTACCAATAAATATATTTATGTTGCTATATAATTTTTTATGTTTTTATTATTATCATTATTTTTATTTATTTAACTATCCACGTTGGGCCATGGGCCATGGCCAATGATAAATAACTATGATTGTCAAGTTTTCTATGAGACTAGCTTGCACAATCAAAAATTGTGGACGAATTATATTATAAATAACTAGCGACCCGCCCCGGCGTCGCACAGGTATAAAATATATAGCCACTGAAAAAAAAATCGATAGCCTATCACGATCCATCATGTGGTCCACTTCTTATCTGTGCCAAATAACATATAAAATTGCTCCAGTAGTTCGCGAGATAAACCCTTTCAAATAATTTCCCCCGTTTTTTCCACATTCTCCTATTAGTCTTAGCGTGATAAAATATAGCCTATAGCCTTCCTCAGTAAATGGGCTATCTAACACTGAAATAATTTTTCAAATCGGACTAGTAGTTCCTGAGATTAGCGCAGTTTAGCAACTTGAACAGTTAGCCCTTTCAAATAATTTTCCCCGTTTTTTCCACATTTTCCTCTATTTCTTCGCTTCTATTAAACTTAGCGTGATAAAATATAGCCTATAACCTTCCTCGATAAATGGGCTATCTAACACTGAAAGAATCATCAAAATCCGTTGCGCAGTTTTAAAGATTAAAGGGAACAAAGGGACATGAGGAAAAAAAAGCGACTTTGTTTTTATGTATATAGATTTATACCCCTCTGTACATTTATCATTGCTTCCTCTATCATACGCAAACGTAAATAAGCAATAATAATCTGATTAATGGACGTCCTTGCTTGTTCCCAAAAATGCTACCAAACAATTAAATTCGACCACAGAAATATAATTTACATCACTAGCATATTCCATTGAACATTTTCTAGATTATTTATCGCGATTATTGTCTGGATTAAGCGGAAAAATAAATGGGCAATTTTAAATTCAGAATAATTTGGTATAACATTCAAATGGAATCCATAGATTACGTAGAAACGTTTAAACAAAGGGGCAACGCGCAATCGAGCAAAAACGCTGCGATCATTAAAATTATTGTAATGAACTTTAATTTTTTAATGTGGCAACACAAAGCATTCGTGCTCCCGACTGCGATCAAAAAGATTTTAACGATTTATTCAACTAACATCTGTATATACAATACGTGTAGAAACATAAAAATTGCTCATCCATAAACGTTCCTTATAATAACATGATTTACTTTCGTAGCAATATCGAACCTATTCCTGTATACCCTAGGTCGATTTTCGATGAATTTGTCGTCGATTCATTAGCGATTTGAATGAAAGGGTTGGCAAATCCAACTTCTATTGTTAATAGTCACGCGTCAACTTAGTATTAAACATAATTATGTTTTATGTCGACATAAACATAGCTTAGCTTGCTACATTTCAAATATGAATTCAAGAAGAATATTTGAGTGATAGAATTCAAATAGTTTTAAAAACGAAGAAAAAGGCTCTACAAAAAAAACTTTGAATAGACGAAGAATACAATCATAATGAGGGTAAGAAGTTAAGTAGTAGTAGAAGTTAAAACTAGGAAAAATGCCCAAAAAAGGATAAAGTGAAAAGTGTAATGATCACAAAGAGCAATGACAATTGTCAATTAGTGACAAACGTTGCTACATTTTTAATACCAAATTAAAAAATCAGCCAAGTACGAGTCGGACTCGCGCACGAAGGGTTCCGTACAATAATAAAACAAAAATTGTGTTTTTGTATGGGAGCCCCCTTAATTTTTTATTTTATTTTAATATTATTATTAAATATTAAAGTTAACATATAACTAAGGATTTTGAGAAAAATTCAAGTACCTACCTATTGCCGTTATTGATATAGAGCAAAAAAAGGCCAAAAAAAATCACGTTTGTTGTATGGGAGCCCCCTTAAATAATAACTTTATTTTGTTTTTAGTATTTGTTGTTATAGCGGCAACAGATATACACAATCTGTGAAAATTTCAACTCTCTAGCTATTACCGTTCTTGAGTTACAGCCTGGAGACAGACAGACAGACGGACAGACATCGAAGTCTCAGTAATAGGGTCCCGTTTTTAACCTTTGGGTACGGAACCCTAATAAAAAGGTAGTAAGTAAACAATTAACCTTTTGTTTGCTAATAAAAAGTCTTTGTATGAAGTATATGGACCTGTCTGTGAACCCAGTAATCTAACTGATCAGATAAGCACCAAACATCGCATTTAGTATAACAAGTGCTTATCTTTTTATTAGTACAGGGCGTTTCATAAAACAATCACCAAATTAATAATTTTGGCGAATTGCGGGCGATAAAAAGTCGCGAGCGGCAAGATGTCCAATTCTAATTATGTTTAATGCCGCTGTTTTTTTGACTTTTAACGTTGGTCCGCTATAAAAAGATAATCACAAAAATAATTGAAACGAAATAATAAAGGGAGGTTAGGTGGGGGTGGCGATTAATGACTGGGGGTGGAAGGGGGAGGGGGGTGGTGGGATAGTCGGCATTACGACCTAAATAATCAACATAATTACACTTTTTACCCCTGTTACATCCCTTTACTGAAAAAGACTGTCTGTTTGCGACTTTCAAAGTGAACTGTGTCAAGTTGAACGAATTATCACAAGCGTTAAATGAAGTGCTTGTACATTATTAATATTTATTTAAAATACGATGAGTGAATAATATGTTGGGTATAGCTTTATAAGACTCAAGTTAGGAGTGGTGAGTAGTTCTGTATTGAGGAATGTAAAATTTATCAGAAAGTAGAGAAAACTTTCTGGGTGTACATGATAATTTTGAACGTAAGATTTTGTAGGTCTCCTGATAGAGAAAAAATTAGGGGTAAAACTATACCCTTTTCTAAAAACATAAAATATTATAATATAACATAATGATTTAAGTCGAAAGGAGACGATTTTTATTAATTACTAATTTGACTAAGATTTTGAAATCGAATGTATGAAGTTTATGTCCAAATCTTCATTAAATTAAAGCTAAATAATTGTTGAATCTCTCTAAAAACAGCAGATAAACTTAATTTTTCAATAAATTTTTAGCTTAAGCAATCGATTAAGAAAAATAAGGAGTTATCTGAAGACAAAAAACGTTTTAGTTGGGATCTGTCTGAGTTGGCGCTCAACAATCAGTGTATAATTAAAGATAATGAGACGCCATTCAAGTGTCCAACTGAGTCCTGAGACGGGACCCACGAATGTTGGAGGTAGCATATTTATTAATCAATAGGGATGAGCAAAAAATATTTGCTGATAGATCATACTCTGCTATAAAAGTAGTGATAGATTATATAATATGAAGAATAATGAAGAAAAATCAGTTTCCTAATAAGTATTTTTAGAAAGTTAAATTTGCTAAATAATTGGTAGTATTAGATTCCCATTGACATAGATAGAAAAATGTAAAAAAATAGACCTTTAATCTAAATAGTAAATACTTAGTGAGCATCGTTGTTCATAAAACTTTCGACAGACCCTTCCTCAAGACCCAAAAAAGAATGTATAGCTTCGAAAGTCAGATCTAAAATATGTTATCCAAAATTTCGCACATCCAAGCGAATTTCTTTCCAAGTAAGACAGAGGTCTAAATGAATAGGTTTGATTCAGTTATAAGGGGCCGGCATACTGTGGATAGCTCAACTTGTATAATTATATTAAAATCAACTTTATTAAACGAAATACTGTGAATTAATTAATTTATTTGGACCCTCTATTTACTTTCATTGTACTAGAGTAGGCAAAGGAAAAAGTGTTATGTAACAATTTGTTACCAAAGTATACTGGGTGCAAAAAAATCTTAGATTTTTCTTACGGCCAGTTCACAAACAAATACTTAGTAAATTAATAAATAAAATAAAAAATACATATACAAAATTAAAACTATCAAAGAGCTTTTCATTCTGTATTAACTATCGTTCCTATACCGCGAATCGTTACGTATCGTGTCTATATGACGGGGGTGAGTCAAGATCTTTTCTTCATCACTTCCTTATAGAATCTCCGATTAAAATGTATGGAATTCACATAAGGGGCGTTCCACGCCAAGCGGACAGGAAAAAATAGTCGATGTCTCCGATTTTGATAATATTTGGATATGTTATACCTACACGTGTTATTAATACGTGTGCCAAATATTTTTGTAATATAATGGCTAGATTAAAAATGATGGGACTTTGAAACATGACTTTTCTATTCGGCACTCGGTGCTTCAAAGCCGATTATTGATTAAAAAAATTATATATTAGAATAATTAAACCACTGAACTTGTTAATTCATTTAATGAGCTCTTTAACTGCATTTTTGAAAACATTAAAATGTTTTTTTTTGCTGTGAAAAAAATGCAAATCAATTTTTTTTCTTGATTTTCTCAAAGATTTGACCCTTTGATTTTTTTTAATTTTTTTTGTGTAAATAGCTAATATTCTATAGAACATTCCTGCACAACTGCTATAATGGGCCGGGAAGTGGATTAGGAGCTAGACTGAAAATACTTCCGAAGGGTGGCGTCCAGCGCTATACTTTACTATGGGCCGAGATCGATACATAGTGGAAATTGGCAAATAACATCAATTTTGATGTAGTGAAAAGTAACATTCAATAGATTTTTTAAAGAGAAACAGATAAACAAAGGTTTACAAGAAAAAAAAAATCGTGAAAAAAAATTTTTTTGCAAAAAAAATGTTCATAACTTTTTTTTAAATTATGTTACTCTTTAAAAAAACTTATCTAAGGGTACATTTCTCCACATCAAAATCGAAGTTTTTTGGCAATTTCCGCTACTTAGCGATTTCTGCCCATAGTACAGTATGGCGCTGGACGCCACCCTTCGGAAGTATTTTCAGTCTAGCTCCTAATCCACTTCCCGGCCCATTATAGCAGTTGTGCAGGAATGTTCTATAGAATATTAGCTATTTGCACAAAAAATATAAAAAAAATCAAAAGGAAATCAAGAAAAAAAATTGATTTGCATTTTTTTACAGAAAAAAAAACATTTTTTTGTTTTCGAAAATGCAGTTAAAGAGCTCATTAAATGAAGTAATAAGTTCAGTGGTTAAATTATTCTAATATATAATTTTTTTAATAAATAATCGGCTTTGAAGCACCGAGTGCCGAATGGAAAAGTCACGTTTCAAAGTCCCATCATTTTTTAATCTAGCCATTATATTACAAAAATATTTGGCACACGTATTAATAACACGTGTAGGTATAACATATCTAAATAGTATCAAAATCGGAGACATGGACTATTTTTTCCTGTCCGCTTGGCGTGGAACGCCCCATAAGACGAATCGAACGTCAACGTCATATTAACGAACGCTTATGTCAATTCCATTTTGATCGGCGATTCTATAACGAAGCGATAACGGAAACGTTTTGGCTTAAGGGCCTGACCCTCACATTTAAAGAGCATTATATTTAAATCCAAACATAATATTTAAATCCTATTCGCCCGCAAGTTGCTACTCCGTTGGGCCAAAATTCAATTAGGTATCGCGCGGGAACCGTAAATTTTTTCGGGATAAAAAATATTTTATGTAATTTCCCGAGACTTAATCTAGGTTTAAAGATTATTTATTATCTACAAAGGCAAGCTGCCACTTATTTGATAACATTGTTTACATAATAGTTAATGTCTAGATACAATTTCATGGTTCGTTTTCTATCTACGTACGTTCAGCAAAATCGGTTTAGCGATTTGGACATAAAAAGGCAACGATAGACAGACATGCAGACAGGTACATTTTCACATTTATAATATTAGTATGCAATAATTTTGCAGGTTTATTTTAAATAAGGATATATAAAAGAAACTATGTCCAAATAAGGAGTACCTCAGGGACTATACTATAGATCCATTTTCACAATAGCCACCTATACCAATATCAAAAATAGAACAGTAAGTTTGTTTATACTACTAACGTTTACCGTCCCTGCCACCCCAAACAAACTTCTAATTAAAATGATTAACTTAATGATCTAAGTCATTAGCGATTTTAATTTCAAATGTTCCTGTTTGTTGAATTTAAAAAGGGTTCATGCTTTGTTTAATGTTTATAAAAGCTATAAGCCAAGTTGGAATAGAACTTAGTATACTTACTGTTAGTAATTTTAGAATCATGAGAAATTAAGATCAATCCTTACTAATATTATAAATGCAAAAGTGTGTCTGTCAGTCTATCTGTTACCTCTTCACGCCCAAACCGCTGAACCGATTTTGCTGAAATTTGGTATGGAGATACTTTGAGTCCCGGGAAAGGACATAGGATACTTTTTATCCCGGAAAAGTGTACGGTTCCCCCGCGATAAACGAATTTTGGCGAAACGGAGTTGCGGGCGTCACCTAGTTTGTTATATTTTTGATTTCATCCAAAATTTTTTGAAATTTCAAACTGTCATCGACGTAGCAATTGTGCTGAAATACTTATATTAAAATAACCTTACCTTACCTTCTTAATTTTTGTAAGTCGGTTAAAATGGATTAAGGAAGTATCGTCAACGCACTTTTAGATCTATCATCTCAATCACCACCGTTCATCTCGTCACAAAACTTACCCGCAAATCGTCAATGTGAAAAGACCCTTACAATTGCTTGAAGCAACTTTTTTCCTCATTTGGATTTTATTACTAATGTAAATTTTTAAGGCATTTCTTTTTAATTTTTAGTAGCCTTTGCTGACTGTACAAGAGCTAAGCTTCACTGAACTATTTAAACATTTTCTTCGAAATGTTCACAACCTAATGACACATTATTTTTGTAATCGTCGTTCGGAAAATAACGTGCAACCTTGCGGTAATTAACGCGATAAATATTAATTATAACACACATTACTATGTTAATTACTGTGTAATGTCATAGAGCATTACGTATTCATAAATAAGCGGTTGAGCACAGAGGTATCATTTTAGATTTAATTTGTTTTTATATGAAATTACTCTGGTACCTATATACCTTCAACTTTTCATTATTATAGTTTTACTTTATCCAAACGTTCTCAAACTTGGTTGCTATTTTTAACTGACTGCTATGGACGGCTATGGATATATTATATATTTTGTTATTGACGTGAAAACGTCTTATAATTCGATATGGGGTGCGCGCCCGAAAAACATGACAGGTCATGCGGCGTTCCCTCGCTGACAGCAGCTCTGAGGCGTTCCATTTACACTTTCAAGTCTTTCAACAACCGTAAGGCCCACCTGGGCCGCGCTCTTTGTTTCGATTATATTACGTATTTCGATGACTTAGGGAATACTTTTGTATGAAGAAGTTTGGTTAGTTATGACCTTTGATACATTGACCACACTCTGAATGAAAAATAAATAAACAATCTGTGAGCTATTAGTATTATTTCGGCTATTTAAAATTGTGCTCTATTTCCTACGTGTCAAGGTATGACTTGTGCTTTGTTCGCAGATTTTACTGGATTTCACGAATATATGTAGCGTTTTGTTTTGCGAATAGTTTATTTTACTCATTATAAATATTTTCAGACAATTATTTGAACTAAATACATCGAAATAACTTTAGGTTACCGTCGAAAAAGTTTGTTTCTATTTATAGAGATTCGGAAGCGAGGGTTAAGGGGTTAAGGATATTTGAACGTGACAACGTTATACGTTGTCACGTTCAACTATCGTCAGTAAACCGACTTTACAGACAACCGATTTTTTTTTGGCAAGTGTAACTGAATGAGAGAAAAAGATATACATATTTTCAAATGCATCATTCAAAACTGAACTTTTTTTTACTACGCAAGATGCACATGGATGATTGAATTAACAGACTTGTTGCCCGCGGTTTTGGGCTGACAATTCCAAATTTAAATGCCCTTTTTAAAAATGTTTTACACCTTGTTCTGTAAACGGACCGTACGTTTTCATAATCTTTATTCTCTCTTGTCAATTCAATCTCTACTTCTATTTTGTTAAGACCTAAAAGAGTATCTATAGTTGATTAATGTTTTTATACTTAATTTTTACACCCATTCTCAAAATTACCCATACTTTTACCAACGTCATTTTCATCATCATCATCATGATCACCACTATCGTTACCACTCCCATCACCATTCCCATCATCATTATCTAATAGCGCAATAAACCTGATAAGGATATGATATCTTAAAACAATTGTCTAAATTAGGCGCCCAATTGTTGGCATTAAATTTAACCAATTAATTAAATCGAGTGCCTCCTTCCTGGTTGTTATTTAATTAATGGCATGGGGGTTACGAGGAGTTTTTTGTTTACCCATACTTACATCTATAGGTAAAGGCTTAAAAGTTTGTAAGTTATTGTAAATTTCTTCTTGTACTTGTATTTTTAAATTGACTTAACTATTTGTGGAGACTTGTGAATGGCTTTGTATTTAAATTATAATTTTTTTCACTTTAACCTGTTTATAATAATAATCATCAGTAACCACTATACGTATAACGTAGATTTGCTTCACATATTTCTACTTGACGTAAGCAATAAAAATCATATTATCAGTTTATTGGTAACGGCTGCATTTTAAAGGAAACTTTATATTAAAGGATTTTAAGAGGAAACTTGTCAAGAGAGACTACAAATTTTTTAGGTATTCAAGTTTCTTATTTCTTAGTACTCTCTTTGTTTTTTGTCTGTGTATCTGTCTGTCTAACTTGCCAACCTATGTTCTCCTCTTCATACATAGACTAATGGGCAGACGTGGCTAGAATATATTGGTATAATATAATATCTGGTATCGACGAATTTTGAAAGCCTTTTGGTTTCAACCCCAAGTGCCCTTTCAGCCTTTTTGGAGTATGCGAATTTTGTGCTCGTAGAATCATTGTCCGTAACGAAGTATTGATTTGTTGATGTCTGTTTGTCTGTTTAAATAATAAATGTTTATGACGATGATATTATAGCTGTCTCTTAAATATTTTCCATAGTTCATAAAATATCAGTAAATAGTTTTGATAGATGAAAATATCAGAAAAGGCTACCTACCTACCTAGTACCTACCTACCCTTATCAAAACTAATTTATTCTACAATCCTGAATATGGACAATACAAATGGATACTAGTTTACGAAGATCAAAATTCTTGGGCTCGAAAACTTGAATTATTTTTCAATTTCCTAGGTTATATTATATAGATCCACATTGCATATACAGATGTTACAGTTGTACAATATTTTTTCCTACGTTTCAGACAGGGACTAAACATCCCATAGTTATAGCGTAATTACGCTCTATATCGCAATATTCTATATTACTATTCGACCTTATAAAATAATAATATATAAAAGCTATTATTTGAATTACACAGCAGCTTAATCAAATGAATCATACTTTTATAGCTTGTTAATACTTTAAACATCACTCCCGAAATATTCAAAACGGCATCCTAACGTGTTATTATAATACTTTTGTTTATGTAGATCACCGACCAGGGGCAGATGAACTCCCGGCCGATAGTTTAACCACCCGAGATTAGATCTCCATCTCTGGACGAAAATCATCCCTAGCTGTTAAGTTCGTATCATATAATTACACAATAATTCATACTATAATACTAATAAATCGTTGCAACATCTCATATAATTACAACCAATAAATAATACGTCTTTTTTAACGGGCAATTTCGAAATTGGTGGTTAACTTTAATTATTACTTATATATCGGTATAATAAGCTACCTGATCCCGTATAAATCAAATATTCCATTACAGCCCTTTGGTGTTATTAGGCTGGCCTCGACGTTGATGCATGGGCCGCGGCCGCAACTTTTTCGCGGATCCATTTTAATTATATCTCGTAATTAGATAAACGGTTTTTCATAATCCCGGTTAAGCAATTTTAATATGGTAATTTCGTTTACGTGTTATGTCTTTCATCTGTAATTTTTATCCAACGATATAAAAGGTATGGAGAAACTTTAGGTTCATATAAAGGACAGTCTATGTCTACTTAGACATTCCTTTGGATTTTAACTATCTCCTAGTTTCAGAAAAAATATATTTATACCAATAGAATTATCTTATTTTGGAGGTACGAAGTTGCAGGCTTGCAGTCAATATCTAGTATAATAACATCATCCCTATTCATCTAAAAAAATCCATGGCCCAGAAACCTTAGTAATAATAAATAATAATATAATATTATTATCTTATAGCCCATCGCAGTTATGGCCCTATAAATAAAGCCCTTAATCCCAACTTAACACTAATTAACCGACTAGTTTAAAAACAAACAAATTGTATCATGTGTTAATCTATTATGGCGTTTGGCGCCCTAAAACCTATAAAGTTTGACGTGCACTTGTTACTTTACGTGGCTAAAATGGGCAAATGAGTAATAAAATCCATGGCGATAGTCGTTAAAAGTAATTTGATAATGTTTTTAGAGCCTCTTTAATATTAGAATGGTAAAAGTTATAGTTTTTAGAAGCAAGAATAAGTGGCAACTAGATCGCGCCCGGAACTCCGTTGTTCAACATTTCCGGCAACCGTACATTTTTACGGAATAAATCCTTGGATGTTTGCGCTTGCAGGCAGACAGACATAATATTTTCGCATTTATGATTATTTATTTTTATAGAGGCTTTTTAATATTAGAATGGTAAATTTTATAGTTCTCTCTTGCTAATAACCTCCTTTTTTGAAGTCGGTCAAAAAGAATATTTATACAGCGTATAACAAGTTAAGGTCCGTTGTCAATATTTGTCATGCCATGCTAATATACCTGAAAACCTTCAAGAAAAGAGCGTATTCCCTCTTAAAAGGCCGGCAACGCACCTGCAGCTCTTCTGATGTTGCGAGTGTCCATGGGCGACGGTAGTTGCTTACCATCAGGCGACCCAGACCCTTTACGATACGGTTTCTGGGACTATAAATAGCTTTAAAAATTTTATGCAAAAATCTTAGGGATTGTATAAAAATCATCAACATTTTATTCATATCACACACAAGCTTGGTAAAGTTAAGACCAATAAAATGACCAGAATAGGTTCTATTAGGGTCTAAATAATGCCTTCTATCTAATCACTTGTCAAACTTATAATGCCTAGGGCTTTTACATCATTAACTCAGGCTGTAAATTGAATGTCCTAGAAAAGGCTAGATATAAAGAGAAAGTTGCGTATTTTGTTATCGTTTATAAAAGCTATTTCGAGTTACTTTCATTACTTCACTTAGTGCTCTTAATGCTAATTTTAAATTATATTTAAGTAGATGATAAAATGAGCATGCGTTTTTAACTAACAAAGTATCCAAAATTAAATTAAATTATTATTATTAGTTTTGAAATTATACTGAGTTCTATCTCTTTTCTGCTTATTGTGGTCCAAATTCCAATCTCTTTGGTGGTTATTGGCTTTTGCCACAAGTGAAAAAAATCATCAATTTAGTCAAGGCTCATATTTTAAGTGAATAACAAACATCCATACATACACAAATCCATCCAAGCTGCTTATAATATTTGATATTTAACCTGTTCTCTGTTCCTCCTCTCTATAATAGGTCGCGGTGGCGCAGCGGTCAATCATGTCGCCTGCAGTCCCCGGGTTCGAACCTGTCGTGATCGGTTTCCATGTTAGTGATAATAAATAGCCTTAAATCCATCCATCCACCAACAGTTATTACACAATCCACCATCATTATTACCCAAAAAAAAAAAAGATTTTTTGCACGCTCGCTTCGCTCGCCTATGAGTATTAATAATTCGTATTGAACTAAATTCTCTTTTTGTTTTATATTCAATAACAAAACATCACAACTTCTTTCTATTATTGCCTTCATTTCCATCAGTGTAGAATATTATAATTATTTAAAAAAAATATGAAAGTGGAAAAAATAAAAAGTCAGAAAAAAACTATTTCTACATAAGTAATTATTTTATTATTGTCTTTACTCTTAAAGCATTCTCATAATGTCACTCTATAGGTACTTACTGCATAAAATATAATATGTATGTTAGTCTGTAAGGTAAGGTTTGTATTATGGGACTAAAATAAATAAATAAAATAAATAAAAATATAACAAGTTTCCAGATTAAACATAACATAAACAAAATACTATTACTGACCAATTTCATATTGTAAAACATATATTTTGTTTACTATTGCCTAGTTTCTAAGATTTTTTTGACCGAAATTATTGTTGTTGACAGAAATTATTGTTACTCTTTAGTATTGCCTCTTTCAGAATTTGCCTAAACCTAAACCTTTTCTGTATATAGTCTTCATAATTTTGAAGTCGGTACCAGTCCCAAAAATTAAAAAATATTTCGTCATAGAATTGGCTATTCTGAGTTGGTACCGAATTCAAAATAATGAAAATTGTATACAGATCAGAGTTGGGCATAATTGAAATACTTGTTAATCTAATTACTAATCTAATTGCAAACTAATTAGAATACATTTTAATCTGAGTACATTGTAGTTGAATTACTTCATAATTGTGGTTCTAGCATAAAGTTAATATACCTAGCGGAATAGAGAAACAAAGGCCTGAGCAAGCGAGATGCCACTATCAGTAACACCACGTGGTAAAAAGAGACGTGTGATACATGACAGCAGCACTCTTTTTTTGACGTCCAGTCGGCACGTGCCGCACGTTGTCAATATAATCTCATAGAATTCATGTTCAATCATGCTTGTGTAAGTGTATACGTACACATATTTTTCACACAGATGAAAACCAATTTTGGTTACGTTTGACAGCTCGAGATTGTTGCTCTATTCCGATAGGTATATTAACTTTATGGGTTATAGAGATTACAAAGCAATTGATTCCTAAGTATTCTAATTTCAAATGAATCTAATGAATTTTTGTAAATACAAATTGGTTTCGACTTTCGACTCATGTATTTTTTTACAGTGTCAGGAGTTAAAAACACATAAATTGATAAAATTTATCGTCGGCAAAAGCAATGGCGACTTCATAGTAGCATCCTTACTGATTAATGATTATTATCCATACTTACGTCAAATTTCGAAAGTGTGTCTGTCTATCTTTTATCTATTTGTCTCTTTCTTAACTCTTCACGCCTAAACCACAGAACCGATTATACTGAATTTTGGTATAGAGATAGGTAGATACTTTGAGTCCCGGAAAAGGACACTGCGTAACTGGCCTGGTTTCATTGAAACTAAGCCAATTACGCAGGAGTATTTTTATAGCGGGGGCAGGGCGGGCACACTATGAAATTACTCCTGGAGTGCTATTTTGTATTGCGCACACACTTGGGCACTATGAAATTACTTCTGCTCAACTGGCCTGGTTTCATTAAAACCAGGGTGCTCTTGTGTATTGCGCACACACTTGGGCACTATGAAATTACTTCTGCTCAACTGGCCTGGAAGAGGCACTACTGAAGAGTAAGGATTATTTAATACTTTTTGGTTCATTTAAGAATAAGTATTAATGTTATTGTTTTCATTTGGAAGTCGGTTTTAACTTTTTGTTAAAATAATTAAATAATAATTTCGACTTACCGGAGCCACTGGCAAACAGGAAGTCCCGTTGAAGGGATGACGTCTTAAGGTAAGGGTAAAACAGCTTGATGGCGTCCCGCTAACACCTGCCGCGACTGCAACCAAAGGGCTCATTGTACTTATTGTCTAACTAGGCTAAAGGGCTAGAACATAGGCACAGAATTACATACAAGTAGTTTTTTTATAATATGAAATTTTGTGCCTCGATAAGACGTTTGTAACTTAAACAATGTATTTAAAAATTGTTGACATTTTAGTTGAAAAAGAGTAGACAGAACCACAGAATACATATTAGTTTAACAAACAGAATTATGAAGTTTGGAAGATTACGTTGTCAAAACTGTGTACTGTAATCAAAATAAGGAAGCACACGAATGTCATACAATATTCATATTCTAAATATTTTTTTAGTGTTGTGCCTCGATACGACGTTGAAATTTATATTATAATCAAAATAATTAGGCACAGAATTTCAAACAATTTTGACATTTCATATTTATGAAGTTTGGAAGATACATAGTTCGGACTTTCACAAAGGAGCCATAAATAAAAAGAAGAAGAAAGAAGAAGAATTAGTTCGGACTTATACAGAGTCACTCAGACATATTTTAATGATTACTTAAGGGCGTTCCGTCCGGAGATTCCGTAATTGACCGTATTTAAAACCTTATAAACTCATAATCTGAAAGCTACAAAGTTATAATAAAAATACAGCAATAATCTTCAGTATATCAACATTCCTTTTGTCGTTTTAAATTTTCTATTTTTGTTTCTTATACTCATGATATCAGCTTCCAAAGTAATACCAATTTGTTAAAATTCAAGCATACATTCAGCATCTCCTTAGGATTTACAAATTACTTTTATTTGAAACTCACGCCAATAGATCGACAATATCATAAACTACATATTCGCCGTTTTAAAATTTTTTTAGGACAATTTTGAACTAAGATAAGTAAAAATAATAGGGTTTTGGTGCGATCTCGGCAACGCGGCAAATGTATGGCCAAGGTCGTTCGCTCGGGGGACGGCCTTAACTTCAACTGTTGTTTTATGCATCAACCGAATTTTTTCTTGGAGCACTTTTCTTATTCCCAATATTTCGACTGTTTTTCATTCGCCGTGGTAACGCTTGGGCTAAGCAGACAGATGTCAAACTTGTTAAAGTTTCAAAAGTACCCACATTTTTTTCAATTATTATTTGCGTTCCAATCTACGCAGAACTCACTCACAGTATATTGGTAGCGCAGTTTTTTATAATATTTACTAAATAGGAGAAGTGCTCAAAAAACACTTTAGTGCATAAAATATTAAGATTATTCACGTGAAACTCAATAATATTTTTTCTTCGTAATTTAAAAAAATGCTTCATTGTAAATTGCAAATATCTAAGTGTATGAAGGCATAATATAATTGGCGATTAATGATATTTTAATCCTTTGATCGTGGATTCTTGGAAATCTATTGTTATTCTATTGTGTCTCTCTCGAGTGTTTGATAGAAAATGTCTGGAGTTTATGTCAAAATCTTCATTAAATAATTAAAGTTAAGTAATCAATTATTTTAATGTATATGTTACCGGAAATGTATGAAATCCAGGAATTGTATACAAATCTTAGGAAATTTATACAATTCCGAAACCGTTTAGGAAATGTTTAAAATATTGTTTAAAAAACGATT
Source organism: Polyommatus icarus (assembly GCA_937595015.1). NCBI lineage: Eukaryota > Metazoa > Arthropoda > Insecta > Lepidoptera > Lycaenidae > Polyommatus > Polyommatus icarus. Next base: position 15,003,098 of record OW569333.1, on the reverse strand, counting down.
TAATATATAAATGTCCTAGGAAATGTAAACAATTCCTAGGAATTGTATACAATTACAGTATCGTATTAGGAAATGTATAAAGACAATGCTTTCTGTAATGAAACACGTTGTTACAATGAGAATATTCATTTATATTAAAGCACTGAGGCGTTTTTTGTGACGGTCACCGGCTGCTGCCGCAGCACAGTCACAGTTTTAACCTAATCTACTTTTGGACTTTCTGGATTGTGTTTGTTTTTGTTTTGGTGGGGGGCTGCGCCCCTCAGCTCCCCTTTTCTTTTGTAACGGTCGCCGGCTGCTGCCGCAGCACGCTCGCTGCGCTCGCTCAGCTCCCTCTGTGTTGTGGTCTAAGTTCTAGCCTAACCTAACCTACTTTTGGACTTTCTGGATTGTGTTTGTTTTTTGTTTTGGCGGGGAGCTGCGCCCCCCGAACCCCCCTTTTGGGCATTGGGCAGGCTGCGCGCTTCGGTATCCGTGGTTAAGTAGACCTTCTGTTAAGTCTTTTCAATGAAATAAAAATGATGCGCTTGATACAGCGCCGCGCGCTGGCAGCCATTACGTCAACCGGCGCCGGCAGCCGATACACTCCCGAGGAAGTAAGTAACACATAAACACCAGAAAACAGATGTCCTTATCTCAAGATTACGAAAATTTCAAATGTAAATTTCTTGTAAATTACATTTCCTATTACTATTTAGGAAATGTATAGATTTCCTAAGAAATGTGTCTAATATCATTAATTTTATACATATCCGTACGATTTTAGGAATTGTGTACATTTCCTAGGAATTGTATACAATGTCGGATTACATACAATTCCTGTAACATATACAATATCACGTATTGTGCTATCGTCTAGGGTTAATATTGAACGGGCCCACCGCCCACTTACATCAAATCCCGTGTGTTTTTGATTTCTAACTTCGCTGTCGACACTGCCGAATGTGATTTGACTAACTACCCAGATTCTTAATGCGTAAAGAATATTATTATTGTCAGCCTACAGTGTCCCACCGCTGGGCAAAGGCCTCCCCTCTTTCTTTCCAAAGTTTCTTTTCAAATGTAGCGTAAAGAATAGCTAAAACATAATTTTTGTAGTTATGTTTTGTTGTTCAAAGCAGGAAAAAGAAAAACTATAAAAGCACAGTAACTTTTATTTGATTAAGAAAACCAAAAAACTATTTTAATTTTTTATTTTATCGTAGGTAAACTTTCGTGCTTCGGCATGAATCGTACATAGGTACCTAAAAATCCAAGACAGGTTTATTATGACTTGATATTACAGAGTAAAAGAAGTTTGTTCTTAACCCATCAAGCCCCATAAGGCCCATAATACATATGGGCCGCGATAACAAAAGATTTCCAGGAATTGGTGATCGACGGATTAATAAATTATTTTTAGATATAAATGTGTATAAAATATCCCTGTTTTCCCTTCTCCCCTACTCCTGTATAATGTTACCAATTTAAAATTTATATTGTCATACGAACTGCACAACAATTTGAGTGCACAATTAATTGTAATTCATTCGAAAATAGCAAAATACAATCCGCAATCATTCGCTAGTTACAAATAAAGCAAAACTAAATTATTCAAGATCTTTTTAATCTGCTATGCAAATCCAATTTTATAATAATGAAACAGCCGTCAAAACTTGATGATAAAACAGCATTGTCATTAAAGTTTTACAATGCTTAATTATATTTTCCGTTCCATATTACTTCATTATTGTTATGCAAAATGACATTTACAAATGAATCTAAATAATCACCGTCTCCAAATTGTTGGATTCCATTATTGTGTTCTCAATAGTTGGATTCTAATGATTTTTGTTTGAATTATATCAATAATTGTGTAGTAGAAAACTGTTGAATATTGATCTTTGGGTATATTTAATGCACGTTTGATTTTGGACAAACAGAAAAAAGTGTTTTTTTTTACTTTTTAAAATCTGGCTACCGCGCTCAGAGACAATTTAATTATGATTAATCCTTCGATCGGGGATTCTTGGAAATGCTATTGTATTCTATTGTTGTCGCGGTCACCGGTATCCTTCTGGGGCTTGAAGGATTAACCTTCAATTCATTGATTAATGAAGAGTTTGACAGATAATGTATGAGGCTTATGTCAAAATTTTAATTACTTTTAAGTAATTAATGTTTGTCTCTGAGTACGGCAGTTACACTACTTAGGACTTAACTATTAAAAACCGGCCAAGTGCGAGTCGGACTCGCGCACCGAGGGTTCCGTACAAACCTGCAAGGTTTACAAAGTTCGTTCATTACGACAATCGAGTATGAGGAAATGGGTAGTAAGTTTAAAATTATTAAAAAAATATATATTATGTGATGTAACTAAAAATTTATGGTTTTCGTAATTTTTCCTTTATCTATGCTATAAGACGTTGCTTCGTACCAAATTTCAAGATTCTGAGTTCACGGGAAGCACCCTGTAGGTTTTGATTCCCTTGCAAGTGTCGAAAATTTGCGGCATAAACGGCTGTATCTTTTGATTGCGTTGGCTTAGAAGTTTGATTTTTTCACAGCTTCAAGGGACAGTAGACCGGAGTAATTGATATAAATTTCAGCTTCATACCTCCACGCGTTCCTGAGAAAAAGGGTCTTGACAGACGGACAGACGGACAACAAAGTGATCCTATAAGGGTTCCGTTTTTTTCCTTTTGAGGTACGGAACCCTAAAAAGCGTAGTTTGATGCATTAATGTGAATATTCAAAAATGTAAATAAACATTAAATTATAAATGGAACGAATTCCCAAGCGGATTTAAAAACAAAAAACAACGTTCGAAAAGTCGAGCGCGGGGGAACTCGGAGCATGTTGCATCTTCCTCATTTCTAAACGAAAGGACCCCGCGTCCTCGCGCGGCGGGGGCGGGGGGTGAGGCGCGCGGGGCTGCGCGATTTTTCCCTCAAGACCACGTGACAACCATGTGCGTCCAACTTTCCGCAAAGTTTTTCTCGACACGTCTAACGATTCGTTCCGAGTTCGCCGCGAGACGGAACTTTTCACACGGCGTAATCGAATTCAATTTTCGACATTAAAAACTTTCGTGGGGTTAATAGTATTAAAAATTAGTTCCAAATGATGTGTCGATGATTACTATCGATTGATATTGTCCGTATCTAACGCACTTCTCCGATGCCGGGTACTTTTGCAATCGAGCGTGTCTAGAAAATTCTTAATTGAACTAATGAGAAGTAATTACAAATTTTATTGCTGGCCATAATGATTACGATGTTTTAAAATAATAAAAGCAATTAGGCATGACGGGCGGAGTTGGGGCGATCGTGTCGTCTCTTTCGCACCACCGGGTGTCGTATTATGAGAAGATGAGGCTGATTAGACATAATTGTTCGGTTATAAAACTCGTCAGAGATCGTAAGACCGGGATATTTCAGTTTAAGTGTTCGTTAAAGCAGTAAGGTGCGGCTCGAGGCGCTCGATTATTGTGTACAATAAGTATACTGGCACAATTAGAATGTCTGAATCATGCCAATGATCCTGAAGTGAGTTGTGACCCTAGTATGGTCAGCAAAAAAATGCATAAAAAATGTTATGAAAAAAATAAATCACTAAATTGTTTGCTAAATACTCTTTAACCTACATAATTATAATAGTGCTCAAAGCGTAATTTATGTACCAATAAAGAAGTAGCAAAGAATAATAAATAAAACTTGTCTACATAGATTTATTGCTACTGCAGCAAAGATGAAAGTGATAATCATGATTATTAATAAAACAATGGAGAACAAGTTCAATTTTTAAAACAAAAGAAGAAGCAATATAATTTCAATTTGGTATCATAAATAATGGCAGTTGAAGTTAATTGTTATATTATCATTTAGATTAATTCAATTAATTTTATTACTTTTATAATATTGTTCTTCATTTTAAAGAATAACAAAAGAATGTAATTAAAAACTTGAATTTTGGTAATTCCGATGAAAGTTAAATTTAAAATGGTTTTGAAATTCGAGCTTTCAACACCATTTTGGATGTCTTTTTAATGACAGCAAAGTTAGATATATAATATATGAAAGGGATATCGTTTTGACACAAAGTCGACTACTAGTTTTACATTTTTAATAATGAATTATTAATTATTTTGTATAATAATAATCATACAGAATAATATATTGTAATTTCCAGAGCCTTTATTGGGGCTTATCTAGAATAGGAATATCTCTGGGTACAGCCACACTCAGAGTCATTTTAATTATTACTGGAGTTTCTTAGTGCAAAACTAGAGATTTTAGTAACATAAAATACATGATACATATTATACATTTTCTATCAAAGTCCTCATTAAATAACCACTTAAGTAGTCATAAAAAAAATTCCTGCGGTTATTGTTTATTGGTAAAATGCTGCCTAAATTAATGAAACTAAAAATTAGCAATTTATTTTTCTGCGGACTCTACTAATTAAACTCAATGAACGAAAAGCTTAGACAAATAATGATGTGATCAGTACAAATAGAATATGAGTGAATACTTTCTGAGGTCTTTGATTTTTTTTTATCGTTAGATAACTTTTATGTTGCGAACATCTTGAGCTGTGTCTTATTAATTTTTCTCTAATTTCTTAGAAATATGTACTGTGAAATTTTATTTCTATTAACATTTTCATGTTAATTGCATGGCATAAAATGGAAATAAGTTGGTATTTTTTAATAAATAAGGATATTGTGAGCATTATACTACTAACAAAATTTTTCTTTTGTGAAATTTCGTGGCTTTTATAGCTTTTATATCGTAATAATTATGTGTTCTAACAATCGTTTAAAAAAATCGTAGATACCTATATAATATGTGTACTAGTTTTTCTTTAGTTTCTCTTTCTCATTAGAAGATAAGGATTATTATGAATATATTTAGTCAGTTTAATTATAGTAGGTATAATTCCAGGGTGTATATTTTCATTTTCATATTATTATTATATTAAGAATCTTAATTTAGGATATAATAGAGATATTGACTGGGGATTTACAGTTTAAAAAACATATTTAATCCTTCGATCGGGGATTCTTGGAAATGCTATATTGTTGTCGCGGTCACCGGTGTCCATATGGGGCTTGATGGGTTAATGTGCGCATGTGTTGTGCAAACTATTTCGCATTTCAATAAAACCCAATATCTCTTTTTTTCTTTTTTGAGTAGGTATCTTCTAAAATAAGATATTCAAGTTATATTTACTAGATATTTTTCAACTAAAAGTTCTATAAGAATTTTTAATTAACAAAATATGTCATAATAATATAAAAATCTAACCTAATACAGTGTAGTGTTTTTAACTAAGTACCTAAGTACTTACTAAAAAATATTTTTATTTATAGGGTAAATAAAATTGTTTAAACAGTTAACAGAATAGTTTTCAATTTGGAATGTTGCAATTCTTGGGAATTTTATATGAATATTTTTTTTAATATTTAGGTAAATTGAAGCAAATACTAACCGTAAATATTTAAAAATGTTTTAAAAATTACTTATATTGCTGAATATTTTAGCTACTGATTAAGGTTTTAAATATATTATTTAGAGATACAAATTAAGAATTAAGATCTTTTTAGGTGAATATTCAGATATTATAATTTATAATCCTTGATGAATGATGATGTATTCAGTGTAAGATTATTTTTTATATCTTTTATCATATACCTAATATGAAAATAAAAATGATGACAAAAAATATATACTTAATACACAAAACATTTGTATAATTTTTGAAATGTTTTTTTGTGAGGAATTTTATTTTGTAAAATTTCGTTGCCGTGTATTTTATTTAATTTTTTTTTTCTAACCCTACTCTTCCCCTTGTCTTCCTATGATTGGAGATAATGGAAGTTGCTCGCGATGTTACAATTTAAAATAACAGGAATAAGCCATCGAAAAAATACAAGAATTAAATGCTTCATTTGTTATGTAAAAAAAAAACTAACTACGTAATAATTTTCACATAGATTGAAAAAATGTGGGCACCGAGACGCGATGAAGGAATATCGCCTTTATCTCGACCAAATAGAGCGCTATTTCCAATCGAACTCGTGCCACTATTGAAAAACAATATTGTAGATATCATGTAAAAATAAATAAGAACAAAAAATACCTACTGAAAAGCGCAACACATGACGAATTTGAACCAATCAGCTGTTCGACTCCGCACGCCCCGCCCATAGCAAACTTTTCCACCATATCGCGAAAAAATACAAAACTTTTCTTTTTGCCGTCCGTACGTGTCACGTCGAAAAATGCGCGCTTTTTTTCCTTTTTTTTTCGAATGACTACAAACGGGTGTATTAACTGAATGATTATTTTGGAGTTTTTGTGCAAAAAATGTGCAATTAAAAAACGTTTTTAAAAATGTATCGCTATTGCTTTCTTAACATGAGGATTTATTTTATTAAAATCAGTAAATAGTTTAAAAACTTATTATAAAACTATTACTAAACCATTACAAAACTAAAACTATTTTTAAAGAATAGTATAATGCGTTGAATATTAATATGTAATGCAAAATATTAAAATTATTTATACGCAACGCAAAATATTATCACAAATACAAAAAAACGCGCGACTCTACTTCTCTACACTTAAGATCTAAGATACTTACAATCCTTTAATGAATTTTGTGAGCGGCGTGTGGAATTGTTTTCGCAACAGTGTCACTGGTAATTAGCTGGCGTTTGTTTCATCACTTACAGTTTCACAGCCGCACAGCGCACTCGGTATGCAACAACAACACAAAAGTCACGTGACCCTTCCCGCACGCACCAAAAAGTTTCGTTGCGAAGACGCGCGAATTTTTTTTTCTAGCTGTCAAAACGGCACCGGAGTACGCACATACGGCCGGCCGCGCCAGTCCTCTGACGTGCACTAGCCGCCGCTCGCTAAGTCGAGGAGAAGAAGGCAGCGGTCTGGGTCAACCCGCCTTTCGTTCGTCTCTTTCCCTCGCTCCTATGCCCGCCCGCACCATTTTTACAGTTCAACCGACTCAATTCAATTCAACTCAACTCAATTGTCGTCCCGCGAATGCCTTCGGACCGGACGCTAGAGCGGGACGCATATATCATCTTTCGATAATCGCATTTTTTGGAAACTTTTACCGTCTTACGCGGGCCGCGAGAAGGCTCGGAGAATTCGTATTAGTAGTATGCAGGTCATGCAAGAATTCGTGTCCGCACAATAGAAGCCTTAATCTTCGTTTGAGACGCAACAGCGGGCCGGGTTCGCCGTTTCGCTCGCGCCACTATCGTGGGCCGCTCGTTCGCCCGGCGAGCGAGCGAGAAGTCTGCTAGCCGAGAGGCGTTACCGAGTCTGTCGGTGCCGCTTCTGGGTGTGTAAAGTTTTAGGCCGAAACATGTAAAAATGCATCTTGAAAAAAAGTTATGTATTAAAAAAAGAAGCTCGGTGCGCGGTGGGGGGACATTAACAGCGGCGGGGGTCGGTTTTTTCGCTATATTTTCGGGGGTGTCCGGGCCCGGACAATGCATTAGCGGCCGATCGGGCCCCGTCACCTTACTGGGCCGTTCCTACTTCGATCCTTCTAGTTTTGAATAGAGTTAACCGTTGATGGCCTGTACGAAAATGGATTCATATTTTACCGAACTCTATGTGAAATTTTCCAAATTTTATTTCGTTAGAGGGTTTGAAAATATCGTTCGGAGCTTTATACGCAGACGTAAAACATTTTTATAGAAAAGAGGACAAAAATTATTATTCTATGCGAAAAGTAAATTAAAGTCGAAAATAGGATACTATATTCACGTACAATTCTTTTTAAAACAATTGAATATTTTATAATACTTTACTAAGTTACTAACTACAAAATTATAAAATATTGTAAAAATAATCCAAGGCAAAAAATTATATTATAAAAAAAATTTTTGCACAAAAATTAGACATGAAAAAGTGTTCTCTTACGAATTTCTTTAAAACACGAGAAAATGTTAAAATGTTAAGGTTTGCACATGCAAACCTTAACATTTTATCGCAAAAAGTTTCTGAGTATGAAACTCGCGAGGTGGAACTACAAAATATCACATTAAATCTATTATTAAAATATATAAAAAAAAATAAATTTCTTACACACGAAAAGAACTCTACTAAGTACTATGTATGTATGTTATATGATAAAAAGAAAAATGATAATATTAAATGTTAGAAACCAAAACTTTTGCGGCTCTACCTTCACGTTAAGAAATTTTCAAATATAATATGAAAAGTGTATATTTTTTTTATTTCATACATATCGAAAACGTTTACCTATAATTGTCAATCGTTTTACAATTTACACTTTAGTATTAGTTTTGATTTTCTTTAAAAATGTTGTGGCTTGGTGGTGATTATATTATGGCTGTATTTTGCCGTAAGTTTTCGTCAAGTTTTAGGTGACAAGACGCGAACCTAGTGAATTCATTCAGATACTAAGGGAAAATTGTTACTCTCATAAAGTTTAAATGAAAATATTAAATACCAAATAATTATAGACTTCGCTAGATAATATAATATGTAATATTATTTATAACTAGATGACGCCCGCAACTCCATCATCATCAACATCGCGTGGGAACCGTACATTTTTTCGGGACTCGGGATTTTTTCGGAAACGTATCCTATGTCCTTTCCCGGGATTCAAAGTATATCTGTACCAAATTTCATCCCAATCGGTTCAGCCGTTTAGGCGTGAAGAGGTAACAGACAGACAGACACACTTCGCATTTATAACATTAGTATGGATATTGGATATGGATTAAAATTATTTAATATTCTTACCCACATTTACTTTTATGGATATTTTTACTTACACTTCGCAAACTGAGGTATCATTCTGAAACCCGTGGTTGACAGAACAAAATAGAAAACTTCCCTTGTGGAGTTCGTTGTAGAGACGTGGATTCGGCAGCTCTCGATGCAGACAGGCACCGGACAGGTTTCCAAGGCATTTCGCTGTTTGACTACCCTCACCTGTGTGAATTAAAAACACAATTTTTGATGCCTAAGCTCTGTGAACTAAACTAGAACACGCGAAAATTTTGGTATGATGATGGTCTTTGGTGTAGAGATTAAATTCTGTAAGTAAGTAGGTATAGGTTATTTGTGTGAACAAAAATACATTTCGATATTAATTGTAACTGAATTGAATGATAGGATATTATCTATCTATATTTTATAGTTAAACTAGCTGTCCCGGCAAACGTTTCTTTGCCATATTAAATAAAGTATATCGCCCGTATTATTTTATCCCACCAAAACATGAAATGTAAAAGGAGCCAAGCAAAATATTGCATAGCTATTCAATACTTCTGTCGTAAAAAGTTTTCAGATCACATTCAAGCCAAGCCTTCATCTTATTTTGTAATTCAAATCAACATTCAGTAAATGTATCAATAGATTTCTTTATTTTATAATTATTATAGTGGCTTGGCAATGAGCACTACAGAAATAATCAGCTACTAATTAGATTTATTGGGTACCATCGGCCACATGCGTCGTTACATATTAAAACACTTTACGCTTGCCATCTGTGTAAGTATGAACTCCTCCCAATATGCAGTAAGTAAGGAGTGTATATCTCAGTACTGATTAGTGATTACATTAATTATATTTAAATTGAATTTAATTATTGTTTCATTATCAACGTTGTTAATATATATTTTTTATTTAATTAATACCATTCCATTAAGCTCATAACTAACTTAAAGCCTTTTGTACGTCAAAAAAATATGCAGTCGAAACTCATACTGTTCTTGCAAAGTTACAAACATAAAAATCTTTTATTTTATTCAATAAATTATTATATTATTACCTATTATATAATTATTTTTCAATTTTAGTTTTTAGGTTTCCCTGCCCAAAGGATGAAAACGGGACCCTATTATTAATAAGTTTTCGCTGTCTGTCCGTCGTACATCCGTATGTCACCACTCACCAGGCTGGATCTCGAGAACTGCAATAGCTAGATAGTTGCGATTTTCACAAAATATGTATTTCTGGTGTCGTTTAAAAGCTAATAGTCCAATCAAAATAAAATAAATTATTAAAAAAAATCATACAACAAACACGATTTTTTTCCCTTCTTTTGCTCGATATCCATAATGGTAACACTAAGGCTTTTGTAAATTTCAGAAAACGCTCAATTGTATGTTAACTTTAATAATTATTAATAAAAATTAAATAAACTTATTATTTAAGGGGGGCTCCCATACAAATTTACGGTACGGAACCCTATGTACGCCAGTCCGACTCGCACTTGGCCGGTTTCATAATTTTTCCTTTCATTGTGAATAAAGACCTATCCGGGTACCCAATTTCAAGGTTCTAAGTCTGCTAAAAGTACCTTAGAATTTTGATGATCTGTCAGTCAGTGAGTGACAAAATGTAGTAACTTTGACCATCCGTAACTACTAAACTATTTACCGAAATTTCATGTAATTTGGAGGTTAAGCTAGTTTTAATAATTTCTCCTAGTGACCGAAATTTTAAATCTCTAGCTTTGTTAACATCGAAGATAAAGGGGGTGTGAAATAGCCGCGAACCGCTTCGAGAAAAGTATGGTACGGCCCTGCCTTTGCTAAAAAGCTTGGCTGGAGCACTGCCGTGCCCCCAGATTGAATTAGTGACTAAATAAGTATGTCACCATGGCAAACGTCCATCGCTATCCCTTGACCCGCGTCGCATAAACAATGGTCGCTCTTTACAGACAAAATATTTTCAATAAAATAAAATTGCGACTATTATTAAAGAGCTAAGCTATCCTATCTCTCAAGTTGGAAAAAGCACACATTTAAAAAAAACATTAAAATCGGTTAAGTAGTTTAGGAATCCATCGCGGACAAACATCGTGACAGGAGATTTATATATATTTGATAAAATATACTTTTGTTAACATCGACAGGTAATAATTACACAATACAATATTAAAGACGTGAGTGGATAACTAACAGTTTATAACACAAGGAAAATTACGCATTTTTCCCTTATAATTTTGACAAACCTTGAAACAGATCTACTTCATCATCTAGCACATAATATATCTGGTTACACAGAAAATCTACAATTTTTTGATTTCAAATCGTTTTTGCGACCAAAAACGCTTTCGGCTTTCACTTATGAAAAAAAAACGGCAACTTTTTTAACTGTTAAAAACCTGCTTTTTCCACTAACGTCTTCAATTCTTGTATTCTGTGCTTATCTGTCAAGTTGATGAATGTCATGAAATTTTAATAAGTTCAAAAATCTAACGTTCTTAAGTCATGTTTTGTAGAGTTAAAGCCTCTACAAATCAATATATTTTATAATGAAACATTTATGTGATTATCGTACTAAATTAAAAACCTTGACTCCATTTAATTGCAAGCTGAAGAAAAATTAAGACATTATTATGGGACACGGCCAGCACTAAATTATTAGTGTCTGACTGGAGGTCAATTTTAGGCCGAAGCCGAAAGCTTTTAATCTCTTGTGGTCGCCCTCAGAGATATTTAATAAGTAAATAATAAGTTACTATAATTTAACTAAGAGTTTGCAAAAATATAATATACGGTGCGAATATTATGTGAAAATCTTCGTTTATTTAAAGTGGAATAATAATTAAATCACTATGAGTACGGCCGTAATAAATTTTATTCCAGAATGTTTTATTTTGTTTTATAATTTGATAAAAAATAGGAAAAGATTTTATCACTAAGGACTTACTATGATGGCGAAGATGATGGCTCAGCGACCCAAAGTGGGTCTTGGCCTCCAACCCGGGTTGTCATGGTCTTGCGCCATTTCTCGCCAATCTGTAGCTTGAGCATTACTCTGGTACACGTCGTCATTTCAGCAGAACCATGGCCAAGAGTATATCGTCTGACTTAGAACACAAGAAATGCCTTTTTACTTTTAAGCGACAAGATATTTTCATCCCATTCTTGCAACATGGCAAAGCCAACGGAGACGTTGGGATTTTGTTGCTATCAGCTGAAAAAGAAAAAAGACAAAAATATAGCAACATGTCAGGTATAACAGTTTGTTCAAATTTGATTTTTATTATCTAAGATTTCTAAGAAAACACTTTTCGGATTTCTTTTATTTTCGTCTTTTTTGTTTAAGGCAGGGATCAATCTCAATCCAAAACGATAACCTTGCACAAATAACCTAAGACCAAGCGTATACGCATCGTAATAAGATTCATTTTAGCTTAGCATAAAACTGTAGTTACTAGGGGCGGATCTTCTCTATTTTTCATGTTTTTTTTAAATATCTTTGGAAATAAATATTAAGAAACAAAATTGTTCGGTTAAGGATATTTTAATATAGATTTACTTACAATTTATTCAAATAAAATGTATAATTATTATCCTAGTTAATACTTATATTTCGATGAATTAGATTTTTTCGGAGGTCAGTTTGTAAATTAATTACAGTCAAAGTATTACGTTATATAAAAATGTTTTAGGTTTAAAGTCTTTTCAATATTGTGCTTTATATCTCATATTTTTTTACATTTCGTTATTATATTGGAACTAAGTAAACCGGGAGTCACGGAATAACAAATTGGGGTTTATGCCCGCCTTAAGCCGAAGAAAGCAAGAAAGCCGAAGCCGAACTCTGTCGCACCCTATAAATTATACCACAATTTACATCTTATCTACAAGATCTCTGCGATAACTCAGCCATGAAATATCGAGCCGATAAAATATCGAGAACATATTGAATGATTACCAAAAATTACAGCCTCTAAGAAGCAAGTTTAAATGAGCAATCATCTTATTTCGTACGTGAATGCTGGTGTAATTATGCTGTCAAATGATATTTTGGTAGTTTATGGGGCTTGTCTTTTTAAATTAAAGCCCTTTGATACCTTATAAAGTAGAGGTTCAGAATAAACTCTAGTCTTTGAAATGTATTTCTTGATATTTGATTTAGAAATATGTAGTAACTATATGACGCCCGTAACTCCGTTGCTACAAAATTCGTTTATCGCGCGTCAATTTTTCTAGGATAAAAGTAACCTAGTAGGTATGTCTTTTCCCGGGACTCAAAGCATCTCCTAATTTCAGCAAATTTTAATATTTTTAGTTATAGCGGCAACAGAAGTTCCCAATCTGTAAAAATTCAGAAGTCTAGCTAGTCTTAGTAATAGGGTCCCGTTTTTACCCTTCGGGTACGGAGCCCAAAAAAGTTCAAACCGAATTTTAAGGAATGCACCGCTAAATTAGATATGGACCTATGTCAAAGGGTTGATTATCCGACAGCAACGCGACGCGTAGATGCATTTCTAAATTTATATGGATTGGAAATACGAATAATAAAAACTACTAGCTGTCCCGGTGAACTTCGTGTCACTTTAAAACCTTCCCAGGACTTCTACGAATATTTTAAGACTAAAATTAGCCCAATCCGTTCAGCTTTTTTCGAGTTTTAGCGCGACTAACACATTTGAAAATCCATTTTTATATATAAGACTAGCTGTTCCGGTGAACTTCGTGTCACTTTAAAACCTTCCCTGGATGTCTACGAATATTTTAAGACTAAAATCAGCCCAATCCGTTCAGCCGTTGTCGAGTTTTAGCGCGAATAACACATTTGAAAATCCATTTTTATATATAGGACTAGCTGTCCCGGTGAACTTTGTGTCACTTTAAAACCTTCCCAGGACTTCTACGAATATTTTAAGACTAAAATCAGCCCAATCCGTTCAGCCGTTTTCGTGTTTTAGCGCGACTAACACATTTGAAAATCCATTTTTATATATAAGACAAGCTGTCCCAGTGAACTTCGTGTCACTTTAAAACCTTCCCAGGACTTCTACGAATATTTTAAGACTAAAATCAGCCCAATCCGTTCAGCCGTTTTCGTGTTTTAGCGCGACTAACACATTTGAAAATCCATTTTTATATATAAGACTAGCTGTCTCAGTGAACTTCGTGTCACTTTAAAACCTTCCCAGGACTTCTACGAATATTTTAAGACTAAAATTAGCCCAATCCGTTCAGCTGTTTTCGAGTTTTAGCGCGACTAACACATTTGAAAATCCATTTTTATATATAAGACAAGCTGTCCCGGTGAACTTCGTGTCACTTTAAAACCTTCCCTGGATGTCTACGAATATTTTAAGACTAAAATCAGCCCAATCCGTTCAGCCGTTTTCGAGTTTTAGCGCGAATAACACATTTGAAAATCCATTTTTATATATAAGACTAGCTGTCCCGGTGAATTTCGTGTCACAGGTCACTTTAAAACCCTCCCCTGGACTTCTACGAATATTTTAAGACTAAAATTAGCCCAATCCGTTCAGTCGTTTTCAAGTTTTAGCGCGACTAACACATTTGAAAATCCATTTTTATATATAAGACTAGCTGTCCCGAGGACTTCGTGTCACTTTAAAACCTTCTCTGGACTTTTACGAATATTTTAAGACTAAAATCAGGCCAATCCATTCAGCCGTTTTCGAGTTTTAGCGCGAATAACACATTTGAAAATCCATTTTTATATATATAAGAAGACTAGCTGTCCCGGTGAACTTCGTGTCACAGGTCACTTTAAAACCTTCCCTGGACTTCTATGAACATTTTAAGACTAAAATCAGGCCAATCCGTTTAGCCGTTTTCGAGTTTTAGAGCGACTAACACATTTGAAAATCCATTTTTATATATAAGAAGATTGGACAGATTCGCAAGACGTCTCACGCAATCGAAATCTGTCAAATCCATATCATATAGGTATGCCTCGCCTCGCCTCGTCGCGTTGTGGTCTAATTTAACCCAAACTCCACACATTTTTAATTGCCAACTTCATTGCTTAAATTATAGGATGCAGCTTAAAAAAATTATATCAATTTACATTGATACACTAGCTGGTGCTAGTATCACTGGATCAGCACTGTATCAATGTAAACAAGCATCTGGCGCCCACTTATACTATACTAATCTAAATCAGCACTTAGTAGAGTCTTCGCAGAAATTGATGTACAGAAGCCGGATCTACTACGTCATTCGGTTGGGTTATGTCAAGTCGATATTAGTTACAATTTCGTAAGGCTAGCCGCATAGGTACTTACACATTTTTAACCGACTTCCAAAAAACGAGGAGGTTATATGTTCGGCTGTGGATTTTTTTTTTTTTTTTTTTTTATTTTTTTTTTTTTTTTTTTTGTATGTTCAACGATTACTCCGCCGTTTGTGAACCGATTTTCGAAATTTTTGCTTTGTTGTATTTGGTTTTACTCCAATTTGGTACCATGTTCACAAAGTGGTGACCTGATGATGGGATCCAGGAGTAATCGAGGGAACTCCTCGAAATTTATATGGAAACATATGGTGATTTTGGTTTTATGTGAAGTGTACTAAGAATATGCTACCAAAAAGTCAAATATTGGGTCAAGGTATACCATGGTTTCGAAGATGCTGAGAGAACTCCTGACTCCTTATAGATACACGTTTGGGAGTTTCGGCGTTGTTTTAAGAACAGAAAGCATATGCTACTATGCAACTCATATTCATCATCATAATCATCATCATCATCATCATCATCGTCTTCATCATTACCACGTCGTGTTAAGGTCACCAATGTCTCATGGCACAGAATAGATAATAGTACAAGGCATAGGTGTGGATATACTAATAATAATAATAATTTTATACTGTATAACAACACTTTGTTTAAATATATACGGCGGTCAGCGCCGCGGAGGCGACGGTATCGCGGCGCCGCCGCGCGGCGAGTGGCGGAAGATCGAATATACATTACTACTTTATATACAGATCGAATACTTTACTAACTACTTTATAAAATTTTAATAGACAAAATATAGAATTAAAATAAATTTATTTTAAAAAGAGCATTTAATTAAACAAAACAAAGTCAATAAGTGTCTTTTTAATTAGTTATACTTATTAATCGATAGATGGCGCACTAAGTATCGATTTGAATGGATTTGAAATTGAATTCTTGATTACAAGAACAGCTGTCAATAATTATGATAATATTAAATTATATTACTAGCTGTCCCGGCAAACGTTGTTTTGCCAAATAAATAATTTTTGGTATGAAAAATAGATGTTGGCCGATTCTCAGACCAATATCCTCACAATATGCTCACATAATTTCATGAGAATCGGTCAAGCCGTTTCTGAGGAGTATGGCAACGAAAACTGTTACACGAGAATTTTATATATTAGATGAGTAGCTACGCTACATCCTATGCAAGTTTATACAGTTTTTTATCTGATAGATCCTTCGATCGTGGTAAAACGAGACACAATAGCCTTTCTATTGTTATCGCAATCGCCGGTGACCGCTTGGGGTTTGAAGTATTAAAATTGTTAAATTACTTAGCACAATATGTTCACTTCACTGATAATATATTATTTTGTGAGTGTGAACTGTGACTCTTAACAAATTGTAATAAGATACGTAAAATATACGCGAAGGTTTACCTACCAGTGTAACTAAAAAGAGTGAAATTATTATTATTTTTAACAAAAAATTAAAACCGACTTCCAAGGTAAAAACAATATTAACATTAATATGAACTAAAAAGTATTAAATAATTTTTGCTATCTAATAGTGCCTTTTTCCGAATTCGGCTAAACCTCAACTATTTCTGTACTCAATCTTCATAATTTTGAAGTCGGTGCCAGTTCCAAAAGTTTCAAATATTCTGTCAGAGGACTGAAGATTCAGCTATCTGGTACCGACTTCAAAATAATGAAGATTGAGTACAGAAATAGTTGAGGTTTAGCCGAATTCGGAAAAAGGCACTATTAGATAGCAAAAATTATTTAATACTTTTTAGTTCATATTAATGTTAATATTGTTTTTACCTTGGAAGTCGGTTTTAATTTTTTGTTAAAAATAATAATCCGTATTTGACTTCGTGAGGCTAGAGCAAACGCTTCTTTTTTTCACCCGCGAACTCGCCGACGATTTATTCCGTACGTGTGTGGTAATTAATATATTTTCTACTGATTCCGTGCAAACGTTTATATGCGGCCGACCTTGAACGACCAAAAGACCATAGTTCGTACAAATGAATTTCCGACGATTTATCGTTTCGACCACCCACCATGGCCGCCAAAAGTTGTGATTACTGATATGTTTGCCTGGGCTTATTAAACGGACTTTGGCCCACCACACATTTCCACCACTGTATCTCCTGTCACGCCAGGATCGACAGCGGTATCCAACCACGAAAACCCATTGATATGATGTCAGGGAGCCCGAGGGACGAGCTAAAGCTGTCTTGGGACCCGCAACGAATTTGATCAGAAGAAAATAGGAGGAGTAGGAAATATACAGCTTTCCCTCCCCATAAAAAGTGGGAGACTTTGCCTGGGCTCGATATAACCCGACTAAGCTACATAGGTCCGCCATCTGCCTATCAATTTATCTGATAATACTTATACACACCCATAATCTCATTTCACCGAACATACTTAAGGAAATTACGGAATCAATGTTTGTAGAGCAAATCTTCACATCGATACCCAGAAGTCGGAACATATTTGATCGATTCGCGAAAGTTCGCTGTGCAAATCTAGAAATAATCTGTAAACTAGTTATGTTGTACCTAAATAACTAAATGCCGTCACTACTTTAAGCCCGGCCAACTTGGATCAGCCTAAAGTTGCTTTTTGAGTAAATAATTGATTAAGAGGCGGCTATTATGAATGGGGATAGAGTTTGATTTCTATTTAAGTCAGTTATATATTTAGTTTAACTAAAGAATAAAATGCCTTTATTGTCCAGAGAATTAGAGCTTGGCTTTTGCATGGTGAAATCTTGAAATAGATTGTCATGATGTCGTGATTCGCGTAAGAGCCGCGCCACACCGGAATGGCACGCTTAAAATCCAGCGGCGGCCGGCGCCTTTTAAGTGACACTATGTATTACAATAACGAAGATAAAATTTAAGATCATATGACACTGAAAGTGCTCGCCGCGCCGCTGCCATTCCGGTGTGGCGAGGCCCTAAGGGTTAATTCAGACCGCAACGCGACGAGGCGAGCCGCGAGGCTAGGTGCGGCGCGGCATTTTGTATGGATTTGACAGATCCCATTTCAATTACGTGAGACGTCTTACGAATTTGTCAAATCCATATAAATTTAGAAATGCATCTACGCGCGTTGCGGTAGAATCATCCCTTATACGTTAAAACTGTAGTTTCCTAGTTTGGTTAGGAAAACGCAGGCTGAATACTTACAGACACATAATATTAAATTAATTGTTTAATTTAAGCAACATTTATTTTAAATTATTGAGATCCGAGGAAACTGCTTAGTGCATATTTTGTGAAAACTCGTTGTTCGAGACTGTATTCATCCATAGGTTTTCGCCGCTGGCTCGGATCGGACTCGAAGACCGAGGCTACACCGGTAATCTTGCAGAGCGGGGGCGTAATTAAAACACACGAGTAGTCGAGGAGAACATTCTCCCCGAAACGCACCTCGCTTACCTGGCTCGAACGAATGCCGTATAGTGAGCCGCTCCGATTCGCAAGTTTTCCGTCTCACTTTTACTATCGGAAGCGGCTATTTTTCCCTATTTTCCGTGAGCCAGGTAATTGAAACGCATTTCGGGGAAATTCTTTATTCATTTTTCCACAATGTTTAGCTTAGTCTAAGTATCAAAACTTATATTTTTCGTAATTACAGTTAAGCGAATCTAAAAGTTAACACAATTTACGTACATTTTCACACAACTTTTCTCTATATTTTCCAAACTACTTACGCTACACTACTAATTTTTCCTGCATCTATTAGACCATTTATTAATCCATTAAACCAACCACATTTTACCTTTGAGGGAGCCACAGATTTATCGTAATTCACCTTTTGAAGTCTATTTATAAAAACACTAATTTGCATTGAGTCTATTTCTCACATATCACTGGTTAGTTTATTTGCACTCACTACACGTTTTTCGGGAGCGAGGCCGCTGTCCTCAACACTCGTGGTTTTCATCCTAAGGAACATTTAAAGCGTGCTTAAGTTAAACATTACGTCACTCTTTAACTCATCAGACATTATTGACAGAAAAGGACAAAAGTTAATATAAATTATTGTTCATCAGAAAGGGGTATAATAATAATATTTAAGTAATAGTAACCCGAGTTAGATCGCTGCAGTCTGTCTGGGCTAAAAATTAACAGTAGTAATGGACGCCTTAACTCCATCTACTTTGCTCCCATTCACTGTAGTGTTAATAGTCTGAGTAACAATTCCCTTTTTCTCGAAACCTGATCTCATGCACCGAAAATTATGATTTTGATCTCATTCGATTCGGAATACCATCTAGAAGATTCTATCAAAATTCCAAGAGGGGCTGAAAACAATTGCAAAAGTTATTAACAATAAAGTGAACAAAAAAAGAAGGAATTTCTCATACAAACGTAATACCAAAATCATTTTCTCATACGAAAATATTTAACTTGTTTGAGTTATTTTTCAGTTTAAAATAGTAATTACCTAGGTTCCTGCACAAAAATTAACTTCAAAATATTCAAACACAAAAAAAAAATGTTTTAAATTTTTTTTTAGTAATTTTACTACTAAATATTGGAACACTAAAAAATAGAGTAAAACACTAAAAAATATATAAATAAATAGTAAATTCACTACAAAATATTAAAATACTAAAAAATATTTTTTAGAGTTTAAATATTTTGTAGTAAATTTACTATTTATTTATATATATTTTTAGTGTTTTACTCTATTTTTTAGTGTTCCAATATTTAGTAGTAAATTTACTAAAAAAAATTTAAAACAAAAAAAAAATTTGTGTTTAAATATTTTGAAGTAAATTTTTGTGTAGGAACCTAGGTTATTACTATTTTAAACCGAAAAATAACTCAAACATGTTTAATATTTTCGTATGAGAAAATGATTTTGGTATTACGTTTGTATGAGAAATTCCAAGGGTACCCGGCCCCTTAAGGGTGTTTCGTCCGGAGATTCCGTAATTGACCGTATTTAAAACCTTATAAACTCATAATCTGAAAGCTATAAAGTTATAATAAAAATACAGCAATAATCTTCAGTATATCAACATTCCTTTTGTCGTTTTAAATTTTCTATTTTTGTTTCTTATACTCATGATATCAGCTTCCAAAGTAATACCAATTTGTTAAAATTCAAGCATACATTCAGCATCTCCTTAGGATTTATAAATTACTTTTATTTGAAACTCACGCCAATAGATCGATAATATCATAAACTACATATTCGCCGTTTTAAATTTTTTAGGACAATTTTGAACTAAGATAAGTAAAAATAATAGGTTTAGGCGCGATCTCGGCAACGCGGCAAATGTATGGCCAAGGTCGTTTGCTCGGGGGACGGCCTTAAAGGGCAGGAAATTTCCTAAAACAAATCCTAACTTTTGGAACTTTACCAACAATCCTTATAACTTTAATTGAGCGGCAAAAGTAACGGTTTTTACCGTTACTTTTGCCGCTCAATCGCATAGTTCGCATTTCGCGTGATTTGCCGCAATATGCCATTTGAACTAAAAACATATTTTAACTGATTAAATATTTATATTAAGGAATAAAAAAAATTAGTACTAAGTAGACATATCAATAAACAAGAATCCGTCAACAAAAATAAATTATCACCATTTGTTTAATTGTTATGCTTTTCTTAATTTGTTAATAGTCACTATTTTAATGTTAACATAAAAACGCAATTTTTTTTATGTTAACATTAAAATAGTGACTATTAACAAATTAAGAAAAGCATAACAATTAAACTCCTTAACTTTTTCAATTTTTTTCAGCCCCGCTTGGAATTTTGATAGAATGTTCTAGATGGTATTCCGAATCGAATGGGACCAAAATCATAATTTTTGGTGCATGAGATCAGGTTTCGAGGAAAATGGCACGTCTTGTTACTCAGACTATAATGTTTGCTGTAAACTAATGTTGAATGAAGCTACAATCAATCAGACGTCAGTTCTTTTCGTTTTGACGTGACAACGTCTTATAATTTGATATGGGCTGCGCACACGAAAAAACATGACGCAATATGCGGCGTTACCTTGCTCTGAGGCGTTCCATTTAAGGCTATGACGTTGTCACGTTCAACTATCGTCAGTAAACCGACTTTACAGACAACCAAGTTCGAGTCGAGTTCGAGTCGAGTTCGAGTCGAGTTCGAGTCGAGTTCGAGTCGAGTTCGAGTCGAGTTCGAGTCGAGTTCGAGTCGAGTTCGAGTCGAGTTCGAGTCGAGTTCGAGTCGAGTTCGAGTCGAGTTCGAGTTCGAGTCGAGTTCGAGTTCGAGTTCGACACAAAACACTACTCTCCAACCGTCTTTTTTCATCTGTTTGTACTTTTTAGGGTTCCGTACCCAAAGGGTAAAAACGGGACCCTATTACTAAGACTTCGATGTCTGTCCGTCTGTACGTCTGTTTCTTATTTGATATCTAGGGTTAGCTACTAGTTGCTACGCACTGAGTTAATGAGATTGTATTTTATTATATTTTATTTATTTAGGAAAATAAACTACAAAATTACATATAAAACTTCTAGGAATATAACAATAGACCGTTTACCTTATAAGGAGATCATTTATGAAATTAGAATAAAGAAACTTTGATCGGAAAAAAAAATCATAAAAATGTAGCCGATTTTTTGGCGGTTCTGTAATTATCCTTAACCATATTTTGTTCAACAAAACGTCACAATTTTTGAAGATTGAGGTTGAGTTGAGTGGAGGAAATCCCGAGGAAACGTCTAATGATAGAGGTGTCACGGCCGCCCTCAGCGACATTTTAATGATGACTAAACTTCAATAATTTAATGAAGAGTTTGTCAGATAATGCGTGGGACTTATGTCAATACGATATATGTTAAGAAGTATTAGTATACACAAACTTTCATCCCCTATTTTAACCCTTTGAGGTTGAAATTTTTCAAAATCCTTTCTTAGCGGATGCCCACGTCATAACATCTACCTGCATGCCAAATTTCAGCCCAATCCGTCCAGTGGTTTGGGCTGTGCGTTGATAGATCAACATGTCAGTCAGTCACCTTTGAGTTTTATATATATAGATTTTCATTTTGATTACAATTAATTAGTAGTTAGGGGGCGTCCACAAAATTTAAAAAAAAACACCTCACGTAATTTGTGGACGCCCCTTTAATATTTGTCCCCGACTGCGGAAAATATCATACGACAAAAACTACTACTACTTTAAAACAAACTTGGGAAGATTTACGGGTCTCGGGCGATGATCGACTTTCAGAGCAACAAAGTTACAACTTACGAAGTTACGAGTGACATAAAATATCTATAAATCTAGATGACGACCGCAACTCCGTTGCGCCAAAATTCGTTTATCGTGCGGGAACCGTACATTTTTCCGGGATGAAAGTATCCTATGTCCTTTACCTGGACTCAAAGTATCGCCATACTAAGGTTTGGGTGTGAAAAGATAACATACAAACGAACTATCGCATTTATAATATTAGTTGGATGTATAATGTATGTATACAGGGTGTAACAAAACTAAGTGACAATACTTTAGGGTGTGTATGCGTTCCTTGTAAATAGTTCACTGTGAAAGTAGCAGCGCTGAAAGGCCTTTTTTTACTTTTGTATGGGCCAGCGCCCCAGCGTCACGACTCACGAGTTTCAAAAAAATTGGACTTTCAGCGCCGCTACTTTCACAATGAACTCTCTACGAGGAACACGTATACGAATTACGCACCCTAAAGTATTAAGTATCATTTATCACTTACTTTTCTTACACCCTCTATATTGCTTCACTTGCTTGTCACGACTCACGTAGTCACACTCACAACATGTATTTCTCAAGCACGAGAAATTAAAAAAGCTCAAAGGCTTAGGTACATTGATTAAGAACAAAACTTCTACCCGACTTAAAATCGAGCAAACTTAAAACATTTGCAAGTTAAAAACAAAAGCGACAATCAGATAAAAGTTGATTAATCTCTTCTTATTATAATAAACTAATTAATGATGGAGGCGAACAATTCATTAAGGAGCAAAACTGCCTTCCGAACAATAATGATAATGAGTGTAATTAATTATAGGAAGTTGGCTCAAGACGTACCGAGGCCGGCGGGAGCCAAGAAATGTGGATGGGAAACTTTTACTGTTTTTAACACGCTTGTAATAACTTGGGCTGTATGTATGTAACAGAATCTTTGAGCACGATTTTAACCTATCTCCAGTTATAGTCTAATTAATTTGACACTTTGCATACGACGTATAATAAATAACTAATAAGAGCTAGACAATGAAATAATTTGTAAAAAAAATTGAAAGCGTGTTTTTTTTAAACTACAATACCTATATTATTCTATTTCTGTTCATCAGTTCTATCTTCTTTGTTACATATTGGGGATATGAATATCCACCTGATGAAAAATATAAGTAACATGAGATTTTGCGTTAAGATATTATAATATATATTTAGTGACTTAAGGTTTCAAGTTTCACTTCAACTCCTCAAGAATGTTTAAAAAAACATTCGTCTGAAATCATTTATCAAGTTGATATGACAAACTCTACGCAATAAAATGTAAATAAACCGAAAAATGATTACTTATAGCAGCTATTACAATAAATATTAAAATAAACCTAGTGGGAAATACGTAAGTGATTTACATGATTGCGAACAAAATAACGTGATAATGGTTATAATTCACAATTAAAAAGTGTGAAACTAATTTTTTAATTACCATCGCCTGAGAGAATGCTGCATTTGAAATAGCGGGTCAAAAATTTCTAATCGAGGAAATTCGTTACGATCATCATAGTTAATAAATGTATATCATTTATTCGATGGGAATTATTTTGATTAACTGTTATGTATTACTTCTGTTACGAAAAATGAAAATTATGAGACGAATTTGGAAAATATAGACTATTTTTATAAGATACTTAAATTGTGTTGAATTGAGTTTATTTTAACTATTTCATCGTAAAACAAAAGAAAACGTAACATTGTTTTTATGTCGTACGTTGTTTTAGAAACAGGAAATAGACCAAAACTAAGAAATGTTTATTGCTTAAAAATTAAAAACTGTATTTGTGTCATAGGTGTTACGAATTTGTTGGTTTCAAAAGTTTACGTTTATATTTAGGTATGATAGGTAGGTGTACCTATGTCATGCAGTTGTCCAGTGTCCACATAAATTAATTTTTTAATATTAAATAAACGTTTTCCAAGATTCAAATATTTTCTAACGCACCTACATACGGCATTAGTATATTTTTATTTACAAAAAAAAAACAAACTAAGTTAGAAAAAAATGTCACATCCAAATATCTCGGCTCCGTGTCGTCTGAAAGGGTGTGAGAGGTCAGCAGCGTGGCACTGATGGCTTAAATCATTATCACTCATAATTAAAATTAGCGCAAGAAGAACCCACTTAGTGCTCAGGTAGTCTAGATAGGCATTAGCCTAGCCCTTAGCCTAACCTAAGTATTACCTTCGAATAAGTGTTGACTTGTGGATGTTATTGTGATATTGTGAATTATTATGATGAAAAAGTTTTACTTTCACAAGGAAAGGTTTTGTGACAATGCATGTTTCGTATAGGCATATGAATAGTTTGTAGAGAAATATAACTTACAAGTTACAAAATATAATCGACGAAACATCTTGGCTAAGGTGTTTGAAAACAAAATTGAAATTTTTTATTTCCTTTCCTGACAAGACTGAAAGCATTTTTTTAAACTTCTCTACATATGGTTATCAGTTCATCTGGAATTAGACTTATATTCCAGGTCTACAAAAGGACTTTTTTTAGTCCGTCATTCAAAACTGAACTTTATTTACTACACAACAAGATACACATTGAATTGACAAACGGAACGCGGTGTCGGGCTGCCTGTTACAAATTTGAATGGCTTATAACTGCATTGCATCGCGTGTTGCAAAATGTTAGTCAACTCCTAAAACTCCTAATCACTCATAATATCTAACAATGAAACTTTTCGAAGTAAAACTTCTTTAGGGACGTTGAGAGTAAAAATTCCAAGGTTGCGTCACGAAAAAGAGGAGTATTAATATTGTGATTGCGTCACGAAGCCGTCACGACTTTTTTTTAAAGAAGGCTACTGTAGCCTCGACGTCACTGCGACCCATGGGGATCTATTGTGACTCCTTCACACTAGAGTTTCATCCCCAACCTACGAATAATAAAACCAAGAAACGTAACTCCCATACTAATACAGTTTTAAATTTGGTTCCATTCGAACTGTCATGTAACGTCAGCCTTTATACCGCTCAAGGTCACCAAATGTATGAAAAGTGAACCTAAGGTACACTTTTTTGACAAGTATTTTGGAGCATGTTTTTTGACGGAGTTACTCTTCTTTAGTTTTTTATTATTCGTAGTCCCCAACCCAATACTGCTCATAAAACGACTTTGGACAGTTCACTACTAACACGCTTTTTTTGCAAAATCACAAACATCATAAACGAAATCAAAACTCTAACTTCTAAAAGCAAAGTACTAGCACATAAAACGTATGCGCTCATTAGAGCCGCGGTATCGTCCATAAATACATTATCGCCGGCGGGGGGGCTGCGGGGGGTCGCGAGGGGCCGCGGGGGGTCGCGGGGGCTAAGAAGCGGGGGGTTATCGAATTAAAACTTCACTAGCAATAGTAGAGTTGAACACCGTATTAATACACCATGTATAATTCGTGTGCTCGGACAAACTTGGCCCGCTCCGCTTGGCGCCGATTACATCTTTATTATGTGCTAAATTATGTTAATTTGGAGGAATTTTATTTGGTGTTTATGTTAGTTATCTTGTTCATCTTTTAAGTGAAAAGGGTCCCCGAAATGTGAGGTAGAGCAAGATAATTATGATTTGAGCCTTTTTCTTTCACTTAATAAAGTTCCCAATTTTTTTCAATACTACCTACAGCTCCTTACAACTGCTATAATATATATGTCGCAGCCAACTGGTTTAAATAGCCGATCAATCAAACAGTTAGCCCTTTGACTGAACAACGCCATTCAATCACACGGCTATACGTCGTTTAGCCGACTTGTTGATTGCAACGTTCAACACTACAGCTAGACTAAGCGTCGGCTTAGCTAACTGGTTAAATGGCAAATTAACTAAGCTGACTATTAGTTTAACTAAAAAACTATTAGTTTTATTATTACACGAGCACAGTGATAATAAATTGTATTCTAACTCATTTTGAACACAATTGCAATTAATACCTTCGTGATGCATTTCATAATCCCGTAATTTCTCCTCGAAATTCGAATATTTGTTTAAATTTTGATTCACTCGTATGTGCCCCCATAATTTCTGTCACTTTAATAACACTTGCAACGTATATTTACGAAAAATATCTTAATACAATCACAAAACACCGGCTAGTTGACGCCATATTGTAAACAAAACGCACCTAGCGCTGCGGTGGTGAGCGCTGAACTAATTCAATCAAACGGCGGCGGCTTGAATCAGCTGTAGTGTTGAACGTTTCGAGCGACTGAAATATTAAATTAAAAAGCTAGGATGCAACTGTCATTGACAATATTATTCTTTTGCAATGCCAACTAAAGTTTTTTTTTCAGAATTCATATTATAGAGTGATGACTGATTAGATTCTATATATTGTATGTGTTTGTACTGTTGGTTCTTGGTGGAAATTCGTGTTGAACACTAATAAAACACACTTTTTTTGCACTTTTTCCAATATATTCTTATGATATTATTATACTTTAAACAAATTACACGACCGGTTTCAAAATTATTCATCATCAGGTGTAAGTTTAACGTCGGTAGTTTTAAATAATTATTTAAAACTACTTTAATAATTATTTAAATTAATATCATAATAATATAGTGGAAAAAGTGCAAGAAAAAGTGTGTTTTATTAATGATTAGATTCTCATGTCGGTTTTAACTTTTACTGTACACAATATGTCTACTAATAACTTTGCAGTACTAACTCACTCATTTGCTTGCATTTTGTATGTTTATTCGCGAGAAATATCCATAGACACAAAAAATCTATCAAATTTTATTATTTTTACAAGCTTACATTACAGAAAACTCACAGGAGCAGATAGACTACAAAATCACAATAATTTCCTAATTTATTCAGCACACAGATCCAAGTGGAGCGCACCAGCGGGCGAGGCGGGCGGGGGCGCGAAGGAGCGATCGAGGTAAGGGTACTGGCTACGTAATTAGATTTTCAAAGTCCGAATACACTGCTCGTACTTGTCTTCATAATAATGTAGCGCGCCGCCAAGTCTTGAGCGTTATTATTCAAACAGGTCAAGCGAAATAGAGCAGATATTCGGCTAAATTCATCGAAATCTTATGTAGAATCTACATTGCAAAATGTATCCGTGGTCCAGTGATTAAGAGCGTGGCTCTTGAATCGGAGGTCGTGGGTTCCATTCCCGCGTTGGAAACGTGTTATTTCCAAGTTTGGTTAGGACAACGCAGGCTGTTCACCAACTGATTGTCTGACAAGTAAGATGTCGGATGGGCATGTAAAAAGTTGGTCCTACGCCTGATCTCTCGCCAGTCGTGTCGGTCTTTCGTCCCACTGGGTTATGACTTATGAGAGTAAAAGGAATATAGAGTGCTCTTGTGTACTGCGTTCCGCGCGGCTTCGCCCGCGTAAATCAGATATTTTACAGACAAATTAGTCCACAAAATATAGCCTATGATCCTTCATGTGGTCTACTTCTTATCTGCCAAATAACATAAAATTGCTCCAGTAGTTCGTGAGATAAGCCCTTTCAAATAATTTCCCCGTTTTTCCAAATTTTCCTATATTTCTTAGCTCCTTTTAGTTTTAGTGTGATAAAATAGAGGCTATAGCCTTCCTCAATAAATGGGCACACTGAAAGAATTTTTCAAATCGGACCAGCAGTTTCTGAGATTAGCGCGTTCAAATAAGCCCTTTCAAATAGTTTCCCCCGTTTTTTCCACATTTTCCTCTATTTCATCGCTCCTATAAGTCTTAGCGTGCTAACATTTGCATACTTGCATAGGCAAATGCATATAATGGCACTTTTTAGGCGATAGTGCATGTTTTCGCAATTTTTCGTTAATAGTGCATATTTCGGTAGTTTTATGCCCTTGTAGTCTTCAAACTAGCACACCGAGACCACAAAATAGAGGTACGATAGATCAAATCACTTCAAATATGTGGCTCCATCCCCATTTAAAGAATGTAATACATCCAATAGGTACATTATATTTCTAGAAACAAATTTTTCATTATAGTTGGCAACATTAGCAAAAAATTTAAATAAAGTAGTTAACGATTTAATAAACTTCCATGGGCATTACGAATTAAGATTACAATCGGAAAATTCTCATTGCTGTTGTATGATAAATTAAAAATCCTGGATTTGATGAAATTGTAAAAATTGGCGCTTTTATTAACGGCACCACCGGAAAACTTCAAAAAAGTAATAAATTTTAACCCGTCAAGCCCCAAGCGATCGAATTCGACCGCGATAACAATAGAATAACAATAGTTTTCCAAGAATCCGTGATCGAGAGATATTAAGTGACTTTTGATTGTGCATATTTTGTGCATATTTCGGCCATTTTTTCGTGCATACTTGCATGCATATTTCGGCACTTTGATCGTGCATATAATCCGATGACTAGTAATTAGTATAGATATTAACGGTTTTAAGTTAATCCAACTAGTGCTGAAACCCTGTTGAAATGTGTCGAGTAGCTTCA
Organism: Polyommatus icarus; assembly: GCA_937595015.1. Taxonomy (NCBI): domain Eukaryota; kingdom Metazoa; phylum Arthropoda; class Insecta; order Lepidoptera; family Lycaenidae; genus Polyommatus; species Polyommatus icarus. The sequence continues at coordinate 14,974,379 of OW569333.1, read as the reverse complement.
GAGATTCATCGCATAGGCAAAGCCAAACAGTCGTTTAGAAGTTTAAAGTCCAGACTCCAGAAAATTACTGGGAGTCACCTAGGAGTGTATTTTTGTTATTTGCATTACAACCGAAGCAGTAATATCTAACTATGTATTCAGATAGTAAAATCTAGTCAACTCATTGTTGAAAATGACGTCTTGTTTCTACATAACATTATTTATTACTAGCTGTCCCGGCAAACGTTGTTTTGCCCATATTATTTTATTGAAGAGACTAAAATATAAGTATGGTGCCATAGTCGTCTGACCTGGCTCTCTTAGACATCTTCAAATATTTAAGAACATAATTGAATGCGCCACTACGACAGTTGAATGAAAGAAGATTACAAAAATTGAAGATGAAAGTTTGGAGTGTGGACACTCGACATAGCTATAGATCTAGCCTTAATGACGCCCACTTCGCAACGGGCCATGCAGTAGAAATCGTAATATTTTAATTTCGCCATAACTTTAAAACCAAACGTCCAATATTAGCCATTCAAAGACCAAATATTATCTACAGAAACTATTCTTAGTGACGAAATAATTAATTTTGATAAGGATTAATAGCATGAGTAAAATAAACGCGTTAAAATGTAGTCCGAAAAAAATCAAGATTTTTAAATAAAAAAATGGTTGGTGTGCCTCACTCGACATAGATAAGTATAGTGTGACGCGGACTTTTTTGTAGATATTTAAAATATCTACAACTAATTTCAACATCTTATGGTTTTATCTTTTATAGTTTAGGCAGCGTACGCAAAAAAAGTAACTTTTCTGGTTGATTTTAGTCCGAAAAACTCAAATATATTACAAAAAACAATTTTTTTCAAAATCAAATATAGCCTGTTACTCGTGGAGAATGTAGCTTTCGAATGATGAAAGAATTTTTAAAATCGGTCCAGTAGTTTTTGATCCTATTCATTACAATTATACAAACAAAGTTTACCTCTTTATAATATTAGTATAGATAACTATGTCCCTCATCTGTAAAATCCAACATAAATGAAATAAAATCCAAGCATCAAGACCGCTCACTCAACACTCGACATCGAGGTATCGGATATTTAGTTTGCTTTCGGCCGGCGCGGGGGCGAGCGGGGGGGCTAAGTCCAACTATAAATTAGGAAGGGTACAGTTTCATTAATCACCCATACGCCGTTATTATTAATTAACCCCTTCCTACCCGCATTAGCTATCGACCGGCGCTGTGTCAACGTTTTAACAATATTAAGGGAGTATTCTAAGAGACAAGTGGAATAAACTTGTAAAAATCGCCTAAAGTTAATTTGCTTGCGACTTAGTTCGAGGCGTAACTGAAAAATTTCCTACAGTAATGTCGTTCCTAGTCTTCGTAATATCTTCGTAATATATGTATCTGTCTGTGTGTCTGCCACCTCTTTACGCTCAAACGGCTATACCGATTTAGATGTTTGCTATGGAGATTGATGATGATAAGTTATGTGATGATGACATCAATATACGCTATGGAAAAAGACCAGCATATTTTTGTTGGGGAAAATGTAGATTTGCTGATTTCGTTTTTGAAATGTTTTATTTTCTACAAAATAATTATGAACACTGTTATCTAAACAATGCTAATTCTTGTATGCTGCAGTTTATATATTATATCTAATAAGAAACCGTAACTATGTAATTTCCCAGGTCATTATATAGTAATATGCTTCCAGATATTGACTTTAAAAATGATGTAGCTCTTTAAGGCGTAATTTAAAGACATAATTGTAGGTACCCTTTTCTTAATATAAGTATGCAGGGATGAATAGAGGGAAAACTTAATTGTTTATAATTAATTATTCCTTTCAGGCTACATATTAATTAAGATATTAATTGAAGTTTTTTGCTCATTATGACTTGTCAATAGTATATCTAAACGAATAAAATTTTATTTTTGAATTATAATTAGCAGCTGTTCCAGCTATAAATAATATATTATTTGAAGCCATGATATCTATTTTTATATTGTTTACAAATTCCTATAATCGATATTATAATGAGCTTTTTTGTTGTTTGTAATATTGAGGAAAATGCTTTACAGTAATATTATGATGGCGTACAGCTATGTCCACACTGTGCACTTTCATCTTCAATTTTCGTCATCTTCTTTTTCATTCAACTGTCGTATTGGCGTATTCAATAATTGTATGCGTCAACGAACGCAACGCCAACCAAAGCGAAAGTTTTGGATACGGTCAGAGGTCATGCGTCGCGGGCATGCGACTGTTGACTGCGCTATAACGCATGCCCATGAACAAAAAAAGCACAGTGTGGACGAAGATAATATTCCACGCTAGAGAGTTGTCCTTCTTAGGGTTGATTCAGACCGCAACGCGACGAGGCGAGGCGAGGCGCGGCGCGGCATAAAGTATTGAATTTGACAGATTTCAATTGCGTGACAGTCGTGAGAGACGTCTTGCGAATCTGTCAAATCTGCTGTCAAAGCTGTTACTTTCACAGTGAACTCTCTACAAGGAACACGTACACACCCTAAAGTATTATCACTTATTTTTGTTACATACTGTATATAGGATATTCAAAAAGCACTCCCGCCCGAACAGGGACTTGAACCCTGGACCCTTGGATTAAAAGTCCAATGCTCTACCGACTGAGCTATCCGGGCAATATAAGTTCAAACAAAAATACCTAACGAATTAAAATATTATGTTTACGTAATTTCAATGTCATTAGTCATTGCGTCACGAATAATAATTCTAACACAATTCGAAACAAATCCCGTTCATTTTTAGGGTTCCGTGGCCAAAATGGCAAAAAACGGAACCGTCATGTCTGTCTGTCTGTCTGTCCGTCCGTATGTCACAGCCACTTTTCTCCGAAATTATAAGAGCTATTGAAACTTGGTAAGTAGATGTAATCTGTGAACCGCATTAAGATTTTGATACAAAAATGGAAAAAATATTAAAAATTTAAAAATTTTAGGGGTCCCCAAAGGTACAACTGAACCAAAAAAATTTTTTTTTCGTCTAACCTCTGCGCGTGGGATATCTATGGATAGGTCTTCAAAAATCATAATGAGGTTTCTAATATCATTTTTTTCTAATCTGAATAGTTTGCGAGAGAGACTCTTCCAAAGTGATAAAATGTGTTCAACTAAAATATAAAAATAAATCAAAAACCTTTTAATTTTATACAAATAAACCTTATTGCTGCTGCGTAACCCTTCATGGGCGAGTCCAACTCGCACTTGGCCGGTTTTTAAATACAAAACAAGTGACATAATATTTTCGTACATAATATGTAGTTACATAATATGTAACATAATATTAAGTTTAAATAAAATAAAATAAATAAAATATATAAGCGTTATATTAATATCCTACCTTTCCTTCTAAAGGGGTTGATAGACACGCGAGTAAGTACGCGGACTTATGGCTCGACGATCTTAAAGCGCATCACACACGGTGAAGATAATATAATATTTTATCTTAAGATGCCCAAATATAAAATATTATAGTATCTTAAGCTATCACACACGGCTAAGATACGATAATATTAAAAATATGTTCATTTCCTTACGAGTCTGCGTTGGTGCCACACGTATTCCTTGTTAGAATTCTATATACAGGGTGATTGACTATGAGTGATAACTAATAACTGATACTGTCTTACTTCTTGATTTGTTAGACAGCTTCTCAGACGATGATTCTGATATAGAATGTGAAATGCAGATTGCAGTAGCACATTCCAAAAGGAGAAACATTTGGATAGAGCCTTACATAAAAAAGAGAAAAACCTGCGGCGAATTTAAACTTTAGGGTCTACACAGACGGACTGCATTTCAACTGCAATCCAACTGCAAATTGCAGTTTGAATGCAGTTGACACAACTGCAATAGAACACGCAGTCGGATTGCAGTTCAGTTGCTGTCGGCGTGCAGTCGTGTGAACTGTTTGGTTTGCAGTTCTATTTTAGTCGCATTGCAGTCGTGTCAACTGCATTCAAACTGCACTAGAACTGCAATTTACAGTTGGATTGCAGTTGAAATGCAGTCCGTCTGTGTATACCCTTATCAATATCTGTCAACGAAGAAGTTTCAGGAGTATTTTAGAAATTTAAGAGAAACATTCATTTCGATTCATGAGCTTTTTAAGCAATAATAATAATAAAGCAATAAATTATAAGTCAATTTTATTTAAAATTATCCGAAATGTTACTTTTTCCATCAAAATGTTACTTTTCGAATGAGAGTAGGTATGTAACTTTCTAACATACAGCACTGGCAACACTGCATCTACTAGTGCGTCCGATCACCGATGAGCCCGCTGCTCGACACAAAAACACCCTGTACCTATTCATAAAGATATATTTCGCATCTTAAGATAACATATTAAGATACGAAATATATATTTCGTATCTTAAGATAAAATATTAAGGTACGAAATATATATTTCCATATCTTAAGATACAAAATATAAAATATAAATTAACTTCGTCGTGTGTGATGGTTCATAGGATTTGTATGGTGAGCGATATTCTAAAATATGCTCTAAGATAATATATATTTTATATTATCTTCACCGTCTGTGATGCGCTTAATCGCCCGCGAGCGAGCGCGAGCCGCGAACCGCGCGCCGCGAGCCACGAGCCTGGGGGCATGGTAATTTAGTGTGAGCGATTCTCGTGTGTCACCGACGACGCGAGCCGAGTAAGTTCGCGTTCTTTAAGTTCGTACGTCTGTCACCCCTTTAAGTAGCGTACCACCGCGCCGCGGCCATCTGCTTTTATAAATGTAGCACTGCGTCGCAATTCGGTGTGACCTGACCCAAGACGCAGGTTGTCGAGTTTTATCAAATATTAACGTCCGCAACTCGTATAGATAATCACGTATAGTGCGGAAACCGTACCTTTTACCTTTTATTAACTACTACATTAACATTTCTGGGACTCAAAGTATACCCGTAACTATTTTATGATAGTTTTGGTGGTATAAACGTAAAACTGCGAAAGACAGACAGACGAACGTATGGATGTATATTGTTATACACTTTTGTATTGATATTATGTGGATAGAGTAACGGCCATCACAAACTATTAAAAAAATGCTATAGCCTATGAATAATTATTTATTTATGATTTGCATAACTTCTAATATTTATATTTTTTAATTTTCTAAAACAATAATGATGGTTTATTGTTATTATTATAATGATAGTATATTAATGATATTTTATTGTTGTGTTTTAATTGAGTTTTACGATCGACGTGTGGATAATCGATTATTTTAATTTATTTTTATAGATTTATCCTCAATTTTTTACTATAAAATATTTTTTCTAATACCTATAAGATACGAAATATTAAACAGGTGTGTTTAAAAAATTCTTAATAATGGACCAAATTTAAGAATTACTTATAACGTCCAAAACTTGGTTTCTAAATAAACCATAATAATTAAAAAGTATTAAGTACCTAATCGACTTCATAATATTTCGTGGTCTTTAATGTTATACAAATCACCAATAATATTTTTAACCTCAAAAAGTAGTCCTGAATTTTTATGCTGATTGTACGTGCCGTCAGAGGGTACAGCTTACTGCAACAATCCCTCTCAATTTACCTGTTATACTAGAAAAATGTTTTATTTCCAAATCCTTACTATTATTAAAATGTTATGTTTGTCCATCTATCTTGTCTGTTACCTTCACACTGTTTGGTATAGACATACTTTGAAAGACGGGAAATAACAAAGGATAGTTTTAGCGATTTGTTTCCGCACGATAAAAGAAAGAAGTTGCAGGCGTCACATATCACGAATACAGGTAGTGACTAGACCTGCATAAGCCTGTAGTATTTGAGAGCCTTAACTTCCACAGATCGTTGTATGAATCTCTGATATTAATAATTAGCGCGGCGTAAACAAGCGCTCTAAGTTCGAACATCAATATTCCGGCTGGCCGGCTGTTATCATATCTCATTATACGAGTTAGTGCTTGTATAGACCACCCCTTCTTAGGTTATGACCTTAGCAGTAAGCACTAAAATTCGATCTTAACAATGCAATACAAAATTAACCCTAAACCTGCACCTTAAGGTCGATTTCTGTATACCGAGTCGTAGATGTAAAGTCGAGATTCAGTTTGGAAATGCAATTTGGAAATGAGATCCGGAGGGTAGATGTTACCCTTAAGGGGTGTAGGGGGTAGCCTTACCACTATTATTTATAAGGGTGGGGTCAGCTCTAGCTATAGACTAGTCTGGCTACATCGTCCGATTGTTTTGTCCGGCCTGACACTATGTTTCGATCATTTAGAGATGACGCGCAACTTCTGACTTCTAATTAAAGTGTCATTTACGTTGCAACGAAAGGATTAAATGTGACGTATGAATGCTATAATATTTTGTGAGTGTCATACACAATATTTACAAGAATTATTTAAGTACGGACTATGAGTAGTGACCATGATTGCCGTGATTTAAAAATATTCTATGTTGATATTTAAATTTATTTAAAAGCTATAACTTAACTGTTATTGACTTATGTTTATCAACCAATACTCGATAGTACTAGTTTGAAGTTATTAAGATTTAAGTTCCATATTTTATAAGAAAAGATTAAAATCAGTAACTAATTTATATCATAAAATAAAACAAGTTGTCAAGGATTCCATATTATGGTTCACCTTTTAACCCTAAAATCACTACAATGCAGGTGGCAATAATTGTCACTATATTATGACATTATGTATGTTGACACGGCCGACAAACGGCGGCCGCTGGGATCTGTCAAATATGTCACGACCGACATAATATTTCACTGAACAGTCAACTGGATGTACATTTTTGTATTTTGTAAATATTGACGTTTTGTGTGTTTTAATATCGTGATCACAACAAAGTTTGTTTTTAATATTATAAATCACTACTTTTTTAAGTGTGACTTAAAATAAAGCACCAGATGATGCCATGAACTCTATTGCGCCAAAATTAGTTTATCACGCGGGAACCGTACATGTTTTCAGGATGAAAATATGTGTCCTATGTCATTTCCCGGGACTCATAGTATTTCCATACCAAATTTCAGCAAAGGTTCGGAGCATAGAGTTATTATGTACTACGAAGAGGTAACCGATAATATGCAGATACATTTTTGATTTTATAATATTAGTATGGCTAATACAATATTTTTAAACGTGGTTTTTAGTTATTTTACATCCTTTGACATAGCTCTCAAACGATTCCTAATACATAAAACCTAGATCCTAATACAGACTCTAGTCTACATCATAATTTGACCTGCTACGGCCACATTGCAACTTGTCCAGGTGACGTCACCTTCTGAATCATGGCGCAGAGCAATCATTCGCCGCACCTTACTATTATACCAATTAATTGTTATGTACGCCGTAGGGTTAAGAAAATTAGCAGATAAATCATTTTTAAATAGATCAATTTTGCATCCGAAGAGGATGAAAATAGTTACTCGAGGTAGACCAGGATTTTATTTGAGTCAATAATTATTGTTAAACATTTGAGAAATCATTCTAATATTTTTGGTTAATTTTATAACTTTTAATATGAATTGGGTTCGGGTTCATAATGTTGTTTAGAAATAAGAACGTGGTAGTAATAATTTTACTCAATCCTTTTATCTTATCACATAAAATCAAAGACAATCTATAAACATTACAGACTATGTACAACACGACAACGAAAAAATCATAATATTATTTTGTAAGGTTACACGTGACTCGTGAGCATTCAAATCTTTTTACCTTGTAGGCATCGTTAGATATGACACAAAATCCTTAGCAATTATAATTTGGAGTTTCATATAAAGTAGTGACGTCACTGTTTTATCTGCACGTTGCATGTACTACACTGCGAACAATAGCTAGTCGGTGTAGCATTAACACTTTTATGGCGGCGTCTAATACGGCACATCTTGTCTCCGCTAAATAGAACTAGTCACCATCATTATCTTCGTCATCATTATCATCATCACAATCATCATGGTCTTGAAACAAAACTCTGAAAATAGGCTGATTTATATGACCGAGTTTTCTTACGCTTTCAAGAACCGTATTCTATTTAATCGACTTTTTACTTTATTCGTTGTGTCTGTCTGCTCGATAATACATTTGTTTATTTTATTAAGTTTAAACAATTCAAATTGGAACTTTACTAAAGAGTAGGTAGTCGATACACGCAACTATACGCTGCGCCAAAATTGGTTTACCGCGCGGGAACCGTGCTCCGGGATCAAAAGTATCCTACGTCCTTTCCCGCGATTCAAAGTATCTCCATACCAAATTTCAGACAGACAGACACACTCCCGCATTTAGATTGATTATTTATGATTATTTTTCCGACCCAAATATCGACCAATAGAATTGCACCATTCGACGTCACGTGGTACAACCTACATGGTATTATACTGATAATTTTTTGAAAATTTTCTCTGGTTACCACGTGACGTCGAATGGTGCAATTCTATTGGCCGACATTTGGGACGGAAAAATAATCCCCCGAATACCACACGAGCTTCAAAATTATCTGGCATTTCCCTCAAGGTTCCCTGCAAACAAATAAAGTCGTCAAGTTTTTCAGGAAAAATCATTTTTTAACCTGAAAAACTTGAATCCTTCATTTGTTTGCAACGAACCTATCGGGATTTCCCGATAGGTTCGTTGCAAACAAATGAAGGATTCAAGTTTTTCAGGTTAAAAAATGATTTTTCCTTTATCCGATCGGGTATTTACCCGATAATTTTGAAGCTCTTGTGGTATTATAAGTGATTATTTAGGATTAGATTCGAATTCGGATTTCGAGTTGCCGCTTCTAGAAGTGCATTTTCTAGTACAGTAAAGTTTTAAGTCGCGAATCGCACCATATCGCGTCTCGGTATACGCCGACCCTAAGATATCGAGCCTTTAAAGTCATCGTCGCCAAAAAATTATATCGATAGATATGCCATTTCCATTATACATTACTTTCCATTCTATAATCCCATGAATCATACATTATACAATGTTACTTTGACCTTTGCTATGACTGTAATGGTAGTTTTATGGTTTCCACAAACAGACGGTTTTACTTCATATAAGTAAAGGGCATACCGCGGCGTCGCTTATGGCACCTCTAAGTAATGCCAACTTATGTTAATGCAAATTATGTAAAGTATTATGAATATAGATGGCTGATTATTAATTAATGATAATCAATTTTGACGTTTGATATGTATCGGCTAAGAGGAATTACCTCACATTAGCGTTTTTGTAATCGAGAAAAAGTAACTTACAATACAGACTAATTATTATGGCCGATTTTGTGTGAAAAAGTTGAATGTTTCTTATGGTGTTCATTCACGGTACGTTCGTCTATTTTTTTTACATTTTAACTGTCATCGACGTTGCAATTATGCAATTGAGCTGAAAATATAATTTTACAATGAATGATTTATAACCTAAGACTAGCTTAAGGGCGTTCCTTACGGAGATACCGTAATTCACCGTATTTCAAGCCTTATAAACTCATAATTTGAAAGCTACAAAGTTATAATAAAAATACAGCAATAATCTTCAGTATATCAACATTCCTTTCCCCGCTTTAAATTTTCTATTTTTGTTTATTATACTAATGATATCAGCTTCCAAAGTAAAACCAATTTATTAAAATTCAAGCATACATTCAGCATCTTCTTATGATTTACAAATTACTTTTATTTGAAACACACGCCAATAGATTGACAATATCATAAACTACATATTCCCCGTTTTAAATATTTTAGGACAATTTTAAACTAAGATAAGTAAAAAAATAGGGTTTTGGTGCGATCTCGGCAACGCGGCAAATGTATGGCCAAGGTCGTTTGCTCGGGGGACGGCCTTAATATTGTGTAGACGCACATCCTCATACAGACTTTTTATCTGCAATGATAATGAAAAGAAATCCAGTTGATACATTTGCTTACACTCCTTTTTTTAATGTTTACTTATTAAGCTATTTACTGAAGACTTCGATAGAAAGTCGACGACTTAACTCGTAAACTTAAACCTTCAGACTATTTTTAGGGTTCCGTACCCAAATGGTAAAAAAAGAACCCTATTACCTACTAAGACTTCGATATCTGTCTGTCTCCAGGCTGTACCTCAAGAACCGCTATAGTTAGATTTCTGAAATGTTCAGATTTTGTGTGCCTATATCTATTGCCGCTATAACAACCAATACGGAAAAACAAAATAAATTAGATAATTAATACTAAAATTTAAATAAAATAAATAATTAAGGGGGCTCCCATACAAAAAAAAACACATTTTTACCTATTTTTGCTCTATAATGGTACGGAACCCCTCGTGCGCGAGTTCAACACTCACTTGGCAGATTTATTCATATTTCAAGATGTTTTTGAATTTAGGAAAATAATTTCCCATGTAAAAATTTGCAAGGTTTTCAATGTTTCAGACTCACCAAAATACCTGTGACATACAAAGGGGTATACAATATTTTTTCTAGGAATTGCAAAAATGTAGAGTTTTTATTCAGAACTTGTTTCGATAGAATTCACAAATGTTTTTACAATCTTCGAACATTTTTCAGGAAACGTTAAAAACTTCGTCGTTATTTTAATAGAGAACTAGGTAACGCCCGCAATTCGCATTCATAGTATGAATAGATTATTATTTTTAATAACAAAAATTAAAACCGACTTCCAAGGTAAAAACAATAATAACCTCCTTATGATATGAACTGAAAAGTATTAAATAATTTTTCCTCTCTACATGTGCCTTTGTCCGAATTCGGCTGAACCTCAATTATTTCTGTACTCAATCTTCATCATTTTGAAGTCGGTACCAGATAATATAGCTGAATCTTTATATTTTCTTTGACAGAAAATTCGAAACTTTTGGAACTGGTACCGACTTCAAAATTATGAAGATTGAGTACAGAAATAATTGAGGTTAGCCGAATTCGGAAAAAGGCACATTTAGAGAGGAAAAATTATTTAATACATTTAAGTTCATATTATAAGGAGGTTATTATTGTTTTTACCTTGGAAGTCGGTTTTAATTTTTTGTTAAAAATAATAATTCTTATGTTTGCTAATAATTATGAGTTGTTACCGAATACCGCCCACTACGAGTATACCATAAGGCTATCCCTCTGCTCTTTTCCCTATCACCTAAAAGTATATCAACGATCCATGCATAATTCCATTCCTTTGGCAGCCCGCGCGAAAAAGTGGCGTAAAAACCGTAGACGGAGCCGCGGTAAGTAACTGACGACAACCAAACTCGGCAAATGTCACACAATTAATTAATGCCACTGTTAATTAGCCATTATCGCTGCGCAGGCGCATGTATTAATAGCTAGTCGCGGCTTTTTGCGTCAACTCAAAGCTCGCTTATTCATAATTTGAAAACTTGTGTCGTGGTTTAATTTAACTTTCGTATTATTCATACTAATATTATAAATGCGAAAGTGTGTATGTCTGTCTGTTACCTCTTCACGCCCGCTGAACCGATTTTGCTGAAATTTGAGTCCCGGGAACATTTCATCCCGGAAAAGTGTAAGCTTCTCGCGCTAATAAACGAATGTTGGCGACTGCTATAACTTTATACCATCGTATAATATTCTAATCTAATTTTTACTGAGTCAGCTCTGTAGTTTAAGCAAAGAAGAGGTGACAGGCAGACAGATTTCACATTTATAATAATAGTATGAGTAGGGAAGTAGAAGACAAGGAAAACTTTTTTACATCCTTTTCTTGCGTCTTTTTAGGGTTCCGTACCCAAAGGGTAAAAACGGGACCCTATTACTGGGACTTCGATGTCTGTCCGTCCGTCCGTCTGTCTCCAGGCTGTAACTCAAGAACGGTAATAGCTAGAGAGTTGAAATTTTCACAGATTATGTATTTCTGTTGCCGCTATATACACGCTATATACAAATACTAAAAACAAAATAAATTAAATATTTAAGGCGGGCTCCCATACAAGAAACGTGATTTTTCAAAAAATTTTTGCTCGGTATCAATGATGACAACAGGTAGGCACTTGAAATTTTCACAAAAGCCTTAATTATATGTGAAATTTAATAATTCATAATAATATTTAAATGAAATAAAAATTTAAGGGGGACTCCCATACAAAAAACACGATTTTCCCCCATTTTTGCGCTATAACGGTACGGAGCCCTTCGTGCGTGAGTCCGAATCGCACTTGGCCGATTATTTGAGTTTTCCTCTGTTACCTCTTCACACTTCAACCAATGAACCGATTTTGACAAACAGATGCTCTGACTACCGGAAAAAGTATATAAGAAGCCATGAACGTAGAAAAAAAGGCGGACGAAGTCTTATTATACACAGCACTGTGTCATCAGAGTCGGCCAGGCTGACTGCATGTATACGGTCCGCACGCACACATTCTTACGCTAGTCCGGCCATTTGACAGGCGTAATAATGTGTGCGTGGCCGACTCTGAAGACACAGTGCTGTGTATAATAAGACTTCGTCCGCCTTTTTTCCTGTGTATAATAACTAATAAGTAACAACTAATAAGACTACGGAGTCTTATTAGTTGTTACTTATTAGTTATTATATTATATTAACGTAGAAAAAAGGCGGACGGCCGCCTTTTTTCTACGTTCATGTAAGAAGCATCAATATGAAGCATATTATTATTCTCGAAAAATGTACGGTTTTCGAGCGCTAAACTAATTTAGATTCAACGAAGTTACCTATAACGTCTTGTATTATTAATATAGACTAGTTTCACCACGCAAACGGCACCAGATCTTTGGCTCATTATTGCCGAGACTGTGATCATTGTTCTAGCGACAATGCCCGTCCCGACTACACAGTATATCTAGCACAGTAGAGTAACTAAGCGGACCCCTAGACGATCAATTTTATAGTGCAGTATCACGTATTGTACAATATTTTTGACCGTCTAGGTTGATATTGAACGCTTTTCAATCTTATTGTCAATAATATTATTGTTTAGTGATATTGCACAATAAAATTGATCGTATAGGGGCCCACTTAGCCGTGTCCTTGATATTACAATCGTATAACACTGAGACAAGTTTAACGCGCGTAACGTTGCACTGAGTAGAGTAAATCAACCTCTCGAAATCACGTGTGTAGGTGATAATGTGTGAGTGCCCGCGATTAGGCCGCCCGCCGCGCCGGTATAGTTTGTAGGTGGACTACTGTATCTAATTTATATTGTGCCGACTACGGGTTGTCCAAAATCGCCGACACAAACTTTAAAATGAGTTGAGAAACTTATAAATACAAAGGTTACTGTCTGACAAGGAAGATGATCCATGCGTTGGCTGGGCATGTAGAATCTAAAATGTCAGTCCTGTGCCTGATCTCTCACTAGTCGTGTCGGTCGTCAGTCCTACTGAGTAAGGGAAGAGACAGCTTGTGTAATGTAAGTAAATGAAAGAGACAGCGTATATAATGCACATCTCGGGCCCTAAAAACCCCTGCGTCCCAGACTTTAATGAAAACACCGTCACCGAAACCGGTGTATGAATTGTCTACAGGACATAAGTATTGTCTACAGAAACCCTGTAGACGCAATTCGATTCGTGTCGGACGCTATGTTAACTCGCGAACTATTCGGCGGCGCTATTTGGCGACAGTAAGTAATTTATAGTTCACATTGTGTTCACTATAATGTCCTTATGTCCGTCGCTGTATTACGAACAAGATGTTTAATTGTATCTGAGGTTTTTTTGACTGGAGTTTATTTGTTCAGCGGCTTTGTTCATTGGTTGGTTTTAGCGTTAGCATACCTATTATAATTGGTCAAGTGCGAGTCGGGTTCGAGCACGAAGGTTTATAGGGAAAAATAGGCGAAAATTTGTGTTTTTGTATAGAAGCCCCCCTTAAATTTTTATTTTATTTTAATATTATTATTAATTATTAAAATAGACATATGAATAAGGCCTATATGAAAGTTTAAAGTGCCTAGCTGTTGCCATTATTGATTACGAGCAAAAAAGGCCAAAAAAATAACGTTTGTCGTATGGGAGCCCCCCTAAAATGTTAATTTTATTTTGTTTTAGTATTTTTTGTTATAGCGGCAACAGAAATACATAATCTGTGAAAATTTCAGAACTCTAGCTATAGCGGTTATTGAGTTACAGCCTGGAGACAGACAGACAGACGGACAGACATCGAAGTCTCAGTAATAGGGTCCCGTTTTTACCCTTTGGGTACGGAACCCTAAAAACGCTGTTGAGTAATAAACTCTTTCCAAAAAAACTCCGAAAACGGGCATTTTGTAATGTCCTTACTAATATTATAAACGTAAAAATATGTCTGTTACCGTCCTCATCACCCTGAATCGATTTTGATAAATTTTGGTATGCAGATACTTTGAGTCCCGAGAAAGGACACTTCTTACATCCTACCCTGAAGAATCGGCTTTCGAGTAATAAACGCATTTCGGAGTTGCGGGCGTCATCTCTATGTCGCAGCCAACTGGATTATATAGCCGATCAATCAAACAGCTAGCCGTTTGACTGAACAACGCCATTCGATCACACGGCTATACGTCGTTTAGCCGACTTGTTGACTGCAACGTTCAACACTACAACTAGACGACGCTTAGCTAACTGGTTAAATGGCGAATTAACTAAGCTGACCATTAGTTTAGTTCTATTATTACACAAGCGCAATGATAATAAGCAGAATAAATTGTATCCTAACTCATTTTGAACACAATAATTGCAATTAATACCTTTGTGATGCATTTCATAATCCCGTAATTTCTCCTCGAAATTTGAATATTTGTTTTTTTGATTGTATGTGGCATGTGCCCCCATAATTTCTGTCACTTTAATAACACTTGTAACGTATATTTACGAAAAATGTCTTAATACAATCACAAAACACCGGCTAGTTGACGCCATATTGTAAACAAAACGCACCTAGAGCCGCGGTGGTGAGCGCTGAACTAATTCAATCAAACGGCGGCGGCTTGAATCAGCTGTAGTGTTGAACGTTTCGAGCGACTGAAATATTCAATTAAAAAGCTAGCCGTGAGATTGAATGGCGTTGTTCAGTCAAAGAGCTAGCTGTTTGATCGAACGGCCATTTTAACCAGTCGGCTGCGACATCTATATTGCATACAACCTCGTTTGTCGAGCGCGAACTCTATGATTTTCCATGATAAAACATTCTGTCCTACATCCTTTATCGGGAATCAAAGTATCTCATAAAAAAACTGCGCTTTCCTTTTAATGGTCTATTACATATTATACCTACCTAATCTCCTCTACCTTCCCCCTAACTCTTTCAAAGCTACAGTACGCAAATTGACCTAGTATTTAGGTTCATACATAATTTAATGTTACAACATTAAAATCAATTATAAAATTATTATAATAATATTATACTTTACTTACATTAAGATAATAAATATTAAATTATTATAATGTATTAATTGTCGCATTATTACACACTTAAGTCATTTTAATTTTCATGAGGGCAATTTAATGATCATATTAATTTTGATTAAGTTGTAGATTTAAGCAACACCTTAATTAAATTTAATTAAATTATAATATTAATAACATAAGTACAAGAGTCAACCGCTATTATATTAACATAAAGAATATATAAATAAAAGTTAAGACTTAAGGTGAAATGCTTCATTAAAAATAAATAATTTATAACCACTAATTGACATGGACAGTTATTATTTTATTATTTTCTGTTATTGTCCATTACAGGAAAATACCTAACGGGAACGACTGGGTTTAGTTAAGTTTTTGTTTATTATATTATTGAATTATATTAATTATGTTAAAGGTGAGTTAGCAGATGTCCTTTCTAAATTAATAATAGATTGTTTGTAATATTTAGTTTTTTATCTGTTGTCTAGATGTCTAGACACCGTTTTAACAGTAACAGGACTAATAGGTCATTCAGTTAGGAATGTTAGGATTCACGTCAGTTCTTATAACAAGTTTTTTCTATTAAAAGAACTAACGTGAACAAAATTTGCATTAACGTGTTATAGTTATTACTAGCTGTGTCTTAAGACGTTAGGATAGACAATAACTTCAATAACTAACGGCCTTTCGGCACTCAGAGACATTATAATCATAACATGACTTTAATTCAGTGTTTTCCAACTTTTTTCATGATGCGATCCCCCTCGGTATGAAAAAATATTTCAGGACGCTTTTACCCGATCCGATCCGCTACTTTTGTAAAACTCCTGAGTCCTGACACAGGGGCGCTTGCCCTTTCAAATCATTAAAAAATTTGCTTTTTCAGCGCTGCTACTTTCACAGTGAACTCTATACAAGGGCCACATACACACCCTAAGGCATTATCACTCTGTTTTGTTACACCCTGTATATAATACCCAACATCAAGTAAAATGTAGCCCACAATAACCCAACATACTTATAAGTTTAACGCCAAAAGTAAGTAAGATACTACGTTCATTCACTCCTCCCATTCACTCGGCCGTTCATTCATTCCTAACCCAACAAATACAACAAACACATTACAAGCTGAGCAGTTCTTTTATCTTTTAACATTCACTTTTCGGTGACTTCGCCAAATGTAAGTTGAGCTCCGTTCGTGGGGGAAGCGGGAGCGGCGGGGATCAAGCCGAGATGGTCAGATCTGAAGTTGCTCCGTGAAATATGGGACCACTGGCTTTTGGGCGCCCCGGATCATGCTAGAGCTGCGATGTTGTATTTGTATTTTTAAGTTATTGCATAACCCGTAACGGGAATAAATCTAACGCCTCCCACTGCGGCCGTGTAACGTGTTTGTGTGCGTGCGACTAGACTATTGCATAAGTTGATAAAAATGCTATGCAATGCAATAGTTTTACCGTGGCAGTACCAAACGTATTTTGTTGTGTTATTTTAACAAGAACACTTTGTTGACGACAAGAAGCTGACATGATGAAGTGATGATGAATTTTTAAGCGATAAACATAATATAATAAAATACTTTAATTCTCTGAATGTTCCAAATCAAATAAAAAAACTTAATGCGGTGTACCCATTGTCACTTTCACCACTCTCATCAATCTGACAAACCACTTAGAACCCGAACTTACCAAAAAACATACCTAAATTCACATTTTCACACGTATCTCCATATAAAATATATAATTATATCAACTGCACCAAATAAATATACAGCAACACAATATAAAGGCGCAAACGAATAAATAAATAAAATATTATATTATCATCAACTCTATACAATTCCCTAACTTTTTCTGTGGGCGCGTAAGGCGGTAGTCCCGATTACCGCTCGTGTGACTTTTTCTTCACACTCGAGGGGCGGCCGTATGAATAATCCCACAATTACTGCCCTTTTCCCTTTAAACGGACGTTTTAGATTTGGCATTTCAAGGGATTTCGGGTATACCCTTTTAATAACACCTTTTAACTTGATTATTTTGTATTGTAAATTTCCTGGTTTGTTTCAAATTGTGCCATACCAGTTTAGAAAAAATTAATGGGTTAAAGTTTTAGCTTGGCTATTGACGCGGCTATGCGTTTGATTCCCGCGTTGGAATAATGCTGTTTCTATATAGGGTAAGGGCAACGCAAGCTGATGAGGTCATGAATTTTATTTATCGTCTGACAAGAAGGCTGATCCATACGTCTTGTAAAAGTCACTGAAGAGAGAGTAACCTCTTCAGTTGTGTCGGTCACCCGCCCTACGGTGAGGTGCTCCTGTGTTATGCTGCGTGGCCACCACCGCTAAAACTGGTACTGCCTCAGGCAAACATATTATTATAATTAGAAAAGGAAATTTTATGTTGCGAGTGTCCATGGGCGACGATAGTTGCTTACCATCATGTGACCCGTTTGCTCGTTTGCCCCCTTATATTATAAAAAAATGAAAGCAAAATTTTGACAACCAAAGTCCGCTTTCTGAGATTATTGAAGTTTGTCTTTAAAAAGCGATGATTCCTTAACTTTTTGACATTAGCCTACCAAAAGCGCTATTGAATAGAAAAATTACTTATGTCCAAAATTTCAAAATCTAGCTAACTTTAGGTTTAAGGTTTAAAGATTCTTTATTTCTCAAAAGATTACAAAATCGCTTACGAGAAATACATTTTGTGACTTAAAACAATTTAAAAAAATACATGTGCAGCGAGCTCATTTAAAAATAATACAACAAAAAGATTACACATATTAAGACTGATAGAAGACTACCCACATTTTTTTGTTTTACCAGTTATAATATAATACATATTCAGTATAACAACATTACAGTATTATAGATAAGTCTACAATATGTTGCTTGTTAGAATGAGATTATTAGATTTTAAATATTTTCTTTTGACATTAATTACATTACATAAAGCTTATTTTGGTATACATAATAGGTTTTATTATATTATAGTTATGTGTGAGTTTTTACCAGCATAAGAAGTGCGTGTCTGTGTCTCATATTGTCAGTGAGTACGTGCGTATGTGTGTGTGTGTGTGTGTGTGTGTGTAACTTTATGTCATGTTAATTAATATTAAAGAGAATTTGATCTACTGACCAAGGCCGCATTACGACCACTGAGCACACGGTACCCTGCCGTCGCATTTACTTTTTTTCCAAACCAAATGTGTCACATTTTTTGAGCGCGCACATAGAATTGCGCGTTTTTACCGATATAATACTTAATGTTAATTTAATGCAGATCAGAAGTTAAGTACCGAATGCTTTTGTCCGCGAAGGCATATTTCTTTTTGCACGCATCCGTAATGACGTACAGAAATATACACCTTGTTTACTAACAATAGGGTAATTTTTTCAATAAATTGATCAATAAGGTTATTTTTTAAATGAATAAATTAACGAAAAAATCCTGAGTATCGCATGTTTTTTGACGCGCTCCGAAGATGCACCTTTTAAGTGCTTTTTACGACCAAGTCGTCAATGTAATGATTCCTGGAAGTATTTGTTTACATGCAGATTATAGAATGTGTCTAAGTGCCTGTAACAGTATAATATGCTAATTTTATAATTTCAAGTGCTATTTTGTATGGCTATGTGACTAAAAAATAATTTGCAAACATTTTGACCTACAAGTTATGTTTATACCGCTAAGCATTAGCTTGGCATTCATTCGAAAACGATGTATTACTTCAATATTATAAATAGTTCCACCCCACCGGTTCGTTAGCGAAAGCCGTTTTCATAAAACGCAGCTATGCAGGAGTAAAGATATAATAGCTCCCACACCGGTTTCGGTGACGGTGGCCGGTTTCATTGAAACCAGGCCAGCTACGCAGGAGTAATTTTATAGTGCCCAAGTGTGTGCGCAGTACACAAGAGCACTCTCTATTCCTTTACTCTCATAACCCAGTGGGACGGCAGACCGACACGACTGGCGAGAGATCAGGCGCAGGACCGACTTTTTACATGCCCATCCGACGCATGGATCATCTTACTTATCAGACAATCAGGTGATCAGCCTGCATTGTCCTAACCAAACTTGGAAATAACATGTTTCCAACGCGGGAATCGAACCCACGACCTCCGAGTCAAGAGCCGCGCTCTTTACCACTAGACCACGGAGGCGTTAAGTTGAGGAGGTAAAGTTATAGTGATTGTGTAAGCAGCAGAAGAAGAAGCTCACTAGTAGTATTTCCGGACCAATACGACCTGCAAACTTTCAAGAAGAGAGCGTATTCCCTCTTAAAAGTCCGGCAACGCACCTGCAGCTCTTCTAATGTTGCAAGTGTTCATGGGCGACGGTAGTTAGTTTCCATCGGGTGGCCCGTTTCCTCGTTTGGCCCCTTATTTTATAAAGAGATTAGGCGCAAGAGTCAGGATCAACTTTTAACGTACGTGGAACGATGGAAAACCATCCGTCGCATGGATCATAATATTACTTATTACAGGGAATAAAGACCTGCGAATCAAGAACTAAGCTATCTAAATTACTGGACCATAGGAATACGGAATAAAATAGGGTTTTCTGTGATGGGCCTTCATTGTGGCAAACGCGGACTATCGCTAGTAGAGTTGCGATGGATGTTATCGTTTCCACGACTCTACCTCAAGCGGAGAGTGGAGCACATGGGGCTTTAGTAAGGAGTCCCACATACCCCGTCCAATGTCCTCACTCCTCAACTGCCAGCGTTTTCTGCGCGCGGATTCAATTCGCGTATTTTCCCAAACTCTACAGCAGAAAACGCGCATGTGTAAACCCACCGTAAAGCATTAAAGGAAAGGAGGATTTCTAATAAAACGATGATGATTATTACATGATGAAACATAAAATGGCCGCTCCCGGTCTCAGTTACAATTTGCACTAAATTTATCATACAATAAAGTCCAGGCTGAAATTATTATTCAAATCGAGAGGCATTAATCAACGCGTCGATAAAAGAAAATGTAAACGACAATGCTCCTGCGCAGCCTAGTGATGTGACCATGTCGATAAAGATTTAATTTTATCGATAATAATTTTTAACTGATTACAAGATTTAGTACAAGTCCACGCGAGAGATTAATGGTCATTTAAGTGTAGTTTAATGAAAATGTTGACTTAAACTCTATGTACAGTCTATACTACTATAGTTTTTAGTAAACTCTTTATCAAATTGAAAATAATATTATGTAATTAAAAAAAATATATTATGTATTTAGTTAATTAATATATTTTTATATATTAAATATATATAAAAATATATTAATTGTATTTCGTTAGGCAATTTGTTGACATACCTACTAAAAGAGTAATTATTTTGTAGGACTACACTAAAGCTAATCATTTTACTATAGTTCACCTGTTTTAAAACGTAAGCGTCTATACTTAGCTGGTAGATGCTTGGGTCGCGTGGGGCGAATTATAAAATTTTCACCAGTGGGGCCGTTTCACCCCTTTCGTGACTGGGAACCCATTAGTGAGTTAGTGACTCACTGCTGTAAGTTTGTGATGGCCACTATCATTAGGTAAGGAGATCGATTTAAATGATACTTTAACTGTTAGAGTTAAGAAAAGCATATTATCAAACTTAGTAACTTCAATGGACCTTATAATATTAAAAAAAAACTACTTGAAATGGCATCACTGAATAAGTTAGTTTGGGTAGGACAACTAGAATATTATGTAAAACTAGCTGTCCCGGTGAACTTCATGTCACTTTAAAACCTTCCCTGGACTCCTACAAATATTTTAAGACTAAAATCAGCCCAATCCGTTCAGCCATTTTCGAGTTTTAGCGCAACTAACACATTTGAAAATCCACTTTTATATATATAGACTAGCTGTCCCGGTGAACTTAGTGTCACTTTAAAACCTTCCCTGGACTTCTACGAATATTTTAAGACTAAAATCAGCCCAATCCGTTCAGCCGTTTTCAAGTTTTAGCGCGACTAAGACATTTGAAAATCCATTTTTATATATAAAGATATATATTTTCAGATCTACAGAAAGCCCATAAAACTTCATAAAAATAGCCATAGAAATAGCTCTAGGCGTTACGAAGAAGATTGGCAGCATGCGCAAAGAAATTGTGTAAATAGGAAGTTATAGGTAAGTAAAAACAAAATCAATACGATAACTAGATGGGTATTTGCAGTTTATCCGTCGGTCGACGCAAAAAAGAATATTGTAAAATATTCATTTCCTGAAAACAAAATGTAAATAAACTAAATACGCGAGATTTAACATTCCAAACGAACGTTTACACCTAACTCGTCAAAATCACAGATCGAAAATACTATTTTAACTGGCAAATAAACATTCCCAATGGTTGTAATGCCTTTTATAAACATATTTGTCAATACATTTTATAATATTTTGAAACTAGATGAAGCCCGCAACTCCGTTGCGCCAAAATTCCTTTATCGCGCGGGAACCGTACATTTTTCCGGGATAAAAACTATCCTATGTCCTTTCCCGGGACTCAAAGTATCTCCATGCCCAATTTCAGCAAAATTAGTTCAGCGGTTTGAGCGTGAAGAGGTAACAGACAGACAGACACACTTTCGCAATTTATAATATTAGTATGGAAATATAAGCATGGATATGCCTGTATTATGATTATTAATTTTATGATTTTTATTTATAACTCTATCAAAATGAATTCGATGGACTTTGCCAAATTATAGTAGCCAAAAATGACATAAATACTTACTTTATTTACCTACTAATATTTAAAAAATTGTGCATTGTAATTTGTAACAAACACTGTCTGTTATACTAGTTATAACTACGTCTACCCGTATGTTATATATTTATCGATAATTAATTTATCGATATCGATAATATCGATATTATCTAATACAACACAATCGATCCTTGCGTGAAACGGCGATGTGTGCCCGTCTGAGATAATGAAGTGCGGGCTTATATATTATAAAGTTCATTATAAACAATTATTTATTGTTAGCGCATGTTTATTAATAAGGCGACTGTACCGGCTACTGCATGATAGCCTCAGTAGGGCTGCCACTTCTAAGTTATTTGTCCTAGAAAAATAAGAAATTTAACTTATCCCTTATGCTTGCTCGAAGCCTTGTAATGTTAATAAAATTGTAAAATTGTCGCTCTCTAAAGTAGGTCAACACTACAGTGGCTACAGACGGTATGCGGGAAAAACAGTAAAACATCATGTGGTAGGAAACTCTATTCTGTACTACTCTAATAAAGATTTATATAAATAACCCAACGAATAAAAAATATATAACCTGAAAAGTGCAGTTAAAACCTTCAAACTGTTGCGACTCGCGATATATGCGAGAAATATTTTACTATAATTTTATCGATAAATAAATTCGTCAGTGGCAGCCCTAGCCAGCTAGCTGTCAATGTGAATGCGAAAGTACAAAGCGGGCCATGTTCCTATGTTCCGTAGTTGTAATAAAATGTATATGTTTTGATTGGCCGGGCCCAGGCAATCAGTCAACAAAAACTTTTGACTGACAATTCAACAAAGGAACTCAAAACCAGAAAGAAAACAACGAATGCGATAACAATCGAAAGATAGCGTTTTGGGAATCCGCGGACAAATAATATATGGTCCCGTATTTTAGATACGATATTCAGTCAAGAAAAGTAGACGCTGAAATAAATTTTCTAAACGTAAAGTGGTGGATTGCCTATTCGGCACTTTTCAGGAAGTGGTTAAACAGGCCCTTAGTCTAGTCTTGTTCTTGATGTTTTAGGATGCAGATTTATTAATCTAATACCTAATTAATTATTCTTAATACAAAAATAAGGTCAGACTTTGAAAAAAATAACCGGCTTCTTAGGTTTTTCGACAGGAGTTTATTTATAATTATTAATTACAATCAGGCATGGTAAATGACATTATTTTCGTGTGACGTAGGCACTTTATAATGTTTTGACATTATAATATTATTATGATAATAATAGGTAGATATATAATAAGCTCCTATAGATGGAAAACTGACATGGCGCGTATGGCCAGAGTCCAGAGAAATTCATATTCCTTTCCAGTCACAAGATGCTTTTATATCATTGATATTTACTGTATTCTAGACGCGAATAGAATGGAATAGATTACATAAGATAATTATTATTTTAAATAGCTTAAATAACCTTAGAAATATCTAAAACACATAAAAGTCGTGCATGACTTTATACAGGGTGTAACAATACTAAGTGATTATTATGTACTTTAAAGTTTAAGGTGTGTATGTGTTCCTTGTAGAGAGTTCACTGTGAAAGTAGCAGCGCTGAAAGACCATTTTTTTCACTTTTGTATGAAAAACTCGTGACACTGGGGCGCTTCCTCATACGAAAATGAAAAAAAGTTTGGTCTTTCAGCGCTGCTACTTTCACAGTGAACTCTCTACAAGGAATACATACACACCTTAAAGTATTATAACTTAGTTTTGTTACACCCTGTATAAATACAGCTGTCTTTAAAAAGTTCTAGACTTTTAAAAAATATCGTCATACAACATACTACTACATTCCTATATCCGTAAGGGGCAGTTTACACCGACATAAGACGAAACGTGAGGCCAAACATCAAATTACTATTTTATAAGTAATTGAATTTTCTTACACAAGATTTTAATCGATTTTATTTAGAAGTTATAATATTGAATTGCGTCACTGCTCAACACATTTTTATGCAATAAAGTTTAACTTTAGATTTTGAAAAATGCAGCATAACCTGCAGTGTGCACTGACCTTAAATATAAAATGTGGAAATTTGCATATTATCTCTTATATCGAGAATGTTTGATCTTATCTATAATATGATAGAATGATACGCTATCAAAAATAGTTTTGCCTTATTGGGTAGGAACTAGTATAAAAATATAACATACCCATGTTTTTAATTGTCTTTATTATTAGTTTTAGTAGATATGAATTATAATAATTATTCTACAGCATATTTAATAAATGTAGCATAATTTATTTTTTTTAATTTTTATGATGTTCCTTTTTACTAATAAAACTATTTTCACAATGGATCTCTGCGATTCTTTGTCCTTTTCTGGCACGTTGGAAAAGTCGCTTGATAGAGATGGACAAACGATGGCATGCTTAAAAGTCTTTGTCTGTGTGTGGTATCATACCACACGCATAAATAGCTATGCTTATTTTGATATTTAATATTTACAAGCAACTTTGTTTCGTTGCGTCTTTGGTAAGGAAAGGTAAAAGATAGAGTCATGAAAACTTTTGTCTCAACCTACTCGATCTATTTTGCATAATTCCAGGGCCGCAGTGTTTAGTAAATCTTGAATCTTGAGATTTAATCAATGTCACAATCAGTTCTGATCGACAGTTTTTTTTTATTAATACGTTTTTAAACGGAAGTCAATGACCGGAGCAAGTAGGCCTATACTGAAGTCCGGCGCTCGATAAAAAAACAGGAGCAAAAAAAGTGCGCGCCACCCCTGGGCTCGGCGGGAAAAAAACAAAAGTGGGCCCCGCCCGTAATTTAAATGTCGAACCAGGTGTTCCAGACCGGCGGTGCGCCGATTATGTTGTGATTGTACGTTTGTAACATCGTCTTATCAATGCTCCAGGTCCAGGCATCTGTGATCTGCGGGGTTAAAATGTTCGCTGTGGAGAATTATATTATTATTATTATGAATCATAATGTGATTAATTTTTTTATCGTAAAATGGTCACTGTGCTTGCAATTCATGTCTATTAATTCGTACCAATTTCACATTCGTCAGTTTGACTGTTTTGACAATTAATTTGCTGAATTGATTGAGAGGAATTGCTTGATGTCACCATTTTAGCCCCGCTGATCCTTAATTGACGAGAGTTTATCTATAGAATAGCACTTTTGATTTGAAGATAAACTTCTGAAAAACCGAGAAATTAAGTACTTACCTATAACTTAGCTTAATTTGACGCATTGATAAGAAATCCGCTAAGAAGTAGTTTCCCAAAAGTTGTGAATATTGAAATATGTAGGAAATTCAATAATAAGACAATTCATAAAATTAAATAATTAACAGCCGTACTCAGTTACATGAAATAACTACTTAACTTTCATTAAATGAAGAGATTAACAGAAAATATCTGGGCTTATATCAAAAACCTTTAATTAAATTAAAATTAAGTTAATCATTCAACCTTTATAGAGTGCGGTCGTTAAACTTAAATCCCACCAAAAACATAAATGTAAAAATGCTGAGCCAAGTTCCATATAAACAATATATTTCTTGTCTATGGACTTCGCCGTAAAAATATGGAGATCTAAATGAGTGCCAAGTTCCATGGAAAATCAAAATAAGTACGTATAGGAACCAAATAACATTATGAACAAATAATAGAGTTTATTTCTTTGCTTTATTGAATATCTATAAAAATTAATGTTATTTAAATAATGTGAGATCTTAAACTAGATTAGATTTTACTTGGCCAGTTTTCATTACGTCAGTCATTTTTCATAAAGTTATTGAACATTTAATTCTGATGAAAACTAGCCAAGTAAAATGTAATCTAGTTTATGATCTCTCATTATTTAAATAACATCAATTGTTATAGATATTCAATAAAGCAAAGAAATAGACTCTATTATTTGTTCATAACGTTATTTGGTTCCTATACGTACTTATTTCGATTTTCCATGGAACTTGGCACTCATTTAGATCTCCATCCTTTTTACGGCGAAGTCCATAGACAAGAAATATAATATTTGTATGGAACTTGGCTCAGCATTTTTACATTTATGTTTTTGGTGGGATATCACTACTTTTTATAAAGAAAACTTTCCGAGCAAGGGTAGACACCTTCATCTTCCCAGTTCAAACATCCACAATATTCGACTTTATTCAATGGCAATTCGCCACCTTAAGGTGTCGTTTCACTACTTCCCGACAAGTGTCGGCTATGCTATCCGCAACTTATCTGGCAGATACTTCATCTATCACATGAGTTGTGGATAGCCTATCTGAAACTTATCAGGAAGTGGGGAAACAGCCCCTAAGCCTTGTTGAGACTTGAGTATCAGACGAATAAAACAAAGAAAATCAAAGCGAATGGAAAATGCAGCTACCATCACAAGGCATTGGAATAATACGGTATAACACAAGTGTATTTCCAACCATTTACTATATAGTGTACAACTACTATGCGGAAGTTAAGTAGCTATTATTATAGCTGTCTAATAGACAGACAGACAAACGGACGGACGGACAGACAAACGGACAGACATATTGAAATAATTCTATGTCTATTCTCGGGACTCAAACTTTATCTCCATACCAAAGAACAATCGGTACAAGCAGTTTGGGCGTGAAGACGTAACAGACAGACAGACACACTTCATAAAGTCACCTTCTATTCATTTCAAGTTTTTTCAATTCACAAATAAATGTCTACGGGGAGCTCCTATACAATAAACGTGATTTTTTGGCCTTTTTTGCTCTAAATCAATAATGGCAGCCGAGAGGTACTTGAAATGTTCACAAAATCCTTAATTATATTCTGCTTTCATAACAAATAATAAAAGTAAATTAAAATAAATATTTAAGGGAGGTCTTCATACAAAATATACCATTTTCGCCCTCTACGACTCGCACTTGACCATTTTTTTTTCGGATTTTTTCCTACGGTTACACACAATTACCGAGCTGGATTCCAAATTTCAGCCTTCTAGGTCATCTGGAAGTGGGTTAGAATTTTGATCTATAGGTCAGTGATAAAAATTTAGATTTTCGGACGTTAATATCTCAACAACCGTTTAAGCTGTGCTTATGAAATTTAAAGCATGTGTTTATCTCGTAAGTCTCATTATACGAGCTACATTTGAAACGTTTATGTGAAATAGTTTCTGAATTATGAGGGGGTCAAAAGTAGCTGCAAATGGTTCGTGTAATATTACACACGGTGCATGCTCGCCATTCTGTTATGCTGGAATGGAACTTGGCTTGACACTCTACCGCGTGTCTAGATTCTAGCCCAGTCATTGGTATAATATTATGCTTTTTAATATTATTTTACTTTTGTTTTGAAACGAAGATCAAAATATTTTAGATTACGGTATAAAAACATTGTTTTATTTACATCACAGAACACCTACTTACATCGTAATTATTATAAACGCAATCCAAAATGTAAGTAATTATGTGTAAACGACAATAGTGCGTGTCTCATCAGTCGTGTTGTAATTGCAACCTGTGTAGTGTACAAATTATTGTGTATAATGTATTAAATAAATAGCTTTACGTGTTGGATATTTGTAAAAATTCGTTATGTATAAAATAACTTATTTTCTAGCATAACAATTTTATGAACAAACCCTTAATTTTATACACTAATTGTTATAGTTCTTGCAATCTACGATTGCGCGTCGCCCTTAGTTGTGTGAGTGACCATATCTATACACGCGTACATGGCTCGCTCGCTACTGACTGCTCCGTCGGGTACGCACACTAACGAAAATGTCTATTCACATTTCCAACTACAAATAAATGCAACGCGCACTCTTAGATTGCAAGAACTATACCACTTTGGTCGACCTACGGGGTTTATTTATTAATATTCTTTCACATTCATGTGATTACATAAAGAAATAATAAAAAACGCGTTTTTTTTTTAAATAAAAAAACAATTTTTTTTTTTGGGTCGGGTAATGCTATTACGCATCCCCGGCAGCATTGGGGAAAGACCACCGGGGTATGTGGGACTTGCTACGGCCGAAGAGATGGTAAGTGGCCGCAGCTGTACCCACTAAAACCGTGTTCCTACTACCGCGCAGGACGGAGACACGAGGGTCTATTACATGTCTTCCGTGGCTTCCGTCCGCGCTTGCCTGCTCACCCAAAGCAGGCCCACGCTGTTGGGGTTTCATGTCCCCCTAGGCCGAACAGAGGCCCCACATGGGAGGCTTGCATAGGCCGGTCGTCTTCTTTATGTCGCGATGCGCTCCTGCGCACACAATGCGCATCGCGACTCTCTCGGGGACTCGGTGCAATGAGTGGCGGCATCCTCATACCGTCACCCCGAGTTCCCTACAACAATGTACCTAACAGTCTACACTCTACAACGTAGAAGATATAATTATATCAAATCTGCCTAAGTGACATAGTTAGTCTATAACAAGAGTACATAGCTGCTAATAATATATTTAGTACATCTAATTTTCAAACAGCTAATATCTAGAATCCCTATAAAAGGTTGGCGAGCGCTGCGGGGGCACAACATAATTTATAGTGTACATAGCCGTGCACTACTCTACAGAGGACAGAACGCTAAAATGATTCCGCCTGATTGTTGCAGAGATGACCTCTGTACTTGTGCTGTGCTCTTCTATTTTTGTCTATCGGTACCCATTACGAGTACGTCAATTAGCCATGGGTGTAGTGTCGAAAATTCGAGATAATAATGGGGATTGTCCTTTTTTTTTTAATTTTGCTCATTACAAAAACATTTCGAGGAATAAGGTCAGTGATCGTTTTTCTGTATATAAACGAAAAAAATACCCATTAGTTACTTATATTTTTGAACAAATATGTTTAACCTTAGTTTGACCTTCAATTGCGTTAAATTAGCAATAAATTCGACCAACATTACGTTTCGAACTTTTGGTAAGCTTCTCGTATCAGCTTTCATATAATGAGAACTTATATTTGACGAACCAGCCATTATAAATAATATTGAAAGGAAAAAAAAAACATACTGCAGAGGTCAATTGGCCGCCGATGATGACGTCAGAGCGAAACTTTAAAAATTTATTGAGAAAAAACTAGCCAATGAATTTCAAAATTATTTAATTTGTATTCTTAAAATACCCTATTTTAACGAAAAAAAATATAAAAAGTACATGTGATTTTTTTTGGACAATGCCCATTATGAGTTTTTAACAGACTTGAAGTAGAGCCTTGAAGACAAGCAGTGATTGTTGCAGAGATGACCTCTGTACTTGTAGCTGTGCTCTTCTATTTTTGTCTATCGGCACCCATTACGTCAATCATCCATGGTCGTATAGTCGAAAAATCGAAAACAAAAGGGTTTTTTCAGTTCAGTCTTGAAAATCAGCAGTGATATTATAAACACACCGGCAAAATTAGAGGAACATAACAAAATTTTCAATTTTTTGAAAGTTGTTCACTGTTTTTTATATATTTATTTATTTATTTACTAATTGATTATTAAAAAATATATTTTATATAAATTTAGGGCATAAAAACGTGAAAAATAAAAAAAAATCAGCAAAAATCAAAAATTAAGAAAATCTTTGAAATTTCAGTAGTAAGTTTTTAAGTAAAATTCTCCATTTTTATTAAAGAAATGCCATGTTAAAAGCGTGTAATGCCTTCTATGGATCTCAAGAGTCGTCGATCTGAACGTCTTTGAGATATAATATCTGGTCTTTAAGATAAGCAGTGATTGTTACACAATTAATTACCTCTGTTTGCTATAGCTATCTTCTTCTATACAATGTCTATCGGGACCCACTACGTCAATTCGCTATGGGTGTATTGTCGGAAATTCGAGAAAAATATTCTGAAAAAGTCTTTTAGATAGATTAGATATAATATTTAAATAACCAATTATTGTTGCAGAGATTTTAAGTATGTAACCGTCCTCATTTATTTTTGTCTTTTTTATATTTATTGACGCTTCACACCACGTCAGTCTGGCCCCGTGCTAAGTACCTAAAGGACTTGTGTTACAGGTACCAGACAGAATCTTTTAGAACCTCTAACGACCGGCTATTTTAAGTATGTAGCCGTCCTCATTTATTTTTGTCTTTCGACACCGATTATGCCAATTCGCTTTTTAAATCTATTGTTATTTTTAAAATTAAGTAACGAGAAAATTGGGCCTACCTGTGACTGAACCCTTGATTTTAAAGACTTGCAATGGCCTTGTTGTATACTTTTGGCGTTTTTATAATTGGTTAAAATATTTAAAAATTCTACCAAATTAATAAATGTCGAATATATTATTCTATTTTTTTTCTTTGACCTCTTTTAAACTAGTGACCCATCTGTCAAGAAAGTTATATGAACCATAAACCTATAATAGTGTACATATCATAAGTCTATGATATGAACCAAGATCTAGCCGGCTAGTTACGGCTACTAGACATGTAAGCGGCTAGTAATTCGATTAGCCGCCTCATGGTAAATAGATTTTCGTGTTTACCGACCTGAAAGAGCCGGTAAACTGCTTAATATTCTGATCACATTAAAAACCGACGGACACAGGCGATATTATGGCATTTTCCGATACATGGTACTAAGGATGAAGGTAATAATCAAGACGTGAGTGGAAGAATAAGGTAAGCAACCTGAAAAAAACTTCCCGGTTTTTTTTTGCTTAAATGGAGGCTTTAGGGCCGGAAAAATTATTTGAAATAGACAAACTATGAATTATTTGTGTAGGCAGATACATAAGCTAGGTTATGAAGAAGATAAGTTACGAGTTTTATTTAAATAATTAGAGAAAAAAGGGTTATTGTCCGAATGTTACGAAATGTTACTTGTTCGATTCTTCCACTCACGTCTTCTATTATTAGGCTTCTTTAAAAGAAACAACTCAAATAAGTAGATAGATTGTCGATGGATTGGCTGTTGAAAAGTGATTAACGTCGCTCATGGTAAATCAAAGAGCCAGATAAGATTCTTTGGATCCGGGGAAATCTTCAAATGGATTGCCTGAAATTGGATGGCCTGGAAGAAACTGTTAACAGCATGGCTGACTATTTCTTGTGACTTAAAGTCTCACAAAAGCTATCCACATACCAAAATGTATCCAAATTAATTTAGCAATTTAAGCGTGACGAA
This sequence comes from Polyommatus icarus, assembly GCA_937595015.1. Classification (NCBI taxonomy): domain Eukaryota; kingdom Metazoa; phylum Arthropoda; class Insecta; order Lepidoptera; family Lycaenidae; genus Polyommatus; species Polyommatus icarus. The sequence continues at coordinate 14,943,133 of OW569333.1, read as the reverse complement.
ATAAGAAACAAATAGAAATACAGATATAATAATAATTATGGATGGGAATAATGTAATGCAATGAAAGCATTAATAAATAACATAAAATATCCAATACTAACGTGATACAACTACGCACAACAAAACAAACATTTCCTCTACATTATTAGGACATTATACGAATGTACTAGAGCACTTACAGCACCTCGATCACCTAGATCACCTAGCAGGATCTCTAAACATAGCACAATGCCCATCATTCAATTGGAAGTAGCCAGTTTGTCTACAATGGCGCGGATCATAAGTGCATTTCTTTAATTTTCATACATTATGTATGGGGAGCACAGGGCTGGTGACGGTGTTTTGCTAAAATTGGAATTAAGGCTACTCTTTCGAAAAAAGCGTGCAGATGAAACAACTTTTCATCGGCATTAACAGAGAAATTATATCTGAAAAAAATAATTAGTAATCTACATGATATGATACGTAATTTGGTTTTGCCATATTTTTTCTATCGGTATCACATAATAAAGAAATAAAAAACCAAATCACCTCCAAATCGTTGAATGAAACCACTTAACTCCTTCAGTATTTATCAAAAGAATATAATATAAAAAATATCTACTGCCTTGCAATACATAAGTTAATAATTTGTTTCTTTTACTTTTTTGAAATTTGTATTATATTAAGCCTTAAAAAGGTTTTTTCTCCTATTATCATGGACACGGCGAGCGTCGTAACCGCCACCGTACAAGGCGCGCTGTTATGAATGTTATTTTAATGTCATTTACGTCGATATTCGCACTGACAGATAATCGACCTGCTAATTTAGGGAGAGAGGGCCCTTAAAACACTACTTAATATAATATATTTTATTATAATAAATCAACATTATTCTCGTATATCGGGGTAGCTAGTGATAATATAAATGGATCTAAAAAGCAAAGAAGATACCGAAAGTAGTTTGTTTGAATTTTGCGTTTCTTACTTTTAAAAGTTTACTTAATAGTAGTCGATTAGTAAGTACCTAATAAATAATAATTATGACTACTGTACTATTAATATTTTATTCATTAAGTGCTAGGTAAGTACTTCTGCTTCCGTTTCTGCTACTATACTCTTCAATAATATTTTGGGATGGATTAGTTAATGCTTATCCATCCACTTAACTTACACTAGGCCAAGCAGCAGTCAAGACTCAAGGTGTTTACGTTAATTTCGTCTCAAAGTGCAGGTAATTACATTTATTTTGAATATTTTATTTTAACACAAGTACTTAACTATAATTGCGCCTATAACTATATCCATCAAAAACTTTAATAACCGCCTCCAAAATTTCAGGCTGCTACCGCGCATGCACTTAGCTTTTTTCTTCGCTTTTCCTTGAGTTTTCCGGCAAAATAATAAGTTTAATTGGTCTTTTAATACTTACATAGATATATATGTATTCAGTAATTTCTATTAATAATATTATGAAGTATATTATTACTCTACACTTATTCATCATAAAATAAAATCCAATAAAATAATCTTAACAGCCACACTCCTAATGTAACACGCGACGGACTACATCCCCGTCCCGCTCGCACAATTGCTTAGAAATTCGCGACCTTTGAGTCAGTTGTGATTGAGATAAACTGGTCGCACCAACGATTTGCTAATTCCCTCCTTACCGGAGGAAATGTACTATCAGAGAACTTGATTCATACGCAGACGGCGGACCTTCTTACTTTTGTCGCGTTATGTCAAACCCAGCCGACAGATGATGACTTAAGGGCATTCCCTCCGGAGATTCCGTAATTTACCGTATTTAAAGCCTTATAAACTCATAATTTGAAAGCTACAAAGTTATAATAAAAATAGAGCGATAATCTTCAGTACATCAACATTCCTGTCCTAGATTTAAATTTTCTATTTTTGTTTATTATACTCATGATATCAGCTTCCAAAGTAATACCAATTTATTAAAATTCAAGCATACATTCAGCATCTCCTTAGGATTTACAAATTACTTTTATTTGAAACTCACGCCAATGGATCGACAATTTCATAAACTACATATTCCCCCTTTTAAATTTTTTTAGGAGAATGATGAACTAAGTTTTAAGTAAAAATAATAGGGTTTTGGCGCGATCTCGGCAACGCGGCAAATGTATGGCCAAGGTCGTTTGCTCGGGGGACGGCCTTAAATATAAAGTTGACATGATCCAACAAAATGACGTATTGACGTATTTCTTCGATTACATCAATGACTATAGAAGTGATGCTATGATAAAATATAGGTTTCGCAGCCGCACGTCCGTTTCGTCGAAATTCGTATATCGCGGGGGAAGTGGGATCCCGTGCATTTTTCTGGGATAAAAAGTATCCTATACCCTTCCTCCACACTCAAGTATCTCCATATTAAACATCAGAATCGGTTCATTGGTTTGGGTGTGAAGAGGTAACTAAAAGACTTTCACATATTCGTATTTATAAAGTATGGACTATGGATAAGTGTTACATAAGTATGTTGATTTTGAAAGAGTGGAGAAATTCAGCAAAGGATAGAGACAATATGTGGAAGGAACTCTTTCCTTTAGGGGAGATCTTTGCCCTGCAGTGGGACACCATCGGTTTTTATATAATAATAATCGGCCAAGTGCGAGTCGGACTCGCGCACGAAGAGTTCCGTACCATTTTAGAGAAAAATTAGGTCAAAAATTGTGTTTTTTGTATGGCAGCCCCCCTTAATTTAGTATTTTATTTTAATAATATTATTAAATATTAAAGTACACATATAAGTTATAACTAAGGATTTTGTGAAAAAACCAAGTACCTACCTGTTGTCATTATTGATATAGAGCAAAAAAGGCCAAAAAATTACGTTTGTTGTATGGGAGCCCCCCTTAAATCTTAATTTTATTTTGTTTTTAGTATTTGCTGTTATAGCGGCAACAGATAAGCACATTCTGTGAAAATTTCAACTCTCTAGCTATTACCGTTTTCGAGTTACAGCCTGGTGACAGACAGACAGACAGACGGACAGACGGACATACAACGAAGTCTTAGTAATAGGGTCCCGTTTTTACCCTTTGGGTACGGAACCCTAATAATAATGATTATAATTTTCTGATGACAATGTTATGAAATTGAGAAGACTCTACATTTTCAACGCGGGAAAAACATCAACACATAATACGCGTACTGCGTACATTACTGTATTTTGGACGTAGCTCTAATCAAAAATTTTCTACCTCCGCCATTTTTACACAATAATTAAGGGTTGACACAAATAAATTTCAGCGATACGCCAACCCTACAATACCGTTATATCGCCCCATCATTTCAGCATCCAAATAAGCTCATTTATAACGCTGGCTAAACAAAAAAAACAAAATTTGAATAAGGAGGGCATTATTTATAGCCGCCCCAATGAAGGCCGCTAATATGATTTTTTAATAATAAAAAATACACGAGCCCGCCAAAACGAGGACCATGTATCATCGCAATTTTCGCCCAGTCATTGTCCCAAAATTATATCGCTTATTCCGTAAACATGTTTATTGCCGCGTAGATTGTGAAAAAAAATGCTCTATGGTTCGGTGATGTGAGCTGAAAATAAACTGGAATGAGAAACTTTACCGAAACTTTAATTATTCTGTGGAATGTAAAGCTTTGAAATTACAACATTTCTCTTTTTAAGTTTTTACATATTGTGTCTACCGCCTAATTAGTTGAGTCGGTGAAGTAACACAAAAAGTTAAGCTGCCAACGTGGCACGCGAAAATTTGTGCAAAAATATAATGAAAAATGTAAATTTAGACGAACAAAACAAAACGCACTTCGCCAATAAAACCCTTCCCTTGCCTAATTAAAAAAATTTAAAAAAAATCGCTCCCTCAGAACGCGCGCTGTCACGTTCCATATTCCCGCGTTAATTACACGTCATTCTTTTTTTAAAAAGCGCGCCAATGACGCGCGCAATTAAAGCCGTGTACAGACAACGGAAGACGCGACATAAAGCCGGCGCACAATACATCCTCGGCGAATTCGCCGCAGGGCCAGCGAAATTAACAAGGCGATTTACACTTGACACTAGCGCCTGTTTTCCACTACTTTCCTAGGGCGCAACTCCGTCGGAGCAGTTTACACTCCTTTCTTTTAAGCTAAAAATACCTTCAAACGGCAGCGGGGCGAGTCGACAGTAGGTAGAGGCTTCGCGAAGGCGGTTTTTTGATCTGTGGCACGCGTCACACGAGCGTGTGCTGTAATTGTGTGAAATAAAGAGCTCTGTGTCATTATTTTTGAGACGCTCCTCGGCTGGAGGATTGTATTGTTTGATGGTAATTTTGAATTATTCCCCAGAAAGCACGTTCATTATTTTGGAGTAGGCGAGTGAGTGAGATTACACTATGCAGGGCCTGCGGCGACTCGGCACACAGTCTTCTTCGTGAATAATTCCACCGTCCTCGCGACACAATACTGGCTTAACACTAAAATTGTGTCAAGATTTCTTTAAATTTTTACACGGCTCTTAGCATTTATTTAACAAGGTGACACATCCACTCGGCGCTGGACATATTTTTATTTCCGTCCTATTAGCTTTTGTATTTTTGTCCTTAGAATTTCTGAACTTGTTAAAAATTCAAACAAAAGCTAACTGAAGAACGGAGATTAGAAATATTGAGTGGAGAGAATAATATTATAATAATCAGAGATATTAATTAATAATAAGTAATCACTTAACTTCTATTTAATGTTTAATGAAGTTTTTGACAAAAGCTGAGTCCATTTTTTAAGTTTTTAGCACGCTTTTAGTAATAATTGGGCTGTATGGATGTAACGGAATCTTTGAGCACGATTTATACCTATATCTCCAGTAGTCTAATTATTTCGAAACTTTGCATATTACGTATTAAGAGTCAATGGCGGTGAATAATTTGTTAAGATTAAAAAAAAACACTTACTTACTTAAACTTCAAACTATTATTATTAAAAAATTAAGTGTCACAAACTATTTAAGCACACACCTATTAACATAAAATATTAATTTACTATAAACACCAATTAATATCATAAAAAACACCAACAAACTTCCCATAAAATGTATGTCAGTCCCGTGAAAACGATGGGATTTCGTTAAAACGATCGAGATAATATCGAATGGCCGCTTACCGGAATATAAAAATGTGCGAACGTTCCGACACAATCTGTTCCGGATTTTGGACGGCTGTTATTTTTTATTTCAATTATTCTAGCGATTGTACCTATTAGCCAGACTTTGATCGGTTCTTAAACAAACGTTTGTGAAGTAGCAAGATTAAGAATCAAAAAATAATGATTTATGTACTATCAGAGAAGTTGATTCCTATGCAAATCGGGGAAGTAGTATGTTTGCGTTACGACAAACCCAGCCGACAGATCACAATTAACATTGAATTGACATATTCGACCAAATAATGTTGGTCTATCAATTGCATAGGAATCAATTTCCTCGATGGTACCTTAAGTATAAAGCAATTTTAAACAAGATGTGGCAAATGGCAAAACAACATTTGCCGGGTCAGCTAGTAGAAATATTATACAGTAGACCATTTTTATACGAGTCCAAATAAGACACAGGCACACATTACTGTGATTTCTGATAACTTTTAAGAAGCAAAACAAATAATGTACCGAGGAAATTGATTCCTAGGCAGTTGACAGACCAACGTCATTTGGTCGGATCATGTTAGTTGTAATCTGTCGGCTGGGTTTGACGTAACGCGACCAAACTTCGTAGGTTCTCCATCTGCCTAGAAATCAACTTCTCTGATATTACATAGTAAAGCGCCTTAAATATTTGTCTCTGTGTTGCGTAAATTTTATTGAGATGAGTTAAATTTTATGTGTGAAATAATGATCATAAAATTATCATTATTAAACACAGAAAATAACTTGGAGACGAGCCATGCGGCATCTTCTGCAACAAAAAAGACAATATTTAACGTTAAGTTAAATTCTATTGTGCCAACATAAACAGTACACAACTTACACAATTATGCAAATTTTATGTTACCCCTAATTGCCAAATTATTTAAAGAGGTTTCACCCCCTCTCCCCCCACCCCGAGATTTCCTTTCGTCGGAATTACATGTAAATGTTATTGCGAGATCCATCGATGGGGTTACTAATGGAAAGAATCATGAAAATGTAATCAAAAATCCCCCGCTTTACATTTAGAGCGAGAGAGATGCAAATTAATGAGAATTTTTTAAGAACTTTGTTAATTGAATGCAACAATTTGTGTAGTTCACGAACTGTGAATTAGAAAAAAAATTCTTAATATTATTCTAATACTCTACAGTCTACAAGACTCTACTATGTAGTTATAAACATGCATCATAAAAACTTCCTTTGATCGCTTGTCATCTGAACAGATTATATACAAATGGTTATATTTTTATACGTCTATCCATTTATATATTCACATATACCAAGAGCTGTTTTAAACTAAAAGCTAAGAACCAAATAGTATCTAGGACAATCAAGTCTACCAAAAATAAATGTGAGTTTCAAAGTATAAACCGCTAGTAAAACAACGGGTAACCATGACGTAATTTCATGACTGCCGCCTATCTAAATCTAGATTATTAATTGAGTACTTATTTTATTTCGACATATTAAGTATTGCGCCTAATCTAGCCGTAATCCCTTAAAATCTCGTATGATACCAGCAAAAGTTTACGAAACACGCAAAAATGAAATTACCAATTTAAAACTTCAAAGTTTTAGCTATAAGCGTACATAATATTAGGGACATAAACCCTGATGATGATGTCCCAAAAATCAATAAAGTAATTAAAACTGCCAACTATCGGATCGCTAAGGTCCCGCTTATAATGGCGAAATGTTTTAATTAAGACGCTGTAAAGAGTAATTTACATGCAAATACGGTTTATGTTAATGTCGTATATCTGTTTTGGGTGCGTGCTATCTAATTTTGCGACAGTACGCCGTCATTATCTTGCCCCTAATGAGAAATCTCAAAACGGCTTGATGTTTGCATAATTAAACTGCGGGAGGCTCTGATTGTTGCGATAAGCGACATCTGTTGCGGATAGGTTGGTACTTTTTGTAGATTCGAAGATATTGAGATTCGAAGTTGATTGGACTTTGGAGGTATAGTACATGTGTCTAAACTCTAAAGTCTAAACTTTACGCTTTACGCAAGCCCCAAGGACACCGGTGACCGCGACAACAACAGAATAACAATAGATTTCCAAGAATCCGCGATCGAAGGATTAAAGGCTTTTAAATATGGAAGCCGATGGATCCGTCGTCCATTGGAGTTCGGACTGACTGATGACGTCTTTTCTATAAGAAATTATAATTATCCTTCAGGGCTCAAGAGTTCTTGGGCAGAGTCCACATTTTCGAAATTTGTAGGTTTTGACTGTTTCACTGAAACCGTACATTTTCCGGGATAAAAAGCATCATAATTTGTCCGGATCCGGTTTACTGGGACGCTAAGTATCTCCGTACCAAATTTCATCAAAATTAATTCAGTAGTTAAAGCATGAAGTACAACAGACAGACAGACAGATGTAGACAGGCATACTTTTACATTTATAACTTTAGTAATGTGGACGTTTAGAGCCTCCACTATATTATATCAAACTAGATCCAAAACTGTTCGTTAGCTGCGTCAAGAAATAACAATCCCACCAAAACATTAACCCTCTTACTAATAAACGTTGTATAAGCTTTGAATAGTTATACAGTGTTTTGTTCCTGTCACACAAGTGACATTTTTAATTGGAATGAAGAAGACAAAACACTGTATAACTATTCAAAGCTTATACAGCGTTTATTAGTAAGGGGGTATATGCCTAGCCAAATATTGCATAAGCCACTACAATAATTTTAAAATAAAGAAAACTATTGATACATTCACTGAATGTTGATTTCAATTACAAAATAAGTTGAAGGCTTGGCTTGAATGTGATCTGAAAACTTTTTACGACAGAAGTATTGCATAGCATTGCAATATTTTGCTTGGCTCCTTTTTCATTTAATGTTTTGGTGGGATTTCATTTCTTTTTTTAAGGTTTTTTTCTTTTCAGGTCACGTTAAAACAATTCTACCATATTAACAAATTCTTAAGACTTCGCTGTCTGTCTGTCACCAAGCTGGATCTCGAGAACCGCAATAGCTAGATATTTGAACTTTTCACAAATTATGTATTTTTATTGTCGCTATAAAATAGAATAGTCCTATTAAAATAAAATAATTTAGGAATGGCGGGTCTCGTACAACAAACACGATTTTTTTGCTTTTTTTGCTCTATCTTCATAATGGTAACAGTAAGGTTTTTGGAAATTTCAGAAAATACTCAATTGTATTTCAACTTTCATAATAAATAATAAAAATTAAAAAAACTTTTTATTTAATTTACGGTAAAGAACTTGGCGAACTTGGCCGGTTTCATAATTTTTCCTTTCATTGTTAATAAAGACTTATCCGGGAACCAAATTTCAAGATTCTAAGTCTGCTAGAAGTACCTTAGAATTTTGATGATCTGTCAGTCAGTGACAAAACTTTGACCATCCGTAACTAGTAAACTATTAATCTATACTTATAAAATTACATGTCCTGACTGACTGACTGATTCATCATCGCTGAGCAAAAACTGTTAAAGTTACAGCGACGAAATTTGGTGGGTAGGGTTGTTTTATTAAGTAGACACCCACTAAGGAAGGAATTTTAAAAATTTTACCCCGAAGGGGGTGAAATAGGGGTTGAAAGTCTGAATGAAAGTCCGTCATTTCTTAAGTTAGGAACATGAAAGTTGCAACTTTATTTTTGGGTTACTGATTGAAAATTAATGGACACGTATTTAAGCGTTTTTGGAAATTCTACCCCCAAGGGGGTGAAATTGGGGTTGAAAGTTTCAATAGAATTCCGTTATTTCTTGAGTTAGAAACATGAAATTTTATATTTGGGCTTCTGATTAAAAATGATTGGATACATGTTTTTGAAAATTCTACCCCCAAGGGTGTGAAATAGGGGTCGAAAGTTCAAATGAAAGTCTATATAGGTATAGTATGCTAACGCGGACGAAGTCGCGGGCAACAGCTAGTCAGAATATAATGTAATTTGGAGGTTAAGCTAGTTTTAATACTTGCTCCTAGTCATCGAAATTCTAAATCTCTAGCTTTGTTAACATCGAAGATAAGGAGGTTGTGAAATAGCCGCGAACCGCTTCGAGAAAAGTATGGTACGGCCGTGCCTTTGCTAAAAAGCTTGGCTGGGGCACTGCCGGGCCCCCAGATGGCGTGCCTTTGCTAAAAAGCTTGGCTGTGGCACTGCCGGGCCCCCAGATCTAATCGTAATTAAAAAGTCACATCGCAATAAAAACCTTACAATTTTAATTAAAGTTTCTAATCACTGCCAGCTTAATTAAAAATATCCTTCTCTAAATAACATTACAATTTCAAATCAGAATCAATACAATTAGAACAGAAGGGGTATAATTTATACAAAAAATCCGACGAGCCCTTCGTCCAAGATTGAATTCGTCTAAACTAAATTATATGCTACTTAAATAAGTGTCAAGTCCCCACCACCCTGAAGGGTAACCACCCTGAGGACACTTCACCCCCCATCTTCTGAGATTTCAGCCGGGAGGCAAAGTGGTGTAAGCACATTTTTGTAAAAAAAAAATTAACGAAAATAAAATCGATTTTAACCAGTGTTGCCTTATCATGGGACCACCTTTGAATTGTCTGATTTCCAACAAAAGAAAAGAATCATTAAAATAATATTTTCATAAACGACAAACTTTCTAATAAATATAAAAAAAGCAATATTGTAATATCTCGTCGTCTTACCTTACTACTAATTCTTTACTACTTCCTTAAAGTCTGTTAAACATACAGTTTTTGAAGACATATTTTTGGCAGCGATGTGCACTTTTTGGGATGAAGCTCGCGTCAAGACAAGTGTTTCATTCATTGTATTTGTACATTTATTAATAAAAACACAATTAGTTGATCTTTTTCTACTTGCAACATTTTTCACCCATCCCAAAAAATTCCCAACGCTATAATTAAGATTTCATTTTAAAAAATTGGGTAAAACTAGTACACATAAATTCATTTCTTGTAAAACACTAAAATCTGTTATAACCTATGCTGAAACTGGGAAGGTTTGTTATAAGAAACTAAATAAGGCATTTCCAAAATTCACACAGACGACCTCTGTGGCTCAGTGGTGAGCGCGTCGGTAGCTCAAGCCGGGGGTTGCGGGTTCGAAGCCCGCCAACGGAAAAAAAACTTTCAAAGTTTCTGGGTCATGGATGTGTATTAAATATGTGTATCATATAATAAAAATCTTAAATATATGTATAATATAAAAGTATTAAATATTATATTTCCGTTGTCTGGTACCTGTAACACAAGTCCTTTAGGTACTTACCACAGGGCCAGACTGACGTGGTGTGAAGCGTCTATAGATATTATTATTATTATTATTACATAAAATACACTAACTATAAAAACAAAAATTAAATTGCAGTACCAAATAATGCAATATTTAAAATTGAAACATTTTTGTTGAATATGAAATGAAACTAATTAAATATATTCAAAAGCACACAGTTAAGAGCTAATCCAAATTCACTCATTCGATTTGTTGACAAACAACGAATAACGGGATACCAAACGTGAAGAATGTAGCGGATATCCGAGAAAAGGAAAAAGGAAAGGAAGGGGGTGAAACGTGAAAAAGATGAAAAAAGTTGCAAAAGGTAAAAAACTCGGGTTACACACTTGGCTTTTGGAGCGGGAGACAAAAGTAGCCCCCGCCAAACGAATAGGCCGGGCGGCGAGCTTTTCTCACTCTCTTAAACGCCCTTACTCACTGTACAGCGACTGCACGGTCTTCGTACTTGCGTTTAAGGAGTTTTATATTCATCTTGTGAGGTTCATTCAACTTCATTATAAGTTAGACGGACGGACGGACGGATGGGCAGACGGACAGAGGGACGGACGGACAGACAGACGGACAGACGGACAGACAGACGGACACACTTTCGAGTTTTTATTTATTCGCTTCATTATTAGTTAGTTGTGCTTAATTATTAGTTAGTTGTATTTATTCGCATACTAAGGGGTTGTTTCACCACTTCCTGATAAGTGCCGGATAGGCTATGCATAACTTAACTTGATAGAGTAAAGAGTTTCTGTCAAATAAGTTGTGGATAGCCTATCCGGCACTTTACCAGGAAGTGTTGAAACAGGCCCTAAGGATGATATGCCATGTTTCTGAATTCTGAGTTTTAGAAATAAAGTTTATTTTCTTTAAATCGTTGTTAAGCTATACTAATATTATAAAGCGGAAGAGTTTGTTTGTTTGTTTGAACGCGCTAATCCCTGGAACTACTGTTCCGATTTAAAAAAATATTTTAGTGATAGTCTATTTACCGGAGAAGGCTATAGGCTATATTTTATCACGCTACGACTAATAGGAGCGAAGAAATAGAGACAAATGTGGAAAAAACGGGGGAAATTATTCGAAAGGGCTTATCTCACGAACTACTCGAGAATTTTTTCTGTTATTTGGCACAGATAAGAAGTAGACCACGTTAAGGATCATAGGCTATTTTTTTTGACTAATTAGTCTGTGAAATATCTAATTTACGCGGGCGAAGCCGCGCGGAACGTCTAGTTTGTTATATTCTAACGCTAGCTAATCAAAAGTGGTAGTGAATAGATAAATTCCTGTCATCAGATACCGGAAATAGTGCCCTTAATAAGGCCGAATATAATATAAAAATATCAAGACTGTCAGGTCGCTCTAGCCGTGATAAGTGTAGGTGGAGTGTCGGCCGGTCGCAGTGTGTCGGCATGTTGTCTTACCCTAATAATGATATTGTTACATTATTTTATAAGTTATTACGGAAATATCTGATATTTTTTAGCTCATGTTGCTTTGATTTGGTATTGTGTTGGTACTGTGAATGAAGATTTTGAGGCCAAATGAAATATATGGTTTTTAAGTTTTTTGGCTTAGATTGCTTTGTTAATTGCTTTATAGTATTGAGTATGAAGGCTTTCAGGCAAAAGGCAACTATTTTGGAAGGAACACGAAAGTTAGGTTACTTAATTACTTAAGTACTTACCTACTTACAAGAAAATATGACGAAAAATGTAAAAAAATATTATTTTCTAAAATTGGCTTGGATTATTTCGTAATTTATATTGTGTATGAAGTTTGTTTTCGAAGAAATTTAGTAGGTATAAATGTATAGGAAGTAGTCTGTACAAGGAAAAACGAACGGTAACTGAGATTCATTGTGTAACTGAATATTAAAAAAATATTTACTTTGTACGAAAAGAGAAACAAAAAATTCAAATCAATCGAAATGTAAATGTAAAAACCCTTCGCAATGAGCTGATATAAAATTAAAACGAAAAAACTCCGACTCCATTAGAAACAAAAATAAATTCAATTACAAGGCGATCGACGTTTTCGATTTCGGCCTAACCGAATTAGATACCCGCGTTGATGGAAAAAATAAAATAAATACGTCGGAGGGGGTGAGGGGAGCAAAAAAATTAAACAAAAAGAGTACCAGATATAATTTGAAATATCTCCGTAAACGCGGAGTGCTGTTATTTTATTCAAATGAGGGCGAACTTTTTTCAACCCTTTTCTCTCGCCATCAAAGTGCCCTGATATTCAATTAAAAAAAAGAAGAGCCGGTACGCGACTGAAAATTAATCAGAAAAAATGCTTTTAACTAGATCTACATTTTAATGAAATTTATTATTGACGATTATTATTATAAGCGTTCTTTTGTTGAGATTGCGCGCCCGTTTCACCGACTTTTTCGAAAGGGGTTGACGTTTTTATCATTAAATGAATTTATTTTTTCATGAAAATAATCATATTCTGTTGCTAATGAGGGTATGGAAAAATTATTTATAAGTTTGGGCAATCCATAGCAAAAGCCACCTATAACTACAATATTTTAATTTGAATTAAAGTACAATATACCTAAAACACATCGGATTTAACAGATGCCGTTTCATAGTAAAATCATGGTAATGTTTTACGAAATAAAAAACCATCTGAAAGGCTCTATACCAAATTTAAAATTAATATCAGTGTTTTCAATATGATCCAAATAACAACTACTTATATTTGAAATCTAAAATACATTTATACAAACACCAACAATGAACCTTAAATGTGAAAACTCTCATTTCAAATCCCATTAACCTATGCCCAAAAACGTTTTAGTCTAGCATTAGTATATTTCCATCTGACAGTCGTAATGGCGTCAATGTAGCTAACACGATAAGCATTTTAATCACAAAGAACAATTTTAATATTCACATGATATAATGGAAAGCTTTTCCGGATACAGATATACGAATTGTTGATCTCCATAGCGGTGGCCGGCGCTCACACCGTAGACCGTGATTAGATGAGATAATGAGGGTTTTCAAGTTCGTGACATATGAGAGCTGTTTGACACACATAAAATTAGCATAACAGTAGGAACTTAGTATAAAAATATTATAGTAGAGAGCTTTGAACCCGGATGTCATGAAGAAGAAGACTTTTATTTCGAAAGCAAAGGTATCTTTACCACATCACAAATAAAACTTTAATAGCCAGAAAGTGATATATAATCGGTCTTCAATAAGTAGTATAGAGGGAGTACCGAAATATCTCTCTAATTTATTTGTTTAGGAAAACTTACAGCCAGATTAACAAGTAGTTTTAGGATAACACAGGAATCAATTACACTTTTTCACACATATAAAATACACTTGAAACGTTAAACGAAGCAGATAATGTCCGTTACAGGTCGGTGTGAGAGGAGCCGCAATAATTCGAGCGCTCGTTATTATTCACCGACGGGACCAAATGAGTTCATTTTTATTCAAACTCGGAATGATATAATTAAAATTTAAATACAAGATTACAGCCACAAAAATACAGCGGCGAATTTAGATTGACTTTCGTTTGTTTACAACTAATTAAAAGTGTCCTTTATTACGCTTTTAATTTAAGTGTAATTTACATTAAAAGTTTATTTGTGCAATAAATATTGATACTCGGATGGTTGTGAAATTCTTAGGTTATTCGGGCTGAAAGGGAGTTAGAAGAACAAAAAACGGGAAAACAGGGGCCTCGTGATAGAGTCTTAACTAGTGCCAAATTTCAAATTCGTTCAGAAGTTTTTATGCAGAAGTATAACAAATAGCCGGGTGCACACCAGACGATCCAACGCGCTCCGATCGCGCGCGTTATAAAAAAGTTGTGAATAGCCTATTCGGAACTTAATCAGAAAGTAGTGAAACAGGCCCTTAGTAAGTTGTAAATAGCCTATACGGCACGTATCAGGAGGTGGTGAAACATGCCCTAAATCTAATAATAATAATAATTTATTGAAAACAGCCATAACATACATCTGTTACAAAATATTTTTACAGGTAAGTTTTATTATACATATGTAGTTCATTATATTATTTTAAGATTACAGACGTTTTACTGATCACCAAAATAGTATCTTAATTAAAAATAAAGAAAAAACAAAGTTATAAGTGAGTGATTAAAGTTACTAAAATTTATAAAATTTTAAATATCATTACCGCGCTGCGTTCTGTGTCTGTTTGTGTTTTTGTTTCAATCTAGTACCAAACATTGTATAACTATTATAATACACAGTAAAATATTTTATTAGTAAGGTTATAATATTAGAAAGGATAAAGTCAACTCATATTCGCACTCATACGAGAGTGCAGTACACAGGTGCATCCCTCCCCTATCGTAATCCAGTGAGATAATTTACATGTCCATCCCACGCATCATTTTTAGGGGAGTGGTGACATATTTTTGGCTGAAATCAATATTTATAATCTATGCTAATATAAATGGGTAAGTGTGTCTGTCTGTTACAACTGAGCGCAATATCTCTAAAATATTTAGATATTGTTTAATAATATATAACATAATAATAATAATTACATCTGTTACAAAATATTTTACAGGTAACAATATGCAGTTTTTTTAAGATTACAGACATAATATTATAAAGTTTGATATCGATGAACTATGTGTTTAGGGTGCAAGGTGTAGTCTTCCTGGCTTTTCAGGGATGAAAATTACTTATAGAGTAGTTTTCACCCGGAAAATGTACGGGCGCTCCTCGCTAGAAACGAATGCGCGGCCGAAATACGTTTGTAACGCGAGAACATTTTTCCGGGTAAGCTAAATCTCGGTTATCGGCGCAAAGAAATCGCGGGCAACTTCTACTTTAAGTTTAGTTAACGATGACTTATAACAATTAAAAATAGTTTTATTCCGCCTGAAAATAAAAAGATTATCCAAGAGGAAAAATGTGGGGAACATGATATATATATCATTACGGATTCAATGGGTTTGATATGCTTAAACTCAGTAATTTTATTGTGAAAAGATATAAGCAGCACTACACTATCTTACCATAATACCTCTCGCATCTAGAGACTTCAACGCACCAAAATCGATCCCAAAACTGCATTGTAATGAATAGCATCTCAGAGTGTAACCGTGGTGTGAGGTGGGGGCCTGGGGGCTACGTGGCCTGCGGGGGCCAGCGGGGGCTAGCGGGGGCCAACGGGGGCTGATATGTGACCGGAGTCTTGTTCAACAAACGATGACGATGATTTAAGCCCGCCCGTTTTAAGTGTATTACCGAGGTAGCCGGCTTTTGGGACGGCTTAGATTTGAGAGGCGGCCATTATAGTATAGCCTTACCGATTTATGTGGTGTCCGTTCTGTCTCTAGTCTGGACCAAGAATGCGTTAGGCGTATTTTAAAGTGATATTTTGGCTAAAATCTTGGTGCATTCGATGCGATATATCCGATACGGGGAAGATCTTTGACTATCTGCAGGATTCGACGATGGAGTGGCGAATAAGATATTACTTTGATAATATACTATGCTATAAAATATCTACTGATGATGACCAACGAAGAAGTATACTTAGTGTCATCGTCTAAGGGTGCGTCCACATTTGTATTATTTGCGCGATCAGATCCCCGATCAGATCTCCATCGCGTATCATCGAAGCGTGTCAAAATGATACGCGTATCATGATACGCCCCGATCGCTATTAACTTCGTATCTGATACGTGTCATATAAAATACACGCATGATCGGCAGGATGATCTAATAGGCGTCCACACTATGACACGCATACTTGAAACGGCGTGATGATCGCGACGGAGATCTGATCGCGCAAATGATACAAATGTGGACGCACCCTTAGACGATGACACTAAGTATACTTCTTCGTACTTCTTCGCACTTCGCACTGTAATGCGGCTTAACGCTAGCCCATGTTTGGCAACAAGCGATCACGCACGTGTCATGGTCGTCTATGTTTGTCCAAGATCCGCGTCGATTGTGCTGCTCGAATCTTCGCAATCATCATTATTTATTACGGTCCAACATGGATAGTAATAATTATGAAATTTCTTCATCACGGAAGTTCAGAATAAAGTAATAATTATAAAACTAGGTAGGCGTTACTACCGTATTGCCATATAAAATATTCATTTAAGCTGTACTTAAATTGATTTAATTCCTCGTGAAGACCCAGTATAAATCCGCAGACGCCCCATCGGCGCGCGCGCATACTTTATAATGTTATAGCACGATACCGTTTTGCATAACTATATTTAATATTTAGTGTTGCTCTGCTTTATATTAAACTACGTTTTACGTTAGCGCGATGAAGTTTGAGTGCAACGCCATCTATAAGAAGATACCGGAACTGCAGTGTTTAACAAGTATAGCACAATCTATTTTCTGATCAAGCGCTTACCTAAGCCATTGAGCCAATTATTTTGGTGTAATTAGGATGATAGTTTGACACAGACACAGAATGTTATTAATGCCGAATAAATATACTTAATTCCTATGCGAACTCCAATTTTGAGTGAATAAACTCATCGAAAAATTCTGAAGCTTAGATATTTTCTGAAGCTTAGATATTTTCTGAACCTTAAGAGACAAAAAAATCTATCTGTAATTTCTAAACAGCACATATTGCCGAGAATTATTAACAAATAGGTTTTACTGTACAAAGTACATCTATACTTATTATAAAATGAAGTCACTTTTTTCCCTCATGTCCCTTTGTTCCCTTTAATCTTTAAAACCACGCAACGCATTTTGATGATTGTTTCAGTGTTAGATAGCACATTTATCGAGGAAGGCTATAGGCTATATTTTATCACGCTAAGATTAATAGAAGCGAAGAAATAGATAGAGGAAAATGCGGAAAAAACGGGGAAAATTATTTGAAATTGCTAACATGAACGCACTAATCTCAGGAACTAAAGGTCCGATTTGAAAAATTCTTTCAGTGTTAGATAGCCCTTTTATTGAGGAAGGCTATAGGTTATATTTTATCACGCTAAGATTAATAGGAGAAAGTGCAAAATTATTTGAAAGGGTTAAATCTCGCGAAATACTGGAGCAATTTTTATGTTGTTTGGCACAGATAAAAGTAGACCACGTGAAGGATCATAGGCTATCAATTTTAATCATTTTTTCAGTGGCTATATATTTTATTCCCGTGCGACGCCGGGGTGGGTCGCTAGTAATATGATAAATACGGACAGTCCTACCCGTACGCATGTATTATAAAAGGGTTGTTTATCGATCGCCACTGGCAAAATTAATTCCAACACCTCATAAAATATCAGCTGTTTAATGTAATAACTATTTTCATACAATTTACAACACACATTTATCTCATATTTTAAACGAGACGATATTGTATACAGGTTACAGGGTGTTAGGTTTACCACCGTTATCCTAAAAACCATCAAATGAGCCCCTCAAAATGAACAACTTTTTCTATGAGAACAATGCTGGGAACTCGAAAAAACCGGCCAAGTGCGAGTCGGACTCGCGCACCGAGGGTTCCGTACAAACCTGCAAGGTTTACAAAGTTCGTTTGATATGAATTTCAACTTGATAGCTCTACGCGTTCATGAGGAAAAAAGTAATAAGTTTATATTTATTAAAAAATATATATTTTGTAATGTAACTAAAAATTTAAGGTTTTCGGAATTTTTCCTTAATGTGTGCTATAAAACGTTGCTTCATGCCAAATTTCAAGATTCTAGGTCGACTGGAAGTACCCTTTAGGTTTTGATTCCCTTGCGAGTACTTGCGAGTTTCAAAATATGCAGCTTAAATTGCTGTTTCTTTTGATTGCGTTGACATAGAAGTTTGATTTTGTTACAGCTTAAAGGTATTATAGACCTGAGTATTTGGTATGAATTTCAATTTAATACCTTTACGCGTTTATGAGGAAATGGGTAGTAAGTTTAAAATTATAAAAAAAATATATATTATGTGATGTAACTAAAAATTTATGGTTTTCGTAATTTTTCCTTTATCTATGCTATAAGACGTTGCTTCGTACCAAATTTCAAGATTCTGAGTTCACGGGAAGCACCCTGTAGGTTTTGATTCCCTTGCAAGTGTCGAAAATTTGCGGCATAAACGGCTGTATCTTTTGATTGCGTTGGCTTAGAAGTTTGATTTTTTCACAGCTTCAAGGGACAGTAGACTTGAGTAATTGATATAAATTTCAGCTTCATACTGTAGTAAACGTTGAGTAAATGAAACGGCGGTTGGCGGGAGACTGCTTTATTCAGTGTTGACAGTTGACACTTTACAGGAATAGATCATAGACAATAAATTACCCCAGAGTCCCACAGACTATAAAACCCCCCATTTTTCCCCTCTTTAAATTTTTATAAAACTTTTTCTCAAAACATTTAAACTAACTACACAAACTAGAATTACACATATCTTAATAAACATTTAAACCAATTTCTTAGCCCGATTGTAAGCTCGTAAAGCTCGATTAGACGCCCCGGCCGGAGGAGGCGTCGGAGAGCGAGTGGTCAGGCTCTCACTTGACCCACCCGCATCCTCCGACGCGACCTCCGCCGCCCCCGCGTCTCCTCCCTCTCTACCTATCTCCAAACACGCGTCGTCGGCGTCGCGGCCCTCAGGACCTTCACCATCGTTTATGGCTGGTGCTTCCAAATTCGGTCGGGATAGCGAAAATCTACTTTTACGGTTCGCTTTTAAATTAACAACTTGGTCTTGGTGACGGCGCCACTCGGTGCCATCGCCCACTTGAACCCGATACGAAACTGGACCCGTTTTTGCCGTGACCTTTCCCGGTACCCACTTGGGTGAGCGACTGGAGTAACTCCGTACGAGCACCGGTTCCCCGTTTCCGATGTGCCTATCCTGTCCCCCCTTGTTGAACATCTGTCGCCGCTGCGCGTTGCGCACTTCGGCCGACACATCCGGTCGGAGTGCGTCCAGACGACCGCGCAGGCGGCGACCCAGTAATGCTACTGCCGGAGCCACTCCAGTCGTGGCATGCTCGACGTTACGGTATTGAAAAAGAAATTTCGACAACGCCTGCGACACATTCTCACCCTCGTGCAAGGCCCGCTTAATAGCTTTCTTAATCGTTTTTACCGCGTTCTCCGCGGCCCCATTTCCTTGAGGTCTATACGGCGCCGACGTCACGTGCTGAATACAATTATTTTTACAATAATATTGAAATTCCGCCGATAGGAACGGAGGTCCGTTATCAGTAACGAGTTGGGCTGGTAACCCAAATCTAGCAAATATAGACCGCAATACCGCCACGGTAGATTCAGCGTCCGTTCGGCTCATTGTCACTACTTCAATCCATTTTGAGTACGCGTCTACTAAAATAAAATATTTTACTCCTCCACCTTCAGCAAAATCAGCGTGAATCCTGTGCCAGGGCGTCGAAGGGAACTCCCAAGGATGTAACGTGGCGTGAGGAGGAGCATCGAGCACCACCCTACATGCATGGCAAGATTGACACAACCTCTCAATATCACCATCTATGTTCGGCCAATACACATAATTCCGAGCTAAATTTTTCATTTTATTTACACCTAAATGACCCATGTGAATTTCCTCCAACACCCTAGCCCGCAGCGTTGCGGGTACAATAAGTCTATACTTAAATAGTAAACACCCCAAATCAAGTACAATTTCGTCTTTTCGTGCGAAATAAGCTTTCTCTTCCTCGCAAATACACTTTAACGGCCACCCGAACAAAACATAACCCTTTATTTTACACAATAATTTATCCTTATATGTTTCCGCCGCAATTTCTTTATAGTTTACAGGAAAAGAATCTTTTACTACTGTTACATAACTACATTCTGCTGTATTTGTCAGCTCATGTAGAAGAGGAAGGCGAGATAGTGCATCCGCAGGGCCATTCTCCCGCGACCGAACGAACTCAACGGTAAAGTCATAAGCGGCCAACCGGGCGGCCCACCTTTGCAATCGGCTCGCTGCCGTTTGAGGTATCCCTCCCCTTTTACCGAAAATATGATACAAAGGTTGGTGATCTGTACGCAAGATAAACGACCGTCCATAGAGATATTGATGGTGTTTTGTAATACCGAAATAAATAGCGAGCGCCTCTTTGTCTATCTGACTATAATTTTTTTCGGCTGAATTTAAAGTCCTAGACACGCAACTGATGGGCCGCTCACTAGCATCGACATACCGATGTGCAAGTACCGCGCCAACCCCGTACGCGCTGCTGTCCACCGACAATACGAGGTCGCGTCCCTCCTCGTAGTGTGCTAACACCCTATCCGAGGTTAGCGCGCGTTTAGCTGCCGAAAAAGCATCCGCACACTCCGACCCCCATTTCCAATCCGCACCTTTTTTTAGTAGGGCGTGTAACGGTTGTAGTATAATACTTAGATTAGGTATGAACTTACCATAGTAATTCAACATCCCTAAGAAACTTTTTAGCTGTGTAATATTTTTAGGCGCCGGTGCCTCCGTGATAGCGGCAAGCTTGTTCGGGTCGGGCCGTAATCCAGTTTTATCGATTATAAACCCGAGGTACTTAACACTCTTTTGTAGAAAATTACACTTTTCAATTTTTACCGTAAACCCCATACGACGGAGGCGGTCTAATACCGCGCGTAAATTATTTAAATGATCCGCTCTGTTTGCCCCTGTAACACAAACGTCATCTAAAAACACCACAGTTTTCGGTACCCCACGGAGCGTTTCCTCCATAATTTTTTGAAACTTCTCCGGGATACATGATAAGCCGAACGGAGTACGACGATATACAAATGTACCTACATGAGTCGTTATGGCCGTATACCGGCGGGACTCTTCTGACAAAAGGCACTGTTGATAACTATTCTTTAAATCAATTTTTGAATACTCCTCTCCCCCACTGAGGGTCGCGAACAACTCTTCAATCCGTGGGAGAGGATATTGATCGCGCTTAAGAATCGGATTAACCGTTATTTTATAATCCCCACATATTCGTATATCACCGTTCTCTTTAATCACCGGGACAATCGGTGTGCCATATTCCGAGGACTCGATGCGATCTATAACACCTTCCCGCTCTAAACGTGCCAATTCCGACACCACTCGTGCGCGCAACGCCAGCGGCACGGGTCGCGCTCGCACATACACAGGCCTTTCCTCTTTTACATTAAGCGTAATTTCCTTAACACATGTTCCTAAATTATCAGTAAAAACTTCAGGAAAATCAGTCATCAGTCGTTTCACAAATGGATCGCAAACCGCGTTGTCTGTAATTTCATGTAAATCTATAGTTATATTTTTAATTCCTAGAGCGCGCACCCACTCTCGGCCTAACAAGGGTCTCCCCCCCTTCTTAATTACATATAACTTACAATTTAAAACTGACGTACTGTCTAACTCAACATTTACATTAAAAAACCCAAGCGAATCCATTTTTGATCCGACGTAACTGCGTATATGCAAATCATTAGACAATAGCGGTTTATGACTAAAATTACAATTGTAAAAGTCCTCACTTACAGTCGAGATGCGACTCCCGGTGTCCACTTCGAAGTCCATGGGACTACCGTCCACCTTCACATTAACTATATAGGGCTTGTCACCTGAACCATCCACCTGGATATTAAAGAAGTCCTCGACGTCACTTACATAATTTTGACGGGCACTCGCCCGGCCTTTGTTACCCCTTTTACACATCACTTTTAGGTGGCCCCGCACGCCACACTCATCACAATTATAGTTGGAGTAACGACACTTATCAGCCCGATGCGCCCGGCCACATCTCCAGCAACTGCCGGCGCCCCTCGCACCCGCGCCTCCAACGCCCGTGCCTCCAACGCCGCCGCCCACGCCGCCAGCGCCTGCGCCTCCAGCGCCCGCGCCCCCGCCGCCATTTTGTGCCGGCTGTGTCCCGCGCTGCTGCACCCGCCGCACACTCGCCTGATGCAGGCCTTCGCCCATCGCCGATGTGCCGCCGTTCTCGCTCGGTGCTGCACTCACTTCTGCATGCCGCTCCGCCGCCTCCAAAGCCAAAGCCAACTCAACGGCTTGTTTGTAATTGATGTCTTTCTCAGCAAAAATACGTGACCGCATCGCCTCACTCGCTAATCCCGAAACAAATTGATCACGTAGATTTTCCTCTAAATTCTGTCCAAAATTACACGTAGACGCTAAGTGTTTCAAAGTATGCAAATACTCTGTTAAACGTTCGCCGCCATGTTGTCGGCGTAGGCGAAAAACATGGCGTTCTGCGATTTCCGATCGTTTTGGTTCTAGATGTTGAGTTACTAGGTCTACCAGTTCATCAAACTTCTTTGTTTCCGGATGATCCGGTGAACACAAATCACACATTAATGTATATGTTTTATCGCCCACCACTGTGATCAACAGTGGCACTTGTAATTCCGATTTGATTTCGTTTAAAACAATGTACTGTTTTACGCGTCGAACATACGCCGGCCATTGTTTTGAGCTAATGTCAAATGGCTCCAATTTCCCAATCGGCATTTCTGAACACTGTAGATTACACTATTAATGATTTACACTATTATTCCCACTCTTGTTGTAAATACTTTGCTTAGGTTCCTCCGTAAACTCGTCGCCAATGTAGTAAACGTTGAGTAAATGAAACGGCGGTTGGCGGGAGACTGCTTTATTCAGTGTTGACAGTTGACACTTTACAGGAATAGATCATAGACAATAAATTACCCCACATACCTTCACGCGTTCCTGAGAAAAAGGGTCTTGACAGACGGACGGACGGACAGACGGACAACAAAGTGATCCTATAAGGGTTCCGTTTTTTCCATTTGAGGTACGGAACCCTAAAAACAATTCCGTCTTCATACCCATATAAATTTTCGATTCTCGATTTAACTCTTTTTAACTGTTCGATTAAAAAAGACCGATTTTTTAAAGTTCCCATATGAAAATATATTTATTTCTAAATAGGTTAACAAAGTTAACACTTTTAGAACGTCGCGTCTACATGAGGCCTACCACCGGTTACCATAGAAACAGTTGTTCATTTTGACGGGTTTATTTGATGGTTTTAAGGATAACGATGTTAAAACTGTTAAACTTAATACCCTGTATAATATAAATATTATATTCCACGACTTCTGAATATAAGCAACTCGAGGTAGAAATTTCCTTATTGAAAGAAATGTTTTCCTACAAAATTAGTATTAAGTGACCGAGATGTTGCTCTAACTAAGATAAAATTTACTGTATCAAGATACTTTAAGGCTGCTCCCACCCTAAAATTAGCAGGTCAATGTCTGTCAGTGCGAATATCGACGTAAAGAACATTAAAATAACATTCATATCAGCGCGCCTTGTACAATGGCGGTTACGACGCTCGCCGCGTACTTGATAGGGCGAATAGGAGAAAATTATACTTTTCACATAGACGTGATTGTTCGATTAAAATTCCTCATGATAAACTGTAGTGTAACTGATAATTTATTAAATATAAAATTTTCAATGCTCATAGGCCTAAGCCAACAAGTTACGAAGTTAATAGAATATTTTCAGAAAAATCGATGACTACGGTACATTTTTTCTATTCTGTTCTCTGTTCTGTTCTGGTTCTAAAAACCTATTGAGTTTGGAAAAAATCAATTGAGCAAATGAAGATTAAAGACCAGTCTACAATATATTATATTTTTTTGGTATTGTGCTTTAAGTTTTACCAGACTTTATAGAGGTTGAATTTAGTCGAAATTTAGCGCCTTGAAAGTCCAGACAAAGAATAGTTTGTCAAATATGTACGGCTCCCGCGCCACGGATTTCCTCACCAAGTCGCGGGCAACTTCTATTATACAGGTTGCTAAAGCTGAAGAATTTATTCGAACACGCTAATCTCACGAACTACTTGACCGAT
Source organism: Polyommatus icarus (assembly GCA_937595015.1). Lineage (NCBI taxonomy): Eukaryota > Metazoa > Arthropoda > Insecta > Lepidoptera > Lycaenidae > Polyommatus > Polyommatus icarus. The sequence continues at coordinate 14,918,855 of OW569333.1, read as the reverse complement.
TTTATGTTTTTTGGCATCGATATAGGCCACGGTGACATAGGGCACTTTTGCTGAAAAATGTACGGTTACCACGTATTTCCTTATTTGTAAAGAAGTTGCAGGCGAGATCTAGTTCACTATAAAGTAGTGTATTTCAAATCGTGCGCCGTATAGATTTATTATAGCGTGATCTCGAAGGACTATGATAAGTTGCGCCGCCGTGGAAGCAATTAGAACATATCATACAATATATAAATTGATATACTTTCATATAATACAAGCTGACCCGGCAAACGTTGTTTTGCCATACAAATTATTTCTATTTTATAGTACAAAAAGTAGATAAAAACCTATTCTCAGGCCTAACGAATGTACCTACATACAAAATTTCATTAAAATCGGTTGAGCCGTTTTGGAGGAGTTCACGCACAAATGTGTGACACGAGAATTTTATATATTAACGAGCTTTTGCCCACGGCTTCGCTCGCGTTAAAAAGTATTATTATATACAAACTTTCATCACCTATTTTAGCCCCTTGGGGCTAGAATTGATCAAAATCCTTTCTTAGCGGATGCCTACGTCATAACATCTACCTGCATGCCAAATCCAATGATTTGGGCTGTGCGTTGATAGATCACCATGTCAGTCAGTTAGTTACCTTTGAGTTTTATATAATACTAGTTGTTCCGGCAAACGTTGCTTTGCCATAATATAAATATCGTCCATATTATTTTATTGAAGTGACTAAATAAGTATGTTACCATGGTAACGTAACGTCCCGTCCCGTCGCGTCGCACAAACGATGGTCGCCGTCAGTCTCGAGTTGTAATAATTTACTATTATTTATTCAACAAATGCACTTATCAATATATAAAGCACCCAGTAGCCGATTCTCAGACCTACTGAATATGCATATAAAATTTGGTAAAAATCAGTAAAGCCGTTTCGGAGGAGTTCGTGGACTAACATTGTGACACGAGAATTTTATATATAAGAAGATTATTAAGATTTTCTTTGGTTTTAAATATATTACATTATAGTATTTTCATTATTATATATTACATTATCATTATCTGATAATCACAGAAGGTAGACATATAAGCAGATGGTGGACATACGTAATTTGGTTGGGTTATCAAATCTTGCTCTGACGACTACCAATGGCCTAACATTATAGGCGTAGTTAGGTGTTTAGTCTAAAAAGGTTTAGACTAAGTACTAGCAGTGGTGGTTATTAGAAAATTCATTGATTAATTATAATGATTATTTTTCCGACCCAAATATCGACCAATAGAATTGCACCATTCGACGTCACGTGGTACAACCTACATGGTATTATACTGATAATTTTTTGAAAATTTTCTCTGGTTACCACGTGACGTCGAATGGTGCAATTCTATTGGCCGACATTTGGGACGGAAAAATAATCCCCCGAATACCACACGAGCTTCAAAATTATCTGGCATTTCCCTCAAGGTTCCCTGCAAACAAATAAAGTCGTCAAGTTTTTCAGGAAAAATCACTCGCGCTTCGCGCTCGTGATTTTTTAACCTGAAAAACTTGAATCCTTCATTTGTTTGCAACGAACCTATCGGGAAATACCCGATAATTTTGAAGCTCTTGTGGTATTATAAGTGACAATTAAAATTAACAGTAAATGACTTAATTAGTTGGCGTTTTTGTGGAGGTTGTTCTCCAGACGATAAGGTAGTAATTAGGAATGCTAATGCACTTAATATCTGCCCACTTATGCGCCCCTACTACTCCTGAGAACTGGTACAGATTCATAATATTTAATGTAGATTGGATACATGGCTTAAACTACTATACGGACTGCTATTTAGTGCTTTAAAAATAAAAAATATAATAATAATTAAAAAAGTTTGCCAAAATATCTCAAAATCAAAATCTTTTATTTCTTTTATGAGAAGTAAAGATAAAAATTGTCAAATATTTTTGATTTCCCTAATATCAGTTAATCATTATTATATTAATATTTTCAAACAAACAATTCTATAAGGATATTTAAAATAACTCCACCATCTTGTAATGTGTCCTATAAGAAATATTTCACACACAAAATTCATTTACTATCAGGATCATTTTGCATCTGGCCTAAATCCGAATTACGAATGATTGCTGCCACATTTTGAGTGACAGCTGTTTCGCATCGTCAGTGTGGTCCACATCCTACTAGCATCCACACTCATCAAAGTGTGGTTGCTAGTAGGATGGATATAGGAATCAAACTAACTTCCATCTAGCGACCCTTCACCCTTAAGTAGCTCTTTAAATCATATTATTATCTACATTTCTTGGCTAATTTGAATGAATGAAATATATTCTTTATTGTGCACACTTATAAACATACAAAAGGAATACAATAAAAAGACAAAATATTCAGGTGTCACAATGGCGGCCTTATTACTAGGTAGCAATCTCTTCCAGGCAACCACGGGCAAAGGTGAAATTGTAGTAAAGAAGAGAATTAATGTGCATGTGCAAACAAAAAATATAAACAAAAAAATATATACATATTTAAATATATGTTTAGGATTAAATTAAATATATTAATTAAATTAAATTTGTCAATCACTATCGTTTTGTAGCCATAATTTTATGAATAATAATTATTGCTACCTTTTGAGTGACAACTATTTTGCACCATATTGAGATATGTGGATGAGAATCCATCCAATCCATCCACCATCCATCTAAGAATCCTTGCAGGTCTGTTAATCGCATTCTATACATTTCTTAGCTAATTTGTCAGTCATTATCGTTTTGCATGTAGCCGTATTATGAATGATTGCTGCTATATTTTGAGTTAAAGTTTCGCACCATACTGAGAAGTGTAGATGGTAGGAAGATGAATAATAATTCCAGCCATTTCATCCACTTTCCACCTAGCAATCCTTGTAGGTATGCTAATCGCATTATCTACATATTTTCTTAACTAATTTGGATTGCTGTACACTTTGAGTGACAGCTGTTTCGTACCACATTGAGAAATGTGGATGCTAGGAGGATTGAATGGATGAGAATCCATTCAATTCATCCACCTTCCATCTAGCAATCCTTGCAGGTCTTTTAATCGCATACTCTTACACTTCTTACCTAATTTGTCAGTCACTATCGTTTTGCATATAGCCTATTTATGAATGATTACTGCAATATTTCGAGTGACAGCTGTTTTGCACCACTCTGAGATCTGAGAAGTGTAGATGCTAGAAGGATGGATGAGAATCCATTCAATCTATCCACCTTCCATCTAGCAATCCTTGTAGCTCTGTTAATCGCATTCTCTACATTTCTTAGCTAATTTGTCGCGTCTGCAAGAACCAGTAACGGGTAAAGTATCGGATTCATTATGTATGGTAATTGTTAATTTAATATACGTGTTCACTAATGCCCGGGTAGCTGTATCGGAGGAAATAAATTTATAAGCGTTTATGTATTCCTGCCTACTAGTAACTTCATAGTTAAGTGCGATTTTTCTTAAGATTCTTTTTAAATAGGGGAAAGGGGGGGCATGACGGGGACGCGAAGTAAGACGGGGTCACGCAATATACAAGAAACTAGAGTCTTTCGAACAGAAAGCAATAAGCCAATAGGAAGCCATACTCGATCAACCATCAGCGCGACAGAAACAGTGAGTGGGAGTTCACGCGTTTTTTGTTTACAGACGAAAATCACGTTGAGTGTCTCGTCGATCTAATTTTACGGAGTTAAAAATGTCCTTAGTGTTAGTTAATTATGACTACCCAATTTATGTCTTTTCTCGTATGTGGTTGTTAGTTTTGTTTACTTTGTTGTGGTATAATTGGACAAAAGTTCAGTTGATGTATATTTTTTGGGAAATTATTTTTTTCTAAGTCAGCTTTTGGGGTAAGACGGGGTATTGGGTTTTCTGAAATCATCCGAAGGTTTGGTAGGCTGTCAGCTTTGTGAACGTTGGGCTCACTACTAATTACCACATAGAACTATGTTTAAAGGAAGACACCTTAAAAATATTAACAAATTTTTAAAGATATTTAAGGCACAAAAAGAACATAATATCAGTACTTATCAATGTAGCGACATATTAAATTAAAATTAAAAACGAAATGCCACTAAATAATAGAAGGCTGTTTCAATTCCCTAATAAATATTATTGAATTTCACCACAAACTCTATCACTTATGCAGTCCTGGAAAGGAGTTTATTAAAATTTAAAATAATACACTTCGACTTTCGAGCGCGGGCATTGGACTTTAAAATTATTTGTCAACGCCAAATTGATCTGAAATTGTTTTTTTAGCACGATAATCTTGATTATCATAGTTAAAATAAGTATTTTGTCTACATTGGTAAATTAATTTTCTTAATTTTAAAATTTCTAGTCGAGACAAAAATTGTGTGTTTGTATCGTAATATAGGTGCACAGGCTTTTTAATGAGGCATAATTATAGAGATAGAGTAGACACAGTGACACGTATATTTTTTCTAAATATAGCTAAAATATAGTTACAGTCCGTAACTTACGGAGTAGCTATAGCCTATACCGACTTCGGTTAAAAAGGTGCAGAGCCACTGAGCAAATTTGTTTTTGCTCCGTGGGCAGACCCAAGAAACGGTGGCGCGGCGAACTAGACGATATTAGCAAAGAAAGCAAACAGCAAAGGCTAGAGACGTGTGAAATGAAAGAGGGCAAGTCTTTGCCCAGCAGTGCCACACTAACAGTAGTATACCCTAAGTACCATTACTAATATAGTAAATAGATCTATATTAACATCTACCTTTCCCTCTATATGGAAGACAGCTCTGATAAAGCCAATCCCGAAGAAACCTAACCCTACCTCCCCTGGTGACCTTCGCCCTATTAGTATCTTACCATGTATCTCTAAAATTGTTGAGAAAGCTGTCTACAACCAGGTTGTTAACTATCTTGAGACCAATAAAATTCTTCCTAAGTATCAATCTGGCTTTAGACGTAAGCACAGCACAAATACTGCTCTACTTGATGTTATTGACAATGTTATCTCTGCTCAAGATCAGGGCATGGGGACTATCCTAGTACTCCTGGATTATTCCAGGGCATTTGACACTGTTAACATACCACTTCTTCTTTGTAAACTATCATATTATGGTTTCGAACCATCCGTAGTCCAATGGTTCCGGAGTTATCTAACTGGGAGGTCACAAAAGGTGGAAGTTACAGCTACTGATGGTACTAGGACATTCTCTGATTGCGCGGAAGTACACAAAGGTGTACCTCAGGGATCTATTCTGGGCCCTCTACTATTTTTACTCTTTAGTGCAGACATGTCTCACAAGGTGGTTCACTGTAAACACCATATGTATGCTGATGACACACAAATTTATCTTAGTTTCGATCCACAAGATACAAGAGTAGCTGTTAATAAGATCAATGATGATTTAGAAAATATATCAGAGTGGTCTAAGGGCCTGTTTCACCGCTTCCTGATAAGGCTATCCACCACTTAATTTGACAGATGGAGTATGGAAAATCTGTCAAATAACCCTATCGGGCACCTTATCAGGAAGCGGTGAAACAGGCCATAAGTCTTGTGGGCTGGTCCTAAATCCAACTAAAACTAAATTCATGATTTTAGGCTCCAAGAAGCAAGTTGCTGATATCTTGGATAAACAACCTTTTGTTTCAATAAACGGACAGCAAATTGAACGCGTAAATGTAGCTCGTAATTTAGGAGTCATAATGGATTCACAACTTAAGTTCGAACAACACATTTTGGATGTTGTCAGCACATGTTTCTTCCGTCTAAAAAGTCTTTACAGATTCAGACCATATCTCAGTGAGGACTTACGGATCAGACTTTGTGAGACACTTGTACTTTCGAAGTTAAACTATGCGGACACTGCTATAGGAGTAAACCTACTATCCAGAACAGAGAAGCTTGTGCAGAGAGTTCAAAATGCTTGTGTCCGTTTCTGCTTTACAGTCCCTCCACGTGCTCATGTAACTCCCTTCATCAATAATGCAAATCTCCTGAAGATGAAGGAGCGTAGGAAGTTGCATTTTGCTTCACTGCTTTTTGATATTATACTATCACGAACGCCTTCTTACTTGTATGAAAAACTATCTTGGGCTAGTGATGTGAGTATGCGTACCAGAGCCTCCCAGTATCGGATCATAACACCAAAGCATAGAACAGCAGCATTTCGTGGATCGTTTAGATATGCAGCCTCCCGCTGTTGGAATAACCTCCCTCCTCCTCTACGGGCGCTGAAAACAAAAGCTTCGTTTAGTCGCCACTACAAAATTCACTTACTTACTTCTCAAAAACAAGCGAATACAATACCTGAAACTTATGCACCACGATCTGCATTGTTTAGTTATCCAACGGCGGGGCGATCTTACTAATCTTTGTTTACAGACGATGCCACTCTTTACAAGCTTATTGGTGTTCTGTACCTATTGTATTTTTGAGATAATATCTTAACTATCCTGTGTCTACCTAATGAATCTATTTGCTATAATATTTCTTGGGGTGGGTTGCACCCATAGATATAGAATATACTGACGTATAGATCACCTGACAACCCGAAAGTGCGTGACGATTTTTGATCTGTCAATGTGTGCGTGTGCTAGTGATGTATATTTTACTATCGACAGTATAGTATTTTGCTATCGATAGTATAGTCCGTTCGAGTTATTTTACCTGAGTTTCTATATGAAACAAATAATATGCAACTTTGACAGATTTTGTATGTCAAATTAGGTATCATAAATTTTAATTATTGGCAAAAAAGGTGACAATTTAATAGTGATACACATTTTCGTTTGGAATGATTTTTCAATCGTCGGATATGTTATGACATGAGGTTCTTATAGGGGTAAATAATATACTTACACATATGACATAACACATTATAAAGTTACTTATTTATTACTCAGGTAAAATCTATCTGGTAAATCAGCCCTTACATTGAAAGTAAACGTTGAAAGTAAACAACACACATAGTACTATATTATATTTTATTTTTAAAACACTACACGTACACTATTAAAACCTATCGCTATAGGTGATGTGTGAAAAGTTATTGATAAATAGCTTAGAACCTATTCTTGTTTATTATTATGCAAAATTTCATAAAAAAATGTCAAGCTGTTTTGATGAACTTTTCCAACAATGAGACTCAAGAATTTTATGCAAAAGACAAAAATAATTGCTTCAGTAACAAGTGCAACAGTATGTCAAACTTACTGGTACGAATAATGTTGGGATAGCTCCTTTAGCCAAAATTGTATTTATTCTACTTTTTCTTTTAAAATTTTCAATGAAATGTTTGCTACATATTGTTGAATTTTTCGTGGGACTCCAACCAACACGCCCAATCAATTTTAGCCATTTTCCTCTAATTAGGGGATCTTGAGGGAATCTGTAAAACAAATGATTATGAACAAGCAAACAGCTTTGCATGGGTGCAATTTATTTTATATTAATGAAAGCTGCATTCAATGAGTATTAGATTCAAGTGACTGATCTGTGAAACCTTGATTTTATACTAGGTATGTCAAAAGATCGGGACACGGCCGAGCACACCATCACGGCCTGTCCCGCCTGGGCGACTCAACGCGCGGCGCTAACTGCCGCTATCGGCGAGGACGCGACTCTCCCAGCCCTCTGCAGGGCCTTGGTCGAGAGCGGAGAAAAGTGGTCTGCGGTCGAGACGTTCGCACATAGCGTCATCTCGACCAAAGAGGAGGCCGAGCGCATCAGGGAGCGAGAGGCGCACGACCACCGGCGAAGACGGCCAAGGCGAAGACGTCGCAACGGGCGCGACATTCCGCCTTAGCCAGGGAACTCGGGGTGACGGTATGGGGATGCCGCCACTCATTGCACCGAGTCCCCGAGAGAGTCGCGATGCGCGTTGTGTTCCTGCGCATCGCGACATAAAGAAGACGACCGGCCTATGCAAGCCCTCCATGTGGGGCCTCTGTTCGGCCTAGGGGGACACGAAACCCCAACAGCGTGGGCCTGCTTTGGGTGAGCAGGCAAGCGCGGACGGAAGCCACGGAAGATATGTAATAGACCCTCGTGTCTCCGTCCTGCGCGGTAGTAGGAACACGGTCGGGTTTTAGTGGGTACAGCTGCGGCCACTTACCATCTCTTCGGCCGTAGCAAGTCCCACATACCCCGGTGGTCCTTCCCCAATGCTGCCGGGGATGCGTAATTGCATTTCCCGACCAAAAACAAAAAAAAAAAAAAAAGGTATGTCAAAAGATTAATAATATTTAAAAATAATCGTTAAAATAAGATAATAAGTCCTTTTGAGGTGATAAATATAAAGGTAAATGATTTTTATTTTAGTTTATGTTATTGTGAAATATCGATAAGCATATCGATAAATTTGATTCAAACACTAGCGTATATGTAAAAAATTTTAATGAAAATTTTTTCTTCAAAATTTGTGTAATATAAGAACAATAATACCTTAAGTTACGCAAAATATGAAAGTAAAAGGGCGGATTCACAATATTTTATTTGAAATAGAGAACTAAAGACAGAATATAGCGAAAATAAACACATCGTAGCAATTAGGACATGAAGATTAATTACCTGTGAAATGTATATTTTTCAGGATTTTTCTTATGATTTACACTGCAATCACTCACAGAACAAGTTACCATTTTTATATGTAATAGTATTTGATGTAAATAATAAAGGATTTAAACAATAAATTGCAAATACCGAAAGGGCATAAAAACGTGTGACGACTTGTTGACGACCTGTCAAATGAAAGTGGTTAAAGTTTTCATGAGACTGCCTCTCTCTTTTCATCTTGTTATAATTCCATAACGGATTTTCTTCTCTCTCGCACTCTTTGTTGGTCTTTTGCATCATACGTTTATGGTTGCACCAACCATTTTCATTTAAATTATAAATATATTACTTATATAACTCATATCGAAACGATCGGTGCTGTTTTTCATAATATATTAGTCACCATTTTAAAGTTGAATAACTCTATTTCACAAATCACTATTGTAGAAACTAGTAAGCAAACGTTTGTTTACAAATAGTTACACCATAAATCATATCTTCTTCTTCTTCCTTTCATCATGGCGGCCTTAACAAATTGCCAACGCAGGATGGCTACAGCTGCATACAGCAAAGAGCCAACTGTAGGACTGAGGCATTAGTTTTTATTTTGTTATTAATTAATATTATTGTTATGTAGTGGTTATTTAATGTGATAAATTCCTTGTATGCTAGTTATTGTTTATTTTTTATTTATTTTTTCTTATTTTTGTTTAGTTTAATTTTATTAGAGTAAGTATAGTATAGATTTTACGCCTTATTTTGGGGTGAAGTCACTCATTGGCCCTGGCAGAATACCAGTGCAGCGAGCTAGCTTGCTGCGTTTAACTGAGTCTGGGCCAATTTTGACGTCACACAATATAATATGTATTGTAGTTGTAGAAATTAATGCTAAGTACGTCGAATTATTATTGTTTGCTTTACATAATATGTTGTGTGGTATCTAAATAAAGATATTCTTATTCTTATTCTTATTCTTAAACGATATCTATACTAATATTATAAGTGTGAAAGTGTGAGGTCTGTATGTTACTTCGTCACGCCCAAGCCGCTAAACCAATTTCACAGAATTTTTGTATAGGGATACTTTGAGCCACGGGAAAGGACATAGGATACTTTTTATCTCGAAAAAATGTACGGTTCCGACGCGATAAACGAATATTGGAGCAAAGGAGTTGCGGGCGTCATCTGTTAGATAATAATTATAAAATATAAGTTTGCGGGTTATGGATTTCTATTTCTCAATGTCACGGGCAACTTGTTGCTTCATTGCAGAATGAATACGTTTATTCTCTTCATGATACTCGTAGTTACAAGTTCAGTACCAATGAGAGCGACTATATCTGAATCGCGCTATCGAAGTGTTCGAAACTAGTAACTAAATATACCGCAGCTCACAACTAAGACATAGGTTACACCATAAAGTTAATATACCTATCGGAATAGAGCAACAATCTCGAGCTGTCAAACGTAACCAAAATTGGTTTTCATCTGTATGAAAAATATGTGTACGTATACACTTACACAAGCATGATTGAACATGAATTCTATGAGATTATATTGACAACGTGCGGCACGTGCCGACTTGACGTCAAAAAAAGAGTGCTGCTGTCATGTATCGTTACGTTAGTAACATACAATATCATTGGGTTACACGGTCAGTCTGGAATCAGTTCAGTCCAGTCCATGATCCAGTCTGACGGGAGAATGATCGTGATTGTCGGACTGATATTTTTTTATGTACTTTCCGGTAATCATTCTGGCTTCTCAGACTGATGGACTGAATTGGTGCCAGGCAGCTTCGGCTGCCGGCTGGACCAAGCACACCACTATACTCACTTACTCAGACATCATCCTTTCCTCATATTTCCAAGAAAAATCCATAACCCCTTCTCACCACATCGGGTAAAAGATAACCTGTCATCAATCGCGAGCTCGGCCACTTGGTGTCGGGTGGGGTGTCACAAGCCCACAAATGCACAAAGCAGTGTTTAACACGGGACCCGACGCGATTGTAAATGCGACGCGTATCGTATAAATTCATTAGCGCACCGGGTTAGCGGTAGGGCTGCTACGAGAATTATGCTTCAGGTAAACGGTAAATGAATTGAATATTTCCCTTACAAATAAAAGATTTAGCTATCTATTGTAGCAAGTCTTCTAACGAGCAAAGAACAAAAAAGATGTGCATGGCTTAAAATTTATTTTATAATCATAATTCATAATTAATCATAATAATATGGATCTATAAGATGGAGGTAGTAGCAAAATCCAAGAAGAGCGAAGATTGTCGAAAGGTTATATACGAATTTGTTATTGCTAAAACCTAGAGCTACGTTATCAGTTTTTTAAAAAATAATTCCCTATTCCTGGAATCAAAACGTCAAATTCTAAAATTATGACACACCCCGTAAATATGCCGTTCACTAGCTAAGGAAAACTTACACCTTTATCTTAAGGAACTTATAAAGCCGCACATAATATTTTCCATCTGAAATCATAAAAAAAAACAAAAATTAAAATTATGATTTAGCGACAACCCTACAGCGATAAGTGACATAGTGACGTAGACACAAACATTGAAAACGCATCCGAATACAATGACGCGCTCAAAGAATTGATTACCTACCGTATTAACCGACGACGGTTTATTTTCGATACATTACCATATTTCCCCTCCCTGTTGGACAGTCGATAAGCTAATTTTGATCATATAGCGTATAGTAGATAATATGAAGACGTGAGTCATCCGAACACGATAACTAACATTTAGTAACTTAAGGACATTTAGTAATTTTTTTCCTTATCCTTTCAATATACCTTGTAACTTATCTACTTCATCGACTGGTGAATATATCTGGATACACATAAAATGCAGTCCTTTTTTTTCAAGAATTTTTTTCGGTCCTAAAGACTCCATTTGTGCAAAAAACGGCAATTTTTTCACTGTTCGGCATCGTGTTAAGGGCGTTCCGTCCGGAGATTCCGTAATTGACCGTATTTAAAACCTTATAAACTCATAATCTGAAAGCTATAAAGTTATAATAAAAATACAGCAATAATCTTCAGTATATCAACATTCCTTTTGTCGTTTTAAATTTTCTATTTTTGTTTCTTATACTCATGATATCAGCTTCCAAAGTAATACCAATTTGTTAAAATTCAAGCATACATTCAGCATCTCCTTAGGATTTACAAATTACTTTTATTTGAAACTCACGCCAATAGATCGACAATATTATAAACTACATATTCGCCGTTTTAAATTTTTTTAGGACAATTTTGAACCAAGATAAGTAAAAATAATAGGGTTTTGGCGCGATCTCGGCAACGAGGTAAATGTATGGCCAAGGTCGTTTGCTCGGGGGACGACCTTAATATCGCGCACCTGACTCAAAAAATCAAACATCATCCTTCTCTCTTCACACTCACGCCCGTCTTCCATATGCCAGGTGAAAAAAGGACGGCGCGGTATCATCGCCAAGTTAGTTTTACTTGAATAAAAGACGAACTGATTGACGAATGATTATGAAAAAAGTGTTTTGAGCAAATTTAGGTTTTATCAATGCCTTTTTAGATATTAAAAAATACTAAAGAAAAGACAGCAAACTTCGAAGATCCAAGCGAAAATGTGTCTAAAACAAGGTTTTTTGTAAAAAAGAAACTATCGAGCATTTTTTCAGTAATCGACAATCGTGTTTTCGTCTTGAGCATTTATGGCCATTCCCAATATTTTATCTATCTCAGGTTTTGCCCTACTAGAGATAGGAATAGCTCACATTAGACATTAGAGACATATATTTTATGTCAATTTTATGTCAGCTGCGATCGGCCGTATGCCAATCCAGAGATAGATTGAATATTGGGAACGGCCGTTAATCTTCATGAACTGAATTACTTGTGTCAAAAAATCAGTTTTCTAGACCTTACAGATTTTGAGATCTAGGTTTAAGTATGTAGTCAAGTTAGGGTCAGGTGCACTCTTAAGCTTCGCGCACATTGTAACGCAGTGGGCCGCATTTTTAATACAATTTTGTTTTTTAATAATATAATTAATGGTTAAACAAACTTACCTTAAGTGAAGTTTGACCATAATTATGAGAGTCGCTGCATCCGAAGAGACTTTATAATTAACATGGTAGTCCGCCTCTAGCTTCCGGCATCGAACACTTTTCAGAGCTTCCTGAAAAAATAAAATAGATGGCGCGGCAATGGCGCCATTTCTAGGCGGGATTTTTACCCCACCGCCACCGGTTTCTCCCACCAGTTTACCTCGGAGGTTCCCTTCAGATCGGTCCTCATTCTTTTTAGAGAAAGTACAATTAAATAAATTACGATTTTCCAAAGACATTTTAGGGTTTTTTGGGTGGGAGGGTAATAAAGTCTCTTCGGATGCAGCGACTCTCATAATTATGGTCAAACTTCACTTAAGGTAAGTTTGTTTAACCATTAATTATAAATCGTCGCTGCATCCTCGAGACTTTATAATTAACATGGTAGATGTTCAGAGTTCTTATGGAAAATCGTTATTTAAATCTTTAACACTGCAATATTAAAAATATATATTGTAGAAATCAATTTTTTATATAAAATTTTTATACCTAAATATAACAGTGTAACTTTATCATAGTAGTATCATAGACTGATGAGTCTTTATCATAGTATTAACATTCTTCTTGGTCAAAATTGTATTAGCAAATGCATTAACATTTATAGGTAAAAACATAGGTAAAAGAGATCTACCTAACCACCCTGCGACTATTCATAGTCTCTGCAGTCTGCAGTAGAAACGCCGCCACGACATTTCGCCCATGCAATGTAGAGGCATGACGAGTGCAATGTGCTGAAAACTGTCAAGTGCCTTTTTGCCATCAAGTTTGTCGTCAAGTTTTTGCCTTATGAAGGTCTATCAGCTTTATCTCTATTTCTAAGTGATTGTTTTTTTTTTTTTTTTTTGTAAGCAGATTTCTAATGTAAAAGCTGGACAAATTTCTTTTTTAAGATTATAAAAAGGAACGATAATCAATTCGCCTTGGATAGGTATTTGAAAAGTGGAGTTGCGAAACTTTTATAAGAGAAAGTGTCTGCACGCGTTGAGCAGTTGCCAGTACAAGTAGCGGGGTTTTTTTTTTTTTTTTTTTAACATTTATATATATGTATATAATATATTTTTTTGTTATTGTAAGTGATACAATTTCGTTTGGATACCAATTACTTTCAAAATCCAGAACTATATAGCGTCCCAAGTGTTCCGATGTTTAGGAAAACACGGTCAGGATTTGAAGACACCTTTAAGTAATCTACTGACATTACTATCTATCTATACTAAGGTGAGAGAAAGCGCCGAGCGCATGGTATTCACTGTTGAATAATTAGATCCCTAATTCCTAATCTAAATTGTTCAGTTATAAATTATAATACTATTTGATTTGAAACATTGAAACAATCAGTAAGCTTATTTTACAATTATTCAGTACAAAATTTCCAAATTTGGTTTTATGCCGTATCGTATTGCTTAAGCATATTACTAGAAAAAGACGAAATCATTAGATCAATCGTCTCAATTCTTTTTTCTCAATTATTCAAGTGAAAACGATTCCATGATAAACGGCACGACACCAGGGCAAGGCTTCACCACAAGGGGTGTGCGTTTCTGAAAGGTGATAAATGATAATAAATATCATATTTTGGTCTAAAATAGATAACCTCGACGAAAATATAACTTTTATAAATAATGGATACCATGCCTGAATAGGCCAGTAAGGGCAGACGATAATGCCAGATGACAAATCGTTGATTATTTTACGTACCTAAACCTTTTAATATTAAAGAATATGAGGGAAAATAGTAAAAGTAACTACTCCAGTAATTCATTGTAAAGGTGTCAATATTATATGCGTTACGATGTCTTTTCCAAGAAACAAACTTATAAAATTTAGCATTTACGGGAGGCAAATAAATCAATGTCTGGAAAACAAAACTAGTCAGTAAACTTGTGGTACGCCGTAGGCTTTAATGGACAAACTCTATTAAGTATATATATTACTGCATATTGACTCCCTGTTAACGTCAATATTCTCTTTAGAATTGATATAAGATACAAAAAATATATATAGAAAAAAGTGGCGTTCGTCGCACCATTGTCCATTTCTAAATTAGCTGTGCTTCAGTATTAAGATGTTCGTACTGCACTCTTCCCATTCTGTTGATGTAGGAGATAGCAGTCCATATTATTATCAATTCTTCTCAAGAGAATTTCTTTACTACACTTACAAGGAATTTGCAAAACATTTTTAATCATTTTAAGGCAGCCCGTAACTTTTATTTTATAATATGATATTGTGACCCTTCTTCGTTCCAAAACCCATTTGATGTTTCCCCATCGCAAGCTATTCCCCATCCTGTGAGGATGCGAGAATATTTCAATATGATATTGCTCATAGCGAAGAGGTTTGAAAGTAGTCAATATAAGTAAAATTGTTTTGCCACCATAAAAAAGTCTGACTTCAAAACTGTTGTTAATGACATTACTTTATCATCTAAGTAATTATCATTTGATGATCTAAGAGCCAACAATTTCTCTCTTCCAAACCGCTTCCTGAATACTTGTATAGTTAGTTATCCATAATCCGTCAACCATAAGAAGTCAGTAGGCCTAAAAACTTTGCAAAGTCTCCTAGAAATATAGAATTTATGTATATATTTTTTTTTTTTTTTTTACTAAGTCAGCCTAAAATTTCAAGTCTTTACTATGGGATACCTAATTCCAAATTCATTTTAGCTGTATTTATTTTGAAACCTAAAAATCTTTTTCTTGTATTCAGAAATATGTCACTTTTCTGTTCATTGATTACAAATCCAATTTTTTTAAAATAAAATCATAATTCCAGTAACGTTATCACTGCAGGAATAATTATTGTAAGAAATGTCTTTACATAATAATTAATGTCATCTATATAGTATACTAGACAATGGCTCCGGATTCTTAAGTAAGTTATGACAGGTTTCATAAGTTTTGCAAACATGAATGGTGCAGAACACAGAAATAAATCAGCAGAACCCAGATCAAAGGGCAAGCATTGAAATTCATATTTCAAGAAATCCAAATCTAAAAAACTTTCTGCTCGATTTGTGTATGGGAATACAAAAATAAGCTTCTTCAAATCAACATTTGTAACGTCTAGTTTCAATACTAACTTAATAGCAGTCCTAAATTGTCCTCCATTTTAAGGGACTAGTCTTTATAAATAAATTTAGCTTTTAAAAATTCAGAACAAATCTGTAACTTGCATCATCCTTAGGAATGAGAAAAATTTTAGAAATAAATTGTCCAGGAGCATCCTGACATTCAGAAACAGCGCCTCACAATTATTGCAATAATCTAGTGATTTCAGCATACCACTTCATTGGCCGAAAAAGATTGATGCGGCTCGTAAACCTGTGTTACGCAATGAGACAAAGGAACCATAATATTATATCCAGATACACTCGAGAACGACAGGATCGTTAGTGAGTTTGAAGTTATTACAATGATGTTGCAGTCTTGCTAAAGCAGTTACCTCTAGATCCTGTGGTTCCGTCTCTATGGCCCGCTTCGATCGGTGTGTGTCGTCGCAGTGCGCGGCCGCTTGCGCATCCGAGCTGGCTCCGTATTCCCGGGCGGAAGGAGTGGTTCCATACCTGTTATTTGGGTGGGCCCCGAGAGCCTACCAGCCTGTTAGGCAGCGGTTGATCATGCTGACATGACGATGTAGAAAGTTGTTGTGGATCATAAGGCTTCTTAAACTTAATCTGTAGACCCGAATGTTTTGCCAATTTAGTAGCCTTTATGCAAGATTACCATTACAGTAACGAGTTAATTGTAAGACCAGCAATCGCCGCAATACACTGTCCAAAATTACTTTTTGCCTTTTTCCAATCGTTTGTCCATTTCAAACTGAATCGGTTAAATTTTCAGGTATGTGGATATTTTCCATTAATTTTTGCATACAAATCTTACATAGGAGTCCACCACAAACTGGTCCCCAACGTTCAGAGATCTCATCCCTAATCTTCGGCGTAAAAACCTCCACTTTGTTTTTTAAGAACCCAAAGCTTTTAAAATATCATTTGATAAAGGTGGGATGGGTTCGACCGTATTGGGCATTGAGTCTGTCACCTTGAGAGTTTGAGACAGATGAATTATTATTTAGTAGCTCCGGTAGAGCGCCATGTTAATGCAATCACATCCGGTTGCATCAGTTTCAAAAGGTAATACGCACAACAGATCTAACACTCCGATCGGATGAAGTTAAATACTCGCATTCACTATCAGTCTGAAAGACTGAACAATAAAACTTTCATCATCCCCTAAAAAGGGGTAGCCAATTGGTATATATGGTCAAGATCGCATCAAGACTCTTTAAATATACCTTTGAAAAGGGTATGTGCGGCCATGATCGCATCATGACTCTCTAAACATACCTTTAAAAAGAGTATGTGTGGCCGTGATCGCATCATGACTCTCTAAACATACTCGTACATATTTTGCTTTTATTTTATATTATTTTGTATTTTAGTTTAGGATATTTTCGAAAGGTTGCCCATATTCACTTTCATCAAGCCCCAAGCGGCCACATCCGGCCGCGATAACAATGAGAAAGCTATTGTGTCTCGTTTTGCCACGACTGATGGGTTAATATTCCGGATGAATTCCGATTTTTAGTTGTTATAACAATAATTGTGGGTAGGTAAAGATGAACCTCCAAAAATAAAACTGTATAAAAACAGATCTGAAAAAATAAGTGACTAACCTTCTTCACTAACTTCCGATCCATTCCTTTTTTCAAACGAACGCAAGCAACGACGAACGAATTTTCTTTATTTCTTCCTCCGAAATCGGAAGATAAATACGGAGATTTCGCTTACCCTTGATATTTAAAATTACTGTGCACTTATATTCACATAAAAACACTTTAATTAATTATTAAGTTATTTCACTGTTCACTTCACAAAATTAAAGCACTATAACTTAGTTAGAGATGTTTCGATGCCCGAACACTAAAAACGAATGAGGACCGATCTGAAGGGAACCTCCGAGGTAAACTGGTGGGAGAAACCGGTGGCGGTGGGGTAAAAATCCCGCCTAGAAATGGCGCCATTGCCGCGCCATCTATTTTATTTTTTCAGGAAGCTCTGAAAAGTGTTCGATGCCGGAAGCTAGAGGCGGACTACCATGTTAATTATAAAGTCTCGAGGATGCAGCGACGATTTATAATATTATTAAAAAACAAAATTATAATAATATAATAAAAATACGGCTCACTACGGTGAGTCCCGTCAAATTGTGCGCGAATCTTGCTTTAATAAATGGTGAAAAAGTATATAGATAGAACTACCCTATATTCCTGGCTCTCAGAGCATCTTCATACATATTTACACGCGGTATAAGCTTACGTATTTTCAATACTACAAGTATGTACTATGAAAGAACGGTAAATACTAAATACAAAGATAAAAACATTGGCTTTCTCTAGCTAGGTTTAACGTTTGTTTTTTTGCAAACGCATGTCATGCGTATTCCTTGTTTTTATATTTATAAACGGAGTTATTATGTTATTTGTATGTATATTAATGCCTCTAAATGGTCTGTCGGCAGTTCTCTTTTGGCGCCTCTCGCAAAAACCTGCCGACTTTGATGCGGCTTTGAAAAACTTGATAGGTATGAGCAATGGTAGAATATTCATAAGTTAGCAAAATATATTTATAAAAGGCTAACTACTAAAAATACCTTACTTAATCGGCTGATACAGAGTTAACTGTAAAGCCCAGTAACATTATAATAATGTTGGCACTAATTACTTTACGCTTTTACTGCAGAACTTACGCAATATCTAAACAAAATATTATTGACTGCCAAGGAGTTTCTCAAATCAATACGTCTTAGTACACACAGGAAGTAATTTATAAGTGTGAAATAGAACGTTGTTTTTTATGTAAAACCACAGTAAAAAATTCTAAACAAACCTATGTCTACGCTCTAAACTTTCTTATTAATAAACGAAAAGCTGAAAACAAAATGGCGCAAACAAGATAACCCTAAACCAAATACGAGTATGGTAGCGCCTTTTAACTACTAATTAAATCATAACATTTACAATACTTTATCAGAAATACCATTCCACTTCTTAGAGCGGTTTTTATTTTAAAAGTTGAATAAATATAAAAAAATAAAAATGCTTTTGAACACTTTTTCTTGTCGCATTTCGAACAAACGAGTGTAATTGGTACAAAAAGGTGCAGCAAAACTTCAAACGCAAAATGTCGCGGGCTTCATCAAATTTGGCGAAATATTTTGTCGCAAACAATACAATTTTTGCGCCACTTACGCATCGGTAACAGCACTACACGAGAAAACCTCCAAGTGTAACAAATTCTAAAAATTTTCTCAAAAAAAGTCTAAAAGACAAAAAATAATTTAGTAGAGCGAACCTTTGAAATAATTAAGTTAGTCGTTAGCGACGAGTGGTCGTTAGAAGTCTACGACCTAAAAGCTATCTAGAATCGAAACATTGTTCCGGAGCCTATTAAAACATGCACGAATAAAAACCGGTACATCAACCGCAAAAAACTATCGACTGAATAGAAAAAAATACAAAAATTTTGCACACTCAAAAAGAGCAGATTGTCGCGGTTTCGAATACCGTGCATCGTTATTAATTCTTGCCCAGGCGATCCAGACCGCACGGGATCGAAAAATAAAATAACTATTATTCATTTGCGATCATGTTTAAATGTAGCTTCACTCGGTTTCATTATTTATTCGTTTCCGATTTATTTAGATACCTCATTTATTATTTTGTTCTGCGGCTACGGGTTTATTTGCTGTTTTATTAGTGAAATCTGTTGGCATTTTCAGGACATTGTTGTTTTGAAGTATTTTGGCGCCCAACGTGGGGCCCGAACTTAGAGGATGGTGTTATGCATTTCAGTTTTGATTAGAATCACACATGACTTTCATGATACAAAATAGTCATTTTTTAAATATTAGTAATGAAAAGTAGGTTATATACTGTTGTATATAATCGATTTTTCATTGATCAAACGATTATTCGTTTGAATAAGCTCTAATTCAACCTGGCATCTAACTAATAACCTAAATAGGGCATGCAGTTCACAACCACGTAAGTAAATTCAGCCAGAAATCAAACTCCCCACCAACGTCAACATTCAACGACTGAACCACAATGAAAATACACTTTTTCGTTTTATGAATAATTAAGTTCAAAACCAAAAAATGTCAATCCCACGCGGTGGCGTGCTGAATGGAAAACGATCGCTACTTACGGACAGACAGTCATTTTTCATTATTTGTATATCGTTGATTATAATATTATTAATTGAAATTTAAGTATCATATTATTTTGAACCGGTGGTATAAAGCGCAAAATCTTTAATATTAATTAATAAATGAATTAAAAGTTTGTGAAACTAAGACAGTTCAATTTTCTGAGTGCCTAAATAGTAAATATATCGAAGACGAGAAATTACTTTATTTTCACATACATTTTTATAGAATTGTTTTTACAGTCAGTAAAAACAATTCTATAAAAAGTTTAGGATTTAAGTGAAAGAGAAAAAAACAGTTAGCACTTTAAGAATAAAATATAAATTATAATATTATAACTAGCTGTCCCGGTGAACTTCGTGTCACTTTAAAACCTACCCTGGACTTCTACGAATATTTAAAGACTAAAATCAGCCCAATCCGTTCAGCCGTTTTCGAGTTTTAGGGCGACTAACACATTTGAAAATCCATTTTTATATATAAGACATAACGTCTGTTAATATTGTTATACGGTCTGAAAGACAGAATATCCATTATTCGTTGTATTATCAGAGCCTGGAAAACTTCTGTCAATTTCCCAAACTTCTTTAAGCCTAAGGCTGCGTTTCCACTGAAGCAGAGCGGAGCGGAGCGGGACTTAGCGGTGCCCGAATTAACCAATCGTGGTATTCCAGCAGAATGACAGCGAAGATTTTGAGCATGGTGATTGGTCAATTCTGCACCGCTAAGCTCCTCTCCGCTCCGCTCCGCTTCAGTGGAAACACAGCCTAAAGAAACTTAAAACGCAGGACTAAGCCTAACCTAACAGTATGACAACTGCAAATAATTTTGCCAAGAAACATTCCTGAGTCTTACATAAATCTAACATTCTAAATGTATAAAATTATCTCGTCTAATGATAAAGGTATATTTTTATCCGTCCATTTGAAACATGCTCCTAGATCGTGTCTAGTGCACAATCATTTATTTACTGATAAATGTTATAATGAGTTAAATAGAGCATAGAGCTGGGATTGTGTAGATGTGACGGTATGTATTTAGGTAGAGCAAGGAAAAAGCCTATAGTCCTCTTGAAATACATTTGGGCAATGTTACCTTTATGCAGGAAGAAAAATCACGTTTTGGGTCGATGTTTTAACCAATTTTGTTTCACCACTCCCTGATAAAGTGCCCGATAGGTTATCCACAACTTTTTTGACGGATTCTCCAAACTTTATCTGTCTAGTTAAGTAGTGGATAGGCTATCCGGCACTTATCAGGAAGTGGTGAAACAGGCCCTTACAATCTTAATTCTTTGTAGCCATATCTTTTAAAGTCCCTGAATGTAAATACAAAGTTTGCCTGTGTTGAAAGAATAGATAGAGCAAGGAAAAATAGTATAGTGAAAACAAACGACAAATTGTGTGACTAGTGATCTATAATAATATATTTGAAAAATAAAACCCTTTTTTTAAAAGGGAAATTAAGTCTTAAGTTGATGTTCCAGACACCTTTGGCTTAAATAATAACCAATAATATTATCTTAAGCCCTTGTACCCGTTTCTATAAAAGCTCCTAACAAGTACCTACAGACCATTATTTGACCATTACATTTTCTTGTCAACAAGCAGACCAAAAGTTTGCTTGTTGACAAGAAAATGCTAGAGCATAATATAGAGATAGTCTGATTGTGATAGGGAGAGAAAAAAGTGAGTAGATGAAGTGACTGACGTGAAAACAAAATTAATTAAATTGTGGTATTAGGGATCTAAAATATATTTCGGCAACATAATTTTCAGGAAGGAAAATCAACTCTAAGGTCGATGTTTTCACCACCTTTGGCTTAAATAATAACCATAATTTGTACAGCCATGTCTATTGAAGTCTTCTCTATGGTTCGCGTAGGTCGAGTTAAGCAGGTCTTAAGTGCATTGATTATAATGAATAATTCATCGTCTGGACCGGTACCACTTACTCTAATTACTTATTAGCTCAATAATTTTATTATTTAATTGCCGTATTACCTAGCACAGGGTCACCTCTTACTACCAGCTTTTTATTATGCGCTCTAGTTAATTTAACCAAATATTAATAGTACTTTGGACGCCCACTGTGGCTCGGCGCGTCCATAGATTAAGGAAGAGGTCGCGGGTTCGAAGGCCACCAATGGGACTTGGGACACAAAGCAGTATTGCTGGATTGTCTGGTACCTGAAAACCAGACCCGTAGCAGAAGTTCGAGATCATTAATTCGTGGTATGGAGCGTCCATAGAATAATTTGGACGCTGCTAAGGGCCAACCCACACGTACCACAACCACACGACAAACACACGACGTGGTCGGGCGTATATTTCGTATTGTAAATGAACTGGACCATTCACACGTACCACATTTTGCAGTCGTTGTCGACCACTTGTAAAACACCGACCACATCGCAACCACGTCGCAACCATGTCGCAACCACGTCACAACCAGGTCGCAACCACATCGCAACCACAACGTTGCGTCGATGCAACGACACGCCGCCCGCGCTCTTATTATTATGTTATTTTAGGATTCCGTACCCAAAGGGTAAAAACGGGACCCTATTACTAAGACTTCGATGTCTTTCCGTCTGTCTGTCTGTCTCCAGGCTGTATCTCAAGAACCGCTATAGCTAGACTTCTGAAATTTTCACAGATTGTGTATATCTGTTGCTGCTATAACAACAAATACTAAAAACAATATAAAGTTAATATTTAAGGGGTTCCCATTCAACAAACGAGATTTTTTGGCCTTTATGGCTCACAATCCATAATGTTAATGGCAATATGTAGATGTCGCATCCAACTGGTTTAAATAGCCGTTCAATCAAATAGCTAGCCTTTCGACTGAACAACGCCATTCAATCACACGTCTAGCTTTTTAATTGAATATTTAAGTCGCTCAAAACGTTCAACACTACAGCTGATTCAAAAGCCGCCGTTTATAATATTAGCCAAGGCAGTACAGAGAAGTGTCTTCTCGTATCCGTCAATGATACGAAAAAAAAGAAAACGACGAGTTTGACTACCGTTTCGACTAACTAAATCAGAATTTGTTCTACATCGGCTGGATTATTACAGCGTTTTTCTTCTGGAAAAAGTAAACAGATGTATCACTGTTGCGAAAAAGGACGATGCGATGTAGAGTCTACAAAGAATGTTCCTTACATGTTTGTGCAAAGAAAGTAAGAACAGCGCAAAACCAAATCAAAACTGGATTTAAAGGATCCTCGTCATAAAACCTCTCTAAAACAGTTTAAACTCAAAGTAAATACAAAAAACCAATCGTGACTGCCAACAATGGGGCTGTCAAGCAAATCTGTCACTTATCGGTCCACGACGACCGGTGCGGCGCATTAACATTTTATTAACATTTCGCCCGCGTCATTAGAGTCTATATTTGAATATCAGATCGGAAATGCACAAATTAAGCGAGTGATCTGTTGCTGACTGTAATGAGCTGAAAGGTTTGTAATGACGGGGACAAAACAAAACAACACCTCGGTGAAGTCGCGAGTAGTGTGGAGAAGGCTTTTGTTGATGTTATTTGAAAAGGAAAAATTTAAGAAGATTATGGGCTATTTTTAAGCAAGAATATACTTAACTAAACCGTCCGTTGTGGGCTTCAGAGCTGAACATTATAAAAAGGATAAAGGAAGTATTTAAATATTAAAGGATAAGTTTTAACTACATAGATTACACCATTGATAATATACTGATACTGAACTTAATGCCTTAATTCATCTCTTCTTCTTCTTCGGTTCTAATTTAGTTACAAGAAAGGACAGTTAAAGACTTAAGACAAGAAAGGTTACAACAGTGTGATGGCCATAATGTACAGATCTGTAAAAGTATCAGACTGTAAAAAATCTAGGGCAACATCTATTATCTAGTAATACTTAAAAACTTACAGTAGAAGCCCACTCACAAGTGTAGACAACGGTATGTAACATCTCTACTCTCTCTTTAAATAGCTCTAGCTTTAACTCTAGCCTCTAGGCTACTTCTACTTTTCCCGATGAAAGACAGCACAAAAATCCCCCTCCACAGCGCTCACAAACTCGTTATTAATAAGGAACGGTAGACAGACAATATCTGTAATGATACGAGTAAGAGCGCGCGGTAGAAGCCTACTGACTCTAGTATGGACCCACACTAAAGGTAGTTAAAGACCTTTTCTAAAAGAATATAATCATGGACGTATAAGAAAAGGCGGACGGAGTCCCACCATACACAAAACTGTGTCGCTCAGAGTCGGCCAGCTGGCTGTATGTACACGGTCCGCACGCACACATTCTTGCGCTAGTCCATACCATTTGACAGGCGACAGTTTTGTATATAACAAGACTCCATCCGCCTTTTTTTCTACGTTCATGAATATAATAATATTATATTAGGTAGGTATTACAACGTTTTCACGCTAGACTTTGTTTTGTTTGACGCTTGACAACGTTTCTGTCAATATTCTGATGACGTGTGCTGTGTGTAACATGTCGGATTTTGGTCGGATATTGTGTGCTCTGGCAGGGCCCCCGCAACCATATTAATATGTGCCATGTGTGCAATGCACACGGGCGCCATCCTCTAGGGGCGCCAAAACCAAGGACCCAAAAAATTTGCCTAAAGGGGCGCCACAATCCTTTTCTTGCACTCAGGCGCCAGTAGCCCTTACGGGGGCCCTGTGCTCTAGTAACAACCTCTGCTCCGACCTTTGCGTAATATTCCTGGAAGACAGAAGAGTCCCTCTCCACAGCACTCGCAAACTCGTTATTAATAAGGAACGGTGGACAGACATCTGTAATGATACTAAACAGCGCGCGGTAGGTGCCCCGCACTACCGCTAGCGCGGACGGCGTTATGCCACATTGTTGCAAGGATACACGCACCTTGTTCAACTAACATTACAACCCTATATTTTTGTAAGAAAATAACATCGTAAGAGTGTTTGTTAGACTAAAAGCTAGCCAGTAACATAAGTATCCGTAGTTTGTCTGTAAATCTAGGTAAATATTCTTATGATGATAAAGCGCCAAGGTAAATTTAAAATTTTACATAATAATAATAATAAATGCTCTTTATTGTGCACACATAAAATTGAAAAATCAAGAACATTAATTATAAATATGACAAGTATAACACAATGGTGGCCTTATTACTAATTAGTAATTTCTTCCAGGCAACCACGGGTAGAGGAAACATTATATTATATATACATCAGGTGAATGTGCCATAATATACAAGAAAGATAAAATTATATAAGTATTATTATTCATGATACATATATCTAATAAATACACAGATACATACATATTTACCTAGACTAAAATACATATATACAATACACACATATTAATATATATACATATATATACATACATACAAACAAAAAATATATATAATATATACTTACATATTACTTATAATATTATTTCAAAAATAATGGAACATTAATTTATATATTAATATTATGATTATTTTTGTGACGTTATCAATTATAGTCGAATTATAATAATTATTATTGTTAGCAATAAGAGAGAGAATGAATTCAAGTTATTCAATTACTATCAACAATCATCATTATATGCGATAGCAAGGAAATGTCTCTTGACCAAGGTCTTAAACCGAAAGTGTTTTAGACATTTTGATGTCTCTTGGTAAAGCGTTCCAAAGTTTTATTCCGGTAATAGCAAAGGATGAGCCTTAAAATTTGGTGTAATATATAGGCATTTCCAGGAGCAAATTAGACACTGATCGCAAATCTTTAACGTGTGCCTGTCGAAATAGAAAGTTATTTTTTAAGTACGAAGGTAAATGCGGATCATGTATAGTGGAATAAACATACAAACTGAATTTTTCAGATTGTCGTGTATTTTTATTGTAATGATGGTTGAATGATGAATACCCATGGCATATGCTGCCTATACATAAATCCAGGGCTGCTTTAGTCATAGCTATATTTGACACAAATAAAATACAATTTTTCGTGCACTCCTTCTACTAAGTATATTCATTAATTTAGCTAAAAACACATGGGTTTCGAAAAAAATCATCGATGAATATAGTCGAAAAGGTGCACGAAAAATTGTGTTTTATTTGTGTTTAACCCATCAAGCCCCGTACCCACCGGTGATCGCGATAACAATAGAATACAATAGCATTTCCAAGAATCCCTAATCGAAGGATTAAAATGAATTTCCACCAAGAACCGACACGGTACAATCAATTACATATTATTTGACAGATTTAAAACATATTCCAATAAATCAATAGATGCTACCGGTTGAACCGTCCACTCAATAAGTCAGAAGCGCCTATCTCCGTAATGTCTCAGGGCAACATTTACATATTTTAATGAGCAGCCTATCTCGCATGCCCTAGGCGTTTAGTCTACAACTAAACCTAAGCTATTTTGTCCAGCCATTTGTCTTTGAATATTAATCTTTTCGCTTTTCGGTTTGTAATTAAGATCGATAGATTAGAAATGCATTTGCTGGGATTTTGTATGGCGGCTTGCTGCTAATAATAGCTGCGATAGAATATATACCTAACTTCTGATGACGTCCTTATTTCTGAAGTCGGTTAAAATTTTTTCCCAAAAAGATCCAAACCAAAAAAAAAGTTATAACATTAAGTGTAGCGATACAATATAAGCTCTAAAAAGCTCTAAAACTCTGATTTCGAGTCTGATGAAAAAGTCTGATTATATTATTATGAATACTTATATTATAAATGCAAAAGTGTGTCTGTCTGTCTGTCTGCCTGTTTGTCTGTTACCTCCTCACCCCCTAAAACGCTGAACCGATTTTGCTGAAATTTTGTATGATGATATTTTGAGTCCCTGGTAATGGACCTACCTAATATAATATAATACTTTTTTTCCAGGAAAAATGTACGGTTCCCTCGCGATAATTTTGGCGCAACGGAGTTGCGCCAAAATTATGCGGGCGTCATCTAGTGATGAAATAAGTTACAGATAGAATGAAGATACTAGTTTACATAAGTTAATATCACGAGAAAATACGTCTGCGTTTAGGTTCAGTTTTACGAATATAAAGTTAGGTTAAGTTGGTAAATGCAATACACTTACAAGACCTTCAGACCTTTAGCCACAATAAGGGCCTGTTTCACCGCTTCCTGATAAGGCTATCCACCACTTAATTTGACAGATGGAGTATGGAAAATCTGTCAAATAACCCTATCGGGCACCTTATCAGGAAGCGGTGAAACAGGCCATAACTGTAGTCTAATTCCCTAAATTGTACTCTTGACCTTATGAACTTCACCCTCAGGTGGTCAGCTCGGGGGTGGGGGGTGGGGGGTGACAAACAGCGTAATGTGGTGCCGTTGAATTGCAAAAATCTCATTATACCCTAACTGTCGTTATAGGAGTAATTAACTAGCGAGTTAGGATGGCGTGGAGTTGACTGCGATTATATTTTTTGAAGCAAAGTATAAGGAATTTGTGACTGATAAATTAATGATAAACTTAATGCCATTAAATTATACTTTTTTCTTATCTTTTTCCTTTTAAGAAAAAAATTCTAGTTCTCTACATATTTTTATTTTTTTTGGTTGGTAGATAACTTATTCCTTTCAATTATATTTCGTTTTAATATGCACACATTATAGAACTACTAAATGAATACTAATTTTTATCATTCTATCATTATTTCTCATAATAAATTATAAGTATTTTCTATTGAAATCTTACTGACACTCAAAGACGGTAGCCTAACTGTTATCCATATCCATACTAATATTATAAATGCGAAAGTGTGTCTATCTGTCTGTCTGTCTGTCATCTCTTCACGCTCAAACCGCTGAACCGATTTTGTTGAAATTTGGTATGGAGATACTTTGAGTCCCGGGAAAGGACATAGCATACTTTTTGTTCCGGAAAAATGTACGGTTTCCACGCGATAAACGAATTTCGGCGCAACTAGTCGGTAATCTAGTAATATTATAACTA
The DNA here is from genome assembly GCA_937595015.1 of Polyommatus icarus. Lineage (NCBI taxonomy): Eukaryota > Metazoa > Arthropoda > Insecta > Lepidoptera > Lycaenidae > Polyommatus > Polyommatus icarus. The sequence goes on along the minus strand of OW569333.1, from coordinate 14,891,011 downwards.
AATGAAGATTTCGACATAAGCCCCATACGTTATCTGTCAAACTCTTTAAATCAGGTCAGGTAGCTTATTGACCACGGTGGAAGACATAAAAAATCTGTACCTACTTACCATCCTTCTCACTTCTCATTATCCTTCCTTCACCCTGGATCCAGCTGTAAAAGACCAGTAGTCAGCTCCACACATTTCCCTGTCCACAGGTAATTGTGTTTGGTTGTAACGAGTTTTTTGGCGCCCCACCCCGCTATCAATGCTTCTATCCAATGTTTGTATACGCACAATATTTGTATAACAATGTATAATTTTTTAGGTATAATCATGTTTTTTTGATTCGCAAAATATTTCGCCTAAATTGGTTTTGAAATTTCGAATTCAAATTAGGAAGTGTTTAATTACATTTTATTTTAATTGCTTGAATTAAATTATAACCCATTTCCTAATAAAAGAACCACATTGTGTATAGAATATTTTATTAAATATACTTACAAGAGTATAGACATTAATGTTGTATCTATAAGTTACTGTTCTGTTACTGTCCATTATAGAAGTTGCTTGAAAACTAAGAACAAAATTATGTAACAACTAGCTGTCCCGGCAAACGTTTCTTTGCCATATTTATAAAGTACATCGCCCGTATTATTTTATTGAATTAGTGACTAAATAAGTATGTCACCATGGCAACGTCCATCGCTATCCCGTGACCCGCGTCGCATAAACAATGGTCGCTCTTTATAGACAAATAATTTGCAATAAGATAAAATTGCGACAATAATTAAAGATCTAAGCTATCTTATCTCTCAAGTTGGAAAAAAGCACACATTTCAAAAGAAAAAACATTAAAATCGGTTCAGTAGTTTAGGAATACATCGCGGACAAACATCGTGACAGGAGATTTATAGTATAATAGATAACTTACCTATACACATAATATTGTGGTAAGTACTTTGGTTTGGCAGGGGATTAATATTAAAGAGACAATCCAAATGTGTGTTTTTAAATCATTTTAAAATAGCATTGTTTATAACTACGGAACCTTAAATATACTGGGTATAACAAAACTAAGTACTTACTGATAATATTTTAGGGTGTGTATTTTGTGCACTGTGCATAGAGTTCATAGTGAAAGTAGCAGCGCTGAAAGAGCAATTTTTTGTGATTTGTATGGGTAAGCGCCCCAGCGTCATGGACTTTTCCATCCAAAAAAAAGTATTTTCAGCGCTGCTGCTTTGACAGTGAACTCTATGGGACACATCAGGATACATACACACCCTAAAGTATTATCACTTAGTTTTGTTACACCCTGTATAATAATCATCAAACCTCCATTTAAGGTGAACGCAGATTTGGCCGCACCGCACGCACCGCAGTCGCCGCATTTCGAAATCTTTATATGAAGTTATAGCAGGCCTGTCCCACTCGCGCGTATAGGGATCGAACTGTAAGTACCACCCGCGGGCGGCAAATCATAAAGCCGGCTGTACACTCTCGCCGAGACACAGCGAGGCGGCCCGAGTGCGAGAGTGTAAATGGGCGCGCTCGCCTGGTCTCGCCTGTCTCGGAACCTCTCGGTCCGTTGTCGGAATTTTGCGCCCGAGACAAAGGGTCTCGCGAGGAAAACGAGCGCACTACTGTACACTCTCGCGTCTTTCAGAACTAGTCCCGCCGTTGGACAGTGTAGAACAGAAAAATAACATTATTAAGCGACATTATCAGTCATTATCTGTGAGAAATAAAATTAAATATGATTATAAATCTTTGGATTACAATGATATCATTCGATGCATGGTGAACGGTCAATGGTCGTTTTCGTCCATCTTGTCTGAGTTCTTAACTGCGATTGAACTAAGCGAGAATGTACATGATCGCACTCGGGCAAGGGGCTCTCGCACGAGACTCTCGCCCGAGAGCTCTCGGCGAGAGTGTACAGCGGGCATAAGGGACTCACAAGCGAGCGGTGACGCACGCGCAAGATTTTTCGTCGCGTATCTACTGTATAGTGAATACTGATCATAGAGGAATTTAATATAATATGATACTGATTTAACCGCTGTGACAAAATCGTTATAAATCTTATAAAAATTAACAATTAAAAAAGCCAAAGAAATATACAGTAAGTACCTATTATATTTGAATAAGGTACCTATTTAAATACAAACAGTAGATAAAAACTATACAAACATAGCAAATAAACCAATTTCATACAAAGAAACACACAAACTACACAGAAATAAACACAAGTTACTAGGTTTAAATTGTAGAAGTTTCCTGCAGTAGCCAATAATATTATAATCCAATATAGAACTACTATAAAATATAGGTTGTTTTACTAAAATTTGATATTTCTATAAAAAGGTTTGCTATTCATGCCAATAGTAATTTAAAAAAAAAAATTGTTTTCTAAAAGGCGAAAACCTTGATTTCTTAAGAAAAGGTACGCGCTATGCGATAGAAAGAGAGCGGAGATGTAGGCAAACATAATTATTATTGTAGGCACCTAGCACTGCGCGGTCGGAATTTGGACTTTATAGTATCGTAGCATGAGTCGTTAATTCTTTAAACGGGTTTCGTTAGTGGGATTTCTGTTGGTACAACTAATATAATATATTCTGTGGTTATAGGCAAGCTCGCATACCTACCCGCGCCGCAGTCTTCGCAACGTCTACATTCTTGATGTCGGCACTACAAATAGGCGAACGCGTTAGCCAACGCATTGGCCAACGCGTCGGCCAACGCGTTCGCCTATATGTAGTGCCGACAAAACGCGTCGGCCAACGTCTAAATACCTACCACCAACGCGCGAGTCGCCCGTTCTACACATTGGGCAGACACGTTGGCCAACGCGTTGGCCAACGCGTTCGCCTATATGTAGTGCCGACATTATATGAAGAATTCGAAATGCGGCGACTGCGGTGCGTGCGGTGCGGCCAAATCTGCGGTCACCTTTATGCTGCGGCCGCACAAGCATAGTGCTTCGTGCTTGAAACGATACCATTGGTCGATCTGCGTGTATCGTCCAATGGTATCGTCTCATAGCACGGAGCTTCGTGACGAATGGCCGCGGCATTAGAAAAACACCAACTTAATAATTTTAATTAAAAACAAAAACATTATAGAAATTACCATTTATTCAATCAAAAGTAAGATCGATCGTTTCATCCAAGTTGCGCGTCTCCACAAGTATTTCTGTTCCCGTGGTCGTTTTTCTGCTCTCAGTCGTCGGATTGCTTGTAAATACATCTAAATGATCTGTCTGAAATAACATTTCCTTTTAATGGAACCGTAGGGATCATAATGAGAGCTTTTGTGATTTTTTTAAATCTATTAATGTGGTGATATAGGTATACTAGCAATTTTATTCAAAATAAAGTCTGGTTGAATTGTCGAAGTAGTAGTTATGTATGACCAGTACCTAATATCTATGAAATGCAAACACAGTATTTTTTAAACAGTATCCAAACTTATAAGAGGGAATAAACCACAGACATAGATCAAGATAGATATCGCATGAAAACGAGCGTGTCACTTTTTTCCTACCACTGTGACGTACCGATGATAAGAATCGTGAAAATTATTAAGGCCAACGTTTCTATTTGAATTTCTACAGCTCAATACGGCACTTTTAGGCATTTAGGCATTTTTAAAATTCCGATTGACGTCCGATTCCGATAGCAGACTAAAGAACAGACTTTCGAAAGACGAGCATTGCTCGTCGTTTGGAAACGCGATATGGCACGCGAAGTATACACATGCGGTATCTATCTTGATTAATAAACTCATGAATTTATTAATTAAGTATGCCGTAAACCCTCCGACTGGAAAAAATCTGCTGTTTTAAATAAATAAACTTTTTGAAGTGAAAACTTCTTTAGCGGCGTTGAGCACTTTTGTGGGATGGGTAAAAACTGTGAAACTCGGGTCAGATTCTCGTGCTGATCGAAAAACCTTGGAAAAACCGTAAGACTGTTGGAGAGTACTGTTGTAACATCGAAATTGATTAATCGAATAATCGATTGTTTTTTCGATTGTCGATATTTTTTATCGATTGTAAGGGTTTCAATCAATTAAAAAAATCCATTTTTTAAAAATCGATTTTCATAAAATATGGGTTAAAAATTTAATCGATTAAATCGTTTTTTAATAATCGATTTTCATAAAAAAGGGTTGAAAAAAATGCACAACGTTAATAATCAAGTTTTCACTTCTGCCGGCACTCCCGGAGTGCAACCCGTCTTTTTTTTTAATCAAGTAGGTAAGAAGTAGTCGATATAAAGCGGTTTAAGCGTGAAGTCAGAAAGATGGACAAACAAACTTTCATATTTACAATATAATAGTAAATATGAATAGTTATAAATTTATAGGTACTCAGGACTTACCTCCATCTCAATATCATCAACTCTACTAGTCGTTTCATTGTCAACATTTTTTCTTTGCGTCTCCACAGGTTTCTCTGTGCCAACTTCATTTTCCTTTGGCGCCTCCACAGCTTTCTCTGGCTTGTTTGTTGTCTTTTTACGCTGCTTCTTCACTGTTGTGTTGTTGGATATAGATCCTAAATGTTCTTTCTATAATAACGAAATAAAAAAACATACATACAACGTTATTGATAAAAAAACAAATAAGAATAACATTTAAAAAAATCATTTACATAGTTGAATACGTAAGTGTCATTTTTGGAATGTCGGTTAAAAATAATTTGGAATTTATCAATAATTATTGTCTGCCACTAAGAGTTGTCATTATTAAGCCCGTCACAGACTTAGCTATAATATATATTAATATATTTATAGCAAGGGATATTAATCTATACTAAATCCACATGTCACAGAAATATATTATATTATAGATGAGTGTGTGGTCACGCGAAAATTAGTATAGAAAATATATAATAATATGCCTAGCTATAAACATATTAATATAATATATTATAGCTAGGTCTGTGACGGGCTTTAGTTATCATTTATCAACAAACATTTAAAGTATTGTCACATTTGTTTCAGCCATTTCCAGCATTACTTAATTATTAACAAGTATTTTCCATGTGGATATCATTTTTAAGTTGTAATAACATTTTCATAAATAAACAGCCAGCACTCGTTAGTCATTCAGAATCGAATTTAAATTAAACCCCTGATAGGGTATTAATATAAGTGTTAAGATATGCCAATTGTACTAATAATAAAGTTACTTTTGTAACCAAAAACGTGCCGAGGCCTGATGTGCTGGGTGCAAACTTTAATACTTAGATGTCTAGTTCGATCATAGTCTAGATCAGAGGTTCCCAAACTTATTTTGTCTATACTGCCCACTTTGAGAACAAATTATGTTTTATCGCCCCCCAATTTTACATTTTATAATTCAGATCCAGATGAAATGAAATTACTAATCAGTAACCACCCCCCAAGCCTCTACACAACGCCCCTATTTTTTTCTGGGTCCCAACTCCCACCCTTTAGAGTACTTTAGACCTTCAGCGCACACATTAGGGGGCGTTATCGCCCACTTTGGGAAAGGCTGGACTAGACTCTAGACTCTAGTCATTGCCAAAGTGTGCTCCGCGGAGCCGGCTGGGCTCCACAAAGGCCTTGTAGGGGCTAAGCGAGCGATACACAGATTGTTTTTATAAAATAAGTCACCACTCATCAAGTCATCAGAGACAAGCATTAATTCATTCGAAGACAAAACATTATTTTTGGCCCAATGCGTTGGCCCAATGTGTACAGCCGGCTTTAAAACGGTTCCACCGTCAAAACATTTTTAGAACCGCTGCCATAGTCCAAACAAATTAAAATTGATCACACTAATTATAGGTATATGACAGTATTGAATTGTTAAAATAAAAGTAATATAAGGTGAAACAGGACAAAAATTGTAAAATAATGACAAGAATCTGCCTTGAGTGCAGTGCCGTAAATAGCCTTTTTTGTGCGAGCTTCTATAACTGCGCCCTTGTTTTTTTAGATATTATAGGTACCCAGAGCAATGCTTGTATAGGCATTCCTGTTTTGTCGGTCGCGATTAGCCGCGGTAAAGATCGGAACGGAACCTTAGGTTTATTTCCACAGTTTGTCCATACTTTCGCATTTCCGCTGGTCGCCGTGCTAGCGCTACTGGTCTGGCCATTCTTGGGCCCCCCAGAGTCTACGCCCTGTGCCTGGCCACCGCTGGCACCGCCCTATTTACAGCACTGCTTGAGTGGCTCTCAATTTAAGAAGAGTTTACGTGTTACTCACCAAGGAAGGATTTCTGCGCACGAGCAGCTTCACGTCGTCGGCGGATATCGTTGATCTTTTGGCGTGCCTAAAAATATGTATAAAGAAAATATAATCAGACAACTATTTAAACAGTGTGTAACAAAAATAAGTGATAATACTTTAGGGTGTGTACGTGTTCCTTGTAGAGAGTTCACTGTGAAAGTAGCAACTCTGAAAGACGATTTTTTTTTCACTTTTGTATGGGCAAGGGCCCGAGCGTCACGTGTTTCCCAATACAAAAGTGAAAAATAAATTTGGTCGAATTTCGGTCGTGCAAAATGTGTGGCTTAGGGGAGACTGTTAAAAGATGTGCTTCAGTTGAAATATGTTTAATGACTAACTTAATTATTACCAAATCTACCTTATATAGGAGGGAGGTGTGACACACACTACGCCTCCCCCGTATTTTTAAAAAAAAATTACAAATTAAAGATTTTTTTTTTTTACTCATATACTTAAGACTAATTTACTTAATAACACTAAAATAATTAGTACTTAACCTAGCCTTACATTTTTTTTAACTTTTGTTATTTTTTTTTTAAATTCTTAATATTGTCTCATAATACGTAAACAACTTATGGTTAGGTTTTTTAAATTCTTACTTCCTTATTACAATAAATACAAATCTATATAGTTTTATTTAATTAAAATTTGATACATTTTGTTTTACTTCAGTGATTGTGGGTGGTTGACGATGTAATTTTTAGATACACAAAAATATCAAACATTAAACATTTTCTCAGAGTTTTAATAAAAAAAAATTCACATAGTCACTTTGCCTTTTAGATTTTTTAAGCCCTTTAAAATATAAACTCAACGTATCTCCTTTATTCAATGTCTTATAAACTTCTATAAACCTATAGAGGTTTATAGAAGTTTATATCAATAGTGATATTTTCTTTTATTATTGATAAATCTCTTTTTTTTACCTTATTACTAGTTACTGTTTCATACTCATTATTACTCATTGATTAACTTATCAATATATTTTTACTAATCCTCTTGATTAGTGGACTGGCCAGTCACTTACATTTCATCGTCATTTTAATTTGTTATTTCATTCATATTCAGGTACCTTAATATTCCTTAAACTATTCGTCGTTTAATTAATGCATGCATGCCTTTCCATTTATTTGTATTATTTTTATAACATTACTGGTACATAATATTTTATAATATTTTTATTTATAGTCGACTCTTTTATTTATTTTAATGGTACATATTTATTTTTAATATACTTCATGTGCGCACTTTTATTTGGTACAATACATTTATATTTTACACAACATTAAACGGGACCTGTTTTAATTTGTAGTTAGCGAGCGCCACTTTCTTCTGTCTCTTTCATTTTATTATACGGCTACAGACTGCATTCGAAATGCAGTAAAAAGTCACAACTATTACTCGATAGCCTTTATGTTTTGTAACTGTTATTGTTATTTTTGGTCGCATTTCGTAACGCAGCATTAGTGAAAAAAGGTTGTAAATGTACCGATAATATGCATCATATTTAGATCTTAGGTAAAATATGCTATTACTGCTGAGAATGGCTACAATATGCAAATGCATATGCAAATATGCAAATACATAATTATAATCCGGTCTCTAGTTATTATCTTGTAAACATACAACTACCTTTTAAAGTTTTGAAGGTAGCTGCAACTTGAGGGTTTACAAGACTGCAGTCGAAGTATAGATTCTAAACCTTACCTAGCAAAAACCTCCAAGTCCGACCCATACAGCAATATTTTCTTGTAAACAAGTTCTGTGATAACGTCTGTGGATGGTTTCGTGATGTCCAAACCCAGTAAGTGGCAGGTTTCAGTGCAGATAGATCGCACATCACGAAGTAAGGCAGCTCGGTTTTTCTGAAATGTGTAACGACATCTAGTTACCATTTGTAGAAACTAAAATAGCGCATTGTTTTAAGTCCCTTGCAGGTTGTTTTAGTTTGTTAAAATGTTGATAGATGGCGCTAGTCGATGTTTGTCGTGTGCAAGACTAGGTACTTTTGTCTTCAGACTTTGCAGCTAATCATGATAGTATTATTATATTTCTTTCTTGTTTATAAATTAGTTATAAAGTTCATAAACGTTTAAAATAAAAATATTATGACCTAAATTAATAACAAAGCTCAAAGTGGAGTTTTCTAACCTGCCTTGGTGAAAAGTTTTCGAATGTCATCTTTTCTAAGTCACAATAATTATTACAATAATTTTATTATGACTTGTTACTTCTACTAACTTTTTCTTTAATATCTATCTATAGTTTAAAAGATAATATAATATGGAAACAAACAAACCTAACCTCATATTCTATTCTGTTTACTTTAGTTCTACTTCTTCTTTCGTTAAGTTTTTTTTTCTAGCCAAGAGAACGCTCAAGTTTTTTGTCAGTAGTTGCGTGTATGAATACGGTAATTAAGCGCTTATTCCATTTCCGCTTGTTCTATTAGAAGTCCTAGCTATTATCCTAAAAAAGTTTAATCAAGTGAAATAACATTTAGAAAGCTAGGATCCTAATTAGGATCCTAAATTGGAAAAAATGTGGCTTCTAACTGACTAAATCAATGTTTCTAGATAGTTTCAACCTTTTATCTGTAGTGGTAACTGATAAATCTGTATTAAAGTCAATTTATATTATGTTATAAGATCTGGAATCCATTCGTAAGTAATTTCTTAAGTCTGCTGGTTCCAAGTAGAGTGCCTTTCATCAAATAGTTCCTTTGCCGCCATGTTGGCACTTATGCAAATTAATGTTGCCACATTACCCATACTGTGCTACCTTAAATTAGGGGAGATAATATTGTGCTATCACAAAATGCACTTAAAGAAAATTGTACATAATTCTAACAGCATTCGCCCGCGGCTCTGCCTACGTTAACCTCTATCCCTCGGGGATCGTTCTTTTTCCCGGGATAAAATGTCTATGTCCTTCTCCATACTCCAGAGTTCCAGACAACATGCAACTATGAAAGTTTTATGATGATCCGCTTAGTACTTTATGTGTGAAGGCGTAACCAGCAAAGTCACTTTAGCATTTACTTCTATCCTGAATATGGGTTTAACCCCAGTGTGGGTCCCCTGAAAAAAACCATTCTGGAGTTTCAGACACGTGAAATGGACAGACAACCACGTGGTCCAGATATTTTGTAAAAGAAACCACGGATTGCATGTCCATTACAATAAAAGAAAGTTAAAAGAACAATTAATAATTTGAAAAAGTGGGTACTTTAAGATTACCTAACTTTACGTAGAACAGGGCAAATTAACAATTAGAAACATGTTATATGCTAGATTATGTTAAATTACAAAAGAAATAAGAGATTATAATGAAATAGGACTTGCCAAAAGGGCTCAAATTATAAAAACAAAGGTTTGCCGGACACATGGTCAGCCAAGTATTTTAGAATAACAGAACAACATTAAATATATCAAAGAAACCTTGTAATTTTCAACACAGTTAAGAAGCTATAAGAAAACTAAAAACCGGCCAAGTGCGTGTCGGGCCACGCGCAATATAGGGTTCCGTAGTACCGCTAGTTTCGGAAAATTTTTGTATGGTCAATGAATGTACATTTATAACATGTTTTACACTATTAACAACATCATCTCAGTTACTTTCAAAGGAATTTGAACGAAAAGTTCCTTTATACTTCGCTGAATACATTTTTTTAGTTGATCGACTATTACTCAATAACTTATGAAGTCTTCTTAGCCGTGATAGTTTTCCTTTTAAATTCAGCATATTTCCTACTCCTGTGAATTTTTTCACATTTCTAGAAGCAATCGTTTAGCTGGTAGAAGGGGGGGACACTGGACTCTAACGATTTTTTCCACTTTAAAACTTAATATTTCACAAATGGATCCCTAAATCGGAAAATGATCTATGCATACTTATAATATTTTTTATAAAGCTATCCAACGACACCCCACACGATGGGGTGGGCGCGAAAAAAAAATTCAACCCCGCTTGATGTGTAGGGGAGGGGTACCATAAAAAATATTTTTTAAACATTTTATATACCATTTTGTCGGCATCATTAATATGTGTATTCATGCCAAATTACAGCTTTGTAAGTCCTATAGTCTCTGAGCAAAACTGCGGACAGACAGACAGACGGACGGACAGACCGAAACTATAAGGGTTCCATGTTGACTACGGAACCCTAAAAAACTCACAAATTAAATTTACCAATATTGGAGAATAAGTAGATGTTCAACAAACTACATTTTAGTTTTTGAAATCTAGAAAAAGGCCGATGACATTTCAGACTCGTCTTTTATACGGTACCCATTGAAATGTATATACCCGAGTTTTTTTTTAAAGTCAAAAGTTAAAACCAATTAAAAGTATAGACTAAAGAGCGCGAATTTCAAAAATTAAATTGATTTAAAGAATGAGGAATTTTCTTAGCTTTTTAATTTGATTGTCAAACAGCTTCCATTTTAGTAACTAGATGGCGTATGGGTAGACAACTATCGGTAATACCAGGGAATACCATCAATAATTGCTACATAACTGGGCAAAAGCATTTCAATTTGAAAAAGACACAATAATATTCCAATGAATAGGATAATAAAGTTATAATAACGATGTTTTAGTTAAAAGTGTTAAAAATAGCCCGATTTACCGTTGTTCACACCAAATGTCACAGGAATAATACATTTTGGTTTTGACAACATCTTACCTGCACTTGTGCAAGATAACAGATGTTTAGTGGCTAATATTTAACCAATAATGAACATCAAAAACCCAAATAACACAATTTGGGGAAAAATAATAAAAACCACACCGACAATAAAAAGTAGAAGTAGAAAACTCTTTCAGTTATCATGTTTTCAGTTTGAAAAGTGCAAGCGTGTTTCTAAGCTGTTACCGGTATACTGGCCTAATTGCTTAGGCCAATGATCGCTTAGGAGTATGATATTTTGATTGATATTACACTTGACAGTACACTGATATTTTTTAGAAACACGACCAACATGTAGTCAGTAATGCCAACCTGCAGATAATTTCAAATCGGTGGGGAACCAATAGAAAATTAGTGAGTGTCTACCGTCGCGCCGTCTGGTGGAGATGATAAAAAGAAAACATCCCATTATTAAAATATCTATGTATTAATATATAAATATATAATTAAATTGTTTTAACCTTCGCGAAGGAGAGGTTAAAACATAATATGACAGATGAAATCATAGAACACTAATACTATATAATATATCCTTAATCTGTGCTAATACTCCTAAAGCCCCATCCCCACTCGCGTGCGAACCGCGCGCGACGCCGCGAAATTTCCGCGAAACGTGAGTGTGGATCCGGTTCGCATATTTTTCGCACTTCGCGGCTGGTCCCCCGGCCGCATCCACACTCGCACGCGGACCGTGCGCGACGCCGCGGCGCCGCGAAATTTCTGCGAAGCATGAGTGTGGATCCGATTCGCATATGTCTCGCACTTCGCGGCCCGTTCCCCGAATGTTGTCGGTTTTCTGTCCCGCGACAAAGGGTTTTTTTTTAAATCTTTATTTTAATAAGGGCTTTTGCCATACAAGACATGCCAGCATTGTTTAGTGAACAGATAATACAGTCTGTCAAGAAAGAGTAGACGCGCGGAATTTTGCTGGGAATACGAAAGAGTGCCGTTGTGTTTTTGTATTATTTTCCTAAAATTGTGTTATTTCGGTTTTTAATGTGTAATGTTGGTAGAATATTAACCATTACGTATTACGATTTACGTACGTCCTCACAGAAAACCGGCGTTGACGTGGGAGAGCCATGCTTCGGCATGAATGGGCCGGCTCGACCGGAAAAATACCACGTCCTCACAGAAAACCGGCGTGAAACAGCGCTTGCGCTGTGTTTCGCCCGAGTGAGTGAGTTTACCGGAGGCCCAATCCCCTACCCTTTTCCCTTCCGTACCCTCCCCTATTCCCTTCCCTACCTTCCCCTATTACCCCTTAATCAGAAGAGCTGCAGGTGCGTTGCCAAGGCTGGCAACGCACCTGCAGCTCTTCTGATGCTGCGAGTGTCTATGGGCGACGGAAGTTGCTTTCCATCAGGTGACCCGTTTGCTCGTTTGCCCCCTTATTTCATAAAAAAAACATTAAAAATTTGATGTCGTGCACAAGTGTGGGCAAGTGATACAACTTCAAGAAACGTGCCATTTTGTGTTCCCTCCAAAACTCCGTTGAATGTTTTATTAAAGGGTCTACCACTTTACTAAAACAACTGACTTGACTCGTTGACTTTACTGACTACTTTTTAACCGACTTCAAAAAAAGGAGGTTATCAATAATTCGACGCGTATGTATGTAATATTTCCAGAACTGTCCAGTTTTTTTATATGTTAATCTATAGCAGCTTCTGAACAAATGTGCCAAATTTCGAAAGTGTATGTATGTATGTATTTGGCATCACACAGCATTATAATATTATGATATTAATGTAACTAGATCACAATAACTGTACCACTCAATACTGTTTATTATTATGATGTTTCGCGTGATGCTGGAAATAAAAGTATTCTTATTCTTATTCTTATTCTTATGTACGTATGTATGTTTTTATGTTTGTGCGCGCATATCTCTGGAACTACAAGTCCGATTTAAGATATCGATAGAAGATAGAAGATATAGATATAATAAGATCCGATTTTTTGTTGTACTAGGTATTGTTCAACTTAAGGAATGCTGCAAGTTTCATCAAAATCGGTTCAGTAGTTTTTGAGATAGGGAATTTTAATGCTACGTAATTATTTACGTTGAAGTCGGTTTTATCTTTTTAAAATACTATTTTTAGACTTTTACTAGACTTTTGACTTGACGATCATCTGGAAAAACAACTTTTTGTAAACTTTTCACGATTTTTTTTTCCCGCCATATTTTACTTGACACTGCCCATTCTTAAAAAGCCGAGTGCCATATTATGAAAAAAGTAGACGCGCGGGAAATTTTTCAAACAAAGAACGCTTAAAGCGCGAACTACACTGCGGACATGTCGCGAACTTTGAGAGGATTTGGTAGTAATGTGCGATCCGCGCCGCGATTTGGGCCGCGATCCGCGCCGCGGTCCGCGGCGTACCTTCGCGCGCGAGTGTGGATCGGCAGTAACACTCTACAGCCCCATCCCCACTCGCGTGCGAACCGCGCGCGACGCCGCGAAATTTCCGCGAAACGTGAGTGTGGATCCGATTCGCATATTTTTCGCACTTCGCGGCTGGTTCCCCGGCCGCATCCACACTCGCACGCGGACCGTGCGCGACGCCGCGGCGCCGCGAAATTTCTGCGAAGCATGAGTGTGGATCCGATTCGCATATGTTTCGCACTTCGCGGCCCGTTCCCCGCGACAAAGGGTTTTTTTTAAATCTTTATTTTAATAAGGGCCTTTGCCATACAAGACATGCCAGCATTGTTTAGTGAACAAATAATACAATATATTAATACAGTCTGTCAAGAAAGAGTAGACGCGCGGAGTTTTGCTGGGAATACGAAAGAGTGACGTTGTGTTTTTGTATTATTTTCCTAAAATTGTGTTATTTCGGTTTTTAATGTGTAATGTTGGTAGAATATTATCCATTACGTATTACGTACGTCCCCACAGAAAACCGGCGTTGACGTGGGAGAGCCATGCTTCGGCATGCTCGGTCGCTTGCGCTGTGTTTCGCCGAGTGAGTGAGTTTACCGGAGGCCCAATCCCCTACCCTTTTCCCTTCCGTACCCTCCCCTATTCCCTTCCCTACCTTCCCCTATTACCCCTTAAAAGACTGGCAACGCACCTGCAGCTCTTCTGATGCTGCGAGTGTCCATGGGCGACGGAAGTTGCTTTCCATCAGGTGACCCGTTTGCTCGTTTTCCCCCTTATTTCATAAAAAAAAACATTAAAAATTTGATGTCGTGCACAAGTGTGGGCAAGTGATACAACTTCAAGAAACGTGCCATTTTGTGTTCCCTCCAAAACTCCGTCGAAAGTTTTAGTTTTAGTTTTTGTTGTATATTCAAACGCCAGCTCGTTGACAACTGATTTATTATACTTTTTAATACAATAAGAACTTCTTATTACGACATCTTCCCGTACATAAAAGAAACAGAAATGATTATTCTAAACTAAGTATGTTAAATAAAAATAAAATGAAATAAAACAAATTGCTATTAATCTATCTCTGCTTACAACCTCGCGTCCGAGGAGGAGAATAATCCAATTCAACTGTTGATTCCAAATCAGATGGTTCATAAATTGAACCATGATCCCTATTCTCCTCTTCAGATTCTATCTCCTCACACGAGTTGTCAAAATTTTGCACAACAGAGTTATCTGTTGTGTTTGCTGTCACAGGCCTAATTAAGTGCCTGCGATTGCGTCGATAAATTCCTTTTTTATTTTTTACAATATAGGAACGAGGGGTCTCAGCTTTTCCGATTACCTTTCCACGAATTCGTTCGTTATTATTTTCCACCATTATAACATCATCGCCAACACTTAATTCTGGCAGTGGCTTAGTATGCTGATCATAATACATTTTATATTTTAATTGTTTATCAACAATATTTTTATGTTGATCAGAGTAGTGACCGTGTTTCAAAAGGTCTGGATGCACTGGGAGCCTACACCTTAGTCGGCGTCCCATCATCATTTTAGCCGGAGAATCTAAATTATCCCTAGGAGTATTTCTGTAACTAAGTAAATTTAAATAAAAATCAGTCGTACTCTCAACCGATTTTTTGATGAGTTTTTTAACCATCTGTACGGCCCGCTCACTCTTACCGTTGGACTGAGCATAATATGGAGATGAGGTTATGTGCTCAAAACCCCACTCGTCTGAAAAAACTTTAAAATCCCGACCTGAAAATTGCGGACCATTGTCACTTATGACAGTTTCTGGAATACCATAGCGTGCAAAATGCTCTTTCATTATATTTATAACTGACTTTGACGTGGTATCCCTCAAGTGAGAGACTTCCACAAAACCTGAATAATAATCAACTAAAATCAAATGGTTCTTTCTCGCGTACTCAAAGATGTCGATACCAATTTTATTCCAAGCCATATTCGGTACTGAAATTGGTATCATTGGTTCTTTACTGGGTTTATTTAGATTCTCCTGACATACTCTACACTTTCTCACATATTGTTCTACATCATCAGTCATCCCTGGCCAAAATAAAACCTCACGAGCACGTCTCTTACATCGATCAATTCCTAAGTGTCCATCATGCACAATCTTTAACATTTCATTTTGTAACGTAACTGGAATTAACACTCGTTTATTTTTAAAAATTACACTATCTACGCTATACAATTCGTCTCTCATAGGCCAAAAGTACTTTAAATCATTTCGAACCTCATACTTATTGACTGGCCAACCGTTCTTAATATAATTCAACAAACAAAGCAACATTTTATCTTTCATCGTTTCCTTTTTTATTGTACTTAATTTATTGATAGATATTGGAATATTTTCGATAACCATTTTTAATTGGCACAGTATAGCGTTACTAATACCCTCATCTAATAATTCAGGGAGAGGCGCACGCGACAGCGTATCCGGTAAATACATATATTTTCCAGGCTTATAGACAACAAATAAATCGTATCCCTGTAACCTTAACATCATTCGCTGCAAGCGTGCTGGGATATCGTTTAATGCCTTTTTGAAAATGCTCTCAAGTGGCTTATGATCCGTCTCAACAATAACGTGTCTCTTGCCGTAAATGTATTGATGAAATTTTTGACAAGCAAAAACAATAGCTAGCAATTCTTTCTCGATCTGCGCGTAACGCTGCTGCGTCTGCGTAAGTGTCCGAGAGGCGTACTCTACGGGCCGGCCCGCCTGCATGATCACCGCGCCCAGCGCAATGCTACTCGCGTCCACCGACAGTAGTACCTCTCCGTCTACATCATACAGCGCCAGCACCGGCGACGAGCTCAACAATGATTTTAGTTTGTCAAAAGCAATCTTATGCCCGGCATCCCAACACCAACTTGTTTCTTTTTTTAACAGCCTAGTCAGTGGATATATATGCTCTGAATGGTTGGGCACATATTTAGATAAATAATTTATAGCCCCTAAAAATCTTTCTAAGCTCTTTTTATTCCCCGGTTCTGGCATATTCACTATAGCTTTAACTTTCTCAGTATCTGCCCGCATTCCGTCCTTACTAAATATATGACCTAAATAAGTTACCTCAGTTACACAAATCCTACACTTATCTTTATTAAACTTTAAATTAATCTGCCTAGCTCTCTTATATAGCTCACTTAGACGCGTATTATGTTCCTTCTCATCTGCTCCCCAACAAATTATATCATCAATGAAAGAATCTACTCCTTCTAGTCCTTCCAATAATTGTCTTACCTTAGCATGAAATATCTCCGGTGCACTATTTAATCCAAAGGGTAACCTCAAATATTGATAACGCCCAAACGGCGTTATGAATGTACATAAATCTGTACTCTCATCGTCCAACTTAACAGACCAGAACCCTGAAGTGGCATCTAAAACTGTAAAAAACTTTGCACCCTTTAATTTCATAGTGATTTCATTTAAAGTGGGCAGTTGAAAATGTGCCCGTTGAATAGCTTTATTCAGTGGTCTAGGATCTAAACATACACGCAAACTACCATTTTTCTTGGCCACCACAACGATAGAATTAACCCAGGGCGTCGGATGCGTAACTTTTCTTATTATTCCTAAATTAACCATTCTATTTAACTCATCCTGTAACTTGTCGCGCAAAGCTAATGGAACCTTCCTGGGTGCACATATAACTGGCGATACCCCCTTATCAACAACAATATGATACTCGCCTGGTAAACACCCGATTCCGTTGAATAAATCCTCATTATTAGAGACACTCAACTCATGGATTCGTCCAATAAGTCCTAACTCCAAGCATGCTTGCAATCCCAGCACGCTTTGACAGACCATGTTCGCTATAGCAAACCTTAAACAATATTCCTTATTCTTATAAGACCATCTTAAAAAACCTACACCCTTTATAGGAATAAAGTTACCACAATACGATTGCAATTTAATCTTATGATTAACATTAATACATCTCAAGTCGAATCCTAAGTCCAAAAAACGTTCGTAAGAAATTACATTTATATCAGCCCCCGAATCTAATTTAAACTTTTCAGACCCATTCTTAGTATATAAAACTACACTCCAATCTTCCGATACACAATTAATTTCGGCAATATTATCTAAGGATGATATCGTAAATAACTCTTCCTCAGCCTCAGCGTCCGAAATTTGTTGGTCATACATTTGCTCTTTTAATTCAATATTGTGTACTTTCCGTACCTTACACATTTTCGAGAAATGATCAAAATTATTGCATATGTAACATTGTTTACCGATGGCGGGGCACTCGCCAACGTGCTTGCACCCGCCTCCACATCGACGACAACGCAATGACGTAGTCGTCTTCGCGAAGCTGCGTCGCGGTACATCGGCGTCAGCACCGTCGACCGCGCGCCGGTCCTCCCGCTGTGGGTAGCTCCGCTGTCCGCCGCGGCTCCCTCTGGTAGCGCTACTGCTGCCGCCGCTGCCGAAACGCACCATACGTGCGTTCACACCGTCCACGCGAGATGGCACCGCTTGCAGCACCCGGTTGCTCTCCTGCGACACCTCTTCGACCTGACAGATGCCAATAGCAGTATCGAGAGTCAGGTCTTCATACCGCAGCATGCGATCGCGGAGTGTCTTGTCGCGAATGCCGCACACGATTCGATCTCTGATCAACTCGTCCTCCAGGTCCTTAAACTCGCACGGTTTACTTAAAAGTCTTAAAGCGGTTACATACTGGTCTATAGTTTCCCCAGTTTCTTGACACCTCATGAAGAAACTGAACCTTTTTACTATAATATTTTTCTTAATTCCAAAGTATTTATTAAATTTTTCTTCTAAAATCTTAATATTGTCTCGGTCCGATTCATTTGCAAATTTAAAAGTATCATAAATATCATACCCGTCCGGGCCGATGAGGTTTAACAACAGACTGACCTGTACCCCGCTATCCTCTTTCTGCATCCCTGATGCCTTCGTGAAAAGATGGAATTGAGTAATCCACCTTTTCCACGCGTCAGCCCGGCTGACGGAGTTGCCTCCCAAACAAAGCTCTGGCGGCGGACGAGCGTGCTCCATACTTGTAGCTCTCTACTTCTTATTACTTTTTGCGTACTTAGAATATGGAATGTAAGCGTCTTATTTTCTTTCTAAAATATTTTATTTTTCCGCTGTCACCATGTTGTATATTCAAACGCCAGCTCGTTGACAACTGATTTATTATACTTTTTAATACAATAAGAACTTCTTATTACGACAGGTCTACCACTTTACTAAAACAACTGACTTGACTCGTTGACTTTACTGACTACTTTTTAACCGACTTCAAAAAAAGGAGGTTATCAATTCGACGCGTATATGTATGTAATATTTCCAGAACTGTCCAGTTTTTTTATATGTTAATCTATAGCAGCTTCTGAACAAATGTGCCAAAGAACAAAGGCCATCCGCCTAACATGCTTGGACTAAAAAAATCTTATAAAACGTAACTTGATGAAACATCTGTAATTTCAATTGCCTATTTAAATGTAACATAGCACGGCATTCAATATATTTTTAAAAGCTGGGAGTTTCAAGTAATTGTGTATTAAGTTTTTGAATTTTGAGGTTATAAATATAGTTAATAATAAGCTGTACTATCATTTTGAGTTATGGTTTTACTTTAAATTATATGAAACACACGTCAGATTTTTTTAAAATAAAAGTAGGAGGCAAACGAGCAAACAGGTCACCTGATAGGAAGCAACTACCGTCGCTCATAGACACTCGCAAAATCGGTCTACGCTCTCTTCTCGAAATCCTCAAGAAGAGAGCGTATTTAAGCAGGTCGTATGGGTCCCTATGAATGACAGGATATGCGTTCAATATAAAAAAAACATTATCCTGCGTTAAAAATACAAATTCAATATTCATATTTTTAGAGACGATTATCTTTGTTTTCCCAGCTTCTAAAAATCAACTGTTTTTATTTAATTATAGCATTTTACCTAAACTACATTTTAGTAATAGTTCCACCTAGGTAACAAGAACCTTGATTTTTTAGTCCATTTTGGCCATTGTTCTTTCTAAAGTGTATGTATGTATGTATGTTTTTATATTTGGCACGCATATCTCTGGAACTACAAGCCCGATTTAAGTGATTCTTTTTTGTTGTACTAGGCATTGTACAACTTAGGGAATGCTGCAAGTTTCATCAAAATCGGTTCAGTCGTTTTTGAGATAGGGAATTTTAATGCTACGTAATAATTTACGTGAAACTAGAAGTCGGTTTTATCTTTTTAAAATACTATTTTTAGACTTTTACTAGACTTTTGACTTGACAATCATCTGGAAAAACAACTTTTTGTAAACTTTTCACGAAAATTTTTTTTCCCGCCATATTTTACTTGACACTGGCCATTCTTAAAAAGCCGAGCGCCATATTATGAAAAAAGTAGACGCGCGGGAAATTTTTCAAATAAAGAACTCTTAAAGCGCGAACTACACTGCGGACATGTCGCGAACTTTGAGAGGATTTGGCAGTAATGTGCGATCCGCGCCGCGATTTGCGCCGCGATCCGCGCCGCGGTCCGCGGCGTGCCTACGCGCGCGAGTGTGGATCGACAGTACAGGTTGAAAGGGGTGCCTAGTTTAAAAAATTAGGAGTTTTACTTTTATGTAATTAAATATAATTTATAGGTACTGAAAAACATTATTACCATGGATTTGAGCTTTCAGAATAATATTATTTAACTTAAACGCTAATTTTGTTGAATTTCTATGTGCATTATTATGGTTTTATTTAATAAAATTAATTACAAATTTTCATGAATTACACTGGTAGCACTAACAAAAAGTAAGGTTTAAAAACGCCATCTTAAAACATAATTTCCAAACTTCGTTGTACACACTGCCATCTATATTTGAGTGTAGTAGTCTAATACTGCATTTACATATTCGCGTTCGCCATTCGCCTCGTCATCGACGAAGCATTCGACGAAGCATTCGTACACGAATGCTGTCGCGAACTACCGTTCACACATTCGTGGCGTGATTTATTTTGACATTCGCACACGAACATGGAGGATGTGTTAATAATTATAATGATAGCGACGTTGAATGAAAAATATTATGATGATAGCATAAAGTTAATATACCTATCGGAATAGAGCAACAATCTCGAGCTGTCAAACGTAACCAAAATTGGTTTTCATCTGTGTGAAAAATATGTGTACGTATACACTTACACAAGCATGATTGAACATGAATTCTATGAGATTATATTGACAACGTGCGGCACGTGCCGACTGGACGTCAAAAAAAGAGTGCTGCTGTCATGTATCACGCGTCTCTTTTTACCACGCGGTGTTACTGATAGTGGCATCTCGCTTGCTCTGGCCTTTGTTTCTCTATTCCGCTAGGTATATTAACATTATGGATGATAGCGATATTTTGGGTTCCAAATGAGCTCTTCCTTTTTGTAAAATTCTAGGAATTCTAAAATTCGCCCTTCACTCCACTCCATTTTTATTACATAATAATAATAATAATAAATACTTAAGCGCATCACACACGGTGAAGATAATATAATATTTTATCTTAAGATGTCCAAATATAAAATATTATAGTATCTTAAGCTATCACACACGGCTAAGATACGATTATATTAAAAATATGTTCATTTCCTTACGAGTCTGCGTTGGTGCCACACGTATTCCTTGTTAGAGTTCTATATACAGGGTGATTGACTATGAGTGATAACTAATAACTGATACTGTCTTACTTCTTCATTTGTTAGACAGCTTCTCAGACGATGATTCTGATATAGAATGTGAAATGCAGATTGCAGTTGCACATTCCAAAAGGAGAGACATTTAGATAGAGCCTCACTAAAAAAGAGAAAAACCTGCGGCGCATTTAACCTTTAGGGTCTACACAGACGGACTGCATTTCAACTGCAATCCAACTGCAAATTGCAGTTTGAATGCAGTTGACACGACTGCAATGCGACTGCAATAGAACTGCAAACCAAACAGTTCACACGACTTGAACTGCAATTTAGGCAGTTGGATTGCAGTTGAAATGCAGTCCGTCTGTGTAGACCCTTATCAATATCTGTCAACGAAGAAGTTTCAGGAGTATTTTAGAAATTCAAGAGAAACATTCATTTCGATTCATGAGCTTTTTAAGCAATAATAATAATAAAGCAATAAATTATAAGTCAATTTTATTTAAAATTATCCGAAATGTTACTTTTTCCATCAAAATGTTACTTTTCGAATGAGAGTAGGTATGTAACTTTCTAACATACAGCACTGGCAACACTGCATCTACTAGTGCGTCCGATCACCGATGAGCCCTCTGCTCGACACAAAAACACCCTGTACATATTCATAAAGATATATTTCGCATCTTAAGATAACATATTAAGATACGAAATATATATTTCGTATCTTAAGATAAAATATTATGGTACGAAATATATATTTCCATATCTTAAGATACAAAATATAAAATATAAATTAACTTCATCGTGTGTGATGGTTCATAGGATTTGTATGGTGAGCGATATTCTAAAATATGCTCTAAGATAATATATATTTTATATTATCTTCACCGTCTGTGATGCGCTTTATAATTAATCTGTATTGAAAACCAAAATATATTTCCTTATTATAATATTAGCCCGCCAAACTGCATAGTAGTTTGTCGGCGGCGATATAATATTTTTGTTTATGTATGTACTTATATATGATATCTTAAATAATTTAAACAACAACTTAAGTTTACACAATGATACACGTATGTGGCATTAGTAAGAAAAAAAGAAACGACTGTAATAACTAATAACGTTATTATTAACATGATAACATTATAATATATACAGCTATACACTGTACTAAATAGGCTAATATTCAGTACAATGTACTTAAGT
Organism: Polyommatus icarus; assembly: GCA_937595015.1. NCBI lineage: Eukaryota > Metazoa > Arthropoda > Insecta > Lepidoptera > Lycaenidae > Polyommatus > Polyommatus icarus. The sequence continues at coordinate 14,868,783 of OW569333.1, read as the reverse complement.
CAAATATGTTCAGCTTTGTACACGTCCTGTAGTGTCGGACGCTAGCTGTCAACCAGTAAGTTCGTGTTCGCTATTCGTGCCCTTTGATTCGCGTCCGAAAAACCGCTCTCAACGCGAATGCCACGAATCGCGAGGCGAAGTGCGAGGCGAATAGCGAGCGCCTGTTTAAACATTCGTGTTCGTTATCCGCCTCGCTATTCGTGCGAATGTATAAATGCGGTATAATAGTACTACGTAATGCTACCAAATTATAAGGTCGGTTATAGCTTTACAATACAATGCTTTTTGATTGCTTCATTATTTAGCATACTAATAGTAGTAAAATTTCCAGTTTCATAATAATAACAGTGTTGCCAACTATGGGGATTTTCCACTAAATTTAGCGGGAAAAAATAAATTTAGTGGGGTTTTTAGGGGGTAAAATATTTTGGGGATATTTTTGGGGGTAAATTTTTTTAAAGAATGGAATATTTTTTTAATAACAACCTTAAAGTGGCTTACGGACCTTTGCCGCGAGCGACCGCGACGGACGAAAATTCAAACGAAGTGCCACTTTATGACATAGGCTATTGGTTTCATTTTACTCTACCACTAGCTTTTACGCCGCCGCCGGTGGCAGCATGGGTCGCCACGCAAATGTCAAATAGAAAATTATACCTATATTATGTCATAAATTAGCATTTTATTTGAATTTTTACCGGCCGCGGTCGCTCGCGGCAAAGATCCGAAAGCCACCTTTAAGATGGAACTGCCGCACAAAAGCACTGTCAGCCACTGACAGTAGGCTGACAGATTATTTTTTATCTTATATATAAAATTCTCGTGTCACAATGTTAGTCAGCGAACTCCTCCGAAACGGCATTACTGATTTTTACCAAATTTTATATGCATATTCAGTAGGTGTGAGAATCGGCTACTGGGTACTTTATATATTGATAAGTGCATTTGTTGAATAAATGATAGTAAATTATTACAACCTGAGACTGACGGCGACCATTGTTTATGCGACGGGATGGCGATCAACGTTGCCAGTGCGACATATTTATTTAGTCACTTCAATAACATAATAATATGGGTGAAATAATTTATATTATGGCAAAGCAACGTTTGCCGGGATAGCTAGTTATATTATAATATTTTGTTGTCGTTGTAGGTAATGAAAAAAAATTGAAATATTTTAAAACTGCTGGCCTGTTTGTTTGTTTGGCCTGTTGAAGGTGTATTTCAGCATTTAGAGCGCTAAGTAGAACACACCCCAAGTAATTTTAAATATTTTGATTTTTTGGGGAGCTTTGGTAGAAATTTAGTGAGTTTTGAAGTTGCTTTAGGGGGAAAAGGTTTTGAATAGTTGGCAACACTGAATAATAATGGTTTCATATACAGATTAAGTATTAATAGTTTCATAGTAGAGAATACCGTAGGTAAGGGTAATGCTGCCTCCCCATATAGACGAACGCGTTGGCCAACGCGTTGGCCAACGCGTTTGCGGTGCGCTTGCAACGGCGTTTGTGAGTAATCCACACATTGGAAGGTCGTTCAGTATGCTTTGGATCGCGCCAATGTGCGGACGGATTCAAAATGGACGTTGATTCGCTAACAGCTGCTGCTGTATATTTATTCACAGCTTATAATTACTTTACAATTGTGTACAAGAAAAAAGTATAAGTACGTGTAGTATTTGAACAATAATTCATAGTCAGAGTCACTGTATGTACCTAGTTCCTGGCACAAAGAAATTGGAAATTGACTGTACTATACACATCCTATTTATATAAATAGGTACTTAAATCCTTACTTAACTAATGACTCGACGCGACGGTGTACGACGTCGCGTCGTAGAAACTCATCTTTGAATTTCTACGTCAGTTTCTACGACACGACATCATACGACGTCGCGTCGTAGAAACTCATCTTTGAATTTCTACGTGAGTTTCTACAACGCGACGTCGTACGATGTCGTGTCGTAGTTTTTTACGACGCGCGTCGTAAAACACCACGACACGACTTCGTACGACGTCGCGGCGTAGAAACTCATCTTTAAATTTCTACGTGAGTTTCTACAACGCGACGTCGTACGATGTCGTGTCGTAGTTTTTTACGACGCGCGTCGTAAAACACCACGACACGACATCGTAAGACGTCGCGGCGTAGAAACTCATCTTTGAATTTCTACGTGACTTTCTACGACGCGACGTCGTACTATGTCGTGTCGTAGTTTTTTACGACGCGCGTCGTAGATTCCCACAACACGACGTCTTACGACGTCGTGTTGTGTTTTTGTGTCCCAGCCGGCCCTTAAGCAATCCGTGGGTATTTAGTATGTACCTTCTGACTGGAACATAATATTATTATTTACTTACTTTTTTAACTTACCTATTTTATTTCATTACAATATTCGGGAGATAACAAATGTAGGTACTACAAATGCTGCCAGAAATATTCTCGGAACAAAAAAGTAAAAGGCGTGAAAACGTAACAAACAAAGAAATGAACTCACTTTTGAAATAAAATCATTTATTAAACACTTTTAATACCTACAACATTTTTATTTTTGTGGTACTTATTTCTTGGGTTCCACAGACAGTTTTCACAATTGGTATAGTTCCAGGAATTTAAACGTTTCCTCGTTACTCATATTATTATTCGACATTCTCTCGACACATGCGCTCTTCATCGCCGCTCCGGGCAAACTGATCGCGCGGCCTATGTGTGGACGGAACGCAAGCCTTGCGACAAGCCTTGCGACAAATTCCTTTGATCATTCCGACACCGCGCGGCAAGCTCGCAAACGCGTTGGCCAACGTCTAAATACCTACCGCGAACGCGCGAACGCCTGTTCTACACATTGGGCCAACGCGTTGGCCAACGCGTTGGCCAACGCGTTCGCCTATATGTAGTGCCGACATAACGTTCGTAACCACACAGATAAATGGCACCAAATGACAGGACCCAATCTGTCAGTTTGGGGCAAATCACTCAATGGTTTGGGGCCGTGGCCCGTGACCCTATTTTTCTTGTAAATAATTTGTTAAAATTATTATAAAATGCCTAGCAGTTGCGTAATGAAAGGCTGTAAAAATTACGATAAAAAGTTTAAAAAGGAACACGGGGTAACTTATCATCGGTAAGTTTTAAATAATGTAACAATGAGTGAAAGTACCTATGTCAGGGCATTTTTTGAGTAAAAATGTCTCCATCTCAAGTGCCCCATGAACACTATTTTTTATAAATCTAAACTAGAAAGTTGTTTTATTTTTGTGTCATGCATTTTCGAATAGTAAAACTCAGTAGGATTTGAAATTGTTTTAAATAGAAATCAAGTTGTGTTTCGTAATGGCGGCTGAGTGCTGACAGACATCAGCTGTTGGCTGTTTTTGTTGCGCGCGCAATTTTGAAAACGTCACTCTTGAAAACTACTTTTTGAAAGCGACATCTGTTGACAGAAGTTCATACTTTCGCCAGGACCAAAGAGGATAATATAAAGGACTGTCCGTTTTCACCAACAACCCCTAAAATTAGGGGTCCCTTAAGCCAATATTCCAAGTTTTGTTCTTGATGAATTGATAACCCCGTAACTCTTAGGTGACGTTTAAAACTACGTAGTATAAAACAAAGCCGCTTTTTAGGGTTCCGTAGTCAACAAGGAACCCTTATAGTTTCGGTCTGTCCGTCTGTCTATCTGTCTGTCCGCGGTTTTACTCAGAGACTATAGGACCTACAAAGCTGTAATTTGGCATGAATACACATATAAATGATGGCAACAAAAGGGTACGTGAAATCGTAAATTTTTTTTCTGGTTCCTCCCCTACACATCAAGCGGGGATGAATATTTTTTTTTCGAACCCACCCCATCGTGTGGAGTGTCGTTGAATAGGTTTTTAAAAATATTGCGAGTATTCATAGATCATTTTCCGATTTAGGGATCCGTTCGTGAAATATTAAGTTTTAAATGGAAAAAATCGTTAGAGTCCAGTGTCCCCCCCTTCTACCAGCTAAACGGTTGGTTCTGGAAATGTGAAAAAAATCTCGGGAGTAGGAAATATGTTGAATTTAAAAGGAAAACTATCACGGCTGAGAAGACTTCATAAGATATTGAGTAATAGTCGATCAACTAAAAAAAATGTATTCGGCGAAGTATAAAGGAACTTTTCGTTAAAATTCCTTTGAAAGTAACTGAGATGATGTTGTTAGTAGTGTAAAACACGCTATAAATGTACGGTCATTGACCATAAAAAAATTTTCAAAAACTAGCGGTACTATGGAACCCTATATTGCGCGTGGCCCGACAAGCACTTGGCCGGTTTTCTGTCCTCATGTCCCTTTGTTATCTTTAATTGCGGTTTTCTTTAATAGATAGAGTGATTGAAGAGGAAGGTTTGTGATAAATATGTATATTAATTATGGGAGTTCGCTATTTTTAACCGACTTCCAAAAAGGAGGAGGTTTCTCAATTTGACCGTATAATATAATATGTTCTTTTTTTATGTTTATTAAATAAAAATAAATAAAAATCGTTTTATTTCTGAATAAATTTGAATCAAATGTTTTCAGAACGTTGAGCTACATGTTGCCTACCACCGGTTCGGGAACTAACCCGGCGAGAAGAACCGGCGTAAGAAACTCGCACGGGGCCACTTTTTACTAAAAAAGTGGAAAATTAGTCTTTTAAAAAATAAAATTTACAATGTAAATAACTTAATCTAATACATTATAGAAAGTCAACATGAATTGTAAGTCACATATAATAAATGTAGAAGCAGCAGCAAGCAGCCATCCTACTCCCAAGACGTGCCATCGTTTAGGAAATCATTGACCGTATAGTAGGCTTTGGCACACAAACGTTCTTTAATTACTTTTTTAAATTTATTAATTGATAGATTTTGAACGTTTTTCGGGATTTTATTGTAAAGGCGTATACATTGACCTTTAAAAGATTTACTTATTTTGCTAAGTCTGATCACTGGCATTTCCAGCTTGTGCCTATTTCTAGTGTTTCTACCGTGACTATCACCTTTAGTTTTAAATTTAGTTAGATTCTTTCTAACATACAACACATTATCCAAAATGTATTGAGAAGCAACAGTTAGAATACCAATTTCTTTAAACTTTTCTCTCAGAGATTCAAAAGCTGACATTTTATAAATTGAGCGTATAGCTCGCTTCTGCAGCACAAAAATTGTATTGATGTCGGCAGCGTTTCCCCATAAAATGATACCGTAAGACATTCTACTGTGAAAATAACTAAAATAAACTAGTCTTGCCGTGTCTTCATCAGAAATTTCCCTAATTTTTCTGACTGCATATGCTGCAGAACTGAGCTTACCTGCAAGGTTAGCAATATGAGGACCCCACTGTAATTTACTATCTAATGTAATGCCTAAGAATATAGTGGAGTCCACCAAATTCATTTTCTCATCATTTAATAGTAAATTGGTTTGAACTTGCCTAACATTGGGCAAAGTAAATTTTAAACATTTGGTTTTCTTAGAGTTTAAAAGTAAGTTATTAACATTAAACCAATGTACTATTTTTGAGAGAGTACTATTTACCTCGTCGTAATTTGACTGCCGTCGCTTCACTTTAAAAATAAGTGAAGTGTCATCAGCAAAAAGTACTATCTCATTATCCTTAACTAGATAAGGTAAGTCATTAATATAGATGAGAAAAAGAAATGGTCCTAAAATAGATCCCTGTGGTACACCTAATTCTATTTTGGTCCCATTGGATCTTTTACTATTAACTTCAACCCTTTGAGTCCTATTTTTGAGGTAAGAAGTCAAAAGGCTGAGTTCTGAGTCCCTTATGCCATAGTGGTGCAATTTTCTGACTAAAGTAGCATGCTCGACACAGTCAAATGCCTTAGAGAGGTCACAAAAAATACCTAAGGCATCTTGTGACTCCTCCCAAGCTTCAAATATGTTACAAAGAAGACCTATACCAGCATCCGTTGTGGAACGACCCTTAGTAAAACCGTATTGGTTATTGTGTAATAAATTATTTAAATTAAAATGTAACAGTAATTGTTGTAAAATTATTTTTTCAAATATTTTACTAAGAGTCGGTAAAATCGAAATAGGCCGGTAATTAGTCGCATCTGATTTAATTCCCGCTTTGAATAAAGGTACGACCTTACTGTGCTTCATTAAGTCAGGAAAAACACCACTCCTAATGCAGTCATTGAAAATTATTGCTAGATGAGGAGCTATGATGTCAATTATCGATTTAATAATTTTTGTAGACATGCCCCAGAGATCAGTAGTATTTTTAATATTCAACAATTTAAAGGTATCAATAATATCTCTAGGGCTAATTTCCCTAAACCTAAAATTGACATCACATTCCTTTACATTGTCTCTGAGTAGCTTTTCAGCAGCTTCTGGTGAGGAATTTAGATTTTTTGTAGTTGAGACCGGAATGTCAGCAAAAAACTTTTCAAAGACCGTCGCAACTTCAAGATTATTTGTAATCTTTTTATTTTCAAAGTATAATTCAAAATCAGTGTTACGACAGGTGACGTTTCCAGTCTCACCAGATATAACCTTCCATGTAGTTTTAATTTTGTTTTTAGAATTTTTAATTTTATTTTTGATATATAGAGCCTTAGCAGCTTTACAAACTTTTCTGAAGGTTTTAGAATAATTTTTAACATATGATTTAAATGATTCACTGCTGTTATTACACCTTTCATCATATAATTTATATAATCTTTGCCTACTTATTTTAATTCCTTTAGTTGCCCATTCAATAAATCTGGTTTTTTTATTATCGATTCTAACTGTTTTAGAAGTAAATACTGTATTAAATTGTGTTCTTATTACCTTAAACAAATTATTAAAAGCTTCATCTGAGCTATTTGATCTACCCAATGACTGAATATTTGAATTTAATTTACTTCTAAATTGCTCAATACGTTTTGTAGTAACAGGAACAAACACAAGATTGTCCTTTACGTTATTATCGCAATTGACATTAAATGATGCTAACTGTCCACAGTGATCAGAGCTTAACTTATTAATTATTTCCTTTTTATCGGGAATGAGATTTGTAAATATGTTATCAATACAAGTAGCTGTAGTCTCACAGACTCTTGTGGGTTCATGAAACAAATTGCAAAGGTTATATGATTTAAATAAAGATGTGAATCTAACAGTTGTGGAATTTAAATCCAATAAATTAACATTAAAGTCTCCACATATAATAACCCTTTTGTTAGATGCACATATTTTTGACAATATTTGTTCCATAGTTTGTTCAAAGGTATCAAATAACCCCGACGGAGGCCTGTATACACCCACAATAATAAGATGACTTAGCTCAATGCAGGCTACTTCAATTGTTCGTTCAATAGAGAGACTCACAATATCTTTACGTTCCTTAAATTTTAAATTATTTCTAATTAATATTAAAGAGCCGCCTCTAATGGCATTTTCTCTACTGAACGAACTAGCTATCTGGTGGTTATTGAAATTGAAAGTGAGTTCATATTGTCTGAACCAGTGTTCAGATATACAAATAATATCAATGTTAAATTCCTTTAAAAATAACTCAATTTCAAGTTCTTTACCTACCATACCTTGTAAATTTTGATGCACCAGATTAATCAAATTACATTTATTCTTTCTTAATATATTTGAGTCTAACGAATTATTGGTAGGATTTTCAATACTAAATTTATTTTCGCAAGAGATGTCCTCCATTGTCTTATTATCTAATTTAAATAAATATTTGGAACATATTCCAATTCGTTAATATTATGACTAGTATAATTCTGCTCAGTAGAAGCAGTAGTCTCTAAAGCCAAACACTTGGCTGGTTTAAAATTTAAAAAGTTAAATAGCAACCTGGCTATTCGTCTTTTATAAAAATTAGATAAGAAGTACTTATCTCTTGTCATGGTAAATAACTTAAAATCTAAATTATTTATGTCTACAACCTGACATTGCTTATGTGAGTCATCTAAAATGATACAATTATTATTTACAGCAGTATACATTAGGCTGTTCAGTTGATACCTAGAAAAGTTTTCTTTATTATATCTCTTTGGCAACATTTGTATATAAGGAAAAGTAAACAAGATAACATTATTAATATTTTCCATACTAAATAATTTATCTAGGAATTCGGTCATTTGTTTTTTGTTTAATTTTCCCTTCCTCCCAACTAAAAGTATTATTGTTGTGTTCGGACAATAAGTCATAGCTAAAGCCCTGCACATTATTTCACTATAAGTAGCTCCAGGCATACAGAAATTGGAAACTGATTGTCCAATACACATCCTACTTAAATAAATACCTAAGTTCTTACCTAATTCATCACTGAACAAAGCAATTTGTGGGCATTCAGTATGTACCTTCTGACTGGAACATATATCAGTTATACTATTCAAAACAGAATGATTTACTTGGTCTGAGGAACCATTGACTCTCAATAAAGAGTAAACCCGTTCCTCATAAATATTACTAGCGTAAGGACCGGGTCAACCGCGCGTTGCAATGATGCCGATTCGTCGGTGTCAAAACACTTCGTTTGACACCGACGTGACTTAGTCGTCTGTGGTCCGCAGAACAAATCGGGTGTGTCATCGTATGTGTATACATTGCCATAAAAATGCCTAGTTGTGTGGTAAAAGGCTGCAAAAATTACGTCAAAAAAGTTAAAAAAGCACATGGAATATCTTATCATCGGTAAGTAATACAAACTGTTTGTCTAAGTAAAGAAATAATTAATTTATAATTTTACTACCGATGTCCGCCATGGCTACTGTTTTACCGAGTAATGACGCAACGTCGGTAAAACAGCATTCACACGCGGCCGCTTCATAGCCTGTGTGACTTTGCATGGACGTCATTTTGCATGAATATTATTTTTCTTAGAAAATAGATTTATTTTAAGATTTGCCGTTAGGTATGTGCCATAATCTATGGTATGTGCTTTATAATAGATGTATGGATGAAATGAGGCCACCAGATTTTTTTTTCATAAAACCCCTTAGTTTGTAGCCAAAGTGGCTTATGGCTGCCGTCGACTGCCGTCGACTGCCGCCAACACGTGCCGTCGTCTGCCGTCGACTGCCGCCGACGCGTGCCGCCGACACGTGCCGTTCGTCTGTAAGCGCTCTAAATAAAAGTTTAAATTTTAAAATAAAAGTTATTGTGATGAAAATGTTTGTTTTTTATATTTATGTACCTAATGTTATCTAAATAACCTATTTAACCGATTCGTTGCCACCTTCATTTCAACAAATTCTTACGACAGGCCAAGTACTTTGTTCGATGACGCACCATAAGCGTCATCGGCCCTGCTAAACGATGACGCGCCACGTGCGGCATTGGCCACTGGTTGTGTTTTATGTTTTATGCTTTTTAGGGTTCCGTAGTCAACAAGGAACCCTTATAGTTTCGGTCTGTCCGTCTGTCTATCTGTCTGTCCGCGGTTTTACTCAGAGACTATAGGACCTACAAAGCTGTAATTTGGCATGAATACACATATAAATGATGGCAACAAAAGGGTACGTGAAATCGTAAATTTTTTTTCTGGTTCCTCCCCTACACATCAAGCGGGGATGAATATTTTTTTTTCGAACCCACCCCATCGTGTGGAGTGTCGTTGAATAGGTTTTTTAAAAATATTGCGAGTATTCATAGATCATTTTCCGATTTAGGGATCCGTTCGTGAAATATTAAGTTTTAAATGGAAAAAATCGTTAGAGTCCAGTGTCCCCCCCTTCTACCAGCTAAACGGTTGGTTCTGGAAATGTGAAAAAAATCTCGGGAGTAGGAAATATGTTGAATTTAAAAGGAAAACTATCACGGCTGAGAAGACTTCATAAGATATTGAGTAATAGTCGATCAACTAAAAAAAATGTATTCGGCGAAGTATAAAGGAACTTTTCGTTAAAATTCCTTTGAAAGTAACTGAGATGATGTTGTTAGTAGTGTAAAACACGCTATAAATGTACGGTCATTGACCATAAAAAAAATTTCAAAAACTAGCGGTACTATGGAACCCTATATTGCGCGTGGCCCGACAAGCACTTGGCCGGTTTTCTGTCCTCATGTCCCTTTGTTATCTTTAATTGCGGTTTTCTTTAATAGATAGAGTGATTGAAGAGGAAGGTTTGTGATAAATATGTATATTAATTATGGGAGTTCGCTATTTTTAACCGACTTCCAAAAAGGAGGAGGTTTCTCAATTTGACCGTATAATATAATATGTTCTTTTTTTATGTTTATTAAATAAAAATAAATAAAAATCGTTTTATTTCTGAATAAATTTGAATCAAATGTTTTCAGAACGTTGAGCTACATGTTGCCTACCACCGGTTCGGGAACTAACCCGGCGAGAAGAACCGGCGTAAGAAACTCGCACGGGGCCACTTTTTACTAAAAAAGTGGAAAATTAGTCTTTTAAAAAATAAAATTTACAATGTAAATAACTTAATCTAATACATTATAGAAAGTCAACATGAATTGTAAGTCACATATAATAAATGTAGAAGCAGCAGCAAGCAGCCATCCTACTCCCAAGACGTGCCATCGTTTAGGAAATCATTGACCGTATAGTAGGCTTTGGCACACAAACGTTCTTTAATTACTTTTTTAAATTTATTAATTGATAGATTTTGAACGTTTTTCGGGATTTTATTGTAAAGGCGTATACATTGACCTTTAAAAGATTTACTTATTTTGCTAAGTCTGATCACTGGCATTTCCAGCTTGTGCCTATTTCTAGTGTTTCTACCGTGACTATCACCTTTAGTTTTAAATTTAGTTAGATTCTTTCTAACATACAACACATTATCCAAAATGTATTGAGAAGCAACAGTTAGAATACCAATTTCTTTAAACTTTTCTCTCAGAGATTCAAAAGCTGACATTTTATAAATTGAGCGTATAGCTCGCTTCTGCAGCACAAAAATTGTATTGATGTCGGCAGCGTTTCCCCATAAAATGATACCGTAAGACATTCTACTGTGAAAATAACTAAAATAAACTAGTCTTGCCGTGTCTTCATCAGAAATTTCCCTAATTTTTCTGACTGCATATGCTGCAGAACTGAGCTTACCTGCAAGGTTAGCAATATGAGGACCCCACTGTAATTTACTATCTAATGTAATGCCTAAGAATATAGTGGAGTCCACCAAATTCATTTTCTCATCATTTAATAGTAAATTGGTTTGAACTTGCCTAACATTGGGCAAAGTAAATTTTAAACATTTGGTTTTCTTAGAGTTTAAAAGTAAGTTATTAACATTAAACCAATGTACTATTTTTGAGAGAGTACTATTTACCTCGTCGTAATTTGACTGCCGTCGCTTCACTTTAAAAATAAGTGAAGTGTCATCAGCAAAAAGTACTATCTCATTATCCTTAACTAGATAAGGTAAGTCATTAATATAGATGAGAAAAAGAAATGGTCCTAAAATAGATCCCTGTGGTACACCTAATTCTATTTTGGTCCCATTGGATCTTTTACTATTAACTTCAACCCTTTGAGTCCTATTTTTGAGGTAAGAAGTCAAAAGGCTGAGTTCTGAGTCCCTTATGCCATAGTGGTGCAATTTTCTGACTAAAGTAGCATGCTCGACACAGTCAAATGCCTTAGAGAGGTCACAAAAAATACCTAAGGCATCTTGTGACTCCTCCCAAGCTTCAAATATGTTACAAAGAAGACCTATACCAGCATCCGTTGTGGAACGACCCTTAGTAAAACCGTATTGGTTATTGTGTAATAAATTATTTAAATTAAAATGTAACAGTAATTGTTGTAAAATTATTTTTTCAAATATTTTACTAAGAGTCGGTAAAATCGAAATAGGCCGGTAATTAGTCGCATCTGATTTAATTCCCGCTTTGAATAAAGGTACGACCTTACTGTGCTTCATTAAGTCAGGAAAAACACCACTCCTAATGCAGTCATTGAAAATTATTGCTAGATGAGGAGCTATGATGTCAATTATCGATTTAATAATTTTTGTAGACATGCCCCAGAGATCAGTAGTATTTTTAATATTCAACAATTTAAAGGTATCAATAATATCTCTAGGGCTAATTTCCCTAAACCTAAAATTGACATCACATTCCTTTACATTGTCTCTGAGTAGCTTTTCAGCAGCTTCTGGTGAGGAATTTAGATTTTTTGTAGTTGAGACCGGAATGTCAGCAAAAAACTTTTCAAAGACCGTCGCAACTTCAAGATTATTTGTAATCTTTTTATTTTCAAAGTATAATTCAAAATCAGTGTTACGACAGGTGACGTTTCCAGTCTCACCAGATATAACCTTCCATGTAGTTTTAATTTTGTTTTTAGAATTTTTAATTTTATTTTTGATATATAGAGCCTTAGCAGCTTTACAAACTTTTCTGAAGGTTTTAGAATAATTTTTAACATATGATTTAAATGATTCACTGCTGTTATTACACCTTTCATCATATAATTTATATAATCTTTGCCTACTTATTTTAATTCCTTTAGTTGCCCATTCAATAAATCTGGTTTTTTTATTATCGATTCTAACTGTTTTAGAAGTAAATACTGTATTAAATTGTGTTCTTATTACCTTAAACAAATTATTAAAAGCTTCATCTGAGCTATTTGATCTACCCAATGACTGAATATTTGAATTTAATTTACTTCTAAATTGCTCAATACGTTTTGTAGTAACAGGAACAAACACAAGATTGTCCTTTACGTTATTATCGCAATTGACATTAAATGATGCTAACTGTCCACAGTGATCAGAGCTTAACTTATTAATTATTTCCTTTTTATCGGGAATGAGATTTGTAAATATGTTATCAATACAAGTAGCTGTAGTCTCACAGACTCTTGTGGGTTCATGAAACAAATTGCAAAGGTTATATGATTTAAATAAAGATGTGAATCTAACAGTTGTGGAATTTAAATCCAATAAATTAACATTAAAGTCTCCACATATAATAACCCTTTTGTTAGATGCACATATTTTTGACAATATTTGTTCCATAGTTTGTTCAAAGGTATCAAATAACCCCGACGGAGGCCTGTATACACCCACAATAATAAGATGACTTAGCTCAATGCAGGCTACTTCAATTGTTCGTTCAATAGAGAGACTCACAATATCTTTACGTTCCTTAAATTTTAAATTATTTCTAATTAATATTAAAGAGCCGCCTCTAATGGCATTTTCTCTACTGAACGAACTAGCTATCTGGTGGTTATTGAAATTGAAAGTGAGTTCATATTGTCTGAACCAGTGTTCAGATATACAAATAATATCAATGTTAAATTCCTTTAAAAATAACTCAATTTCAAGTTCTTTACCTACCATACCTTGTAAATTTTGATGCACCAGATTAATCAAATTACATTTATTCTTTCTTAATATATTTGAGTCTAACGAATTATTGGTAGGATTTTCAATACTAAATTTATTTTCGCAAGAGATGTCCTCCATTGTCTTATTATCTAATTTAAATAAATATTTGGAACATATTCCAATTCGTTAATATTATGACTAGTATAATTCTGCTCAGTAGAAGCAGTAGTCTCTAAAGCCAAACACTTGGCTGGTTTAAAATTTAAAAAGTTAAATAGCAACCTGGCTATTCGTCTTTTATAAAAATTAGATAAGAAGTACTTATCTCTTGTCATGGTAAATAACTTAAAATCTAAATTATTTATGTCTACAACCTGACATTGCTTATGTGAGTCATCTAAAATGATACAATTATTATTTACAGCAGTATACATTAGGCTGTTCAGTTGATACCTAGAAAAGTTTTCTTTATTATATCTCTTTGGCAACATTTGTATATAAGGAAAAGTAAACAAGATAACATTATTAATATTTTCCATACTAAATAATTTATCTAGGAATTCGGTCATTTGTTTTTTGTTTAATTTTCCCTTCCTCCCAACTAAAAGTATTATTGTTGTGTTCGGACAATAAGTCATAGCTAAAGCCCTGCACATTATTTCACTATAAGTAGCTCCAGGCATACAGAAATTGGAAACTGATTGTCCAATACACATCCTACTTAAATAAATACCTAAGTTCTTACCTAATTCATCACTGAACAAAGCAATTTGTGGGCATTCAGTATGTACCTTCTGACTGGAACATATATCAGTTATACTATTCAAAACAGAATGATTTACTTGGTCTGAGGAACCATTGACTCTCAATAAAGAGTAAACCCGTTCCTCATAAATATTACTAGCGTAAGGACCGGGTCAACCGCGCGTTGCAATGATGCCGATTCGTCGGTGTCAAAACACTTCGTTTGACACCGACGTGACTTAGTCGTCTGTGGTCCGCAGAACAAATCGGGTGTGTCATCGTATGTGTATACATTGCCATAAAAATGCCTAGTTGTGTGGTAAAAGGCTGCAAAAATTACGTCAAAAAAGTTAAAAAAGCACATGGAATATCTTATCATCGGTAAGTAATACAAACTGTTTGTCTAAGTAAAGAAATAATTAATTTATAATTTTACTACCGATGTCCGCCATGGCTACTGTTTTACCGAGTAATGACGCAACGTCGGTAAAACAGCATTCACACGCGGCCGCTTCATAGCCTGTGTGACTTTGCATGGACGTCATTTTGCATGAATATTATTTTTCTTAGAAAATAGATTTATTTTAAGATTTGCCGTTAGGTATGTGCCATAATCTATGGTATGTGCTTTATAATAGATGTATGGATGAAATGAGGCCACCAGATTTTTTTTTCATAAAACCCCTTAGTTTGTAGCCAAAGTGGCTTATGGCTGCCGTCGACTGCCGTCGACTGCCGCCAACACGTGCCGTCGTCTGCCGTCGACTGCCGCCGACGCGTGCCGCCGACACGTGCCGTTCGTCTGTAAGCGCTCTAAATAAAAGTTTAAATTTTAAAATAAAAGTTATTGTGATGAAAATGTTTGTTTTTTATATTTATGTACCTAATGTTATCTAAATAACCTATTTAACCGATTCGTTGCCACCTTCATTTCAACAAATTCTTACGACAGGCCAAGTACTTTGTTCGATGACGCACCATAAGCGTCATCGGCCCTGCTAAACGATGACGCGCCACGTGCGGCATTGGCCACTGGTTGTGTTTTATGCATATTTTATTGTAAATAGGCGTAAATCAGAGGGGGAAAAGATAAATTTTGTGTGCAGTGTTCGTATTAGTTGTAATTCAAAGCTGATATGGCGTATAAAAGTAGTAATTCATACTGTTAACAAAATGTGTAAGTAGTCGTCAACCTTTGGCACAAATTTTGCTCATACGAGTATGTAGGTATTAATGATTTTAATTAGTGCTGGTTACTAAAAGCCGAGCTTTGTGAGGGCTCACGTCGTCACACCTTGACTGACTGATGATAACACATATAACACGGACTCGCGCACGAAGGGTTCCGTACCATTATAGAGCAAAATTATGCCGAAAATTATGTTTTTGTATGGGAGCCCCCCTTCATTTTTTATTTTATTTATTTCATTTTATTTTGTTTTTAGTATTTGTTATTATAGCGGCAACAGATATTCATAATCCGTGAAAATTTCAATTCTATTACCGTTCTTGAGTTGCGGCCTGGAGACAGACAGACAGACAGACGGACAGACAACGAAGTCTTAGGCTGGCCTCACACAGCCGGAATGTCTTTCTGAATTCATATTATTAATTCAGAAAGACTGGAATTCCATACAATATCAGTAAGTATGCTCCACGTACACATTCTGATTTTTTTCAGATTATGTTTCTCAGATCGATCTGTAAGAATGATATTGACGAGCGTTCTGAATTCCGGATCGATAAATTTAAGATTATGATTTCATAACGCGCGTATTCCCATACATTTTAATAGAGCGGCACACACATACTGGAATCAGATTATGAATTATTTCAGTTGACACTGCAAGAAGCTAACCCCTGGTCGTGTTGTGATCTGCTGGCGTGATGTCTGACACGGAAAATTTAATCTTAAGCATTGAAATATAGGACACATCCATTGAGGATTACCATGACAGGGAAAAAAACATAGCGTGGTTGGAAATTCTTAAAAGTTTAATTCCAAATTGGGAAACATTAAGTGAAAACGAAAGTAAAAGTAAAATAATATTTATTAGTATTAATTCTTCTTCCATAAAGACGTTTAAATATGTGCCAGGAATCATGAGACTACTGATCAATCTTATTTTCAAAGATGTGTGTGAGGCAAGGTGCTGAAATTTAGATTATGAATTTCCGATTATGAATTATTCAGAGAGACGTTCCGGCTGTGTGAGGCCAGCCTTAGTAATAGGGTCCCGTTTTTATCTTTTGGGTACGGAAGTTGGAACCCTAATTACATGTTAAAGCACAAATCAATAGGCATGATAGTTTCAGTTGACACTGCAAGAAGCTAACCCCTGGTCGTGTTGTGATCTGCTGGCGTGATGTCTGACACGGAAAATTTAATCTTAAGCATTGAAATATAGGACACATCCATTGAGGATTACCATGACAGGGAAAAAAACATAGCGTGGTTGGAAATTCTTAAAAGTTTAATTCCAAATTGGGAAACATTAAGTGAAAACGAAAGTAAAAGTAAAATAATATTTATTAGTATTAATTCTTCTTCCATAAAGACGTTTAAATATGTGCCAGGAATCATGAGACTACTGATCAATCTTATTTTCAAAGATGTGTGTGAGGCAAGGTGCTGAAATTTAGATTATGAATTTCCGATTATGAATTATTCAGAGAGACGTTCCGGCTGTGTGAGGCCAGCCTTAGTAATAGGGTCCCGTTTTTATCTTTTGGGTACGGAAGTTGGAACCCTAATTACATGTTAAAGCACAAATCAATAGGCATGATAGTTTTTCCGTAAAGGTTGTGGGATTTATTATGACTAGCAACTTCATCTATTTTAGTTGAAGAATAAATAACTTAGAGTAGTTGTGTAGCTATGACAATATAAATTTGTATTAAAATTTAAGAGCTCTCAGAAAATCGTTTATTTAAACAGATGAAATACGTTTGTTTTGGATAATCAGCAGGAATATAATGACTTTCCTGAATATAGCCAGCCACGATTTACAAACATACTCAAATGAAAATTGCCTGGAAAACGACAATAAGGAGAATGAAAGTTTTCCAGAATATAGTCACTCAATATTGCAAAACTTTACATTGAAAAGGACATTAAGTAATTGAAAGTTCTCGTATTTGTCATGACGCAAAAAATAACTCAACAGACAGTAGCATCGAAGCTAAATTACTGACGCTGATGAAGATGAGTGTTAATAAGAAAAAAAAGTTTCATAAATACGCTAATCGCAGAAAAGTAAGGATTCTTCGAGTGAACCAATGATTGACGATCTCTGACTAGTAGCCTTTAATTCTAAAATAAACGGCCACGCATAAAATTGAGTTCAACATGTATATTTAGACAAGGGAATTGTAATTACAGTATAATAAATTAGTTTTAACGTGTTTTTTAACAATTCTTATATGCCGCGTCTGGCGCGTCATCGGCCTCACTAAAACTTTTTGAATGACGCGCTGGGCGCGGCATTGGCCATGAATCGGATTTTGTTATTAGTGCGTTAGCGTGTTGTGGTACAAGGATGTTTCAAATATTCGCATCCGCATTCCGCATCCACAAATGCCGAATATTCGCGTTTATTCAGACACCTACATCCGCATTCACATCCGCATCAATCAATACGGAGTTTTTACGGATGCAGATTTATATATTTACATTTATATTCTGTTTAGTAATAAGTAAAACTAAATAATTGTGTAATTTTGTTCTAGAAATATGATTAAATAAATAAAAGTTAATTATATAAATTATCCCCAATATCCGCACCCGCATTCGCATTGCATCTGCAACCGCATCAAATCTGCATCAGCGGAACTTCTAATAATTAAGAAAAAGAAAAATTTAAAGACTTAAATTATTATTATAGTATTATAAATCAACTGGATAAACAAATTTCATTTATTGGAATATCAATTTGTAACTAAACATAACCCTCCCTTTACAGTTGAGTAAGAATGAATAATTGCATTTATTTATTTACTTATTTTTGTACGTTAATCAAAAACCCTACGCCTAAATTAATATACTTACATTAATTGTCAATATTTAATTGTGTACGTAATGTACGTTCATACAAGGTTACATTGTACGCCTGCATATTGTGTCGCACTACGTAGTTCAATCGATTTTTCATAGATGACTCTCTATTTCCTTGTATGAAAAACCTATTAGCAGAATGTTCTAGTAGGCATATCCTTACATATAAATCGATGCGTTCCTCATTATAACGAGTCACTTCAAGTAAATCATTCATCGCTGATATATGCCTCTGTGTTTCTTGTTGAGACAAAGCATATTTTCTGTTTAAATTATCCAAAGAGTCAAGAAGTATCGAAATTTCTTGCTGTAGGTTACATACATCGGCCTCATAGTTACATTTTATTTGCTCTATGTCAAAATTACAGTTTAGTAAGTTATTATTCAAGAGTTTATTTTCATTTATAACTTTTGATAAATGAATTAAACATTTTTTATTTTTCTTTGAAAGTTTACAATAATTTTTAATACACTTTTTGATTTTAATATATTTCTTTAATTTCCTCTTACTATTCAAGGTACATATTGGTAAGGTATCATCACTAGTTAAATCAATCGTAGAAATGTTTTGACAAGATTTAGTGTTAGAAACCAAGTTGTTTTTATCACAAATAAGCTCATTATATAAGATTTGGGTTTGGGTGGAATTTTGAGCATGGATTTGTTCTTCTAGTTTTAAGATGTAGTCTTCGGCACTACTCAGCTTGATTTTGAGGTTAGCAGAGGTCTTGAGAAAGTCTTCATATTCCTCTCTGCATTGGTCAAAGCCGTCAACAATATTCTGTAACTCAATGTTTTTCTTAAGAATGTCCTCGTAGTCAAGACTTTAACTTATTGAGTTCTAACTTTAAATCCTGATTTTTTTGTATTACTGATTCTATTTCTTTTTTTAACCGACTTCCAAAAAACGAGGAGGTTATATGTTCGGCTGTTTCGTTATCATCTCTTTCCCTTAACAGCATTTGGCATATTCGCGGATAACTCCGCCGTTTGTGGACCGATTTTCAAAATTCTTTTTTTGTTGTATAGGATATAGTCTAAATTTGGTACCATGTTCCCAAGCATAGTAACCTGATGATGGGATCCATGAGGAATCGAGGGAACTCCTCAAAATTTATATGGAAACATATGGTGATTTTAGTTTTATGAGAAGTATCCTAAGCATATGTTACCAAAACGCAAGATTTTGCACCAAGGTATTCTATGGTTCCGAAGATACTAAGAGGACTGCGGATTCCTTATAGATACAAGTTTGGGATTTAGGAGCTGTTTTAAGAACAGAAAGCATATGCTACTATGCAAATTACATTCATCATCATCATCATTACCACATCAGGGGTCACCAATGTCACAATAGACATAACTACCAGTAGTTCGACTGCAAAGAAATGGACAGGTTTCAATATCTGTCAAATTTGTCGGGTTTCACTAGGATTATGAACGGAATGTGCCTCATGCTGGCTGATATAATTTATTTTTAGATATTATTTAAAATAAAGATTTCAAAATTGGATTCTGACAATTTTAATCACATGTGCCAAAACAACAATACCAGAGTAGACAGAATTATAGAGTATACCGACTTAGAACTGACGTCAGGGTCACCAATCGCCGCGCCGCCACCTCACCGCACCCGTGTGGCTTCTCCCTTAAATTACCTAGCATGCATGTAACTAAAAAGAGTGAAATTATTATTTTTAACAAAAAATTAAAACCGACTTCCAAGGTAAAAACAATAACAATATCCGTAGAATATGAACTAAAAAGTGTTAAATAATTTTTCCTGTCTAATAGTGCCTTTTTCCGAATTCGGCTATACCTCAACAGCTATTTCTGTACTCAATCTTTATCATTTTGAAGTCGGTGCCAGTTCCAAAAGTTTCAACTATTTGGCAGAGACAGATTCAGCTATCTGGTACCGACTTCAAAATGATGAAGATTGAGTACAGAAATAGCTGTTGAGGTTTAGCCGAATTCGGAAAAAGGCACAATTAGACAGGAAAAATTATTTAATACTTTTTAGTTCATATTATACGGATATTGTTATTGTTTTTACCTTGCAAGTCGGTTTTAATTTTTTGTTAAAAATAATAATACAAGTAAAATATCAAACGGCCATTCTATAACAGATTTAATGTCAAGGCAACCGTCGTCGTCGCCACATTAAGTACGTCATCTAAG
Organism: Polyommatus icarus; assembly: GCA_937595015.1. Taxonomy (NCBI): domain Eukaryota; kingdom Metazoa; phylum Arthropoda; class Insecta; order Lepidoptera; family Lycaenidae; genus Polyommatus; species Polyommatus icarus. The sequence continues at coordinate 14,848,504 of OW569333.1, read as the reverse complement.
TTTTCGGGGTCGTCTTTTCATCCCGTAAACTATAAACGCCACCTAATGGTTTGACGGATGAATCGCATACAGTTTGTTTTATTTCAAATAAACGTCACCTAAGAGTTAGGGGGTTGTCAATTCATCAAGAACAAAACTTGGAATATTGGCTTAGGGGACACCTAAATTTTAGGTGTGGTTGGTGAAAATGGGAAAGGACACGGTGTCGACACAAAAAAGAACTTGAAGGTTGCACTGGAAATATTGCAACTAAATAATTTTAATTTTTAATATATTGAATAAAAACTAAAATTTAATTTTTATATTACTTACAGATTTCCTGTTGACCCAACTCGCAGAGAGATTTGGTGCCGGATTCTTAGGAAACAACGACGAGAGGCTTATTTCAAACCTGCTCTTAACACACGAATATGTTCGGCTCATTTTAGCCCCGATGATTTTTCTATTTCAGAACGTGGTCAAAGAAGACTGAAAGATACTGCTGTGCCACGATATCGTATAGAGTTTGAGGTACTTGTACACAATATGATTTCCTACTTAGTTAGCGTCTAACTGCCGCACACAGAGTAGAACATTAGGCTGCGTTTCCTCTGAGGCGGAGCGAAGCTTAGCGGTGCCCGAATTGACCAATCGTGCTATTCCAGCGGAATGACAGCGAAGATTTTGAGCATGGTGATTGGTCAATTCGGCACTGCTAAGCTCGGCTCCGCTTCAGTGGAAAAGCAGCCTTATTATTATTACTTAAATATTTAAAAAAATGACATAAGCCTCATACATTATCTGTCAAACTCTTCATTAAATTGAAGGTCATTATAAATAAATGTCCCTGAGTACGGCAGTTAGGCTGGATCTGAGGGCTGAATTTATATACGTCCGCGCGAACGAGTGATACCTACATAATAATAATAATTCAAAAAGTGTGACAATGCTTTTAATGAACGTGGGCGGTGGCGCTGCTGGTAAAGGAGAATTGTCAAAAATTACGTTTTTGTTAGTTCATTTTTTCGCCACGTTCATTTAAATCCTTGCAAGCTCTACATACAATTGCCTGTGATCTAGCAGTGTACCCGCCAAACCGTGCGTTCGGGCAGACGCATATTTTAAATTTGTTTTAAATTGACAGAGGACTTTCATAAAAAAAATATACAAACCAGTAAGCTCAGTCTCTTCGACGGTAGCTTCGACGTGTTGTTTGCTGCAGACTGTAGATTCATATCCTTGAGTATTTGTTACCATGGACATCTTTTTCGGTGTTTTAAAGATCCATTCAGAGATAAAATATCTCTGAACAGACTTTCACTTCTTAAGTTAAGATCTACTCACAACTTACATGAACTTTTATGAATCGTCATCTCAGGCATCTTACATACGAACGGCACGCGTCGCTGGATATATTTTTTTACACTTGGCAACGGCAGTCAATGCGTGCCACGCCGTAAAGTGCCGTTCGTCTGTAAGGGCCGGGACACAAAAACACGGCACGGCGCCGTGTCGTGAGAATTCACGACGCGCGTCGTAAAAAACCACGGCACGGCGTCGTACGACGTCGCGTCGTAGAAACTCATCTTGAATTTCTACGGCACAACGTCGTACGACGCCGTACGGCGCTGTGCCGTGGTTTTTTACGACGCGCGCCGTGGATTCCCACGACACGGCACCGTGCCGTGTTTTTGTGTCCCGGCCCTAAGGGCTCTTACATACATTTTGCAATTTCTTTATTAAATCTTTTTTATTTTTAATTGCCTGTAACTTTTCTGAGTTGTGTCATCAACCTATAATAATATAGTTTACCGTAAAAATATTTTTAATTGCATCCGCAGATTCCTGGCAATGGTCGTGCTTCTCCGTGTCCAGAATCACAGAAGGCACAGACAGACTTCCTTAAATCAGATGATCCACTCTTCGTAGACATCAGTGATCTCAATCCAATATTCGATTCTCCTGTAACTTTACACTTGAAAAAGAAAATTGATAAGCTACAAAAAATGTTAAAATTACGAACATTAAAGATAAAATCTCTCCAGAAACAAAATAATAGATTAAAATTAAAGAATAAAATGTTACAAGATACAAATAAAGCCTTGAAACAAGAGAGACTCATTATGTTGGAAATGGAATCTGCGATAGAAGCAAAGATTGAAAAAATGGAACCAAATGAAAGTTGAGCCCAGTTTCATTTCACCACAACCAACAAACCAACCTAAAAAATTACTTTGTAAAAAGTTAAGATCGGTGCAGAGAAATAAGTTTTTAATTAAGTTACTAGCAAATTTAGTTTTAACAAAAGGATAAAACTATTTCAGAGTTGCAAGTATTAAATTATGTATAATATTTTTTATTCTGGTGCTATAATTTGTAAAAATACATTTTTTAAAACATTTTTTGATAAGTTTTCTTTCACTGTGGAGCGCTGGTATGATATTATTATTTACTCATAATATTGTTATGATGGTGAATAGGTGAACTATTTATTATTATATTATGTAATATCAAAAATGTATAGTACCATATATCTATCAGTCACTAAAATAGTAATACTGAATTCTTGAAAATGTTTTATTTTCAAACACAATCATAGAAATAAAAATGTGGCTACAAAAACTTAAGTTAAATACAAATTTGTTTGTCAGTATGCTGCTGTACATATTATAATAATTTATAATGAGTAAAATAATTTTCTTCAGTTTTTTATGTCGGGATTAAAATTAATCGTTAATTATTACATACTATCGTTCATCAAAATTATAAGAGTAAGGCCTATCCATAACATAAGGTTTTGAGCATAATACAGTAACTTTTAAGTTGTACCTTCGAGGAAATTGATTCCTAGGCAGTTGACAGACCAACGTCATTTGGCCGGGTCATGTCAATTCAACGTTAATAGTGATCTGTTGGGCGTTGGCTGGGTTTGACATAACGCGACCAAACTACGTAGATCCCCCATCTGCATAGGAATCAACTTCTCTGATAGTACCATGATACTTCATGATAGAAATTGATTCTTAGGCAAATAACTGAACTACGAAATCAAACAAGCTAGCCATTAACCTGTGAACAAAATATGTCTTTGATAGTATAATTTTTCCACAAAGCAAAACATTTTTGTTGACAGCCAAAACCTCATATTTTCGAAAAATACAACAAATACTCTTCAAGTTTTTTATATATTATAATTAGTATATTATACAGCCAATTAAACAAGAGTCTTATTTTAACATTCACAAACAGAAAATAATTTTCGTTAGGTGTAACAATATTGTAATATCAATACGATATATTTACAGTCTGACGTTAAATGATTTTAATTCCGTAAGTTGCACTTATAAATTATCCTTTAACGTTTTGATAAAATAACAAATCTATAGCTGCTAGCGATCGCTAGCTGTCGCGAAGCAAACGCGATTCAGGGGCCGTACCACGAAACCGTTTTGAGACTCCAACTATCGTACGAGAATGCCGCGTCCTGCTCTAACACACTTAAAATGACTTTGTTAGAGCAGGATGCAGCATTCTCGTCCGATTGAGGCTCAAAACGGTTTCATAGTAGGCCTACAGGAGTCGTAGGTACCACGAAATCGCTTTGAGACTCAACCTCGTCCTACTCTAACAGACGTGAAATGACATTGTTAGAGTAGGACGCGACATTCCGATTCGATTGTTTGAGTCTCAAAATGGTTTGTGTAACGACACAAAAATACCTGAGCACCCCTTCCCTCTATTTTCTCTCCGCTGTCGTCCGACACGTACGCGCGTTTGCATAGCTACAGTAGCGCGTTGCAAATTCGACTTACAAGTGTGTTAGGACCCTTAAATGACACAATAGCTATATTGTTATTGACTACTTAGTTAACGTTAGTGGTTGGTGAAAATAGATTTAAAGTACCCCGCAAACGATCAAATTTGTTTGACAAACGTGTTTGATGTAATTTACGTTTTCATCAAACAGCAGTGCAGACGAACAAACGTGCATCAAACAAGTTGTCAAACAATTAGCTAGAATCGGTTTGAGATCATGAGATCTTGTTTGACAAATACAGCGGAACACATTCAAACACGTTTGTCAAACGCTACGCCAATGCAAATTTTCTTCAAACATGTCAAACACGTAGTTTGTTTGACAAACGCTTCAAGCAAAGCTGTACACTATCAAACTGTTTGACAAACACGTAAAATTTGACAAACAATTCGATCGTTTGCGGGGTACTGACTTACTTATAGCACACGAAAATGTCATGTCACGAGGCCTTTTCTTAAATTATATGAATTTCTTTAAGAAAATATAAAAACCAAGATAAATTACATGTTAAAACTATACTTACAGTACATTATAAAGTATAAAGAATTCCTTTGCTAAAATCAATTTAAAAGCACAACTTTCGGAATCAAATTGTTTCATTTAAACTTTCTTCACAATCTGGACAACATCTTCGTCGGCTAGCACATGATCAATTCCCACTTTCTGCGGCTGATGTTTTACAGATGAACCCCATACCAAGGCACTGAAATGAAAATTATTTAGGTTAATTTTGGACCCCTCTTTCTATAGCCTAATTCTATACATATTATAAAACAAAGTCGCTATTTTTTCCCTCATGTCCCTTTGTTCCCTTTAATCTTTAAAACTACGCAACGGACTTTGACGATTCTTTCAGTGTTAGATAGCCCATTTATCGAGGAAGGTTATAGGCTATATTTTATCACGCTAAGACTAATAGGAGCGAAAAAATAGAGGAAAATGTGGAAAAAACGGAGAAAACAATTTGAAAGGGCTAACTTGAACGCGCTAATCTCGGGAACTACTGGTCCGATTTGAAAAATTATTTCAGTGTTAGATAGCCTATTTATTGAGGAAGGCTATATGCTATATATTTTTATCATGCTAATACTAATAGGAGAATGTGGAAAAAGCGGGGGAAATTATTTGAAAGTGCTTATCTCGCGAACTACTGGTGCAATTTTTATGTTATTTGGCACAAATAAGAAGTAGACCACGTGAAGGATCATAGGCTATCGATTTTAATCATTTTTTCAGTGGCTATAAATTTTATACCCGTGCGATGCCGGGGCGGGTCGTAAGAATTGTTTTGAGACAGTTGAGATCACATAAATAAATCAAGATAGTACACAAGGCTGAGCGGGTGGAGTACTCGTGTTTCAATCTTGCTCTGTCGTGCAGGATTCGTTGAACGTTCATTCAGTCAGCGCGCACGTCTCGACTTGATTACACCGGAGCGGTTGTGCAAAAATGCCTCATTGTGCAGTGTCTAATAGTAAAAACAGAAGTACGAAAGTGAATCGGTCAGAAGGAGGTAGGTTCTTGCCACGGGTAAGTTATTTGTTTTAACTTAAAGCCGCCAATCCACCGCAGCGTACGGAGAGACTACGCACGTGCGTCAAGCTTCGCTTTGTAAGAAAATATATGTGACTGTGTCCACTGCAACCCACGGACACGCTACGCACGAATTGACTCACGTAGCTTGCTCGAATATATGTGACTGTGTACACTGCAACCCACGGACACGCTACGCACGAATTGACTCACGTAGCTTGCTCGAATATATGTGACTGTGTCCACTGCAACCCACGGACACGCTACGCACGAATTGACTCACGTAGCTCGCTCGAATATGGTGCACACGTAGCTCAACGCTGGCCACGCTACGCATGATGTGCACGGGATACACGGAAGCGTCTACATAGTCGTAAGTAACGTGTTGTATAGCGTGTGCTGCAGTGGAAACGTTGACCCACGTAGTCAAAGAAATAAATCCGTGCGCCGCGTGGCGTGCACAGCGTGCGCCGCGGTGGATTGACGCCTTAAAACTAAACAAAAATTGACACGAGCGATTCCTTAGCAACTCACGCGCGTCGCCGTTCTATCTTGATTTGTTTCTGTGGTTGAGATCAACATAATAATTATTTTGGTATGACAACAAGAGTTAAACTTTATTTTCAAGACACTATAAAGTTAGTTTACATTGCAGTGTCATGAGTTATGAGTGACATGACTCATGACTCATGAGTCATGAGGCAATAATTTTTATATGGGTAAAACAGTTGGGTAAAACATTGGAGTAGGTAGCCCAAAATAGCGGGCGGCAAGTCAATTGAATGCCGAGAAATTGTTCTGTTTGGTGAACCATTCCAATATTTTCTTGTGAAATATAGTTTATTTTGATATAATATTACAATACTAATAGCATGACGGCGCAGCGGAAATAATAAATTGTACTCCATCGTTTTTTTTTGCCAAATTAGGCAATTATCAAATAAATTGGCCGCCTCTTCAGTGTTCAGCGTTATGTCAGAGTGACAACTCTATTTCGTTTGGAATTATCAATTGCAATATTATTGTAATTAATCTATAAAAAATCATGAAGTACAATAATTATTTTCGCAGGGCCTTCATACAATTCACAGTCAAAACAGTAAGGCTGCCTTCACACTAGCGTTTATCCAGCGCAGACGTCGCGACAACGCGACGCGTACGTCGCGTTGCCGCCGCTTGTCTACTGGAACAATCAGTACGCTGCGCTAGCGCTGCGTGTGCGCGACGTATACGCCGCGTTACTGCGGTGTCATGTACAATCATTTCGATGTCAAAAGTACTTTCTGTTGTTGAACTATTATATGTCGTATTACTTCGGGCGCTTGTCTACGAATGAAAGAATCTACGAGTGCACAGGGGTACATTACATGACACCGCAGTAACGCGGCGTATACGTCGCGCACACGCGGCGCTAGCGCAGCGTAATGCATATACGTTCATCGAACGCCTACGCTGGACAAACGCTAGTGTGAAGGCAGCCTAAACAACAATACTTACTATTTAAATTCCTTAACAATCGACCTATGGAGCTTATTACAGAAATCCTCGAGACTTGTTCTATCAGCGTGCAGTACAACAGGTGAATTATAATCCGGCAATTGCCCTTTTGGCTTCGTGTATATCCTGATAAGTTTAAGGTATTCCCACATTTTCTCCAATAAATCATCAAAGTTCCACTTATGATGGGCAGATATTGGTACACAGTGTGGTATTTTGTAGATTACATCTAATTCTTCTATGCTTATTTGATCTGAAATATTTAAAAATGGTATTAATTAGTTTGTGATTATTAATTATTATAAATGTTTCGCATCCGGAAACGGAACTTAAGTGCGCCATCTTTATGAAACTAGTAGCGCGCTTTGACAGAGTCGGGCGTGTCGGAGTGGGAAAGTTGGAGAGGGAAATTTCCCCTCACAGGCACTGGCCTGGCGACTGCGCCAGAAGATGCGATCAGTCTCGTCTGGGCTTCCAACTAGCCAACACGTTCCGGAACTGTCCCTAGTTTCGAATTAGTGCTACTTGTGTTAAGTGAAGTAATTAAGAGCCCGTACTCTCTTTTCTACTGCTCTCTTCACACTCACGCCCGTCTTTCATATGCCAGGTGAAAAAGGACGATCGCCAAGTTAGCGGGCAGATAGACGTTTTCTGTTTTTTAAAGGGTTTTTTATATTAAAGTGGTAAAAAGTAATTCCAACATTGTATAGGCGACTTTCTCAACAGTACATTGTATTTTTTTCATACCGTTAAGACGTCAATACAATCCTTAAAAAGGTGATATTCTAAACCTTTTACAGCAAAAATCACAAAACTGTCGCGGGTTTGAGTTGGATTATTTAAAGATACTTAAAAAAAAATCTAGCTCCAACATTAGATTATAATTGAAATGATCTTACATGTTGTGCATTAAAACTTATAGAAATACTGTATTTTAACTGTTAAATCACGTCTGTTAAATGAGCGAAATCGGCAAAATTTATATGTATACGGACTCTTAAAGTGAAGTTTTGTAAAGTGTAAATTATTTTTTCCTGACTGAGTGAGTGTGATTCTTTGAATTGTAATAATATAATATCTATGGACGCTTCACACCACGTCAGTCTGGCCCCGTGGTAAGTACCTGAAGGACTTGTGTTACAGGTACCAGACAACGGAAAGCAATTTAATACTTTTATACTATACATTTATTTAAGATTTTTATTACATTGATACACATATTTAAACATCCATGACCCAGGAACTTTGAAAACTTTGTTCCGTCGGCGGGATTCGAACCCGCGACCCCCGGCTTGAGCACACCAACTGAGCCGCAGAGGTCGTGATAAAAAATTATTTCTGATTATTATTATTTTTTGTTCTTGTTCTTTGCTCGATACCCACACAAGGCCCACGAAATGTCTGATCGAGTCCTATCATCTATCATCATATCATCATCTTTTTTATTAATTATTGTCTTTTGGTGTTATAAATTTGGTATGTTTATAACAATTTATTCTCTGATAAAGAATTATTATATTACGTTTTAAAAAGTGTTCGTAGACCTAGGTGTTAGGAAGGAGCTTTCTGATAACATCATGACCAAAATTTTGGCACCACTTTTTTCTAGATAGCATTTAATCATTATGCCACTTTCTTCTAGATAACTTTTAACTATTATAGATACGATGGGGCTGGCATGCCACGTATGGCAAAAACCCTTTATTTAATTAAAGAAAAAAATCAGGAAAAACATTTTAACACTCACCAATTTTGTTGAGTAAATAAATACATGGTACATAGACTCTATTTCCTTCAATAACATCAATCAAGTCATCACTCGTGGCGTCATACCTGAGTGTGATATCAGCATTGTGTATCTTGTATTCTGAGAGAATAGTTTTAACTGTTTCTAAGTCCAACTCAGATTGAGGACACTGAAATGAGTAAACACATTTGATGAGCAAATAAGTTAAGATCATTCTTAACTTATTTGCTCATCAATCAATTTATCAATGTTTTATGAGAAAAATTAATGAATTGTTGTTGAATGATGTCAAAATAAAAACATTCAAACACAATTACTGGCATCATATTAATAATATAATAATAATATCTATTGACGCTTCACACCACATCAGCCTGGCCCCGTGCTAAGTATCTGAAGGATTTGTGTTACGGGTACCAGACAACGGAAATATATTTAATACTTTTATACTATACATACAGATTTTTATTATACATATATTATAATTTATAAACATTTGACCCAGGAACTTGAAAACTTTTTGTTTCGTCAGCGGGATTCGAACCCGCAACCCCCGGCTTGAGCCCCACCAACCGATCCACAGAGGTCGTCATTCTCCATGATAATATACTTGGTAAATCTACACTAAAGGAAAAACAAATTATGTAAATATAAATGGGAAACTGTTATTATTATTATTTTTACTATTCAGTGTAACCACACTAGCAGCCATTAAGCTGATGCGTGTGTGTCAAATCGTTTGAAGATTTCATCTCCCAATTGGTCCAGTTTGTTTTTAAAGCAGTTCACAGAGGTTGCCATTACAACACTTTCAGAAAGTCTGTTCCAGACTACTTCCACTCTGTTAGGTAAAAAGTGCCTTCTAGGTAACTTCTTGCTGAGATTTTGGCATAATTTTAAAGGATGTCTCTAAGGTGCTTATTCGTATTCAGGATGTATAGTTCTCGGAGACGAGGCACATCATAAATTTCATGCAGTGTCTTATAAGTCTCGATGAGTCTTCCCCTCTGTCGACGCTGTTCGAGTGAGGTAAGGCCAAGGATTTCGAGTCGCTGTTCGTAAGACTTATTGCGTAATGTGTTTATCATTTTTGTAGCTCTTCTCTGTACGTTTTCAAGTAGCTTGACGTCTTTTTTGAAATAAGGGTCCCATATTACATACGCATACTCTAGAAGTGGTCTAACATAAGCCTTGTACAATTGAAGGAATGTTTTTTGGTGTCAGACACTTAAACGCTTTACGATATGCATTTCCCATTTCAGATCCGAAGTTATTGTTACGCCTAGGTCTTTTTGGGACTCCACATGCATCAATTGTTTAGGTCCAAGGTAGTAGTTTCTACGGGGGTTGTTCTTTCCAATGTGTAACACTGTGCATTTTTCAACATTTAGGGTGCAATAACATTAGCCATTCTTGGGTCCACTTGTATATAGCATTCAGATCGTTTTAGATATGATGATAATGGCTACATGGATTTCCGAAACAAATTGTGTCATCAGCGAACAAGGAGAAAAGCTGTGCAAGAACGCTTTTCGTCAGTTAAGTACAAAATAAAGAGTATTGGTCCAAGAACGGATCCCTGTGGGACACCACTGAGTACTTTCCTAGTTTTAGATAAAGCTTCACCGATCCTAACCCGAAAATTCCTATTAGTGAGAAAATCTCTTATCCAGGCTAACAGTTTTCCGCGTATACCTAGGTGTTCGATTTTACGAATTAGCCGTTTTATGGGTACACGATCGAATGCCTTCTCGTAATCTAGGTAGATGACGTCGGTAGGATTTCCTTCGTCGAGGTTTTTTGTCCACTCATTCAGGCATCTCAGTAGGTTTGTAGATACTGATCGACCTGGTACGAATCCATGCTGTTCTTCCAATATAATGTGCTCCTTTGTTAAGAAGTTTCTTATTTCGTTAGCAATCACTTTTTCCAATGTTTTGCACAATACACTTGTTAGACTTATTGGTCTGTAGTTAGATGGATCAAGTTTGCTTCCTTTTTTGTATATGGGAACGACAGTAGCTATTTTCCAGTCTGCTGGTAGTGCTCCATCCTCTAACGATTTTTTCATTAGCCTAGTAATGTTTCTTACTAGAGATTTTGAGCACCTTTTTAATACTATTGATGGTAAATCATCTGGTCCAGTAGCTGTGGTGTCATCAAAACTAAGTAGAGCACATTCTACCTTATCTATTGTAATATCAATATCGTCTATAGAGTTTATTACCCTGTGGTGATTAATATTTGGGAATGGTCCATCAGGTTCTTTGACAAATGATTGTTCGAATTGATCAGCATATGCTTCAGATATCTGATTAGGGGTAGTGACAAGTTCATTTGTTTTATTTTTGATAATGTTAGGTGTGCAAATTTTGGAATTAAGCTGTTTCAGTAAAGTGGTAGACGCTTTACTGATTTTGTAAAGATCAGTAAAGCGTCTACCACTTTACTGTATCGACCGACTTGACTCCTTGACTGTATTGACTTTTACTTTGACTAGACTTTAGACCTGACGATACATGAAAAGATGATGAAAAATATAATAGGAGGAATATGGTTTTCCCGCCATATTCCTTACCTTTTTACCCTGTCTGTGGCACAACATACACATCTTTTGGGTCAAGTTGCCAAAAAAGAAGAAAAAGAAAGAAAGAAGCACTGACAAATGTCAATTTCAAATTGGCCGCAATAAATTAATAGTCCCAAGTGGGTATTTCGAAAACTATGCCCAAGCACTAATTTCAAACACAAATTTTCGGCACAGTTTTAAGTTGTTTTCCACACAATTCAAGCTGGACTTTATTGTTCACTATGTTCCAAAACCACTAATCTTCAAACGTAACGTAATTAACACTTCGATTGATCACTTTTACAAGAGTTTACGAATGTAAGTAAGTAAGTGGAAGTATGCTTTGACAAAGTAGATTTGACAAAGTAGCTTTGTTCAAAGTTCACTTTGATACCTATTGACACTAACATAGTTCACTTTGATCATTTTCTTCATTCTTCAAGATCGAAAGATGTCGGACCAGACAGATTTATTGCTAAATGGCGTCGAAATTGTAGCAGATTTGTTATTAGAAGAGCAAAGACGGGAAAAGAAAAGAAAATTGTTGTTCTTGTAATTTTTGAGCCGCACATCCCAAAGAACAGCTTCTGCCTCGTATAATTCGACGAAATTGAATGTATCGCGTTCACTCCATTTTCTTTTATTGCGAAATGCCACCGTTTTTGCAGTTGACGCCATTTTGATTTATCAACTGACATTCAAGTAGGCTTGGAAAAGATGAACGCGGTCCAAGTCCACTTTGATTAGACGCCGTCATCCAAGTGCGCTTTGATAAGTGTTGCCATGATCAAAGTAGCGTCCAAAAAGCCGTCAAATCTACTTTGTCCAAGCATACTTTGATAGTGTCAACACGGCTTAATCTAATTCCTTTTCATGCTGAACTAATTTCGCATGATATGTGATCATGCATTACTTTTGAGGACAAGACCTAAAATGGCAGAAGGTTTCTGTTGCAGCAAAATTGGCAGGACTAGTTTATTACTGCACAAAGCAGGTTGCAGAGAACATCTACATTTGTACAAAATATAATAAATAATAATCAAAACATACCGTAATGTTCAAGTTGATTCCTCCTTTGTCTTTTTTCCTGAAGTGAATGTTTGGTGGCTGCTTGTTCAGCCGTAATCCAAACCCCTCCAACTCATGCTCCAGAAGTTTCTTGTGCTGCAGCGGCTTCAGTACGTCCAGTACGATGAATATAAGACTGCATGTGCGCGCTACTGCTATTACCTGTCGACCACGACCTTTACCGTCTTTCGCTCCCTCGATAATACCAGGAAGATCAAGTAGCTGAAATACAGAAAATTTAATCACAAATATTGTACAATATTGACAAATTATAAGGTTTTTCAAATTATGTAGGTCTACTACATAATTTGGTTGGGTGATCTGTGATTGAAACTAATATCAACTTAGCTATGTACTGTACTTGGCGAAACAAGGCCGTAGCCTTTGAGTTAATATACACTAGGAGAGAGCCTTATATCGGTGTATAAGCGTCAAAAGCGTGTAATGTTATGTCCTACTTACACGGACATAACAAAGGAGTCAGTCTGCATATTTCGTGTAATAAAAGTGTTAATAAAAGTTTTTAGTGAACATTTTATGTTAGATATTTTTGAGTTTTGTGGTTCCACTGAATAATAAACCATAAGAATGGCCAAAGAATGCCTCAAACACGTGGATTTAGCATTAAATACGTTAGTTTTGAACAACATTTTTTGGGCTTTTCAATCAGTATTTTTGTAAGCTAAAATGATAATTTATAAGTTTAATAATCCCTTATTCATGCTATATAAGGCATTAGTGCTAAAAATGTCACATCAATTATAAATTTGTCTACAAAAATTGCATAGCTTTTTACGTGTTTACGGATTCTCATTACTTGAACAATAGTTTATTGATATCATGAACTAAATGACTTTCTTTTCTGTATAATAATGTGCTTGGAAGTCCGAAATGATCGACAAATAGAAATATTCAAGAAAATAAACGCACACTACTTGTATGAAAATAAGCACAAAATGGCCACGCGATGACGGGCTAAGGTTACATCTACCCAACAGAGTGGAAGTGGTCTGGAACAGACTTCCTGAAAGTGTTGTAATGGCAACCTCTGTGAACTGCTTTAAAAACAAACTGGACCAATTGGGAGATGAAATCTTCAAACGATTTGACACACACGCATCAGCTTAATGGCTGCTAGTGTGGTTACACTAAATAATAATAAATAATAATAATCTATATGTATATTCCTTAATCTGTGGCTGTGGCGGTCATTGACTGCCTGTCAAAAACTTGTCATTTACTATACAAAGCCGTGATTGACAACATCTGACACTTCATTGTCAATCATTTTATATAGAAAATGACAAGTTTTTGACAGGCATTCAATGACCGCTACTGCCATGTTTCGCCAAGTACAGTATAGAATGCACAAATTATAGATCTTTAGACAGGAATATTTACCTGAATTTTAGCACCTTTATATTTAATACATCCAGGCACAGTTGTAAGTGTTGTGAACTCATACGCTGCCACTTCAGAATAAACACCAGCTAAAGTTGACAGCAGTGTAGATTTTCCAACAGATGGAAACCCCACAAAACCAATACGAGCATCACCAGTTTTGGCAACATCGAAACCTGTAATTGTTAACCACTAATATTATTTTGTGCAATTGTGGATTATCTATTTACAATACTGAAAAGTACCTATGAAAAAAAAGAAGTAGAGCTTGTCTAACTTAAAAATGACGTGCCCCTCCCTCGTATTCTCAGTACAAAATTGTGTCAATTTTTTCATCTAGTGAAGTGGTGGGGCATGTCACTTTTTATTTTATTATTATTATTATTATTGGACAAGCTCTACCTGTGTATAAGTACATACATTTGAGTCAGTAATTAATTTATGAAGCCCCAAGCGGCCACATCTGGCCTCGATAACAATGAAAAAGCTATTGTGTCTCGTTTTGCCACGACTGATGGGTTAATATCAATTGAAAATTTCTTACATTTCATCTTTTTATAGATAAACAATTATTTAAGAGCTCATAAAAATAGTTAATATATATATAAAGTCAAGTTTATTGGTTTATACAGAGCAGATGTCAGCTTTAGTTTTAAATACCTTGCTTTTAATTAATAACAAATGTATTTTTTTATTACCATCTCCAGTGGCACCACCGCCACCTTTAGGAGCAATTAGCTCTCTTCGCAGCTTCGCCAGACGAGCCTTAAGAATACCTAAATGGAGTGCGGTGGCTTTATTTTTCTGCGTCCGAGCCATCTACAAAACATCATAACTTTGAGTAACATAATTCGTATCATTGGGTTCTTAACCAATTATATTACAAATAAAGAGTGGTTGGTAAAGCGACATAAGAATTTTCTGTTAAAAGATACATTCTAGAAAAGTAACAATCAGTATAACCTATGTGTACAAACCTCGGACTCTATAGCAGCAATTTTCTCCAATATTGTACTCATTTTGGTGAGTTAAAGTAAGACAGATGTTAGAATAGATGTAAATTATAAAACACAATAAAATAAATAGAAATTGAGATCGAATTTATCTCAATTTTTGATATTGGAAGCGTGTCAATCCGCCGAAAACGAACAGCGGAACTTGTTTTGACAGTGACACTTGAGCCTTGACAGTGACAGTGACCTGTGACTAGGGATGTGAAAAAATAATCGATTATGGAAATAACCGATTTAAATTCAATGGGGATTGTCCATTTTTTTTTAATTTTGCTCATTACAAAAACATTTCGAGGAATAAGGTCAGTGATCGTTTTTCTGTATATAAACAAAAAAAATACCCATTAGTTACTTATATTTTTGAACAAATACGTTTAACCTTAGTTTGACCTTCAATGGCGTTAAATAAGCAATAAATTCGACCAACGTTACGTTTCGAACTTTTGGTAAGCTTCTCGTATCAGTTTTCACATAATGAGAACTTGCATTTGACGAACCAGCCATTATAAATAAGATTGAAAGGAATAAAAACAAACTGCAGAGATCAATTGGCCGCCGATGATGACGTCAGAGCGAAACTTTAAAAATTTATTGAGAAAAAACTAGCCAATAAATTTTAAAATTATTCAATGTATATTCTTAAAATGCCCTATTTTAAGGAAAAAAAATATAAAAAGTACATGTGATTTTTTTTGGACAATGCCCATTGTTTTAAAGTAAAAATCGATTTTAATGTGATTTTTTTATTAATAGTCGATTAATAATATAATATTATAAATAATATAAATAAATATAATAATATAAAATAATATAAATATTATTTTTATAAATTTTCGGATTTCTAGTTTTTTTATTTGAATAATTATTTGATGATTGTTGATTTATGTGAAAAAAAATTATTGATTTAAAACTTCTATTTGTGTTGATTATAAATTATAATATATAATAACTTAGGGGTCGTCCACAAATTGTGTGAGGTGTTTAAGGGAGAGGGTCGGGTCCACAGATTAAGTATTATAATATAGATGCCGTCTTAGGTCGCGATCGCGTGGCCATTTTGTGTTTTTTTTCATACAAGTAGTATATAATTCTTGAATATTTCTATGTGTCAATAATTTCGAAGCAAATTATAACCCTAAAAAGAAAGTTATTTAGATCATAATATCGATAAACTATAGTTCAAGTAATGTGCATTCCTAAACACACGTAAAAAGCTTTGCAATTTTGTAGACAAAGTATTACTTGATGTGACATTTTTACCACTAACACCATATATAGCACGATTAAGGGATATTTAAACTTGTAAATTATCTTTTCAGCTTACAAAAAAACCGCTTAAAAAGCCCAAAAAACGTTGTTCAAAACTTCCGACTCCCTTGTTATGAGTTATGACCGAGTAGGTCGGACGCCACTTGACACGCTTTTTAACCGACTTCCAAAAACGAGGAGGTTATAATATGTATATGTATAAAGCATATGCTACTATGCAATTTATATTCATCATCATAATCATCATCATCATCATCGTCATCATCATTACCACGTCGTGTTAAGGTCACCAATGTCTCATGGCATAGAATAGATCAGGGGTTCCCAATCTTTTTCAGTCTGCGGCGCACTTACAAGTCAATATTTTGTCACGGCGCTCTACTTTGCCTAGCTATTACAAAAAGATATATTACGAAAAGTTATTTTAAAAAGAGCATTTAAACAAAACAAAGTCATTAAGTGTATTTTTAATTAGTTATACTTATTAATCGATGGATGGTGCACTAAGTATTGATTTGAAATTGAATGGGGCATTTTCTTATTTTTTTAATTTGACTGTCAAACAGCTTCCATTTTAGTAACTCGATGGCGTATGGGTAGACAACTATCGATAATACCAGGTAATACCATCAATAATTGCTACAAAACTGGGCAAAAGAATGTAAAACTTGATACATTTCAATTTTAAAAAGACCGAATGATATTCCAATGAATAGGATAATCAAGTTATTATAACGATGTTTTAGTTTAAAACTCACGGAATAAATAGCCCTTATTATCCTTATTCACACCAAATGTCACAGGAATTATTATAAATTTTGGTTTTGACAACATCTTACCTGCACTTGTGCACGATAACGGATATTAAATGGCCAATATTTTACCAATAATGAACATCAAAAACCCAAATAACACAATTTGGGAAAAAATAATAAAAACCACACCAACAATAAAAAGTAGAAGAAGTTTCAAAGTAACATGGTCGCCACAAGGCAAGGTTAAGTTGTCAGTTTTCAGTTTGACAAGTTTTTATTTTAACAGTGTGTTCCTAAACGTTTACCAGTATAATGGCCTAATCACTTAGGCCAATGATCGCTTAGGCGTATGCTTTTCGTGACTTGACAGTACACTGATATTTTTTGGAAACACAGGCCATATGTAGCAATAATCTGGGATATGTAGTCAGTGATGCCAACCCGCAGATACTTTCAGATCGATGGGGAACCAATAGAAAATCTAGAAGTGTCTATCGTCGCGCCGTCTGGTGGAGATTAAAACTAAGAAAACGTCCCATTCTTGATTACAAGAACAGCTGTCAATAATTATGATAATATTATATATTATGAGTAGCTACGCTACATCCTATGCAAGTTTATACAATTTTTTATCTGATAGATCCTTCGATCGTGGAAAAACGAGACACAATAGCCTTTCTATTGTTATCGCAATAACCTGTGACCGCTTGGAGCTTGAAGCATTAAAATTTTTAAATTACTTAGCACAGTATGTACACTTCACTGCTAATATATTATTTTGTGAGTGTGAATTGTGACTCTTAACAAATTGTAATAAGATACGTAAAATATACGCGAAGGTTTACCTACAGGCTAGTGTAACTAAAAAGAGTGAAATTATTATTATTTTTAACAAAAAATTATAACCGGCTTCCAAGGTAAAAACAATAATAACATTAATATGAACTAAAAAGTATTAAATAATTTTTACTATCTAATAGTGCATTTTTCCGAATTCGGCTAAACCTTAACTATTTCTGTACTCAATCTTCATAATTTTAAAGTCGGTGCCAGTTCCAAAAGTTTCAAATATTCTGTCAGAGGACAGTTATACACCGATATAAGGCTCTCTCCTATTAGTCTATTCTCCTAGGTCAGCTGAAATCGCATCTAATCTCACTTTTCTCATTGTTACAAAAAAATTATACTTACTAAGTATTTAAGGTCCATTTCATCCAGATAGTACGTATGCTTAAAATTTAATCATAAGCGTACGGTAATCGTAATACGATTAAGATAATTCACTAATTATAGGCTACTTGACCTACTTTTTTTCTTCATGCTAATCGCTTCTTAATCATTTATTTTCAACAAAAAACTAATATTAATCCAATATTATCTTAAACAGTAGAAACTCATAAAAATGTTGATTGAAAAATATGCCTTTTATATGGCGCCGAAAACACTGTCCGCCATAATGTGACGTCACATTTTTTGTATTTTATACTCTCTTTGTATTTGTTAAACATACAAGTCTAACAGTGCCAATAAATTAGAAAATAATTTAGAAATCATATTTTGTAATGTTGAAAACTTTTGAAAAATTGGCCATTTCATTTCCCAACTACAATAAATGGAGATAATAATATTAAGAATATAAAATCTTATTTTTAAATCGACTTCATTAATCAGAAAATGTAAAAAAAACACCTCACGTAATTTGTGGACGTCCCCTTACTGTTTCTGTTGTTTATTTTTAATGAATAAATCTATTGATTTAATGTATAATTTGGTGTTTATTTTGAAATTAATTGAAAAATTATGAAAAAAACTATTTTAAATATAATAAAATCGATTATCTTCTTAAGAAAAGTCGATTATTTTTAATCGATTTTTATACATAATCGACTTTTCTTATGAAGATAATTTTACGATGTCACATCCCCAGACCCCAGTCCCCTACTTCTGACGATTTGCGTTGCCAAGTTGCCAAACTTAGCCACAGAGCACAGAATACATAATGAGGAATTTTCTTAGCTTTTTAATTTGATTGTCAAACAGCTTCCATTTTAGTAACTAGATGGCGTATGGGTAGACAACTATCGGTAATACCAGGGAATACCATCAATAATTGCTACATAACTGGGCAAAAGCATGTAAAACTTGATACATTTCAATTTGAAAAAGACACAATAATATTCCAATGAATAGGATAATAAAGTTATAATAACGATGTTTTAGTTAAAACTCGCGGAAGAAATAGCCCTATTTACCGTTGTTCACACCAAATGTCATAGGAATAATACATTTTGGTTTTGACAACATCTTACCTGCACTTGTGCAAGATAACAGATATTTAGTGGCTAATATTTTACCAATAATGAACACCAAAAATCCAAATAACACAATTTGGGGAAAAATAATAAAAACCACACCGACAATAAAAAGTAGAAGTAGAAAACTCTTTCAGTTATCATGTTTTCAATTTGACAAGTGCAAGCGTGTTCCTAAGCTGTTACCAGTATACTGGCCTAATTGCTTAAGCCAATGATCGCTTAGGAGTATGATATTTTGATTGATATTACACTTGACAGTACACTGATATTTTTTAGAAACACGACCAACATGTAGTCAGTAATGCCAACCTGCAGATAATTTCAAATCGGTGGGGAACCAATAGAAAATTAGTGAGTGTCTACTGTCGCGCCGTCTGGTGGAGATGATAAAAAGAAAACATCCCATTAGACTTAGCAGAGAAGTACAAGTTTATTTTTTCGTAAAATTCTACGTCACAGAATAAACATAATTGTTTGTACATAATAGGTAATGAATTATGATTATTTATTACAAACTACAATTATTATCCAAACTTGACAATAAATATGATCGTAAATAAATGTGATAGATGGCGCTTACTCGGCATACACTATTTGTTCAATAAATGTCCAACAGGTGGCGCTATGTACTTTTACATACGCAGAAAACAACCCACGTGGAAATATTTTCCACGCAGCTCGCAGGTTTATGCCCAAGTTCGGTGTGGACTGTATGGAAAAACTGTGGGTAACCGTCAGGGTTGAACGCAGAATACGGATATGAAAATACTTTAGTGTGATTTCGAAGGTCGGCGTGAGCGAATGTTTCGCCGTCCCGCAAATGTGAAAAGTTTACGAAAATTCTTGTTCCGAGAAAATATAAAATACTTAGAATTTTGTACTGTGGTGTGTCGAAATAACTGAGATTAAATTTAAGTACTGTAATAGTGAAACCTTTTTAATATTACCTAAAAATAATATATTTTAAACTTCTTTCGCGCTAAAATATAAAATTTTATTATATAAGCTTATTTTTCAACTAGAGTTTTTTTACAACAAAAAATCAAGCTGTTTGACAGATTTTCACCCTGCTAACAGCTGACAGCTGCTACGAACATGAATTTCGGAAATGGATTTTTTTAAAATTGAAACAGTGAAGTGCGCGTTTTTTTAATGTGATTAAAGGCGGGCAAAAACTTCTAAGATGTCTTCCGAAGTGTCCTTAGACATACAAGAAAGGCCGAAGTTCAAAAGATTTTTGAGTTTACTCGTGAAAGTCGCGTTTTCTCAGCTCGGTTTGATATTTCTGGTGATAGTTTATGTATTGCTTGGTGCAGTTTTGTTTGAGTATTTGGAATCTGGACATGACGTGCAGAGGACAACAGCGATACAGCGGTCCAGAGAGGAGTGCCTGAGAGAATTATGGGCGATTACAGGTAAGAAACTTTTTAGTATTGATGTGTGTATGATTCATGATAGGTATTTATTACAATGATATTATTATTAAATATTATGCAATAGGATTTCTCTTTAATAATAATTTTGCATGATACGGACGGTTTATGGTATCATTAAAATTTATTATGTTTGGAGACTTTACAGAATTAAATAACTTATGAATTTAAACAATTTATGAATTTTTGTCAACTACATCTTTGTTAGGTAGTACCTAAAACATCTTCCGTTTCGTACTAAAAGGCTAAAAATGCGCTGAAGCACGAACAGTTTTTTTTTTTTCAAAAAGGAATTTTTCTGGCATAAAGGGCTTAGTCCAGAGGAGTGAACAGGTCAATAAGTCTAGATTCTAGAACTATAATTAATGTGCGGTAAATATTTCCTCACGATGTTTTCCTTCACCGTACGAGATCTGAAAATGTCTCATTGGTATGTACACGCCTCCACCTGGGATTGAACCTGCGTCCTTTCAAGTGCGAACTAAAGGTCTACCCACACTGGGGGCATGGATGATCTAGTAGGGCCTAGGCCAGGGATCAGGGACGGCGATCCTTTTCGTATCAACGTGCCCTTTTTTTGTGATTCGGTGCGTATTTCAAAATTTACCTAATTTGGTGCTCAGCAGAGGCGAATTTATATAATATATTCATTGTTGGTAAAATAATTTCGATACTAGTTTTGTGACCAGTAGCATGCTTCAACTGCCACTGGTGACACGCGTACCATTGGTTCGCCATCCCTGGCAATAAAATCTTACTAACAAACATTAAGAGGCCGGGTACCCTTGGAATTTCTCATACAAACGTAATACCAAAATCATTTTCACATACGAAAATATTTAACATGTTTGAGTTATTTTTCAGTTTAGAATAGTGATTACCTAGGTTCCTACACAAAAATATACTAATTTAATTTTTTTTTGTTTTGAATTTTTTTTTAGTAAATTTACTACTTAATATTAAAACACTAAAAAATAGAGTAAAACACTAAAAAATATATAAATAAATACTAAATTTACTACTAAATATTTAAATACTAAAAAATATTTTTTAGTAAATTTACTAAAAAAAAATTAAAAACAAAAAAATAATTGTGTTTAAATATTTTGAAGTAAATTTTTGTGTAGGAACCTAGGTAATTACTATTCTAACTGAAAAATAACTCAAACATGTTAAATATTTTCGTATGTGAAAATAATTTTGGTATTACGTTTGTATGAGAAATTCCAAGGGTACCCGGCCCCTTAAAATTGATTCATTGGTCACTTAGCTAAGTTAAGTCGTTAACAGATAGACATCTGCCCATAATCACCTGTCCAGTTGGACTTTACTGCATTTTGATTACATTTAAACTCTGGTTTGCTAACGCCAGTTAGTTCTAATGGCTTGTTAACAAGTAATGTTTCTTTCTTAATTTTCACTGCTAAGCTTGCTAAAATCTAAGCATTCTAAGCTTTAACAAACATTGATTAGATACTGGTTCATAAAATAGATTACATCTTTGGTCTATCGTATAACAGCTGATATTCATAGTAATTATAATAATTTTAAATTCAATTCTTAAACTATGAAAGCTATACCTACTTAATAGCTTTGTCCACATTGTGCCTTTTTTTGTTCAACAAGGGCATGCGTTATAACTTATAGCGCAGTCAACAGCGAAGGTGTGGCATGCCCGTGACGCGCGTCAAATCCGCCCGCGTTGAAAGAAAAGTGTCCATAGCGCGCGCTACGATTTCAACGCGCGTTACGGGCATGCCTCACGTTCGCTGTTGACAGCGCTATAAGGCATGCCCTTGATGAACAGAAAAAGGCACAATGTGGACAAAGCTTATATTATTATTAGTAAACCTTTGAAACCACAGCCGGCACTGACCATTTTTTATTGCGGAAAATGTACGGTTCCCGTGTTGTTTTCGTGATGGGTGTGCGCAAATGTTTTTTTAAATTTATGATACACATTTAGCTTTCTCAGTGTCAGTTGACGCCCGCAAGGCCGCAACTCTGTCGCGCCAAAATTAGTTTATCGCGCGGGAACCGTAAATTTTTTCGGGATAAAAAGTATCCTATGTCCTTTCCCAGGACTCAAAGTACAGCCAAATCGGTTCAGCGGGAGGTAACAGCCAGATAGACAGACACACTTTCGCATTAATAATATTAAAGGAAGTACATAATATAAGGATTAAATTATACAGTTTATCAAAATGCTATATCTTGGACCAGTGTACGATCAAGCCATTCTATTCCTTACTACCCGGTCATAAGATTCAAAAAGAGCAGATATAATCAATGCATAATGTACATTTTGGCGCTGTAACCCAAAACATCGAGTATACAACAACCTTTGACTTAGCGTTTTCGTATAACGAGGACGTCTTAATGATGCTAGCTCATTATGTTACGGCTCGCTTACATGTACCAGCCGCTTGCACGATATGTGATTTACTCTTGTAGAATTTAATGATTCATTGCTTTCTTCACGACGATTTAATATAATCTATACTACCATACTAATATAATATTATAAATGCGAACGTGTGTATGTCTGTCTGTTACTACTTCAAGCCCAAACCGCTGGACCGATTGGGCTGAAATTTGGTATGGATATACATTGAGTGCCAGGAAAGGACATAAGATTGTTTTTATCCCGGAAAAATATACGGTTCCCGCGCGATAAATGAATTTTGGAGCAGCTGAGTTGCGGGCGTCACATCTAGTATTTTATACATTAAAAACCTAACTTTGTAAGGTATAACCAATGATATTCAACTAAATACAGATCTGTTACGTTCATACTATTTTCCGGCTTAAATTGCTTCCGAACAATTTTCAAATTCAATAGTCAAATTTGACAGATAAGTGAAACAAAAGATACGAAATGACATTTACATAAAAGAGACAGATTATACAAAAGACGGGTCAATTGGCCCGTATTTAATGGCTTCACAACGCGCGCGGTAGTAACATATCTGCTTTGAGTTTTTTTATATAATATCATTGGGTATAACTGTGTTTGTGGTACCAAAAAGCTCGGATGGTAGCTTGGATGAAATAAAAAACATAAAAGGCATTAGTAATTATAGTTACCACAAATAGAAGTCTATAATTTTACATCCACTAACGCACATAGATAAAACTACGCTACTACTCGTTATCTACAGTTTGGTCTGAGTGTACCATCAAGTAAATAGCAGTATCCATTCTAATATTACAAACGCAAACGTATGTCTGTCTGTTACCTCTTCACGCTAAAACAACCGAACCGATTTCGATGAAATTCGGTAAAGATATACTTTGAGTCCCGAGATGGGAGAAAAAGATAGATAGATTCCCGCGCAAAAAGTGAATTTCTATGAATAGTGCGTGTAACAGACGACTATAATATTACTAGCTGTCCCGGCAAACGTTGCTTTGCCATAATATTATAAAGTATTTCGCTCATATTATTTTATTGAAGTGACTAAATAAATATGTCGCCATGGCAACGTCGATCACAAACAATGGCCGCCGCCAGTCTCAGGTTCTAATAATTTACTATTATTTAATCAACATGCACTTATCAATATATAAAGTACCCAGTGGCAGATTCTCAGACCTACTGAATATGCATATAAAATTTGGTAAAAATCAGTAAAGCCGTTTCGGAGGAGTTCGTGGACTAACATTGTGACACGAGAATTTTATATAATATAAGATAAGATAAGATTGTGTCTACTTTATAAATAAACAATAAACATGCTGAATTTTATCGCTATCTTAAAAAAAATTCAGTAATATTTGGGTGTAAAAAATATAATATTATGACAAGTGAAAGGGCCTCTGGTGACCTCAGAAATCGACCTTCAGGACGTTACTCCTGTAATTCAATCCTAAAAAGGATAATTAGGTTTCGAGTAGCTTATCTACACGAGTTTCAGAAATATAGGTAAAAAATTGTAAATATACGACTAGTTTTTTTTCAGCGGCATCGCTTACCTTAATGAATAGGATAAAATACAATTTTAATCCTTTTTTTATTAAATATTTTAGAATTTAGATTCTACAGTGCTCGTTTTATATGCGTCCGTACATGAACGTAGAAAAAAAGGCGGACGGAGTCTTGTCATATACAAAACGGTGTCTTCACTTTTCTTCAGAGTCGGCCACGCACACATTCTGACGCCTGTCAAATGGTATGGACTAGCGCAAGAATGTGTGCGTGCGGACCGTGTACATACAGCCAGCTGGCCGACTCTGAACGACACAGTTTTGTGTACATGGTGGGACTCCGTCCGCCTTTTTTTATACGTCCATGCGTCCGTAATATTATGACATAGCGGTTTGGCCTAAGATATCAAAACTTGCCAAATTACAAAGTTTGTAGTTTCTGAGATTTCGTGATTAATCAGTGAAAAGTATTTTGATATTTTTACATAAAAACTAGCTGTCCTGGCAAACATTGTATTGCCATAATATACTAACCTAAAGTAAATATTTCGCCCATATTATATTTTTATTGAAGTGACTAATGGTCGCCGTCAGTCTCAGGTTGTAATAATTTACTATTATTTATTCATCAAATGCACTTATCAGTATAATAAGTACCCAGTAGCCGATTCTCAGACCCACTGAATATGCATATAAAATTTGGTTAAAATCAGTAAAGCCGTTTCAGAGGAGTTGTTGGACTAACATTGTGACACGAGAATTTTATAAGTATATTAGCTGTCCCGGCAAACGTTGCTTTGCCATAATATCTTTGTATTTCGCCCATATTATTTTATTGAAGTGACTAAATAAGTATGTCGCCATGGCAACGTCGATCCCTATTCGTCGCACAAACAATGGTCGCCGTCAGTCGCAGGTTGTAATAATTTACTCTTATTTATTCAACAAACGCACATATCAATATATAAAGTACCCAGTAGCCGATTCTCAGACCTACTGAATATGCATATAAAATTTGGTAAAAATCAGTAAAGCCGTTTCGGAGGAGTTCGTGGACAAACATTGTGACACGAGAATGTTGTATATAAGATAAGAGATTATAAAGTCAAAATGATTATTTGTATCGGATAAAGTTAAAATATTGCAGTACTTCAGGAGACAGCACTTGAAAACATCAAAAAGTGAACCACAGGACATAGGTTACTTTACATGACTGAAATAATACCTGCAACCTACGAGTAATAAAAACTATTTATTATTCGTAGCCTGCAACTTATTCTGAGGAAATCAGTCAATTAACCTTGACTTTTATTCATATACTTTGATATAATATCTAACTTTTTATTCTTTTAAGCATGCTGGTTTAAGATAAGACATTAAATTCATATTATGCTAAGATCTCCAGGGAATATGACTTCAGACACTTTATTTCACTAAGGAGTATCTTTTGTATTATTTAAAGTATCTTTTATATTTTTATTCAGTAACTATTGAATATAGTACACGTATCTGCGCAATAAAATACGAAAAATATGTTTTATATTGCACACCTTTGTTACTCGGATGCCTAAAAATTATAATATTACGAGCTTTTATGGCTTCGCCCGCGTTAAGAAATATTATTATATATACAAACTTTCATCCCCTATTTTAACCCCTTGGGGTTAGAATTTATCAAAATCCTTTCTTAGCGGATGCCTACGTCATAAGATCTACCTGCATGCAAAATTTCAGCCTGGTCCATCGAGTGGTTTGGGCTGTGCGTACTGCGTTGATAGATCACCATGTCAGTCAGTCACTTTTGAGTTTTATATGTATAGATTAGTATGCAATTCATACTATTTTATATAACATCATAAAAATATTATATTCTGACTGTCACCTCTTCGAGTTTTTACCTACCACTAAATCGATTTTGATAATTTTTTGAACGGATATACTGCATTATACGGGTTTCTGTACAATGTTAGTGCGACTGATATCCAAATCTGTATAAGTAGTCTAAATTCGAAGCATTTGTCAGATTTAATCTTTATTTAATTAGTAGATTAGGGAGGAGTCATGGAAAGTTTTGGAGTAGACTATCAATTGTTTCACTGTTATAAAATAATATATTATGTGTCAGAGAATTTACTTCCGTACTAATAATAACATAATAGACGCCTTCGTGGTCTAGTGGTTAGGTCGACTCCGGAGGTCGTGGGTTCTATTCCCGCGTTGGAAACATGTTATTTCCAAGTTTGGTTAGGACAATGCAGGCTGATCACCTGATTGTCTGACAAGTAAGATGATCCATGAGTCGGATGGGCAACTAAAAAGTCGGTCCTGCGCCTGATCTCTCGCCAGTCGTGTCAGTCTTCCGCCCAGTGGGTTATGAGAGTAAAAGGAATAGAGAGTGCTACTGCGCACACACTTGGGCACTATAAAAACTACTCCTGGGTAACAGGCCTGATTTCAATGAAACTAGCCACCGTCACCGAAACCGGTGTGGGGAGTATTATTATTATGAATGCGGAAGCGTTGAACAAATTTTTCAGTGAAATGTTGTATACTTTGAGTGCCTGGAAAGGACGCGCGAGAAGTATAATTTTTACCAGAAAAAATTACACTTCTCGCGCGATAAACGAATTTTGGTACAATAAAGTTACGGGCGTCAAATACTAATAGATAAGACACAATAATTTTTAAAGTTTAATTAATGGTGCTCCCACACCGCCGTTAGAAAATGTTTGTCAACGTTTTCTAACAAAAAACATTTGCTAACAAATGTTGTCAATTGTTACATTTTGTTAGGAACTGTTACCTGTTATAAGTGCTCCTACACTTATAGAAAATGTTTACTAATGTTTACTAACATTTTATAACATTTAAATCTGGTATTGGCTCACTGCATACCCCATCGTCCTTTATAAAAGGTTTACAAACAAAAGGTAACACAAAATGTTTTATTCTGTTTTGATTTGTTTTGCTATAATTTGTTAACTTATGTTGACTAAACATTTTCTAACTGCGGTGTACGAGCACCATATTAAATAATAAAATGTTTTCATTCCGTCTATTTAAATATTGAAAAATCATATAGATTTCGTTTTAGGGTAGGTTTAGATAAGCTCCCATTAATACCTAGCCTTATGAATATAGAATTGAGCTAGAATATAAATCTGATATTGAAATTCAGTGTGGTGTAAAAAATTCACCGAATCTATCTAACACAAAGCGGGATTTGGTATACAAATAATTATACAAAAAATAAATATAACAACAGCCGAAAATAGAACTTCCTCTTTTTTGGAAATTGGTTAAAAATACAGGTATGTTTAGAACTGAAAGAAAATTTTAGAATGTTTATGAATTATTGATTATCTATGTTCACACTATGCAATTTCATCTTCAATTTTCGTCATCTTCAAACGCAACGCCAACATTGTCATGCGAAAGTTTTGGATACGGTCTCACGGCTGACGTGCGCTATTGACTGCGCTATAACGCATGCCCTTGATGAACAAAAAAAGGCACAGTGCGGACATAGCCATTGAGTGATCTTGCTGGAAACTTGAAAATGTCTGATGTCCAAAAGATAGCAATTTCAGGTCCCATCTCGCTCCCTGAGACGGGGAAAAATCGAGGAATTTCGTTGTGTGAACTCTGCTTCAGGTATCTAAAGATCTTCTTTAGATACCTGAAGCCGATCATAACGATCATTGATAATATCGAAGCTGTCACCTTTTGTTCGTGTAGATTCCAATTTTTCGATAGACTGGTAAAATCTCGCCTAATCTGATGACGTCAATAACTTGTCTAACAGAATACCTTCTAAAGCTTTTAGCTGTAAAAATATTGGGCTTTTTGAGTATTATAATCTAATATATAAAATTCTCATGTCGCGGTGTTTGTTGCTAAACTCCTCCAG
Organism: Polyommatus icarus; assembly: GCA_937595015.1. Taxonomy (NCBI): domain Eukaryota; kingdom Metazoa; phylum Arthropoda; class Insecta; order Lepidoptera; family Lycaenidae; genus Polyommatus; species Polyommatus icarus. The sequence goes on along the minus strand of OW569333.1, from coordinate 14,820,271 downwards.
ATCTTAGCCAGCAGTGTGCTACGTGTTTGTGGCAGCATGCTACGTGTAATGTAGTAGCGTACTACGTGTTTGTAGCGGTGTGCTTCGTGTTTGTAGCAGCGTGCTACGTGTTTGTAGCAGTGTGCTACGTGTTCGTAGCAGTGTTCTACGTGTTTATAGCAGCGTGCTACGTGTTCGTAGCAGTGTGCTACGTGTTCGTAGCAGTGTTCTACGTGTTTATAGCAGCGTGCTACGTGTTCGTAGCAGTGTGCTACGTACTTTTAGCAGTGTCCTACGTATTTGTAGAAGTGTCCTACGTAAGTGTGATACGTGTACGCACCTAAATTCCTAAAGCCAATTTTCTGTAAATCTATTTTTAAGCTTGCAAGTGACTAACGAATATCTTAAAATTGTCTTGACAAGGGCTATAAACTGTAGAGTGTATAGTGAAATAACCGTCCTATTTTCTCGAGGATCCTATTAAGACAACGGAAACTAATTGTTTTACCCGACGCGGCCGTGAAACTGTAAATTGTGACGAGGATTAGCTTTAAGTTTGTGTTTTTATTTTATTTTGAGTATTCATTAAGTGCATTTCTGCAGTTTTTATTATATTATGAAATAGGATGTTAGTTGTGTCATTTTTTGAAATGGGTTGAAATTTTGTAGAAGCGAGTATACCGCCAGCGTGGCTTGGAGAGGAAGTAATAAAAAGTTTTTTGTCTTTGAAACTATCTCCACACAATATACATACATACAAACATTCGCATTAATATTATTAGTTAGAATGATTCGGCATTTATAACACTGAAAACGTCAGGTAAATAGGTAGGTGTAATTGGTGTCGATCGATTTAACGAAACTGTCTACTTGTCAATCCGAAGGCTTTGTAATTACGATTCCATTTACTGGAGCCAGTAAATATTTTGTAGATGTGTGTGTAGACTAGTTAGTAGTTCCATTAGTTGGTAGTTAGTGACTTAAATTAAAGTAGTGTAGCAATGTAGTAGGGTTGATATATGTATTTATTTTATGGTAAATTATTTAAATTATCGGCTTTCAATATAATAAGTATTTTAATATTTTCTCTGTTAATAATACTTTGACGATTATACTTTTGTGAATTCCGATTACGTCCTGTAGTGACTGTGACCAGTTGAGATTACGTTTAGTTAAGACAACGTTCAGTTGACAACGTCCACTCGCGACTACGTCCGTTGTGACTGCGTCGAGTTGAAATTACGTCCATTTGAAACTACGTCCACTAATAACTACGTCCGTTGTGATTTCGTCCAGTTTCGATGGATCTTGCCTCTATCTAGCAGCTCTGTCCGCTTCAAAGTCTCATTCTGAAAAAACGTTAACATTTTATTACGTATATTTCGTAATAAATAAAAGTGAAAATCCTACAAGCTATAAAAAGGTTATCTGACAACGGGAAACATTGAAAATACATTTTGGCCTAAGCCCGGTAACCGGCTCGGGCCTGGCTTTAAATGAGGGGCGACAGAATAAATTTCACTAGACATTGTATTATTTTCACACAATATTATTACATTCACAACTGTGAAATAAATTTTTAATTTAGCATCATAAATATTTAGAAGCCGCACGTAGAAAGATATGATTACTAAACATCTTTTATTATCCGTAGCTCTAAACATCATTTGAATGAACAGTTTAACAGATAATATGTTATATTCTTCATCCAATTAAAGTGAAGTATTCATTAAATCTCTCTGAGATTGAAAAAATGACAACGAATTTTAGGCGCATCGTGTCACTAAGCCGGCCCCTAGACGATCAATTGTATTGTGCAATATCACGCTTCAATTTTATTGAACAGTTTATTTGACAGTTAAATGTTCAATATCAACCCTAGACGGTCAACAATATTAGGAAATAAGTGATATAAGATATTGCGCAATAAAATTGCTCACATAGGGGCGCTAAGGGTCAATTCAGACCGCAACGCGAGGAGGCGCGGCGTGGCATTTTGCATGAATTTCGATTGCGGACGTCTTGCGAATATGTCAAATCCATATATAAATCTAGAAATGCATTTACGCGTTGCGTTGCGGTCTGAGTCAACCCTAAGTCTCCTACTTCATCGGCTATCCGTATTTCCGTCGTAACAACGCTTACCATAACGCAATGCATCAAGATGGCATTATAATACATTTTTGTAATATTATAAATGCGAAAGTTTATCTGTCTGTCTGTTTGTTACCTCTTTACTCTATGCTTTGTTCTGTACAAAATATGTATAATTAATATATAATAACTACTCGGTATATGTATGTAATGGTAAGTACTCACATACGATTTTGCTCGATCGAGCAATCAAGTAGGTCGTAGATTAAAACCACGGCTCGGGCTTTCGTCCACACATTCAGCATTGCTCGATAGTTTTACTCCAGTTCGAAGGAAATTAGCTACGAATAATAAAAACTAGTGTCAAAAATTTTGTCAAACCGGCCCCATTCGAGCCTTCAAGCTGGCTCGATTCGAGCCTTCGAGCTATGAGTTTTGCGGTCCACACGGTAGGTTTTGCTCGATTTCAAGTAAAACTATCGAGCAAAACCGTATGTGAGTACTTAGCAAAAAACGTCGGACTAGCACCGCAACACAACAGAGAAATGACACTTTGCTCTTACAATAATTGTTTACAGTACCAAAGAACAATGGCAATATTATGCTTACTTCATATAAACAATGCTTTATTTCTATACCGCACGTAAAGGGAAAAACAGCAATCTCTTTATTAATGTGTCCCTTATTTATCACGGCTTCCAGGGGAGACCATTATAGAAAATATTTTATGTGTTACAGGCCGTTGAGTCATAGGATAACATATACAAATTACACAGTACACTATATTTTATACAAATGAAAATACGATTTTCATTTGTATTTTTAAGATGTGTAGTGTTTGTAATACTATACAGATGATATATACTTTTTTGAAATTTAAAGCTATAGGGAATAGCTAAAATTTTCTTTTTTGAATCGGAACTACCACATCTCAATACTAGTATAATATACTCGTAGTGTCATCAGTATATTTTACTTGTATATTGCATATTTTGGTGATAATATTTGCATTTACGTGCGAAAGCACCCATCACACGGAACAGAAATTGGTGATTCGATTATTTAAGGAAATGTCCTTTTAGACTCAAGGTTATTTAAATTTTACGTCTCGAGTTCTTGACGCTTGATGGTAAATTATCGATTTTTCCAGTAATATTATAACTAATCTGTAATACATAAGACTGTATACATAGGGATCTAGACGTCACGTTACCAACAGAACATACTATATTCTAAAAATTATACAAAATTCTCGTGTCACAGTGTTTGTGCGTGAACTCCTCCAAAAACGGCTCAACCGATTTTAATGAAATTTCGTATATAAACTAAATTAATAATAATAATATATCTATGGACGCTTCACACCACGTCAGTCTGATCCCGTGCTAAGTACCCGAAGGACTTGTGTTACAGGTACCAGACAACGGAAATATATTTAATACTTTTATACTATACATACAAATACATAATACATATATTTAAGATTTTTATTATATCATACACATATTTAATACACATCCAGACCCGGGAACATTGAAAAACTTTTTGTTCCGTCGGCGGGATTCGAACCCGCCACCCCCGGCTTGAGCTGCCACACACCCAACCAATTGAGTCACAGAGCAAATTGTATAAATCTCAGGTCTAACATTCGATGTTTATCGACTTCTTAAACTAAAATAATATAATATTATATATGGCAAAACAACCGGGCCAGTTAGTTGCTATATTTAAAATACATTTATACATTCATACCTACACTAAAAAATAACCCTTCTAACCAAAAAATTCCTACTTTTACCTAGTACCTTCACCTCGTTATGCTCGTTACCCTACGCGTACCCAAATACAAGTTTGCGAAGATAGTTGAAATGATTTCTACATCATTTCGTGAAGGGTCTTCCCTTGGAACTATCAAGTACCTACACGAAGCCCTTAGACGACAAACGACCAAGTTATGGTCCTACAAAGTCAACTCGAATAAATGTTCAAAATTATTCCGCTTTTTTCGTTTGATTATTTGGTTTCTGTTTTTCGTTCTCATTGTTTGTAAAACTCGAGGATTCGGGTAAGGTTTCACTTTTGATGTTAGTTGGAAGCCTTAAAAATGTGATTGAGGAGTGTGAAAATGTGATGAATTTGTAGATTGAAATTCAAGAAATAATATGTCACGAATAAAATATGAATAACCAATATGAACATCATAATGTGTCACGAAAACAGTAGGTAAAAATTGGATTTTTAATTTCCCAGAGTATCAATTTACGCAAGTAAAATGAAAGTTTTAACTGAAATAAACTCAAACGTTGCTAGGTTTATAGCGAAAATAAAGTTAATTCTAACGACTTCACATAAAACACAACTAATGAAGACTGAAGGTTTGTGGCTAGTAAAAGTTTATTTAATTATTGTATTTTCACTAGGACTTGCTGAGAAAGAGAAGAATTTCACTTTCATTTCAAACCTGTTGAACGCAATTGAAAATAGAACACTATATTTTTTAATTTTTATTTTACAGAATTAGTGACACAAACATTTTACGATACAGATAAGGAAAATGTAAAACAGCTAAATACAATTTTGTCTCATTTTAAACTTAAGTTTTGGGCAAGATTTTTTTTATAATTATTATAAATTATACAATTACAAGAAGCGATACTACAGTATAATATTCTTCCCAACACAAAAACTTAATGGCTTCGTTGTTGCCAATAATTGAAGGATACAAAACAAAATTATACAGGTAAAAAAAAGAACAAAAAACGAACAAAGCCAAACGCAAACATTTCAAATGTTCCAAACACACAACAAAAAGGTTTCCAAATTCAACCTTTATAAGTTGCGTGCAAATTATTGCTGAAAAATGTATAAAGCTCCGACGTTTTTTGTAAACACACTCTGTGGTGTTAGTCGCTAGGGTTGTCAATTTTTTATCGATCTTAAAATGTATATGTAGTAAAGTATTATGTTGCCGTAATTTACCGTGACTTAATATTATTTCCAATGATATTTGAGCAATTGAGCATATTCAATTACAATTGAATAATATATTTTCACAAGAAAATTGGTATATTTTATACTTTTCTCCGATAAAACAGAATATTACGTACTTTGACGTTTCTAAAAGTGACTAATGATACCATAATAAATGTTACATAATGCGAATTACAAAACAATCAAAGTAAGAAAATGTTTATTTTCCAATGCCGATCTTATTTTCAAACATTACAAAACACACTTGTTGAATATTATAAATTCAAAAAGAAAAATAAACAGCCTATTAAATAAATGAAATCAGATTTGTGTCAGCCCTACCTGGTACAGTCAGTAAATAAAGTACAACAAGGTTGTACGTGATTTTGACGTTTTTATTGGCTCCCCGCGCTTGAAGCTAGTTTACACTCAAAATTCGTATACGTTTGCATATGAGAGAAGTTATAACGACTGTAAAATATATTAGCTCTTTCCCTACTGTTTAAAAATATCTTGTAGTGAAACCGAGTTTTCGTTGAGTCGTAATGGAATTTGAAATATTCATTTGTGCTAGGGAATTGTGGAAACCAATAGCCTCTTTTAGCTTTGTCCACATTGTGCCTTTTTTCTGTTCAACAAGGCGCTGTCAACAGTGAACGTGTGGCATGCCCGTGACGCGCGTCAAAATCCACCCGCGTTGAAAGAAAAGTGTCATAGCGCGCGCTACGATTTCAACGCGCGTTACGGGCATGCCTCACGTTTGACGTTGACAGCGCTTTAAGGCATGCCCTTGATGAACAGAAAACGGCACAATGTGGACAAAGCTTTTGGGTATTTTTAGATTTTAATTTTAATTTACCTATTACCAAAAACATTGGATTTTTGAAATTATTCATAACCTAACGGGATAACTAATTGTCTTTTATTTTCTTTAAAGAACTCTACATAATATAGTACGAGTAGTATACCTGGGTAGTTCTCTAGATCTGTGTGGTAACCTAGTAGTTTAGTGAACCTTGTTAGAAAACTCGTATCATTTCTCTTCGAATTACAATTGCATGACTAAAATCGGGTCAACCCAGTTCACGGATAGCTTAAATAATAAATAAGACGGACTGACTCAAGGTATCTTTTATGAATTGCTATGTGGAATGTATGAACCAATAAATCGTATGTAGCAGCTGGTTTTATTACTGCCAAAGCTATACTCGTACCATGCATGGCACTAAATTTCTGGATAGTATTAGTTAGATAGACGGCTATGTTATTTGATCAAGTTATATTAATCTTATCCCACATAATATTATAATGAGTATTATGACTAGAACTGATCCGAAACTGATTTTTACAAGATAGCGAAAAATGTTCAGATTATAATATTGCCATCCATTTTTAGACAGTTTAATTTTCCTAGGCAGAAAATAATCTAATATACACAAATCTCCTGTCACGATGTTTGTCCGCGATAGATTCCTAAACTACTTAACCGATTTTAATGTTATTTTTTTTAAATGTGTGCTTTTTTACAACTTGAGGAGATAGGATAGCTTAGATCTTTAATTATAGTCGCAATTTTATTTTATTGCAAATTATTTGTCTATAAAGAGCGACCATTGTTTATGCGACGCGGGTCACGGGATAGCGATGGACGTTGCCATGGTGACTTACTTATTTAGTCACTAATTCAATAAAATAACACGGGCGAATGGCGATATACTTTATATAATTTTAAAAAATCATGACACATACTCACAAAAGATAATCTGAAATAAATGATTGCTCTATACCAGTGTTTTTTAACCTTTTGTATGATGCGACTCCCCTGGTGTGAAAAAATATTTCGCGACCCCTACCCTTTGTTTTTTTAAATGTACCTTTAAATAGTTAAATATGAATATTATGTCTTTTTGTTAAAATGCTCCTACTAATAATTCATTTTTTTCTTGAAATAGGCAGTTCTCTCAACATAAGCAACCCACAGGTTCAAAAACACTGTTCTATACAATAATAATTCTCCATTACTTTTTCAGATAATATTGATATAAAACTTTATACGCGAACTTGTCCTTGATATTTTCTTCGTATTTTCTCGTTATTTTTAAGCGAGTGATTTATCTGAGATCGTAAATCTGGGAACAAATAAACTAATACAAATTGATTACACAAGATATATATTACAGAAAAACATTTACTTTGTCCATTTCAAATGTTGTAGTATCCATACTTGATATTATAAATATGAGTGTGTCTGTCTGTCTGTTCCTCTTTGCGGCCGAACCGCTAAACCGATTTTGCTGAAATTTGGCATGGAAATACTTTGGCCATAAGTCCGCGTACTTACTCGCGTGTCTGTCACCTCCTTTAGTTAATGCCAAAAAGTTTGCTGCCTCGATGACAAGTTTTTGACAGGGACTCAATTACCCAGCCCTACCGCCATATTTCGCCGAGTATATTATTATATAACAATATACGTTAATACTACAATACTTCCTTGTGAGTTGTGAGTTGTGACCCTACGTCCCAACTCTCAACATTGACACTATTTTAGTAGTCATGACGCGTCAGTTTTACAAAATGTCATGCCGTCCATCCATCTTACTTCCACGCGCCGTCGATGCCCCAAAGTCCCAAACTTTAACTTGACAAATTAATTAACCAACGAATAACAAAACTACAGGAAACATAACTCCCATACTTCAACCGTTTTAAATTTGGCTCCTTTTCGAACACTAAAATATGACAATTCAGATTCTCGCCAAGGTCGTTTCCCAGGTAACGTATCATAATATTGCGCGCTGGACGACAGCCTGCGCGGTTATTATCAATGTCACAGTTATGAAACAAAGCGGATGGCATTATGCAGTATACACCAAACATATCTACTATCACGAAGAAAGGAGTACATAATTATTATTTTAAAATCAAACATTTTCCTCTGATCCTTAAATCGTCGATAATAATAATATATAATAATTTTGAACAAACCGTGTACGACTCGGACGAATTTAAAACTATCCAGAGCACCTAGACAAGACGTTTTCAGATTACAAAAATATATGTGCTAAATTATTACAGAACTAGCTGTTGCCCGCGACTTCGTCCGCGTGGACTTCAGTTTATAGCGCGCGGTGTACAGTTTTTTACAAAACTGCGCAGTTTTTTGAAAAGATATGTACAGTTTTCGTAGAGAACTGCACAGTTTTTACAAGAGATCTGTACAGTTTACATACAGAACTGCACAGTTTTTTCACAGAACTGCGCAGTTTTTCGAAAAGATCTGTACAGTTTTCGTAGAGAACTGCACAGTTTTTACAAGAGATCTGTACAGTTTACATACAGAACTGCACAGTTTTTTCACAGAGCTGCGCAGTATTTCGAAAAGATGTGTACAGTTTTCATAGAAAACTGCACAACAGTTTTTATACAGAACTGCGCAGTTTTTTGAAAATATCTGTACAGTTTTCGTAGAGAACTGCACAGTTTTTACAACAGATCTGTACAGTTTACATAGAGAATTGCACAGTTTTTACAGAACTGCGCAATTTTTCAAAGAGATCTGTACAGTTTTCATAGAAAACTGCACAGTTTTTTCACAGAACTGCGCAGTTTTTTTCATGAAGAACTGCACAGTTTTGTCGAAAAGATCTACAGTTTTCACAGAACTGCGCAGTGTTTCAAAAAGATCTGTACAGTTTCCATAGAAAACTGCACAGTTTTTTCACAGAACTGCGCAGTTTTTTCATATAGAACTGCAGAGTTTTTCGAAAAGATCTACAGTTTTCACAGAACTGCGCAGTGTTTCAAAAAGATCTGTACAGTTTTCATAGAAAACTGCACAGTTTTTTTTACAGAACTGCGCAGTTTTTTGAAAAGATATGTACAGTTTTCGTAGAGAACTGCACAGTTTTTACAAGAGATCTGTACAGTTTACATACAGACCTGCACAGTTTTTCACAGAACTGCGCAGTTTTTCGAAAAGATCTGTACAGTTTTCGTAGAGAACTGCACAGTTTTTACAAGAGATCTGTACAGTTTACATACAGAACTGCACAGTTTTTTCACAGAACTGCGCAGTTTTTGGAAAAGATCTGTACAGTTTTCGTAGAGAACTGCACAGTTTTTTCACAGAACTGCGGAGTTTTTTTTTTTAAAGATCTGTACAGTTTTCGTAGAGAACTGCACATTTTTTTCACAGAATACAGTTTTTCGAAAAGATCTGTACAATTTTTATAGAGAACTGCACAGTTTTTTCTCAGTACTGCGGAGTTTTTCAAAAAGATCTGTACAGTTTTCATAGAGAACTGCACAGTTTTTTTCACAGAACTGCGCAGTTTTTCGAAAAGATCTGTACAGTTTTCGTAGAGAACTGCACAGTTTTTTCACAGAACTGCACAGTTTTTTCACAGAACTGCACAGTTTTTCGAAATAACCTGTACAGTTTTCGTAGAGAACTGCACAGGTTTGTCACAGAACTGCACAGTTTTTCGAAAAGATCTACAGTTTTCACAGAACTGCGCAGTTTTTCAAAAAGATTTGTACAGTTTTCATAGAAAACTGCACAGTTTTTATACAGTACTGCGCAGTTTTTCGAAAAGATCTGTACAGTTTTTTCACACAACTGCACAGTTTTTTCACAGAAATGCACAGTTTTTTCATAGAACTGCGTAGTTTTTTCACAGAATTGCGCAGTTTTTTCCCAGAACTGCACAGTTTTTTGAAGAGATCTGTACGGTTTTCGTAGAAAACTGCACAGTTTTTTACAAAACTGCGCAGTTTTTTGAAAACATATGTACAGTTTTCGTAGAGAACTAATCTTCTTTGAAACAGAATACCGAAAAAATATAATAAATAATAATATAAAACGCGAGAGGAACGAAATACGCAGCCGCATGGTGGCGGGAACGTATTTTTTTTTGTATTTTAGTGAAAACATGGACGATTGTGACATTTTCTTGTAAAATATGGACTTATCTTTGTAAAACCCTAAAATATGGAAAAATATAGAAAATAAAACTTGGGATTTCACAGTCTAAATATGATAATTCGTGTAAAAACACATTCCCTAATCATGACTATTAAAGTGTATGCTACATAAACGAGTAATCTGGCTCGGCATCCAATTCAGTTCGTTTCTTACTAAACGAAGTACTAACGGCATGATTATAAAAATAAGATACTCCATACTGATGTCAGTTAGACCCCCGGTTATGAATTATGATTAAATTGTTACATCTTGCATAACACTGTCCATGGCGACTTTGTAAAAATTTTGTAAATATATTATTTTTTGATTATTGCATTTTTACAATAACATGTAAACTTAGTAAGATAAACACAAAGAGACCAGCTTAATTTTACGCAAATACCCTGGCATCCAACTTAAATAAACCATCTTTTTGGGCATGTTTTTGGGTCGGAAAAAATACAAGAACTTTACCTAAGCATAATTTTAAAAAAATCACTTACTGATGAAACTTGAAAGGTTATTCCTGTATTAAAAGTCGTATCTGTATAACTTCTACACCATTTCACAGGGCATTTAGGCATTTTAACAACGAAAATTTTGTAAAAAGCTACGTAAAAAGTAAATAAACCAAAAGTAAAGAAATTGTAAAATGAGTGTGACAATAATTATCATGTCAACCTGGTTGAACGTCACTCGAGTATATATACACGAAAAATGTGTACCGAACACATGCATAAATGTGCATGTATTCGGGTCACATTTTGTAGCCATTTGGTGCACTTTTTTTGACGGAGTTACTCTTCCTGTAGTTTAAAGTTCACTGTAATTAACACTAGAGTTTTACCCAAATAGTTACATGTATATTTTATAAGTACCTGAATTGATTTAAGATGGCATCATGGCAGAGATGAATAGGCATATTATTATGATATTAGGTTTAAGGTCGTTTTACACGTTGGGTCATAATGGATAACCAATAACCATGATTGTCAATAATATGATAATAATAATTGTATAATAGGGTATTACACAATCGACGTCGATTAAAGCCAATTGAAGAATAATAGTATATAGACGTACATGTCATGCTCCTCTTCACTGTATAGGACATTCGTCTATGTAGTGTACAGGTTCTTAATAACATAATATTATACAATAATGCCTCCGTGGTCTAGTGGTATAGAGCACGGCTCTTCACTCGGAGGTCGTGGGCTCGATTCCCGCGTTGGAAACATGTTATTTCCAAGTTTGGTTAGGACGATGCAGGCTGATCATCTGATTGTCTGACAAGTAAGATGATCCATGCGTCGGATGGGCATGTAAGAAGTTGGTCCTGCGCCTGATCTCTCGCCAGTCGTGTCGGTCGTCCGTCCCACTGGGTTATGAGTGTAAAGGAATAGAGAGTGCTCTTGTGTACTATGCACACACTTGGGCACTATAAAATTACTCCTGCGTAGCTGGCCTGGTTTCAGTGAAACCGGCCGAAACCGGTGTGGGAGCTATTATTATACAATAATGTAATCAATTTGAAAGGATATTCTGTCTGTATGTTACGACTTCACGTTTAAACATCTTAGCCAATTTAGATAAAATTCGGTATGAATACACTTATTTTCGGTGGTAACTATTAAGGAATCTTCGGCAGTAATACCGAAAATAAAAAATAATATGTCAGCTTAATTTAACATCCAGTCTTTATCAGTTAGTTAAATCACTGCACTAACCAGTAATTTTATTTCTCATCGTATTTTGAGTAGGTACTTCACTCAATATTTTATACACAACTTTTTAAAGTACAGTTTTCGAGTCTCATAAAATAGTTTGATGTTTTTATAGCTTTCATAAAGTATAACTTTAGTGCTAGCAATTTTTATCGGTATATAAATTTTGAGTTATAACTTTTATAAACTTCAATTCGCGCTATAAAATAGCAGTGTCGAGATGATGTCAAAAATATACATACTGATATTATAATGTAAAAAATGTGTCTGTTTGTTACCTTTTCACGCCCAAACCGCTGAACTGATTTTGCTGAAATTGGGCATGGAGATACTTTGAGTCCCGGGAAAGGACATAATTTGATACCTTTTATCCCAGAAAAATGTACGGTTCCCATGCGATAAACGAATTTTGGCGCAAAGAAGTTGCGGGCATTAACTAGGTTGCTCATTGGCCTTTGCGTCTATGTCAGACTATTTACGGCGTATTGGGCTAAATTAAACCTTTTTTCATGGCTGTGCAAGCCGATACGTAAGCGAAATAGACGATCACAGTAACTACTAAGTTAAAATTTCTAAAAAACTTAAATAGTTAATGAAGAAAAGCGCTAATTTCGTAGAGCTTAATTCTTTACAATCACACTTTACAATTTTTATCGTGTATAACAGCTTTAATGTTTGCATCAAAAATTCAGCAAACATTGTCATAAAGGAAATAGTCGCAGTATGCGCTTGAAATAATTCATTTCAGCCCCAGGGAATAATATAACGAGTAGGAAAATATAAAATGTAACTGAAAATGTCACTATTATTAATTTATTCAAATTGAATGTGTTTAAATTGTAACGAAATATTGTTATGTAGCGTTTTGTTACCAAATTATTAGTAAATCATAATTATTCTATGATATGTTGAAAAGATCGAATCGAAGTAAGTAATCGAAGTATCAACAAAATTATTCATGTTTTAGCTTTAAATTATATAATGATCGTTACTAATAAAGTATGATATTATTATACCCACCTTACTGGTTATAGTATATTATGTAATATGGTAGTCTGATGTCTGTTTGCTACTTTTTACACTTAAACTGTTGCACCAATTTTGATGAATTTTAGTATAAGGTTGACCTGATTTTCGAAAATAGATAGTTTTATAGTCAAAAAATGTTCCCTTGCAGTAAACAAAGTACAAACCAGCAACTACGAATACCAGAAATAATTATCTGTCTCTTGATGAGTAAAGGAGATGAACTATAATACATATAATATCTTGGCCTTATGTTATAGAATTAAAGATCATCCCCTCTACATGCCCTTTTGTCTTCGGCTGATCCCCGGAGATTGAAAGTAACGTAAAAACTTATAAATTCCCAGAATCACCTCGCCCTGTTATTTATGAAGATTGTGAGCCTTCAATGACGAAAATAAACGGCGAAATTTCATTCCCTATTAGCCATAAAACACCATAAAAGCGAGCTATTATGACCTAATAAAGAATAAAGGGCTGGAATATTTTTTACTGTTTTTCTAATACGCCTCAGTCATGCCAGGCGCATAATAACTTAATCTTCGAAATACAAAAAATAAAAGCGTTTTCCCGCCGAAAGTGTAAAAGAAAATGGCCGCTTTGCGTGCGTTTTAAAATGGCGGCTAGCCGTTATTTTAATATTTATTAAGTAAATATTCTCATCAGATTTTTTTAATGTATAGAGTAATTGAGAATGTGCGATTGAGTATACTTTGTTTTTTTACGTTGCGTCGTCGCAGCGGCGCGGCGTTGCGACAATACAACGCAATACGACATCGCATAGTAGCTTTGCTTTAAGGGTCAATTCAGACCGCAACGCGACGAGGCGAGGCGAGGCGTGACGCGGTATAAATTTGTATGTATTTGTCAGATTTCAATTGCGTGAGACGTCTTGCGAATCTGTCAAATCCATATAAATTTAGAAATGCATCTACGCGCCGCGTTGCGGTCTGAATCAACCCTTAGAGATGGCAATAATATGACTTAAAAATGCTTTTTAAGTGCTCCTCAAAATGTGCAATTTCCTTGAATTTTTTTTTCAGACACTTGAATGAAAATAAGGCCTAATAAACAAGTTCCATTCAAAATTAGTTGGTAGTCCGCGTCATTGAAACGCAGAACAATGGAGATAGTCTGGAAGAGCCAACGGAAGGGCGAAAATTGGGGGAAGTCATTATATCACAAAGGGTTTGAAAAGAGTGCAATTAGCGATCTAGGGCAACGGACAAACTTACAGACTGACGAAAATCTGCACTATATTGTCATAAATATGTAGTTTAAATTGAAACATAGCTTTACGATTGATAGCAAAGGGATTGTACATACATATATTTTATACCATAAAGGGGACCTGTATTGTTATTTATAGACAACAAGTCTTGACTAAGTACGTCGCATCCACCATCTTGGCCCATATTATTGCACCTTATAGACTAACATACATAACATAATATAAACTATTATTATTATTTTTAACAAAAAATTAAACCGACTTCCAAGGTAAAAACAATATTAACATTAATATGAACTAAAAAGTATTAAATAATTTTTGCTATCTAATAGTGCCTTTTTCCGAATTCGGCTAAACCTCAACTATTTCTGTACTCAATCTTCATTATTTTGAAGTCGGTACCAGATAGCTGAATCTTCAGTCCTCTGACAGAATATTTGAAACTTTTGGAACTGGCACCGACTTCAAAATTATGAAGATTGAGTACAGAAATAGTTGAGGTTTAGCCGAATTCGGAAAAAGGCACTATTAGATAGCAAAAATTATTTATTACTTTTTAGTTCATATTAATGTTAATATTGTTTTTACCTTGGAAGTCGGTTTTAATTTTTTGTTAAAAATAATAATAATTTCACTCTTTTTAGTTACACTGGTAGGTAAACCTTCGCGTATATTTTACGTATCTTATTACAATTTGTTAAGAGTCACAGTTCACACTCACAAAATAATAAATTATCAGTGAAGTGAACATATTGTGCTAAGTAATTTAACAATTTTAATACTTCAAACCCCAAGCGGTCACCGGCGATTGCGATAACAATAGAAAGGCTATTGTGTCTCGTTTTTCCACGATCGAAGGATCTATCAGATAAAAAACTGTATAAACTTGCATAGGATGTAGCGTAGCTACTCATCTAATATATAAAATTCTCGTGTAACAGTTTTCGTTGCCATACTCCTCGGAAACGGCTTGACCGATTCTCATGAAATTATGTGAGCATATTGTGAGGATATTGGTCTGAGAATCGGCCAACATCTATTTTTCATACCAAAAATTATTTATTTGGCAAAACAACGTTTGCCGGGACAGCTAGTAATATAATATAATATTATCATAATTATTGACAGCTGTTCTTGTAATCAAGAATTCAATTTCAAATCCATTCAAATCGATACTTAGTGCGCCATCTATCGATTAATAAGTATAACTAATTAAAAAGACACTTATTGACTTTGTTTTGTTTAAATGCTCTTTTTAAAATAACTTTATTTTAATTCTATATTTTGTCTATTAAAATTTTATAAAGTAGTTAGTAAAGTATTCGATCTGTATATAAAGTAGTAAAGTATATTCGATCTTCCGCCACTCGCCGCGCGGCGGCGCCGCGATACCGTCGCCTCCGCGGCGCTGACCGCCGTGTATATTTAAACAAAGTGTTGTTATACAGTATAAAATTATTATTATTATTAGTATATCCACACCTATGCCTTGTACTATTATCTATTCTGTGCCATGAGACATTGGTGACCTTAACACGACGTGGTAATGATGAAGACGATGATGATGATGATGATGATGATGATTATGATGATGAATATGAGTTACATAGTAGCATATGCTTTCTGTTCTTAAAACAACGCCGAAACTCCCAAACGTGTATCTATAAGGAGTCAGGAGTTCTCTCAGCATCTTCGAAACCATGGTATACCTTGACCCAATATTTGACTTTTTGGTAGCATATTCTAAGTACACTTCACATAAAACCAAAATCACCATATGTTTCCATATAAATTTCGAGGAGTTCCCTCGATTCCTCCTGGATCCCATCATCAGGTCACCACTTTGTGAACATGGTACCAAATTGGAGTAAAACCAAATACAACAAAGCAAAAATTTCGAAAATCGGTTCACAAACGGCGGAGTAATCGTTGAACATACAAAAAAAAAAAAAAAAAAAATATCCACAGCCGAACATATAACCTCCTCGTTTTTTGGAAGTCGGTTAAAAACTAACACTAAGCACTTAGCACTAAACACGTATTGTCTGCGACGTGGGGCGCGACGTGTTCGGAAGTCGTCCTCGGAACCTCCTGTAGACGACTCCAATCGGCGTCGGCCAGAAACCCTCCTTCTCGATGGTCAGCAGATGCGTCGGGACTCTCACTACAAAGGAGCTGAAATTGACTTTGTGGCGGGACTCCAAACGCTTGACCCTCAAGACGATTTTAAGAGTGTAGGCCACTTTTCGCCGCCCCGTATACGAAATCTGCCACTTCTTAGGCTATAAATAGGCTGTAATAACAACCTATTTATAAATCCTGGGCTAGTATCCAAGATAATGTAAGAACCTCCAAGTATAAGGTATCTGAAATTCGATAGCGCGTTTCAGGATTGTTCGCCGTTTAGTCCACTGGCAAAAAATTCTTTCAGCCACTTCGAATGGGCAAGCAATACCGTAGCACGAGAATTTTATATACAACTAGCTGTCCCGGCAAACGTTTCTTTGCCATCTATACTTACTCGTATAAAATTACATGTCCTGACTGACTGACTGATTCATCATCTCTGAGCAAAAACCGTTAAAGTTACAGCCACGAAATTTGGTGAGTAGGTTTGTTTTATTAAGTAGACATCCACTAAGGAAGCAATTTTGGGGTGAAATAGGGGTTGAAAGTCTGAATGAAAGTCCGTTATTTTTTAAGTTAGGAACATGAAACTTGAATGGATACGTATTTAAGCGTTTTTGGAAATTCTTCCCCCAAGGGGGTGAAATTGGGGTTGAAAGTTTCAATGGAAGTCCGTTATTTCGACTTGAGTTAGTAGCATGAAATTTTATGTTTGGGCTACTGATTAAAAATGATTGGATACGTTTTTAAGCGTTTTTGAAAATTCTACCCCCGAGGGGGTGAAATAGGGGTTGAAAGTTTAAATGAAATTAGTCTATATTATATAGGTATGCTATGTTAACGCGGACGAAGTCGCGGGAAACAGCTAGTATTATATAAAGTATATCGCCCGTATTATTTTATTGAATTAGTGACTACTGACTAACGGCCGTTCCCAATATTAAATCTATCTCTGGTTTGACATACGACCGATCGCAGCTAACATTGAATTGACATAAAATATATGTCTCTAGCTAATGTCTAATGAGAGCTATTCCTATCTCTAGTAGGGCAAAACCACAGATAGATCAAATATTGGGAACGGCCATAAATAAGTATGTCACCATGGCAACGTCCATCGCTATCTCGTGACCCGCGTCACATAAACAATGGCCGCTCTTTATAGACAAATAATTTGCAATAAAATAAAATTGCGACTATAATTAAAGATCTTAGCTATCCTATCTCTCAAGTTGGATAAAAGCACACATTAAAAAAAAAGAAACATTAAAATCGGTTACGTAGTTTAGGAATCTATCGCGGACAAACATCGTGACAGGAGATTTATATATAATAGATATGTACAAACAGACACCGTGTCTTTGATGCATTGCCTTTGAGTTGAGGCGTTAAGCTGAGTTATGTACAAAGTTGGTGTCGCAATCTGTGACAGCCAAGCCGTTATGTAAAACATGTCTTTAGGGAATTAATAAAGTTATACAATGGTTAACATGTTTGTCTGTGGATATATTAATTAAGTTACACTAGAAATTAGAAGTCGGATCTCTTGCGCTCAATTCTCGGACGTACAGCTAATAGAGATGTGCCGAGTGTGTGATGATCCCTTTTAATCGACTTGTAAAAAAAGAGTCGATAATATTTTTATTGAACTAAAATATATAATGCAAAAGTTGGAGCACAGAGCCGAGAGAGAGATTTTTATCGAGTTATTAAGAAAAAATTAATTTGGGGATGAATCCGCGTCATCCCTTTTCTTCTGGCATATGAAAGACGAGCGTGAGTGTGAAAAGAGAAGGTCGATGTTTGATTTTTTGCGTTAGTCGCCCTCTTAAAACATATTAATTTAGGCCGGCTGCATACACACATTTTCCGTATTCGATTACCTGATGTGGAATTCCGTGAGACTAGCGAAAACGTTCGTTTTTTTCACGCTCGATCGTTGACTTGAAACACGGAATTCGTTCCGTTCCGAGGAAAACGAACGTGTGGCACCAAATGTATTCTCTGCTGTTTCCATGCTTTCGGATTTCCTAATACGAAAAACGAATAAGGAAAAGGCCAGCCTAAAACTACAGTTAATTGCTAAACGTCGTCGGTATTTTTATACGAAAATTGTACGAGTGATGGAATTTTCGACTACATTTCACTAGTAACTATTCGACATTCAAACTCACACCCCAGGCAGTATTAATTTGATTTAAACACGTCATGCGGTTGTAAGTCATCGCGTAATTATATTGCGTTACCGCCTTGATTATTATAAACTGTAATACGTTATAGTCAGGGGGCCCAGAACATTTTTTTTATTACTATCAAGCAAATTTTTTGTGAGTAGCTTCATTTTGATAAGACAAACAACATTTTTATCTGCGAAAAATCTTGAAAGTGGTAGCTAACAGAGATAGAAAAGATTTCATAATTTGATTTGATGGTCCTGAAATATGGATTGTTCTATTTGTAGGACAATGTTACTCTTAAATTATATAACTATTAACCTACCAATATACAAAAAATCGGCTGGTTAGGGTTCCGTAGTCAACTAAGTTTTGTTGATTATATGATATAGTAATCAAAATAAATTTGTTCTAGGGCTCCCTGACTATTATATTGTGAATATCAACAAGGAAGCAATTATATTGGGTTTTAGCGATAGTAATTAATATTAGCGGAGTTCCGCTTGTGGTCGTGACTCACCTATAATTATCTAGACACGCGGTGGAGTGTCAAGCCAAGTTCCAGCATAACAGAATGGCGAGCATGCACCGTGTGTAATATTACACCAACCATTTGCAGCTACTTTTGACCCCCTCATAATTCAGAAACTATTTCACATAAACGTTTCAAATTTAGCTCATATAATGAGACTTGCGAGATAAATACATGCTTTAAATTTCATAAGCACAGCTTAAACGGTTGTTGAGATATTAACGTCCGAAAATCTAATTTTTTATCACTGACTGACTGACCTATAGATCAAAATTCTAACCAACTTCCAGATGACCTATAATGCTGAAATTTGGAATCCAGCTCGTTAATTGTGTGTGACCGTAGGAAAAAATCCGAAAATAAAAAAAAATTGGTCAAGTGCGAGTCGTAGAGAGCGAAAATTGTATTTTTTTGTATGAAGACCCCCCTTAAATATTTATTTTATTTTACTTTTATTATTTGTTATGAAATAAGAAATATAATTAAGGATTTTGTGAACATTTCAAGTACCTCTCATTTCAAGTAACTTGAAATGAATAGAAGGTGACTTTATGAAGTGTGTCGGTCTGTCTGTTACGTTTTCACGCCCAAACTGCTTGTACCGATTGTTCTTTGGTATGGAGATATAGTTTGAGTCCCGAGAATAGACATAGAATTATTTTTAAACTGCTTGTACCGATTGTTCTTTGGCATGGAGATATAGTTTGAGTCCCGAGAATAGACATAGAATTATTTTGAAATAATTCTATGTCTATTCTCGGGACTCAAACTATATCTCCATACCAAAGAACAATCGGTACAAGCAGTTTGGGCGTGAAGACGTAACAGACATATTGAATATGTCTTGTCCGTTTGTCTGTCCGTCCGTCCGTTTGTCTGTCTGTCTATTAGACAGCTATAATAATAGCTACTTAACTTCCGCATAGTAAGTTGTACACTATATAGTTAATGGTTGGAAATACACTTGTGTTATACCGTATTATTCCAATGCCTTCTGATGGTAGCTGCATTTTCCATTCGCTTGGATTTTCTTTGTTTTATTCGTCTGATACTCAAGTTTCAACAAGGCTTAGGGGCTGTTTCCCCACTTCCTGATAAGTTTCAGATAAGCTTACCACAACTTATCTGATAGATGAAGTATCTGCCAGATAAGTTGCGGATAGCATAGCCGACACTTGTCGGGAAGTGGCGAATTGCCATTGAAAATAGTCGAATATTATGGATGTTTGAACTGGGAAGATGACGGTGTCTACCCTTGCTCGGAAAGTTTTCTTTACAAAAAGTAGTGATATCCCACCAAAAACATAAATGTAAAAATGCTGAGCCAAATTCCATACAAACATTATATTTCTTGTCTATGGACTTCGCCGTAAAAAGGATGGAGATCTAAATGAGTGCCAAGTTCCATGGAAAATCGAAATAAGTAGGTACGTATAGGAACCAAATAACATTATGAACAAATAATAGAGTCTATTTCTTTACTTTATTGAATATCTATAACAATTTATGTTATTTAAATAATGTGAGATCTTAAACTAGATTAGATTTTACTTGGCTAGTTTTCATCAGAATTAAAATGTTCAATAACTTTATGAAAAATGACTGACGTAATGAAAACTGGCCAAGTAAAATCTAATCTAGTTTAAGATCTCACATTATTTAAATAACATCAATGGTTATAGATATTCAATAAAGTAAAGAAATAGACTCTATTATTTGTTCATAATGTTATTTGGTTCCTATACGTACCTACTTATTTCGATTTTCCATGGAACTTGGCACTCATTTAGATCTCCATCCTTTTTACGGCGAAGTCCATAGACAAGAAATATAATGTTTGTATGGAACTTGGCTCAGCATTTTTCATTTATGTTTTTGGTGGGATAAATTATATTATTTAAAGGGGTTATTTTGTTTATTTGATAAAAATACCGAACATCTGCCTTTATTAGTTTGCGTTAATTAACAACAGTTAATTATTATTTTTTGTTTTCAATATTTTTAATAATAGGTTTTTCCAGTTCTGTGCCGTCAATAATTGGACTTTTTTACTCGTGATTTTTAATTGAAAGAAATATGTGTTGAATATTACTGAATAATGAAACTTATTACGACGGTGTTTAATAAATATATGAATAATTTAAAGACGCTTAAATGTGATACGAATAGAATAGTTATTATCTCCTTAGAAACAAAATAGATACTAAAAACTTTTTTTTATCACGCTTGCAACTCCGTTGCGCTTACATTTATCGTTCGGAAACCGTACTTTTTTCCTGTATAAAAAGCATCCTATGACCTTTCATCTCCATAGCAAATTTCAGCAAAATTGGTTTAGTGGTTTAGGCGTGAACATGTAACATACAGACGTACTATTGCATATACAGTAATACACGATGGCACTCCATGTTATGACACTATAATATATCGTGAGTTTTAAAATATTTCCGTGTAAGTGAAATTTATAAAAATGTCGACAAAATCTAAAAAAGCTACGGTTATCTCAAGTAAATTAACCCTAAGAAGCATCAAGTCATTATAAATATGGGACAATGTTCGAGTTCTGGCTGTCTGCCAACACACTAACCTTAATGCTCGTATCTGCCGTACAGACAGCAAAGAATTACTAACTACGGAAAAAGATCACGATTTTTTTTGTGAAAACTTCTTACGGCATTGAGCACTTTTTGGGATGTATAAAAAGTGTGAAAATTATGCCAGGATCAGAAAACGTGATTGAAAATTCGTAAGACGGAGGGAGAGTAGGCTGCCGGTGCGGTGTAGGAGTGGAAGTAAATTAAGTATGTAATTTTTGTTTCGTTTTTCACTTCTGTTGACACCTGACCAGAGTGACCAATGACCAAGGCACTGCGTTTTTTCTTCAGAACTCAAGGATGCCTCATTGGCGTAAATGCATTAAGCTTATGATATTATAAGTTTAAACTCTTACGGATTTTGTCGCGGAGCACTTATATTAATCCCGACGTTTCGGCTGCCTTACAGCTGCCGTGGTCACGGGCGGACTTATAATATCATGAGTGATACTCGCGAAAACTTAAGAAGGCATTATGCATTAAGCTTAGTATATATCTACTCGTATTGTTGCTGTCGTGAGACGTCATGTACATAGTTTAAATTAACGCAGGAACTTTAATTTAATCCTTCGACCGGGGATTCTGGGAAATTCTATTATATTCTATTGTTGTAATAATCACCGGTGCTCTTATGGGGCTTGAAGGATTAATCTTCAACAAAAGCTTTAGAGATATCATTAGATTTGTTTTAATCATGATACTCTTTTAACGCTATATTTTTTTTAATAACCAATGAGGTTGTAAACTACAGATTCCTCAGTTTTTGTACACGGTACAAGCTGTATTTTATATCCTGATACCTCAACACTCCTCATAATTGCCGGTGAAGGAGATTAATGGTCCC
Source organism: Polyommatus icarus (assembly GCA_937595015.1). Taxonomy (NCBI): domain Eukaryota; kingdom Metazoa; phylum Arthropoda; class Insecta; order Lepidoptera; family Lycaenidae; genus Polyommatus; species Polyommatus icarus. Next base: position 14,798,013 of record OW569333.1, on the reverse strand, counting down.
GAAGCCTTCCAGCTGAGTGCACATGACGAATCGCCTCTACAGTGATCCTTTAGATACCGCTGTACCTTCTCATTCTGTTTATTTTTTATAATATAAACGATACCAATATTAGGTTACAGGTGTTTAAAAAAAAAACAACAATAACATTTTCTACTAGAAGTTGTCAGCGTGAAATTAGACTAAAATATTTATATCTTATATATAAAATTCTCGTGTCACAATGTTAGTCCACGAACTCCTCCGAAACGGCTTTACTGATTTTTACCAAATTTTATATGCATATTCAGTGGGTCTGAGAATCGGCTACTCGGTACTTATTATATTGATAAGTGCATTTGTTGATTAAATAATAGCAAATTATTACAACTCGAGAAAAACGACGACCATGATAGCGATGGACGTTGCCATGGCTACACACTTATTTAGTCACTTCAATAAAATAATATAGGCGAAAATCGAAATCTATACTTATTATAAAATGAAGTCACTTTTTAACCGACTTCCAAAAAACGAGGAGGTTATATGTTCGGCTGTGGATATTTTTTATTTTTATTTATTTTTATTTTTGTATGTTCAACGATTACTCCGCCGTTTGTGAACCGATTTTCGAAATTTTTGTTTTGTTGTATTAGGTTTCACTCCAATTTGGTACCATGTTCACAAAAAAGGTGACCTGATGATGGGATCTAGGAGTAATCGAGGGAACTCCTCGAAATTTATATGGAAACATATGGTGATTTTGGTTTTATGTGAAATGTACTAAGAATATGCTACCAAAAAGTCAAATATTGGGTTAAAGTATACCATGGTTTCGAAGATGCTGAGAGAACTCCTGACTTCTTATAGATACACGTTTGGGAGTTTCGGCGTTGTTTTAAGAATAGAAAGCATATGCTACTATGCGAATTACATCAATCATCATCATCATCATCATCATCAGCATTACCACGTCAGGGTCACCAATGTCACCGAATTCAACCTTATCTCCAGAGCATAAGGCACACATTTGACATTACTTCTGAGAAGTTATAGTTGCTTCGATAATGTAACATTCTGTCTCAATTCGCCGAGATATTCTGGAAAACAACCTAATTTCAACCTTTTGCATTGCGTTTAGCGTTCCTAGTACAATAACACTCTCTGCAGTCTCACTGCAATCTGCCAGGGCTGTCAAGCGAGCGGCGCGGCGGCGCGGGCCGAGTAGGTAGGTAGGTTCTACCTGCGTGTGCGACAAGTCCAGCGAGTGCCAGCCTATTGAAAGTTGAAACTAGTCCGGTGACCGGCTAGTTAGCACGTCACACGTGTTCACTTCGATTTTTTAAAATGTATTGTTTAAAATTATCTGCAGGCTGCAGCTGATATCATAATATTTTGTAAGTGTGACTGTAATAAGATACGCAGATTGCAGAATAATATTATACAGGTGTATTATTCTACTTATAGTACGCGATGGTTTACTCTGGTAACTAAAAAAGTGAAATTATTATATTTTAAATTTTCGGTTTTAATTTTTTATATTATAAAAAATTTAAACCGACTTCCAAGGTAAAAACAATAATAACATCATTATAATATGAACTAAAAAGTATTAAATAATTATTCCTATCTAATAGTGCCTTTTTCCGAATTCCGCTAAAACTCATCATAGTCTTTTCGATCGAGACTCGAGTTTGTCGAGTGATTTTGAAAATTATAATATTAATGTTGTTACAAAGTAAACGATTTAAACTTGGTATTGCGGTTACTAAGTTGGCAATTTGATCATGGGATCTATGAGGTACGTAGGAAAAAACTTTTTTGAAAACTGCCTGAGTATAGTAGTTGTGATAGTTTCATACCTAAATCCTATATATCTACAACTGACGGCTTATATGTTTACCGGTAAATAACTAAAAAGAGTGAAATTATTATTTTTAACAAAAAATTAAAACCGACTTCCAAGGTAAAAACATTAAGTAATAATATGAACTAAAAAGTATTAAATAATTCTTACTCTTTAATAGTGCCACTTTCAGAATTCGTCTAAATATCAACTATTTCTGTACATACTATAGATTTCATTACTTTGAAGTCGGTACCAGTCCCAAAAGTTTCATAATATTATATTCTGACATTGACTGATTAACTCACGATTAAATTAGCTGGTACCGACTTCAAATAATGAAGTCTATAGTATGTACAGAAATAGTTGAAATTTAGACGAATTCTGAAAGAGGCACTATTAAAGAGTAAGAATTATTTAATACTTTTTAGTTCATATTATTACTTAATGTTTTTACCTTGGAAGTCGGTTTAAATTTTTTGTTAAAAGTAATTTCTCTCATGTCCCTTTGTTACCTTTAATCTTTAAAACTACGCAACGTATTTTGATGATTCTTTCAGTGTTAGATAGCCCATTTATCGAGGAAGGTTATAGGCTATAATTTATCACGCTAAGATTAATAGAAGCGAAGAAATAGAGACAAATGTGGAAAAAACGGGGGAAATTATTTGAAAGGGCTAACTTGAACGCGCTAATCTCAGGAACTACTGGTCCGATTTGAAAAATTCTTTCAGTGTTAGATAGCCCATTTATTGAGAAAGGCTATAAGCTATATTTTACCATGCTAGGAAAATTATTTGAAAGTGTTTAATCTCGCGAACTACTGGAGCAATTTTTATGTTATTTGAAGATAAGAAGTAGACCACATGAAGGACATCGATTTTAAACATTTTATCAGTGGGTATATATTTTATTCCCATGCGACGCTGGGGCGGGTCGCTAGTACTTTATATTATGACAAAGCAACGTTTGCCGGGAAAGCTATTATTCATATAAATATAAATTTAGGTTTAGCAGTTTCAGCTTGTAGAAGTAACAGACACGTTAAATGCAAAACGTATTTATAATAAGAATGTTACATACTTTAGGTGTATAATCCTTTATATTTTATACTATTAAGTTTATAGTTATAGGTACTACGTAACTAAGTTACAAGTCTTATTTGAAATTGTTATATTTTTTCAAAACAATCCCTGACACTTTATCGAAGAATTTCGAAAATATAAAATGTTTTCTACCTCTGCTTATTTGGATAAAAGAGTTTCTTTTTTTCGAAAAATGTATGATTATTTAGCCTATTAACTATGACCGTACAACGCGCTAGAGTTCAACGCTCCAACGCTATGCGTTATGGACATCCGACAACTTCGTCAGTTTTATCAGCGGAAGTATCCTGTGACGGCAACGTCACACCGGACTCTGTGACACTGTGACGCTGTGACAAAGCCGTCACAGGCTCTTAATATCCGTGCCAGATAATAAAGGATACTTGTTTAAACGAACTATTGGTAGAGAATGCACAGGAACATGTTTTCGGATTTGTGACGTCAGTTGGCAGCACTTTCTGTGTATAAGAGAACATACAGGAATTATATTATGTGGCGACACGTCATGTTAAGTACAATACAAGTTTTAGATTAGCGACACCAATTTGCAGCACCCTGTTCCACACGTTCTCTTTATAGGTGTGTCTTATATTGTTTATTTAGTAAAGTTCAATTTTAATTCACTTTTAAAATACCGCTTCTTGGATGTAGGTCCTAAGCAAAAAATATAATTTCGTTCTATGTATTGCAGTTTTCAGAAATCCCCATTTAGCTCGGAAATCATAGTTTATTCTGTGATCAAAACTATCTCAATTTAATAGACTACATAATACACTTTGACTCAAAGAGTCAAAGTAACGTATGTACGATATGTACGATTAATTCAAATCTGTTTAGCGATTAAACATTAAGACGACAAACACAATTTAGCATTTAAAATACTATCCGTATTTCAATATTAATATTCTAGTAGTCTCAATACTTGAAGAGTTTCTCGTATCGAGTGTTTTCTTGTGGCTCGAGTCGCGACCAACTTTGAATAGTATTTAATTGCTCCACAACTTCTGATAGTGAAGTTGCATGGTTTTTATGAAGTCGAGCTCTCACTAATTGCTTTCGTTAGAAATACTTTCGAATCAAATACGAAGAAATGAAAAACTTTGAATTATTCCAAACTAGTTTTTACTCGCGGCTTTATCAGGAGAAAATATAATATTTCGGGCATAAAATCATCCCCGGTTGTACTCCTCCGAAGAATTTCGTATAGAACAGTCGTTCTTAACCTTTTGGTCATGAGTATGAGGGACCATCTTTCCAAATGTTTTTCTTGCTTGGGCCCACCCAGTTGGTTTACCTAAATTAAGGGTTGTTAGATAAAGAAAACAAGCACAGCCTTATACTTAATTAGCACTAAGTCTTTCATTCGGCAAAAATCTAAAAGTTACAGATTTAAATTTAATGTGATTTTTGTAACTGCATACTCTTTACTGACTTCTGAATTCTCAGTTCTCACATATTATTAGGATGGTTTCGCGGGCCACTTGGAATGCCTTCAGGGACCACCAGTGGTCCGCGGACCACGGACCACCGGTATAGAAAGACAGATAATCAGACAGACCGATTGGTACTTAATATTGACTTTATCTGGTAGCACACGTGTAAATTCATAATATAAAGTATACTAATAATATAATATATAAACGGTTCCAAATTTTAAGCATTCAGTTGGAGCCATGAATACAGGAGTTTGGAAGTATTTAAATATTGGCATATTGAAAGTGTTATAGTTTAAAAGTCAAAGCGGGTCAGACTGTCTGTTGATATGGCGACGCGTCGCTTCACCGCAGCCCACACCTAAATATTAAACATAGTTTTTAACACTTGCCTTGAAGAAAAAAAAATTAAAAGGCTCTCTGACACTTTTTTCGTTAATAGAGTTTATACCCCATAGAATTGTTTTGTTTTAACCCATCAAGCCCCGTACGAGTACCGGTGATCGCAACAACAATAGAATATCCTTTCCGAGAATCCCCGATCGAAGGATTAATACAGAGTGCAAAACTAAATGATAATACTTTAGGGTGTTTTATGTGTATGAGTAAAACACCCTAAAGTAAAACCCTTAAGGTCGTCCCCCGAGCAAACGACCTTGGCCATACATTTGCCGCGTTGCCAAGATCGCGCCAAAACCCTATTATTTTTACTTATCTCGGTTCAAAATTATCCTAAAAAAAATTTAAAACGGCGAATATGTAGTTTATGATATTGTCGATCTATTGGCGTGAGTTTCAAATAAAAGTAATTTGTAAATCCTAAGGAGATGCTGAATGTATGCTTGAATTTTATCAAATTGGTATTACTTTGGAAGCTGATATCATGAGTGTAAGAAACAAAAATAGAAAATTTAAAACGACAAAAGGAATGTTGATATACTGAAGATTATTGCTGTATTTTTATTATAACTTTGTAGCTTTCAGATTATGAGTTTATAAGGTTTTAAATACGGTCAATTACGGAATCTCCGGACGGAACGCCCTTAAACATGGTTCGCTGTGAAAATATTAGCGCTGAAAGAGTAACTTTTTTTACTTTTGTATGGGCAAAATTAATATTTGTGACACCTTGTATAATAATAAATATTAATAATATTGTTAATAATTATTATTGTTAATCAATGCTCATATTGTAAAGGAGGAAGTATGTCTGTCTGTCTGTTTACTTTTCACAAACTAAACCCAGAACCGAATTAAGATTTCCTATATTTTACCGTTCGCTATCAGTAAATTTAAATTGTTAAATACTTAAATACAGTTATCACTTATCACTACTGTAAACAAGAAAATTGGTACACACTACACAGTATCAAATTTATCCAAGCAGTAACCAAAACCCAATGTTCGGCTAATGGATGCTGCTATTAGCAGCTAATACGAGCTAGCTAATAGCAGCTAGCAGCTAATAGCAACTTAATGTGCATTTAGCTGAGATTACATGTTTTGCTAGAATGTTCTCAAAGCTGTTAAAATGTTGTCAGCACCCTATTTAGGGTATTTAGAAAACATTAGATGAAAATTAAGTTACAGTTATGCTAAGTACTTACATACGGTTTTGCTAGATAATTTTACTCCGAATCGAAGGAAATGACATATTTGATTCCATCGAGCCGACTCGAAGCGAGCCTTTGAGCTGTCAGTTTTGCGGTCCACGCGGTGGTTATTAAAACTATGGAGCAAAACCGTATGTAATGCTAAGTACCAATAGATAGCTATATCTATCACGCTTACTGGTTGTGTTGTGGTGGGCCCCCTGCGAGTTTCTTACGCCGGTTCTTCTCGCCGGGTTAGTTCCCGAACCGGTGGTAGGCATCATGTAGACTTTCAGAGAATATTTGCAAAAATTTATTCTGAATAAAAAAATTTAAGTTTGAGTTTGAGTTGGCTACAACCTAAGAGTGTGCAAAATGCATTTCTGTAATTGTAAGAGTCTTAACAGTTACTCATTACTTCGTCCCCGTGTTGCAACGATGAAAAGAATATTCGACATTAAACTTGGCCTTTTATTATCCTGAAACTAACACTCGTACATACTGACAAGGCCTCACACAGGGACTGCCCGTCGTCTCTAACTGGCACTCGCACATTCATACATTCGATGGTCCTCACACGACTTTTGACGACCTCCGTGGCTCAGTTACTTAGCACGGGGCCAGACTGACGTGGTGTAAAGTGTCCATAGATATTATTATTACACTATTTAAATTTAGGAAGGTACAACCAAACTCACATTATTGTGTATGTTCACTAGGTGTAAATATTATGATATTAGCAGGCATCATAAGACAATTCTAACAATTGCAAATGTCCTATACACTGACCAGTTTAAGCGTGACCTTCGTAGCCATAGTTTTATTACGCTACGAGAGTTGCGCTTAAACTGGTATATAGTTTCAACCATTTCTAGAAACATTTCTTGCAACAAACATTCTTGCATAAGCACAAATCAAGAAGTCCCTGACGTATTTCGGTACACAATATCTCAGGCCAGCCGAGCTCATCTGTCACACGTCACCAAGGCCAGGCCTTGGCCTGTATCTCTTGTCTCCAATTCTTGACTGACGTATGTATGGATAAGCTACGCAATCTTAGTACTTATATAAGTTGACAATAAATATTTATACAGGTTGTAATATAACTAAATGATAATTCCTACTGAGTGTGTGTATAATATGTGCCCCTTATATTATAATGATAAGAGTTCACTGTGAGTAGTAGTAATTCTTTCAGCGCTGCTACTATCACAGTAAACTATCTATATTAGAGAGGACATAATGTAACATACGATATGTTATATGTATTATGTACACATATTAAGTATTATAGTTTTTTGTCGTGAAAAAGTGCATGTTTTTTGCGCAATAAATGAATTACAACGCAATAAAAATTTATCATCTATAAATATAAAATGTTAGAAAAACAAATGTTGGTAACCCAAAATGAATTTTCCAGGTGATCAAAACTTGGCAGTTGCGCCCTGTTTCGTTATGTAGTCCACCATTTGGCTGTTGCCGCTAGTTTCGTATTTGTTTTAACGTGGACTAAAAACTTTAACGTAAACTTATAGTTATAGTAGTAATTACTAGTATTGTTATTAATAAATAATAATAAATCAAAATTGCATACAGAGTACATCTAATATATATAAATCTCCTGTCACGATGTTTGTCCGCGATGGATTCCTAAACTACTTAACCGATTTTAATGTTTGCTTATTTTAAATGTGTGCTTTTTTCCAACTTGAGAGAGAGAATAGCTTAGATCTTTAATTATAGTCGCAATTTTATTTTATTTTGAAAATTATTTGTCTATAAAGAGCGACAATTGCTTATGCGACGCGTGTCACAGGATAGCGATGGACGTTGCCATGGTGACATACTTATTTATAGTCACTAATTCAATAAAATAATACGAGCGATATACTCAGGTGGATGCAAGTTCCGAACAAAAAAAAATTGGGTTCCAAATTTAAACGTAGCAACTGGACCCAATAACATAATCTGTGCTTGATCTGTGCAAGGTCGACTGTGATTGGCTGATAAAAAAGACCATAAAGAATTTAAACTACATGAGAAAAAAGACGAAGAAGGAGTTTAAAACTCAAAGTTCGATTTTCATTTTGTGAAAATTATTTGTAGCAACTCATACAAAAATTGTAAATTATGTGGATTAATTATTGAAAAACGAAAGGTAAGCCATTGTAAAATGTAAATGTAACCGTAAATTGATAAATTGAAGCAAAACATAACTATGTCATACCATGTTTTAATACAAAGTTACATGTCGTAGTATTATTTGCATTATGCAATTTGTACATTAATTTACAACTTAAACTATATAATATGAAAAAGATATATTATTATTTCATAGAAAATATTATAATGTATATCAGTATGCAGTTAATTTGTAAAATGTTGAAATGTGTATATTGTTTTATTGTAATAATACATGAGGTTATATTAACTATACTTTAATAATTTATGCGAACTGTATGGAAATGTAGTAAATGAAAAATGTTTAATTAATTTCAGATTTTTAGGTCCCTATACTAGTTTGCTACATTCTAGTCTGCAAGCAATAGCTGTTAAGGAGATTTTAGGACGAGAAGGAAGGTATGGGATTATGAGTGGTACGGCAACCAAGGAAAAATCCTCTGATCAAGTGAGGTTGTATGCAGCTGGCCTGAACCCGCGTGATAGATTTCAGCTGTCGTATACAGGGTGTAACAGAACAAAGTAATGATACTTAAGTGTGTATATATAAAGGTGCGCGTCCACTGGATAGGAGAGAATCGGAATGAGGAAGAGGGAGGTAGGTACGCAGCGGACGGATTTGTTGCTTTGTATGTATGGTATGACTACTGTGAACTGCACTAGAAGTACTGGAACGTCATTCTGCGCCTGACAAATATAATATTATGACGACACGACGCGCCATCCGCACCGTCGCGTACGTCCCGATTCCGACCTGGTGGACGCGCAGCTTTAATCCCCTCCCTATATAGAGTTTACTGTATAAGCCAATCAAGTAGTTAGTAGAGTAGCATAGACAGCAATTCTATTATATTTATATAAATAAAACTTATAAAACTGTACTATAATATTATAATACTGAATAATACAAATCAACAAAAGCATGTGGATTAAATCTGTTTTATTGTTTAATTTACCTTATTAGCCTTTTTATTTAGCTATGTACAATAATTTTTAATGAAATAAAACATTTATTTGAGCTCATTTCTTTTTTATTTAATTTTTTTTTAATTTTTGGTATGTTTAGAGTGAAAGGTTAAGCACTTCAGTTTCAAATTAAAAAAATAACGGATGTTAATTTTTTTTCTTCTAAGTCCGACCTCTTGTTACGTAGTATACAGTTTACATCCTCTTTGCGATATACTTTATATTATAATATGGCAAAGAAACGTTTGCCGGGATAGCTTGTATTATGATATAATAGTCATTGATTAAGAACCCCCGTAGACCACAGGCTTTTTGTCGGCCGATAATTTGGTCGAACTGATAATAATCAGTATGAACATATATCATGGAAGTCCGCACAGTACCTACAACGATTTGGTATCGGCCGATAATTAAGTTTGATGGGCTATACTTTCCTTCAAACTTAACTATCGGCTAACTGTCGGCCGATACTTAATCATTACGACGTTCTTCCACGCGCACATGACACCGATTGTTTGGTCGGTTGGAAACCCGAATTTTGTAAAATTTTCCATTCTAATAATCTATCGCTGTGAATGGAATCGTGCGAGAATAATCGGCCAACTGTTGTCTAGTCTGCGCACTCACTACGAACCCAACTGTATTAGCTGTTGGCGTAATGTGCGCGCAGCCCAATCCGACCAAATTATCGGCTGACCAAAATCTGCAGTCTGCGGGGGCTCTAAAATATAACAGAACGAGTACTCCAATTTTACCACTATAATATTCCAACACTTAGTACTACTTAGTAGTTACTTATTAAACAGGTTTTATCCAATCCTAATCCCGTTAAAGAATAATTAAAATTATTCTCGCTATGCACTTTAAATAGACGTAAAGCTAAGAGGTTTACCGTCATGCTAAAATTGAATCGTAATCGAAATCTAAGTTGAATATCCGAATAACCGAGTATCCGATTATCCGAATGTCTGATAACGAATATTTTATGTCGTTGGGGCGTTTTCCATAGAAACAGAGATGTCAAAAGGGACACAAATTACACATCCTAACGAATGTTATATCCTATAGATATAATTACTAATTGAAGACTCAGGATTCACGTTACAGGAACACTCATACTATCCATATTAACCTTTCCCTTTTAAGCCATTTTCTCGTAAGCACAGATTGCATGTTTAAAGGCGTTAATATGAAAAGCTAACAGGTCATAAAGCGTATATCACTATCAGTAATTAGCATCATAACATATTACGTGTCTTCCCTACACATACGATCTCAGCTTACGAGCATAGCATAGAGTAGCAGAATACAGAGATGCTACGAGTTTTTTTACGCCTTGATAACCATATAATATTATTACTGCAATATTTTTACGCTAGAGGCATCATTAGCACAGAGCAAAAAGTTTTTATCGACATACTATTTTGACAATAAGTTTCTGTCAATAGTCTGATATAACATGTGAAACATGTCGGATTTTGGTCGGATTAATTACTGTATATGCAAGTAGCGCCCTCTGATACGACCTTCTCGTAATATTTCCTATTGACGCTAATAATGTTCATTATCTGGGCATATAAATTTTCCAAACCTTTAATAGCACAGTGAGCAATATGTTTACAGATGTTTAAATCTTAAATTTTATATTTAAATACTAAAATGTGTGTTATTCCAAAAGCTTTTATACCAAATCGTCATTATTATTGCTCCACAATATTGTAATGTTTTTGGATAAATATTATAATGTTAAACTTTTGGAAAAATGCCTTTGATTAAAATTCTATCAGTATAATACGCGTAAGGAAGTGACATCAATTTTAACAAAAGCATTATGCAATAAGCATTAACTAAATGAATCAAAAAATTAAATTAAATCGTTTCAAAAAAATATAAAATGCTTTATAAAATAGACAGTTTCTCTGCAAATACCGGTAGCAGATTTTATATTAAAACATAATCCATGCATAAAACATTAAAACACAGTATCAACTTCTAAGTATGTAAATCTCATGCACACTATGAAACTTATGCATATTATTAAAAGCTCTGTGTGAAGTTAGTCTGGAGCATGAAGGTTGTTTTAATTTAGCACGACTTTGCATTTTACGGTGTCGAGGAACGACCAGTTGCTTACTTCATACCTTAACTAGTTTATGCCTGTAATCTCGGCTATGTTTTGTTATACTGATCTTATTTACGTTATGATTCGAAAACCGTACGCTTTTAAATAAAAATCTTTGTATACTAAAGTATCATACCCATAGAGATAAAAAAATGAATTTATTGGCATCTACGTAATTTTGTCGGGTTATGACAAGCTCAGCCAAATAGTCACGACTAAAACTAGCTCTAACTAAATAAAGTATGTCCGCCAACTACCTATGTATCAATTTCTTTCGAATTTGATGCACCAAAAAAAACTTCAGCATTATACAAAGATTTTGCTAAAATTATTGTATTTATTTTATATGCATAAAATTTATAAATAAATACATTAAAGAGGGTATTAGTAGAACATTAGCACTCGGTAGTATTAACACGTGTGTCGGGCGAGGCTTAATAACCCTGTTGACAGTCATGATGGATCACACAGAGTCCTTTGGTTTGTCTCAAATGTGCTAAGTCATTGTTCATAAGTTAGGAGCAGAAGCGTTTAGACTTTAGACGCAAGTCGTAACTTCATAAAAAACTGAAAATTTGAAATTAAGTATAACTAACTAACAATTAGCGTTTATTAGTTATATCTAAAATGTTGCTGTCACAAGTTAAGAGCTGAACAATAAGTAGCGAAAAGGTAGTCTTAGTTCATTATGTAGCTTCTCAGAACTTAAAATGTGTAGAGCATTAGTTTAAAATTTTTTTATGAAGGTGAGTGAAAATATATTTAAATTACGGACTTCTTAAATAATATTTTATTGTGTTTCCATTTGGGAAGGATATTCGCTAACGCTATTGGCAGATTAGTGATTAACTGATTATACAGTCCGTTATTGGTAGATCGTGATCAAAAGGTGACACAGTTTTCACCGATTTATCTTGTTTCGCCAAACGATCTTATACTTGTGCGCTGTCTATAATAATAATATTTTACATTTCATTTTCTCAAGCGATACCCACTGCCGCTTCTTACTTAATCCACAAATGCTTTATCTTAATGTGATATCTGGCACTATGTGTAAATTGTTGCGGCGCTTTACGAGGATCACCTGACACTGTCGATACAAACTTCATACCTTACGAGTTATAACCTAAGGGCTATGACGTCAGAGGAGTAAATGAAATCCCTATTCCCTTTAAATCCAATTAAGAGGGCTACTAAACCAAAAAATCAAACATCGTCCTTCTCTCTTCACACTCACGCCCGTCTTTCATATGCCAGGTGAAAATTAAGGACGACGCGGATTCATCGCCAAATTAGTTATTTCTCAATAACTCGATAAATATACAACAATTTAAAAAATCCGCTGGGTCGGTATCTCAATGATAGAATTATATACTATGCGTTATAATATTAACATAGTTCAATGCACGGTTATGGCAATAAATGAAAAATTCTTGAAAATTAGATGCATCTTTGTGATTTTTTTCTATTGAGAAAATTTTAAGATATAGTGTTTTTGCTCAAATCGAATTCTTGGAAATAAAATGTAGTATCTAATTTTAGAAAATGAAACAATTCGGGGCTTATTTTCAAGTATGAAAATTTATTATAAAATCGAAAATATTGGGTTAGTCAAGGTAGCAAGTAGCCAAGGGTAAATCATAATTTTTGTGGAAATATTATTATCAGAATATCAGCTAGTGACTCTGTGTTAGTATGATTAAGATTTAAATAGCGGCTGTTTAAACAAATATACTTCGTGCAACCTGAGTTTTGTATTTTTGTATGCTACCAATGCCTAAAAATGTCTTCAAAGCACCGTATATTCGTGAATCCCGTGCCTACAGTCTATAGCTTGTCATCGGGGCCGGCGCAGGCTGGTACACCAAACTAGGAAACTTTCCTATTGTTAATAGATTTAAAATTGACAGTCATTTGTCTGTGCATTTCGGTCATGGTATTGGGATACAATTTCTTTAAATTAGGCATACTATTTTTTCTAATCAACTTAATGACCTTATTTTAAATTTGTTTGGTGCATTAATTTACTGTCATAAAATTGGAGATTTCACATTATGAAAGCAGCGTATTTTTTTTTTGAATAAAGGTCCTAAAAGTTTCGACCAAACCTTCGCGACCAAAGTGACTGCGAAGCGGGAGCGTCTACCGCGCTGCGGACGCTAGCCATATAATCTTACGGCGCTTTGCATACCTGCACGACTGCAATGCGGGACGTTCGCGTCCGCAGAGCGGGACGTTTGCGTACAGTGGTCAGAAATGTGGTCCGAAATGGTTCTACGATTCGCACCGTAGTAGTCGCGCAGGCGTGCACGCTAGTTTTGCGTTGCAGACGCTCCCGCATCGCATCCCGCGCTCCGCGATACTTTACGCTCGTGAGAGTGGTCTCATTTTGACTCCGGCTTCGACTCCCGCCTTCGCACGCGCTTCCGCTCCCGTCTCCGCTCCTGCTTTCGCTCCCGCCTCCGCTCCCGCTTTCAATCCCGCAAAAGTTTCTTTTAACTGAATTCTTAGACTGGTTACTTTCGCCAGGTTCCTGAACCAGTTGTCGGTACATTTTATTTGACATATTTCTGTTATCATCGGATAACCCTTCGCTGCTATTCCTTCAAACATCCCATCCATAACTACTTTATGTCGTAAGTGTAAAATGTGAAAATGAACCGGATCTAAAGATAAAATGTAGAGGCAGCACTCTGTACGAGGGTCTCTCGGCCCGTTTCGCGTCGCCGGTCAAGGCGACAGACATATTTTTAAAGAGAATATTTAAATAAGCGTATGTTTTCTAACTATTTTCGGACGTGAGGTCGAAAATTAACTATGATGCAAGAGGATGGTTCTGATAAGGTTCTATTTCGCTTCTTCTTTTTATAGTTTTTTTGAAACATGTTTAATAGTAGACTTATTCCAAAATGTCCTAAACGATTGTTATTGGTCATGCAGTGTTTAAAAATTCAAATTTTACGTACACGCGTGGTGTTTCCGGTACGTTAAATATTATTTATAGAGTTTATTGACTTTGTTACAAGAATATCAAGGAAAATATTATTGAAATATAACAATATTATAAGGACGTAGGAGTAGAATCAGGAATTCGATGTTACGATAATGAACTAAGATACACAAATCAACAATTCAAACCAGCTTAGATAGTTGCTAATCCTCTAATCAAACTGAGCTGTAATCGATGACCAGCCTAGCTAGGAAATGCACATAACTCAAGCTAGTTATGTCTGTCAAACCTAGTTTGAAGAATATATTTTTATTTATGAAAAAAAATATATTTAAAAAAAACAATGATGTTGATTCCTCGGCAGGTGGTGGACCTACGTAATTTGGTCGCCTTATGCCAAGCTCATTCGACAGCTAACATCTAAATTGAATTTATTTAACCCGACCAAATAACGTTGGTACGTCTAAAATATCTGCCTATAAATCTTCTATGGTACTATCAGAGAAGTTGATTCCTATGCAGATGGGGGACCTACGTAGTTTGGTCGCATTACGTCAAACTCAGCCGACAGATCACAATTAACATTGAATTGACATGATCGACCAAATGACGTTGGTCTCTCAAATGCATAGGGATCAATTTCCTCGATGGTACATACGCACAATTGAAAAAAAGATAATACGAAACAAGTCGTAAAATTTGATACAAAGTTCTATGTCCAATGAGACATGAATTTTATGACTCGTCTCGATTTTAATATCACAAGCAAATAGAATCTTAGAAAACATTGCGAAGAAAAAACCAACCGGAAATAAGTTGTAAAAAAATACTTTTAGGACACTTTTATCCTCCTGTGTATTTCCTGTTTTGCCAAAAGTTAAAATGCGAAATAATGTTACAAAATAAATGGACGGGATTCTACACGGGAATCCTACATTGTCGTCTTTTAAGCAAAATAGTATTTATATCGCCAGATATTTTTAGCTAGGAGAAGTCGGTTAAAAATGTAGAAAGGATCAAGGCACAATCTCTCATATTTATTTAGTACTCAGAATTAAATCGACTTATAATAATTTCATACGGGATATTTATATTCACTTACGCACAAGAAAAGGGTTATGAAATAAATGAAACGAAAGAAGTTTCTCAGGGTGTCTCTCTCTATCTCCTTAAGAGGGCGACTATCGCAAAAAATCAAACATCGTCCTTCTCTTTTCACACTCACGAACGACGACGACGACGACGGAAAAGGGCGACGCGGAATCATCGACAAGTTAGTTTTTTCTTAATAACTCGATAAATATAAAACATTGAAAAAATCCGCTAGATCAGTTTCTTAATGATAGAATTTTATACCATTTGATAAAATATTAACTTAGTGTAATGCAGGGTTATGGCAGTATATGAAAAATTCGTGAAAATTAGATGCATCATTGTGATCACTCTTGTTCTTCTCTTCTGATCTTGATGATCTGGAGAAAATTTTAAGATATCGTGTTTTCGCTAAATCGGAACCTCGGAAATATAATGTAGTATCCACAGAAAGAAATAAATCATTGATTTAGTATATAATATGCTTAGAAAATGAAACAATTCGGGGCTTATTTTTAAGTATAAAATGTTATTATAAAATCGACATTTAGGGCTTGTCGTCCCCTTAACAAAACCCGTGAAAGTGTGAATTATGAATCTTTTTAATATTTTTCAAGAATTTACTTTGCTACGTCTTTATATTTCCTTTTTTCAGTCATATTATAAGGAATAAGAATACCAAAAGTTTTTCCTGTTTGTCATTACAATATCTGAAATCCTTAGAGGCTTCCAAGCATATTTTATACGCCGTAAATGCAAAAATAACTTTTCTGATGTATAATCATTTAAGGTTCTCGAAAAATTGTCCCATTAGGCACACACAATGGCCACTAAAAAACTAAAGAAAATAAGATCAGGTTTTGTATGTGTCCCATAAATAGAGTTCACTGTGAAAGTAGTAGTGCTGAAAGCACATATTTTTGTGATTTGTATGGGCGAACGCCCAAGCGTCATGAATTCCCCCATACAAAAGTTTAAAAAAATAATTTCAGTGCTGCTGCTTTCACAGTAAGCCCTATACATAGGATTCATACACACCCTAAATTATTATCACTTAGTTTTGTGACACCCCGTTATATATAGTCACCTTCGCCGAAAGCGCGCGCCGAGCGATTTGTAAAAGTCATAATTTACACATTAATTGTCATAGTACGTTACGTAATCCATACTTGCATACTAATATTTTAAATGCGAAAGTGTGTCTGTCTGTCTGTCTGTCTGTCTGTCAGTCAGACAGACACTGTCTGTTACCTCTTCACGCCCAAACCGCTGAGCCGATTTTGCTGAAATTTGGCATGGAACCGGATACATGTACGGTTCCTGCGCGATAAACGAGTTTTGGCGTAACGGAGTTGCGGGCACCATCTAGTATCTTATACTAAAAGATGTGAATCTACATGTCTGGCTGTACATTTCTCACAAAAGGACAATAGCGCATACTTCGCGATTCTAGGCTTTGAATGAAACCTCAATTTACGCTCTAAAAAACAATTTGGAAGCTTTTAGGTGTTGTGGTTTCCTTCCTAGGGTTTCGTTTTAAATGGAAGCCCTAGCTATGTGTGTTGTTTTGTGGATTTTTTCCCATCTGTGTCGGTAGAGTTGTTTTGTGCGTGTTGTGTGTTACATACTCGTATTTCTTTGGGACGGTGTCATTTTCGTAATGATTATCATAGAATTGGGAGTTTCAAAGGCTCCTGGACTCGTTTGTACTATCAGAGGAGTTGATTCATAGGCAGATGGAGAACTTAAGTATTTTGGTCGCGTTACGTTAAACCTTTAGACCGATAACAGCTAACATTGAATTGATAACAGCTAACATAGGTCTGTCAACTGCCTATGAATCAATTTCTTCGATGGTACATTCCAGTCAGTTTGGCCTGTGGTCAGTCCGACCGGAGTCGATTTGCCTTTCCATATACTGGGCCTTAAGAGGAAGTTAAGTTATAATGATTGTGTTGATTAAAAAATACACTAAGTACACATATTATTTTGATATTAATAATAATAATATGTATGGACGCTTCCCCCACACGTCAGTCTGGCCCCGTGCTAAGTACCTAAAGGACTTGTGTTACGGGTAGGTACCAGACAACGGAAACATACCTATTTAATACTTTTATACTATAGATATTTTTATCATACACATATAGGAACATTGAAAACTTTTTGTTCCGTCGGCGGGATTCGAACCCGCGACCCCCAGCTTGAGTTGCCACACAATCCCATTGAGCTACAAAGGTCGTCAAGTATATTGCCCGCAACATAGTTGCACCAAAATTATTTCAGGAGTTGTAGGTACTCTTGAAAAAAACATTTTTAACACAGTCCAAGCCGCGAGCGAGAACTAGCAACAATAACAATGGTGATGAAATTCCCGACCATTTAATAATTCACTGCAAGCCCAGGATGCTTAGTCAAACTGCATTCATTTACAACAGCGAAGCTGTTATGAATCAAAATGTGGAATTTGATATTAAAACGAACTTATCTTTAAATGAGACGGCTTTGCAATGCTTTCATGTGAAATAGACACATTTTAAAATACTTAGTGCGCAATCAGTAGCGCTAGCACGGCGACCAGCGGAAATGCGAAAGTATGGACAAACTGTGGAAATAAACCTAAGTTGCCGTTCCGATCTTTATCGCGGCTAATCGCAACCGACAAAAATTTTATTAAAATGCTACTTTATGACAGACTATAGTCTATGTCATAATGTAGGATATTATTTCAATTTTTAGGACTACCTATAGTATGTCATAAAGTGGCATTTTAATTGAATTTTTCGGAACTAAAAAAGTTCGGAAGGGCACCTTAAGTTTATCTCCACAGTTTGTAACTATAGTCTGTCATAAAATGGCATTTTAATTGAATTTTTCGGAACGAAAAAAAATCGGAACGGCACCTTAGGTTTATATCCATAGTTTGTCCATACTTTCGCATTTCCGCTGGTCGCCGTGTTAACGTTACAGAGGTATGCAATGGTAATTAAACTAAAATATAATGAAGAGTTTGACGGATAATACTACTATCGTTTTTAATTAATAACATTTAAGTAATATATTTTGTTATTGAGTGATAAGCCGCTTGCGACGCGTTTTGTCAAATCACAATGTGCATTTTTGTTGCAACTTCGTTTTATAAACCAGCCATAATATTATGAACAGTAACTTCACTGTTGAACTATCGAGTGCAGTTTGACTAAACGCCCAGGGTATATGGCTGAGTCCACAGTGATATTACCTTCATTTCATATGCTAATGCCGCGGTCACCTTAATCTTTTAATTAAGGAAACGGCCTGTTTTGACCGAAAGATAACCCTTCTAAGGTATATGATTTATGCTCGAGAGGTTTTAGTGTTATTTATAACCCTAAAAGGTCTGAAACAGCTGCCGCTTATAGACTTTGTCGTGTACCTTTTTAAACGATAAAAAAATAAAACTACATTTTTTTTTTCGGTTTAAACAGCACATACACATAATGTTTTGCTTTTATGTACTGTGTTTTCTTTTCATTTGATTAAAAAGGGTGAGTTCTTGATAAACGTCCTATCTATATCTATACTTATTATAAAACAAAGTCGCTTTTTTCCCTCATGTCCCTTTGTTCCCTTTAATCTTTAAAACTACGCAACGGATTTTGATGATTCTTGCAGTGTTAGATAGCCCATTTATCGAGGAAGGTTATAGGCTATATTTTATCACGATAAGACCAATAGGAGCGAAGAAATAGAGGAAAATGTGGAAAAAACGGGGGAAATTATTTGAAAGGGCTAACTTGAACGCGCTAATCTCAGGAACTACTGGTCCGATTTGAAAAATTCTTTCAGTGTTAGATAGGCCATTTATTGAGAAAGGCTATAAGGCTATACGAGTATTTGATCACGCTGAGACTAATAGGAGAATGTGGCAAAAACGGGAGAAATTATTTGAAAAGGGATCTCGGGAACTACTGGAGCATTTTTTATGTTATTTGGCACAGATAAGTTTTATCGATTTTAATATTTTTTTCGGTGGCTATATATTTTGTACCCGTGCGACGCCGGGGCGGGTCGCTAGTATATTATATATTATCTAATTTCCTAATTCAAAAAATAGTAAATTACAAATCAAGCTCAAGTAGAAAAAAATAACAACTTGTAGCGCAGTTATAGCATTACCAAAATGTTCTTAGACTGGCTTATAGAGTGATAACTTATAATACTTTAGTTTGTGTGTGTGTGTTCCATATAATATAGAGTTTACTGTAAAAGTTTGTGATTTGTATGGGCAAGCGCCCCAGCGTCATACATTTTCAAATACTAAAGTTGAATAAAGTTACTCTTTCAGCGTTACTACTTTTACAGCGATTTCTATATAGGACTCAGACACGCCCTAAAGTGTTATCACAAAGTTTTGTTACACTCTGTATATTTTGTTTATTTTTCCGGAAGTATTTCATTTGTGTTGTGTTTGTGATATACTATGATAAATTGGATCGTGACGATGTGAGTTTGCTTGTAATTTACTCTGTATTCTCTGTTACAGGTAGTTGATTCAATTTGTAAGGGTAAGTCTTTCAAAAATCAATTCCTTTCATGAAATTTGTATTTCATTGTGGGATACACGAGTATATGTTATTAAATAAAACATGTGTTAAATCTGAAAACATTTTTATGAAATTGTTATCAATTTATTATATCTTTATATCATATTGGTAAATATGACTTTCTAGGGTTCCGCACCCAAAGGGTAAAAACGGGACCCTGTTACTAAGACTTTGTTGTCTGTCTGTCTGTCTATCTGTCTGCCTCCAGGCTCAAGAACCGCTATAATTCTGAAACTTTCACAGATTGTGTATTTCTATTTCCGCTATAGTAACTAAAATACTGGCTACTGGTAGCGGGAGCTAGTAGTAATAAAAATCGGTCAAGAGCGAGTCGGACTCGTGCACTAAGGGTTCCGTACCATTGTAGAGAAAAATTAGCCCAAAAAATGGGTTTTATTTCATTTTAATATTATTATTTAATATTAAAGTGCACATAAAACTAAGGACCTTGAGAAAAATTCAAGTACCTACCTGTTGCCATTATTGATATAGAGCCAAAAAGGCCAAAAAAATGACGTTTGTTGTATGAGAGCCCCCCTTAAATATTAATTTTATTTTGTTTTTAGTATTTGTTGTTATAGCGGCAACAGATATACACAATCTGTGAAAATTTCAACTTTCTAGCTATTACCATTCTTGAGTTACAGCCTGGAGACAGACAGACGGACAGACAGACGGACAGACAGACGGACAGACAGACGGACAGACAGACGGACGGACAGACGGACGGACAGACGGACGGACAGACAGACGGACAGACAGACGGACAGACAGACGGACAGACAGACGGACAGACAGACGGACAGACAGACGGACAGACAGACGGACAGACAGACGGACAGACAGACGGACAGACAGACGGACAGACAGACGGACAGACAGACGGACAGACAGACGGACAGACAGACGGACAGACAGACGGACAGACAGACGGACAGACAGACGGACAGACAGACGGACAGACAGACGGACAGACAGACGGACAGACAGACGGACAGACAGACGGACAGACAGACGGACAGACAGACGGACAGACAGACGGACAGACAGACGGACAGACAGACGGACAGACAGACGGACAGACAGACGGACAGACAGACGGACAGACAGACCGACAGACAGACGGACAGACGGACAGACAGACAGACGGACAGACGGACAGACAGACATCGAAGTCTCATGAATAGGGTCCTGTTTTTACCCTTTGGGTACGGAACCCTAAAACAAAGTTAGCTCTATGGGAATACAACTAACTTTATTTTTTTTGGTCTTATTTGCTCAATATAAATAATGGAAAACAGGTAGGCAGTTGAAATTTACACAAAATCCTCAAATATATGTGTACTTTAATAATAACTATAACAAAATTGAAGAAAATGTATTTAAGGGGGCTCCCGTACAAAAACAATTTTGGCCTATTTTTGCTCTTTATCGGTATGGAACCCTTTAATTTGTGCGCGACTCCGACTCGCACTTGGCCGATTGGTCAATTGTAGTGATGTAATGCGCTGTATACTTTAGGCCCGTTTCCATTTTGTACCATGATGGAATGCACAATCGATGATTACGGGCTATGATACTCAATAAGTACTCAATTCAGATCGTAACGCGACGCGTAGATGCATTTCTGAATTCTTCGACGGACGGACTTCGACGTATTGAATTGACAGATTTGCATGACGTCTCATGCAATGAGGGTTGTTGAAATTCAATTTGCCACCAGGTGCCGCGATGTAGCCGTCAGGTCTATTAAATTAAATAATAGCCCCCACACCGGTTTCGGTGACGGTGACCAGTTTTATTGAAACCAGGCCAGCTACGCAGGAGTAATTTTTATAGTGCCCAAGTGTGTGCGCAATACGCAATAGCGCTCTCTATTCCTTTACTCTCATAACCCAGTGGAATGGACGACCGACACGACTGGCGAGAGATTAGACGCAGGCCCGACTTTTTACATGCCCATCCGACGCATAGATCATCTTACTTATCAAACAATCAGGTGATCAGCCTACATTGTCCTAACCAAACTTGGAAATAACATATTGTTTCCAACGCGGGAATCGCACCCACGACCTCAGAGTCAAGAGCCGCGCTCTATACCACTAGACCACGGAGGCGTGTCAAATAGACATATTATCGTGACACATGACAGCTGTATCGTGACATATGACAGCAGTTTCACGCGATACGCCTGACGGCTACATCGCGACATCTGGTAGAATTTCAACAATCCTCAAAGTCTGTCAATTCAACACCAATTTAGAAATACATTATTAAAGTAGATAATATATCTACGCGTCGCGTTGCGGTCTGAATTGACCCTTAATCGTACTTGGGCCAACGCAGAGAGACCTTATGAAACCCTTCTTGAAATCAACAAAAATATTATTTGCCCCAAAGTCTACTTAACTGATTAGTGCTTTCGTTTCTACAATCTCAAGTATTTTTATAGCCCAAAGTTCGTTCGCATGTTACGTAGTTTTAAAGTGCGATACAATTAGCTGAGATTTCGTGTTTGATTATTTTATTCGAGTTACCACGATTTTATTAGCGCGGATTAATATCTAGGTTCTTTAACCGAACACTCGATAGGTAAATAGGTTTAAGTTAATCACGTAGTTAACGCAATAAGTAAGAAAGCGATTAGTCTCGATACCTATTTAGGTTTAAATTGGATACTATAGTAAGATGAGAACCTGGCTATTTATAGTTTTATTATACAATATTCAAGTGACTTTTGCATACTAGGAATTTTATGAAACAAGTCCTTGTATAATATTCCTGATAATTATGCTTAAGCTTACTCGTATTATCCTAATGTTATTCTGGTAGAAACATGCATTAGGGTATCAAGAGAACTGTAAGTATGAATTAGTATTCCATCCTTTTATCTTTGCCCCCAGGCGAATAGGCTTAAGTGTGACATTCGACTTGACAGACAGATAGACAGAAAATTTCGGTTACAGATGAGCAAAGGTTACATAATATATTTTACGACGGTTCACATTTGAAATTGTATTTTTGTTTTTTGCGTGTTACTGTTTTATTCTGACAGATTCCAATGTATTCGTTACTCATTTTAAAGCTTATTTGCGTACAAACCAATAATAATGTACACAGACTCTAATGAGTAATTGAAGTACTTGAATATTATAATTTACAATGAGACATAAGTGAATGAAGTCCCAGTTCCCAGAAGGACCTAGACAAGTGGCAAGCGATTATCGTAAACGCCAACGAAATGTATGGGATTTGACATTAGTATTCGCAAGCGAAGCGATGACTTGTGTCAAATCGCATACATTTTATTAGCTTTGTCCACACTGGTGCTTTTTTTGTTCATCAAGGACATGCGTTATAGCGCAGTCAACAGCGAACGTGAGGCATGCCCGTGACGCGCGTTGATATCGTAGCGCTCACTATGACACCTTTCTTTCAACGCGGGTGGATTTTGGCGCATTCAATTATTGAATATGCCAAACGAAAGTTGAATAAAAAGAAGATGACGAAAATTGAAGATGAAATTGCATAATGTGGACATAGCTATTGGCGTTTACGATAATCGCTTTGAAATACTAATGGAATACAAATGAGGTATTGTAGGATAACCTAATAATAAAGTTCCAATAATATTAGTTTCTACTGCCTCTTGTCTACTAGGGCTTGTAATTATTGTAGGTTGACCTATTAATTTATGCAAAAATACTAATATTTTCTAAAATATTAGATCCCACTTCTTCCACTTACGTCTTCGATTGTGAAAGTGTGTTGCTTTTTGTGACTTAAATGGTTGCACCATATTTTCAGTCCTAAAGCAAAATGTGTCCTACCTACGCAATATACATATACAAAGTTGCAGGAAATAACTAGTATTGTTACGATTACACGAGTATGTGGTTTGGGGATCATTGTCGTCACCTCCACATCAAAACGACAAAGCTCTGATCAGACGATTGTGATTGAAAGCTCCATAAGGCGTAACACGTGTAAACTTTTGTGTTGTGCCTATAAACAAGATGGGGCTGTGAAAACTCTGAAAACGAAATATCATTCCAAATTTACATTCAACCAAGATTTGGTGGGTCAAGTCACGCTAATCTGAACACACCCTTAGCGCCAAAAACCCTTGCTTTTAATAATTCAAATAACTTTCCAAGCTTTGATCTCTAAAACTTAATCTTTGTTTTGAAAGTTTCTGGTAAAAAACGACCTTTTTGGGTTTTGTTTAGGAACTTTCTAGGCTTTCGTTAGACAAACGACTGTCGACACACATTTACAATTTTTTTATCCAAATAAATGTTAAAATATTTAGAACATGCTAAAAAGCCCGCCACTGTAGAGTATATTTATATTATTGTAGTTTGACCTTTACTAGTGGCCTTGTGGCCAACAGGAGAAAGCCATTCCACCTGTCTAACACAGCAACAGTGTGTGCTAAAAACTACTACCCACCAATATTATAATTCCTTAAATATTATGCCTATACCTGTAATGGCTAGCGCTATCGTATCTGGATCGTATCCAACGAAGGGCCGCTCGAATTGTTGATTGCCATAGTGTTTCAAACAGCTTGGACCCCTTGGAATTACGCCGAGATGTAGCTTCTCTCTGCATCCTCTATCGGTTGTATCACGGGGAGTGCTCTGAGGAATTGTTCGGAATCATACCACCTGCAACTTTTCGCCATCGTCCCACGCGAAAAACATACCATCCTCATCACTTGTTCAAATCAATAGTCAAAAATGTCTTATGAAAACCTATCTAGCCAGAACATCACGTTTAGAAAAAAACACAAAACTAGATCGAAATCAATGGAGTTAGAAAAAACCTTCACATCACTAAACACATCAGAAGATGAACCTCATGTGAAAAGTCTGGATTTATCTACTGGATTATATAATGGACTTATTGAAGAGCTGAAAAGCGAAATAAATGATCTAAAGATACAATTAGAAAGCACTCGGGAGGAACTAGACAATATACTATTAGAAAATACTGACCTTGAACGTACAATTTCTAGGCAATGTCAACAACTGAACACTTTAAAAAACATCTGTTCCAGTCCTCGAAGCAGCCAAAAAAAGCAGATTCTATCTACGAGAAATAAGAACAGACGATCAATACACGACAGCCACAGAAAACTGACAACGGAAGAATTTGATACATCTTTTATGAATAACCCGGAACACGCCTTGAACTCGTCCTTACAAAACAACACTGAAATTGCTTCTGACCCAGTCCCTTTGACACCAGAGATAATTCTTAGCTCATCTAGAGGACAGCAAAAAAATAGTACTATTATTGAGCCCCCCGACTATGAGAAAATGAACTCAATCCACCCGGATGTGATATCAGTAAAAAATAATACAAGCGATTTGATACCTGAAAAACCGTATATTTATATTATAGGCGAAGAACATTGTAAGGAATTAGCGCAAAACCTTATTAAATCGAGAGAAAAAAGTCAATTTCAATATAGAGTTTAGAGGTTAGAGGTTTTAGAGGTTTATCAAACCAGGAGCAGCAACGCAAGAAATTTTAAACACGCTTTCACATTATACCCTTACCCGAGATGACCGCGTTATTTTACAAGTTGGAGAACATGACAAAAACCCCATGGAAGTAATGATAGAACTTAGTGCGGCACTAAAAAGTGTACCGTGCCCAACATTTATGCTGAGTATTGTAGAAAATAAGCACCTAAATGTTGAAAAATTGAATAGTATGTTAAAAAATATATGTAACTATTTCCCCAAATGCAAATTCATAGATGTTTATAAAAGATTGTACGGAGTGAACTATTATTATAACTATAACTACAATTATTACCTAAATATTTCTTGCCAATACATTAATTACGCCATTGACCAGTTCGACTATGATAAAAAGTACAACCTATGTAAATATTTGACTAACAAATCTGTTAACATTTATGACTGGAAAAAATATTCCATGTACAAAAATACTATACCGAAAAATATAAAACATTGTGATGTACAGGACTCGCTGATAGCGTCATCGACTCTTCCTCCTAAGGGTACAATACCGTATTATTTCCCAATCGTTTGTAATAGAACAAATACAGATCGGTTTTTTCAAGCCCAAAATAACACTCAGCAAGTCAAACTCCATAATTTCAAATAACTCTATGAACAAAATAACATCTACTAATAATAATATCATAACAGAACAAGTTTCACCAACTGTTAGGTTGCTACACCAAAATATAGCTGGGCTTCTTACAAAACAAGATCTTATAAATGTCGCCATTTCAGAATTACACGATGCTAATCAGAAACCCCAAATTCTCTGCTTCACAGAAACATTTCTTAACTCAAGTAACGTACATAATTTAAATATTTCTGGTTACTACACTGGTTCTTACTACTGCAGATCAAATAACAAAAACAGAGGAGGTGTATGCATCGTACTCAGATCTGGAACGGTATCTAAAGAGTTGACATACTTAAAAAATAAATTTGGAACTGATAACATCTTTGAATGCTGTGGAATAGAACTCCCAATATGCAATTCAATTATTGTCTGCTTATATAGAGTTCCAAATACTGACGTTAATAGATTTATAGACAAACTAGACACAATGCTCTTTTATCTTACAAAAAATCATAAAAAGAAAAACATTATTTTGACAGGAGATTTTAATATAGACACACTTAAAGCCTCTACTTCAACGAATAAATTAAATTCTCTTTTATTAAACTATAATCTCACATCTCACATAGTAGAGCCCACAAGACAACATTCATGCATAGACCTCATTATAAGTAATATAAAAAACGCTACAGGGTCTTTGCACGAATTACAACTCTCCGATCATAATACGGCTCAAATGCTTAACATACCAATTACAAATAAAAACAATATTCCGAGCACGTACTATGTCGACATAAAGGATTACAGCCAAGAAAACCTGGAAAAGTTTCGCAACTATCTAAGCTGTCTATCTTTCAGTAATGTTCATAGATGTAAAGATAATGTAAACGAAGCATTAACGTGTTTTTACGATGATTTTGCCCTTCTTTACAAACTATGCTTCCCTTGTAAAAGAATAAAAAAAACGATAAAATATAAAAAGCCTTTATGGATAACAAATGGTATTAAAATTAGCTGTAAAACTAAAAGAAACCTGAGATTTATTTACTACAAAAATAAAAGTCAAGTAAACAAATCGAAATATCACACATACTCTAAAATATTACGTAAAAGTTTTAACATATCTCAAAGAATATTTAACAATGACCTCCTTTCAACCGCCAGAAATAAATGTAGAGCTTCATGGAAAATCATTAACAGCCAAATAAATAATAAATTAAGTAATCATAATATAATAAATGAAATTAAAAATGAAAATAATGACATAATACATAACTCTACTGACATTGCGAATGAATTTAATAATTATTTAATTAATATGACGAATACACAAAATACGAAATCTCTACCTAACACTAATAATACTTACATTCAAAATACTATCTTTCTGAATCCATGTACTCCCTCTGAAATAAATAACATTATTGGCTCCCTAAAAATACTAAATCTGAAGGATACGACGGAATCTCTACTAAAGTAATAAAATACTGCAGAAAGGAAATAACGCCAGTAATTACACATCTGGTTAATTTATCATTCGAAACGGGTACATTTCCAGATCGTTTTAAAAAATCAGTAGTGAGACCGTTACATAAGAAAGGAGACAAAACACTATTAGAAAATTATCGTCCGATAGCACTATTACCCGTGCTGTCAAAAATATTCGAAAAAGTAATGTACAAGAGGCTTATAAATTTTATACAAAAGCATAATATAATTAAGCAAGAACAATTTGGCTTTCAAAGTAATAAAAGCACTACCACAGCAGCAGCAAAATTAATAAGACAAATTGTTAACTACCTAAACGACAAAAAGTCTACATTTTGTATTTTTTTCGACATGTCTAGGGCTTTTGATTTCGTGTCCCACAAAGTGCTGCTGAAAAAATTGAGCAACTTAGGCATCAGAGGTCCTGCATTAAGTTGGCTACAATCATACTTATCTGACAGAGAACAGTATACTGAAATCGTAACAATTATTAAAAAAATCTTGACTACAGTTAGATCTAAAAGTAGAGCGAATAGAGTCGGTGTACCCCAAGGAAGTATACTTGGTCCACTCCTATTCTTGATTTACATAAACGATTTCCCGGATATTACAAATTATGACTGTACCCTTTTTGCGGATGACATTTCTATATTAATAAACTATGATAATGACAATAAAAATAAAATTATTAATGACATACATAAATTAATCAAATCTGTAATTAACTGGATGAATAACAATAACTTAAATATAAATCTGACAAAAACCAATTTTATTGAGTTTAAAAATATTGGGACTAGGCCCGCCATCTGCAATAAAATAATATATGAAAATGAAAGTATTCATAAGACAACACACACAAAATTTCTGGGTTTGCATATTGACGAGCACTTAAATTGGAAAGCCCACATAGAGTATGTCTGTAGAAAAATTAACCGATTTATATTTGTCCTGGGAAAACTTAAACAGGTTGCATCGATGCATACAGTCTTATCGGCATATCATGGATATGTAGCATCAATCCTTAGGTATGGTCTGCTACTCTGGGGCAACTCGACGGACGTAGATAAGGCTTTCATTGCACAAAAAAAATGTGTACGTGCGATGTGTAGCAAGCCACCTTACGAGTCCTGTAAACCACTGTTCCAAAAACTAAGTATAATGACTTTACCGAGTATGTACATATACGAATTAGTAAATTACGCAAAAATAAACTATAATAATTTCACAAAAGCACGTGACATTTATCCCAGAAACAAAAGAAACCCTGACAGATTAGTACTCGACGTCATTCCAAAATACGCAATGTACCAAAAACAATATTATGCAATGTGTATAAAAGCATATAACGCTATTCCTAATAATATAAAAAACCTACCGTACAATAAATTTAAAAAGGAAATAGTGAAATGGTTAAAAATGAAAAACTTCTACTCGGTAAAGGAATTACTCAATTCAAAAAATGATATACATTTGTAATAATTATATTATTCTAATAACGTTGACTAAATTCTATTTAAAATTTTTCTTTTATTTTAATCATTGTGACCATAATTTAATTAATTTTCGTATTTAATTGACCATAATATTACTATAATTTAATTAACTATTACTATGAAATACATTTAAATTTTATTGTAATTATTTCGTATGAACTTGATGTATTTTCTGTTTTTCTTTCCTATGTATTAAACTAATTAACATGATAATTTTAAGCAATAATAATTGTACTGACATGCAATCTACGATTTATCACACTACCAATCTGTTATTTTAATTATTACTTTGACAAATGTTGACTTCTAATAATATTTAATGTTAACTTTGGACGATTTAGAGTTTATTAAAATTTTATATGTATATTTGCATGCTATTCTACAATATAGCTAAAAGTGTTAGACTATAAGAACCACATTACCACCTACTGTATTACACTTTTAGAGCAAATAAATAAATGAAAATGAAATGAAAATGAAAATCACCTTGATGAGTGGCAGTCTTCCACAGTGCGCTTTTCGCGTAACTTTCTACCGCGCACTGTAAAACTCTGGAACGAACTGTGACCAGCAGTATTTCCGGACCTATACGACCTGCAAACCTTCAAGAAAAGAGCGTATTCCCTCTTAAAAGGCCGGCAACGCTCCTGCAGTTCTTCTGATGTTGCGAGTGTCCATGGGCGACGGTAGTTGCTTACCATCAGGTGACCCGTTTGCTCGTTTGCCTCCTTATTTAATAATAATAATAATAAAAAAACGCTTTAAAGTTCAAAGAATATCCAATATAATGCTGGTGGCCACTGCCAGTCTGCGCTTAACGCCTTTTCTTCACTGTGAAATAAACTTCTAATTCATAGAACAACAATTTTCAGAGACGCTTGTAATTTATGAAGGTTTTATAAATTTATGACCGTCTAGGGAACACTTGGGTAAATAAGGTTTAAGTTGAACAAAGAGTTAACCCCACAATAGTTGCGGGTAACCGTCTCGGTTATTTGCACTCAGAATGTAAATTTAAATAGTTCTTTACACTTGGAAGTAAACTTAGAACTGAATAAAGTGTCTGTAAAGAATCTAACAGTAGCTGAAAACTCTCAGGCGCTACCTGGGTTAAAATTAACCCCGAATTAAATATTTTTCTATTAGTCGCGTAGAGTCATAGCGTGGACATAGTTGAGCGTCCGTGACCTAGAGGGTAGACCGCAGTTGGTTAGCACTCGAGAGGGTGCAGGTTCGATTCCGGTTGGAGGCGTGTATCAATAGGACGTTTTCAGATCTCAAATACATAATACGGATGCTTTTACGGTGAAGGAAAACATCGCGAGGAAATCCGCACATGATTAGATGCAAAGGCCAGGTTTATAAATTGCATTCCTCTTGTTTGTGACGAAAAGGCATGATATTTTTACATAAGTAAGCCTAAAAAAAGTTTCGTAAGAGATCCCATAGATAAAATACTATGGCTCCATGCTCTTTATTTGTGCTAATTCACATCCAAACCGTTTCAGTTTGAAATTTTGGAGGTTTTATTTTTTGTAGTTAAGAGAATATCAAAATAATTTAAGAATATAAAATAACTCTTAATAAGGCTTATAAATATAATATAATTGAGCATTGAGAGTATCAGAATAACTTAGGAATGTAAAAATTGATTATATTAAAGCTTACAATATAATAAAAAGTCCACGGGGACAGTAATAGGGTACCTTTTATCGAAGAAAATTGCAGGATTCCCGCGGGACTCCATTTTGCGTGTACGAAATGGCGGGCAATAATGTCTATAAAATAATTGAGATACGTTTGTGGCTTTTTTCATGCGTGGAACTAACGCCAATATATTGTTTGTCAGTTGTCACTATAAAGAGACAACTGACTTACGTCCTTCACAACGTCATTAAAGTAAATTTTTCTTTAGTCCGAAATTAAAATTAACGCTGGAGTTATTTTAATTATACTTATAATACTATACATTGGTTATACTTTAAGTTGATAGCAGTGCAATACAAGGTTTTTATTGCGTTGCAGTAAATCATTATTTCAAACTTATTGACAGCTATTTATAGGCACTCTGGTGTTATTACCACAATAGACATAACTATCTCTGAGGCATTCATGCTCCCAATGTCATAGAGGTACCAAATTTGCCTTTTTGGCCTGTAATTTTGCTAACAAGCACAGAAACGTTGGTCAAAGTAGTTATGCGGTTCAAGTACGATATTCCCTCGGAGTTAGTTCGAATTCAAAACACGTTAGTTAGATTTATCTTTGACATTAGAATAACATTAGTTTGTACTAAATCGTAAACTGGTGTTACATTTGACACAAGTTGCGAAGTTATGATTTAATTTCCGAATACAAAAACTACTGTACAGATTTTGAGGAAACTTAATAATAATAATAATAATAATAATAATAATAATAATAATAATAATCTTTATTTCATTTACAAAAGTTACAGCTAAAGTACAATGATGGAAGTTACCTAGTAGGCTTAGCCTGTATCAGGCAACATCCCTCTTCCACATCTACAAGGGAAATAAAGAAAATAACTTGCAACATTTCCTAAGCTAGACAATACGTACATACAACAAAAAACTACTGAAATCGGATTGTTTAATCCGGAGATATGCGAATAGAAAAATAGATAGCATACGTAGATACATAGTACACTTTTGAAAGGCACATCTGTTCAGACCCTGAAATACTAAATGAATACTACTCTGTAAATATTACATACGGGGCGAATTGCTTAGTAATGAACGGTTCTTTTCCAACATACTAATTTCAGTTCAGCGAAGTTGCGGCAACATTTACTATTGTAGTCTATAAAAAACTCAGTTGTTAGACAACAAGTCTAATTCTATTTCCGTCTACTTTGTCTCCGCATTGGTCCATTGTGGAGCGCTGCAGTGGCGACCCCGTTTTGAAGCACTTAGACGATTGACACCATGTCAACGACATCCCCTGTGTGGGAGAGGGGGTGGGGACCCTGTATTGCTACCGAAAATATCTTGTCCTAGACTCATCCTGGCGAATGTTTGACTGTCTTAAGATTGTTTCGTGATGTATTAGAAATATCTTGGCAAATTCAATAAATTTTTGGTAAAAGCTATAGCGCATGCACTTTTTGGGATAGTTAAAAAACTTGCGTTGCAACACGTGGCCTGATCAAAAATTCGTTAGATGAAGAGTAACGTTGCCGCGTTGTAGTAAAGAAAGCAATATTTTCTTATTTTTCCTAAAACCCGCCCCATCAACCGCTTAAAAAATGTAAGTCTACCTACTGTTTCTTTTTCACTACTGCCGGTACGGAGTGCAACTCGTTGTTTTGTTTTTTCCTTCTGTTTCAAAATTTCCTACATCCTTAAGACCCCCCGCGCATTAGGCGGCCAGGTCGCGCGGCCAGCTGTCACGCGCAAACTAATTCTTCGCGCGTGAATTAGTTGGCCGCGCGACTTGGCCGCGGCCAGGTCGCGCGGCCAGCTGTCACGCGCAAACTAATTCTTCGCGCGTGAATTAGTTGGCCGCGCGACTTGGCCGCCTAAAGTGTCTCCCAGACAGACGCGGCCTGCGGTGGCGGTGGCGATCAGTTGAATGTCTTGGCCGCGTGGCCGCGTGTGTCTGTGTCGTTCCTAGAACTCTCAAGTCATCCAACTGACCACCACCGCCACCGCCACCGCAGGCCGCGTCTGTCTGGGAGACGCTTTATGCGCGGGGGGTCTAAAAGTGACTTAAGTTTAATATAGCGATATCCCAATAATGGTACGTCGTTGTCGCGTCTTGTAGTGAACGAACGCTAATAGCCTCATTTTTTATTGTTTGTTTTTTACTTGTAGCCGTAAAAAGGAATTTTATAGACGTATTCGTATCCGAAGCAGCTCTCTGTCTTGTCTTTATGGCAATATTAATGTTCCCCCTGGAGTAATGACTGTTTATGAAGTTTTATAGAAGTTTAAACAAAGGAATGCTCCTAATGCCGATCTTGCGTGCTCAGAATTCTGAACCCGCAGATTTACCTTAAACCATACAATTGAATTCTGCCGTAAGGATAGGTTACACGCGTAAATTGCCTCAATCCGAGTTCCCCAATGTATATATTTTTAAAAATATTCAGGGGGCAAATGAGCAAAAGGGTTATCTGTTGGAAAGAAACTATTGTCGCGTCCCCCATGGACACTCGTAGCACCAGAAGAGTTGCAGGTGCGTTGCCGGCCTTTAATAATTGTGTTACAACAAAAGCAAAGTATTGATAGTACAGCAACTCAATTATTGCTTATCGAATATTTTAAAATCTATTGATATTCTCACACACGTAGAAAAATATTTTATTAATAAAATTTTGTACATGGTACAGATAAAACATTTTATACAACCCATAGTTTTAACTACAATAAATGTCCGTAGGGGCTCATACTTTCAAAGCATTGTCTTTAAACCGTAAATGCTGTCATAATACAAGACAAATGCCTGTCAAAATTACAAACTTTACGGGAAGATTGACGGACATTATAACTTAGTTAATATAAGGAAAATGAATGTTTAGCAGTTGTTAAGTTATTAACTGATCTTAGGGTGAACTTAAAATAATACACACTAAACGTTAAAATGTATCTTTACTATGTCTGTTACATTTTTACACTCAAACCACTAAACCGATATTAATGGATTTACCATTAAGTCCCGGGATAGGACATAGTTATACAATTATTGTTATCTCAAAAATGTACGGTTTCTGTACAATAAAAACATTTGAGCTTTCAAATCTATATACATATTATAATATCGTCTTAAATCACCGTACATCATGAACAATTTCCATACAACCAGATGGCCAATATCTCAAGACATGATTAATATCCTTCATCCCTTTGAATCAATCAGTGACGTCAGGGGTGGGGGTACAAGGGAGGGCTAGAGAGTAATTAATAAAACCCCAATTTAAGTTTCGCCTTAAGCCTATAACTCCATTTCATAAAATATATTAACGCTCTATTTGCCAAGTTGATTAATCGCGAATTGAAATTAGTTACTTAAAAGGCGTATTTAAATAATTGATTTATTAATTATATATTAAGTATTAATATATATTTGTGGAAAAAGGAAATAGGTTAATATTTTTGGAAAAGTAAAAAAATATATATATCAATAGAAAATGAGTAAAGAACGTTGCTCAAAGTTCAAAGAAAGTAAAACATTAATAATAACTATAATTCTGCGTTGCACCAGAGGCGTGGTTAAAGTTAAAGTTAAGGTTAAAGTTAAATATGGCGTCCTTTTAGCTTTAACTTTAACCGGAAAATTTGACAGATGACGTATGAGCATATGGGGTGTTTGGACGCCATATTTAACTTTAACCAGAGATTTGACATTTTGCACTGTTGTCAAAGTTAAGGTTAAAGTAAAAGTTACAGTTAAAGTTAAAATTAGTTCGTGCAATCTACTCTAAACTGCAAGCTTTCCTAGACCTAAAGCGAAAGATTGAAAGCATAATTACAAAAGATCTTTTTTTCCTATATTTCAATTTTATAAACATATTGCTCTTGCCGAGATTTCGATTAAAAATTGGCACTGATTTAAAGGAGCAGTTGTAAATTGCAGTTTTGGTAAGTTAAAAATTATAAATAGCACGTTTAGTAACTAGTTTAGCAGTTAAAACTAAGCAGTAAAGTAAACAAAAATGAGTAGTAAAAAATAATGAAATGGATAATTGAAAACATTATTGAACAGTAAAATAGTTAAATGGTCAGTAAAAATTAATGAATGAGCGGTTACGTGTGGGCAGTAACAAATCGGAATGTGTCAGTAAGAAATCTCATTCTAAGAAGTTATTTAAACAATGAGGCGGTAAAATATAATAAAATCGGCCAAGTGCGAGTCGAACTCACCCATGAATGGTTCCGTGCCGTTATAAAGCGAAAGTATAAGACGGTCCCTTTGTGGGGGGCTACGCCCCTCCGTCCCCCGCTTCGGTATCCGTGGTTAAGTAGGCCTTCTGTTAAGTCGTTATCGAACCGCTCGTTCCATCATTTTTACCACTCAATAGTTTTTTATTACTGTCCATGTTTTAGTCACAATAATTAATCAACCGCCAGAAAATTAAATAACTGCTCAATATTTTTTTCAACTGATCATAATAACATCTCAAATATTTAAATACCTGATCAAAAAATTAATTCCCTTAAAAATTAGTGTAAGAGTATAAAACATTAAGGGTGGGTTGCACTAACTTACTTTAACTATCACTGTAACTTTAACTACCTATAACTACAGTGCAAAATTCTTTGGTTAATAATTAACGACTTACGGCGCCATATATTTAAACGATAACCATAACCGCTCATAAACTTATACTTACGAGTATATATAAATTTTTTCGTGAAAATTTACTGTGTTGTTATAAGAAAACATTTTCTGTCGATTTTCACGGATAATTCAATTTTTTATACTCTCAATCCCATTACCTGTAGCTTTAATAAAAAAAATAAACGCAACCGACATGACATGTCGGTTGAATTTATTTGACACATTGTGTCAAATTATGTGGTCAAGGTTAAGGTTAAAGCTAAGTTATCCTTAACTATAACCATAAATTTAACCACGCCTCTGATGTAACCGTAACTGTCAGATCTTGTGATGTGTTGTTCAAATTATAAAGTAGAAGGAAAAATTTATATTATTTGTACTGATATTAAGATAATAACAAAAATATTATCACATAATCAAATACTCGTACAAAAATTCCCAACAAAATGTTAATTAATAACTATCTGAGTGTTAAATCGCATAAATGTGGTCTTATTGGGTTGAAATCAAAAGCACAAAAATAATTAAGTAATCCGCAGTTAATTTAATTAACATTTATGGCTTATTTTACTCAGTTTCATGCATGCATTTCTTCATGCAAGTGTAAACAATTAAAAATTGTATTCATATTTAAATTGGTTGCATAAATAGTAATACAGAGTTCAGTAGATATATTATATACATTTAATCTAAGGCTTCTTACAGACGAACGGCACGTGTCGACGGCACGTGTCGGCGGCAGTCGACGGCAGTCGACGGCACGTGTCAGCGGTAGTTTACGGCAGTCGACGGCAGCTGAAGGCAGCCGTTGACAGTTTATGACGCTTGCAAGGGGCCTACCACGACCTTTCCTGTTACGATCATGTTTCCAGAAGACTTTGTTGTAAGATTACAATAACATTATCATACTAACTTTTTAAATATAATTTTACTAAAAAACAGATAATTTTTTCACAGTACGTCCACTGAATCGGCAACGTACGGATTACCGACTAGCCAAGTAAATGAATGCTCAAAAGGGGGGTGTGGATGGAATAGTCGAAAGCAGAAATTTTTACTTAGGAACTTTGTTTGGACTAATTTGAGGATATTACTGGCTAGTCGGTAATCCGTACGCTGCCGATACAGTGCCGTACTGTAAAAAAAAAATCCGTTTGATGCGAGACGTCCGCTGCGTACTATACCGACCTGTGGACGCTTACCTTTACGCGCTACGTCACAACTGCAAGCGTGATAAACTGTCGACGGCTGCCGTCGACTGCCGCCGACTGCCGCCGACACATGCCGCCGACTGCCGTTGACTGCCGCCGACACGTGCCGTCGTCTGCCGTCGACTGCCGCCGACGCGTGCCGTTCGTCTGTAAGCGCTCTAAATTATATACATAATACTAGCTGTACCGACAAACGTTGCTTTGCCATAATAATATAAAGTATTTTGCCCATATTATTTTATTGAACTGACTAAATAAGTATGTCGCAATGGCGACGTCGATTGCTATCCCGTCACACAAACAATGGTTGCCGTCAGTCTCAGGTTGTAATAATTTACTATTGCTTATTCAACAAATGCACTTATCAATATATAAAGTACCCAGTAGCCGATTCTCAGACCTACTGAATATGCATATAAAATTTGGTAAAAATCAGTAAAGCCGTTTCGGAGGAGTTCGTGGACTAACATTGTGACATGAGAATTTTATATATAAGATAGAAGAGGATAGATATTAGGAGCAAATGACTCACCTGATGGTATTTAAGTGCAAAATATTCGACGTCTTTAGTCACTGGTTACCACGGTTATGCTTATCTATACATATTATAAAACAATTATTTTTAACAAAAAATGAAAACCGACTTCCAAGGTAAAAACAATAATAAATTAATAACATCCTTATAATATGAACTAAAAAGTATTAAATAATTTTTTCCTCTCTAAATGTGCCTTTTTCCGAATTCGGCTAAACCTCAACTATTTCTGTACTGAATCTTCATCATTTTGAAGTCGGTATATATTTATCGAATAGCCCATTTATCGAGGAAGGCTATAGGCTATATTTTATCACGCTAAGACTAAAAGGAGCGAAGAAATAGAGGAAAATGTGGAAAAAACGGGGAAAATTATTTGAAAGGGCTTATCTCGCGAACTACTGGAGTATTTAATGTAACTACTATTTTTATGTTATTTGACACAGATAAGAAGTAGACCACGTAAAAGATCACACATTTTAATATATTTTTTTAGTGGCTATATATTTTATACCCGTGCGACGCCGGGGCGGGTCGCTAGTTTTGAATATATTTAATGGTTGTTTTTTGTATCTTTTATACGTTTTCATCGCTCCATCAGTTTTTTTTAATAACATACACATAGTAACTTTTCTGGTATTTTTGAAGATTGCAGCAATGATTGCTTACAATAAGTTTTCGTTTGCCGTTAGTAAATGAAATGAATTTAGTTGTTGAAACCTTTCGTCGATAAAGACGTCTGAGTAATCCTTTAACACAAATAATATTGGGGCCGATCAATCAGTCGGCAAACATTCATCAGAGCGAGTGGCGACGTGACTTATATACTGCTGTAAATACTAAAATGTAGGCCTCCTAAGGGCTCGACTACACCTACTGTTAGCCGAAAACATTATACGTTCTCGGCCCAGGGCTTTGTCTCGCCACTATGAGACAAACACACACACATGTCACAAAATACCGAGGTATATTGTATACCTCTCATCTGTCAAACGCCCAAAATGGGCGTCGTAATACGACCTAAATCCTAATATAAATAAACAATATATTTGGCCAGCTTATAATTGTTTCTCTCCTTGTTACACTTCTTACAACGTAAACAATAAAACAGAGATGCAAATAAATTAGTGTCAGTGTGTCATGTTCTAAAATCTGATAGAAATTGATAATATTCATTTAACCGACACGCCATTTTAGGAAATTGATAAATTTTGAAAATGGCGTGACAGTTGAAAGAATATTGGACTATCGTTCGGTAATGTGTTTGTAAGTACTGAGTGCTCGGCCGAGGGAAGGAGTGTCGCCACTCTACTTGGTAGGATTAAGCCCTAAAGGTACGCTTGTACGGGTAACTAAAATTAATCAATTCCAGGAAATTCTCGTCAACTATGACGTCACGACTATGTCAATCAATTTGCGGCAACATTGTGAGGCACAAAACATTGAGCAATACAATTGCCCGGAATTTCCAAGCCCATCGGA
Source organism: Polyommatus icarus (assembly GCA_937595015.1). NCBI lineage: Eukaryota > Metazoa > Arthropoda > Insecta > Lepidoptera > Lycaenidae > Polyommatus > Polyommatus icarus. The sequence continues at coordinate 14,759,534 of OW569333.1, read as the reverse complement.
TATACGTCAATTCGTATCTGTGACATTGAGCGATATGAAAATATCTGCATTGAGCAATTAGAAGCAATATCACCGAAATAATTACCGTAATTTATTGAAATTGCTTCACATTGCTCCACTAATTGCTCCAGATCGGTCCATTCGTGTCGCCGGGCCATTATTGACATTGTTTTTATTGAATCTATTGACTGAAATTTTATTACAACGAATTTATTTATTGACATCTGTACGATCCATATCGTACATCAAGCAGTTTAGTTTTTAAGGAGTCAGCGTTTTGGACGCGCTCGCGTAATTATTTAATTATTTTATTAATTCAGTTCGCATCGATCAATCAAGGCGATCGCGCGTGCTCGCACACCCGGGTCATTTGATCATCAAGTATCAAGCAATAAATCAAGTAACGGTATATCAAGACTATCGTTTCATTTATCAAGTAAAAGGAGTAGTAGTCAATCAAGGACGCTACATACCTTTATGGTCCTTCGTTTATTATTATTTCGTGAAGTGATCCTAGCAAGGTGCTTCGTGAATAATAAGGACTTCGCGAGTGAAAACACAGACAGTGTGACTTTTCGTGAAGTGGTCAGTAGACATTGGATTGGCAGTGCATTTTTATCAAGGATATATCAAGAGTAAAAATGGAAGATCTACTATCAATTCAGCAGCAGTTGGTTGGAGCGATTGAGCAGATCTACTCCAATTACAAGAAAGATGGGCCGGAGCGCAAGACCGGTGACTACATTAGGAGGAGACTGGAAACCCTGGATCAATACTGGCAGGAGTTTCAAAATAACCACGACAAGCTATGTGGTTATAGCGACAAGTCTCATGATTATTTCGTGACCGATCAGTTCGAGGCAACCAAGGAGCGCTACGGACACATCCGGTCGGTCATCATGAGCCATCAAGCACGGGACGCCAAGCCGAGTACATCGCTGCTGCGGCCTGCGACTCCGTTGGGCGGCGCGGCGACGCCGCAGCCTCCGGCGCGCACCTCGTCTCCAGCAGCAAGGCAAGACGGCGCGCACGAGGGAGAAAATCAGGTAACTTTCAGGGCTCAGGGCGTCAACAGCAGGACGGACGAGTTGCTCAAGAAGCAAGCGAGCAACTTCAGGGCTCTACAGAGAAAGGTAACTAGTGTTAACTTAGATACGGAGTTAGATAAGTGGGAGCTAGATGACATACTGAAAACATTACAATCTCGTTGGTCGGTAATTGATTCTTTACATCTCGAAATAGATAGTGAGCTAGAGGGTAAAAATAAAGAATACGATTCAGCATTTTATCATTACGAACAATTGTACGAAGATATCAAGAGGTCTATCAATAGGAAAATCAGGTCCATGTGTCATAGGGAGAAGTCGACTCCGCAGATGGAGTTGCCTACTTTTAGCGGAAGTTTCCAGCAGTGGACGTCATTCAAGGACTTATTCACGGAGACTATCCACACCAACGCATCTCTATCAGGCGCACAGAAGATGCAATTTTTAAAGGGCAAGCTCCGAGGTGAAGCTGAGCGCTTAGTTCAACATTTACAGATTAGCTCAGATAATTATATCACCTGCTGGGAGATATTAAATAATAGGTATAATAACAGGAAACTTATTTTTACGTCGCATATCAATACGTTAATGAACCTTCCAGTGTCGCAGCAAGCATCGTTAGGACATATCAAGAAAATCCACGATACCTCACTGGAATCATTAAACGCAATTAAAAATTTAAGTGTAGACATAAGTACGTGGGATCCTCTACTAGCACATATTTTGAGCCAAAAACTTGACGCCGACACATACAACGAGTACGTATCATCATTAAAACAACCGAAGGAATTACCTAGTCTAAAGGAATTTCTAGATTTTCTTGAAACAAAATTTACAGCGCTAGAGACTTCACGGAAAAAGCAAGAAAATCCGACGGCGAAGCCTAGTGCAAAATATACATATAATTTTACTCATAATTCAACTCAAGACAATCGTTGTAATTACAAGAAACCAACATATTTTTCGCAATCGAAAGTATCAAGTAACCGAGTCAATAAACCTGCATATCCGGTAAAAACAGCTTGTTATTTTTGTTCAAACCGCGGACATGGCTTATATTATTGCGCAAAATTTCTAGAACTACCTAATCATTTGAAGCGAAAATTAATTATTGACAAGAATTTATGCAAAAATTGTCTCTACGATCATGAAGGTAAAGGTTGTTATTCCGAATCACGTTGTCGAGAATGCAATGGCAACCATAATTCAATTTTGCACGATGCATTTTGCAACAGTTCATTCACGCCGAAAAATGCAGAGTCGAAGATTTCGAAACCGGAGGTTGGTAACACTCATGTGTCAGTAGAGGGCAAGGACCCCGAAATTCTGTTGGCAACAGCCATGGTGCGGGTTCAGGCTCGGGATGGCACCTATCATAATATCAGGGCATTATTAGATCAAGGATCCGAGACTACACTCATATCAGAGAGAGTAGCTCATATTTTAGGTTTACCGCGCAAACATTGCCAGGGAACCATAACTGGTATAGGCGAAAAGGAGAGCAACTGCAAGGGAATCATTAAAATCAAGTGTAGGTCTAATCAAGAAGACTTCTCGTTCGAAACGGATGCGTATATCATGAAAACTTTAATCAAGAATCTGCCCTCCTACAGCTCCCCTAAACCAGATTGGCCCGCATTAGAAAATTTGCCTCTAGCAGATCCTTTCTTCAATGTGAGAAGACCAGTAGACCTTCTCCTTGGAGTGGATGTTTTTAGCAATTTATTGTTGGATGGAATTTACAAGGCCGGACCGACTCTACCTATGGCGCAAAAAACGCGCTTAGGTTGGATTTTGAGCGGTTACGTAAAGAGAAGCTTTAAGTGTAACATAATTGTGCATGATATCAACGACATCAGTCAATTTTGGCAATCGGAGGACATATCAGAGTCATCTTCGATGTCCCTGGCCGACCAACAGTTCGTAGATTTTTACAACAAGACAACTATTCGTCTGGCGGATGGCAAATATCAAGTGCGCCTCCCCCTTAAACAAGAAATAGAAAATAAATTAGGCCAATCAAAATCAAAAGCTATTGCACAATTTAAACAGTTAGAACGTAAATTTAATAGAAATCTAAATATAGCACAAGAATATAAATTATTTATCAAGGAATACAAACAATTAGGACACATGATACACTCGAATAACTCCGACTCATCAGATTACTACTTACCGCATCATTGTGTTATTCGGAATGAATCAACTACAACTAAGTTAAGAGTTGTTTTTAATGCTTCTTCGCCTTCTTCGACGGGTTTGAGCTTGAATGATTTGATGGAAAGAGGTCCAAATTTACAGCAAGATCTGCAGAGTCTTCTTATCCAGTGGAGACAATTCAGGTTCGGTTTTACATCTGATGTGGAGAAAATGTTTAGAGTAGTATGGTTACATCCGGATGACCAAAAATATCAGAAAATTATATGGCGAGATTCAGTTTCTGATGAATTAAGCATTTTTCAGCTGACGAAAGTGACGTACGGCACCAAGGCCGCGCCGTTTCTGGCGATGATGACTCTCCGACGTTTAGCTCAAGATGAGAGAAAGAACTATCAAGACAGTTCTGCTCCAAAGGTGATTGAGTCAGCTTTTTACATGGACGATCTCGTATACGGAAGTCATTCTGTCGAATCAGCAAAGCGTTTGATACAGGATATTGTAGCGATTTTAAAGTCCGGAGGATTTAATCTACGTAAATGGAAGGCAAATAATCAAGATATAATTCCTACAAGTAATAACATCAGCAATGAGCAATTAAATTATGATTTTAAAAATACTGAGTCATCCAAAACATTGGGGCTTAGTTGGAATCCACAGCAAGATCAATTTACATTCACATCAAAATTAGACTTTAAGACAAAAATTCCCACAAAACGTATTTTACTTTCAAATATTTCAAAATTATTCGATCCATTAGGTTGGCTTTCTCCGATTTCGACTAAAATAAAACTATTGTTTCAACAAGTGTGGCAATTGGAGTTAAAATGGGATGAACCCTTACCTGAAAATATTATTAAGGAATGGGAGAGCATGAAAATAGATTTAGAGTATATAAATAATTTTTACATGCCGAGATGGTTAGGTATAACAGAAAATAATGTCATCGAACTTCACGGCTTTTCCGATGCATCAACAAAATGTTACGCCTGTGTTGTTTATTGCAAGGTAAGCACACACGGCCAGACGTCGGTAACCATGATAGCAGGAAAATCAAGACTGGTACCTGTAAATAATAAACTTACTTTACCTAAACTAGAGTTATGCGGTGTTCTATTACTTATTAAACTATTATCAAAAATCAAGAGTTCCCTGGGAACATATCAAATTAATTATTACTGCTGGGTTGATTCAGCATCCCAGTTAAAAGATCATGAACTTTGGTTTAAAGGGCTGACTTGGTGGAAAACTGAAAATTTATCACGTAATATTCAAAAAACATTTTCCACAGATCAAGAAGTGAGAAAAACAAAAAAGGTAGTTGCATCTGTAACTCAAAATCAAGAAGAAAGTATCATAAAATTATTACTGCATAAATATAGCTCGCTAAGCAAGATTACGAGAATTTTAGCATGGATATATAGATTTATAAGCAAGAAACGAGTTGTAAATAAATACTTAACACTATGTGAAATAAAGCAAGCAAATATAAAAAAATTTAAGCAGTGTCAGCAAGAATATTTTAGCGAAGAAATAGAAGCATTACAGAAAGGAAAAAGCGTAGCAGCAAAAAGCAAGATTTGCATGCTCAACCCTATATTAGATAAGGATCAAGTTTTAAGAGTTGGAGGTCATTTAAAACATGCAAATATTAACTTATTATATAGACTTACGTACTTGTTCGAAGATTTCTGGAAGAAGTGGCGCCAAGAATATCTTACGCAGCTGTCAGTCCGCAGCAAGTGGAGACTACCGCAGGAGACTATCAAGATTAACGACATAGTGCTTATACAAGATAGCAATTTGCCGGCCGGGAGGTGGCCATTAGGCCGCGTTCTGGAGCTACATCCCGGAAGCGACGGTTTTGTGAGGGTTGTTACGCTAAAAACAAAAAGCGGTATCATGAAACGCCCCATAGTAAAACTGTCCATATTGCCTGTTAATCAAGAACAGTCAGATCAAAATATCAAGAATCAGGACGAGGTAAAGCAAGTGTATCACGTTTCTAAACCTATCAAGAGAAATCATAATTACAGCTTTTCTAATTTACTATTTACAATCTTATTATTTATTATGACCTTTATATCAAGTTCAGAAGGTTCATTTAATGTTACACCACTACAAAATCAAAGTTTATACTTCGACAAGGTGACAAACATGGCTCTCATCAAGGACGAGTGGCGCCTAGTCGTCTACTATGACATGAGTCCCTACTGGGAGGGCTCATTAACAGCTAGCAAGTACTTAGATTATTTACAAAACATATGTGATGGTAAACAAGACCATTCACAATGTGCAGCGATCATGTTACAACTACGTCACGGCTACGAACAATTAAGTCACTATAACAATGTTATGATGAACAAGCAAAATTCGCGCACGCGACGAGGACTGATAAACGGAGTCGGTAATATAGCAAATTCCTTATTCGGAATTCTGGATAGTAATTTCGCTGGAAAAATATGAACAAGATATTGAGCGTATCAAGAAGAATCAGGAGCATCTCGCCGTACTCTGGAAAAATCAGACCTCCGTCGTTGAAGCCGAATTTAATCTATTGAAGCGTACAGAGGATATCATGAACAAGCAGCACAAGATTATCAATCTACGTTTAAATCAGGTGGAACAACAGTTGAACGCCGCTAAGAAGGAAAACTTAGAAAATAATAATTTTATACTTTCCGCAATAGTCGCCAGCAATTTACTCGCTCATCTAAAAGAAATGCAGAATACCCTACTAGACACTATGACAAATATATACAATGGACAGCTCAGTTTACACCTATTGACACCAGACCAGCTTCGACAAGAATTAAATACTATATCAGGAAAAATATCTAAGGACTTATGTTTACCATTTGAGAATATAAGCTTACCTAATATTTATCATTTATTAAAAGTTAAAGCTAGAATGTCTAAAAATTACTTACTGTTTGAAACTAAAATACCTCTAGTTCACCGAGATAGTTTCGAAATTCATAAAATCATTGCCGTACCACGTTTAGTAAACAATAGCATTATGATTCAAATAAAACCCGTATCAAGTTACCTAGCGATTAACCTTAAAAATGACGCTCTGTTGCCTATGACTGAAAGTGACCTAAAATCGTGTCTGCAGCAGGAATCAGGCACTCTATTATGTAGAAGCAGGTCACCAGTGTACTCCCTAAAGGACGACGAGAGTCTCTGCGAAAAGGAGGCAGCCTCCGGGTGATGCAGGGTCTATCAGGAGCCATGCCGATCACACTGGCATGAGCTGCATCAAGTAAACGCATACTTTTACTTCTACTGCCAAGAACAGAACGTGAAAGTACTCTGCGACGATCAAGTTTCATCGCTACAGCTGTTTCAAGCTGGCTTATTGATGACAAATCAAGGTTGTCAATTAAAGTTCAAGGACTTCACCGTGTATACTCACAAGCAGAAGGTGAGTGATCTGCACATCAAGGCAGATGTAACTGCTCCACAGTTATCGCCGATCAACTATCTTATCAACATATCGGTACCGAGCAACGGCACTATTAGCGCAGGGGACGAGGACGTCAGCGAGCATTCAAGGCAGCTGACACATCTGCAGAAGCAGATAGAGGAGATGAAGCAGACCGTGCCGCTGTACGACAGCGTCAGCAGCCACGACATTCATCACAATTACAGCGAGTAGGTTCGGGCGCCGGCGGTCGGTGCAGGCAGCAGCGGAGCAGGATGCACAGCGCGCGGGGCGGGCGGCGCCGCCCACTCCGGAGGTAGCGGGGTGGCAGCCGCTCTCCTCCTCCACGGCGGTGATTGACCATAAGTGTGAGTGCAGTGAGAGTGACAAGTGCGTTAAAAAGGTTCCGCGTCATATGAGCTATATTAACCCAGGTTATAGTGATCCGTGCAAACAAGTGCAAGACTTTAAACGGGTGTCGTGTTCTAACGTACCTAAGCAAAACAAAGGCACGTCACCGACCTTTCGTTCTGTATACGTAATCGGTGACGATAGTGTTAAGTTTAATTCTTTGTAAATCATCAATTTGTACTTTACTTACTAACAAGTGTAGGTTAAGGACAAAATGGAATCACCTTGTATCATCTCATCACTACTAACTTCTCTACTTTTCGGTGTGGGAGCATGTACGATCCATATCGTACATCAAGCAGTTTAGTTTTTAAGGAGTCAGCGTTTTGGACGCGCTCGCGTAATTATTTAATTATTTTATTAATTCAGTTCGCATCGATCAATCAAGGCGATCGCGCGTGCTCGCACACCCGGGTCATTTGATCATCAAGTATCAAGCAATAAATCAAGTAACGGTATATCAAGACTATCGTTTCATTTATCAAGTAAAAGGAGTAGTAGTCAATCAAGGACGCTACATACCTTTATTATTATTTAATTGTTTTATTTAATTTCGACTGATTGACATTTTATTATACTTTTATTAAAAACATTATTATTATTTATTAATCAATGATCAATTTTATATCTTATGACATTATTTTTTATTACATAATTAATTCAACCTGTTGACTGTTGTATCTGAGGACAATTAATTTATTTTTAATTATTATGTATTATAAGATGAATTAGATATCATTTTATGTTATTTTACTTAATTATTTTATTCTTGTTACTACTGTTAATTTTCTTTTACTGTAACTTATATTTAATACTTTTTTATTAATTTGAAATATGAGAAATGAAAATTTGCATGCTAAGAAATTATTAGCGAATTGTGCGGAACTGTACCTTACTTTTGTCATCTTTTTTGTAACCACATTTCGAGCAAATAAAGATATTATGATTATGATTATGATGATTGCCGCAATTATTGCTCGTGTAAGCGCATCTCAAGAGTTCGTATACGAAATTTGCCGATTTCGCTGATTTTACAGACGTGATTTAACAAGTGACGGATACTGTGTGAGCGTATGGGGTGGAGCATGTAAGACACATCTGATACAACTTGAAAGAGCCCAAAGGTCCCTATTAAAAGTTATGACCTTTAAACCCTATAGGTTTTCGACTGCACTTTTATACAAGCAATGTCAACTGCTCACAATTAGACAATTATTTGTCTACAGCATTATAGTCCAACAGCACGTCCACACCTCTTATAACCCAGAAATATGCAGAAATAAACGTCGCATACCTAACGTACTTCCCGTAGTGGATTTCCGCACAACATTAGCAAGACGACAACGCGCTTACCTCTCCGCCTATCTCTATAATAAAATAAATAAAAAGTTAAATTTCTACCCCCTTCCACTCCATGAGTGCAAATCAATTCTAAGAACATGGCTCTTGTCTTTAACCTATGAAAATACAGAAGATCTATTGAAACAATAGTTGATAATCGTTAGAATCAATGAAATTATATACCTGCTCTGGTTGTCAAAATCACAAAACATCTTAATATTATTAAATTATTGTAAGTAAGTACATATTATTTATTATATCTATTAAATATATAATATTATATACAAGTAAGTTTATAATAAGTACCGTACTACAGTTTGTAATGGTTTGCAATGAAAAATGTTACCTTAAACTTTTTCTTAGGATTTTAGTAATTGTATTAGTACAGTTTTAAATTTTAATTTTTATTTTAGTCGTAATTTCTTTTAATAAGATCAAAACGACGAAACTTTGTTTTACCGTATTTAAAAACTTTATAATTTATCTATTTTAAACATATTTATACACCTATTTACATTTAGAAATACTTTAGCGCACTGTAGAATTAAAATTTTAAATTAAAACTATTTTTTATATTCGTCTGTTAAACTCAAATATTGGGAGAAGCTACTGACTCCTAAGATACAGGCATTGCCTAGTTTGGGAGTCAGAGTCTTCATAGGATCTTGTAAAAAATTTTTAGATGTTAATAAAGATTATTATTATTATTATTATTATTAATTAAAATACAGTATTTCTATAAGTTTTAATGCACAACATGTAAGATCATTTCAATTATAATCTAATGTTGGAGCTAGATTTTTTATTTTTAAGTCTTTTTAAATAATCCAACTCAAACCCGCGACAGTTTTGTGATTTTTGCTGTAAAATGTTTAGAGTCTAATAAGGGGAAAAAACCTAATAATATTTTTGTAGCGAACCTTTGCAATTTCGGCAAAATTTCGTATACGGACTCTTAAAGCTGTACGCACATTATGAGGAATGTTCGTTGGCATTAACATACCTATTACCTAAACCATAATGATTTAACAATCACTTGAGGCTTTTGAGTATTACACAAGTTTTTGTGTATTGACTGAATATAATCAGTCACCATTCACCATGCTTTAAGAATAATTTCTAACTTTTCAAGCATTCAAGCAAAGGCTACATAATCGAAAGCCATACCATTCTTACAGAGTTGTTAGGTACGTTGGACGTAAATAATTGAAGTTTTATATAAAACGATTTCAACAGCAATCTCCAGTTCCATTTGCACTTAGGGCAATACGAATCGAATATACTTTGACCAAAGTACCTAACTTACTTGGACCAAAGCACCTTTGACCAAAGTAGGTACCTTTGTTGCAAAGTACAAAGCCTTTACATGGCCTCTCATTACTCTTGAGCCCTAAACACTCCAATCAGCCCTATAAAAGCAGAGATTTACTGTAAATGACTTCTTGCAGAGTTTTAGAGCGCCCTTTATGACGTCATCGATATCGGATTTGGCGAGATTGGTTCTTTTCCGCACCTTTTAAATTATCTTTTTTTATGTTTCCTCACGTAAAAGTTAAGACGTTAATCTCAAGGTGAATTAATGTTTTTTTGGCATAAAATACTTGAATATTATTTATTAAATTGTCTGCTAGACTAGATGACGCCCGCAACTCTGTTGCGCCAAAACTCGTTTATAGCGCGGGAACCGTACATTTGCCGGAATAAAAAGTATCCTTTGTCCTTTCCCGGGACTCACAGTATCTCCATACTAAATTTCAAATCGTTACGCAAAAGTTACGCAACTTACCCATTCAGTAAGCATACATAATATTATAATATCATACTTCATAAAACAATTTAATAATTATAAATTAACAATAAACACGGTAGGTTTACTCGTCATTACTCATTATAGATAATGAACTGGCCAGTTTAGTGGGGGTGTTAGGTTTATTTTAGTTACGGAATTTTTGATTTGGTCGCCACACTCTAAACCCGTGATAAAAGCTAAGAAATAGCTTAAAAAACAACTTATTGTTTATTATTACCGTCACGTCTTTAAACGACAAAACTTTTCCTTTCAACTTTCCCACCATTACTTTCTGTCACCCATTTCTTTTCGTATTTATGTTTTTCGCCTATCGAATAGTCAATACGGGGGACAAATTCTAAACATTTGTCAACCTGCTGCGGGCAGAAATCATTAATTCGGGCGCCCATTTGTCTTCCGATTGGGGGAAAACAATAGAGTGGTAACACCTTTCGTAAAAATATATTTTTGTTAAATATTCGAATTCGTGAAATGAGAAAGGAGCTTTGTAAGGCTGTATTTATATGCGTCCGCCCGAACGCGCGGTTTGGCGGACAATAAAAATAAATTGACGTAAACACATTATTGTTTAAATACAGTAAGTAGGAGAGCGGGGGCACGTTGTTACAATTTTTAGATCGTTGTAAATATGACAAAAGCTATCAAATAAATTATTATACATTTGATTACTTGTAATGTTAGTATGTCTATTTAGCTACAAAATTATGACTGAAAAATTATTAAAATTTATGTAATTTTTTCACAATGGAGAATTTAACAAAACAAGTAGATTGTAACATCTTACCCCGGAATTGGGGCTAGTTGTTACATCATCGGGGCACGATGTTACGGTACATAAATAAACAAAATCATCAGTGATACAATATTTTTTTTTTATTAGTATTTCAAAACGATATAAACAATAGAGATCACTTTATACAGTCTTCTAACATTTATGAGTAATTATAATGTCTATTATGGTAATTATTTGAGCTTTTCTGCTGCAGCAGTTTCATAAACTTCCTTAATAGTTGTATCTCGTTCTGTTTTTCTTTTATAGTTTGTCATTCTGGAAAAAAACAAAGAATATGTCGAGTTTGTAAAATAAGAAAACGAACGGTACAATACCAGATATGGCAATATTCTTGGGGTAACATATTTGTATGTAACGATTTACCCCAAAAAATTGTAACTACTTGCCCCATGGCACGTTTTTTAATATAAATTGAAATCATTATTAATAGATATCGATAGTAGAATAAAACAATATTGTAAATTTAAGGTAGATATATTACGAACGTTCAAGGTTAAAAATTTTGACAAAATAAAAAATATAGTCATCAGAAATCAAACATTTCGTAAAGGATTTTTTTACTTACTTGATTGAAATCGGGACACATACTCACAACCTAGCAGCTCAGCGCTTGGCGGGTCACTGATTGTTTTTATATAATGAACTAGCTGACCCGACAGACGTTGTCCTGTCTTAACGATGATTATTTAATTCGAATTGGTATAATTAAGAAAACAATAGATTAAAATTAGTATCTTCATGCCAAATTTCATCAAAATAGATTAATAAATAGTTTAAGCGAAAATCATAAAAGTTTATTGTGCAGGAACCGTACATTTTCCGGGACAAAAAGTATTCCTTGTCCTTTCCCGAGACTTAAAGTATCTCCATACCGAATTTCATAAAATAGACTGAATAGTTTAGGCGAAAATCAAAAAAGTTTATTGTGCGGGAACCGTACATTTTCCGGCACCAAAAGTATCCCTTGTCCTTTCCCGAGACTCAAAGTATCTCCATACCAAAATTCATCAAAATCGATTGAATAGTTTACGCGCAAATCATAAAAGTATATTGTGCAGTAACCGTACATTTTTCCTGGAAAAAATGTATCTTATGTCCTTTTCCTGGTTCTAAGCTACCTCTGCACCAATTTTCAGCCAAATCGGTTTATCCGTTCTTGATATAAAAGTTTATTGGGCGGGAACCGTACATTTTCCGGGACAAAAAGTATTCCTTGTTCTTTCCCGAGACCCAAAGTATCTCCATACCAAAATTCATCAAAATCGATTGAATAGTTTACGCGCAAATCATAAAAGTATATTGTGCAGTAACCGTACATTTTTCCGGGACAAAATGTATCCTATGTCCTTTTCCTGGTTCTAAGCTACCTGTCCACCAATTTTCAGCCAAATCGGTTTATCCGTTCTTGAGTTATAAGTAGTGTAACTAACACCACTTTCTTTTATATATATAGATGATGTTATAAGACTTATAAGAAAACAAATGAGTCCAATCATGTCTACCAAAGAGTAGACATGATTGGACTCATTAAAATCCCGGTAAAAAACGTGTGTAACTTCTTACCCCTGTAACAACGTGCCCCCCGCTCTCCTATATCGCATAATATTAATATGTTAAAATTTTTTGGTCAATAAATATTTGTATTTGTTGTATTTGTGTATTATAATCCCTTTTAACAATATTATTTTTATTACGAATTTAAAAGTTTATCGCTTTAAAAGAAGCTTTATAAATATTTATTAAAAGCGCTAGTAGATATCTTGTAAGACTAATTGGACGTTATATTCAAAATACGTATTTTCCCTTCGAAATATAAAATGCTATAATTTTTCATGAAAACTTCAGATTTTTTCGCAACAAGCCTCAAAATACCATAATTTAATATTAAGTTCGAAATATTAAGGGACAGTATTTGCCTTCGTTCCCTGTTTAGGGGAAATAAAATTAACGAGCGACGCGCAGTGTCGGTGAAAAGAGGTGAAAAAAGTTAATAAGATTTCTCCAATTCTTTAAGGTCGCAATCACGAAGCGATGCGATTATGAAATTCTAGCTCCACTCTCTAGTTTCACCTGGAAATGTTATTTTTCATCTGATGATATCGAAAAGAGTATTTTCTATCATAAATTCTATCGTTGTTAAAGGATGATACTGCTGTTGTGGTTTCATTGCTATGATGTTATCAGGACACAGAAAAAAATGTATCAAGTGTCAGAATTTTATCACATAAAATGTAAGTTTGAATTAATGAATTCAAATTTAAAAATCAAAGCTCTAAGTTTTGTAAAGAAATTAACAAAATGACCACGAACGTCTAAAAAGCCCAGACATTTTTAAATCTTTAAATATAGATGAATTATTGAGCTTTGATAATATTATGTCCATAACAATAGTAACCGATCAATACATTCGCCCAGACATAGAATGTATAATGTACATTTATATAAAGTTACTTATTGTGGTAATAAGGGTGTATTGTAATGTTTGAGTTACTATAACTTTATTGTGTATTGGGTTATCCTGTAATAGTAGATAAATTTGTTTTATAACTAAATAAATAAAAATCTTTGGAAGGCTTTTACTTTTGAAGCTTTCTTCTTTAGAAGTCTTTATACAATTAGGTACATTATAATAAGTAGGGATGTTATTATATATTATAATATAACAACCCTACATTTACAATGGACAGCAAACGGTTCGTATCTTTTTTGTTGTCGGACCACGAATTGTAATACTTTTACTAAGTCACTAAGCGGTTTCTCTCTAATACATTATCAAATCCCAGATTTCAATAATAGGTTTCATATACAACATCAAAGTGTCCCTTTTCGTATACAAAATACTTGATAAGCTTATGACAAATGGCTGCGCTAAACAATATACGGGTAGTATCCTAAAATAATAAAACATACGATTTGATATAGGTCTACCTTGTAGGGTGTTTGTTTTGGTAATGTTTGTTACCTTTTACCCGCATCATAGCATGTAAACATGAATAATTGTTTTTGGTAGATACTGAGGTGTAAAGCTCGATACAATAAAAGTAAATACGTCATTAATACCTCAATCGTGGGTATCGCAGACACAATAGATTTTCAATTGTTATGCGACAGTCGGGTGCCGCTTGGGAATTGATGGGTTAATATCCTTTAGGCTCGATATATCTTATGCGTCTGTTTGGCCCCGCGAGACAAAACGCAAAACTATTATATGGTAAAACACTCAATTATTTCTACTTTTAAAGTTCATACTACAGAACTTCTATTGTTATCGGCATTACTTTTGAACAAAACGATCTAATGCTAACTACTCACATATTACGGTTTTGCTCAATCGAGCAATAATGTCGAGCAAAACCCGCGGCTCGGAATTTCGTCCACACATTCAGCATTGCTCGATAGTTATATTTTAAATCGATATAATATTTAATTTCATCGAGCCGGCTCGATGCGAGCCTTGGAGCTGTTATATTAACCGATTTTATTTATTTATTACGGTACAGTTACAGACCACCATTTGGAGTAAAACTATCGAGCAAAACCGCATGTGAGTACTTAGCATAAGGTGCTAATAATAATAGAAACACTGGGAACAACCGATATCTATCTATATATATAAAACTCAAAGGTGACTGACTGACATGGTGATCTATCAACACACAGCCCAAACCACTGGACGGATCGGGCTGAAATTTGGCATGCAGGTAGATGTTATGACGTAGGCATCCGCTAAGAAAGGATTTTGATAAATTCCAACCCCAAGGGGTTAAAATAGGGGATGAAAGTTTGTATATAATAATACTTCTTAACGCTAGCGAAGCCACGGGGAACAGCCCATATTATTATATAAGTCTTGGATATTTTCGTTTTCCAAGTATCTCATACATCGCAGCCTATGCTATGAAATCTCTACGTTAAAGCAAAATCATTCGTATCAAAATCTATAATTGAAATCAATCAGTTAGTTTTCTTGAATTGAAAATAACAAAGTTAGCCGGGAATAAATTTATCTGGGAATGTGGTCGTTACATCTTAAGGGCAATTTTATCCCGGGACTGGATAATAAAACCCTCATCGGTATCCCCGAGGGCTGATTACATGGAATTAACTGTGTTGTGGATGGACCAGCATGGACTTAAAGAAAATCGGTGTGAAAAGCACTTTCTGGCGGTGTGCTTACACCGCCAGAAAGTGCTGTAAAGTGCTGAAAGTAATATTTTGGCAAATAACCAAAATATATGCATAAGCATTCAACAGGTAATCTTTCTGTTTTAGATATATAAAGCTCTGTTTGAATTGTTTAAGTAATTGAAATAGAATGTGTAGTGTGTATACATATTATTTTATCTCGTATTTCTCGTATATAAAGTTTGAGCTTTATAAATTTAGCATCAATTCAAAATTGAAAAAAAATAAATTCAAGATAAAAATTGAAAAGTAAAAAATATACAAAATGGGTAATATTATCTAAACTTTTTATAACTAGCTTTCAATGTTCAAAATAATAACAGCCATTCACTTCGCTCTAATCAATCGGAAATCTCTTAAATGTATCTCCTTTCACGAAACGAACACATCAGAAAGATGATATGATGGAAAAGGTAGAAGTAATGGCATCCATCAATTCAGAGAAATACATTTTATACAACCCGCCAGACGGATAAGTACGGTCGGCGGAAAAGTTGGCATGCTCTTTGTGTCACCGGACAATAATTCTAGGGTTGTCGGCATCGAAATACAATACAGTATAGAACATACATCGGACCGCTGAAATATGGCTTCAGTTATGGTTATAAATGAGTAGCAAAAGCAGCGAAAATTATGTGTTAATTTAAATTAAGTGATGAAACATGGTCAAGTTTTTGGTTTCCTTTATAATAATAATTGAAATAAACTATAACAGCTTATTCTTCAACAACTATTCATTTTCAGACAGTCCAATTTCTTCACTCTCGATGACGTGAAGTTGAAGAATTAATCCTTCGATCGCGGATTCTTGGAAATGCAATTGTATTCTATTGTTGTCGTGATCACCGGTGCTCTTATGGGGCTTGAAGGATTAATAATAATTGAAATCCATGAAAAATATTAAAATTAAACATGAAAACCTTTGTAGGACCTAATACGAGTATGTCGCCAACAGATATAGTGGCACAGCCTTTGGGAAGAAATTGGTAAAAATAGGCATTTCCAGTTCAGCTTTCGTCAGCGATTAAATATTGGAAACACGCCGACCTACTATGTTTTATGCATTTATTTTAATTTTGTAGCGCGAATATCTTACTTCATATTTTTTCCTATAACCAGACTCTTATGAAGTTGACAACCCTAGTTATAATTTATAACTAGGGTTGTCAACTTCATATTTCTTTTACTTAATATTTCTTTGTGGGTAACAAAGAGTATTCAAATTATAACAAATTGTATACGAAATTTGTAATCGAATATGGATGTAGGAATTTATTTCAAATCAATCACGATTGCTTTTCAAAACAGGCATAAAGTGACTTCGTTTATTTATTTATGTTTTCTTTTTAATGTGCCGTATATTTTATTTTTTGTGGTTCCACAAATTCTTTATAATAATAATAATTTGAATAATACTATGAAGCTACAGATTAAAAATTAAAATTACGTTGAATATATAATGTATGTAATTGATTGTACTGCCGGTTCTTGGTGGAAATTCATTTTATACACAAATGAAATACATTATTACTTGCACTTTTTCCACTATATATTCATAAATTACAATTTAAAGACTTAAAACACGACCGGTTTCGACTAAATCACACACCTGATTTATGAATATACTCGTAGTGGAAAAAGTGCAGTACATTGTGTTTCATTTGTGAATATATAATGATTTGTCTCTCGTCTCGTGATGGCATTTACCTGCTGACTTACCTTGGTCAAACCAAGGTAAGTCAGCAGGTAAATGCCATTAATTTTATCGTCTCCTAAAACTGACTGAATTTATATATGTCGTAGGATGATTTGATAAATCGAATTATCGCGAAAATTCTAGGGACTTAGCGAAAACACGGATAATTAGACAATGGTGATTACATTTTTCAAACTTACTAACAAAAGGTAGTGTTTTCGCGAAAACACGAGTTGCCTTAGTCACGCAATCATCAGAATTGAGTAAAAAAATTAACCGTAGGCAGTTTGGCACCTTAAATTTTTGATTTTCAAATAAAAGTTAGCTAAGAAACCCAATTTGCTTTAGTATAAAGTTAAGGGCCAATAATAATAATAGGCATTTACTATCTCACATTCACCACAAGTCACAACAGCCAATGTATGAAATAAATAATTTATTGGCTTACCAATTAGCCTGTTATATTAATTTGATGACGTCATTAAACGTCACAGTAGGCCTACAATAGCATTCACCGCGTGAATAAAGGGCCAAAAAGGGACACGGCTTATATGTTGACAATGATAAATTCTGCATACATTTTCCGTATTATGTTGGTATGTAAATAGATATTATTCGGGTTTTATTTATGGCACAAAATCCAGACCGAATGGTGTATTTTACAAAATGAATTGTGTTTTGGCATGTTTTGTTGAAACTAGGACGTTAGTTTTATTATAAAGTAAGTAAAAATATATTAAATTGCTTTTTTAGGGTTCCGTGCCCAAAGGGTAAAAACGGGACCCTTTTACTGAGACTTCGATGTCTGTCCGTCTGTCTCCAGGCGGTAACTCAAGAACGGTAATAGCTAGAGAGTTGAAATTTTCACAGATTATGTATTTCTGTTGCCGCTATAACAACAAATATTAAAAATAAAATAAAATTAATATTTAAGGGGGGTGCCCATACAACAAACGTAATTTTTCAAAAATTTTTTTCTCGGTATCAATGATTACAACAGGTAGGCACTTGAAATTTTCACAAAAGCCTTAATTATGTGTACTTTAATAATTAATAATAATATTTAAATAAAATAAAAATGTAACCCATACAAAAAACACAATTTTTGGTCTATTTTTGCTCTATAACGGTACGGAACCCTTCGTGCGCGAGTCCGACTCGCACTTGGCCGATTATTCTGATTCCTATTTTTTAGTTAAAGAACCAATTAAAGAACAAATCTTTAAACTCCAAATCTATAAGTGAAGTTTAAGGACTACAATAAAACAGAATATATTTTTTTTAACCGTAGCCGGGTTAAAAGTGCACAGCGTTGATGATGATGATATCGCTATTATTTTCAAATAAATTCATATCCGTTCCAGCAAAATATTTTCACCGGCTCATTATTTCGCGTCGACGAGCTGCATTTTTCAAATAAATTAATAAAATATGGCCGCGTATTTGCGCGATATTAATCGTAGTTTAATAGTTTAATTTAAACGCTTGTCTAGTGATTAGTGATACCGTTGCGCGTTGGCCTAGTTTGGTATTTACATAAACGAAATCTAATTATTTTAAAGTCGTATTAATTTTTACGTAATCACTACTAGTACGGGAGCCCTAGAACATTTTTTTTTGTGATTACTAACAAGGAATTTTTTTGTGAGTAGCTACATTTTGATAAGACGAACAACATTTTTAGTTTCGAAAAATCTCGATAGTGGTAGCTAACAGAGACAGAAAGGATTTCATACTTTGACTTGATGGTCCTAAAACATGGATTGTTTAATTTGTAGGACAAGTTTACTCTTAATTTATATAACTATTAACCTTAGGGTTCTGTAATCAACAAAACTTGGTTGACTACTGTACCCTAAAACGGAACCCTGACCAGCTGAATTTTTGTATATTGGTAAATCCTTTCTATCTCTGTTAGCTACAACTTTCGAGATGTTTCAAAAATAAAAAAGTCTTCGTCTTATCAAAATGTAGCTACTCACAAAAAATTTGCTTGGTAGTAATCATAAAAAAAATGTTCTAGGGCTCCCAGACTATACGTCACGTCGCCGTAGGGCCATCGCTGCGATCCCACCTCTCTGCCGCTCCGCCGGCGTAGGACGGGAGTGCGGAGGCGTCGCTACGCGAACCTCCAATCTCTCGTCTAACGGGGCTCCGGATCAGGATGGGAACCTGCCCGGCTTTGTCAGTCCTGGCGCCGAGGGGAACGCTTTAGTTCGCCTAAGCGTTCCCTTACTTTGGTGGAAGTCCGGTCCGAGGTAGACCGGCCGGTCGTGGAGGGGGTCCTGTGTTAGACAGATCCGGGATTTCCCTCCGTTATACGGCTGAAGGCGAACCGCAGGTGGTTTTAGTGAGTAGGAGTCTCACATGCCCCCGGGGTGCCCAACCCGGGGCACCCATGATGGGTTTCCCCTGCGATATCAAAAAAAAAAAGGCCATCGCTACGAGACTCACTACGCCGTAGCACTATCGCTACGAAATATCGATTTCGGATATCTCGTACTATGAGCGCTCTATTAATTCTTGGAAATGCTATTGTATTATATTGTTGTCGCTATCACCGGTGCTCTTATGGGGCGTGAAGGATTAATTTTTAAATATTTCATTGTTTCGACATACCTACATCATATTTTAATAAAATGGTAATAGAACAATACACTAAATAGCGCTAAGATTACACGTCTAGCTTGCCTACGTTCTTAAACACATGATATTTGTTAAATATTTATTTTAATGTATTCCTTGTTTGATTGACGTTATATAACTGCTGTGTGAGAGCACCTTTATGAATTAAAGGTGCTCTCACACAGCAGTTATATAACGTTTGATAACATTTGTTGTCTAACCTTTTTAACAAATTATAACAAAATACACGTTTATTTCTTGACATGTTGTAGCGTATGTGCTGTTATAAAATGTTGTCGTGTTTACACATTGTTTATAATGCTATATAACTGCTGTGTGGGAGCACCTTTTAAGACAAAGTAAAAACAAAACTTTAAAATAATGACAAATGAACCTATCTAGCGCCAAGCAATTTCGTGCTCGTTGATCCTATTAAGTAAAGTAATAGCTTCATTATAGCTATCGTGGAATCACTTCTTGACAGTACCTGCTTCGTTAGCGTTCCGAGAAAATTCATTGTTGACATAACGATCATTATAATTCTAATTGTTTCTATTGATTATGAGATTTGAATGTCGATTTCATGCTTAATATATTGTAACGATTCTGTGTTTGATGTTCCATTGAAATTGAGGTTATAATTTAAGAGTTCGAAATATAATTGCGGTGAATTACATATTGGATTTATAAATATATGATAACTATGTTTCAAAAACTTTTAAATACTTAAATACAGTTCATAAATGACAGATACATTATAATGCGAATGTGTTTGTGTCTCTGCCTCAATAGGTACCTCTTCACTTTGAAACCATAAAGTTAATATACCTATCGGAATAGAGCAACAATCTCGAGCTGTCAAACGTAACCAAAATTGGTTTTCATCTGTGTGAAAAATATGTGTACGTATACACTTACACAAGCATGATTGAACATGAATTCTATGAGAGTATATTGACAACGTGCGGCACGTGCCGACTGGACGTCAAAAAAAGAGTGCTGCTGTCATGTATCACACGTCTCTTTTTACCACGCGGTGTTACTGATAGTGGCATCTCGCTTGCTCAGGCCTTTGTTTCTCTATTCCGCTAGGTATATTAACTTTATGTTTGAAACCTGAACTTTTTACAATTACTGGGGACACTTTCAATTTTTTGCCAAATTGTTGCGGGCAAGATGACGTAATTTATATAAATTCTGTGACAAGTATTTATATTTCTAAAGCGTTAATACAAGCTGTAACAAAACTATGTGATAATACTTTAGGGTGTGTATGTGTTCCTTGTAGAGAGTTCAGTGTGAAAGTAGCAGTGCTGAAAAACCAATTTTTTTTTCACTTTTGTATGGGGAAACTCGTGACGCTCGGTCTCTTGCCCACACAAAAATGAAAAAAATTTGGTGTTTCAGCGCTGCTACTTTCACAGTGAACTCTCTACAAGGAACACATACACATCCTTAAGTATTACCACTTAATTTTGTTACACCCTACATAAAATCTGTCTCAAGTATGCGACTAAATAATTCATACTCGTACCCCCCAGCCTATCCTAGCATGGTCCGTTCGAAATTATTTTACTTCGGACTTTCGAGAAATGACCCTTATTCTTTAGCTTTAAGGTCCAGTTAGACTCAAAATAAGGGAGACAGTAACGTCCCTATTCTGGAAATCTCTGTATATCGCGATCTTGATGTTGATTTCACGAAATAAACTGTGAATTATTGTTGTTATTAAACGTTTACTCTGGACCATAAAGAAATGTTTTCGTCGCAAAAATATATGGTCGCGAATGAACAGTAAGAAAAATGTTTTTCGAACAATATTGATGACGATGTTTGTTATATTTTATTCATGTTGTTCTAATATTGTTAAAAACTAAAACACGTTTGATAGTTCTGTACTTGGGAATCAAAATTCATTAAAAAGCATCTTTGTAATGCAAACTTTTAAATGTTTAATTAATATAGCATGAATAAAATGTAATTATAAAGTTATTATTATAATTACTGTATGAACTATATTCTATACTAGATGGCACCCGCAACTCCGTTGCGCTAAAACTCGTTTATCGCGCGGAAACCGTTCATTTTCCTGAGACAAAATGTATCCTATGTCCTTTCCCGGGACTCAAAGTATCTCCATACCAAATTTCAGCAAAATTGGTACAGCGGTTTGGGCGTAAAGAGATAACAGATAGACGGCCACACTTTCGTATTAATTATAATATTAGTTTAGACATGTATTATATCAGAAAAATATAACTATAAGACATTAAAAACATGGATAAACAGTATACACACCACTCATAAATCAAGCGTACGAAATGAAAACGAATCAAAAGTTAATCATTCAACTTTTTTCTACGTTTGCGAAGCATTCACGATGATGAAAAAGATATAAATATTATTGGACTGTCTGTAACAATCGTGAAATCAGATAGTTCGTGACCACAGATCTAAGAATCTAGTATTCTAGTAGAAGGAGTAACTTAATTTATAGTTTTATTTTGTCGAATAGAAATTTTGTTAAAATAAAAGTAATATTTATAACTAACATTGGGCTTAAAATATAAATCTAATTGTATTACACAGAATTTTGTTGCGCTGAAATTCATTTATCACGTAAATTTTTTTGGAAAAAACTTATATACTTGTCAATTCCTAAAATAATCTCCATAATAACACTTTTCACCACAGTTAATCAAAGAAAAACACTTTTTTTATTTTTGAAAACGTTTAAAAATTGTTAAGAAAAATCGCCTCTGTAAAACGTGGTAATAATTTTGAAACAGTCGTAACTTTTAAACTTTAAAATACTTCCTTATGAGTGTTACGAAATGGGTGTTGTTTAACTTTGTTATATTATTGTTTTCTATTGCCGTATTTAAAATGCTCCCACACGACATCTCTTATCAAAGGAAAAATTGTGAAATAATTAAATAATAACTTGAAAAACCTATAAAGATAATTTCAAAACTCCCCAACAAATATTAATTTAAAAGTAAAGAAATGTAAAATTTCTTAACTGTCAGACATTGGAGTGTAAATTATTGACTCGAAGTCAATGCAGCCTTTTAGGAACTAGATAAATCCCAGATTTGCCGTGTGAACCAGCAGATTATGATGAATTATAGTTAAAACATTGTCGGTCTGACATGGCCGACAATGTTTTCTTTACAACTTTTAAGCGAAATAAACTAAATTACAATCAGTCCATAAGGTTGGATGTCACGGACGGACACACAAACCGACAGATAGACTGACAGTTCAAACTTGTAAAGCGAGGGGCGTTAAAATTCACTCATAATAAAAAATACAATTCTCTTCAAAATTCGTTTGACATTTTTTTACAGAATTTCGCTACTTCATTTCCTTCCTAACTCTGTGAGCTCACAATATTACGCTGACAGTTTGAAATATGGCCCCGTATCATGATTCATGAAAGCCGAAGGTATCGCATTTTATTATTTACTACAATGGAGCCGCGGTCGACCGGCGAACATTGTCAACATTCTTGTAGAGAAATTAAATTCTATTTATAGTATACACGCGGCCTAATAGATCAAATTTAGTTTTGGTGTAGTGTCAGTCTTCCACAGTGCGTTTCTCGCGTAACTTTCTGCCGCGCACTGTAAAACTTTGGAACGAACTGTCACCAGTAGTTTTTCCGGACCCATACGACCTGCAAACCTTCAAGAAAAGAGCGTATAACCTCTTAAAAGGCTGGCAATGCACCCGCAGCTCTTCTGATGTTGCGACTATTCATGGGCGTGGGCAGTTGCTTTCTATCAGGTGACCCGTTCGCTCGTTTGCTTTACTTTTATTGCATAAAAAAACATCTCAAGTATTCTTTATTAGTTCTTTATTAGTTACTTGATGACACTCGCAATCCCGTCGCGCCAAAATTAATTTCGCGAATTACCATTCCCGCGCGATAATTTCTGGGATAAGACGTTGCCTATGTCCTTTTCCAGGCCGCCAAGTATCCCCATATCCAGCAAAATAAGTTTAGTGGTTTGGGCGTGAAGAGGTAACAGACATACATACATTTGGATAATTAATAATATTAGTATGTATTTTTTGTTAAAAAAACTAGTGATATCTTTGAGAATAGGTTTATAAACAGCTTATACTATTACAATAATAATTTTGTAAAAATGTGTAACTTTGTGAGTAGATTTGCTACTTCTTCGTTAAAAAACTACTGATCGGAATTTAATCTTCCAATCGTGGATTCGTGGAAATCTATTGATATTATATTTGATGGGTTAGTTAAAGATTTTGCCATGGCTCTAGAACCTTAGATTAATACGTGGGCTACAATTTTTTTCGAAAGAGGACAGTGGTCGGTGCTCTAGGATATCCTGAAAACCACAGTAAAGTAACAAAACTGTCTAAATTATTATTTCGATTTAGATTTAAAGAAATCTTTGTAGCTTTTAGCTGGGGTTCTTATTGGCAAATTCGATTTTATACTTTCAATAAAATATTGTAGGACTTATGAATATTTATTACTTTTTCTAAGTTTGATGAAATTACAAATTATATGTAGGCGTCATATAAGCGATGGCATGTGATTGGCCCAAGTCATGAAACATGACGGAAGGTGAGGAAAATCTTCAATATCACATACTTCTGACGCCTTTTTTACTGACTTTCAGAATTTAGGCCTTAAAGCGCAATAAGAAAACTATTAGGTCGAATTTAATGTGACAAGTAAAACTAGTCTTTGTCAGCAATTATGTTTGCAACCAATGTTTGCAACATATTTTGTTGTTTGAATGGTTTGTGCATTATTCTATTATATCATTATAAGAATAAGAATAAGAAACATTTATTTTGCACATCACACAACACAATATTTACAAACAGACGCAAGAACAAGGACAAAGTACGATTAATTTAACATTATATTGTGTGATGCCAAAAATGGATCCCAGCTCAGCATTAGCAGCAAGATTGCTGCACTGATATTCTGCTGGGACCAAAAGTGACATCACAATGATAATAAAGAACTATGGACTATGGTAGTACAAAATATACAAACAAGAAGCATAATAAATTAATAAAGTAATCATAAAAAAAAGAATAAAATATAAAGGTGAGTAATTAAATGTAAAAGATATTTTAAATTATGTGCCAACAACATTACTACTATGTTATACTAGTAATGACTATGTTCATAATCTAAATACATTTAGAGGTAACATGATTATTACCAAAAAACTGTAGATTCAATAGACAGCAACAATTTTACATTATCCAGTAAAAATAATAATTTTAAGCTATTTAATTCTTCCAGACTATATAACGCCCGCAACATTAGAGTTTTCCGGGATAAAAAGTATTTTAGTTTTCCCGTGACTCAAATTAGATCTATATCCATGCCATATTTCAGCAAAATCAGTTCAGCGGTTTGGGCGTGAGATCGAGGTAACAGACAGGCAGTTAAACACACTTTTGCATTTATCTATACTTATAAAATTACATGTCCTGACTGACTGACTGATTCATCATCGCTGAGCAAAATCCGTTAAAGTTACATCCACGAAATTTGGTGAGTAGGTTTGTTTTATTAAGTAGACATCCACTAAGGAAGCAATTTTGAAAATTTTACCCCGAAGGGGGTGAACTAGGGGTTGAAAGTCTGAATGAAAGTCCGTCATTTCTTAAGTTAGGAACATGAAACTTTATCTTTGGGTTACTAATTAAAAATGAATGGATACGTATTTAAGTGTTTTTGGAAATTCTTCACCCCAAGGGGGTGAAATTGGGGTAGAAAGTTTCAATGGAAGTCCGTTATTTCGACTTGAGTTAGTAGCATGAAATTTTATGTTTGGGCTACTGATTAAAAATGATTGGATACGTGTTTAAGCGTTTTTGAAAATTCTACCCCCGAGGGGGTGAAATAGGGGTTGAAAGTTTAAATGAAATTTGTCTATATTATATAGGTATACTATGTTAACGCGGACGAAGTCGCGGGAAACAGCTAGTAATATTATAAGTACTAGATGACGCCCGCAACTCGGTTGCGCCAAAATTAGTTTATAGCGTGGGAACTGTAATTTTTTTCGGGATAAAAAGTATCCTATGTCCTTTCCCGGGACTCAAACTATCTCCATACCAAATTTCAGCAAAATCGGTTCAGCTGTTTGGTCGTGAAGAGGTAATAGACAGACAGACACACTTTCGCATAATATTAGTATGAATTCTCTTTCTGTCAGATGAAATTGTTTGCGCCAGCCCCGTCAGGTAGATTTCGGAAGTCGATTTGTGCTCGTCCTCAGCGCTCTCGGAAAAGATTGGATCTGAATATCCTCCTTGAGAACCCTCCGCGTTATTGACGTTATTCATACAATAATACGTGTAATTTGTTTACGTTTGTGACGTGAAGTGATAAAAATCATAGAATTGACAACATTTCAAAAATTTTAAGCCTTAAAATAAAAAATACCGTTTCTTTAGTTTCTTCTCCTGATATCAAAAAAATATTCCAAAAAATTTACTGAGAAAATAAAGAAAAACTGAAAAATACGCTGTGACGTCATACTTACGGCATATCAGACATTTTTTCCTTGCCTGGTGTAAAATCGTTTTAAAAAGACATCATGAAGCATAAAAAACACAGTCACTGTCAACAATGACATTTCTAACATACGAAAATACCACGATGACAGTGACAGACGTCCTAATAAATGTAACAAACTAACATTGACATAATATTTTTTCTTTTATTAACTGTTCAGGCGTAAATATGACGTCACTTGGCGCTTACGTCTCTTTAGAATACGAAGGATTAAAATCTATTTTTTTGGTATCTTAAAAACATAATTTTGAAAAAGCAAGAAACACGTATCGCCTTATTTTAAGTCTACTTTCTTATAAAATAATAAAAAAGCCATGTTAAAATTTTGAAATGTTGTCAATTATCCTTTAGAAAAGGCATTCCATACAACCGACAGCGCGAAAAATATGTGTCACCCTCGAAATGAATGAGCTCACTCATCTGAGAGCAGTGCTCCATAGGACGCGGTGACAGTCGGACGTGTTTAATGGATTGATTACGTAAAATATGCATTGAAAGCGTAAAACGAGTGAAAGAGAAAGTAGTATATATAATGCTATTACTGTAAGACAAAAAGGACGACAATATTTTCTCGATACACATTTTGCATGCAAAAACATTGCTACAGTTTTGATGGCGTATGCCATATCCAAGTATTAACATCATTGATAAAAGGACAAATGGAATATTGTGAAACCGATTTATCGTGTAAATAATAAACACAAACTGTATAAGACGAGTAGTGTAGCAAGTAGTAAACATTCAAAATAACGAGTCACATAATCACTATTAAAATAATAATTATAATATTAATATGTTACGAATTCTTGTACGTCAGTAACAATCTCACTACCAAAAAATTGGTTTAGATAAAGGATGGGTTCAAGGATAGTTTTGTAGCCTTGATTTCATGAAAAAATCTTCGTGATCGAGACAATAGAGCATAATTTCAGCGACTACAGAAGATGATTTTATACGTGTGTTAGATGGATGGATAGATCATTTTATACAATTTAAACTTTATAATTTAATAAAAAATACTGTACTAATTCCTTAAAACCTATGTTTTAATAGTACGATAGGGGTGTTTTCTGATTGTATATTTAAAGCAGATCGTTTTCGTACGTAAAGTATTCACATAAACCACAGTTAATTTCACAATTAACATTCAGTTTGTTCAATCAATTCATTATAATCGAAAGTAAATACAAAATTGTAAAGTGTTATTAATTCCCAGTGAATTTAATTAAAACTGTTCCACATGTTATTCTTTAGCTCCTATAAGTATTTTATCTGCAGTTTTCGAAAATTTCTCGGTTTAAATCTTCCCGCAATACATACAATTACTTTAGGGCAAAAATTTGCTAAGTCTGCCGATAGCCAAATACTTAAAGCTAGAAAAAAATTGAGTTTATTATGAATTATGTAATAATATTGCTCCGCGGGCGCCTATAAATATTCGTCTAGTCACCCTAGTATTTCTAGTGATCTTGGTCTTAGTCCAAGATGTCTCTTGTTTATATAATACTTCTGTAAAAAAACATATTAACACGACGGATTTGAAAAAGAATAGAAAGTTGATGTCCAATTATTAGTTTTTTATTTTAAAAAATATATTATGTTCTACGTTTAAATACAAAAAAAATATTAGTTAAACATTTAAAAGGATTTTAGTTCCAGGTATCGGTATCAAAGTTTCCGAAGCATTACAGTTTTGGCGAACTCGTTTTAGCGATCGAGAAACTTCGACGATGGCTTATGAGTTTGTAGATAATCTTATGTATCGAGTTGCAAACTTTACATGAGTATATATTCAGATGCAAACTTTGATTAGAAAAGTATGTGGGATATATTATTATGGTTCTTCCTGTTGGTATATAGTTACAATTAGACATTAATGTTTAAGCCCTTCTTCAAACTAACCCCCTTAGTAGTAATAGTTAAAATTTCGATATTTGCCTGTTACATAGTTAAATTTCTTTTCAACGTTTCAAGCACAAAACATTATAGAGTGAAAGTAAACCTTTTTAATCTCGTAAAACTATTCAACTTTTACTATACTATACTAGCTGTTGCCTGCGACTTCGTCCGCGTTAGTATAGTATAATAACTGTCAACCCCTATTTTATCCCCTTGGGGTTAGAATTTCCAGACACGCTTAAACACGTATCCAATCATTTTTAATTATTTACCCAAAAAGAAAATTTCATGTTTCTAACTCAAGAAATAACGCTCTTTTGATTCATGCTTTCAACCCCAATTTCACCCCCTTGGAGTATAATTTCCAAAAACGCTTAAATACGTATTTATTTATTTTTGATCAGTAATCCAAAAACAAAGTTTCATGTTCCTAACTTATAAATGACCGAATTTCATTCAAACTTTCAACCCCTATTTCACCCCCTTCGGGGTAAAATTTTCAAGATTCCTTCCTTAGTGGGTATCATCTTAATAAAACAACCCTACTCACCAAATTTCGTGGCTGTAACTTTAACAGTTTTTGCTCAGCGATGATGAATCAGTCGGTCAGTCAGGACATGTAATTTTATAAGTATAGATGATAATGATGATGCTCAAGCACACACAGGTCTTAAGACTGGATCACTTTTGGACTTGGTTTATATAATATTTCGAGCAGCCTCCACTTCGCTCGCGTTAAGAAGTATATACAAACTTTCACCCCCTATTTTAACCCCTTGGGGTTGGAATTTGTCAAAATCCTTACCTTACCTTACCTTACGTAATTGTTAAATTTACCTGCATGCCAAATTTCAGCCCAATCCGTCCAGTGGTTTGGGCTGTGTGTTGATAGAACACCAAGTCAGTCAGTCACCTTTGAATTTAAATATTATATAGATGTCCCACATATTTTGAGGTCCGCCCCAACGCGCGGTTTTGCGGCTACACCACGAGTTCACAAGCAACCGCGCTGCTATTTAAATAAATCGTTATTGCATACATTTACTTGTGATCTCGCGGTGTAGCCACCAAGCCGCGCGTCCAGGCAGACGTCGCGTATAAAAGAAAGGTAGGAGGAGTACATTTCCCTCACCAACCAAAGCGAGATCTACACAATATCTACTGTAAACACTTAAATGTACTATAAGAGAAGCTGATTTGGTCGCGTCATATCAAGTCCATCCGACAGATCACAGCTGACATTAAATAGATATAACCCGACCAATTGACGTAGGACCGTCAACTGCCTATGAATAAATTTCTTCGATAGTACCTACATAGACATGTCTAATATAGACGTACCTTTATATTTAATCTCATTAGTTATAGTTTTCGTCGAGTCATTGAAACAAAAATACAGATATTATATCCACCTGCTTGAATGGGATTAACTCTCATTATGTTAATGCCCCGCAACCCTTTGCAATTAAGGAAATTGCTGTCATACTCGCCGGGTTCCGTGGAAAACTTTTGAATGTTCTGAATATAAACCTAACAGTTTATTTTTTTATGGACCAGCGGGGCTAAAATAGTCACATTTGGCAATTCCTCTCAATAAATAAATACACAAAATGAATTGTTAAAACTGCCAAACTCACGAATGTCAAATTAGTACGAATTTAGACATGAATTGCAAACGGAGTATCAATTTTGCGATTAAAAAAAATTAATTATGACTTTTCATAATATGACTCTCCACAGCAATCATATTAGCCCCGCAGTGGCTAATTTTTTGAGTGTATAATGATGTACTTATACAGGTTTTTTGAACATAAAAAATAACTTCGTTCCATTCGCGTGTCATTTGATACCTCTCAAGTTTTTCTCACCATTTTTATCCTTCTTTTTGGTTTCAGTGTAGACAAACACGTAGTTTGCTTAGATTATAAAGTATCGAAGTAAATCACAGGCTACATAAGTAATAGCTATAATTTGATCGTTAATAGCACAGTTTTGAGCTCGTTAATATAATAACAGCTGTTGAGTGCTGCATGAAGCTTATTTCTGGCTTGATTAATCGTTCGCTTGTATAGCCGCGGTATAAATGGGTAACGCCCATTCGCTGTTCAGTCTTTCATTTTTCACGTCAACGCTAAAGCAATGGCAAAATATTGACTATAAATTAAAATATTATACCTATTTAAGCAAATATTGCATGATTTCCGAAGTTTGAGTCAGTAGACTATCCAGTGGTTCCCCATAAAGCAAGAAAAATTACAAATCTGGGGGCACAGCAGTGCCCCAGCCAAGCTTTTTAGCAAAGGCACGGCCGTACCATACTTTTCTCGAAGCGGTTCGCGGCTATTTCACACCCTCCTTATCTTCGATGTTAACAAAGCTAGAGATTTAGAATTTCGATGACTAGGAGCAAGTATTAAAACTAGCTTAACCTCCAAATTACATTATATTCTGATTTACATTAAATGTTTTGATGGGATTAACTTGTCTTTGATTGCCCGAGAAATAGGTGTCGAAGTATACACTTTTTAATTTACCAAGCTTCGTCTATACTTTATGACATTATAAAATATAGACACATATTGGTATGGGCATGTTAAATGTAGACGCCCGCAAGTTCCTTTCCCGGGACTCAAGGTATCTGCATACCAAACTTCAGCAAAATCGGTTCAACGGGTTGGGCGTGAAGAGGTTACAGACATACACACGTTCGCATTTATAATATTAGTATGGATTTCGGGTAAACATGGCCAGTGGTACCATCATTGAACGTTACTTCAATAATGAAATAAACTATTCATACGGTCGGTTCATGAAAAATGCAGCAGCAATTTGCGGGATGGTCACCGGGCCCTCGAGTGTACTGACAGCCGTAAACGGTCGAATTATATCGAGGCCCAGTGGCGGCGTTAGGGAGGGCGACGGTGGGCAACCGCCGGGGCGCTGGAGCACCCTATTATATATTCATTATAATATTTTTGGGAACATTTTTACGTGTATTAATAGTTCTCAGACCTTACATTTTTGGTATGATTAGATCGAAGTTTTAATTACATTAATTAATAATTACTAACTGACTGAAAGACGACAAAATTTTCGCGTATTCGCACACTAAAAATATCACAATCTTCGCACGTTTTACTTGTTTTTGTGTCAGTAAAGATGGAAAAATAAGTTTAGGCATGTTTGTTATCAACCCCAGGGGCGGATTTATGGCGATGGAAATTTCACCCAGGGCGCTTGTAAAGCGAAAGCCGGCACTGTATTAACCCTCGAATATAGCCGGATTATATCGACACTCTGCACTGACCGCGTAAATGATTGGATCATAGGATTTACTGCCTGATGTCGTACTTTACGTCATTTCTTAGATGACTTGATGATCCATGAGTCATCATGACTTATCATAATATTATGTGTGGATTTAGGTGCGAAGCTAAGAAAGTTGGTATGGCATTTGATGTAGCATTTGCTATAAGGCCGGCAACGCACCTGCAACTCTTCTGATGTTGCGAGTATCCATGAGCGACGGTAGCTGCTTTCCATCAGCTGACAAGTTTTTTTTTATTAAATAAGGGGGCAAACGAGCAAACGGGTCACCTGATGGTAAGCTAGCTATATATTTAATACTTTTATACTATACATATATAAAAGATTTTTATTATATTATCATACACATAATATTATTTAATACACAATCCATGACCCAGGAACATTGAAAACTTATTGTTCCATCGGCAGGATTCGAACCCGCGACCCCCGGCTTGAGCTGCCACACACTCTTAACCATTGATTCACAGAGGTCGGCGTCATTAAGAAACATCTTGTTTTGAATATACCTAACAGGTAATAGTGATTTAACTAATTCATTTAGGTTGGGTTGCACCAGAGGCGTGGTTAAAGTTAAAGTTAAGGTTAAAGTTATGGTTCAAGTTAAATATGGTGTCCTTTCCCTTCAACTTTAACCTTAACTTTAACCGGAAAAATTGACAGATGTCGTATGAGCATATGGGGTGTTTAGACGCCATATAAATATGGCTAATAAGTTAAAACTTTAACCAGAGATTTGACATTTTGCATTGGAGTAAAAGTTATAGCTAAAGTAAAAGTTACAGTTAAAGTTAAAGTTAGTCGGTGCAACCCACTCATAGCTGTGGTATTACTTTTTAGGGTTCTGTAATCAACAAAACTTGGTTGACTACGGTACCATAAAACGGAACCCTAACCAGCTGATTTTTAGTATATTGGTAGGTTAATAGTTATATAATTTTAGAGTAAAATTGTCCTACAAAAAGAACAATCCATATTTTAGGACCATGAAATCAAAATATGAAATCTTTTCTATCTCTGTTAGCTACCACTTTCAAGATTTTTCGCAGATAAAAAAGTTGTTCGTCTTATCAAAATGAAGCTGCTCACAAAAATTAGCTTGATAGTAATAAAAAAAGTTCTAGGGCTCCAGTACTATCATCTAAATGTTCCTACAAAAAAATTTTGAAACTGTTCTGTAACCAATTGTTAATAATTTCCCTCCAAAGATTTTTCAATTAAATTAAAACGTCCAATTACACAATATAATAAAGTAAATACTCGCTTTTTGTATTAACAATGATATTAAGCGAGTTTTGAATTGTGAACATTTTTGAGGTAAATTGAATTTTTCAGCAAACATCGTATAATGTCGACTTTGCATTTCGACGGAATGATAATAAGAGTCATGAATGTTTCATATGCGGTATGGTTTATGCATTCGATTCTTTATATTTTTATTTTAAACGCTGTTTAAAGTTTAAAAAGACACGTGAAATGTGCGCTGATTTGCATGTCACTGGAGGCGTATTTCTTATTTTACAGATGTTAAATTTATCCGTTCAACATTATACCTACTATGCTCTTATTATTATTACATTATATATATAATGCAAGTTTGTTTATTTCAAATACATATTACTGCATAATATTTTGAATTGCTTCTTAAAAGCAACTTTTTTACTTTTGATGGATTTTAAATGAAACTTATATGAAACTGATAACTAACGTTTTATAACATATTAACTAATACAATTTTTTCCCTTATAGTTTAAACAAACCTTGTAACTTGCCCACTTCAACATCTGTCTATTATTTGACTGTGAATAAATTTTCAAATAAGCGAACATTTTTGCTGTATATTGGATTTATTGTTTACTATATTATTTATTTTATATATACTACGTTTACTATAGTTCTCCCCGAGGAAGCCGAGCAATATTCAGTATCCGAATATTATCTCGTAATAAGTGATCAAGTTATGTAAACTTCAGTAACTATCTAGCCCAACTTCTAATGGAAGTTGCAACCGATCTTGAATTCAATTGGTTATTCAGGACTTGTACCATCGAAGAAATTGATTCATAGGCAGTTGATAAGCTATGTCCACATTAGCGCTTTCATCTTCAATTTTCGTCATCTTCTTTCATTCATCTTTCGTTTTGGCGCATTCAATTATTGAATGCGTCAAAGAACGCAACGCCAACTGTAATTTTTAATAACAAAGCGAAAGTTGGGACGGTCAGAGGGCATGCGTCGCGGGCATGGCTCACGTTCGCTGTTGACTGCGCTATAACGCATGCCCTTGACGAACAGAAAAGGGCACAGTGTGGACAAAGCTATAGACCCACGTCATTGGTCGGATTATGTCAATTGTAATTCGTAATCTGCCGGCTGGATTTGATTCATCTGCCTATCAACTTCTCTGATAGTACAATCAGTAGAAACGTATAAGTATTTACAGCTTCTAATAATAATCTGCAGACGATAAATTGATTTTAGTTTTATGTATGTGACGCTCAAAGCTTCCTTTTCTCATTTTTTCGAAAAAAATGAATCCTATATTATTCCT
The DNA here is from genome assembly GCA_937595015.1 of Polyommatus icarus. Classification (NCBI taxonomy): domain Eukaryota; kingdom Metazoa; phylum Arthropoda; class Insecta; order Lepidoptera; family Lycaenidae; genus Polyommatus; species Polyommatus icarus. The sequence continues at coordinate 14,725,683 of OW569333.1, read as the reverse complement.
GGAACTCAAAGTCTCTATACTCGTACCAAACAGACAGACAAATACTTACACTTTCACATATATAATATTCGTATGGATACAGTTGTTCTATTTCGACAATTCCCACCGGCACTGATCTGAATTTCAAAATCAGAAATGATATTGACGATCGAAATCACAGTTACTGGTTATAATATTATACACGGAAATAATATATCAAACTTCTATAAATATTATAAAGGCGAAAGTATGTGAGTTTGTGAGTTTGTAAGTTTGTTACTTTTTCACGCTTAAACGGCTAGAGCGATTTCAACAAAATTTTGCAAGGAGGTAGCTGACATCCTGGATTAACACATAGGCTACATTTTGAAACCGACTTTCAAAATGGAGGAGGTGTTATGTTCATTTTTGTATTAACTTATGTTCAACGATGATTCCGCTGTTTGTGAGCCGATTTTCAAATTTTTTTTATTAATATTTATACATATATAATATTTAAACAATTGGTACGTTTGTTTAAATATTAGCAATGATTGTAATTTGGCCCCCTCACATTGGTCATAATGTTGTTCCAATGACAAAGCTGGAGAGCCATGGGTACAGTATCAAATTTTTGACTAATGGGCTATGTAGCCTGTGGAGGCTCCAAAGGTGACTATTACATTTGTGATTTTTGACGTTAAGTTTCACTTGTGCAATACGTTTAATGTGATATCCCCGGGGGGCCACATTACCATCACTTGATCTCAAAATACCAAATGTGATTGATTAAGAATAATTAAAACTTTCGATTATCCTGCACGAGTTTTATTTATTCCCTAATAAGAAATGTTTAAACAAATGAATAAGAAGTCCCATAATGTATTTTTTAGGTTTCTGACTCGTATATTAAATAATGCTTGATAAACAAAGTGGGGAGCCACATTACCACCTTCTCCTATATATTAAAATTATTATAATGTTATTGGTTATTATATTATTGTACTAATATTCTATAATATACTAGCTGTCCCGGCAAACGTTGCTTTGCCATAACATATTTGCCATAATATATTATTGAAGTGACTAAATAAGTATGTCACCATGGCAACGTCGATCGCTATCCCGTCGTACAAACAATGGTCGCCGTCAGTCTCAGATTGTAATAATTTACTATTATTTATTCAACAAATGCACTTATCAATATATAAAGTACCGAGTAGCCGATTCTCAGACCTACTGAATATGCATATAAAATTTGGTAAAAATCAGTAAAGCCGTTTCGGAGGAGTTCGTGGACTAACATTGTGACACGAGAATTTTATATATAAGATTAAGTTTAAAGCTTTACATGGTTCGCAAAGGACTGATTTGAGTAGATAGTTATAATTTAAATTTGAAATGGACGCTTAAAATATTATGGTAAATATTAAACAACATGAAAAGCAAAATAATTTTATAACAAAATACAAAAGAAAAACTTAATATTAAATATATAAAAATTGTATGAAAATGTATACTATCCATGCTAACATAAAAAAGTGTGTTAGCTCCGACGCACGACTGGAGTTTACTCCTTAAGTACGAGTATCTAACCATACGCAAAAAGAGTTTATTCAACTGAAAAAAGATTAATATCATATGAAATCAGATGTTCTGGCAATATTATCTACACCCCTTTCTGCCATAGTTATTTCAAAATACTTTTAGTAATTCACTTTAGCCAGTATAGTGATACAAATTATAACTTCACAATAACAATATTAATTGTTGATATTTATAACAAAAATCCAGGAAGAACAAGCCGAAGAACCCCATATCCAGGACAAACAGTTGCCAAGTTATAAGCACTCAAACTTTGACATTGACAGCTCGGCAACTGTCAAACATCGAACAAAAGCGGCCATAACTCCGCTTCCAATAGGCCTAGAGGAACGGGGATTCTTCTAACATCAAAGGAAACACCTTGGCTACCCCCTCCCTGAATTTGAACTAAATTAGAGACATCAATTTTTTTCTCAATTCTAAGGCCAGAATCAAATAGAAGAGAAAAATCCAGGAAGATCAAGCCGAAGAAACTCGTATCCAGGACAAATAGTTGCTGAGTTACAAGCATTCCAACTTTGTCATTGACAGCTCGGCAACTGTCAAACGTCGAACGAAAGCGGCCATAACTCAGCTTCCAATATGCCTAGAGAAACGGGGTTTCTTCTAACATCAAAGGCAACACCTCGGCTACCCCCTACCTGAATTTGAACTAAATCAGAGACATCAATTTTTTTTCTCAATTCTAAGGCCAGAATCAAATAGTGAAGAAAAATCCAGGAAGATCAAGCCGAAGAAACCCATATCCAGGACAAATAGTTGCCGAGTTACAAGCATTCAAACTTTGACATTGACAGCTCGGCAACTGTCAAACGTCTTGCTAAAGTAGCCATAACTCCGCTACCAATATGCCTAGAGGAACGGGGTTTCTTCTAACATCAAAGGCAACACCTCGGCTACCCCCTCCCCGAATTTGAACTAATCTACTACTCTACTACTTTTTTATCTGAATAATGTGTACATTATATATATTGTGCATTCAAATCTTGTTAAAACAAATTAGAAAGTTGCGCGCTAAAGGTGCGCACCAAAAACGTGACACAATTTTTCGTTACTTATTAGTAGGTTTTACCCCTCGGATTTTTCTCATACCGGGCGCCTTATATATGAAAATCGATTCTTAAGGAGTAAACTCTAAAAATATTCCTATGCCTGATGATTCCAAAAACGTGAAACATTTTTTCGTTACTTGTTTCAAATAGGTTTTACCCCTCGTATTTTTCTCATACCGGGCGCCTTATATTATATGAAAATCGATTCTTAAAGAGTAAACTCCAAAAATATAACAGAAACTTCAAAACATTTAATTCAAAACACAGAAACCTATTTTCATGAAAGACAAATATCATTACTCTAGCTTTGTAGTTGAAAGTCGGTCAAGTTGACAAAAAGCAATGTCTTCTGATGTATTGTGTGTTACAAAACAATTGAAACCGTTCCCCCAACTGACTTTGATGTTTGGTTTTGATATTAATTACGTTTATGCTTGTAATATTCGCAATTACGTTGTATAGGGTCTATACATCGAAATCGCGGCGGTGTAAATTGAGCCATACTGGGCTCAATTTACACCGCCGCGGAATGGAACGGAATGGACGCGGCAATTTTACCTTACGGTGCGTCCACATTTATATCATTTGCGCGATTAGATCTCCGATCAGATCTCCGTCGCGATCACCGCGCCGTATCAAGTATGAGTATCATAGTGTGGACGCCTATTATGCGTGTATTTGATATGACAAGTATCAGATACGCGGTTAATAGCGTTTGGGGCGTGTCATGATACGCGTATCATTTTGACACGCTTCGATGATACGCGACGGAGATCTGATCGGAGATCTGATCGCGCAAATGATACAAATGTGGACGCACCCTTATGCGAGGGAATTGGCACCGGAGAATTCTCGAGAATTCAGCCCGTCACAGACCTAGCTATAATATTTATTAATATGTTTATAGCTAGGCATATTATTATACATTTTCTATACTAATTTTCGCGTGACCACACACTCAGCTATAATATATATTTTTGCTATATGTGGATTTAGTATAGATTAATTTGCCTTGCTATAAATATATTAATATATATTATAGCTAAGTCTGTGACGGGCTTTCCGCGGAAGACGGGCGTCCAATTTTTTTGGCTCGTATTTCATTTGTCCGTTATACTTTTGATATAATGTTCATTTTACTATCTACAGTTTCGTTGCAAAAAGTTGCTTCCGTTCCATTCCGCACCTCTTCATGCCCAAGCATGGAGAGACAGACAGACAGAATCACCTTAGCATTAACAAAATTACAATGCATGTTATACTTATTTACGACACAAACTTACTTATTCATTAGCAAAATTAATGTTAATTAATTAAATAAATTAATATTTCGACGTAATCTGTAAGTTTCCGCGCGAGTTAGCGGGAAATTAATACAAACTTGTCACCGATGTTCAACAACTTTGACGGCGAAATACAGATGTAGTGCTATTGTTTGTTTATGATTTATATGACAATGATAAACATACATGCTTAATTTTAATGTTAAAATATGTATGTCTGTATTTTACCTCATGCTTATATTAGTTAGTTTAGTATATATAGCCTTGTAATTTCGATCGTAATTTGACCAAGTTCTGTTGGCAGTTGAAGACGTGTGGTGGTAACTAACAATTTGGAAATTTAAGTTTCCTACATAAAAGATCGAGGCTTTAGGATCGGGAAAATGATATGAAGTAAAAGAAAGTGATTCTTTTTATAGCTAGATATAATTATTATTTATTAGCTAGATGATGAAGTGGGTTTACTTACAAGGTTTGTTCAAATTACAAGGAAGCAAAAGAGTAATTGCTCTTATGTTATAAAATGTTATTTATCCACTTTAGCTACTGACGTATTTAACTATATCAGAATGAATTAGAACGGATTATAGATTCAAACTAATCACCATTAGTTCTAGCTGCTTTACATACCGGTACACGACAAAACCGAACGCGTGCGTTTGACAGAAACATATTGGCTCGGTAATGGGAATGCATTTCACTTTTTTGCCGCCGCTACCGCCCTTTGTAATGTTGACAGGTGGGAATAGACAACAATATAATACAACATGAATACAACAAGTAGAAGATAATGTTTTATGGTAAATTATAACGCAAGCAAACCAGTAAGAAAATATTATAAAAGTTTCAATCAATTAAATGGGTCTAGTTTGTAGCGGAATAATGGTATAGCTAAAAAAGTTGTTAAGGTTGGTATTACGGTAATTACATAGGTGCTTATTTACTTTCTCAACACGATTGGCGAGAGATTAGACACATGACTCTAAAACATGCCTATCCGACGCATGGATCTTTGTTATAGGACAATCATTGCTTAGAAGGAATTGTGCCTACCAAACTGAGAATTATAACAATCCGCAACTTTTTCATTTATCGCGCGGGAACCGTAATTTTTTTCGGGATAAAAAGTATCTATCGTTTCCCGGGACTCGAGTAACTCCATACCAAATTTCAGCAAAATCGGTTCAGCGGTTCGAGCGTGAAGAGGTAACAGACAGACAGACAGACACACTTTCGCATTTATAATATTAGTATGGATTTATTTTCACCATGATAGGAATCTAGTCTGGATGCTCTAGACTACGGAGGCGTCAGAATTCAAAACTATTTTACACTCGCTGGAAAACATTACCAGTTTTCCCATAAATAGTTTACCATTCAGCAGTAGGCGGTTGTGGTAAACGCTTTCAACAATACATGAACTAGATTGCTGCGATCGCAACCGTGAGCGCGGCATCCATTGTCGGTTCTGATAGACAACTACTTTTCCAGCCCGTTCAATAGCATCGATGTATAACATCCTACCATTGTCTACCGTTTCCTGGCGTAAATGAATGAATGCTATTGTTGGATGGAAAATGATTCAGCGGTATTCAGTTTAAAAGGACTACACTTACATTTGTCTAATTTGAGTGCGGTTTTGTTTTAATGGGTTCATATGAAAATGGAGTAGGGGTACAGTCACCACTTATTTTAAACAACAGATATTTTAAAAATAATAAAAGAACGTAGTCTGCGTTCTGCCTATAAATCAATTTCTTTGATGGTACATAGCTGTTGATTTTTTAACCGACTTCCAAAAAACGAGGAGGTTATATGTTCGGCTGTGGATATTTTTTTTTTTTTTTTTTTTTTTTTTTTTTATTTTTGTATGTTCAACGATTACTCCGCCGTTTGTGAACCGATTTTCGAAATTTTTGTTTTGTTGTATTAGGTTTCACTCCAATTTGGTCCCATTTTCACAAAGGTGGTGACCTGATGATGGGATCCATGAGTAATCGAGGGAACTCCTCAAAATTTATATGGGAACATATGGTGATTTTGGTTTTATGTGAAGTGTACTAAGAATATGCTACCAAAAAGTCAAATATTGGGTCAAGGTATACCATGGTTTCGATGATGCTGAGAGAACTCCTGATTCCTTATAGATACACGTTTGGGAGTTTCGGCGTTGTTTTAAGAACAGAAAGCATAAACTACTATGCAATTCATATTCATCATCATAATCATCATCACCATCATCATCGTCATCATCATCATTACCACGTCGTGTTAAGGCCACCAATGTCTCATGGCACAGAATAGACAATAGTACAAGGCATAGGTATGGATATACTAATAATAATAATTATGTACTGTATAACAATTAACAACACCTGTTTGTTTTTAATACACGGCGGTCGGCGTCGCCGCCCAGTCCGTCCGTTCAGTTCCGTCTTCTGCCGCGTGGCGGCAGAAGTCAGAATATCCAATACTTTACTAACTACTTTATATACAGATCGAATACTTTAACACTTTATAAAATTTTAATAGACAAATAGAATTAAAATAAAGTTATTTTAAAAAGAGCATTTAAACAAAACAAAGTCATTAAGTGTCTTTTTAATTAGTTATACTTATTAATCGATAGATGGTGCACTAAGTACCTATCGATTTGAATTCTTGATTACAAGAACAGCTGTCAATAATTATGATAATATTAAATACTCGTATTATGCTACGCTACATCCTATGCAAGTTTGTACAATTTTTTATCTGATAGATCCTTCGATCGTGGAAAAACGAGACACAATAACCTTTCTATTGTTATCGCAATCGCCGGTGACCGCTTCGGGCTTGAAGTATTAAAATTGTTAAATTACTTAGCACAATATGTTCACTTCACTGATAATATTATATTATTTTGTGAGTGTGAGTTGTGACTCTTATCAAATTGTAATAAGATACGTAAAATATACGCGAAGATTTATCTACTAGTGTAACTAAAAAGAGTGAAATTATTATTATTTTTAACAAAAAATTAAAACCGACTTCCAAGGTAAAAACAATAATAACATTAATATGAACTAAAAAGTATTAAATAATTTTTGCTATCTAATAGTGCCTTTTTCCGAATTCGGCTAAACCTCAACTATTTCTGTACTCAATCTTCATAATTTTGAAGTCGGTGCCAGTTCCAAAAATTTTAAATATTCTGTCAGAGGACTGAAGATTCAGCTATCTGGTACCGACTTCAAAATAATGAAGATTGAGTACAGAAATAGTTGAGGTTTAGCCGAATTCGGAAAAAGGCACTATTAGATAGCAAAAATTATTTAATACTTTTTAGTTCATATTAATGTTATTATTGTTTTTACCTTGGAAGTCGGTTTTAATTTTTTGTTAAAAATAATAATAATTTATGAAATGCTTAGTAACAAATTTATAATGCCTGTTGATCGCAGTTTAGCGATTGATATTATTGTGTTAATAGGTAGGTTAATAGCCTAAATATAAAATTAATTAATGTTGATTGCTTATTACTTTTCTTATCTGTTTTAATCCAACTGATTTTATATCAGCTATCCAATCACTTAAGTAACTATCATTTGTATCGTGTTTTTGTTTTCTTTCTTTACGTCAGATAAGATACATTATAACATACAGTATTATTCTATTATTCTGTCCTAATAGCGCTTAGTATAAAAGCCTATTAGGGGTAATGAAGGTTATTACCAAAATATGCTTAAGAGTTAAGACCTAATTTCGTAAATAACATTTTCCTAACAAATATCCCTTATTTATAAAATATTATGTTATGTAAAATACTTTCTCTCAGACAATTTTACGCCTCCGTGGTTCAGTGGCTTAAATAAATAAATAAATCAATAAACGTTTATTCAACAAAAAAATTTGAACATTACACAAAGTACCTACATTTAAAATAAGAAGAAGAAAAAACCAAAACACTACAAACAATCAAGATTTTTAAAACAATGTAACAGGATACAAACAAATACTATGATCGTAGGTAAAACAAAAGCACAAAAAAAAAACAACAAATTGAAAACAAAAACAGAAAAAGCACAAGGCGCATTTAGAGATAAATTGGTAGGTAGTGTAATGCTCAAACCGTCGAAATGGAATCCGCTCAGGTTCATGACCGTGGGTTTCACAGGGCGTGGCTCTTGACTCGGAGGTCATGGGTTCGATTCCTGCGTTGGAAACGTGTATCAGGACAATGCAGGCCTGATTGTCTGATAAGTAAGATGATCCATGCGTCGGATGGGCATGTAAAAGGCGTTCCTGCGCCTGATATCTCGCCAGACGAGTAGGTCGTCCGTCCCACTGGGTTATGAGAGTAAGGAATAGAGAGTGCTCTTGTGTACTGTGCACACATTTGGGCAGGTATTAAAAATATACTTAAAAGGATAGCGCGTATTTTGACGTGAGTAACGTGTTTTTCTGTATATTTCAAATTGACTTAATCATATTTTATTGTCCGTCTGTATGTAAATCTTGGGTCGATTATGACTGTCAAGACCCTAATAACCCTGTAAACGGCTAAATCGTCGTGTAATATCAATTTGAACAGATAAACCTAGCGGCGGGGGTCCATGGGACCCTCTAAATGGGAGATTCGAGCCCCATTCGTAATATGGGTCCATAATCTCTTTGTGATCCTGAATATTGGGTTAAAGTCGATATTGTAAAGGGTTAACACGGTTATAGTTTATAAAGGTTATGATAATATTTTGGATAGCTTGTTTTATTACCTGACTCACAAGGTTATCTCAGCTAACTTCTCGTATAATATTATAGACTTATATATAGTTCAAAGACGTAAATTATTATAATCATGATTATAATACCTCCCACATAGGTTTCGGTGACGGTGTCCTGTTTTGTGGTGAGAGATTAGCCGTACGACCGACTTTTTACATGCCCATCCGACGTATCGATCATCACCTACTGACTCTTGAGTATCTTTGTTAATAGATTATGATGATAATTGTGTTTGCGCGTTATGAACTTTCTAAGGTGTACCACTCAAACCTTGCAGGTTTATGGTACACTCTAAGTTAGACATAGGTTGTAATTGTATTACTGAAACAAATACATTAAAAGACAATCAGGTGCTCGAAATTCTTCTTACCAAACTTGGAAATACTTGTTTTCAATATGGCAATGGAACCCACGACCTCTGAGTCGAGAGAAACGCCCTAAACAACTGGACCCGGGGGCGTTGTATTGACATTAAAATCCTGGTAATGAGAGTTTAGACGATGCAGTGCAAAAAACATGCGAACAAAACCATTTCTATTCATTTCGCCGTTGTTAAGTAAAATTTTATAAGATTTTACTTATAATTTAATATAAACATAAGAAAATAAGAATTCATAAATATTAAATAATGAAATAACTTTCGATTCAAAGCGAACAAAACGAGAAAAGTTTTGGTTTCGACACGATTACAAGTTATTTCGCCATCATGAATTATATTTTCCTTAAAAATTCGTCGTTTATTTACATGGCTTCATAAAATTATACACTTTAATGATTTCTTGAATTTAAAATCTTTATAAATATGTACGTACCTATTTTGATTTACTTTTGAGCGTTTTGTTTTGTCGCGCAGTGCTTATTTTTCCTTTTTTAAAACATTTATGTTTATACTAAAAAGTCATTAACTTTAATCTATGTATTTCGTGATTTTAAAATATCCCCAAGGCAAATTACAGATCGACATTAAATACCTATTATTCAAAGCTATCAAGCAGGTACATAATTGTTTTTTAAAAAGATAAAACCGACTTCAAAATTGTACATAATTGGGAATTAAAACTCCCTATCTCTAAAACTACTGAACCGATTTTGATGAAACTTGCAGTATTCCCTAAGTTGAACAATACCTAGTACAACAAAAAATGAATTATTGAAATCGGAATGGTAGTTCCAGAGAAATGTGAATACAAACATAAAAACATACGTACATACATTATACACTTTTGAAAAGCACATATTTTGTTCAGACGCATCAGCGTATATTATGCTAGTCTATATCAATAGACTAACATATACGAAAATTGGGCTGTTCTGGAAATATTACATATATACGCGTCGTATGTATGTAATATTGTACCTGTGAAAAAAATAACCTCCTTTTTGAAGTCGGTTAAAATACATTCGAATGGGTCACAAACATAATATAAACTCACAAAATACGAATAAATACAGCCTTTAGAAATCTATAGAAGGCTTTCGCTTCTGATTTCTGAGATAACAACGTTGAAACAAAATACGCTTGTAGCGAAACACATATTTTAGATACAATACGCTGAAACAATTTGATTAAATTCAAAATATTTGAATGTTTGTTTCTTCAAAAAGAGAAATCATTCATAAATAAAGTGTGTCACACGATTTTCACACTTTTTCGACCCCCTTCCCCCTTTAAGTGTGACATACCATTTGAATGAAAGTAGACTATAAAACATGAAAGTAGGATTTTGAAGTAAGAAAAACATTTTTATGGACGTTTTTGAGTTTCTTTGGGATGGATGAAAAGTAAGTAAAACTTGTATCGAGACACGTGACCATCGGAAATTCGTAAGACGGAAGGAGAACAGACTTCAGGCGCCTGGTACGAGAAAAAGTAATACTATACTCTCTTTATACCGCGCAGTGCAAAGTATTTATGGACGTACATACGTTTCGCTTTTACTTCTGCCGGCGTTCCCAGAGTGCGAGTGTTTTTTTTTGAAGACATAAATGGGAGAAGTGGATAACAAACATAACACTTTATAACTTAGGGGAAATTACTCATTTTTTCCCTTTTATAATGTAACCAAACTTTGTAGCTTAACTTCTTTATCGTCTGGCTGTTTGATGATTATCTGGCTGAAAACACTTTTTGTATTCGTTTTCCTGGTCCTAAAACCTCAATTTATGAAAAAAAAAATCAAACTGTTAGCCACTTCATTTACTTACATCTTCAGTTAGTACAGTACAATACAACATGCGATTCATTAAACTTTATACTGCCTTAAACAATATTTTGCTGGGCGTCTATTTTCCACTATTTTTGATAAAATCAAATAAGTATAATGATAGGTCGCGTGCAATTGTTATTTTGTAAAAGAAATATTTATTCAATGCAATAGAAATCACGCGAGAAGTTTTGCCTTTCGATTCCTTTTTGATTGTTGCAACGAACTTTCTTGTCGTTTGAATCATAAAGTTAATATACCTATCGGAATATTACCTTTATGGTTTGAATGCAAAATTTTCAACAATACAAGTTTTTCTATTTGCAAAATTATTTCTATTCATTTTGTAATATCTTATTTCACATTTGAATTACATTGCTAAAAATAGGTACACAGTGTAAAATGTAGATAGTTTTATATTAATGAGGTAGATTTTTTTGCAATTAAAGCACTTCTTGTCTAGAAATTTAAAATATTACGCAAAGGTTAGAGCAGAGGGCACTACTGCTAGCACATATACAATAAACTAGCTGTGCCCCGCGGTGTTACCCGCATTTAGTAGCATGCCGTGAGCACCCCGTTCTACCAAAATTATGCTGGATAGCGTTGTTAAAACATTAATGAGGGGGGCCAATATATGTGAAGGGGCCACATTACCACCTTTTCCCTGTACTTAACTAATATTTAGACGTCTGCTATTTACATAATACTAGCTGTGCCCCGCGGTGTTATCCGCGATTTATTAAGTGTAATAAGGTAAACTAAATTGTGTTGTAATGGGTAAATAGTATTAGAGATAAAAAAATGAGTTTGATCATCGGAAACTTCAATTTTGATGACTGAGAGAAATAAGAATAATAGATAAATTTCATTAAAAGCAACACTTTCAGGTAAAGTGGTGAGGGGGTTTAGGGGGGCGCAGCCCCCCCAAGTAGAAGAAGGCAAAATTTTGAAAATCGGCTCACAAACAGCGGAGTCATCGTAGACAATAAGTAGTTTTAAAAATGAATATCACACCTCCTCCATTTTGAAAGTCGGTTAAAAATGTAGCCTATGTGTTAATCCAGGATGTCAGCTACCTCCTTGTAAAATTTTGTCGAAATCGCTCTAGCCGTTTAAGCGTGAAGAAGTAACAAACATACACACTCACAAACTCACATACTTTCGCCTTTATAATATTAGTAGGATAATCCGACCTCTATCCGACATGTTACACACGTCATAACAGAAACGTTATCAAACGTCGAACAAAACTTTTTGTTTACTGTCTATGCTGCTGCTGCTTCTAGCGTGAAAACATTGCAATAACAGTGGCGGGGCAAGACCTACATTTCATGTGGGTGTCACGCTGGGCAGGTAGATGGCTCGAGGTATCTATATACTTATTATAAAATGAAGTCACTTTTTTCCCTCATGTCCCTTTGTTCCCTTTAATCTTTAAAACTACGCAACGGATTTTGATGATTCTTTCAGTGTTAGATAGCCCATTTATCATGGAAGGTTATAGGCTATATTTTATCACGCTAAGATTAATAGAAGCGAAGAAATAGAGGAAAATGTGGAAAAAACGGGGGTAATTATTTGAAAGGGCTAACTTAAACGAGCTAATCTCAGTAAATACTGGTCCGATTTGAAAAATTCTCTCAGTGTTAGATAGCCCATTTATTGAGAACGGCTATAAGCTATATTTTATCATGCTAAGATTAAGGAGGAGGAAGTAAGAAAATTAAGTAGGAGAATGAAGAAAATTATTTGAAAGGGTTTAATCGCGCGAACTACTGGAACAATTTTTATGTTATTTGGAGATAAGAAGTAGACCACACGAAGGATCGTGATGGGCTATCGATTTTAATCATTTTTTCAGTGGCTATATATTTTATTCCCGTGCGACGCCGGGGCGGGTCGCTAGTAATTAAATAACTTCCATTATTATTTATTAGTAAGTAACTTTATTATTAGTTGACATTTACACACCGGGAACAGGAAGAGGACATAGCAGGACATCGACAAGAGAAGCGCGGTGTTGCCACATTATAATATCCCGACAGTGGGCATGATTTATCTCACGAGGCCCCAAAAATGATGATGGATGACGCAAAAAGACGGATTTTCGGAGAGAAATATTTTTTTTGATACTCAAACTTTTATTTAAAAAACTTTTTTATGAATATTTGGGTATAAAAACTTTAAAAACCTTTTAATAAAACCTCGTGGTGCAAGGGGTGCGAGGCCTCTAAGACCGCGAGGCCGTGGGCGGTCGCCCATACCGCCCACGCCTTACGCCGCCTCTGTGCAATAATATATTATTATAATATTTCGAATCGCTGTTAATGCAGTGCCAGGTTGCGTCGCGTCTCGATGTGTCTGTTCTGAGTTCTGACAGTGACACAACAATATAATTTATGTGACGTCATAGTATTATGTGTTTTTGTCAGTGTCAAAGTCTGCGATTGAGTGATCAATCGGAGCGGCGACGTGAGTTAATTAACATGGAGATTGGAATGTTGACGTGTGGCCACATCGACGTACCATGCGTAGATATCGAGTATATAAAATTCGTCTAATAATGTAATGATAGACGAATAAGATCCGATTTGGTTTGTCTTAAATCACTATTTAAGACAAACCAAATTGTCACTACAATTGGTAGTTACATAAAGGAATGCAAGGTTTGATTTATTTATAAGTTGTAACAAACGTTTAATTTAAAGTTATTATATTATTACAAGATGTATTTGTCTGTTTGTCAGCAATATCTATTGAGTTGATGAAAATGCCCAAAGGCTGAGCGTGTTAGCAAACTGACATACTCCGCCTTTGGGCATTCCGCATTTTCATCAATATAGCAACTCATAACTCATTGCGTGACATTCTTCAATGCTGTTACTGCGACGTTGAATGTATTGTACGTCAATGTGGCAATGTAACACTATTTTAATTGGAATTGGAAAAATGTTTGCATTGTTCACCGATGCGAGTGAGTTATGCTGAAATTCAGAAACGGCGCGACAAATTCAATCGTGTTTGAATGGATTTCAGTTATCAATTTACTGTAATATTATCTGTAATATGTACAGTGTTCACCCTGTATAGTAATCCTAGTAATAGTCTACTAATAGTAGGATAGTAATATACAGTTACAGGATGTAACAAAACAATGTGATAATACTTTAGGGCGTGTTGCCTGAATAGAGCTCACTGTAAAAGTAGCAGCGCTGAGAGAATAACTTTTTTTTACTTTTGTATGGAAAAATTCCATACAAAAAAAACGCTTTCATACTGGGACCCGTCATACACACACTTAAGTATTACTACTTTGTTTTGTAATTTGTTACATATATATTAACATTGCCAAATAAATTATTTTGTGCATACAAAATCATTTGTGTAAATGACATCTTTACCAAGACTCCAAGTATATTTTACTGAATTTAATTTTTATTAGTTTTGACCACGAAAACTTAGGAATTAGACACACTTTCACTTATTTGACACAAAACATATAATGAGATAAGTAATACAAAATATAACAAACAACATTTTTTTTATGTTGAACTATAGATGACGCCCCCTTGCGCCAGAATTCGCTTATCGCGTGGGAACCGTACATTTTTCTGGGATAAAAAGTGTCCTATGTCCTTTCCCGGGACTCAATGTATCCCCATACCGAATTTCAGCAAAATCAGTTGAGCGGTTTAGGCGTGAAGAGGTAACAGACTATTATTAGATAATATTAGTACTTGTGGATTTAATTGAATAAACTATATTACCGATATAGATACTGATAGTATAAACACACTCGTAATATTATTATTTTATTGACACTGTTTTTAATCACAGGTTCATGCTCCTGCACGCGTGGAAATCGGATCGGGTTTACAAAGTAAATACAATATTTTAATCAAAATATGCAATACGTTGATGTTCCACGAACCCAATACCAGAAATGATTTCTGAATAACAGGAATGATTCTGATATTCCTATCGGGATCATATCTGTTATTTTGCCTAGTACCTACCTACTAGATGACTCGTTGAATTTTGTATCACTTTCCTAATATACACCTTTCCTGGACTTCCACAAATACTTAGATTTTTGTCAAACTGCTTCAGACGTTCTTGAGTTTTAGCGAGATTAACAAAATGATAAAAAAATATCATCCATGATTTAAGTTAGGCATATAAAGAAGAAATTAATTTCAAGGCGTACCTACTAAATTCACATTATGGTACGGGCATATTAATATACCTATCGGAATAGAGCAACAATCTCGAGCTGTCAAACGTAACCAAAATTGGTTTTCATCAGTGTGAAAAATATGTGTACGTATACACTTACACAAGCATGATTGAACATGAATTCTATGAGATTATATTGACAACGTGCGGCACGTGCCGACTGGACGTCAAAAAAAGAGTGCTGCTGTCATGTATCACACGTCTCTTTTTACCACGCGGTGATACTGATAGTGGCATCTCGCTTGCTCAGGCCTTTGTTTCTCTATTCCGCTAGGTATATTAACTTAATTATGGGTACGGGAGGTAGCAACGTTTGAAAAAAAAGTATTTCAGGTCGGCTGATTTTGTGATGTCTCGTCATTCTTGCTCTTCTGGTTACAGTCTGGGCGGTTTGGCTGCCGATAGTCGTTGCGTTCATTAGTGCGCAAGCTTTTTGTCCAGGTTATAATCCTGGATTTTAAAATCATTCTAGTATACATAATTACATACTGTTTACTAAAATGATTTTAAGTGATTTTAATATAATTTAAAATCATCCTCCTATACTATTATATTTTGCCAGAACCAATAATTATTAATCTTTAAAATGTCATAATGATTATGTCAAAATTACCCGCGCTTTTCGTAAATCGTGACGTCAGTATACTTACTGCTTTAAAGAGCTTTGAGAGAAACTTTGCATGGAGAATACTATTATAAAGCTTAGGACTAAAGTTTGGAAACGATCGGGTCATATAAAATTGTTTTGACGGCAACATTAACACCTTACTACGTTGTTATAAAATATCTTTAGTGTAAATCTAGGCTTGTAATTTGTATCTACGAATATTTAAATTTAACTATCATGCAGACGAAGATTTTATATAAAGTTTACATTTAAAAAACTTATAATTTTACAACTTTCCTTTAAAACCACTTAATCGATTTTGATAAAACTTTATACGGAGAAATATTATAGTACGGGAGCCCTAGAACAAATATTTTTGTGATTACCAACAAGCTAATTTTTTGTAAGTAGCTACATTTTGATAAGAGGAACAACATTTTAATTTTCGAATAATCTCGAAAGTGGTAGCAACCAGAGATAGAAAGGATTTCATACTTTGATGGTCCTAAAATATCGATTGCTTTATTTGTAGGACAAGGTTACTCTTCTCTATACTTATTATAAAACAAAGTCGCTTTTTTTCCCTCATGTCCCTTTGTTTCCTTTAATATTTAAAACTACGTAATGGATTTTGATAATTCTTTCAGTGTTAGATAGCCCATTCATCGAGGAAGGTTATAGGCTAGATTTTATCACGCTAAGATTAATAGAAGCGAAGAAATAGAGGAAAATGTGAAAAAACGGGGAAAATTATTTGAAAGGGCTAACTTGAACGCGCTAATCTCAGGAACTACTGGTCCGATTTGAAAAATTCTTTCAGTGTTAGATATCCCATTTATTGACGAAGTCTATAGGCTATATTTTATCACGCTACGACTAATGGGAGAATGTGGAAAAAACGGGGGAAATTATTTGAAAGGGCGAACTACTGGAGCAATTTTTATGTTATTTAGCACAGATAAGAAGAGACCATATGAAGGATCGTGATAGGTTATCGATTTTAATCATTTTTGCAGTGGCTATATATTTTATACCCGTGCGACGCTGAGGCGGGTCGCTAGTAAATTATATAACTATTAACCTACTAATATACAAAATCAGCTCGTTAGGGTTCCGTTTAAGGGTTCTGTAATTAACAAAACGTGGTTGACTACTGTACCCTAAAACGGAACCCTAACCAGCAGATTTTTTTTTGTACGAAGTATTCACTTTGTTTTGTTACCCGCCGTATAAGCCCAAGCAACAAAACATCGTATTACATGCATAGTTTTGTGAAATGTTGTGACTAGCCTCACGTTTTGGGCTATAGTAGTTTATTTACATATCGCATGCTAAACTAATCGTGTTAGGAAGTGATGAATGATTTACTTTACCTCAATATTCGCCCTTCACTGTGATAGAAGTGAAACTATAAATCACTCTTATCAAAACAATAACAAGCCACGATTCTACAAATTGCCCATAATACACGACTACGTTCCTACCTTATATTTTTTATTGCTAATAATAAGCAACAAGGAAAAAACATCGGCGATCTATAAGGAAATGTAAACATTTTATGCCTAATTCAATTGTTATCTAAATGATAGCATCGAATTTATCAATATCGGTTCAGCGGTTTAAGCGTTATGAGGCAGACAAACATACACACTTTTGCAATAATTATAATATTAGTAAGGATCAGGACGTATATACTATATAGTATAAGTTTAAACTTTTATATTATGTTGAAAATGTATCCTAACTTCTTGGCAAATAAGTCTATAGCTAGGAAATGTCTTGTAGGTTTTTTTTGTCAACAAGGAAAAAAGTAAGATAAACGAAGTGTAAAGTTTCAAAATAATAGTAACGATAAAATGTTTCTTTTCTTTTTTCAATTCTCTTTCAAAGAATTTTGGCCTGTACTTGTTGATTTTCCGTAGAAAAAGAACACAAAGATTTTAACGGTCCAAAACACTCGAACAAACGTACCATTGAATAAAAATCCAAATGAAACGAATAATGAATTTGTTCTGAGGACATTATTAATTGAAGCGTTGTGAAGTTGGGAGAAGTTTGGGCTGCGTACGCACTCAGTGTTTAGAAACAAAACATGGCTTTAAAAACAAAAGTTCCTTTTAAAGCCATGTTTTGTTTCTTTAAATGAATGAATGAAAGGAATTTTAAGGCCGTCCCCCGAGTAAACGACCTTGGCCATACATTTGCCGCGTTGCCGAGATCGCGTCAAAACCCTATTATTTTTACTTATCTTAGTTCAAAATTGTCCTAAAAAAAATTAAAATGGCGAATATGTAGTTTATGATATTGTCGATCTATTGGGGTGAGTTTCAAATAAAAGTAATTTGTAAATGCTAAGGAGATGCTGAATGTATGCTCGAATTTTAACAAATTGGTATTACTTTGGAAGCTGATATCATGAGTATAATAAACAAAAATAGAAAATTTAAAACGGCGAAAGGAATGTTGATATACTGAAGATTATTGCTGTATTTTTATTATAACTTTGTAGCTTTCAGATTATGAGTTTATAAGGTTTTAAATACGGTCAATTACGGAATCTCCGGACGCGTTCCGTCCCTTAAGCTAAAGTTACAATAAAAATTGCTAATGAGGCATTATGCTAAGTTAATTTATGCCACAGGACGCAATTATATTTCTTTCACGATCACTCGTGTCTCGTCGTCGAATCACAATTATATTCATTCTACGATATTTCATGGCATCTGGCTAACAGTTGAGCTCAGAATTGTCACTGTCTACACCTGACCTCGTGCTAAAGTAAACTTAAACGTAAACGTAAATGTTTAGGAGCCCAAAAATGCTATGATATGTTATTTATATTTATTCAAGATATTTTCATATTTGACACATTAATTATTATTATTATAGTACAAATCCATGACCAAAAAATGTTAAAGAAATTTGTGTTCCGGCATAAAGCATCACGGACGTCCTCCTTTGTCTGCATAACAATATCTCTTTGACCTAAGTATGTACAAACATTAAAGCGTTCTAAAGTTGGTGAACTTTTTTATTGCCCCACCTAATCAAAAATTCTTGGTGAACTTTCATTGGTGTGATTTGAGAAGTTATCTGTTTTATGACTTGGAATTTTGTTTTTTCTTTTGTATCTGTTTTTAGTGACCTCGTATGAATTAAAATAAAAAGCGGAAGAAATACCTAATTGGCCGCCTCAAAGTTATCAAAATCCCAACTTTATTTAAATATTAGGAAGAGCAAGTTAAACATACCACTACATCATGTTAATATTGTTGGTTAATTCCGTGATTATAAAATTAGAGAAAATATTTATATAATTAGAACGAATAATATATTATCCGAGAAGAATATATTATATACTAGCTGTCCCGGCAAACGTTTCTTTGCCATATTAAGTATTTTTTTTTTAATTTGGTCGAAGCGCTAACTGTCGGACAGACTAAAATTAAAATCCGAATTCGAATATTATTTAAAATTTGACACTGCGATGGCAGCCGACTGTCGGATCCAATGTTTAAGCGCTCGGTAAACGGTAATTCTGCATTACATGCATTACGTGCTGTAATTCATGAATTATCGTGTATTGTAGTGAATGATGCGAATTACATGCAAACTACGTGCTGTACAACGTGCTGTACATTGAATTACAACTTCTTTAATTTTTCAGCACGACATGCGTTACGTGCTGTAATGCACGCATTATCGTTTATTTTAGTGAATGATGCGAATGACATGCAAACTACGTGCTGTACATTGATTGACAAGTTGTTTAATTTTTCGTCATGCAATAATATCATCGTTTCGCCAGAGTAGACAGAATGTCTATTGTGGTTTCGCCATCGACATAATATTATCATGCAACAACTCAGTTCCAGGGTTGTGGTGGTGTAGATTTTGTATTAATATTTAAAAAGCAAACTCTTCTTTTTTTCTACTTTATTGTTTACTAGCTGTTGTCCGCGACTTCGTCCACGTCAACGTATAATAACAAAGATGGACTAGATAGAGTTTTCCCCTTTTAAGGGTTCCTTACCCAAAAATAAAAACTAGACCCTCTTACAATGATTTCACTGTTTAAACCAAATTCGAGCTACATCTCATACAAAAACAACCAAAATGTATAAAAAATCGGCCAAGTGCGAGTCGGACTCACGAATCGATTTTGATGAATTTTGGTATGGAGATACTTTTATCTCCATACCAAAATTCATCAAAATCGATTGAATATTTTACGCGCAAATCATAAAAGTATATTGTGCAGTAATCGTACATTTTCCGGGACAACTTTGGTCTTCGGGACTCAAAGTATCTCTATGCCAAATTTCAGCGAAATCGGTCCAGCCGTTCAGGCGTGATACCGTGACCACGCGAATATGGATTCATAAAGAGATTAAAGTACACACATACAACA
This sequence comes from Polyommatus icarus, assembly GCA_937595015.1. Taxonomy (NCBI): domain Eukaryota; kingdom Metazoa; phylum Arthropoda; class Insecta; order Lepidoptera; family Lycaenidae; genus Polyommatus; species Polyommatus icarus. The sequence continues at coordinate 14,705,560 of OW569333.1, read as the reverse complement.
AAAGAATGTGTGAAAAATTCAAGTGCCTATTGCCATTATTGATATAGAGCAAAAAAGGCCAAAAAAATCATGTTTGATGTATGGGATAAATATTAATATTTAAATATTAATTTTATTTTGTTTTTAGTATTTGTTGTTATAGCGGCAACAGATATACATAACCTGTGAAAATTTCAACTGTCTAGCTATTACCGTTCTTGAGTTACAGCCTGGAGACAGACAGACAGATGAACAGACAGACGGACAGACATCGAAGTCTCAGTAATAGGGTCCCGTTTTGACCCTTTGGGTACGGAACCCAAAAAACTAAGGAAGAGTAACTGTGTCAAAAAATTTGTCCGCGACTCGCGAGTCTACAAAATGTGACCCGAATACATGCATGCATGCATGTATTCGGTACAAAATTTTGTGTTTTTATACAAGTGACAATTATTGTCAACGGCATTTTTTCCTAAAGAATGTAAGGGTGTATTCAGACCGCAACGCGATGCGTAGATGCATTTCTAAATTTGTACTGAATTAACAGATCGCGCAATTGAAACCTGTCAAATCCATACAAATTGGTGCCGCGCCTCGCCTCGCCTTGTCACGTTGCGGTCTGAATTGACCCTTACTGTTTCGTAGCTATTATCATATTTGTGCGAAAAAGAACCAAATTCAAAACGGTTGAAGTATGGGAGTTACGTTTCCATAGTTTTTATTATTCGTAGAAGAAAAAAATAATTTCATTATCATAGAATTAAGTATAATATCGAATTGACATCGTTGTTTATTATAACATGTTTATTATAACAATGGTTGCAAATAAATCCTGGCTACATACTTTTTATGAGCGAATGATTAAAAATTGCAACTTTCCATGTAGAGCAGCACGAGTCGGCGCATGAGTACCGGTAACTATTCCACCTCAATTTTTTTATGCGATCCTCTTCAAATGATATAAATGCATGTTGCCATGGTGCAACCCGGTGCCATATTGTTAAAGCGTCTCCCAAACAGAAGCGGCCTGCGGTGGCGGTGGCGGTGGCGGTGGCGGTCAGTTGGATGACTTGAGAGTTCTAGGAACGACACAGACACACGCGGCCATGCGGCCAAGCCATTCAACTGACCGCCACCGCCACCGCCACCGCAGGCCGCGTCTGTCTGGGAGACGCTTTAAACAAACATTGTTTAAACAATGGGGATTGTCCATTTTTTTTTAATTTTGCTCATTACAAAAACATTTCGAGGAATAAGGTCAGTGATCGTTTTTCTGTATGTAAACGAAAAAAATACCCATTAGTTACTTATATTTTTGAACAAATATGTTTAACCTTAGTTTGACCTTCAATGGCGTTAAATTAGCAATAAATTCGACCAACATTACGTTTCGAACTTTTGGTAAGCTTCTCGTATCAGCTTTCACATAATGAGAACTTGCATTTGACAAACCAGCCATTATAAATAAGATTGAAAGGAAAAAAAACATACTGGAGAGGTCAATTGGCCGCCGATGATGACGTCACAGCGAAACTTTAAAAATTTATTGAGAAAAAACTAGCCAATGAATTTCAAAATTATTTAATTTATATTCTTAAAATACCCTATTTTAACGAAAAAAAATATAAAAAGTACATGTTATTTTTTTTGGACAATGCCCATTGCAAGGAATTGTTATTTTTTAACCTGACAATTTTTTTTATATTCTTTATTGAAATACCAATAAAAAAGGTCATATGACTTTTCACGATAAAGTTAATATTTTTAAAGATATGAATTTTTAAAGGTTCGAAAAATCTCAAATTTGGGTACTTTTGACCCAATAAAAATATATTAAAAAAGATAATAATGTCTAAGTTATATATATTTTTAAATTCTCTATACAATAGTTAATAATACCGTTAGTAGAGATTAAAAAAAAATCATAGCTTATATCTTTTTTATCTTAGCAAAAGTAGACAAAAAATTGTGTTTTTTTTTTGTATGGGAGCCCCCCTTAAATATTAACTTTATTTTTTTATAGTATTTGTTCATATAGCGGCAACAGATATACACAATCTGTGAAAAATTCAGAAGTAGCTAGCTATAGCGGTTTTTGAGATACAGCCTGGAGACATACAGACAAACGGACAGACAGTATCTCAAAAACCGCTATAGCTAGACTTCTGAATTTTTCACAGATTGTGTTTATCTGTTGCCGCTATAACAACCAATACTAAAAATAAAATAAAGTATAATATTTAAGGGGGGCGCTCCCATACAAGAAACGTGATTTTTTTGGCCTTTTTTGCTCGTAATCAATAATAGTAACAGCTAGGCACTTAAAAATTTTACAAAATCCTTAATTATATTTGTATTTTAATAATTAATAATAAAATTAAAATAAAGTAAATGTTTAAGGCGGGCTCCCATACAAAAAAACAATTTTTTGTCTACTTTTGCTAAGATAAAAAAAGATAATATAAACAATTATTTTTTTTTGTAAATCTCTACTAACGATATTATTAACTAATGTATAGAGAATTTAAAAATATATATAACTTAGATATTATTATTTATCTAAATATATTTTTCATGGGTCAAAAGTACCAAAATTTGAAATTTTTCGAACCTTTAAAAATTCATATCTTTAAAAATATTAACTTTATCGTGAAAAGTCATATGACCTTTTTTATTGGTATTTCAATAAAGAATGTAAAAAAAATTGTCCGGTTAAAAAATAACAATTCCTAGCAATTGTTTAAACAATGTTTGTTTAAACAATATGGCATCGGGATGCACCATGGCAACATGCATTTATATCATCAGGAGAGCAATTTGAAAAAATTGAGGTGGAATAGTTTCCGGTACTCATGCGCCGACTCGTGCTGCTCTAATGTCATTCAGGTAAAAGCCTTTTAATATAATGATGATAATATAGGTCTACCATCATCTTATTTTTTTTTCTTCATCTTTTTACGCTGCATAGCAGCTGTCATCACAAGAAAAAATGAATCGGTCTTTGACAAAATATATACTAATCCATAGCGACAAAGATGACCTTCTCACCGTAGACCATATACTTTACTGATATAGAGATCTTTGACTGATATACTTAAAATTAAAATGAATTATCATGGCTGCATGATGAAAAATGAGTGTTCATCATGCAGCATGTAATTCACGTAAATGAATGGTCATGCTGAATTACCGTCTACAGGGTACTTAAAACATTCCAAAATCAACAACTACTAATAAATTAAAAATTAATTAAAAAAACATTGTCCAGCGGACAAAATTGTGAATCTAAACCATTCCCAGATCCCCTTGAACACACACAAAAAATTTCATCAAAATTGGTCCAGTCGCTTAGGAGGAGTTCAGTCACATACACACGCACACAAGAAATATATATATATTAAGATAAGAATATTATACAACATTTATAAATTATATTCCACGCAAAGTTTTGATATCACCCGGTAAAACTGGTGGAGTAATAGGCGGCTGAGTACCATCTATATAAAAGACACAAAAGCTACCAAAAAGATGCAGTAACCAGCAAATGGCAATCTACTCTTACCAATAACTACCCTTATTATTACTAATCTGCTTCGAAAATTACACAGTCTCCTTTTTTCCGAATGATCTTAAAGCTGTACACGACTAATAAATAATTTTATTATGACATATCTTTATAATATATAAAAGACGGGTTGCACTCCGGGAGTGCCGGCAGAAGTGAAAACTTGACTATTAACGTTGTGCATTATTTTTTAAACCCATTTTTTATGAAAATCGATTAAAAAAAAAGAAAAACTATCGTTTTATTTAATTAATCGAAACCCTTACAATCGATTAAAAAATATCGACAATCTAAAAAAAAGCTGCTGTCAGACAGATTGTCAGACACTTCTCGCGATAGTTGTCTTGCAGGTGGAAACACGGCCTTAATCAGCGCGTCTGCTTAAGAACTCATTTCCCCGACTGTACATTTCTGCTAAACAACTCATTTCCCCGACTATACATTTCTGCTTAGCACAATTTTCCTCGACTGTACATTTCTGCTAAACAACTCATTTCCCCGACTGTACATTTCGTTCGAGTTCGAGTTCGACACAAGACACTACTCTCCAACCGTCTTACGCTTTTTCTATGGGTTTTCGATCAACACGAAAATCTGACGCGAGTTTCACAGTTTTTACCCATCCCACAAAAGTGCTCAACGCCGCTAAAGAAGTTTTCACTTCAATAATATAATAATATGTAGTCAAATGTAACCTACCTAATAGAGAGTACAGTAATATAAGAGCGTAATAATTTCGTTAACATAACGATGCTCCTTAGCCCCATTGTTTCCCTTTGATGTTGAGTGGAAAAATTCCATAATTCCAAAGATTGAAAGTTACGGGATTCCATGAAAACTTTTCTGATTACAACCCAGCAACTTCGCTACAATGAAATTACTTTTTAATTTAAGATTATGAGTTTTATTACGCCAGTTATGTGGTGAGATTTTGTTTGGTACTTTGTGTTACAAAAACATTGTAACTATATTTTATTATATCTCGTCAGTTACCGCCGTACTCAGAGACATTTAATTATGATTAACCTTCGATTTAATGAAGAGTTTGAGGGGCTTAAGTCAAAATTTTGAATTAATTACATTTATTTTTATTATTTAACTAATTAAAATTCCACTCAGAGTACGGCAGTTAGTATAGCAAAATATTAATTCCACTTAAATAATTATTATAAAGATGGAAGTGTATCTGTCTGTCTATTCAATAAAATATAATAATTTCACCAAAATCGTATATAAGCGTTGTTCGCTTTGGTGAAATTTGATGCGATACTGTGAGCGTTTGCTTATAGGATAGTCTTCATGGCCAGAAATGCCCGATAAACAAATAAAAAGCAAACAATTATTTTTAAACAAATGCACATATTCATATCATTACAAAATACACAGGTACAAAGAAAATAAACTGCACACAAAGGCGGCCTTACTACTTTAAGGCAATATCTTCCCTGGCAACCTTTACACGTCTTTGAGATGAAGAACTTAGGAAAATGGAGATGTGCAAAAGTATATTACATTTTTGACAACAATGAACCAAAGCATATAAAAATAATATATAATAAATATAGTATAGTACATACATATTACATAATATACAATAAGTACAAATATATATATATATATATATATATATATATATATATATATGTGTCTTTTTTATGCTAATTATTATCATTGTTAAATTATTTTTTTTTATGTAGATTATTGTTATAAATATATATATATATATATATATATTTTGTACAAAAAATATATACATATATATATTGTATATATATATATATATATATATATATATATATATATATATATATATATATATATATATATATATATATATATATATATATATATATATATGTATATGTATATATTTTTTGTACAAAATATATATATATATATATATATATATATATATAGGGTATATTTATATTTTAGTGCACACAAAACTCTAAGTAATACAACGTCGGTATTTTAGTGTGGAACTTTCTAAATTATATATATATATATATATGTATATATGTTTTCATGGAATCCCGTAGCTTTTAATCTTTGGAATTATGGAATTTTTCCACTCAACAAAATATTTTGTTTGATGGGTGGGATTGAGGAGGAGTTTGGAATGGGAGCGGAGATCTTGCCTATCATCATTGTGGAACATATAATTGTTTTTTAAATAACTAGGGTAATGGGAATCGAATAAAATATTGTATAGTAAGGAGAGTATGCGAAAATCACGGCGATAACGTATTGGGAGCCACTTAAGCTTGAGACGGTATTCAGTGATATGGTCATATTTACATAAGCCAAATATGAACCTCAGCGAAAGATTTTGGAGGCGCTCAAGCTTATTAAGTTGAAACAGGGACTGAGCTAAAACTACTTTGGTTTGGGTAGGAAGAACGTACCGGAGCCTTTTTAGGGAATGCCAGGTAGAAAATGCTTTTTTGCTAACATTTTGTAGTTGTGGCGACCAAGAAAAATTTTCATCGAATGCCACCCCGAGATTTTTCACAACCTTACTAAATGGGATTGTAATGCCATTGATAAGGACGGGTGGTAAGGAATTATGGTCAATCCTGGAGACTAGTCCCGGGCTGCCGATTAGAATTAATTGGGTTTTTGCGGGATTAATAAAAAGTCCATAGTTCCTACTCCAGTCACAGATCGCCGACAAATCTCTATTCAAATTACTGATAGCTGTATGAAGACCGCTCAATTCTGTAGTTCCATACTTGTAGGTCATCTGCATACAGGTGATAAAAAGAACTAATTGAAGCTATTATTGAATTAATAAATAAAAAGAATAAAAGAGGCGACAGCACTCCACCCTGCGGAACACCACCCGAAATATTACTCCAGTCAGAATAGCTATCAGATACTTTAACTCTTTGTCGTCTTCTTACTAGGTAGCTTCGTAGCAAACCAATTACCGATGGCGAAAGGTTACACGACGCAAGTTGGCTTAAAAGAATATCGTGGTCAATAGAGCTAAAAGCATTATGAAAGTCCAGTAAAGTGAGTAAAATGAGCTTTTTTTGATCCATTCCTAACCGAATATCATCAGCAACTTTTATTAGAGCAGTTGTTGTGCTATGGCCAATACGAAAGCCTGACTGTAACGGAGTAAGCAGACTATTGAATACGAATAGACGCCCAGCAATATTCTACTGCAATGGTTCACCTGAACTTCTATAAGCAGAAACTCGAGATCATCCGTAAGAGGGGGCTGTGACGAGGAGCTGAGTATAGTGTAAGGCAAATCGGAACGCAAATAGATAGCGACACCGCCTCCGCTCCTGCCAGTGCGGTCATTACGAATAAGCTTAAATCCAGGTAAACCATAGCAGGTTGATGGAAGGCATGGCTTCAGCCAAGTCTCCGATACAAAAATTGCATCGACGTTGACGTGATCGAAGGATGTTAGCAAGTCAGCATAATTGGCAGGTATGCTTTGTGCATTGATGTGAACTGCCTTAAAACATTTATTAACCGAGGTAAAATTTGTAATTAAGGTTTCTCCGAGTGGCACGGAAGCACTTTGAAAACTTTCATCACTGTCGTTAGATGAAATTGAGAAAAAGTCAACGCTAATATTATTCATGTTATAATAAAAACCAATAAATTATCTAAAATAAATATAAAAATAATATATAGTACAATATAATATAATATACAACAATTTATCAATAAAATAATAAATATTTAAACAAAAAAAAAACTTACAACAAAAATCATTAAAACATAGTCTTATACCAAACCAGTAGGTAATTAATATAAAATTAATAAAAACTATGCAAAAAATCAAGGTCAATCAATCAGTTAATCAATTTTAATTACTTATTGTCGAAAAAAACCTACAATATTATGTTTTCATTAAATCTGTAGCTAATATTAATATTCAAAATTATTTTTCTATATTACAGGTTGTTACAGTGAACATTGTACTCGTATGGGTATGAAGACGAATTTTTTTGAGTTCCCAGCATTGTTCTCATAGAGCAGTTCATTTTGACGGGCTCATTTAATAGTTATAAGGATAACGGTGTTCACACGAACAACCTGTATAATATATGATATTAATAATGTAAGTCCCGGTTTACTTATCACAGTGGCCCGTTTTATGAGCTATACCTTCAGTTTTAGCTGATAAAACGCAAGGAAATCCCCTAATGTCCCCCAGAAACCTCGTAAAATAGTCGTAAAACCCTTCAAACATACTGATATTTACAGCCAATTTGCGTAGAACAAGGAAATACACGGGTTATAATTTTGAAAAAAAGGAACTAATCCTTAGAAATGTAAAAAATATGTTTATGTCCTTTCACCTCTTTATACTTGAACCGATATTTAATAATTATTTTATTGTATAATAAATTTTATATTTTATGAATTTTTTTTCGAGAGTCTGTGACGGACGTGATAGTTTTTTTTTCTTACAAAATTATGTACGGTTAATGAAAAATAAATCTCACATTTATTTAACAGTGCATGTGTTTGAAATATTTCCGATGTTTCACATCTGCATAGCTAGCACGGCCTTCCCCAGTCGATTCTTCGGAAGAAAGTAATGGCAGTTTCTTTCCCATGTCTACATATCTTTTTACCGAGCATGGCGCCACCCATCGACTTGAGTTTCAGTGGACAAAGTCAAGAAACTTTTTCCATAGCAACCATTATAGCAACGGCTAGTTTCTTGATTCTTTTTGTTTTTTAATATGGCACTTCGGCTATAAAACCATGGCCAGTGTCGTGTAAATGGCGGCAAATTCAAAAATACGACTTGTCGCAACCCAATCTATAGTCGAAATTATAGTTTTGATCTACGAAATACGAATAATAAAACCTAAAGAAGTTTATTATTCGTAGTTTGTAGATCAAAACTATAATTTCGGCTATAGACAGGGTTGCTATACATCGATATTTTGAATTTGCCGCCATTTACTCGACACTAGCCATGGTTTTATAGCCGAAGTGCCATATTAAAAAACAAAAAGAATCAAGAAATTAAATGTCAAAAGCGGATAAAAATGGTCGTCATGCTTGACATATAGATTTTCAAAAGCGGAAGAAATCGAGATACGAAAGAAACTTTTTCTCCAATGTTTTTCCGGTAAAACTGTCAAAATTTAGTTTCTTTCGTTTGTCTACGACGGTATGCTAGCTACGCTGGCTGTATATTCGTGAATAAAGGAACGGTTAAAGGCAATCAGCTTGTCATTTACATGTGTAATTGGCCTCCGAATACGGAGGGCTGTTTACGTGGGCCTGACCAATGACGTCATTACTGTTAAAGAGCAGTTATATGCATACAATTTTTAGAGTAGTTGTAAAAGTTACATGATAAAAGGGGTAGTAAAACTAGTACGTAGAATCGTTTTATTTTATCCAGAAATGTAGGTTCAATTATCTAGTCCCACTAAAGTATATTATAATAGTATTTTGCTCGGTTTTGATGATATAAGGTTTTAGAAAGATTTGAGTAGATAAATTATATGAAGGATTATCAGTTATTATTATATTGAGTTGTTGTATCTTACTTATTCTAATTTACTAGTATTTTCAGACTTCCAAAACTGCTTTGGAACGTGACGAAAATTTTATCAAACACCATCTTAATATTATAAACATTATAATAATAATAATATCTATGGACGCTTCACACCACGTCAGTCTGGCCCCGTGCTAAGTACCTGAAGGACTTGTGTTACAGGTACCAGACAACGGAAATATATTTAATACTTTTTATTAGTATATATATATTTAAGATTTTTATTATATCATACACATATTTAATACACATCCATAACCCAGGAACATTGAAAAACTTTTTGTTCCGTCGGCGGGATTCGAACCCGCGACCCCCGGCTTGAGTTGCCACATACTCTAACCATTGAGCCACGGAGGTCGTCAAAATTATGAGGGACAGCAGTTTTGAACGACTATCCTCCCGTCAATATTGTTGTTAGTATGTATTTACTATGTAAGCTAAAACTGTCTAATTATATAATTTTTCGTAAGAAAATCTTACGAATCTAATCAAGGCTTAAGGTTCACACGTGTTCTTGATAGGGGTTTCTTGTGGTTTATTAGGCGTAAGACTTCTGACGAGAAACGAGGCCGACAGAAGTTTTCTCAGTCTAAGAAATAACTTTTTATACTTATACTAATATTTGCAGAAAATACAACTAATATTATAGCAGGTTTTAGCTGTTTAAAGCAAAGCTTATATTACAAATTTTCATAATATTTGGTCCAAAATGATACCTTAAATACTGGCTTAGGTACTTAAAAATATAAAATTATGTTTAGTGTTTATTTTCTCCAACTTCTGTCTAAAACGGTTGATATTTTGAATATACTGGCCAATAGGTAAATAAATTAGTATTCTTTTAAGTATTTTAAGAAAACAATAAGGTTCTGTAGAAGAAAGTCCTTGAAATATATGATTTATTATTTTATTATTATGATTACCTATTTTATTTACAATTAATGTAACTTCATTGAGATGTCGGTGTTAAAATCTAAATGGTAATTAAAAGAGCGGTGTTAGAATAGCGTCATTTTTCTTTTTCTGTTAAATTAACACAAACAAACATGCAGGTTGCTAAATTACTATTGAATTTAATAGCACTGAATTCAATTTATCTGAGTAAATGATGCTATAGATTCTCGTTAATAATGTCGGTAATTAGGAGCTAAGTCTAATGAGGATTTATCGTCGTTGTTCCCTCGACGCGACGGTTTCAAGTTGAACTGTAGAGTATAATGTTGAGGAGTGCCTCCATTATAAAGCGTCTTCTGATTACGGCGAATCCATAGATACTAATTAATAAGTATTATAAATGTGCAAATGTGTAAAGTGTGTCTGTCTGTCTGTGACCTCTTTACGCCCAAACCACTGAACTGATTTTGCTGAATTTTGGTATGGACAATGGACAAACTTTGGTGTCTCGAAAGTTTTTCCGGAGACATAGAATACCTTCATCCCGGAAAAATGTACGGTACCTGCACGATAAGCGATTTTTGTCACGACGGAGTTGTGGGCGTCTAAAATAAATGCGAAAATCATGTCTGTCTATTTACGGCTTAGACGAAATTGTGAAAATAATATCTGTTATGATGATACATTAAGTTCCAGGACATAGAATTGTTTTTTCTCACCTCCGGGCGGAAAACGTCAACTTTCTTCCCGCTGCACTTACCGATGTTGCCGTTTTCCGCCTCCGTCGATGAGAAAAATTGTATACGCACCAGTAAATAAGCAGGCAGTAAATAAGAAAGCCTCAGATCACATTACATGTGATCTGAGACTTTTCTTATTTTCCTGCCCTAGGTGCGTAATGTACTATTCCCGCACGATAAACTAATGCATTTAACCCATCAAGCCCCGCGCGAGCACCGGTGATCGTGACAACAATAGAATAACAATAGATTTCCAAGAATCCGCGATCGCAGGATTAAATTAGTGAGCAAAATCTTTTTTAGATTTCATAACATTTTATTTTATTTTATCATAAGCCTTTCAATTTTAAAACCCGTCTATGTATAACGATGTTATGCAGGAACGAAAATAGAGATCGAAGATAGAACAATCCTGTTAATGCATGAGTGAAGTTTCCACCATGTGGCTCACCGTTTGTTCCAAATATAGTACCAGAAATGAGATTAATTTCAGTATCAAAAGGTAGCCTATATAGTATCTATATCACTTTAGGATTAGGATTTTTAACCGTCAGGTAAATTTTTCAGATAACTTGTACGTGAAGAACAATTGCACAATTGACGGATTCTGTACTGAAAAAAAAGTGACAGTAAAAATATATTATATAATATTTTTATTGACACTTTTTTTTTCAGTATTTTCCATTAGTAGCCATTTTCAACATGACTGTTTTTAATACGTTATCCGCCAGGCTCGCACGCACCAGTTAAATTAAGCTAACTTTAAAACCGGCCAAGTGCGTGTCGGGCCACGTACGATATAGGGTTCCGTAATACCGCTAGTTTGTTTTTTAATTTTTGTATGGTCAATAAATGTACATTTATAGCGTGTTTTACACTACTAACAACATCATCTCAGTTATTTTCAAAGGAATTTGAACGAAAAGTTCCTTTATACTTCGCCGAATACATTTTTTTTAGTTTATCGACTATTACTCAATAATTTATGAAGTCTTCTTAGCCGTGATAGTTTTCCTTTTAAATTCAGCATATTTCCTACTTCCGTGAATTTTTTCACATTTCCAGAAGCAACCGTTTAGCTGGTAGAAGGGGGGAACACTGGACTCGAACGATTTTTTCCACTTTAAAACTTAATATTTTACAAACGGATCCCTAAGTCGGAAAATGATCTATGAATACTCATAATATTTTTAAAAAAACCTATCCAACGACACCCTACACGATGGGGTGGACGCGAAAAAAAATTTTCATCCCCGCTTGATGTGTATGGAAGGTACCATAAAAATATATTTTTTTAAGTTTTCATGTACCATTTTGTCGCCATCGTTAATATGTGCATTCATGCCAAATTACAACTTTATAGGTCCTATAGTCTCTGAGCAAAACTGCGGACAGACAGACAGACAGACGGACGGACAGACCGAAACTATAAGGGTTCCTTGTTGACTACGGAACCCTAAAAACGCGCTATTTACGTTATTAATTTATCTTACTACATCTTGTGGATATACATAGTAACCCAAAATTAAAATTTAGTCATCATTTATTTTAGAAATAGTAATGAAAACCAATGACAATAACACATACATATTTCATACAATGATTTCCCGTAATACACTACGCTATAATTAGTTAGACGAGTGTATCATGTGAAATCTTATTGAGGAATTACGTTTATATACGGCTAAATTGCGCTTAATCCTAAAATGTTGATAATTAGAAATAAATAAGGTTAGTATATTACAGTATATAGATTAATTATTAATCGTGCCAAATTTCATAAATGTATGCTGATTATGAAAAAAGTTATTGCTCTTTTTCCTTTAAACGCGTCTCCTGTAAAGTTCATTTTTATGAGTTAGCGTAGTATAAATGATTGTTGGTGTCGATAAGGTGACACAACAACAGTGAAATAAACACTTAACAGTTACTTTGTTGCAATTGAGAATTATGAACAAATCGATAGTAGTGTCCTTCTTTATCTCGTAAAATTTGTGACACTGTAGACTTTATTTGTACTTTACATTTTATTAGACAATGCAAGGATTTCAGAACGCCTTGTCTTTGATATTCAATTCACAAGTCTTTTGTATACTGAGAAGTTTTTGTTTGAATTGAATCGCATTCGTTTTTGAATACTACATAGCTCGGACTGTACATAAAATCCACTATCTACATATTTCTACCCTCATTTCGCGAAAGCCTACCAGTGGGGTAAAAGGGTCGTATTGCAATCATAAATCATGCTTTTAGAGAGCCTTGTTTAATAAAGATCCTAAAAATTGTCTCGAATCCCTAAACCCTCATATAAAGGATATACACACTCTAAGATAATATAAGGGCGTCATATTTTAGTGACAGTTTCTCGACATTAATATCGGAACTCTTCAGTAAATTAAAATTAAGTAACATTAAATATCCCTGAGTGCGGAAGTTAGTCATAATATTTATTTATTTAATTTACGCTATATCTACGACAATTCAGTTCTACTGTGCTTATTACTCTGTGATGCTTATCTATCATCACGATACAATGATATCCGTGTAAACACAAAATGCCGGTAAACTTATTATATGCTACACGTAAAAATCAACCCTGCCATCCTGCCCTTAAAGACGAAAATCGTACCACAGATAGTCCACGTAGTTAGCGGTTTTGTTCGTGGGAGGTTTTATTGAATTTTCTGTTCTGAAAATTGTCCGCATTTACACGTTAAAATAGGAAACCTGGTTGTGGTTTTTGGTTGTAAAATTCGGTAGTGATTTACAGAATTTTATGAGATTTAATGATATTTCGCTTTTAATTGAGGTCGGGTATGTGATATGGGCAAGAGTTAATGACGTAAAGTTAAAAAGGTCGTGTTTTTTACTTAAATGCTACAAGGACACTTTTAAATAGTGCTCTAGTGGCAGCAACTTCTACAACTTTTCGCAACTTTACTATAATATTCGGTTAGATTCCCGAGTTGACATTACTACGTAAAAGAAAAAAAGGTTTGAAATTGGTTTGAATAGATTAATCATCTAATCATGTCAGTCTGCATTAATGATCGGTTCTGTATCTGAATTCTGATCTTTCATAGGTTTATATAATATTTTAATTTTTTTCCTCTCGAAATGTGAGAGCAGAGGAAAAATGAAATGCAATAATTTGAAGATTATAATTATGAAGAAAAAATCGGAACATTTTTCACGTTTGATCTGTTCACAGGTTTTAGTTTAATTTGAGCATAATATGAACTGCTTTATCTAATTTTTACTGAACAGTCCTCTGCCCGAGTTTCAACCACTTTACAAACGTTTTTCCGTTTGACTCGCTCCCAAAAGGATTCGTCGTTAAACAATTTGTTTATTAATTAAAAGGTCTTCATTAATAAATAATTAATATGCCCATTCAAGTCGAGTTTTATAAGCTTATTTCCTAAACTTAAGTCCAAATAGTGAAATAAGACACTAAACTTAATAATAAAAATGTCGTCATACATTCCGTTATAGCAAAATTTTTAAGCTCATTCATTGATTTATTCATTATTCAAGATCAGGCGACGAAGCGAGCCCTAGTATATTATCCCACAACTTTTACATTTTGTGGTATACTTTACGGAAAAACTATAATTGATTTGTGCTTTAACATACTAATTTTTATTTATATGTAGATGTGTTATCACCAGTCAGTCAAGGTGTGACGACGCGAGCCCTCACAAAGCTGGGCTTTTAGCTAGTATTTTTAATTTATTATTTAATAGTTTACAATTATTAATTACTGAAGTTATACTACTAAAGCTGCTTACAATAGGTGTATTGTTGAGTTCTATGCCATCGTAGCACCGCTACACTTCGTAGCACGTCGTAGCGAACTTCGTAGTACTGCTACGGAGGAAGCGTAGAAGCTAATTGTTATTATTAATATAATAATAATTATACCTTGTACGCTTCATAGTTAATTGATATATGGTACGCTGTCTTTATGCTAGCCTAACTACGGACCAATTGTTTGCTAGGTCAAATATATAGGATATCGAAGTCAAAATAGTGTCCTATAATGCAAAAGTGTCCCAGAAGTCAGTCTCTCCAAGCTAGTCAAAGTTGGCGCTGATTAAATCTCTCGTAATCTCCAGTTAGGTTTGTGGCGGGTTACACAGTTTAATTTTTAATGTAAAACTGATTTTTTACCTTTGACAACGAAATGAATTTATTGCATGAATTGTGGTTTACAAAGGTCTTACAATACTGTGGGTTTACTAGAATCCAATATTCTGCCTTGTCAGTGGCAGTGCAAAATAATTTCTAGAATATAAATTAATAATAAAGAGCCAGAAAGATTATAAAGCATTAACTTAAGTACTAACTTTAAGTTAATGTAAATTTAAGTCATAACTCATAACATAAATTAACTTATTAATATTAATTATATTCATCAAGATATTCATTATACACTAATTAAATATACAAGTCCTAGGCATCCAAAATAATAAGTAAATTATAAATTTAATTTTTTTTCGAAGTGTAGCGGTGCTAAGATTAATAAAATAAAAGTTTAAAAAACTAAAACCCGACTACTAAAACGCGCTCTAAAAAGTACGAAACAAGAAAACAGTTTATAGGGATATGGAACTGTTTAAAGGATAGCCGTGGTCGTATGTATGTCCAATTTTATTATCTACAATGAATCTGTTTTGCTATAATTAGGGGGGGGAGATCCATCCGAGGGTGAAGGTATTGTATTGAAGTGATATCATGAATTCATGCATTAATCAGGTGATTGCAAGCAAACCCGTCGGAAATAGCTTTTTTTTTTTTTTTTTTTTTTAATAGAAGGCAGGTCGCTATAGCCCTGGCGTCACTGCGACCCATGAGGATCTATCGTGACCCCTTCGCACTAGAGAATCATCCCCAACCCAATACTGCTCATAAATTGAACGATGTGGTTGGGGTTGGTGCCACGAATTTCCTCTGTGGATGAGTATTCGTGGCGACCAAGGTGCCTGTTCCTGCTCTGTACTAGAGCAGGACAGTCGAGGAGAAGGTGAATAGGTGTTTCATCCTCCTCCTCACAGAATCTGCAAGTCGTTATACTACAAATACCCATTCTGTTTAGGTGTTTGTTGAGCTTGCAGTGCCCAGTTAGGCTTCTGGTAAGGATTCTTAATTGGTTCCTACCCAGGGTGAGCACTAATTCTGATAGTTTCTTGTTGAAGCCAGGAATTAGTGCCTTGGAGTGTTCAAGGCCAGGGGAGTAGGGAATTATTGGGCATTCTGTCCCACCTCCTCCCACTGCGCTCCGCGCCTCGCTCACTTCGGTGGGACAGAATACCCAATAATTCCTTTTCGTTAATGCTCTGCGAGCGAACGGAGGTGGGACAGAATGCCCAATAGCTCCTGTTCGTTTATGCATCAACTGATGCACCTCCGTTCGCTCGCGAACTGCGCTCCGCGCCTCGCTCACTTCGGTGGGACAGGATGCCCAATAACTCCTGTTCGTTTATGCATCAACTGATGGTAAATGAAATGACATGCTCATGACATGTACCTCTGTTCGCTCGCGCCCTCGCTCTCTTCGGTGTGTCAGAATGCCCAATAACTCCTGTTCGTTCATGCATCAAGTGATCAAAAATCGCTTCTCATCGATGATTGGATGGTTGAAATGTCTAGCGAGCTATTATAGAAACATTGAATTTCGTATGTTTGAAGTTATCTGTTTATATGAGTCAACACACTGCATGATTATCATTTTGTCATAATCCACTAATCACAGTGGTCGATTGGATTAAACGGCTATGAAATTTCTGAAACAAAAAGAATCACTTCAATTAGAATGTGTCTGTCCTGCAGTTAAAAATGAAGTTAAGCGGCATGGAAATTTACTACCAAATACCATTCGCAGTATTGTTTGTGGTCCCTCAAACTGTGGGAAAACAAACTTAGTAATCAGTTTGTTACTACACCCGAATGGTCCACGATTCAGAAACCTTTATGTGTATTCAAAGTCTTTGTATCAACCTAAATACGTCTTTTTAGAAAAAGTATTGGAAAAAGTTGTGGATACATCGTATCACAAGTATAATCATAACAGTGAAATTTTAAGTCCACAAGAAGCCTTACCTAATTCTATCATCATATTTGACGATGTTGCATGCGAAAATCAAAATAATATACGTGATTATTTTGCTATGGGTCGTCACAAAAATATTGATTGCTTTTATCTTAACCAAACTTATACTAAAATACCCAAACAACTAGTAAGAGATAATGCCAATCTCATCATATTGTTTAAACAAGACGAGATTAATCTAAGACACATCTACGATGAACATGTAGGGTCTGATATGACGTGGTCGCAATTCCGTGAAATGTGTTCAACTGTGTGGAGTAAACCGTACAGTTATGTGGTAATCAATAAGGATTGTGAACGAAATAATGGTTGTTACAGAATGAAATTTGATACATTTATAATAGTGGATTAATTTATTCTATAAAGCATATACATACCCCACTACCTAGTAGTATAACTTGAGACATCAATCAGAGTAGAATTCTTAACATGGAGCGGAATCTTAAGGAACAAATTGTGAAATCAGCGTCTGCAGTGAAAAGAAAGGTAGAAATGATAAAAAATACTAAACACACAAATGACATGGCACTGGAGACGATATTTCAACCGATCGTCAGTCCGCTAAAATTATTAGCAAGCAAAACTGAAAATAAACGTCATGAAGAAGACGAAGAAGAATCTTCAAATGGTTCACATGAAAAATTTAAAGAATCTGAGACGGATCTTGATGATGAAGAAAATTCAGATAATGACGACTTTCATTCTAAAACACCTGACAAAACGCTTACTACATCACCTTCTGAGGATTATGATATCCATGAGAACTCATTTAAATCTATTCAATCATCACCGAGTATCGCAAACGATTCTTTGTCTTGGTCTGTATCGTCTGAAGCGCTGAAAGAAGATATACCATATGGAGCAAGAAGTGAACGAGGAAAACTTTGGCTAGGCAAAACCCGTTTATATGATGATGGAAAAGTTCTGAAAATTAGAAGCCGCTCTTTAAAAAAAACTTCTGGTCTGGCAGAATTGTTGTACAAAAAAAAATCTAATTTAGATATTATTACAGAGGAAGACTTACAAAATTATAAATTGCTACTCATCGACACTAATGCACATAAACGTAACTGGAAACGATCGAACCAAATAAATGGTAATAAAGGGTTCAAATATACTCATGTGATAAAGCCACTATTTAAATTCGCTAGAAATAATACCAGTAGCGTAGAAAGTCTTCAGCGAGGTGGAGGAATCGACATTTTGAAAGAAGTTAAGAAAGACACTGATTTAGTTTACTGGGATGATCCTAATGAGTTAGTTGAGAGACTGAAAATATTATGTGCATCTCGGGCAGCTGGTAATACGGGATTAGATAATGAAGTTAATGCCATACTTGAAGAAATGAAAGAAGCTGGTATCATTAAAAAAATGAAATATATAAGGCTGCCATCAGGAAAATTTAGCAGTACTATTACACTACAGAACCTAGCAAGACGGCAATGAATATAGACAAATTTGGTCATCACGTTCATAAGCGTTTACGTTTATCTGAATTTTCTGAAATTCTTAGCGATACATTGGTAAGGTCCGATACAGGGGAATTCGATTTAAAGTCATCGAAATTAAAAGGGGTGCAAATTCCAGAAAAAGACGACGAGGCTGTGAATAAAGAATACGTAGATAAAAGTGTCCAAGCCCTTAAAAATGAAATGATGAAAATCCAAAGTAATGTCAGAAACTATCTCCATAGTTTAGAAAAAATTACTACTACAAATTTTAGTAAAATGTACTACACAAAACAAGAAATCGATAACATGATTGCAGCAAAATCTGTTCAGAATGAGTAAACAAGATATAGTGAATGAACTACACAGAGGAGCGAGACGAAACTTCGTTCGTCGGCATACGGTAATTAAAGGTCTGGATGATTTATGGCAAGCTGACCTAGTGGACTTACAAAAATATTCGTTGATTAATAAAGGATTTAAATATGTTCTCATAGTGATTGATGTTTTATCAAAATACGTGTGGGTTAGACCGTTAAAATCAAAATCTAAAAAATTTGTATCAAGTGCTATGTGCAGTATATTATCAGAATCCACACGAAAACCTAAAAACTTACAAACAGATCTAGGTAAAGAGTTTTATAACGACTCTTTTAAGCATTTAATGAAAACTTATAACATAAATCATTATTCTACATGTTCTGTAAAAAAAGCTTCTATCGTCGAACGAGTAATAAGAACTATAAAATCACGTCTTTACAAATTATTTAGTTTATGCGGAAAATATGAATGGTATAAAAATAATTTAAAGTCCGTTGTGCACAATTATAACAATACTGTGCATCGCATTACAAAACATAAACCAATAGACGTTAACAGTTCAAATCAAAATACAGTTCGATTGAATATTATCAAAAGCCAACAGCCAAAAAAAGTACGCAAAGAATCGTCTTTTCGAGTTGGCGATTTTGTTCGTATAAGTAAATACAAAGGAGATTTTTATAAAGGCTACACCCCTAATTGGTCAACGGAAATATTTCGCATCATAAAAGTCAACGAAACTAGTCCTCAAACGTATCAATTACAAGATAAACATAAACAAAACATTGTTGGTTGTTTTTATAGAAAAGAATTACAAAAAACTAAATTTCCTGATATTTATCTTATTGAAAAAGTTCTAAAGAAAAGAGGCAACAAACTTTTTGTGAAGTGGTTAGGATTGGGTGCCGAAGAAAACAGTTGGATAGATAAAAGTGAATTAGTTATTTAGATATATAAAGCACATAATCAGTGCTATATCACAATACATACTTATCAATGAAGGAAGGTAGTGGTGTAATCAATAACTTGATAGACCATTTACCGTTTGAGTTGCATTTACCTGGATATCAATTTTGCGGTCCTGGGACGAAACTTCAAAAACGAATACTACAAGGCGATCGAGGAGTTAACAAATTGGATGAAGCTTGCATGCATCACGATATTGCTTATATAAATAAAGATCCTAGTGCTCGACGTAAAGCTGATTTAGAACTTTTGAGTATGGCAAAGAAGAGGTTGAAATCAAAAGATGCTGGTAAGGGAGAAAAGATTGCCTCGTGGATAGTAAAAAATGCTATGAAAACAAAAATCAGAGCTGGAAGTGGTATTAAATCATTTAAGAAAGGTATTAAAAAAATACATGCCCATTTAAAAAAACTTAAATCCAAGGATCATCACTCTGCTATAAAATATGCGTATGCAGCTGCGAAAAAACTGTTCAGCAAAAAGAAAGGAATATGTTTACCACGTATAATTCCACTTCCAAAATGTGGTGGACTTTTACCGCTTATTCCTATTTTTGCGGGATTGTCGGCGTTAGGTTCATTAGCAGGAGGTGCAGCAGGTATAGCCAAAGCCGTAAACGATTCTAAAGCGGCACAAAAGAGTCTCCAAGAATCTGAAAGACACAACAGAATGATGGAAGCGGTCGCTCTTGGAAAAGGATTATATATTAAACCTCATAAAAAAGGAGCAGGGTTATATTTGAACCCATCAAAAAACTAATTAGACGGCTGCCCAGGCGTGCGCTCACGAATTTAGACATATTGGAGTATGCTGGTGATATTCCATACTTTCGTGGCGTTTACATGAGAGATAAGTTGCCTTTAAAACCTAGAAAAATAGAATGTGGAATTGTAAATTTAGATAGTAACGTGAATCCTGGCACACATTGGGTAGCCTATGTAAAACAAAACAGCTACGTAGAATACTATGATAGCTTTGGTAATTTAAAACCACCATTAGAACTGATGAAATATATGAATAATTTGCTCATAAACTATAATTATAACAGACATCAAGCATTTGGAACAACAAACTGTGGTCATCTATGTATTAAATTTTTAAAAAAATATTGGAAGAAACATTTAAATAATATTAAAAATAAATAAACGTGTCAGTATCAAAATGTCTTTCACTGTATCTATAACCGGGAGCGGAGCCTCTTTGACGACAAACTATTCTCCGACGTTGGAACTTCTTGGAGACTATGAATGTGGTCTTTTGTACTTTTCAACTTTCAACTCTATACCTAATATTGATGGACGAAACAACAAGTTTTATTACGGTGACAATGAAATTATCGAAATTCCTGAAGGGTCCTACGAGCTTCAAGATATTTGTGATTATTTGAAAACTAACATAAAAAATACACTGCTTAAACTAAGATGCAATAATAACACATTGAAAACAAATATATTTTGTTCTAAAGACGTTCATTTTAATAAAGATGATTCAATTGGGAACATACTAGGCTTTGGAATGGAAACAATAAAAGCTAATATAAGCACTGATTCACAGTATCCTGTAAGCATTCTATCAACAACTATCGTGAGGATTGAATGTGATGTAGTTAGTGGTTCATTTGTGAACGGAAAAGCAAGCCATATTATTTACGAATTTGTACCTAATGTACCTCCTGGTTATCGAATAATAGAAATACCAAAAAATTTAATTTATTTTCCAGTCAATCAAAATTCTATTAGTTCTATCAATATAAGACTGTTAGACGCTGATAACAAAGAAATAAATTTACGAGGTGAAGAGGTACAATTGTATTTACATTTTAGAAAAAATGATAAATTTCCATAAAACCCCTGCCATATCAAATGTCCAAGTCAGTCCTAAAAGATCTTCTCACAAAGACACACGACAGCAGTTAAAAAAGAAGCTTACTAAAAGCAATAAAGAATACCTCAAGCTAATTGGTTTAATAAAATGAATATTTTAAACATATCTCAACAAACCTCATACGACAACAGCATCGAAAGTTTTGAGTATCATTCATACAGACCGTACGTAACAAGTTTCAACAAGAATGATGAAATACGAATCCCCATCAATCAACAAGACTTATATGTGCTGCCTTCGCTCAGCAGTTTGTATATCGAAGGCAAAGTAATTGTCCACGACAGCACAACTAAAGAAAAGGTTTCAAATGTACATTTCGTTAATAATCCAGCGTTATTTCTATTTCAAGACATAAGATATGAATTAAATGGAGTAGAAATAGATAAAATAAAAAACGCAGGTGTAACTACGACCATAAAGTCTTATCTGTCCTTAAATGAAAACGAATCAAAATATGCTCGAGTTTGGGGGTGGTCGCCAGAAGGTATAAATAATACAAGTGGTGGAGAATTTTCTGTATCCATTCCTTTAAACAAGATTTTAGGATTTGCGGAAGATTATGAAAAAATTATCATTAACTGCAAACATGAGTTAGTGTTGCTTAGATGTAACACTAACCTTAATGCAATCAAGTTGAAAACAGGAGAAGTTTTGGAAGATATTGTTATAAGTAAAATTATCTGGAGAGTACCTCATATTAAAGTATCTGATCGCGAAAGAATAAATTTACTAAAACAATTAGAAAAAGATCGAGCTATTCCAATAGCATATCGTAACTGGGATTTATACGAGTATCCATTATTACCCAAAACTCGTAAACATACTTGGTCCATTAAAACTTCATCTCAAATAGAAAAACCGCGATTTGTTGTATTAGCTTTACAAACCAACCGCAAAAACAACGGTGAATTGTCGATGGCGGAGTTTGATCACTGTCACGTACGTGATGTAAGAGTGTTTTTAAATTCGTCATACTATCCATATGAGGGATTAAACGTTAGTTTTGCAGAAGACAAATTTACTTTATTATACGAACAGTATGTCAGATTTCAACAGTCGTATCACGGACGTCGGTCAGAACCGTTGATGAGTTTGAAAGAATTCAGAGACGTTGCTCCCTTATTCGTTATCGACTGTTCGCGACAGCACGAAACGTTAAAAGGCTCAATTGACGTGAGAGTAGAAATCGAAACAGACCAAGAAATACCTGATCAGACAGCTGCATATTGTCTGATTTTAAACGACTGCATATTTGAGTATAAGCCTTTGAGTAATATCGTTAAGAAAATATCATGAATAGTAATACAATAATCGTTGACTTACAAGGATTTAAAAATAATAATAACGACTTTTTAGTAAAAGAATTATGTATAGCCACTCAACAGCATACACATACATTTTATGTTAAACCACCATACCCATTCTCAGCGCTAACCGATGATGAAAAAAAGAATGTTCGGTGGTTAGAAAGAAATAGAGGGTTTCGATGGAGCGAAGGCTATATCGATTACAGAGAATTCAGAAGAATTATTAAACCTTACTTAAAAGACCGAAATATTATCGTAAAAGGTGAAGAGAAAGTGAAATGGGTAAAAGAATTGTGTGATCATAATAATATTGTAGATATAAGTTACAAAGACATTCCGAGATTTAACATTCTGTACGATCTGTATTGTAAGGAAGAATCGTATAACTGTTTTATTCATAAGAAGTATTGTGCATTAAAAAATGTATTATGTTTAAAAAAATGGTGTTTAGAAAATAATGTGCACTTTCAATAAAAAATACCTTATATTTGTTGCTTTTTATTTAAATAATTAAATTGGAATGAAATAGAAATAAAACAAAATATATTCACATTATACATACAATTTATTTAAGCAATAATTACGTACACATTAATTTACAAAACAAACCCTAACTTATATTATTTTCATACAAATATATCTTACAATTTTATCGACTTATTCATTCTAAAGTCTATTGCGACCCCACAGCTAAAACAAATACTTAATACCAAAGTAAACTAAAACCAACTCGTATAACTGTAATTACATATTTTTTTTGATATATTACTGACTAACCTCTCGGTTTGGTCCATGATTTCATCACCGTTTTCATTCACAACATATTGAGCGGATAACAAAAAATTATCATCGTCTATACTGTCACAATGTTGCTGGGATCCATCTAAATCAAACACTGAGATCTTTATCAGACGGAAACCTTTTTTGGGAACGCTGTTTACCACAAACGAATGAACTGGGTTATGCAGTTTACTAAGTGCACTTTTAGAAACACATTTTTTTCTTAATTTTGCTGGACGACGTTCCCGAATCTTAGCGTTCGGCTTTTGCTGAGCTTTCATTTTTAAAAACTCTTCAGTAAATCCTTCCAAAGGATCTTGAGCATACTGGAAAGTATCCCCATATTCATGTAGGTAGACATTGTCTTCGGATGTAGCAGTCAAATCTTCTACGCGTTCCATTATCTGTAAAAAAAAAAAAAAAAAATATTTAACACCAAATCAGCAATCTTTGGAATTAACGATTATTTTTATGTATTTTAATGACTTAAATCAATAATAAATCAACTTACCGTTGTGTAGTAGGTCCAAGACTCTATTACCAAAAATACGTAAATTATGTACACGCGAGTAACTATATAAGTTAAGGTTTGTTTTGTAAATTATGTAGACGTGAGTAACTAATTACAGTGCTTATCGACGCAAGAATGAATACTAAAACAAAGTCTTCACATTATTATAGTGATTGCAACATGTAGGTTGCATTATTATGAATAAGGACTCATGTTACAAACAGTACCGCGCGCTCATATATTCGCGTGTGGATTCAGTAATGTCGGCACTACATATAGGCGAACGCGTTGGCCGACGCGTTGGCCGGCGCGCTGGCCCAATGTATAGAACGGGCGTTCGCGCGTTGGCGGTAGGTATTTCGCCTGTTCTACACATTGGGCCAACGCGCCGGCCAACGCGTCGGCCAACGCGTTCGCCTACATGTAGTGCCGACTTAAACTCAAGTAAAGCATGTTTCAACTTGATAAAACTTTACGTTACTTGAATTTAGCATCAGCCTGCAGGTTTGCTTGCAAAATCTATGTAGTTGTGAAATAATAAATAAAACAAATGTATTTAATAAAATGATATTTTATTTCTAAATCTACATAATATACATACTAAAATGCACAGGTTATGCTACGAAAGTAAATAATACAAAGAATTTCTTAATTAGGTACAGCTTATTAAATCTAGTTAAAAGTTAAATATACTAGTGTGTCCCCATGCTCTAGTTGAAATTTTATCTTTAGATATGACTCTCTTGTCATCATCACCAGACAGAGCAACTTTCTTCACAGCACATGTGTACAACTCGTGTTTTATTGACTTAAATAAAACATTTGTTTTATGAACAATGTTGCCTTCGTACAGAGTTTTTTGGTAATCAGTAACATTGAAATTGCTGACAATATTTTTCTTAATTCCTTTCGCTTTTTTGATTGTGCTATTTATGGTTTTAATACAATATAACTTTGAACGAAGGCCTACAAATTCACTTATGATTTTACCCGCCATTTCATCTTTGAACAAACCAGGAACTTTTTTATTTTGAATGGGTAAATCATATTGATTAGTATTACAAAAATTACTAGTATCAAAGTAAGGCAAAAAATGTATTTTTATGTCATCATAAAAATTATGGGTCCGTATATGATATACAAAACTATCAGTGTCCGTGTAACACATTTGTACATTATTTTTATAAAAAGGTTTAATAACAGAGTAATGAAAGTTATACATATGACTTTTTGACAATTCTAGTACGGTAAAACCAATGTATATTGGTTTATCCAAAATTATTTGATCAGAGTTTAATTGTACCGCAACTAGATTTTCAGTAAAAATTGTGGCGCTATGGAAATTTGGACGAGCGATAAGTTTTTGTGCACATTGCCTTTTCTTAGTCACATTATTATTATCAACCCACTGATTAACTAAATGCACATTGACCCTCTTCTCATTATTTTCTAAAGTTTTTCCAAACACACTGTTATTCAAGAGTTTGAAAAAGTCTTGTTCAAATGTTGAGGAACTTTTTTGCCTCAGAGCAGTATTCAAATCAATGTATTGTTTCAAATAGGGGCTTTGTCGAAAACTAATCACTCGATGAATTTTCTTTAATATTAAACCATGTTTTAAACATGTTTGCAAGTGAATGTAATGTATAACATACTTAAATTTATCATACAAATTTGGAACTAGTTTGAAAGTTTTCCCCCCGGGTGGAATGCATTTTTCAGAACAAAATGGAAAATCATTATGTAAGTTATGTAAATGTTTGGGATATTGTAAATCTACATCTAGAATATAACCACACTCTGCATCAATCGGTATTTCGGTTATATTTAATTTGTTGATTTCTTGTTCATTGAGAAATCTGAAATCTGATAATGGTAAATACTGACACATACTATATCCATATAAATTATTACAATCAATATAAGTGACGTAGGAAGGAGATTCTGATGGTTTGTAATTTTCTAAGTAGGGATTATTTGCTTTTGCATGTCTATGAGAGCACAGACATACTCCTCCTCTGATACCACTCTGTAACATGCGCACCATCGACAAGTCATCGATAAGTTCCAATTGTATTCCTGTTTTTAATAACATCGCATCAAAAGATAAACTGGGTGCTGTTAAGTAAAAAGCTGGGTCTAATTGATAGTGTTGCTTGCAAGTCTGTCTAAAATTTTCAAAGATATCTGCCAGTAAAAGCACATCAGTTTTTAGATATAAATCCGTATAACTACCTAAATCTTTGATTTGAAATGTTGACCAAATTAAGCACGCGTGCTGGTAATCCTCATCAGAAATATCATGATCAGTTAGGGAACTATAAAAGCATTCTTTTGGGGGTAGACTTTTTTCGTCATACCGCTTCCACGAGTTCATATATTCGTATGGATAAATGCCTTTACGAGTGAGTAACTGAAATTCATCTTCATCGGGGAAATGATTTTGTAAGTTTTTAAACATTTCCGGTTTTAATGTCTCTGACAATTTGCTTAAGCTTGTTCCCAAAAACTTAAATGAATCAACGAATCGAAGTTGAAAAAACTGATTATTCGTAACTGGTACAAATTTGGTAAATGAGATGTAGTTTTCTTTTGTTTTAGGTATTATTTTAATATTACCAGGAACCTCGCCTAACGCTTTTATAAAAAGATGACAATCATAACCAGCTAAGTTATGAAAAAAAATGGGGACGAATGAAGGGCGTTTATACTGTAAATTACAAAACGGATGCGCAGCTCCGCGGTAACGACCAGTAACGTGACAATGGTCACGGACTTTGTCCGAAAAAATAAAATTTTCACAAATATGACAACGTGTGGCATTATCAAAATCAGACTTATCCGCCATAGAAAATATCATAGGGACTGGTGTACTAAGTATATCAAATATTTTTTGTACGTCTTTAAGAATCGAATCTACAAACTGCTTATCACAACCAGGTCCTCGATATGATACGTACCGATTGTAACTAGGGTCATCACGACAAACAATATAATAACCAAAAGCTATAGGTAAATGTTGGTGCAATGTAGTCGTATTTTTGCTAGAAGAACAGTTAGCTTCAGTATTGGTTTGTAGCATCGATTCAAAATCTGCGTAAATACAAAAAGGCATGTTTTGTTTTCGACCATAGTTTTTAAATTTAATTACTGAGCCCTTATTTGGGAGGACAGTTACAACGCCTCCACATAAATGGTTTTCAACTTCTTTAGAAGTACTGAAAAATATCAAGCACAAATCACAGAAGTACAATTTGCTGTGATGAGATGTAACTTGGCTTCTAAACAGTCTAGAAGGTTCTTTGATCAAACAATAATGAGAAGTGTTATTATTTTCTAGATACAACAAATGTATAATTTTCTCGTTGCATGTTTTATTAATGTCTGATTTATACAACGGCCCAACAATAGTTTTACTTTTTTTTAAACCATAAATTATGAACTTAATGTTAGGATTATTTTTTTCAAAAATTTTAATGTCATGGAAAGTTACAGGAAAAAACATTCCATTTATATTAAATAATTCACGAAAATTAGGATATAATGAAATTCTTTCAGGGTGATTTTTAGCTGGATATAAGGCTGCTGTCACACTCCATAGAAAGCAATGCTGATCTTTATTCATAATATTTAAACACGCCTTTTTAGCCTGAATTGATTTGGGTAAACTGATAAAACTCGAACCGCTAAGTGGTTGATATTTATTGATATTAATCTCAATGTATAAATTATTTAAAAATGTCCACCCACTGTCACGATCCTCAAATTCCTCTATACTAGTTTTTAAATAACTAACTGTTTCCAAATATATTTTTTCAAAATCATAATTACCATGTAATATTTTATTTTTGGTTCCAAAAGATTTTATTTCTTGTGAATTATCGTTGAACTTCAAAAACGTCCCAAATAGTTCGAAATTAACCTTAACACATGTATGTTTAATAAGGTTTTCATCTAAAAGAGATTTTAACTTGTTACGAATTTCGAAAAAAAATATATCTACTGAAGCTAACTGAAGTTGATCAAGAGGTAATATCTTATAAGTTACAATACGATTACGAAATGCAGAGCTGACGATTTCTACACCATCACTGTATTCTATTGTCTGACAACTTTTTCTATGTAAATTACTTCGCAAATGACCTACCCATGATTTACTATGTACAGATATGTTACACGTCGAACAGAAAGGCATTTTATTCTATTAAAAAAGCCAATGCTATCAAAACAATAATACAGTAACCGATACTAATGTAAAAAAAATTAAAAAGATTATAAGTCTATTCTAGTACTTATATTAAAAATAAAATTAATATCTACTATAAATTGATTAAGTTTAGTAAAATTTATTTTTTGTCACTGTAATGGACGGGCTCTGACTCCTCAAATTCGGTAAAAGCTTGTCCTAAGAAGCCTTGCAGTGCCTCCCAAGACGATGATGACTCGTCGCACTGGAGCTTCACACTTACCAGCGCCGTCTTGTAG
This sequence comes from Polyommatus icarus, assembly GCA_937595015.1. Classification (NCBI taxonomy): domain Eukaryota; kingdom Metazoa; phylum Arthropoda; class Insecta; order Lepidoptera; family Lycaenidae; genus Polyommatus; species Polyommatus icarus. The sequence goes on along the minus strand of OW569333.1, from coordinate 14,677,020 downwards.
CGCACATTAGCGGCGTGAGACACGTAGTCCGATTTTTTGTAGATCTTGAGGTCCACAAAATATTCGCCACCGGTCTTCGCAGTCCGACGAGACGTTCCCGTAGAAACTCGGCTGGAGAAGCTTGATATTATTTCCCCGCCACGAGATTTGGGTTCACTGCAACTAGCTTCCTCAGTCTGCAAGATATTGAATAAGTCCGGTCTCCTTGTTCTGTAAAATACAAAATTAACATATCATTAAAATACAATAATCGAGAAAAAATATTAGTAAGAAAACAAACAAAATAGGAATAAGTGTATTACACTTTCACTTTTGACTGTAAACAATTAGGTGCCTAGTTTTATCAGACTTCAACAGGATACTGAACTAAGTTTTGATAAATAATAAAAAGTAGGAAATCATTGTATGCAAACTGAATTACGGTGGTTGGGACTGTGTTGACAGTTGACTACTTATTACAAAGACATTTTGTAAATAATTTAAAAAAAACCAGCAGAAACAGGCATAGAATTTCAGCAAACTTAAAGTAGATAATAATCGAACATACCGTGTAGTGATAAATTCGTGCGACGAGGAGTATTTTCGCTTTCGTTGAGCACTTTTGTGTGATGAGGTGCGGGTCAACTCCAGCGGAGGCGATGAGTCGTGTTGCTTTCCGGGGCCGGCCTTGCGTTTGCTGCTTGACGCCTTTGACTTCTTTTTCGGTGCTACCGACACCACTGCAGATGGGGCCTCAAACTCTGAATCGGACCTATTAAAGAAGAAATATAAATTATTTTCCCATCTTGATGAATAATAATACTTATTATTAAAATATATTTTTAATATTATTAAATTATAATTTTAATTGAAATATAATTAAAAATAAATTAAAACATAATTTTAATATATAATTAAAAAACAAAAAAAAATAAAATATATTTTTAATATTATTAAAATATAATTTTAAATGAAATATAATTAAAAATAAATTAAAAACAAAAAAAAATATTAATTTTATACTCACTAACATTTTCTCGTTGAAATTGAAGACTGGAGCGAAGCCACTTGAAAAATTGTGACTTGTTCCATCGTGCATCGACTTTTATTTAGTAAAAATGTCTTTGTCATCAAAAAATGTGTAAAAGTTGTCAAGCGCGAGTTGATTAATGTAATATATGTGTGTATGTTTGTTCGTTTTAATGTTATCAATTACACCATAGCAGTCATTCAGATTGAAATCCATCATCAATGATTGATCATTGCTATGTAAAACATATAAATATAATTGTAAAAGACTTAAATGAGATAAATATAATAAACGTTTCTTAATAGATATAATTTTGCTTGATTTTTAATAAAAATTAATAATAATTAATCCGTTTTTCGTTTAATTAATGTTTAATAAAGTTTTTTATTTATTGTTATTTATTCTACATATAGTTTATTCTACATTTTTTTTTATCTTTATACATCTGTGCATTTTTTTAAAGCATGTTAAATGTTGCATACTTTTATAGCGAATTTAATCTTGAACCAATACCTAATTCCCAAGAAGAGATTAAAATAAAATAAATTATTTTGTTTAAATGCAAGTAAATCCGAATTTTTAATGTGTATATGAATTGTGATGTTATGGTAAAATATATGCAATATAAACGTTATTTTAAACTAATGATGCCTTACTTCAACTTTCGACCTTATCATTGATCAATGTAGCTGAATAAGAAATAAAATTGAATAAAGAAGAACCTACATGGTGCGCTCGCTGCGGCGTTTCATTGAAATGCTTTGTAATTGTATCTCCACCGCTGTTCATAGTAGGGGAGGCGAGTAAGCTAATTTTGTAGTTACTCGAGTGTCATGGGGCCCTAGTAGATTTCGTAGATTAAGTAATGAGGAGAAAAAAATATTAAGAGCATATCTTATGACAGTGGGGCAGTGACAAACTGCAGCTATTTAGAAGTTAAAAAAAGTAATTATATATATAAAAATTGACTTTAAAGGTAATTTATAAGGTAATTTATCATTCAATTAAAGGAAACAAACATGTAATCGTCAAGCAGGATTAAAAATATATATGAAGAAGGTTTTGTTTTTAAAATATGGACTTTAGTTTTTGAAAATTTCAAAGAGTCTTTATATCTTTCCCTTTACTTTAAGTCGTCATTGCTTTAAATAAAAGCTTCTTTGGGGTCTACACAACGTTCTCTATTTTAATCTGACAATTTGATACTTAAAAATATATATATTTTTAACGCCCCACTCAGATAAGCTGATTTCTATACCACATTAACTAGAGACATGTGGGAAGCATACACAAGCTTAATCTGACGCGCTCGAGCTACTGCAGAAATCCCCTAATCGGCTCCCCTACCATAAAACGAGTGTTCGTTTTACAGTATGTATATTGTGAAATATTATATTCTTGTTTGACAGCTTGCAGTTTTTTTCAGATCAGGGATGTGAACTAAAAGCGAGAACTCGATTAAAGAGATAATTTAAGAGGCGATCAGTTTTTACCCTATAAATCCAATAAATTATAAATGAATATTGTGTGTATTAAACACGATTATTTTACCTCCAATCAAATTATGAAAATTATCATCCTTTAAATTCATTTACGCACATATAATATTTATATCAACATCAATATGTCAATTATTTGTTTCAAAAATTATTTACAAGCACGGTCTATTGATGTTAATAATTTATTATTTTACTTAGCTATGAATTTGACGCATGGTTTAATTTGCACGCACACAACACAATACAACGTTATTGGAATAAGATTCATTTTAGCTTGGTTGCGTTCTGCTTTACGCAAAATATAGTAGTTTCGCATACTATTTTTTTTTTGAAATATAATATTTGATCCCTTAAAATAGTAGGATACTATAATATATAGTGGGTTTGACAACCCTAGCGACTCAATCGTTCTGTTCTTATGATTTCCCGTCTTGGAGCGTTAATATGCAACGTGGTGCGCGGTGAGTATCATCGTGGTTTAGACCTACATCAAAAGTGAATGGGAAGATAAAGGAATAGTTAAAAGTAAGTGTAGTAGTTATTGTATTCATTATAGATTTAATTCGTTACACAATTATTTAGGTTTTGATTTAAATTGATAATATTTTAGTTTTTGAAAACGATTCATTATTTATTAAGTACATTGTTACATTTTAAAATTAAATAATTACCAATATATTTATTCGTTACCCATCAAATATTTAAATCTAATGTGGTACTCTTATTGAATAGTATTTTCCTATATTAGCTACATGATTTACGGAGAAAAGTTAATGCAATTAGACCAGGCGTAGGTACCATGGTATGGTAGGGATGAGTCATAAATTTAATTGAATAATGTAATATAATATGAATAATTACCTTATTCATAAAACACTATTATACTTTTACGTGTGTTGTTTGATGGAAAAAATATATTTATTTTTTTCAGATGCATGAAAATTAGAGAAGTTCATCAAAAATCACAGCGGAACGCAGAAAAAGGATTAGACCAGGCATTATTTAATTGTAAGTAAATCTGAATCTAAATGTATCTAGTTTATTGAATGAGGTTTGTGTAGTAGATACATATTAGAGGTAATTATTTAATCAGAATAATAATTAATAACCAATAGTTATTTTAATAATAACAAATTTAAATATAAAAATTCATAATATATTTCCTGTAAAACTGTTATTGCATAATATAACGTTAATATTTTCGAGATTATTTGAATGCCAATAAGTCGAAGTTATTACTAGAAACATAATTAATCCATAATTTTTAGATGAAGCATTACTCAAATATCCTTAATCGTCGTCGTAGTTTTAAAGTACTCGTGACTCTAAATGGTGATTATTATGTACGTGTGGATGTACATAACATTCGGTTTTCTTTTTCAGATCGGATGATCAATGACGAAGAAATCTGCATGACACAAACGAAGACATTATTGTGTTTATTTGTATAAATGCATAAAAACTGGTGTTTATTTATTGATAAGATCCTAAATTCCTATCCCCTGAAATGTAAGCTTAAACATACTAAACATCATAGTGTGTTAGTATATTTAAGCCGAGGTATGTTTTTTGGTAAGTGGCACACTGACACACCGAAGTGAGCGAGGGCGCGAGCGAACAGAGGTGCATGTCATGAGCATTTCATTTCATTTACCATCAGTTGATGCATAAACGAACAGGAGTTATTGGGCATGCTGTCCCACCTCCGTTCGCTCGCAGAGCATTAACGAAAAGGAATTATTGGGTATTCTGTCCCACCGAAGTGAGCGAGGCGCGGAGCGCAGTTCGCGAGCGAACGGAGGTGGGACAGAATGCCCAATAATTCCCTACTCAGGGGTCTCAGCCCATTGCTTCCTGCATAGTATGTGGCCCCATTCCTTGAGCACCTGTTTTGTGGTACCTGGTGGTGGTGGTGTGGAGTTATACCACAGACTGGTTCTGGGCCATATATGAGACTCTCGGCCCCAAGCCTAGCCAGTTCGTCAGCGGTTTCATTGCCGGGGACGTTACTGTGGCCCGGGACCCATACTAGGCGGATGCTGTTGTTCCTTCCCAGCATATTTAACGTCTCAATGCATTCCAGAACTAATTTGGACGAGACTTCTGCGGCAGTCAGTGCTTTAAGTGCAGCTTGACTATCGGAGAAGATAAACACGTTTTTATTAACTAGGGCCATCTCCAGGCTCGGAACGGAAATAGCTAATAAAATTTATATATTTTAAATGTGCTAACAAAGTTCTTTCATTTGATACCCTACACAACAGTCAGGAGATTTTTTTTGTTCTATACTTTAAGTGCCCTAGATGGCGCTATAGTCAATTTTACGTAAAATCATGTAGCCTATAACCAGCGGACAATCAATACGCTTCCAATAACACCTCATTTGTCTATACAAGTAGTCAGTAGTTTTAAAGTTACGAGGGAACAGACAAACATCCATACCCACATACATACATACATACATACATACACATACATACATACAAGCCAAAATCATAACCCTCCTTTTTGCTTCTCCGTAGTCGGGTAAAAAATATCAAATGATAAATGAAAAACATGTCTTATGTGTGAAAGAGACGAAAACAGAGTGTATGTCTGTATTTGTTCGTGTCACATACACGCACAAAATGTTAATTAATTGTCAAGAGTGTTCTTAGCCGTCACAATTCATCATCGTCACCGCTAGAATAAATTTTTTTTAAATTTCTGAATAAACATGACGTTAAAAATTTCTATAAATACTTAATTAGCATGTTTTAATACATAAGCGGGAAATAACAGAAATTCTAGTTTCCACTGAAAATCATTTGATTTATGGCCACCTTGTTGCCACTTCACTGAGGCACAAAGCCTGATCGAGATTGTTGTTCTGCGATTTTCACAATTGAACTTTGACGGTTATAAAATAGACAAACCGTTTTCGAACTTTCGGCCGAAAAATAACCTATCAATAACTGGAAACGAAAAATGGACGCTATTTTTACAGCCGTTTCGGAAAAACTAGATCTTATTTCTGTTGGTTATTTTAGATTTGAGTAGTAGTAGGCTATTGGAAATGCTGTATTTGAGCTACTATTTTACCTTTTAATTATAATGTTCCGCAAGGGTTGGTATCTCCATATCCATCTAAAGTTCAGTGATTTAGGTCTGAAAAGTAACAAACTGATCGACTTTTTTTCACGTATACCTTCACAGTTACAGTATTAGTCTCTAATAAGTTGTTACTGCAAAGGTGTGAGTAAAAATCTTGTTAACTTGAGTTATAACAAGAAAACTATACCTTATACAAAATTCAAACTTCAAACTTTATTTCCAATCAAGTATATATCAAAATACGTTGATAACATCTTTATACTTATAAAATTACAAGTCCTGACTGACTGACTGATTCATCATCGCTGAGCAAAAACTGTTTAAGTCACAGCCACGAAATTTGGTGAGTAGGATTGTTATAGTAAGTAGACACCCAAAAGTAGAAAAAAAGGAAGGAATTTTGAAAATTTTACCCCGAAGGGGGCGAAAAAGGGGTTGAAAGTTTGTATGAAAGTCCGTCATTTTTTAAGTTAGAAACTTAAAATTTTGTGTTTGGGCTACTGATTAAAAATGATTGGATACGTGTTTAAGCGTTTTTGAAAATTATACCCCCGAGGGGGTGAAATAGGGGTTGAAAGTTTCAATGAAATTAGTCTATATTATATAGGTATACTATGTTAACGCGGACGAAGTCGCGGGAAACAGCTAGTAAATTATAAAAATGCATTTTATGAACAGTAACTTAAATCTTATAAAATATTCATCAATTATCAAACTCATAACACTCCTCTTTTTTGTCGGGGGTTAAAAATGAATCGTTTGTAACCTACAATGTTTAGAAGTGAGTTTAAACAGACACACACAAACACATAAAATCTATAATAACCCTTCGTTAAAACAAGATTTAAATCTAATTAGATAAAGTTTATCGCTAATTTCGGTAAAATCTCGAAACTTTTAGGATCATGTTTTGTTTTAGGATTTAACGGAATTCGATATTATTTCGGAGGTATGGTGGAAGATCGTATCTCACTAATTTAAGCCAAACACCCGCCGGCGATCCGAAACAAAGTTAAATAAGTTATTTGATAATATTCAAACAAATTCGCATTTATAGCCATCCAAAGTAATCTAAGCTACTTACCAATCACAGCTATAAAGTGTGTCAGTGTAAACACCGTTATCCTTGAAACCATCAAATGAGCCCGTCAAAATGAACAACTTTTTCTATCAGAACAATGCTGGGAACTCAAAAAAATCCGTCTTCATACCCATACAAATTGCCGATCCGGGCATCCGTATGGGTATGAAGACGGCATTTTTTTTGAGTTCTCAGCATTGTTCTCATAGAAAAATACACTCTTATTGTTGATTTGATTTGATTTTTCGTAACCGCTTATATATAGGCATATCACAGCCTAACCTAGAAATTTCCAAAATCGGATTTTCAGAATCCGCATTACATTAATTTAGATTACGTTGCGCGAAATCTAAACGAAGCATGCCAAATATATAATACTGTAATCCAACTTACCTTCTGGGCCTAAGTTTCATTACCCAATACCCATCAATTTGCAGCGAAGTGTAATATCTAATATATATAAATCTCCTGTCACGATGTTTGTCCGCGATGGATTCCTAAACTACTTAACCGATTTTAATGTCCTTTTTTTAAATGTGTGCTTTTTTCCAACTTGAGAGATAGGATAGCTTAGATCTTTAATTATAGTCGCAATTTTATTTTATTGCAAATTATTTGTCTATAAAGAGCGACCATTGTTTATGCGACGCGGGTCACGGGATAGCGATGGACGTTGCCATGGTGACATACTTATTTAGTCACTAATTCAATATAATAATACGGGTGATATACTTTACTTATATTATATGGCAAAGAAGTGTTTGCCGGGATAGCTAGTTTATAATACAAATATGCGCTTTATAAGGAAAAGTCTCAAAGCTGTCATTGAAACGTTGCAGCTTTAAATTAATAATTATCAATACTTAAAATTATCTTTAAATAATCTCAAATCTCGATAAAGTCAATACGATTTTAAACCAATTTAAAATATTTTTAGCTTTGTTTTTAATGTAAGTATTCAAAATTCAGATTGTTAAATAGTTACAGCATTTGCAATGATCTTATGCAGTAAAAAATTATAGATTAAAAAAAACTATTTAAAAATGGAACGATACTCAAACGCATTAAAATTGTAACACTCGCATATATTTCCGCTTCGACAGATAAACATTTTTATGTGCGGTACGGTGTACAGCGGTGACCTGTAAAAATAACCCCATACTAAAATATACCTAAAGATTGTAGAGTCAGCAAAATTATACTTTACAAAATATATTCACTTATAATACCACAAGAGCTTCAAAATTATCGGGTATTTCCCGATAGGTTCGTTGCAAACAAATTAAGGATTCAAGTTTTTCAGGTTAAAAAATCACTCGCGCTTCGCGCTTGTGATTTTTTAACCTGAAAAACTTGATGACTTTATTTGTTTGCAGGGAACCTTGAGGGAAATGCCAGATAATTTTGAAGCTCGTGTGGTATTCGGGGGATTATTTTTCCGTCCCAAATGTCGGCCAATAGAAATGCACGTCACGTCACCATTCGACGTCACGTGGTAACCAGAGAAAATTTTCAAAAAATTATCAGTATAATACCATGTAGGTTGTACCACGTGACGTCGAATGGTGCAATTCTATTGGTCGATATTTGGGTCGGAAAAATAATCTTTGAAATTTTACAATTACAAAATATAATAATATTCTACAGATGCAGATGTTGTTGTGTTCGTCATAAGTTTAATTCCGTAGATCGTAATTATATCTGTCTGCCTATCCACCCGTCTATCTTCGATCTGCCGTCCAATCGGTTAATGCTACTAGTATGAATCTTGTCATAGTTGTTATACGTCGTGTCAAATAACTTAACATTACGTTTGCTCACTTAATCTTCGCACACACAGTGACGGGGTGCAGTGGGGGGTCACATTTTTCATACAAGTTGGTCTCATTATTATAGGCAGGATCGGGTGGGTCATAACATTTATGTGAAGAAAGCGGCTCTCCGACTAGTATAATGTATGTTTATATACAGTATTCTAAGTTCCGTCCTAAGCGGTTTACCATAATATTCAGACCATTAAATCCCAGCGTTGCTGACCGTACACACTATCTGATCACGGGCGATTGAGCTCGCAATAAATACGCAATCGCGTCGCTAACGCTTTCAATTCCCCTCTTGTACATTCGTGAAAAAGCACAAAACGGAAATCACCATGCATAGTAAACTAGAATAGGTAATAAAACACTTTTTAAGGATTTTTTAACGTGCTGTAATAAAATTTTGATGTATAATGTACATGGATGAAAAAATATTTATTCCTACGAATTAATTACTATGCAACTGTATCATATTATTATATTATATTTTTTATTGTGTACCTACTTATTGGGCGATTTTTATTAATTACTGTAATATTATTCAAACTATTTACATATTTTGGATTAAAATAAAATTGGAGAAAATATATATCAAGCCTTTTACTTTTTAAGCTACATAGTTAAAATGTTATCCCCTCTGCTATGGTATGCAAAATGGCCGATTTGTCGTATCTGTGGCGCTACTTTTATAAGCTACATGGTTAAAATATTATAAAGTACTGTAATATTCGGACGCGTTATCTGTGTCACCCTCACCGAAGTTGTAAAATAATTGAAAACCATTTAATTAAACTGAAAACAGTGGCTTAGCACGAACGTGCGCTAATTGATACTAACGGCACACGAGCCACAGTATAATTTATAAACAGTAGACTATATTTCTCCTTGAACGCTTTAATCCAGGGGTTCTCAATCTTTTTCAACCTGCGGCGCACTTACAAGTCAATATTTTGTCACGGCACCCTACTCTGCTAATATTACAAAAATATACATAAATAAACACCTTTAATGATTATAGTTAGGTTAAGCAAGTAAATAACAATAAGCAAATATTTAATCAACTGCCTGCTTAGTATTATCATTCATATTATAATTTTATTTAAAAATATTTGTGGTTATGGATAATGATAGAGGGTCGACTCACGGCGCCCCTCTTGCCTTTCCACGGCTGCTTTAATCCGTTACACACAGGCGTATAAGCGTGCTTTCTGATGAATTGAGAGAGCAGTGAAATATGTGTTTTTTTTTTAAATCAAACTATCAAATGTATGGGGGCTGTCTATTTTTTACACAGCCATAATAATGTATGCTAAAATCGATTGTCTGTAAAGTCGGTTTACTGACGATAGTTGAACGTGACAACGTCATAGCCTTAACCCCTCAGTTCCGAAAAATTTAAAAATATTTATGATGAGTAAAATAAACTATTCGCAATACAAAACGCTACATAAATTCGTGAAATCCAGTAAAATCTTCGAACAAAGCAAACCTTTACACGTATGAAATAGAGCATAATTTTGAATAGCCGAAATAATACTAATAGCTCACAGATTGTTTATTTATTTTTCACTAGATGACGCCCGCAACTTCGTTGCGCCAAAACTCGTTTATCGCGGCGGAACCGTACATTTTTCCGGGATAAAAAGTATCCTATGTCCTTTTCCGGGACTCAAAGTATCTCTATGCCAAATTTCAGCAAAATCGGTTAAGAGGTTTGGGCTTGAAGAGGTAACAGACAGACAGACAGACACACTTTCGCATTTATAATATTAGTATGGATTCAGAGTGTGGTCAATGTATGAAAGGTAATAACTAACCAAATTTCTTCATACAAAAGTATTCTCTGAGTCATTGAAATACGTAATATAATCTAAACAAAGATCGCGGCCCAGGTGAGCCTTACTGAGAGCTGTCAGCGAGGTAACGCCGCATGAACTGTCATGTTTTTCGGGCGCGCACCCCACAGATTAAGTATTATAATATAGATGCCGTCTTAGGCCGCGATCGCGTGGCCATTTTGTGCTTGTTTTCATACAAGTGTATGTGTGCGCGTATTTTCTTGAATATTTCTATGTGTCGATAATTTCGAAGCATATTATAACCCTGAAAAGAAAGTCATTTAGTTCATGATATCGATAAACTATAGTTCAAGTAATGTGCATTCCTAAACACACGGAAAAAGCTTTGCAATTTTTGTAGACAAATTATTACTTGATGTGACATTTTTACCACTAACGCCTTATATAGCACGATTAAGGGATTTTTAAACTTGTAAATTATCTTTTCAGCTTACAAAAATACCGGGTAAAAAGCCCAAAAAATGTTGTTCAAAACTTACGTTTTTAACGTTAAATCTACGTGTTTCAGGCATTATTTGGCCGTTCTTATGATTTATTATTTAGCGGAACCACAAAACTCAACGATACCTTGCATAAAATGTTCACTAAAAACCTTAATTAACACTTTTATTACATGAAAAGTCAAACCGACTCCTTTGTTATGACCGAGTAGGTCGGACGCAACTTGACACGCTTTTCACCCTTACACACCGATATAAGGCTCTCTCCTTTAATCTATCCTCCTAGGCGCACCCCATATCGAATTATAAGACGTCAAAAACAAGGTTCTATCCCATCGTGCACACGAAACCTGGCTTTGTGTTGCACGAATGCGTTAGGAATGCGGCTAGGTCAGTACTAATTTTAAAATGGATGTCAATAATAATTATTTTAATAATATTATAATGTTAGTAATAATATACTTACTCTACTGTATATAATTGTGTTGTGGTGGCGGTGAGCGAGTGTGGTCACATAATTATCACGTTGTAGCGATTACTCGCGGTTTTGTTTAGTACAATTCGAATCCTAACTTAACTAGGTGTTGGAAACAAATATTGTGAAGTAAAACATAAAATATACAGATGAACATTTATTCCTTTTTGAGACTTACAATAAACTCACACACTGCACGTTTGTTTATCTTGGCGACACAGGAGTTGCGATGGTGGGAATGAGTGATGGGACATTTGCCCTTTAAAAAAAACTGCCGAGTTTTCACATACTTAAGGGACCGGGTACCCTTAGAATTTCTCATACAAACGTAATACCAAAATCATTTTCACATACGAAAATATTTAACATGTTTGAGTTATTTTTCAGTTTAGAATAGTAATTACCTAGGTTCCTACACAAAAATTTACTTCAAAATATTTAAACACAAAAATAAAATTTTTTGTTTAAAATTTTTTTTAGTAAATTGACTACTAAACATTGAAACACTAAAAAATAGAGTAAAAAACTAAAAAATATATAAATAAATAGTAAATTTACTACAAAATATTTAAACTCTAAAAAATATTTATAGTATTTAAATATTTAGTAGTAAATTCAGTATTTATTTATATTTTTTTTTTGTGTTTTACACTATTTTTTAGTGTTTCAATATTTAGTAGTAAATTTACTAAAAAAAAATTTTAAACAAAAACATTTTTTTTTGTGTTTAAATATTTTGAAGTAAATTTTTGTGTAGGAACCTAGGTAATTACTATTCTAAACTGAAAAATAACTCAAACATGCTCAATATTTTCGTATGTGAAAATGATTTTGGTATTACGTTTGTATGAGAAATTCGAAGGGTACCCGGCCCCTTAAGCGTCTCAACGCTATCTATTTGTATGTAACAGGAGATTTAAAATTTCTGTAGAGGTGTTGTGCACTTTCTTTTGTTTGTGAAGAACGCGAAAGTATATTATCTCGTCTAAACACTAAAACCTTTGATCCGATTTTCATGCGAAAAGATATATTTCGAGTACTTTAGATTATAATAGTTTTTCCAGACAAGTGCGGAAAAATTTGCGATAAAACCCACAACTGCAAAACATCCACATTATAAAATCAAATTACAATTTAAAACCTATTCCACTAATGAGGACGTTAATTAATATTTAGTACCTCAACAAGCACTTTTAATGAGTCTAATCCTACAAATGGTGGCACATTTCATTAAAACTTTTGTTTTCATCGCTTTTTTATTCACCCAAGCCTGTTAGGACAGTTTCGTATAAAAATTTTCAGTGCCTCGTAAACGTTTCTAGGTAATGTGTACAATTTAACAAATATAATAAAAAGTATTCTTGTGTCACCACTTTACGCTACCAGCTACCTCAGAACTGACTTGGATATTTGAGAGAAACTTTGAGCCTCGAAAAAGAATACATTAGGGCGCATTTTCATTAGTCGTTAACTCGTACGGTATACAGCATGCGGGGAGTCTATGACAACTAATTGACAACTAATGGCGCATTGTCATTGGTCGTGGCATGCGTTTCAGAAATCTCCCGCACCCCGCATGCGGGCCCTATCGACCAGTGAAAATGCGCCATTATAGTTCTTAATGCGGAAAAATTTCCGCTCGATAAATTATGAATTGTGGTGAAACTAAGTCTCGGGCAACAACTAGGCCGACCTGAATTAATATAATTTGTACTAATAAATAATAAAATAAATAATAATATCTATGGACGCTTCACACCACGTCAGTCTGGCCCCGTGCTAAGTACGTCTGAAGGACTTGTGTTACAGGTATCAGACAACGGAAATATATTTAATACTTTTATACTATACATATTATATTTAAGATTTTTATTATATGATACACATATTTAATACACATCCAGCCACGGGAACATTGAAAACTTTTTGTTCCGTCGGCGGGATTCTAACCCGCGACCCCCGGCTTGAGCTGCCACACACTCAACCATTGAGCCACAGAGGTCGTCAATGTGAAAATGTGTCTGTCTGTCGAGCTTTAACGATACGGACGGGAAAAGTGCCGTCCCGTCTTAACCTTTGCCGCAGACTTGGGTTTGATGCGTGTAAAGATACTGTGAGACCCTGGAAAGGACATTGAATAAGAATAAGAATACATTTATTTTGTCAACGCACAACATACACAAAACAGAAGAAAAATTATAATAACAAAAAAGGACTTATGCTACATTTGTTACATATATTATGTGATGTCAAAATTGGCACCAGCTCAGCTATACGCAGCAAGCAAGCTGTTGCATTGGTATTCTGCAAGGGCCAAAGAGTGACTTCACCACATAGTAGACAGGGAAAACAACACTTCTGATTATACCAATAATACAGCAATAAACAAAAATAATACAATAATAGACAAAAAGGAAAAATAATAAAGAATAGTTTTTAGAACGAATTTTGAATTTTGACCGATAAACGAACTTCCACACAAACATGGCCGGGTAACATACAGTAATACTTTAATCATAACACGTTACGCCGATTTTATAATTGACAACATAATACGGGTTCAACGCTTGTTAAAAAGACAACGATAATGTCGAACCGTTTGTAACATCAGAAAGGTTTATTGCGTATTACATTTTGTTATTTTGTAGCTCGTAAACCGACCTGTAGCCATTTATAGCTGAGTTTATTGTACCCTCAAATATGTTATTTAATGTCAATACGAAACAAAGCTTGTTACTCATTTTCTTGTGGTAATTTGTTCTTTTCATATACAAATAAGTATGAGAGATGACAGACGAAGAAGATGAAAGAAGAAAGAGAAATGAGATGACTAAAGGTGCCGATAGCGGGCGACATGAAGCGGCGGCAGACGACTTGTCGTCGCGACACTACTGTTTTCTATGTATTTCTATGAAATACCCTCCGCAGCTAGCGACACAAAGCTAGCGACACTTATTCATAGAAATACTTAGAAACCAGCAGTGTCGCGACGACACGTCGTCTGCTGCAATTTCATGTAGCCGGCTTCCAAGTTGTACCTTTAATCCTTCGATCGCGGATTCTTGGAAATCTATTGTTATTCTATTGTTGTCGCGGTCACCGGTGTCCATATGAGGCTTAAGGGGTTAGTGACCAATTTCTTATGCCACAATTTACGTAGTATTTTCCTGCTGTAATTTTAAAATGACACTAAAGTATGATGCATGAAATACAAGCCAAGCAATCATACTGGCAATCATGGATGTCTGTCGTGGTTCAAAGTGACACGGGATAGTCTGAAAATCTTAAAGACAGATAGATTTTCAGTAATCGGGAAGTTATATTGCTGATTACTTTATATTACTACTAACAACAATTCTACAAACATACCTAATACAGTAAGTAATCGCATGAGACTTTAATTTAATAATGCCGGCATTTTGTATAGCGTTACTTTTAAGCGACAGCTATTCCATACTCACTACTACCAATATCATCAAAGTATTTCTTGTACCATACAGACCATTCAAAAATAATAATTAAAATAAATCACGATAAAAATATATCTTATTAACTACGTTGATACAACTTAAGAAAGTAATGTTACTTTATACACGCGCCGCAGATGCGCGCTCACGTAGTCAAACCCGGGTATAAAGTGCGGCCACGTACAACGTGGTACAGCGGAAAGATCAGAACGACGCGACGTCAAATTCAAATATCTTTATTGCTAGAATATTGTACATAAACAGGTCTTACAATCTTATAGTTCTAACATTCTGCCATAACAATGGCG
Source organism: Polyommatus icarus (assembly GCA_937595015.1). Classification (NCBI taxonomy): domain Eukaryota; kingdom Metazoa; phylum Arthropoda; class Insecta; order Lepidoptera; family Lycaenidae; genus Polyommatus; species Polyommatus icarus. The sequence goes on along the minus strand of OW569333.1, from coordinate 14,661,972 downwards.
TGCAATTAAATTAAATTTATGTAAAATTAATAAGTACATCATTATCTTAAGGAATTTTAAATACATAATTTGTCAAATGAAGAAATATATATTAAATTGAATAAGTTTACAATAATAATAATTAGATTACATAGAAAATATTTAGTCAGTTTTTTTTTGTTATTATTCAGGTATGTCATAAGAGGTTTTAATTAATTTTATTACATGTAGGTACACTGAATTATTATTATTATAATTATGAAATTTAATTAATTTTATTACAATATTATATTATACATTGCATTATTATTCTTTAAATCTATATTTATAAAATTACATGTCCTGACTGACTGACTGATTCATCATCGCTGAGCAAAAACTGTTAAAGTTACAGCCATGAAATTTAGTGAGTAGGGTTGTTTTATTCAGTAGACACCCACTAAGGAAGGAATTTTGAAAATTTTACCCCGAAGGGGGTGAAATAGGGCTTGTAAGTCTGAATGAAAGTCCGTCATTTCTTAAGTTTGGAACATGAAACTTTATCTTTGGGTTACTGATTAAAAATGAATGGATACGTATTTAAGCGTTTTTGGAAATTCTTCCCCCAAGGGGGTGAAATTGGGGTTGAAAGTTTCAATGGAAGTCCGTTATTTCTTGAGTTAGAAGCATGAAATTTTATGTTTGGGCTACTGATTAAAAATGATTGGATACGTGTTTAAGCGTTTTTGAAAATATTACCCCCAAGGGGGTGAAATAGGGGTTGAAAGTTTAAATGAAAGTCTATATAGGTATACTATGATAACGCGGACGAAGTCGCGGTAAACAGCTAGTGGCATGTATTCGTTTAATGTGTAAAAACAATTGTTTAGTAGCCATTTAGTAATTTGTCTTTTAAAGTTACTTGCATTTAATGATTTAAAATTATCTGGTAATTTATTGAAAATCTTGATGGCGTTAATGTACACATTTTTCCTATATACATCCATGTGGCACTGTGGCATGTATAGTTTATATTTGTATCTTGGTGTAGCACTTCTATTGTTGATATCAGCATTTTTTGGGAAATAGTGCGAATGTTGCTTGACAAAAACACAAATGTCTCTTATGTACAAGCATACCAAAGGGAGAATCTGTAATTTTTGAAAAATTGGTTTCCAACTATCTAATGGGGAAGCTCCACAGATTGCCCTTATACACTTCTTCTGAACTCTAAACGCTTTATCAATTTCAACAGAGCTTCCCCATAGTAGTAGCCCATATGAAAGTACCGACGAAACGTACCCGTGGTATGCACAACGTGCTGCTTCGGTCTAGACTTTAAGACGTAATATTTTAATTGCGTATATAAACTTGTCAATTTTATCGCATACATGGTTTATATGTTCCTTCCAGTTACAGTGTCTATCTACAAAGATTCCTAAAAATTTTGCGGAGTTAACTTCTTCTATAGCAATGCCGTCAATTTTAATATTCAAGTCAATAAGTCGTGTTCTATGATCTCTAAATTGTATTATTTTAGTTTTATTGATATTAATTTTTAAATTATTATTATTAAGCCATGTCATGATTTTTTAAATTGTATTATAAATGTCATTTTGAAAATAATTTATATTATGACATTGAGATGTATGGAGTTGACACCGCAATGCAATGTTTGGTCACATTCAAGAGACGCTATATAGCCGCAGCGCACTCAGTCGGCCGCGAGCTCTTCTGCGCGCTTGACGTATGACAATTATAAAAAAACAAAATAAAAGTCACAAAAATGCCTTGGTGTGTCTTATGATATTGTAAAAATAATTCCAAAAACACTTCCAAATGCGACGGCATAACATTTTATCGATTAGTATTCTTATTTAATTATTTTCAATTAAAATACGAACATTCAATTACTAGGCGAAGACGCGCGCATTGTCATAGAGTAGTAGATTCAGAGGGGAATGTAGGCAGAATACAGATATCTATGATGAGACGACAATGAATGAAGTATTCAGGTAGACGAGTTTGTATTTCGGTAATATAAATACGGTATTACGTGTACATTATACATGCGTAAATTATAATTGTATTTATAAATATTTAAGTAATTTAAATAAGGTAAGTATGTAGTGGACTTTGAATCCATACTTATTATAACTAGCTCTCCCGGCAAAAATGTTTTGCCATAATATAAAGTATTTCGCCCATATTATTTTACTGAAATGATTAAATAAGTATGTCACCATGGCAACGTCGATCGCTATCCCGTCGCATAAATTTAATGGTCGCCGTCAGTCTCAGGTTGTAATAATTTACTATTATTTATTCTACAAATGCACTTATTAATATACTAGCGACCCGCCCCGGCGTCGCACGGGTATAAAATATATAGCGGCTATATATTTTATACCCGTGCGACGCGACGCCGGATCATTTTTTCAGTGACTATATTATAGCCACTAAAAATGATTAAAATCGATAGCCTATGATCCTTCACGTGGTCTACTTCTTATCTGCGCCAAATAACATAAAAATTGCTCCAGTAGTTCGCGAGATAAGCCCTTTCAAATAATTTACCCCGTTTTTTTCTCATTCGATTTGTTATATTATTATTTCGTTTATTTCTGCGTGACTAAAAAGTTGGATTTCACTTAACTATTTTTAACTGAAATCCAGTTCTTTAGTCATGCAGAAATAAACGAAACTTTGTTTGTATTCCCTTATTTTAGATGAGCCGCCATATTGGATGTAGAATGACATTACATTCGTTTTAGAGTTATTCTCAAAAAGTTCTTTCATTTAATATCCATACTGTTAATATAGGACGGCACAGAAAATAATTATTCCGCTATCTTGGATGCGGCCATTTTATATTTATAGTGATGTCACATACTGTATTGTGCAATGTGCATAATCATTCAAACCAAACGTGTATACAAACTTTCTGCTCAATCGGTTAAAATATTATATTATGTACATACATACTGATTATATTATGAACTTACATAATAATATGTAGTAATATATTTAATAATATGTAAATAATAATACACAGAGCAAGTTAAACAAAATCTTTTAATAATGTTCAGTAAACCTTTGTTTTATTTCATCCACTAACTCAAGTCTGCGTTCATTCGAGTGTAGGCAGAAAACTTTGTCACTTCTGCGGTACTGATCTATAGCCATCACCGCCCCGCCTCTCACCCCTCTCGTTCCTCAAGTGTGACATGTTTTTTGTTGGCAATAGCAACTCCATACATCTCAATGTATTATGACATTTAATTATAGCCGTGGTGTCGTCTGCAAACAAAATTGTATTTTGGTCTATTACGTTAGGAAGGTCATTAATGTAAATTAAAAAGAGCAATGGACCTTTTTTTTTTTTTTTTCCGGACGGGGAAATGCATTACGCATACCACCCAGGCGCAGGGGGCGACCCGAGTGGTGATGTGGGACTCCCGTAGCTAATGAGACCACGGTATACCCACTAAAACCCCCCCATCTTCCGCCTCGCCGCCTTTTGACGGGGCCACAGGAACGATACACACATCTGCGACCCCGCCAGCGGCCCGAAGACTCCACGATGGGCGCACAACACGTGCGCCCTCCTCCTCGGCCCCCACCAGGGCTGTAGCAGACGCCCCCCGAGTCTGCTACTTGGGGGCCATGTGGCAGATCAGGACTGTGGCTCTGCCACCGACCACACCTCGGCCGCAGAGGATAGGGCAAGCGGCGCACCGTAATACCTACTTGCCTCTTCCTCTGCGGCCCCACCTCGGTGCGCATCCGCAGCGGACTTCTCCAGTCCGCTGGAAGCGCCCTCCTCGGGCCAGGCGGCGACACCGGCCGGCCCTGGTTGCCTCTTTGCTTCACCGCGGTTGCCCAAGCCGCGGTTACTAGAGCCCCACCGCCGCGACAAGGCGAGCAACCATCGGGGGGAGAGCAATGGACCTAGTATGCTACCTTGTGGGACCCCGAAATTATTAGGTAAAAAGTCCGACCTGGTAGTAGATTCTTTCCCTTTCCGAATTTTCGATATTTGTACACATTGCTTTCGTCCCGATAGATAACTTTTTATCCAGTCTAAGGCTTTGCCACGTATTCCGTATTTTTCTAGCTTATATAGTAGCAGCTTATGATCTACGAAGTCAAAAGCTTTAGACATATCAAGGAATATCGCTGCTACTGGTTTTTTATCATTTATAGCTTCTGTTATGTGTTTTATAAGATTAAAACAAGCTAAAGTTGTATTGCTATTTTTACGAAAATCAAATTGTTCTGGAGTGAGTATATCAAAAACAAAAAACTGCGTAAAAATAACCATAAAACCGTCAAAAACGGTGATATGGCTATTTTTACGCAGCTGTGGTAAAGCAAACTAAATGGTTATGTTATGATGAAAAATCATCCAAACAAAGCACAAAAGTATAATATTAATAATTATTATATTCATTAGCAAGTTATAATAAATTACCTTGGTTTATAAAGCTGCGCGTGTTTCATATGATTAAGTATTATAAATCTATATGCGTGTTTGATTAAGTAACGTCTACTCGCTTGTTACATGGCCACACTCTGGGATATAAGGTGATAACATCGCTCGTGCCAAAGAGCCGTTGTTCGCTGATTTTCAATCAATTTTTATTCATATTTTAAAACCACATTAACCCGCACCTATCGCGCGATAAGAGTGGAATTGTGTTATATTAATGCTGTAGCTAATGTTTTTAAAAGTAATCATCATCATAATAATAAGACATGTGTTTATTGTTAAATACCTTATTCTTACAGCTCATATATTCTTACAATATGTATCTGTTTAAAAGATCCCTCTCCACTTTTGGCTATAATGGATTAACCAAGATTGTAAAGCTAGCAAGCAAAATCAACCTACATTAATTATGAGCAATCACGTATGATATCATGCATATTATCTTCATTCTTCATGTTCCTAAAACTTTACCTAGTATAACATAAAATAAATAGAAAACTGATTTAATTTTCTATTCTGTAGAGAATTTTTGGTTTAGTTTTATTAAAATGCTCACCGAAGCGTTCATTTGTTCTTAATAAATATCGATCGACGAAATTACAGACCGATATATAACAAAGGCTTAAGAGTTAAACGGTTCTTTTAAGTTTAGATTAAAGTAAATAAGGGCGATTAATCAGAACATCGAACTTATAATAGCTTCAAAGTTACATCTTTAGCGTCAAAGTACGAGGGTTTAAATAATTTCAACTTTCGCGATTAAGTTATATTTTAGCATTGTCCAATTTTACAAAGTTTGAGAACGTTAATAGTTGAGAAAACGGCTAACAGAGTTATGCTTGCTCGGGCGTTATTCCGCTGAAATTTCAGTCTTCAACAGATTTTGTTGTATAAGCGTGTTGCTTATTGACATAAAATTATATCAGTAGTTTACTAATTTATTTCAAATAAAGCTTAAAATTTTTTATACGTACAGTTTGGGCTATAACACTGTAGCAATGTTTTTTATATTGGTTTTTAATAATAATAATAATAATATTCTTTATTTGCATAAATATGGTACAATATGGTGTTACTATTCTAGCAGTGTTTCACATATTTTGCCAATTTTCTCGACGTGCAAATGTTAATTTAGGATACAGTTTTAAAAATTCTTAAAATATATTATAGTTATTTTAATTCTATAGCTCATTTGAATTAATAATATTATTTTATAATCATAATCATAATCATAATCATAATATCTTTATTTGCTCGAAATGTGGTTACAAAAAAAAGATGACAAAACTAAGGTACAGTTCCGCACAATGGGCACTGTCCAAAAAAAATCACATGTACTTTTTATATTTTTTTTCGTTAAAATAGGGTATTTTAAGAATATAATTTAAATAATTTTGAAATCCATTGGCTAGTTTTTTCTCAATAAATTTTTAAAGTTTCGCTCTGACGTCATCATCGGCGGCCAATTGACCTCTGTAGTATGTTTTTTTTCCTTTCAATCTTATTTATAATGGCTGGTTCGTCTAATGTAAGTTATCATTATGTGAAAGCTGATACGAGAAACTTACCAAAAGTTCGAAACGTAATGTTGATCGAATTTATTGCTAATTTAACGCCATTGAAGGTCAAACTAAGGTTAAACATATTTGTTCAAAAATATAAGTAACTAATGGGTATTTTTTTCGTTTATATACAGAAAAACGATCACTGACCTTATTCCTCGAAGTGTTTTTGTAATGAGCAAAATTAAAAAAAAATGGACAATCCCCATTCGCTAATAATATCTTAGCATGCAAATTTTCATTTCTCATATTTCAAATTAATAAAATAGTATTAAATATAAGTTACAGTAAGAGAAAATTAACAGTAGTAACAAGAATAAAATAATTAAGTAAAATAACATAAAATGATATCTGATTTAAATGGTTTAGTGCTAAGTGTCATATAATTCATCTTATGATACATAATAATTAATAATAAAATGTTTTAATATTTTTTCCTTATCATCATCTAAATTGTCCTCAGATACAACAGTCAACAGGTTGAATTAATTATGTAATAAAAAATAATGTCATAAGATATAAAATTGATCATTGATTAATAAATAATAATAATGTTTTTAATAAAAGTATAATAAAATGTCAATCAGTCGAAATTAAATAAAACAATTAAATAATAATAATATGTGATGTCAATAAATAAATTCGTTGTCATAAAATTTCAGTCAATAGATTCAATTAAGTAATTAATAAAAACAATGTCATTTAAGGTACTAAATAAGTCATTGATAAATAAATAATAATAATGTTATTAATAAAATAAAATAAAATGTTAATTATTAATAGTTGAAATCAAAGTAAAAATAATATGTGATGTCAATAAGTTCATTATAATTAAAAATAAAATAATATTAATAATAATTACTAATGTCGAGGTTAAAAATGATATTATACTCTTTCTAATGTGTTAAAGTTGTCATTGAGATATCCAGTAACATTATAATAGCATTTGCTTATTAGAAGTTCTTTGACAGATTTTTTGAACAATTTTATATTGGCATTATTTTTCCTTATAGATAGCGGCAATTTATTATAAAGTTTGGATGACATGCCTAATATACTTTTACATGCAAGTGAGGTTTTATAATTGTTTGTGTATATCTTATCATTGTCACGCCTGTTTCTCTTTACGACCTCAGAAGTCTTAGGAAATAATTCAGGATTTTTATACACAAACAACACCATTTCTAATATGTACAAGGACGGCAGTGATAAAATTTTGTGCTTGAGAAAATATGGCTTACAGCTTATATGGTTTAAGTTTCAGTCAAATATCAATAAGTAAGTAATAACATGCCATTCTTAAATATACTTAATAATTTTAGGTCATAATAATTATTAATTATTAAATGCACACTAATTTCAATCTTACAATATTAATAAGTCAAATTAAATTAAATAAAAAAAAATCATAATACTGAATACCAATAAATTATAAATAAAATCATGTCAAAAGTACATTCTATGTCAGATAATATCAAATAATAATTCACATAAAACAAATACAAATACAATAATATCCAATGTCCAAATAGTAATCATGTCAAAGCAATATAAAATTTATCCCTGAATAATTGTAAATGTCATAATATCAATAATTATTATAAAAAATCGTTTATACAGTAGAAACACTTATCAATTAGCCAATTATAGAGTTTTCTCTTAAAAGTTGGAAGGGGAAGTTCCTTAATGTCTTTAGGCAACTTGTTGAAAATTTTAATTGACATATTGTAACACAGGGGGTGTTACAATATGTCAATTAAAATTTTGCAAAGCCAAATATTTTGCCAGCAAAACTTGTTTTTGTCATCGGTAAAACTAATTGGTTGGGATATCTTGTATTTCTTTGAAGAGCTTGATTTTTTTTAATGTAAAGTTTACACATAAATCTTTTAACAAATATGCTCATCTCATAAATGTACATGCTTGGTAATGTGAGTATTTTATGTTTTTTAAACAAGGGACGACACGACTCCATTGGATGTGCTCCGCAAATAGCCCGGACACATTTTTTTTGTCCAATAAATAAATGTGCTATGTCTACAGAGTTTCCCCATACAATTAGCCCATATCGCAGAGTAGACATTATATATGCATGGTAGGCCATTAGCGCTGTTTCAGCAGTGGCTGTTTTATGTAGTTGTCTGAGGACATAGACATATTGATTTATTTTCCTGCAAGTTTTTTCGATATGTGGTTGCCATGATAAATTATTATCTATTGTTACACCTAAAAAGTTAACAGTCTTGGCTTCCTTTAGTAAATAATTTTCATATTTTACACATAGTTCCCTACCTTTACCTTTTTTATTATAAAACTTGTTTGCTAAAATAATATAAACTGCAAAATATGCAAATAAGAAAACTGCGCATTTTATTGAATTGATCATCTAATATATATAAATCTCCTGTCACGATGTTTGTCCGCGCTGGATTCCTAAACTACTTAACCGATTTTAATGTTTTATTTTTTATTTTAAAATGTGTGCTTTTTTCCAACTTGAATGATAGGATAGCTTAGATCTTTAATTATAGTCGCAATTTTGTTTTATTGCAAATTATTTGTCTATAATTAATAGACAGTCACAATTATCTGTTAACTCCAAAAGATTCCAACAGATGTCAATATTTTCGACTGGACTGAGTAAGTAACGGCTACTGGGTACTTCATATTATATTGAAAGGTGCATTTGTTGAATAAATAATAGTAAATTATTACAACCTGAGACTGACGGCGACCATTGTTTGTGCGACGGGATAGCGATCGACGTTGTCATGGTAACATACATATTTAGTCACTTCCATTAAATAATATGGCAAATACATAATATAATTATGGCAAAGCAACGTTTGCCGGGACAGCTAGTATTATATCTACATTATATGTGGTAATGTCTACATTACCTTAAGCTCCGGCCGCGTAAATAAGAAATTCCACAGGAGCCGTATATTTGTCGGCAAAAAAGGAGCCTATGTTCTTCCCCATGGTCCACCCCATATCTGTGCTACACCACATAAAATCCGTCCAGTACTTCGTGACATTAGCGCAATCAAACAAACAAACAACTAAGTATATAATATCAGTAAATATGACCGTCTCTTTCTATTCCAGAGCGTCTCAACGTTCTCTACGAACGCAACTGGACTCGGCTGGTTCACGAGCAGCTGCGGAAGTTCGAGTCCTCAATCGTGGCCGCCGCTAGGTCGGATGACCACGACGTTCAGCCGCGCTGGACTTTCACCGGCGCGGTCATATACTGCATCACGCTTATAACTACTATCGGTAAGATGAAGTTATTTATATTATTTAAGCCCGATCATATCACTCATCATGACCACTGAAAGGTCGGATGACCACGACGTTCATTACCAGCCGCATGCACAAGATTTTGACACTGGTAATGCAGCGATATCGGTTCAGTAGTTTTGGTGTGAAAGCAAAACAGACAGACAAACGGACAAAATGAGATATTTTCGCATAAATTATAATAATAGTGTGGATGTAAATTAAAAACTATGTTTTCTAAACTATTTGTATAAATACGTTGTTATGAAGAAATAAAAAGACGCCATCTGTTGTCACGCGTTGGAACTACAATGAGAGTTTATTTCATCGATATTTTCATGGAAATATACCAATTACCATACTTTAACATAATGTTGTGCGCTAAGCTAAAATGAATAAAAACGCCATCTAATGTTACGTATTATATACGCGCCGGTGCTCGCCTCAGCTACTGCGGCAGGAGTTCGCCTATAATATAGCATGTCTGTGTGCGTGTGCGAACTGTTCACGGACACAAAAATCTTTACGCACACATGACTCCAGAGCCTGCCGCACGAGATCTGCTTGCCTTGACCTTGATTCATGCGGTTCGCGCGTGTACCTAACTTAATGTTTAATTTCTCGCAAATTGATTGTTGCTATTTTATAAATGTAGGCGTTTTAAATGCGCTCATTTTTTCTATTATATTTTTTACTATTACTATTTAACAATTAACGTCATGAGTCATCTAAAACATACGAAAGTTAAATTAAAATATATGTGTATGGCAAGTCATGCATTAGGTAGGCACTGCATTTTTGCCTTCATGGTATGCACGCCCATGTTCATTACGATGATGATAATTCAACTTACTCATGAATATATTTGCATACCGCAAAGATATTATATTCATGAGTAAGTTGAATTATGTCCTCAATCGTGGCCGCCGCGTGTTCGGATGACCACGACGTTCAGCCGCGCTGGACTCTCACTGGCACGGTCATATTATACTGTATGACGCTTATTACTACTATCGGTAAGATGATTCCTTAAGTTTGACAATCATGATCGCTGCGAGGACGGACGACTATGACATTCGCGACACTGTATGTCGTAGACATCGTGGTCGTCCAACCCATAGACTTATAATATATACTGTCGTAGGTTTATGGTCCAACCTATTCAGTATATGACGGTAAGTTGATTTCGTTGGAACGGCTTTATGTCCTATTTAACCTGATATAATTTGATCATGTAATTCAGAGACGGTGATGAGAAATTAAACCATTCAGGCTTTTAAATGTTGCAATGTGATCAACTTACCGTTATAATAATGTATACTGCATACTGTATATCAAACAAATTGGAACATCTCTTACTTCACCAGGTTACGGCAACGTATCCCCCCGGACCTCAGCGGGACGCGCGGCGACAGTGGCGTATGCTGCTGCGGGGGTGCCCCTCACGCTGGCCTGCCTGGCCGGACTCGGGGCGTCCCTGGCGCGACTGGCCCGGATGACGTGGATCAGGGCCACGAAGAACAAGGTGCCAAACACCTGGCGGAAAGATACTGAGGTAATATTGGTGGACACTGAGGTAACTGAAGGTAGGCGAAGGCAGGGTGATTTTGGGAGTAGAACTTAGAAGACGTATGCATGTAGGGGTATATTATTTGTTTGATAGTGCTGATACTGCAGTTGATTCAATTTCAAAAGAAGATTGTTTAAAAATTAATCACTATTAAGTAAACGTCAATTACAGAGATTTGCATACTTTGGTCATATTAAACTATGGCAAATGCAAAATGTAATATAAGAATTTTGTCACATGTATGAATGGTGCCCATCTGTATTTAATTTTTTTTTTTGATGTGCAGGCGAAACCCATCATGGGTGCCCCGGGTTGAGGATGTGCCTCAGTTAGCTGAAGCACCCCGGGGGTATGTGGGACTCTTACCCACTAAAACCGCAGGTGCGGTTTGCCTTCAGCCGTATACGGAGGGATGTCCTGGATCGGTCTAACACAGGACTCCCTTCACATTTAAATACATTCCCTAAGAAGTATCAAAAAAAAATCTATTTTTCAACCATGATCTTAGACAAATGTCTTAAAAATACAATGTAAATAAGAAATTAAAGTTCCTCTCTATCACCAGATGGAGAACCACTTCCAACTGCACGAGCAGCAGCGACTCCTCCCGCAGCCGGCTGAGAACAACCAGTACACCTCCTTCCCACCGCGCACCCTCAAGTCCCCGGGCACCGTGAGGGCGAAGGCCGGGGAGAAGGGCCAGTACTCACAGGTCTTCGAGAAGATACCTGCCAGCCCTAGAGCGGCTACGCTGGGGAGGATAAAACGAATACCAGAAGGTGAGATCCTGAAGATAAAAGTGTGCATGGGTGATTAATAATGGCAACACTAGATTAAGGCTGCGTTTCCACTGAAGCGGAGCGGAGCGGAGTGGAGCTTAGCGGTGCCGAATTAACCAATCACCATGCTCGAAGTCTTCGCTCCGCTTCGCTGTCATTCCGCTGGAATAGCACGATTGGTCAATTCGGGCACCGCTAAGCTCCGTTCCGCTCTGCTGCGCTCCGCTTCAGTGGAAACACAACCTAATAGTTACAAATTCCCTTGTGCTGCGCACTGTTAATTCCCATAGTCACCATGCTTATGCATGTACCCTTATGGGTACCACATTAGGGACCAGAAAATTGAAATAAGCTACAAAATTTCAAACGTACTGCTAACTGTATGATTTGATTTAGTTATTCAATTAATTGATGAATGGTGACTACACCAAAATACTCGTACATAACTAATGTAAAGTTTTAAAATAATATGGATTAAGCAAGTCATCTTGATCTATAAGCATTGTTGTTCTGTTACGTACTTAACGAACTAGTCTGCTTACTCCATGTTTCAAAAATAATCATCTTTTTCAGAACCCCACGCGTCGTCCTCATTACAAACCCAAACGCTGGACCGTAAGAGGAACGCTGCCTGCCTCGCGACAGTTCACGGGCGAGGCAGAGGACGAGGCAGGGTCTACCGACCGCGAGGACCAGCTATAGAACAGTTGATCGCTGAAGAGTGCGGGGAGGCCTTCCTCAGCAGATGTCAGGAGGAGTGCGAGGATTCTGAGGATATGGATGAGAAGTGAGTTGTAGTTATATGAGCACAAGTCAAGCTCATTTGAGCGCCAAAGTATTATTATGTCAAGCTTAAGAGTCCGTATACGAAATTTTGCCGATGAATATGAAATTGCAAAGGTTCGCTACAGAAATGTTATTAAGTTTTTCCCCTTATTAGATTTTAAAAAATATATAATTATTATTAGATTTAAAATATATTTAAGCGCGGACTGCCGACTTGAGCCTTGCGACTATAATGTGAGATTTAGGTTGTTTTGAATCGTGTTTTTGGCACAATTTGTTTCTTTTCTTTTTTTGATAAAATTTTATCTATAGATTATTTCTGTTGTTTTCTTTTTATAAATTGCAGCTCCAAGTTGCCAAAATTAACAACAATTCTTTGCCCATTTTCTCTAAAATTTTGCCGAGTTACATATTTTTTTACTCAACTATTTCATATGAAAGTGGTAAAAAGTAATTCCAACATTGTATAGACGACTTTCTCAACAGTACATTGTATTTTTTTCATACCGTTAAGACGTCAATATAATCCATAAGCTAAACTAAACTAAACTTCTAAACCTTTTACAGCAAAAATCTCAAAACTGTCGCGGGTTTGAGTTGGATTATTTAAAAATACTTAAAAAAAATCTAGCTCCAACATTAGATTATAATTGAAATGATCTTACATGTTGCACATTAAAACTTATAGACATACTGTATTTTAACTGTTAAATCACGTCTGTTAAATCAGCGAAATCGGCAAATTTCGTATACGGACTTTAAAGGTACAAGTTTGAAGCCGGCTACATGAAGCGGCACCAGACGAAGTGTCGTCGCGACACTACTGGTTTCTATGTGTTTCTATGAAAAGTGTCGCTAACTTCGTGTCGGTAGCTGCTGAAGGTGTTTCATAGAAATACACTAGAAATACAATATAGATATCAGTAGTGTCACGACGACACGTGCGTCGTCTGCAGTTGTAGCGTGTCGCTCGGTTCCAACTTGTACCTTAAAGCGTCTTGCACCGCATTGCGTAACGAATTATTATTCGCAAGCTAAAATTAAAGTAATGCTATACGACTCAGATAATCTATACTAATATTATAAAGCGTTTGTTCGTTTGTTTGAACGCGCTAATCTCAGAAACTACTGGTCCGATTTTAAAAATAGTTATTACTGATTGATTTTGGTGGTCACGTTCCTCAGCCATAAGGATACAACTAGGAAGAAGATTACTGATTGATTTTGGTCTCTTGAAAGTTACTTCATGGTTTCCCATCGATCGTGGCAAAATGAGACACAATAGCTTTTTTATTGTTATCGCGGCTGGAGGTGGCCTCTTGGGGCTTGATGAATTAAAGTTCCAGTACTTAAACCATGATTTTGTTACAGTATCTGCCCCCACGATACACCATCACGGGTGCCACTGATACATCACGAGGAGAAGAAACCAGTCCCCAGAGCATCACTCCACAACCTGGAGCACTGTCACATCCCCGCTGGCATAGTCCTGTTCCTACTGCTCGGGTACATCTGCGCAGGCGCAGTTATCTTCTCCATTTGGGAGAACTGGAGCTTTCTGGACGCGACTTACTTCTGCTTCATAGCTTTAGCCACTATAGGCTTCGGGGACTTCGTGCCAAGCCACTTCCTGACCATGAAGAGTGAGAGCAAAAGCGAGTATATCCAGATTGTTGCCTGCTGCGCGTATCTCGTTTTCGGACTGATCCTGATAGCCATGGCGTTCAGTCTTCTTCAGGATGAGGTGGTGTCCAGATGTTCGCAGTTAGCCAATTCCCTGGGCCTGAGTCGACAATGACAGTATGAGAAGAGCGAATGTAGCTCGACGGACAATATTATGTTATGATTGTTATAGTGACGTAACTGATATATTTTCAATCTAAAGCTGATTTCAGACGGTTCATTTTTTGTTCATGTATTTTACTGCAAGTGAAAGATGAACCCAAAATGAAACATTAGTGAATGAATTCAAAAATAATTATTATTCATTCATTCAAATGAACCGGCTGATGTCACCAAACGATGGTTTCTACGTATTTGTATTGGAACGGTTTGTAAATAATGTATAAAGTTTATCTATAAAAGCAAGGCTGAAATGTTATAAACAATAAAACTGTGTGAACTTCAGCGTTGTTTGAATTATTTAGTACCCTCATTTGAATTTTATATTATGGTTGGCCTTTGGACTTAAATTCTAAATTATTATTGTGCTATAAAATTAAATACACCACAAACTTAAATAGAATAATTGGCTATTTTCATTAGATTGTAAAGGTGATATGATACCTCCCACACAGGTTTCGGTAATGTCCATTTCATTGAAATGAGGTTATTACACAGAAGTTATTAAAGTTCCCGAGCTTATTGGCAAATGCATAATAATAAGAGAACTCTCATTTCATTTACTCTCGTAACCAAGTGGGATGTTTGATCGGCACGACTAGGGGACATCAGGCGCAGGACTGACAATGACTAATAATATTATGTCCAATTGTTCAACCGATGCGTAGACCATCTTGAAACATGCAGGTAAATCGTCCATTGTATGACTAAACTTACAAATTTTAAACATCTTTATTGCTATGCCGAGGAAATCTTTTAACCATCAATTAGGTGGAGTCAAGCTCTAAGTAGAAGTGATGATAACAAAATAATATAATATATTTTATTTTCTCAATTCAAACATTCTTATAATGTCCACATTCAAGATAAAAAGTAAGTTTTTTTATTTTATTTTTGGAAACAAAAATCTTTAAAAAACACCTTTAGAAGTCTATAAAATGTAATTCTGTCTACTCGATAGAATATAAATACACTCCAAAAACCAAGTAATCAAGTATCCAGGCCGGCTCAGAACAAATCCATCAATTATATAAGTTGTACCCTGAGCCTGTCTGAGCGAATCCTCCCTGACAGGGCTTAAGCACGCCCGTCTATCGAATTATATATACCTAAAAATTGTGTCTAAGATTTGTAAAATCTAGTCGGATTATGCCTCAGGATGGTTAGGGATTGGTTGGGATTGAATTAGATTGGAACGTGAAAAGCAAAAGTATTTTTACATTGATATGTGACGTGTTGATGCAATGACTAAATAATGTGTTATTCAAACCTACTTGAAAACTGTACTTTATCTACTTTACTAAAGTTCTAATTGAGCTTTATACGATTTTGAATTGCCTTCAATTCAATCATTATAAAATTAATGGCTTATTTAAAAAAAACATAGCACCGCCTCGTCACGTGAACTAAACTCGTTAAAAAATGTTTTATTTCTGAATACATTTAAAAATAAGGTACATTCAGAACGCTACTTGTGCCTACCACCGGTTCGGGAACTAACCTGGAGAAACTCACACGGAGCCCACGTTGCCTTTATTTTACACAATTCTAGTTTAAACAATGTTTTGTTTATCGGATACGCTTAAAATTAATTTTATAGGCAAGAATGCAATTTATATGAAGCAATGCAGAAAGATTATGTTTTTTTCTACCGAATTAGTATTAAAATTAACTCATTTGTGCCTTGTGCTAACGATTCACATTCATTATTTCTGACACACCTTTTTTCGGGTTTCCCTAAACTAAACCTTTTTTTTTGACAAGGTAACACCACGTAACACTAATTAGCCACGAAAACAGCTAATTAGAACACAGCTCAATCATACTCCACTAATGGGGAAATTATGGGGAAAATACTTCCAAGTGCTGACCACATCGATCAACAAGACAAAGACGAATTGCCTAATGTGAATGACAATACACAGGTAACGCGGGACTTCATTTGCAGATTCTGTACGTGAGTTCCGAAATTTAACCCAGTATATTAGCTAGTGTTCATGACGTCTTGAATACGTCGTCATATTGTGCTGGTGTGCCACTTTTGCAACAAGTGTGACATATCCCCTCACCAGTGGCGAATCCCGCTAGGGGGCGCACTTCAAAATTTCGATACTGTGCGCAATCCCTTTCCGGGGCGATGGGTACCCTCACATGTTTAATGTGCAAACACAGCGATAAAACTTCTTTTGTATTTGTCTATCCTATTAAAACGCGTCTAAGTAGAACAAGATAGCTAGCAAGCGTCATTTGAGTTCACGGTAGACAAGGACGGAATGCGAAATCTCACTTCAAAAAACGGCCGCGACGAGTAAGGACAGCGAAGTTTAAAAGAGTGTTAAAAAGTTATAAAAACAGAGTTAATAGCTGAAAAGAACTGGGAAGTGCATATTATGTAAGTAATCTTTCAGTTTTTATTAGAATGAAGTGTGTGTTTAACAAATAGAAGTAAAAAAAAAGAGTTGAAACGGCAATCTAACCCGTGCATGGCCCTTACTCGCACAATGATTTTGGCTCTTAAAGCATTAAATAACATATTTATGCAGTTCATATTACTTTACTGCAATGATAATTTAACGTAGTTTCGTTTAACTAAACTCTAACACTAATAAAACGTTCTTTAATTTCTAAATAATAACGAAAACTAGTACCGTCCGATTAGAGCCCCGAATAGGGTTTTGTCACAGACAGGTGACATCCCGTATCGGGGGGCCTCACAGACGCCTCCTCTGAGTTTTAATGGCCGCTAGTAGAATGTTCGCATAACATGGAATAGCCGAATCATTTTGTTGTTGGAGTTCACTGTGAAAGTAGAAGCGCTGAAAGATCAAAATTTTTTTTCACTTTTGGATGGGGAAACTTGTGATGCTCATTCCCTTGCCCATACAAAAGTGAAAAAGAATTTCGTCTTTCAGCGCTGCTACTTTCACAGTGAACTCTCTACAAGGAACACGTACACACCCTAAAATATTATTTTTGTTGATATTATTTAGATTTTGATTTATAAAATTTTCTTTTTTGTC
This sequence comes from Polyommatus icarus, assembly GCA_937595015.1. NCBI lineage: Eukaryota > Metazoa > Arthropoda > Insecta > Lepidoptera > Lycaenidae > Polyommatus > Polyommatus icarus. The sequence goes on along the minus strand of OW569333.1, from coordinate 14,644,681 downwards.
TGCGATGGTCAAACGCTTGCACAATACATCCAAGTACTGGATGAAAAAGGTCTTATCCATACTAATCTTACACTCATTTATGAAAATTTTAGCATTTTTGCAAGTTTTCTTTTCATGTTTCTACTCAGTTTTCCTTTAATTCATGTAATTTGGAGGATTTTATTTTGTACTTTGTTAATTATAATTATAAGAAAATCAAACTTCTGTGGATAAAAGTTACTACTTATTTTGTAAATTGCATTAGTATCAAAGTAGGTTTTTTCATGAACAAAACAGATATCTTTTTGTGTAACTCCTACATATTATTTACTGAACCTACAATATTGATACTCTTGTACCACCCAGATAATAACCTTAATTTATTGTTTATGTAGTATTGTAACGCCTAGAGTATGAAATTACTTTAAGATATCATGTAATACACAGCCTACTTGAAGCTGTTTGAAAGGCAGCCTCCATTTTTGTTCTGCACTTAAATCTTTGATTTTATAAAATATTTGTATGAGAGTCATGACTTGAGGTATGTTATTTTGTAAGTAGTACTATAAGGTTATAAATAAATACTCTTGGCTCGCTACATAGTGGTTTATTATTAAATTATGACCCAAAATCTACTGAACATTTTGGTACCCAGTAATTATACCAGCTGTATAACATTATTGCCGTCAAATATAACATAAAAGTACTATTTTCTAGGTAGAAAATTTAATTAAAAAATGATTTAGATCCTTTTATGGGCTCCTGCAAGACCAAGGAACAAGAAATTGCAGTTTTAGTGTATGCTGGTCGTGTAGGAACCTCGGACTGTGCGGAACCCCCCTCAGGGTGCCACAGATGTGCCAAAATCTGCCATTTTGCATGCCACTGGTGAGGGGATATCATAATAACATTCATGTACAATATTTCGAACGAATCAATGTATGGCGTCGATTCTAGACGTCCGACGGTCATAAACTCATGAGCACTGGCAGGTCCTACTACATAAACTATCGTGTGAATTTTCCTTTTGGCATCGCCGATGTAGCGTTATCCGTCACCGCGGGCCCCTAGACAAGTAATTTTATTGGGCAATATCTTATATTATCACGTATTGCCTAATATTGTTGACCGTCTTGGGTTGATATTGAACAACTAACTGTCTAATAAACTGTTCAATAAAATTGAAGCCTGATATTGCACAATACAATAGGGATGATGACAAGGTCAAAGATAAGAGAATTTTGTAAATGAAATAAAGAAATTACGGTAAAAAATAAGTGTTCTCAAAATTTCAGCTTGGTAGAATTTGTATTTTTTTTTGTTATGCGCCTTCAAAGTTGGATATTAGAGTCGATTTTTTTCAATTAAATTTCTAAATATTTGTATACCATTCGATAACTTATGCAATTAAGAGCAACTTTTTAGCGTTATGAAACCACTTTCATAAACGCAATATTTAATATACCTATCGAACAAAGTTCTCTCCCGAACCGTACAAACTACGAAGGTCTATTTAATGAGATGTTTGAATTGTCATATCTTGAAGAATTATTAAGCTATCAGAGTCATTCTTTCAGCGATGTTTCGATTTTTTAAGGGTCTTTCAATTACTACTAAGAAAAAAAAAATAGTCATCAAGCCTAATGCTGGCTAAAGCTTATAAAAGCGAAGGAAACATTTAACAAAAAAATTACAAAATACTGATAAACAAACTAAACCTTCAAACTAGTAAATACATAAACAAAGTACCCACAAACAGGTAATCAGACAAAACCATTGTACTCGCTAACAAATACACAATTTGCGAGTTGGCAAGTTGTTGAATGGCGTCACCTGCTCCCTATTGACATGGAAATAAATTCTGTGTGCAACATTTATTAACTTCTTGATCGTTGCATTTACTTTTAACGGCTTTGGTATTATTTTCTTATTTTTCTTCTTTTGTGATTATAGTATATTTTTAGTATATTATAGTATATTTATAGTATATTTGTGATTATAGTATAGTTTCATCTTTAATTTTCGTCCTCTTCTTTGTATTCAACTTCTGTTTGGCGCATTCAATAATTGAATGCGTCACCGAACGCAACGCCAACATTGTAATTTTGTTCAGTTGCAGTGTCTGTCAGATTATTGTAACATGTGCGACGAAAACATTTTACTGGGTGGAATAGGTGCGGCTTATTTGGTCATAAGAAATTCCAGAAAAAAAGAATAAAGCGAAATGGCGAAAGTTTTGGATACGGTCAGAGCGCATGCCTCACGTCCGCTGTTGACTGCGCTATAACGCATGCTCTTGATGAACAAATTATTATTTTTAACAAAAAATTAAAACCGACTTCCAAGGTAAAAACAATATTAACATTAATATGAACTAAAAAGTATTAAATAATTTTTGCTATCTAATAGTGCCTTTTTCCGAATTCGGCTAAACCTCAACTATTTCTGTACTCAATCTTCATTATTTTGAAGTCGGTACCAGATAGTTGAATCTTCAGTCCTCTGACAGAATATTTGAAACTTTTGGAACTGGCACCGACTTCAAAATTATGAAGATTGAGTACAGAAATAGTTGAGGTTTAGCCGAATTCGGAAAAAGGCACTATTAGATAGCAAAAATTATTTAATACTTTTTAGTTCATATTAATGTTAATATTGTTTTTACCTTGGAAGTCGGTTTTAATTTTTTGTTAAAAATAATAATAATTTCACTCTTTTTAGTTACACTGGTAGGTAAACCTTCGCGTATATTTTACGTATCTTATTACAATTTGTTAAGAGTCACAGTTCACACTCACAAAATAATATATTATCAGTGAAGTGAACATTATTGTGCTAAGTAATTTAACAATTTTAATACTTCAAACCCCAAGCGGTCACCGGCGATTGCGATAACAATAGAAAGGCTATTGTGTCTCGTTTTTCCACGATCGATGGATCTATCAGATAAAAAACTGTATAAACTTGCATTGGATATAGCGTAGCTACTCATCTAATACCAAAAATTATTTATTTGGCAAAACAACGTTTGCCGGGACAGCTAGTAATATAATATTATCATAATTATTGACAGCTGTTCTTGTAATCAAGAATTAAATTTCAAATCCATTCAAATCGATACTTAGTGCGCCATCTATCGATTAATAAGTATAACTAATTAAAAAGACACTTATTGACTTTGTTTTGTTTAAATGCTCTTTTTAAAATAACTTTATTTTAATTCTATATTTTGTCTATTAAAATTTTATAAAGTAGTTAGTAAAGTATTCGATCTGTATATAAAGTAGTAAAGTATATTCGATCTTCCGCCACTCGCCGCGCGGCGGCGCCGCGATACCGTCGCCTCCGCGGTGCTGACCGCCGTCTATATTTAAACAAAGTGTTGTTATACAGTATAAAATTATTATTATTATTAGTATATCCACACCTATGCCTTGTACTATTATCTATTCTGTGCCATGAGACATTGGTGACCTTAACACGACGTGGTAATGATGAAGACGATGATGATGATGATGATTATGATGATGAATATGAGTTGCATAGTAGCATATGCTTTCTGTTCTTAAAACAACGCCGAAACTCCCAAACGTGTATCTATAAGGAGTCAGGAGTTCTCTCAGCATCTTCGAAACCATGGTATACCTTGACCCAATATTTGACTTTTTGGTAGCATATTCTTAGTACACTTCACATAAAACCAAAATCACCATATGTTTCCATATAAATTTCGAGGAGTTCCCTCGATTACTCCTGGATCCCATCATCAGGTCACCACTTTGTGAACATGGTACCAAATTGGAGTAAAACCAAATACAACAAAGCAAAAATTTCGAAAATCGGTTCACAAACGGCGGAGTAATCGTTGAACATACAAAAAAAAAAATAAAATAAAAAAAAAATAAAAAAAAAAAAATATCCACAGCCGAACATATAACCTCCTCGTTTTTTGGAAGTCGGTTAAAAAAGGCACAGTGTGGACAAAGCTAAAGATATGTAGCAACAAGCCTAGCCTAATATCAGATAGTTTTAATTGGTAATTATTTTAATTCTATGTTTCTTCTACTATTTTTAACCTAAAGTTCAAAGTTCAATTTTAATATAATTACTTATTGTAATGAGCTAGTTTTAAGTGCTTTACTTATTTATACAAAGTGAAAAAACTAGTTTTTTTTATGAAAGTGGCCTTTACTAGGTAGTAATAAAAATGAGTGGACGTAAAGTGTACCCACTACTTAGTTCCCGAACTGAGCTAATACACTCAAAACGTCCATTTTGGAGACTTTAGAGGGTTCCAGTAATTTCGCTAAAAGGGACTTGGGTCGGATATTTGTATGTTAATTGTGATTTTACGCGTCCTGCATCGAATATTCCCGAAAAAACCCCGAGCCAGAGCTTTACAGGTAAAATATTTTAGCAGAATACGAGAGATGCCCTTAAAGCAGAATAATTTTGGGCTAAGTAAATACAAGTGAAAAATAATTTAATGAAAACCCTTAGGTAATGTTCTATAAGATGACTGTTTTTATGATGATGATTTCGTTTATCGCGAGGGAACCGCACATTTTTACGGGATGAAAGTATACTATGTCCTTTCCCGGGACTCAAAGTATCTCCATGCCAAATTTCAGCAAAATCGGTTCAGCGGTTTGGGCGTGAAGAGGTAACAGACAACAGACAGACACGCTTTCGCATATTTTATAGTATTAGTATGGAATCTTTATTAATGTAATATACACGGAATATAAAGGAAAAAAGTCTGTAAAGATTTTAAACTGCTACTACATTATTCTTAAATCTAAAAATACTTCCAAAAGAATTCAAGACGTTTTTTGCCGAGTTCTTCCATGTTTGTTATTTGATTATGCACGGTAAATGTCAGTGATATTTAGGAAAATATCACGTCCTAAATTATGTAACTAATGATGTTATGTCTGTATTAATTTCTATTCTTGTACACAAATTCTGCTCTATTTTAGTACAAAAATTCATATCCATACTTCTTACTTATCTTACTTCTTACTCAATATTATGAATGTGAAAGTATGTCTGTCTGTCTGTCCGTCTGTCTGTCTGTCTGTTACCTCATCACGCTTAAACCGCTAAACAGATTTTGCTTAAATTTGGTATGTAGATCAAAGTATCTACATACCAAATTTAAGCCCCGGGAAAGGACATACCTGATACTTTTTATCCCGGAAAAAATGCACGGTCCCTGTACGATAAATAATATATAATTTATATTGTTTTTTATTTTCGTCCCCAAATGTGCTCTATTTTAGTACAAAAATCGTTTTATGTATGCGGGATAAAACTTCAGTTACAATTAATTTGACACGAAGGATTACTTGAGTGTTCGCCGCAAACACCGCAGAGAAGGGATGGGGGATTGGATTACCGAATATGCGGTTAGTTGCTAAATTGATTTTGGAATACGTTTTTAATTACTTTTTAATTGAAATAAAAAAAGTGTATGCAGCAAGCTGCTGCTAGTTTATTACGCCGATGAGTGGTAGGTTGACGCCTCCGTGGTCTAGTGGTATAGAGCACGGCTCTCGGCTTGGAGGTCGTGGGTTCGATTCCCGCGTTGGAAACATGTTATTTCCAAGTTTGGTTAGGACAATGCAGGCTGATCCATGCATCGGATGGGCATGTAAAAAGTCGGTCCTGCGCGTGATCTCTCGCCAGTCGTGTCGGTCGTCCGTCCCACTGGGTTATGTGAAAGAAATAGAGAGTGCTCTTGTGTACTGCGCACACGCTTGGGCACTATAAAATTACTCCTGCATAGCTGGCCTGGTTTCAATGAAACCGGCCACCGTCACCGAAACCGGTGTGGGGGCTATTATTATTATAGTAATGTTGAACACTTATTAAAAGTGTTAGTTTTTAATAGTTTATAACCTACTAGATGACGGCTGTAAAAATTCGCTTATCGCGCGGGAACCGTACATTTTTCCGAGATAAAAACTACCCTATGTCCTTTCCCGGGACTCAAAGTATCTCCACGCCAAATTTCAGCAAAATCGGTTCAGCGGCTTGAGCGTGAAGAGGTAACAGACAGACAGACAGATAGACAGACACACTTTCGCATTTATAATATTAGTATGGATTTATAACATTAGTATGGATGGATTTAGAAACAAATCATTTTTTTAAATGCGACATTCTGATAACGTCAATTTACGATCGAATTGGTTAAAAACTAAAAGTTTCCAAATTATGGCCCACATAATGTTATGTACGTCAAAATATTATGGGGGCGTTCATCATTAAAGATGGACTTGGTCATACACGTCAAGACATTAATCTTTTTGGATGATTTTACATAGCTAATACATTTTGTTTCATCAGATATAACACTAATATCGAAATATTAAAAACCACAATTTTCTCCAGACACTTTCAAGACTGTCATCTAATATTTTCACTTTTCCTACCGAATATTTTTCCGAATATTTTAGCGAATATTCACCACTCTACCGACAAAGCCGATCCCTGGAGAGGCGGAATGACAGGCGGCACACAAAAACGAATTCGTAGGGAAGTTTGGTGGGTGTAATTGACAGATATCGAGTGTTTACCATACAGATAATATGCGTAAATAATATCACACGCCGAATAGGCACATTATTATTGTCTGTATGTAGCCCGCGAGACGTAGAAATTCCTTAATCGTACATTTTGTCGCTACAACTACGTATTTTCACAGGATTCAGAGATTATATTGATATTTAACAGCCAAATTGTTAAAGCGTTTTAAGTTCACACTTTCGCATTTGTATTACTTTTTAAAGCAGCTTTGAAAAATGTTCTATCTGCATGCTAAGAAGTGTCAAATACGTGGCAATCCGAAGAATATCCAAATCTTTGTACTATCAGAAAAGTTGATTTCTAGGCAGATGGGGGACCTACGCAGTTTGGTTGCGTTACGTCAAACCCAGCCGACAGATCACAAATCACAATTATTAACATTGATGTGACGTACATGATCCGACCAAAATATGTCGTTGGCCTGTCAACTGCCTAGGAATCAATTTCCTCGATGGTACCATGCTTCTGTGTCCCATAATATTCGGTCATTTGTCACTACATCTTAAGTTCTAAATCAACCTGCACATAAAACCATTGCATAAAAACGTTATACGTAACACTTTTAAAAAATCTACGCTAACAATTTAATTAAAATTAAATTGTAAACCAAACAAGCATTTAGCACGGCATGTGTAATTGTAATTAGTACGAATTCCAAATATAAACACATTTATATTTCGAATAAATAATGTTTTCTCGTAACATACAATATGTGTTTGTTTTGTATTGTTTGGCTATGTTGCATCCTTCGTTTGCCGCTAACGTTTTCAAAAACATAAATTCAAGTTATCGAAAATTTATAATTTTAGGTTAATATTTATGATATTATATTGTATGTTACCGTTACATCAATTTTTATCATTTAGTAAATAAATTAGATGCTGTTAAGCATTTGTGCATTAGCCCACACAAATATGAATACAGTGTTATTCTTTAAAGTTTAAACCATGACATTTAAGAACAAAACAACATTCATAACCAAACATCTAATTTTTGTGGGTTGATGCACTTAAATGCTTACCAGTGACCAGTACTTTTCACTAATAAACCAGATCCACACAGATGTCCGTCAGGGGCGTGCACAAGATTTTGACACTGGTAATGCAGCGATATCGGTTCAGTAGTTTTGGTGTAAAAGCAAAACAGACAGACAAACGGACAAAAAGAGATATTTTCGCATAAATTAATATATACATTGAAAACTTAACTTTCGCATAAAATAATAATAATAGTGTGGATATACATTGAAAACTATTTTCTAAACTAATTAGTATAATTACGTTCTGTTATGAAGAAATAAAAAAACACCATCTGTTGTCACGCGTTGGAACTACAATGAGAGTTTATTTCATCGATGTTTCCATGGAATTATACCAATTACCATACAACAAAAACGCCATCTATTGTTACGTATTAGAAATACAATGTGAATTTATTTTCATCGATATTTCCATGGAAATTAGATAATATATCTTTGCCTCATCAAAATGTAGCCTATGGCTCTCTCAGGCTCTAGACTAACTGTGTTCAAAATTTTATTACAATCGGTTCATTAGTTTTGGCGTGAAACAAAACAAAACAAAAACTTTTTCTTTTACAACTTTTTCATTTTTGTATCTAGTATATTTTAAGTACTCACCTAATCAGCTTAACTTTTGTCTTTTCACATAATCAAGGTTCCGGTTACTTGAGATCTGATCCATAATACGATGTAAATAAATGCAAAATTTCGGCCACCACAAATTATCTTATCCAAGTGAGTGATACTTTATGAATGTACGCAATTATTAATGTTAAACTGTTAAATATTATACAAACTTTCGAATATTAAAATCTAAAATATTCTTAGAAAACTATAAAACCAAAAATAATAATATAATATAGTAACAGTTCTCGATCACATGAAAAAAGCAAATGGCCTCCCAAAACACTAAAAATTTCAGCTATGTAAAATGTAAACAAATATTATAAACCTCACAAAACAAAAATGCATAATGTACATATTATACGTAATTAGTTAGATTAATTGCGTCTATTCATTTTACTCGGATTAAATCCGATTGCTCACGACTATAATTCACGAGTAGTTCCGATCGCCGTCAGCAAGGCGCGGGCGCCCACGCCGGCCGCGGCGCCAGTGATGCCAACTGTTCAAAAATATCCCCCTTAAATTAACTTGAAAACACATTGAATTTCAACCAGATCTCCCCAACTATTATTTAAATATATTATTTATTACTTGGGGTATTTTCCACTGAGAGATCAAAACGCTGAAAATACTACTTCAGCCGACCGCAATTATTGTGTTTGCGGCAAAAACGTCACTCATGATGTCATTATTTATATAAAAACAGTAATAAAAACCAAATAAATATACATTTTTGCTTAAAAAATTTCACGCCCATGAATATAATATAATATTTTTGCTCCCTAAAATACGCACTATATATTTAATTTTTCCCTATTAAAAGTGGGATATCCCCATAGTTGGCAACACTGCTGGTGTCTGCCGCAGAGCTTGCAGTACACAATCGCATTCGATATTCATGGTTGTGTGCGTTTTCGGCTCTGCACGGACACACTCACACATGCGCGCAAGGCAGGCACCTCAACACTGAGCCTATCTTGACCTCTCGTGAACCCGTTCGCGCGTGTACCTGATTACATGTTGCTATTTTATAAATTGAGGCGTTTTAAATGTGTATATTTATTTTTTTACTATATTTTTTACTATTATGTATTATTAAAAAATTAACGTCATGAGTCATTTAAAAAGTACGAAAGTTAAATTAAAATATCTGTTATCTGTGAATGGCAAGCACTGCCTTTTTGCCTATAAAGGCCGCACGCGCATGATGTCCGTCTATGCTTGGGAACCTCTAAGGGCCTTATCACACTGGCGATTAGCGAGCGATTTCGTTTTCAAATCGCTCGCTAATCGCCAGTGTGATAAGGCCCTAAGGGCTAGAGTTTTCGATCGAGCGAAAATGAATTATGATTTCTCTGGTGATTCACACTGGCGATTAGCGAACGATTTGAAAAATAATCGCTCGCTAATCGCCAGTGTGATAAGGCCCTAAGGGCTAGAGTTTTCGATCGAGCGAAAATGAATTATGATTTCTCATGTCATTGTAAGAACAACTATTTTCAGAACCTCCAACTTTCAGACAAAATTCTGTAGTGGGATTTAGATATTACAACGTTACTTCGGATTACGAACTATTTATTATTCTGTGCTTCGTGTGTTAAAAATATATATTTGCTGATGTCACACTTACAGAATAAGCACATTAAATTTCAACAAAATCTGTCCAGGCGTGTGTCAGTGCTACATACGTAACACATATTATACACCCTAAAGTATTATCACTCAATAATGTTACACCTTACATAATTGTAATAGTAAAGTAAACACAATATTTCCAGTTAATTTACATTCGGATTTCGATTTCCGAATATCGGTAATACCCGCGTGGGTTCAACAAACAAGTATTTTCCTGATTAGGGTTTGTGAGTCCCAACAGGTTGATTAATCGGTAATATACTGCAGGTATTATGTGAAATTAATTAATGTTCAGCCCTTTTGTGGTTTAGGAAAGCTGTAGACTATGATTTTTATACCTCACTTAGATACATAAAAGACCCTCTTACCTAATAGCTCTATAGCTGTTAATGCAATACTTTTTTCTCGTCTGATATTATTTCCACTATTATTTTTCCACTATATCTATGGATGCTTTAGCGAGAGACTATTAGTAACATAATAGACTATCGAGTGTCTATTTTTAGAAATCCCTCCCCCTTCATAGTAAAAAAAAAATATTCTATATTATAAACAGTGTGAATCTTTTCATAGGTTAAAGAGCTCTTGATAAGGTAAGTACATAATATATAAGCAGGTGAATAAAAAGGAACAAAGAATTTTGATATTGTGTTCAAATAATACATCTGACTTTCTCTGGAGCGCGTGCTAGCGAGGTAGCAGCCAGCTAGTCAGAAAAGGTCATTTGTAAAATAATATTTAAATGTGGAACCCTTACATAACATACATAACATTAGAGGTATTCTTTGAGGTATACTCATAACATTAGAGGCATATTATAATGCTTGTAAATAATAGTGAATTACATTTTACAATACGACAGATTTAGTGATAATAGAGCACCGTTTCATGAGTGATGACTGATGACTCACTAGAGAGTGATCCGTCTAATACTTGTTAAGTAATGTATTCAAATTAAGTTTAGTTATAATTTATAGTACTCTAAGTAATTATGATACCCTAAGTATGTGTGTAGTGCACAAGAAATACTTCGTTTACACTCACAACTCTACTAGCTTATAATCATTGAAGAACATAATAATTATAAAAATATTTAAAATATCCACAGCCGAACGTATAGCCTCCTCCTAAACGGAAATCGGTTAAAAAATGTATGACGGACACGACTGGCAAGAGATCAGACGTTACACCGACTTTGTACATCCAACGCATAGATCATTTCTTCAATCATTCTTCAATCATTTCTTGCCAGACAATCAGATGTGCATTGTTGTAACTGAAAAAATAACTTTTTTTAACACAGGATAGAAGTCTGCATTTGCTGAGCTGGGGCCAATTTTTGGCATCACACAGCATTATAATATTATGATATTAATGTAACTAGATCACAATAACTGTACCACTCAATACTGTTTATTATTATGATGTTTCGTGTGATGCTGGAAATAAAAGTATTCTTATTCTTATTCTAAGTCACAACCTCTGAGCCAATAGCCACGCTCTAAACAAAAGACATTTAAACTATAAGGACAAGTCATTGTCTCCTATGGGTGGTCAACCTTTGCCAATAGCGCTGTTCTACTTCAATATTAACGTAGTTTTTTTTTTTATCTCATCATTTGGAAATTCACTCTTTATCAAGCGGCAGCTTCATTCGTTAAAATTTGTTTTATCTGGTCTATAATTTTTTGGTTAAAATCCAATATATTTTTAACAAAATTCGTACGAAATAAAAATGTTAAATAAATTAAATTATACACAGAATGGTGGGACCACTCACTGAATTAATTTGGAAAATCATTGACAAAATAATTATTGTGCCATTTTTGTACCTATTGCTAGATACTAATTTACTTTTGTACTGTAGCACGGATAGTAATAGGTGCTAAATCCTATGTGTGCAATGTACTATCAGAGAAGTTGATTCCTAGGCAGTTGACAGACCTACGACGTTTGGTCGGCTTATATCAATTTAATGTTAGCTGAGAATTGTGATCGGTCGGATGAGTTTGACTTACGCGACCAAATTACTTAGGTCCGCCACCTGCCTAGGAATCAAACTCTCTGATAGTGTATATTGTCTGATGTATAAATTATTTGTTTATTTTAAATGTTATTGTTATATTTTTGTGCACAATAAATTATATTAGTTTGTTTAACATTATCATAATATTGTCAGGAAAGATTTTAATTTTTAACTCAAGATATAGCTCGACATATTAAGTTATTAAAAACGTCTTACCGCCGTACTCAAAGACATTTAATTATAATTAACCTTCAATTGAATGAAGGGTTTGAAAGATAATGTATGGGACTTATGTCAAAATTTTGAATTTTTTAATTTAAGTAATTAATGTTCACTCTGAGTACGGCAGTAAGATCTATAAGGCGTAAGTATAATACAAAAATGAAAGTTGCTAGTTTCCTAGGCATCAATTAAAATATGTTAATCGGGTTAAAATAATCACTTTTACACATGCTATGAAGTTATTAATCAAATTGCAACGAGAATTATGATATCATAAAAATATTAAATGGTGTGATTACAGGTAACCACCAAGGTTGCAAAAATAGCTACAAATATTATAATATATTATCACTAGATGACTCCCGCAACTCCGTTGTGTCAAAACTCGCTTATCGCGCGGGAACCGTACATTTTTCCGGGACAAAAGCATCCTATGTCCTTTCCCAAGATGTCCTTTCCCGAGACTCGAAGTATCTCCATGCCAAATTTCAGCAAAATCGGTTCAGCGGTTTGAGCGTGAAGAGGTAACAGACAGACAGACAGACACACTCTCGCATTTATAATATTAGTATGGAAGTATGGATATTCTTTTTCTAGTGATGCAAACTGCAGTATGTTTTGCTAAGTCAGAACAAAAACCATGCGGTGTCTCAGTTATAAGAACCAGTAGCACAAACGCTTAGTAGAGAATATTTGAAAAAAAATGTGAATAAAATTTTTTGAGTTTGAGTTTAGAGTTTAAAAATGAACAGTAGTTACGTTCTGACAAAACTAGGAGGCTGCATTAGGTGCAGCACGTTACGTCATAATTTTAAAATTTATAATAATAAGGCACATGCCTTATTATTATATTCTGCAAATTTTAAATAAGCACGAATATTTTCTCACAAGCGCCTTGAATATTTTGCATTTGCATTGAATATTTGACACAAAATACACCTTCTAATATATTGAACTGCAATCCGTCCTACAGCAGACATATTGTTACACAGATATAACAAGAAGTAGATATTCCATAAGTTCTTTTAAAAATATTATATCCAAAACCTCATTAAAAGTGATATTCCCTGAAGATGTTTCGCAGCAAAACTTTCAAAACTACTTACATTTTACCATCTTTTTAACATTTCAACCACCGCAAGGCCCAAGTGGGCCGAGATAACAATAATTGAAAGGCATTGTGGCCGCGATCGAAGGATTAAAATCGTTTATCTATCACGTATTTATTATTATTCATAGTGTCTAAATAAATAAAAATTAAAATCGCTAAACGCTGAACTCGAAGAGCTGAATCGTTTTGCCAAATAAGTCAAGGGAAGGTTCAATTTATACTGTGGGAAAAGGAATTAAGTGATAAGTAATTCACGAGTCGTCTAGGACTCAAAGTAATTCTAAGTCAAATTAAATTTGAAAATTTTTAGTTACGCGCTGGCGCAGAAACGAGAAAAATGAAAGACCCTGGGAGAGTCCTTTGCCCAGCGGTGGGACAGCATAGGCTAATAAAAAAAATACAATTTTTTTTTTAGATTAAGGTATCATATCTATCTTTTCCTAACTCTTCACAGTTTGAAGTATCCATAGAACGTTACAGTGTAGTCCGCCCCGAGTTATGTTTGGACTAGCTGCTAGCTGTAAAAATGTTATCTTCAATTCCACTGCAGTTTACACGATCTTAAATAAATACTGAAAACTGCAGTTTCAGGAATTGTGTTTGTATTGCTCTTTTGTGAAAGACATTGAGTATGTCAAGTGATTGTTAAGAGAGCGACTAACGCAAAAATTGAAACATCGTCCTCCTCTCTTCACACTTACGCCCGTCTTTCATATGCCAGGTGAAAAAAGACGATGCGAATTCATCGCCAAATTAGTTTTTTCTCAATAACTCGATAAATATACAACATTTTAAAAATATTAGATAGAATTTTATACAATGTGTTAAAATATTAACTTAGTTTAATGCATGGCAATATATGAAAAATTCGTGATATTAGATGCATCTTTGTGATTTTTTTCAATCGTGAAAATTTTAAGATATATCATGTTTTCGCTAGGTCGGACCATCGGAAATATAATGTAGTATCTAATATGTTTAGAAAATGAAACGCTTCGGGGCTTATTTTCAAGTATAAAAATGAATTATAAAATCGACAATTTAGAGTTCGTCGCCCCCTTAAGTAAACTTAGATGTTGCTTCGATTTTTTGGTGATTATAAACTTGAACTGTATGCCGACAGCAACTCTGTTGGGGCGAAATTTGTTTATTGTATGAGAACCGTACATTTTTGCAATTAAAAATATCCTGCATCCCATCACGTCACTCTAATAGAATAATATTAAACCTTAAATCATACTTCTATGCAAAAGAGAATTTAAATAGGTCTGTAGCTTGTTTTTAAAATTATAATAATATGATATTATGCCATACTGAAATCAGTTTTACATTTACTCAAGTTCCAAACTATATCATTTGGCTTCTAAATAAAGTTTCAGATATCTACAATTTGAATTGTATCGTGTTTTGGATTCCGAATTTGGTCAAAATCTGTATTTCACTGCAACAAACTTTTGAAAACACAAAATAGTTGTTTACTATTTGTGTCGCCGCACACGGGCCACACGCGACAGCCACAAACGCCATCTTAAGCTTAGTCTATTGGTCGTAAAGTGAATCGTTGTAGCGTGTGGCGGCCACCGGCGTCAAAAAATGTATGATAACTACAGGAAATATGCCGGTAGCGGCGTTTTGTGGTTGTGGCCGGTGGCCCGTGTACGGGAGCCCTTAGTGACTATAGCAAGTAGTTACGCTGTAGACAGTGTAGTTTATTTTTTTTTTAATCTACTTAAGATAAACAATCAAACTTTCAGTAATACGGTGGTACGAATATTTTAAGATCTGAGATTTTTTCAAAAAGACTTAATACCAAATATATTGAAAGAAATATCGGGTCTATCTATATTAGTAGGCATATTATAATACTGCTTTGCTTGCTACTGATTGTCTGCTGTTATAATATTGACGAATACTAAAGTTTTAATGAGTGTTTATCTCCAAGGTTTCCATTAAGAGACTGCTCTACCTACTTCTAGGTACTACAAATCAATAAGGGCGTT
Organism: Polyommatus icarus; assembly: GCA_937595015.1. Taxonomy (NCBI): domain Eukaryota; kingdom Metazoa; phylum Arthropoda; class Insecta; order Lepidoptera; family Lycaenidae; genus Polyommatus; species Polyommatus icarus. The sequence goes on along the minus strand of OW569333.1, from coordinate 14,629,469 downwards.
GCACACTTTTTGGGTTGGGTAAAAAATGATCAACTTACATAAGAGGAAAAAGTACCTCTTTCTCTAGTATATCTAAAATATTATATTCGGTCTGTTCCTGCTAATTCGTTTTTAATTCTATCGGCACTTCCAGAGTGCAACTCGTTACTTTTCATCATATTTTCACACTATCATCAGACAACGTTTGTAGATCAGCGTCATAATGAAACATCGAATCCGTATTAATTATTAACCGCCTAGTTATGTAGTTTGTGTTTACCGAGAACTTGCAAGGAGGATCGCTGCAACTTAATTCGTAAGCTTCCCAAAGCTCCAAAAGCTCTGAAGTTCCGCATGCAACGGAGCTTTGGGTTTAAAATTCGAAAAGCTTGTTTTGTTGCACCTTGCCGTTATTTTAAGTCGTTTCTTAAAGTATCTTAAGAAACGATCTTAAGATTTAAAAGTTATAGTATAAGTAGCTTTTATTATTCGTAGAGTATAAGATAATAGAGTAAAAAGGTAAATTAAGCTTTTTAATGCAGTGAAATACATAAAAAGTACCTGGAGATGAGAAGACCTTGGGGAATGCCTTTGCCCAGCAGTGGGCTACAGTAATATCTAATATATATAAATCTCTTGTCACGATGTTTGTCCGCGATGGATTCCTAAACTACTTAACCGATTTTAATGTTGTTTTTTTTTTAATTTATTTTTTATTTATTTATTTATTTTTAAACTATAAAGAAAATACAAACATAAACTTAATCTAATGCAGTGTATCATAAACCATTTCTGGTTTTTCCGCACACTGCCATTCGTCTTCGACAGCTCTTTTTTAAACAATAATACTATGGCTATAACGTAATGTTTAATCTAATTAGACAGTTAAATACTATTTTATATTCACTTATTAAGAATTATATATATATTGTGGTCGCTTGTTAAGCATTAGTGCCCTAACCCATATTTTTTGTTATATTTTGGATGCAGTCTTGTTCTAGATCATCTAAAGAGCATAATTGCATTGATAACTCAATACGTCTTTTTTTTTTTGTGTGTTAGTACACGAATGCCTAACAGCGTCCATACAGCAAATTACAAAACGAGTTAATATTAGACGTTTAAATGGTAAACCAAGGCACGACACTTCATAGGTTATGGCTCGGTTCATCCTTTCTATTTTTAACCGACTTCCAAAAAACGAGGAGGTTATATGTTCGGCTGTGGATATTTTTTTTTTTTTTTTTTTTTTTTTTTGTATGTTCAACGATTACTCCGCCGTTTGTGAACCGATTTTCGAAATTTTTGTTTTGTTGTATTAGGTTTCACTCCAATTTGGTCCCATTTTCACAAAGGTGGTGACCTGATGATGGGATCCATGAGTAATCGAGGGAACTCCTCGAAATTTATATGGTGGAAACATATGGTGATTTTGGTTTTATGTGAAGTGTACTAAGAATACGCTACCAAAAAGTCAAATATTGGGTCAAGGTATACCATGGTTTCGATGATGCTGAGAGAACTCCTGATTCCTTATAGATACACGTTTGGGAGTTTCGGCGTTGTTTTAAGAACAGAAAGCATAAACTACTATGCAATTCATATTCATCATCATAATCATCATCATCATCATCGTCATCATCATCATTACCACGTCGTGTTAAGGCCACGAATGTCTCATGGCACAGAATAGATAATAGTACAAGGCATAGGTATGGATATACTTATAATAATAATGATGTACTGTATAACAATTAACAACACCTGTTTGTTTTTAATACACGGCGGTCGGCGTCGGTCGCCGCCCAGCGCCGCCGCGCGAAGACAGAATATCGAATACTTTACTAACTACTTTATAATATACATATCGAATACTTTACTACTTTATAAAATTTTAATAGACAAATAGAATTAAAATAAAGTTATTTTAAAAAGAGCATTTAAACAAAACAAAGTCATTAAGTGTCTTTTTAATTAGTTATACTTATTAATCGATAGATGGTGCACTAAGTACCTATCGATTTGAATTCTTGATAACAAGAACAGCTGTCAATAATTATGATAATATTAAATATTGTGCTACGCTACATCCTATGCAAGTTTGTACAATTTTTTATCTGATAGATCCTTCGATCGTGGAAAAACGAGACACAATAGCCTTTCTATTGTTATCGCAATCGCCGGTGACCGCTTCGGGCTTGAAATATTAAAATTGTTAAATTACTTAGCACAATATGTTCACTTCACTGATAATATTATATTATTTTGTGAGTGTGAGTTGTGACTCTTAACAAATTGTAATAAGATACGTAAAATATACGCGAAGATTTATCTACTAGTGTAACTAAAAAGAGTGAAATTATTATTATTTTTAACAAAAAATTAAAACCGACTTCCAAGGTAAAAACAATAATAACATTAATGTGAACTAAAAAGTATTAAATAATTTTTACTATCTAATAGTGCCTTTTTCCGAATTCGGCTAAACCTCAACTATTTCTGTACTCAATCTTCATAATTTTGAAGTCGGTGCCAGTTCCAAAAATTTTAACTTATACTGTCAGAGGACTGAAGATTCAGCTATCTGGTACCGACTTCAAAATAATGAAGATTGAGTACAGAAATAGTTGAGGTTTAGCCGAATTCGGAAAAAGGCACTATTAGATAGTAAAAATTATTTAATACTTTTTAGTTCACATTAATGTTATTATTGTTTTTACCTTGGAAGTCGGTTTTAATTTTTTGTTAAAAATAATAATTTATACATAGCAGTGCAGTGCAACGACGCGCTGCGATAAGAAACGAGTTATGCTCGCTGAAAACACACGGTTGGTGATTCGCGAATAATTATTTTTATCTTTTAATATTTTAATTATTACTTATGTATTGATTTATTTTATATTTTTTAATATTATAATATAGTTATTTTTTAGTTTTTAATTTATCTAATTACTTTATATTTATGATAATTTGGAGAGATAGTAGTTTTTTAATTTATACTTGATATTGTTCTCTCGTAATTCTTTTTTAAGGTTGTCAGGTAGGTCGTTAATCAATTTTGGTATCTGAAAATGTAGCCTTTGCTTACCGTAAAGGTTGCAATATCTCGGAACGAAGTATTTGATTTTAGACTGTGCTTTTTTCCAACTTGAGAGATAGGATAGCTTAGATCTTTAATTATAGTCGCAATTTTATTTATTGTTTTTATTGTTGTAAGACAAATAATTTTATTTGTCTTACAACATGAGACTGACGGCGACCATTGTTTGTGCGATGGGATAGCGATTGACGTTGCCATGGTAACATATATATTTAGTCGCTTCAATAAAATAATATGGCAAATACATAATATATTATGGCAAAGCGTTATGCCGGGACAGCTAGTACTCTTTTAAAAACGATATTTTTATTTTTTCATGAAATGTTTTATTTTTTTTTACTAAAGCTAGCGGTCATACTGAAATATGCTTGAAATTTAATGTGTGTTACTGCACATAGAAAATTCTAGGTATTGCAACAATTCCCATTATGGCTAGTAATCAGCAGTATTAATATGTTAATATGCCCATTCTTCATGATCGCGTGAGTAATGGGCGAATGTCAGGTAATGAATTAACATTATTCTAATGTTATTTCTAGAACAATACATTTAATTTAAACACTACATTACTGGTGATTACTGATTAGCATTAAAATACGAAACGATAAAACAATAACTTTCATTCATTAGACCGATCAATAGGGAATATTGCGCAAAGGTCAGAGCAGAGGGCCCCGTGGTAAGTACATGAAAGACTTGTGTTACGGATACCAGACAACGGAAATATATTTAGTACTTTTATATTTATACTATACATATATTTAAGATTTTTAATATATAAGTAATACACAATTTTAATACACATCCATGACCCAGGAACTTTGAAAACTTTTTGTTCCGTCGGCGGGATTCGAACCCGCGACCCTTGACTTGAGCTACCAACTCGCCCACCAACTGAGCCACAGAGGTCGTCAAAGCGTGAAAACATTGCAGTAATATTATATAATACTAGCTGTCCCGGCAAACGTTGCTTTGCCATAATATATTTGCCATATTATTATTTTATTGAAGTGACTAAATAAGTATGGCACCATGGCAACGTCGATCGCTATCCCGTCGCGTCGCACAAACTTAATGGTCGCCATCAGTCTCAGATTGTAATAATTTACTATTATTTATTAACAAATGCACTTATCAATATATAAAGTACACAGTAGCCGATTCTCAGACCTACTGAATATGCATATAAAATTTGGTTAAAATCAGTAAAGCCGTTTCGGAGGAGTTCGTGGACTAACATGTTGTGACACAAGAATTTTATGTAGGTATATTAGATTATGGCTCTAGTTACCCAAGTATGATAAACAGCTAACTGTACCTTGAAGATTATTTTGTGAAAACATTTGTTATCTGAGTTACTCTTCCATAGTATTTCGATGGTGTACAGACTATATACTATATTATATTGAGTGTTGTTCTTATAGAGTACTTTTTAATAATTACTAGTTCAATCCATACTAATATTATTATAAATGCGAAAGTGCGTCTGCCTGTTCATAACCTCTTCACGCTCAAACCGCTGAATCAATTTCGCTGAAATTTGGCATGGAAATACTTTGAGCCCCGGGAAAGGACATAGGATACTTTTTATCCCGAAAAAATGTACGGTTCCCGCACGATTTTTGGCGCAACGGAGTTGCGGGTGTCATCTAGTAATTACTAAACTTTAATTTAACTTACCCCGCGTTCCATTTGATGTTGAAAACGATCAAAACGCTCAAAATAGCTGGAGGCATTTTGAGCGTTTTGACAGAAACATGTCAAAATCTTCATGATGATATAACTGCCGCACTCAAAGACAAAGATTAATAACTTAACTGTAATTCAATGAAGATTTTAATTATATAGTCAAAATCTAAATTAGTTTCATGCAATCATTAAATGCAGAGTGCGTTAGTATTACGCCATGTTGCGGCAGCAATTTCTAGGAACCGTGTCTGTATCAAAGTTGTCATGGCGGCATAGTTGTGCAAACTCTATTATGGCAATCACAGTTGTTACGTCACAGTTGTCCAAAGGTAACGAGGACGCCGATTGAGTATTCATTTTGTGTTCGACGCCATGCTGAATATGTATAATTAACTAGTTTGCTGTGACTTAGTTTGTTTTAGCCTACTAATTAAGTAGTGAGTTAGTAACATTCTACTGTTTCAATACAGTTTTGTTCCTTGTTCAATTTATTAAGTTTATTTCGGTGATTTTTGGCTCAAATGCATTATATTTAAGAATCGTTTACAACTATAGAAAATCCATACTAATATTATGTCTTTCTGTTAGCTCTTCACGCTTAAACCGCTGGACCGATTTTGCTGAAAAATTGGTATGGAGATACTTTGAGTTCTGGGAAAGGACATAGGATACTTTCTATCTCCGAAAAATGTACGGTTCCCGCGCGATAAACGAGTTTTGGCGCAACGGAGTTGCGGGCGTCATCATATCGTTATAAACGCAAAAGAACTTTAGCTACCTATACACTATATACCAGTCACTCTTAAAGTGTGCTCCACTAAGCCTAGGGGTCGTGAAGGCCTTGTTTTTAACCGACTTCCAAAAAACGAGGAGGTTATATGTTCGGCTGTGGATATTTTTTTTTTATTGGGCTTTAACAAAATGCTTTTTTTCATCCGAAGACAAAAGTACAGTCTCTTTTTGCGGGTCCGTCAAGAATTTAAAGGATTCCGCCGACAAGAAAGTTTGAGAACCACTAATAATATCGGTAGCTAGTATACAATACACTGCTGTATCTGTTTACAATCTACATTGTAGAATGTTCATCGCAAATCCTGTTGGGATAAATCTTGTAAAAGTGCATTTCCGCCGTCATATCTCCGCCGCGCTCCATTTCACAGACTCGTGCCTGGACGTGGATGTTTGTTACACTGGAGCTGTTTAGAATTTCAACATTATCGTGATAGTAGTTACTTGTCAATGTAGGGTAATGTAAAGGTGATCGCACATTTTAGAATTCGTTGTATGAAATGATGTGAAACTTCGCACATTCGTCCGCACCGTACGCGTCGCATTTCGCGTAGTATGCGGTGCGTTCGACGCGTACGGCGCGTACGGTGCTGACAAAAATATGTGTGATCAGCTCAATACTGTACCTTATTTTGCTTCAAATGTCTAAACTTACATTACTAATGATAAGTAGAAACTTGTAGAAAAGATGTTTTGACTTTATTTGAAAATAGACACAATAATATAATATTGTTATGAATAATAGGATAACAATCTAAGAACTAAAAATACAATCCATACTAATATTATAATTGCGAAAGTGTGTCTGTCTGTATGTCTGCCTGTCTGTCCGTCTGTCTGTCTATCTGTCTGTCTGTCTGTTACCTCCTCACGCCCAAACCGCCTGAACCGATTTTCCTGAAATTTGGCATGGAGATACTTTGAGTCCCGAGAAAGGACTTAGGATTCTTTTTGTCCCTGGGAAAATGTACGGTTCTCGCGCGATAAACGAGTTTAGGCGCAACAGAGTTGCGGGCGTAATCTAGTCTAAAATAACGTTAAGATTTTAAGTTGTACCTTAAAACTACAGGGCCGATTTTGACTAAATGTAGATTTGTTAAAAGCTGCCAGTATAGATCAATTCATTAAAAAGTACTTACCTAAACATAAAAGGGTAGAACAAAATTTCAATTGGTTCATTATTTATAATAATGTAATGTTAATATTGATAGCTGTTATCAGTTAGAATAATATTATACACTAATTATTAATTAAGTAGTATTGATGACAATAAAATCCGTGAAACATGGGTATGTTTCACGTTTAAAATGAATCTGTACTATGTCATACAAATAGAGAGAGAATCTCTATCTACTTATACCTCTATCTCTATTAGAGATAGAGATATTCTAGAACACCAACATCAGTGTAGATTCAGCGCACGTCGCACGTCACGAGTCTGGCGCGTGAGCAAACACGTCTTTCCCTCACTAATACCGACTTCAGCTATTATGCGAAATCCGAGATTGCTTTTATTGAAATAATACGGAATATTTTTTGAGTAGCTTTGGAAACTAGCGCGGTTTATCTGATACTATCCATACTGTTTATTATAAAAAATGGTATGTATAGATACTTTGAGTCCCGGTTCTCAAAGTATCTCATATCCAAATTTTAGCAAAATTGGTTCAGCAGTTTTGACGTGAAGAGGTAATAGACAGACAGACTGACACACTCTAGTTTTCGTGTTTTCGAGTTTTCGTGTTTTCGAGTTTTCGAGTTTTCGTGTTTTCGAGTTTTCGTGTTTTCGAGTTTTCGTGTTTTCGAGTTTTCGAGTCTTCAAGTTTTCGAGATTTCGAGTTTTCGAGATTTCGAGTTTTCGAGTTTTCGAGTTTTCGAGTTTTTGAGTTTTCGAGTTCTCGAGTTTTTGAGTTCGAGTTCGAGTTTTCGAGTTTTGAGTTCGAATTCGAGTTTTCGAGTTTTGAGTTCGAGTTCGAGTTTTCGAGTTTTGAGTTCGAGTTCGACACAAAACACTACTCTCCAATCGTCTTACGCTTTTTCTATGGTTTTTCGATCAGCACGAGAATCTGACGCGAGTTTCACAGTTTTTACCCATCAGACAAAAGTGCTCAACGCCGCTAAAGAAGTTTTCACTTCAAAAATCTTTACAAACCACTGGTTCGCTGACGATGATGAGGTGGAAACAATCCAGCCCAAGGTCCGTAAGTCCTCATTAAATTCGCCAGACACGGTGCTGAAATTTTAATTAAAAGGTGGCTATTTATTAAGAGTTCCCAGTTGTTGGCAAGTGACAAGTCCATTTTTGAGTTAATTTACAGCGAAAGTTAACGGGATTCTTGCGGGAAACCCCACAGTGAAAACTCAGCTAACTTTACCCATTACCTCAGAGATAGCTCCGTCACTTCATAAATACGATACCGAACGCTCCAACAATTTTAGAGATTGTCGATTTGCGTAGCTTCACTGTGTGGGTGTATAGATTTTAGTTTTTAATCACTTATGTTTTGCTGCGTGAAGCAAAGAGGGTTGAAAATCCCAATGTTAAAATCGCAATCCCAAAGCTATGTTCACACTATGCGCTTTCGTCTTCAATTTTCCTTTGGTGGTTTCAATAATTGAATGCGTCAACGAACGCAATGCCAACATTGTCATTTTTGTTCAGTTGCAGTGTCTGTCAGCTTTGTAACATGTGCGACGAGAACGTTTTACTGGGTGGAATATGCGCTGCTTATTTGGTCATAAGAATTCCAGAAAAATAAGAACAAAGCGAAATGGCGAAAGTTTTGGATACGGTCAGAACGCATGGATCACAGGGATGCGCTGTTGACTGCGCTATAACGCATGCCATTGATGAACAAAAAAGGCACAGTGTGGACAAAGCTAGGTACAGATTGTAATAGATAAAAATACGGGAACTGCCGCGGTAAAGCTTATTAGCTTTGCAATATTTTGCATAGCATTTTTTGTCAACTTATGCAACTATATAATCTGCATACATCTAGTCACACGCACACAAACACCGAGTCGAAGTCTGAACACATTACATACAATTATTAAACAAATTAAATAAAAAACCTAAAACATTACAATTAATGTAATGTTTACGAGATTCTCATTTTTAATCTATTACATAGCTTTAATCTTGGGCTTTAAACGCGGCGACCGACATTCTGTAAGGAAAAAACCTAACACCCCTCACTCCGACCGGCACAGCGGTGCGACGTTGCCGGACTTAATAGGCTTGATGACTATTTTTTTGTCTTATTGGTAATTGAAAGACCCTTAAAAATAGAAACATCGCTGAAAGAATGACTCTGATAGCTTAAAAATTCACCAAGATATTACAATTCAAACATCTCATAAAATAGACCTGCCCGAAACGCTCCATACAAAGTGCTACGAAAGACTGACGTCACTCTTTCGTAGTTTGTATGGATCGGGAGAGAACTTTGTTCGATAGGTATATTAAATATTGCGTTTACGAAAGTGGTTTCATAACAAAAGTTGCTTTAAAATCCATACTAATATTATAAATGCGAAAGTGTGTCTGTCTGTCTGTCTGTCTGTTACCTCTTCACGCTCGAACCGCTGAACCGATTTTGCTGAAATTTGGCATGGAGATTCTTTGAGTCCCGAAAAAGGACATAGGATAGTTTTTATCCCGAAAAAATGTACGGTTCCTGGGCGATAAACGAATTTTGGCGCAACGAAGTTGCGGGCATCATCTAGTGCATAATATATCGAATGGTATACAAATATTAAGAAATTTAATTGACAAAAAAATCGACTTGATTATCCATCTTTGAAGGCGCATAACAAAAAAAAATACAAATGCTATCGAGCTGAAATTTTGAGAACACTTATTTTTTACCGTGATTTCTTTTTTTTATTAACAAAATTCGCTAATCTTTGACCTTGTCATCATCTCTATTATTATAAGAAAACATGTTAATGTTATTGCTAAAAGTGTATCAGCTGGTTGTTTGTGATCACTTCAGGCTTAAATCATTGGACATATTTCGATTGAAAGGTGTGGAATTACTACAAAAAATTAAAAACACAAAATATTTTATTTTAATAACCGGTTTATAAGCTTTCGGCCTACCAAAGTTACAAGCAACATCTGGTTGTAACATAATATTTCTAATTTTAGGTTAGAATACTACGGGATCCAGTCACAAACGTAAAAATAGTGCTCTGGAAGTATTGGAAATTCTGGAACTGTGGAATGTTCGATACGGATTTACCTGTTCCTTACAGAAATAGATTTAAATCGATTTCCCGGACGGGGAATGAACAAGAACCTAAGCTCACAATCCGAACCGATCAAGTCGGAATCTTTGAGTGCATGAATCGAACAAGTAACACATTTCGAATTTCGAGTAAATCGCGTTTAAAGTTTTGAAAAAACTTTTTATGATTTCTCATCACAAATCAAGTCATTACTTGATTTGTGATGAGAAATCATAAAAAGTTTTTTCAAAACTTTGATATATTAAAGTCATTGCTTTTGTTAATCATATCAGGAGGTGTAAATATTTTCCGTTTTTAATATTATGTTAAAAAAAATATAAAAAAGTCTGGGGTTTGTGAGTTGTTAATTACATCGTTCATAGTAATCCGACTTCATATTTTGGCAACGTGTTGCGTTGCATCTCCTTGCATTTAGAATGACCAGCTCAAAATTGTAAGAAAGCACAAACTTATCCTCAATTAATTATTTGTCTCGTTTTAGCCTAGACTGCACTACATATACCTAACACCATTTTATGAAATAATAACGAAAGTGTTATTACTGTTTTTTGTCTTTTTATACTTACTCAATTTAGGTGAAAATTAACAAAATCTGAGATACCTCGCGTTCAGAAAATACAAAAATGCATAGTTTTAAAAGATTAAAGGAATTACACCAAAGAAGCTGCAGTCTAGTATTGTACTATACCGAAAGAACAGTTAATAATGAAGAGGTGAGTGGAAGAATGAGTTAAGTAACATTTTTTAAAATTTACGTTTTTTTGCATAAATGTAGCTTTTAGGACTTGGAAAATGATTTGCAATAAAATATTTTGAATTTTACGTATACTTACAAAGTTAGCCAGATGATGAAGCAGGTAAGTTACAAGGTTCGTCCAAATGATTATGCAAGAAGCAGGTAACAGCCATTTATGTGTTGTATTACGGGAGATCGCTTGAATATTTTACTGTTTTAACCAATATGTCGACTTTTTTTTATTCTATTGGTCAAAGGTGGTCAAAGGCATAGATATTATATAGAACGAGCTTTTGCCCGCGGCTTCGCTCGCGTTAAAAAGTATTATTAATATTATTATACAGGGTGCAATTAAACCTTCCTGCCAAATTTAGGAGAATTCATTAGGAGAGTCCATTTAACCAACAAAAATTGGGTGTTATTTTTTTAATGACATATTTTACCCCATTTAAAATCGTTGCAGAACGGTCACTCGCGGCGCGGGGGAATGAGAAGGGGTGCGCGAAATAAGGCGCGTGCGCGGGGGCATGTCACGCGCGGCCGACGCATCGTGTCCATTAATTGTAGTGCTTTTCAGGATAACTTTCGAAAGCTATTTCTCAATATTTTAATACTGAGTGACAACAAAAGACAAAATACGTGTATTTTTATTTTTAACCAGGATCAATATATCAAAATTTGGCAGGAAAATTTAATTGCATATAGACAGACAAAGAGGATTTCCTAATTTATAATTTTACAAGTAAAGATCAATAATTCATTTTGTAAAATCAGCTTCATCTCTTTTTTCCCGCCATATTTTACTTGACACTGGCCATGGTTAAAAAGCCGAGCGCCATATTAAGAAAAAAAAACAGTAGTATTCGTTGTCAAAGAGGTGAAAGAGGTTATTAATAAACTAAAAGTTTGGAAACAGTAAAAAAGCCTTTAAAGTATTTTTATAAAATAACTCTCGTTTATAAGGGAAAACTATAAAATTGAGAAAATTTAAACTGAAAGTTAAATAATTATTAAATTATACAGGGTGCAATTAAACCTTCCTGCCAAATTTTGATATATTGATCCTTGTTTAACATAAAAATACTAATATTTTCTCTTTTGTAATCACTCAGTACTAAAATGTTGAGCAATAGCTGCCGAAAGTTATCCTAAAAACACTACAATTAATGGACACGATGCGTCGGCCGCGCGTGACGTGCCCCCGAGTCACCCCCTCTCATTCCCCCGCGCCGCGAGTGACCATTCTGCAACGATTTGAAATGGGATAAAATATGTCATTGAAAAAAAATAACACCCATTTTTTTTTGTTAAATGGACTCTCTTAATGATACCTAAGCCCTGGAAAAAAATTGGCAGGAAGGTATAATTGCACTTTGTATAATATCTATGCCTTTGACCACCTTTGACTAATAGAATAAAAAAAAACTCGACATATTAAAAAAAGTAAAATATTCAAACAATCTCCCATAATACAACGCATATAATGGCAAAATAAATTGATCCTTACTAATAAAATTATAAATTAGGAAATCGTGTTTGTCTGTCTATTTTAAATACCTCTTAACACTTAAACGACTGAACTGAACATTCGATGAAATTTGATATGGAGATTATTACTTTCATAATTTCGTTTTCTATATTATGTCTACTTGATGATTCCTGCAACTCAGTTTTGTTCACATTTAGTTTTGGCGGAATTCCTTTAATCTTTCCCGTCTGTCAAAGTATAATCCAAATTTTTTTTTTGGCCTGTCTGTTTGGCCGTGAGTTTCTTGTCTTTTCAATTGAGTCTTGTTTCATCTCAATTAAAAAAAAAGTGATTTATGTTTACTTCATGCATGTCAGTCTTTACAGATTTTGTTTCATATAAAAGTATGGAACCGAACAACTTCACATTTTTCTTATTTTATCCTAGAATGGAGAATTTTTTATATTTTTTTTAACATAATATTAAAAACGGAAAATATTTACACCTCCTGATATGATTAACAAAAGCAATGGCTTTTTTTAATCATATCAGGTATATATCAAAGTTTTGAAAAAACTTTTTATGATTTCTCATCACAAATCAAGTCAATTACTTGATTTGTGATGAGAAATCATAAAAAGTTTTTTCAAAACTTTGATATATACCTGATATGATTAAAAAAAGCCATTGCTTTTGTTAATCATATCAGGAGGTGTAAATATTTTCCGTTTTTAATATTATGTTAAAAAAAATATAAAAAATTCTCCATAAAATCAGCGGAAATATTTCGTGTAGTTTTGAAAATCGCTACAGTTATTCCTTGTGATATCCAGATGAACATGTCAAAAGTCCTCAAGGGTGGGGGGTGAGCTAAGAGTGTAGGTCAAAGGACCCTTTTTTTAGGTTTTTGCTCATAAGTAAAAAACCTGCACAAATAGCATTACGGTTACTTCTAGGAAAATTTTCTACATAAAATTTCCTCTAAATTATGTCCTATAAATTTTTTTGTGCGGTCGATACTTTAGGAACTACAGGGGGGGTCAAATTCCTCAAAAGTGCGAATCGCGAAAATAACACGCATCGAACGTCCGAGACTAAGAAAACAACTTATTCTGATTCAAATACCTGCTATTCACAGATAGTTATTTGTCCTAGCTGCTATTATTACAAAACGTTAGATTAGTCACCATGGAATTAGGAAGTACTATACAGCTGGAAGGCTTACTTCATCATTTTGAAATATTAAAATGAACCTTACTTCCATGTGCTAAAGTATTATTTTTATTAACTAATATCTCCTTATAGTAGCGAGCACGAGCGAGAAATCGATTTTCTTGGTTTGTCCCTTTCGCACAATTGCCATGTAAAATATACGATAATACATTGGTAGTAAATTGAAAAAAGCATTTTTCGTAGAAAACGATAAAATAAGGCATAAATATTATATAAACGACATGTTTTAATACTGCGCTTTCCTGCTTCAGTTTAATATTATTTAATTTCAATAATTGTTATTAAACTGAGCTTCTCAGTTGTGCGATTTTCTTTTAAAATGTCTTAAGATTTACACATAGGCAAGAAGCATGGTTACACTAGTTTGAAAGGGACAGACCAAGATTAATGACCTCTCGCTCGTCGCATGCTTAATGCACAGTAAGCTTTCCAGCTGTACGAAGTTCTTACTAATTCCATGCTAGTCACTGTTTCCACACGTTTTTATGTGTGCGTAATATCGAAGAGCTACGAGCGATAGGGACGACGCTATACGTAAGCAAGTGCAATTGAAAAAGTCGCAAACTATCCTGAGGTTGCTGTTGTTGGGGAAGATATAGATTTAATAGTCCTTCTTATGGCTCTGTCACCACCAGATAAGCAAATATTCTTTGTGAAGCCAGGAAGAGGTAAAGTGGAAATGCAAATATTTTCCTCACAAGAACTCCAAAAACTCTCATTTTGCTCTTCCATTCTTTTCCTACATAGCTTCAGCGGTTGCGACACAACTTCAGCTATTTACAGGAAAGGCAAAGTGTCAGTTGTTAAGCTATTTGATCAAAAACCAAAAATCAAGGATATTGCCGCCATCTTCTACAATCCAACATCAACATCTGAAGAAATAGCAGAGTCAGGAGAAAGGATGTTTTTGACGATGTATCGTGCAGCCACTGATCAGCTTGATCTTAACAGACATCGATACTCAGTTTTTGTCAAATCCAGCACCAAATCCAAACCAGATCTTTCCTCTCTCCCACCTACAAAAGGATCAGCAAAATTTCACTCATTCCGAGTGTTCCACCAAGTACAAGAGTGGTTAGGTAACGCACTGCCTCCTGAAATGTGGGGATGGAAGCGAGGAGCTGATGGAAACCTCGAGGCTGTTACCACTCATGATCCTCCAGCTCCTGACACCGTGCTGAAGTCAATATTTTGTCGCTGCAAAAGTGATTGCACTAGTAATTGTGGATGCCGAAAAGCTGGTATCACGTGCAGTCTAGTATGCAACGGCTGCTTGGGTTCGTGTACAAATGGCGTACCTGTAGATTTGGTAGATATAGAAGGTGAAGATGATGATGATGTAGTAGAAGAAAATTATTGATTTAATTAAGACTGTCTAATTATTATTTTCTAGTTTTGAATACATTTTGAAAACATACCAATTTTATTTTATTTATAAAACCGTCTCATTTTTTATACCTATATAAAGTTGAACACTCTGTAACTTCTAAAGTATCGACCATACAAAAAAAAACATAGGATCAAATTTAAAGGAAATTTTATGTAGAATGTTTTCCTAGAAGTAACCGTTACGCTATTTGTGCAGGTTTTAGACTTATGAGCTAAAATCTAAAAAAAGGGTCCTTTGACCCCCCCCTACACCTTTAGCTCACCCCCCACCCTTGGGGATTTTCGATATGTTTATCTGGATATCTCAAGGAATAACTGTAGCGATTTTCAAAACTACACGAATTATTTCCGCTGATCGTCCATTTTCGGCTTAATTTTCTTAGGCTAAGGATAAAATAAGAAAAATGTGAAGTTGTTCGGTTCCATACTTTTATATGAAACAAAATCTGTAAAGACTGACATGCATGAAGTAAACATAAATCACTTTTTTTTTAATTGAGATGAAACAAGACTCAATTGAAAAGACAAGAAACTCACGGCCAAACAGACAGGCCAAAAAAAAAATTTGGATTATACTTTGACAGACGGGAAAGATTAAAGGAATTCCGCCAAAACTAAATGTGAACAAAACTGAGTTGCAGGAATCATCAAGTAGACATAATATAGAAAACGAAATTATGAAAGTAATAATCTCCATATCAAATTTCATCGAATGTTCAGTTCAGTCGTTTAAGTGTTAAGAGGTATTTAAAATAGACAGACAAACACGATTTCCTAATTTATAATTTTATTAGTAAGGATCAATTTATTTTGCCATTATATGCGTTGTATTATGGGAGATTGTTTGAATATTTTACTTTTTTTAATATGTCGAGTTTTTTTTTATTCTATTAGTCAAAGGTGGTCAAAGGCATAGATATTATACAAAGTGCAATTATACCTTCCTGCCAATTTTTTTCCAGGGCTTAGGTATCATTAAGAGAGTCCATTTAACAAAAAAAAATGGGTGTTCTTTTTTTTCAATGACATATTTTATCCCATTTCAAATCGTTGCAGAATGGTCACTCGCGGCGCGGGAGAATGAGAGGGGGTGACTCGGGGGCACGTCACGCGCGGCCGACGCATCGTGTCCATTAATTGTAGTGTTTTTAGGATAACTTTCGGCAGCTATTGCTCAACATTTTAGTACTGAGTGATTACAAAAGAAAAAATATTAGTATTTTTATGTTAAACAAGGATCAATATATCAAAATTTGGCAGGAAGGTTTAATTGCACCCTGTATAATTTAATAATTATTTAACTTTCAGTTTAAATTTTCTCAATTTTATAGTTTTCCCTTATAAACGAGAGTTATTTTATAAAAATACTTTAAAGGCTTTTTTACTGTTTCCAAACTTTTAGTTTATTAATAACCTCTTTCACCTCTTTGACAACGAATACTACTGTTTTTTTTTCTTAATATGGCGCTCGGCTTTTTAACCATGGCCAGTGTCAAGTAAAATATGGCGGGAAAAAAGAGATGAAGCTGATTTTACAAAATGAATTATTGATCTTTACTTGTAAAATTATAAATTAGGAAATCCTCTTTGTCTGTCTATATGCAATTAAATTTTCCTGCCAAATTTTGATATATTGATCCTGGTTAAAAATAAAAATACACGTATTTTGTCTTTTGTTGTCACTCAGTATTAAAATATTGAGAAATAGCTTTCGAAAGTTATCCTGAAAAGCACTACAATTAATGGACACGATGCGTCGGCCGCGCGTGACATGCCCCCGCGCACGCGCCTTATTTCGCGCACCCCTTCTCATTCCCCCGCGCCGCGAGTGACCGTTCTGCAACGATTTTAAATGGGGTAAAATATGTCATTAAAAAAATAACACCCAATTTTTGTTGGTTAAATGGACTCTCCTAATGAATTCTCCTAAATTTGGCAGGAAGGTTTAATTGCACCCTGTATAATAATATTAATAATACTTTTTAACGCGAGCGAAGCCGCGGGCAAAAGCTCGTTCTATATAATATCTATGCCTTTGACCACCTTTGACCAATAGAATAAAAAAAAGTCGACATATTGGTTAAAACAGTAAAATATTCAAGCGATCTCCCGTAATACAACACATAAATGGCTGTTACCTGCTTCTTGCATAATCATTTGGACGAACCTTGTAACTTACCTGCTTCATCATCTGGCTAACTTTGTAAGTATACGTAAAATTCAAAATATTTTATTGCAAATCATTTTCCAAGTCCTAAAAGCTACATTTATGCAAAAAAACGTAAATTTTAAAAAATGTTACTTAACTCATTCTTCCACTCACCTCTTCATTATTAACTGTTCTTTCGGTATAGTACAATACTAGACTGCAGCTTCTTTGGTGTAATTCCTTTAATCTTTTAAAACTATGCATTTTTGTATTTTCTGAACGCGAGGTATCTCAGATTTTGTTAATTTTCACCTAAATTGAGTAAGTATAAAAAGACAAAAAACAGTAATAACACTTTCGTTATTATTTCATAAAATGGTGTTAGGTATATGTAGTGCAGTCTAGGCTAAAACGAGACAAATAATTAATTGAGGATAAGTTTGTGCTTTCTTACAATTTTGAGCTGGTCATTCTAAATGCAAGGAGATGCAACGCAACACGGTGCCAAAATATGAAGTCGGATTACTATGAACGATGTAATTAACAACTCACAAACCCCAGACTTTCTAAAACCAAAACTCTATTTCAAGATCATTAACATAATGCAATATATATGACAATATCTGCTAACATTATGCAATAAATATAAAACTTCTGCTATAAAATCAAGTGTTTAAATAGCCTGGACATTATTTTATGCAAAAGATAACTCGATTATTCTATTAAAAGTAAAATGTAGGAACCACGTTAAAGTTCCAAAGTTCAAGTTAAGCGCGAACCGTCTTTGTCCAACAGAATTTTCATCAGAATTGAGACTTAAAAATTAACTCATAAAATATTAATACACCCGGTTGGGTTTGACAAAGACTTAACGAATTTCCGAGATCATAGAGGCCGCGCACAAAAGCCGAAAACTTTTTGCTTTTGCATAAAAAAAATAAAGTGTCACTTTTAATTAGCAATTCTAATGAGCGGGAGTTTTTGTTTCATCTTGATAAAGTGATACTCGTTAGCGAGGCTACGGCGCTCCGGTGCGTTGCGATTATACCGCAGGTACCGCAGCGACGATGCTTCGATTTTTATGGTAATATCACCGCATTGTTTTCATTTCAACGTAATTTTTTTACGTAACGATTGAGATAGATAAGAGCCGAGGTGATAAGTTAATAACAGGTTGTGTATCATTTTGCAACGTGACGTGACAATACGATGCGATACATTTCTAATTAAATTAAAGCAGAATTAAGTTTACGTTACAAGAAAAGACACATTGCTTTGACACGCTTGCCACCCGTTGGATTACTTGTTCCAATTTTGAATGGATCGTTTAAAATGCATCCACTGATCTCCGTTATTGTATAATGGAGGTCAGCAAATGCATCATATAACATATTGCATCTCAGTCGTCAAGGTGCAATTAAAATTAACCCTTAACGTCACGTATCGCTGAAAGACAGCTAGTGGCAGCTATGTGCTATACAATGCGTTATTCTGTTCCGACAACGCAACGCAGCAAATTAACGTGGCCTCGCCCTTACTGGGATTTTCTTTGGAAAGTTTTGGATCTTGTCGAAAAGTTTTAAACTTAAACACCTACTTTGGATTAGAAATTTTATTCATAAATTTCTATTTGTTATGATAATGGTAATTATTTATTAAACAACTCTAACAAAATAGAGTACTTTGAAAGTACTACTTTCAGAAAATTTTAATTTAAAATTATATAAAATCAATTTCTTAACCATAGTACTTTTCTTACTTACCTCCTCACGCTTAACCAATTTAACTTACTAAACGTTATTATAACGATATATATGAAAGCTCACGAAACTCTGTATTTTTCAATATAAAATTATTCTACGTATTTGATCCAGAGCTAAACAACTGCTTGCTCTGATCAAATAACGTTTAGCACTTTTGAAGTAAATAAATATTATACAGATATAAATTTCCGCCATTACAAAATATTGATAAACCTATATACAACCTATCAATGAAAATGTATAAAATAAAATGTATTAAGTCTCTCAAAAACTATAAACGAAATAAAGAAAACTTACACCTGTATCTCAGCATCCTAATAACGTTCGAACTAATGGGATCCCACAAAAGACGTGTAATCAAAAATCAATCGGCCGTAACACTAACACCCGATCAAACACGCACCCACGCTCTCCGACAATTATTTCCGAATTTATCCTATCTTTTGCTACAGTTCGCACTTTTATTCCTTTTTATTGCTTAAACATTTACTAACTACGGTTGTTTTAGAAAAAATGTTGCATAAGTAAAATCTACGTAGCATGTAGCGCGTAGATGCAGTCTACGTAGCACGTAGCTCGTAAATGCGTTCTTACGTAGCGTGTAGATAAAGTCTGCGTAGCACATAGCGCAGAGATGCGGTAATGTTGAGTTACATGACCGCGTCTATGCACGTAGTGCGTAGATATAATATTATCTACGTAGCAACTAGCATGAAGATGGGAGCTGAGTAGCACGTAGCGTGAAGATGAGATTTGCGTAGCACGTAGCGCATAGAGACAGTCGACGTAGCACGTAGCGCGTAGAGACAGTCGACGTAGCACGTAGCGCGTAGAGACAGTCGACGTAGCACGTCGCGCGTAGAGACAGTCGACGTAGCACGTAGCGCGTAGAGACAGTCGACGTAGCGCGTAGAGACAGTCGACGTAGCACGTAGCGCGTAGAGACAGTCGACGTAGCACGTAGCGCGTAGAGACAGTCTACGTAGCACGTAGCGCGTAGAGACAGTCGACGTAGCACGTAGCGCGTAGATACAGTCGACGTAGCACGTAGCGCGTAGAGACAGTCGACGTAGCACGTAGCGCGTAGAGACAGTCGACGTAGCACGTAGCGCGTAGAGACAGTCAACGTAGCACGTAGCATGTAGCGCGTAGAGACAGTCAACGTAGCACGTAGCGCGTAGAGACAGTCGGTGTAGCACGTAGCGCGTAGAGACAGTCGACGTAGCACGTAGCACGTAGAGAAAACTGTTGCTCGAAAGTGCGGTCTACGAATCAAATTGAGTTCTCTGTCAGCACGTCCATTGTATCGATTAAAGTAAATTTCAGATAGCCGCATTTAGGCAGGCAAATTGAGTGTTTATCAGCAAGTGTTTCCAAGTGTCCATCCACTACTATTAAGAGGAGTTTTAGTTTGGAACGTCAAAAGATTAACGCCAACAAGTGAGGCGTACGTCAGCAGTGTAATTCCCCGGAAGTGTCAGCAATTCGGTGATTCAGTTACACAAATTGGGGCAGCTCTGGACCGTGAACGCTGCGAATATTTGTCTTCTCAAATTGCAAATATTGGCCGGGGATATTCGGAAATATGGGGATAATATTACGCAAATACCTAAATTTGACGTCTAATTTTGTAACAGGTGAAACGAGTAACCTGTAACTAACCCATGAGTTATATTTTTATACTATAAATTCGAAAACGTGCTTGTCTGTGTATTGTTATTGCAGCTGTTACGTAACCCTATCGGAAATCGGTAAGACGAAGGAGGAGTATATTTGAAAAAGTAATATGCGAGGGGATATTACGTCTTCCTCTCCTACACAGTAAAAGAGGTTTTCCAACTGCGTGACAAAAATGTATGCCTGTTGTTGCTGCTGCTTCGCTTTTTTAGTCGGACTCCTAGATTGTGACCCGTTGTTCCGTTCCAATATTCCCAATATTTATGAATTCATGTATACTTTCATCAGCAGTAAATAACACTCTAAAGCTTAGCACTTCTGGCAAAATATGGGAGTGATATAGAGCAAAACAAATTGTATGAGCTCGTTGCAGAGTAATACATCACAGAGACGCGATGTATCGATAGCTCGTAGGTGCTAATGGAAAGCCCTGTAATGTTCGAGTATTACTATATGTAGAGGTATGCTTCAATAATTTGTAGCACGAATTTTGCGACACAGTGCAACACAGTGCGACCGTATAAATATTTCTAAATAGATTACGCCCGCAACTCTGTTCAGACTCAAAGTATCTCCATACCACATTTTAGCAAAAACGGTTCAGTGGTTTAGGCGTAAAGAGGTAACAGGCAGACAGACATACTTTCACATTTATAATATTATTAGAAAGTATGGATTAAAATTTGTTTTCTAAAAAAACGCATTGTGACACTTTTAAGATTAGAAAATTGAACTTTGTTTACCTAGTTACTACAATAATTATTAAAATTTACTACGCGGTATTATAAACATAATATTATGGAAAATTACAAAATAATGCAATTCTCGAAATAAAGACTAGCTTGAGCTCGTTTATATAAAATTTTTTTATTCGATACAAAGACTTCATAGCAACAATTCTACTATCAATGTTTTCTAATCACGCGACTCGCAAGCTATTTAACAATCTGACGATGTTCACAATATGCCTGGTACCGACCAGGCATATTTAAAGATATGATGAGAGGATAAAGTTGATACCTAATATATTTACAACATAAAAGCAATTATTAATTTTTCTCTTTATAATTTGAATAAACCTTGTAACTTACCTACTCCGTCATCTAGCTAATATAACTAGGCTATACCAAACCACATTTTTGAAATTTCAAATCATTTTCCCGGTCCTACAAAGCCTCCATTTATGCGAACAACTACGGTTTTCAAATTATAAGTTACCCACTTTATACATTCATGCCTTCATTTTATATTTACCTCACAACACGGAGATATGCACACGGCAATAGTTCAACTTTGCCGCGATACAAAGTTGCACGTACCAGTTGCACAATGGGTTCCACGGAAAGCGCTATCTGTTCCCTAGTTTTACGTAACTGTATAGTATGAAGTTGTATATTGTGATATTAATAGTAATATTATTAAATGCGAAAATATGTCTGACTGTAGATCTATTTGTTATATCCTAATATCTGTTTTTGATGAATAATTAATATGGAAATACTTTGAGAGCTCGACATGGGACAAACATGAAGACCACACGGGAAAAACAAGGAATGTCAAAAAAGTACAATTAAGTTAAAACAGTTTTTAAAGTTTGAAAGCCTCTATTTCTTTGATTTTAGTGAAATATTAAAACAACCTATTACAATGTTACCATAAGCCTTGCCTGTACTTCCAAAACTTGATTTGTTTAAATAAGTTTTAAGTTATGGTTCAGAATCTGAAATTAGTAACTACACTTCATTGCAGAAACTATATAAGTATCATGCCATTGACATTCCATTCATGATATTAATATTATTGGTTCAACATTATTATTTTTCGCTTGATAAATACTTTTGTATTGTGTCTGTACTGAACTTTTATTTTCTGTGTTCTGGATATAATAATAACTGTAAGGCTCCAATATTCAGTGAACAATGTTTCCCTACAAGACATAAACCCAAATAAAATATTGTTCAACATATTCTACCCGTATAGTTTTAATTTCGATATTATTGGTCTCAGGTCAGTTCACGTTTCAGGTCGGGTGGTTCCGTACTCGTATCGTGAGGGTCCCGTAGGTAATGAGGCGAATCGGCCCTCGACTAATCGGATGGAGGGTACAAGACGCCATCTTTTATTTCGTTTATTCTTTACGTTGTTTTGTATGTTTTGTATATTTTTTATTAAAAATAGATGACGTCCGCACCTCCTTTGCGCCGAAATGTGGTAATCGCTCGGGAACCGCACATTTTTCCGGTATAAAAACTATCATATATCCTTTCCCGGCACTTAAATTATCTCCATACTAAATTTCGGTAAAATCCCTTCAGTGGTTTGGGCATGAAGAGATAACAGACAGATGGACACACTTTTGCATCTATACATATTATAAAACAATGTCGCTTTTTTCCCTCATGTCCCTTTGTTCCCTTTAATCTTTGAAACTACGCAACGGATTTTGATGATTCTTTCAGTGTTAGATAGCCCATTTATCGAGAAAGGCTATAAGCTATATTTTATCACGCTAAGACTTACAGGAGCGAAGAAATAGAGGAAAATGTAGAAAAAACGGGGAAAGGGCTAACTTGAACGTGCTAATCTCAGGAGCTACTGGTCCCATTTGAAAAATTATTTTAATGTTAAATAGCCCATTTATTGAGGAAGGCTATATTTAATCGCGCTAAGGCTAATAGGAGAATGTGGAAAAAAAGGGGAAAATTATTTGAAAGGGCTAACTTGAACGTGCTAATCTCAGGAGCTACAGGTCCCATTTGAAAAATTATTTTAGTGTTAAATAGCCCATTTATTGAGGAAGGCTATATTTAATCGCGCTAAGGCTAATAGGAGAATGTGGAAAAAACGGGGGAAATTATTTGAAAGGGCTTATCTCGCGAACTACTGGAGCAATTTTTATGTTTTTTGGCACAGATAAGAAGTAGACCACGTAAAGGATCATAGGCTATCGATTTTAATCATTATTTCAGTGGCTACATATTTTATACCCGTGCAACGCCGGGGCGGGTCGCTAGTTATTTATATAACTATACAAGATTAGTATGGATTCGAATGCCTGAAAATGTTCCTGGATATGAAATTCTGTAATGTTCTCATGCGTTTATTTTCATAGTTTAATTTTCTACGTTCCTTATTGTATCTCAACAATGGCTTTTTATTACTGTTTGGTTACAATAAAACATTGGGAAAATAAGTATGTTTTCCCAAAAACCTACTAAAGTTTACGATTAAGACTATTCTAATGTATTTTTTCTTAGGACTCAAAGTATTTCAGCTGTGGCCATTGAATTTGTGGCCAATTTTTATTATTCATCAAACTATAATTTATAAAAATATACCTAGCTACTATAACAATATAATTAGCTGTATAATGCCCGCGTCAGCTGATCCGAACTTGTTAACTAAACGCACCGTCAGCGTAACGCTTGATTAAATTTTAATCAGAGTTTATAGAACAGATTGTTACGATATTACCGACCTCATTTTCATAAAAATGTGTTAAGATTTTCCTACAGTATTTGGACCTTTTTGTAAAGGAGTAATTTGTTTCATTTAGGCATGAAAATGTTTTGACCTTTAAATTTTGTGCAGACAAATAACTTAATGATTCTCATGGTTAAGAATTGTTATCATTTTATATTTTTAGTAACATAAGTTATTCACTTCATGCGTTGGATAAGTGAGATAATGATCTTATAACCAGACTTATTTTACTTGTCTGTTTATGTTGTTTCTATAATACATAACTCTATATAACTCTTGTTCAATATTGTTTCCCTATAAGTACTAAAAAAAGTGTTTTACACTATTCTACGTACTCAACTTTAAATACATTTAAATATATTTTCTAGGGCGCGTGAAATATTAATAATTGAAATGCATGAACTCACAAAACAATACCCTCTAACGTAGTAGGTTAAAACAAACATTTCCGAATATAAATGCCACATTGTACACAAAATCTGCGACGGAGCTCAAAAGATAACCATATTAAAGCCACAATCCGCCACAAAACTAAGAGCACTCGGAAGGGCCTTCATTTACGCGGATTTTCATATTTTCCGAGAATTGCCCTCAGAGCGTCGCTTTTTGTTTTTATTCCGTTTTTAAATTTAAAAACTTGAGTCAAGTGCTGTGTAACGAACGATGTAAAAACGATAGCGTTCCTAAAATGTAAAGAGAGTAATTTCAGATTCCTTTTTTAAATATACTAACTTCTTTCAAACAGACCTACCTTGGAGTTTTGGCGGGCATCTGAAAGAGTGCTGTTGTGTTTTGTATTATTTCCCTAAAATTGTGTTAGCTGGGTTTTTAATGTGTAATATTGGTAGAATATTAACCATTAGATATTCGTGTTCATGCACAAGTGTAGGAAAGTGATGTAATATCCAGAAACGTGCTATTTTGTGTTCCCTCCAAAACTTCATCGAAAGTTTCAGTAAAGCGTCTACCACTTTACTGAATCGACCGACTTGACTCCTTGACTGTATTGACTTTTACTTAGACTTTGACTAGACTTTAGACCTGACGATACATGAAAACGATGATGAAAATTATAATAGGAGGCATATGGTTTTCCCGCCATATTCCTTACCTTTTTACCTTGTCTGTGGCACAACATACACATCCTTTGTGTCAAGTTGCCAAAAAAGAAGAAAAAGAAGACCTACCTTCTTTTTGGAAAAAGTAAGTATATTTTGACATAAGAGTAAAACAAACGTTGCCAAATTTTGGCGCAACGGAGTTCCGGACGTCATTTAGTTTAATATAAACACTGACACACCATTTAATTTTGTTGTGATGCCTACAGCAAACACAATTAATCTTAGTAAATCTATAATTAATAAACAAAGATGGAGTGATAAAAAAAACAATTCCCAAGACGGGAGTTAATTAATTTTTAATCAGAGCCTTTCTCCCTCGGGATTGAGAATTCCCGAAAGTTCTCTAAAATACCTTTATAAGACGTTTGATCGCGCCTATATTGTTCCATTCGGTGGAAGGTTGATTAAATTGTTAAAGTATTTGATAAGAAGCATTACGAAATCATCCATAATTCAACATTTTAATTTAAACATCATAAACCTTACTCTCGTATATTGGCATATTTGAGCAGAAATGAACAAGCCCACTTTGGGGTGTTTTATGTCTATTTTAATTTATTTTATTATATAATTTATTGATTTTTGACTACGTATTTAAATTTTTAAAAAATCTGAAAAAGAATGAGTGCTCGAGAAATACAATGGGCAAGTCTTTTTGTTACATTGGGAAATACTTTACGCATCCCCAGCGAATTAGGGATATGGGCTGGGGTATGTGGGACTTCCTACGTAGTCACCCACTAAACTCCATGGTGCTCCACTCCTCGTTGCGGGTACGATATAACCTACCGCAACTTTACCAGCGGGCAGCGATCGCCCACATTGTGCAGACCCGTCACGGGGGGATAACGTGTAACGTACGTAAAGGGGCATAAAGTCGAACACAACTTTAAACTCTCTCAACAAACCTGGAAAGGAAACGCAAAGCATTCTATTTTAGGTTCGCTATAGTGGGGCGAGAAGTGAGTAGAGATGATTTGCATTATACTCGTAATTGATAAATTAAAATTTATAGTAAGAGATCATACGGGTCGTTACTTGTTTTTAATCATTGGTACTATAGTTGTCAGATCGTGACAGTTTAAATATTATTTATTACACACTGTGCCTAGTTCCTTCAGTTTTGCCGAGATATATTAAAGTTGTACCATCGAGGAAATTTATTTCTAGACGGTTGACAGACCTACGTCGAGTGACGGCTTATGTCATTTTAATGTTAGCTGTGATCGGTCGGATGGGTTTAATGTAACGCGACCAAATTAGGCTTGCTATCTGTCTAGGAATCAACTTCTCTAATAGTACGCATACAATTATTAACAGACTGTATCGTCTATTTTCCAATCTAACTGTATCCACCATAACAAGTCGCAGATCGAATCAGGGTTAGCGCATTCCAACGCGCCACATTAATTGGCTATTTCAAATTATATGAATCATCAACATAGCTGCAGGGAATTACTGAATTAATTAATGCTATGTTGAAATTTCAAATTCAATTATTGTGTCAAAACATCCAGAGAATAGCGTAATGTTGGCGCTGTAGAAAGTTGATATTTTATCGTTATTATGCTGGTTGTTTTATCAAATATTATACCTATTAGGAAATAAAGTGCAGAGTGCTGTGTCATAATTAAACGGTTAGCAACTTTTGCGTGACAGAGCAGATTTTTTTCACCAAAATGTCTTTAGGTCGCTAATATTAATACTGCGCTAAAATTAAGCGTCTTAAGTCGCTTACCGCCGTACTCAGAGACATACGAGTATTATAATTATGATTAAGCTTCAATTTAACGAAGAGTTTGACAGATAATGTATGGGGCTTATCTCAAAATTTTAAATTAATGACATTTAAGTAATTAATGTTCCACTCTGAGTGGGGTAGTTACACGTTCATAATTTTATTTACTCTCTATTTGAAAAAGCACCCTGTATATTATGTAGCCCTGACGAACAAATACTTAAAATGCTCCAAAAATATATTATGTCCCTAACATTGAATTTCATTAAATTCATTTCTTGGTTAGTAAGATATTAGAAATACTACCTATGCAGGTATAGGTTTGTGTCAAAAGGTATACACGCACATACGTACACCTATTTAGACAAATCGATTAAATAGTCTGATTAACAAATGCCATTTTCTTCGAAACCTGATCTCATTCACCGAAAATTATGATTTTGGTCTCATTCGATTCAGGATACCATCTAGAACATTCTATCAAAATTCCAAGAGGGGCTGAAAAAAAATGCAAAAGTTATAAACAATAAAGT
The DNA here is from genome assembly GCA_937595015.1 of Polyommatus icarus. Taxonomy (NCBI): domain Eukaryota; kingdom Metazoa; phylum Arthropoda; class Insecta; order Lepidoptera; family Lycaenidae; genus Polyommatus; species Polyommatus icarus. The sequence continues at coordinate 14,602,368 of OW569333.1, read as the reverse complement.
AAACAAAAAAAAGAAGGGTTTGGTTTTTTTTAATAATTCATAAACTATTTGAGACAGTCAAAATTTGAAAAGATCCTTAAAGAGCAGGAAATTTCTTAAAACAAGAGGTTTGAATAAACATTTAGGTAAAAAAAAAAAAAGGTTTGAATATACATTTAGGTAAAACACACAATCACAACGCAAACCTCAGTTCTGTAGTACATCCATAATACCCCCATCATCAACCGAAATCCCTTTTTGGCAAAAAATTTCAAATTATAAATCGTCAATCCCGATCATAAAGCGTATCCCTAAAGGTGCTAGGATTCAGGTAGCCAAGCACCTTTCATCGGCAATAAGAGACGTTCTCTCGAATCCCGGTTGCTGCAAGCGGTGGGAAAACCTCCTTTGTTTTCCATACAACATTCTCCACGCTGTACAAGATAAAAAACAGTCACTTACTTCAATAATTAAAAACAACGGCTCCACTATTAACAATCACACTGTCAATTCACTATCGATTAACTCCCTTGATAACCCACTCCCGCATCTAACCATTCCACATAGTTTAACACATAAAATCGAATCAAAGATCAGTGACGGAGATCTTAAAGGCGCTGCCAACCTGCTTTTCTCCAAAGATACAATAGCTCCGCACGATGAACATACCCTTGAAGCTCTCCGCCATAAACACCCCTCACTTCCTCCACCCACCATACCACTTCCATCCAGCACCGCTGCAGAACCGGTACAGGATCAGTAAAAGACATAAAGCACGAATTAAATACTCGGTCGAGGTTTTGACTTAAAAAAATAATTTTATTTCAGACCAACAGAGTTCTTACTACTAATTTAACAATCGAAAGAATCCCTTAACTAACTTAAGTCTACGTTTTTATATAACTAAAGTGCTGATGAGGTGTTTGTCAGCTGTTCCACTTAGGAAGAGCTGACAAAGCTGATCTGGGCAGGGCTGCCACTCTTAACTCACGCCATTATGTCCATCAGGACAGGATCGGCCAGTGGGTACGATGGCCTAAGTCCGCAGCACTTGAAGGACCTAATCAGTACTCCGGGAGACTCCACCAGAGCACTTCTAGCAGATCTGACAGACTTAATTAACGTCATGCTATCTGGCAAGGTTCCCCATAATGCCACAAATATCTTGTATGGCGCCAATTTGTGTGCCTTAAAAAAAAGACGGTGGCATCCGCCCTATAGCTGTCGGCTGCACCTACGGAAGAATTGCTTCCAAAATCTGCTGTAAATATATTTCGCGTAAGCTGACGGACACTTTTCAACCTGTTCAACTTGGTTTTGGTAGTAAGGGTGGCTGTGAGGCTGCCGTCCACGGCCTCCGTACATACGTATATTTAAAAGCTAAAACGGGGTAAGTAGTCCTTAAAATTGACGTAAAAAATGCTTTTAATTCTATCTCTAGGAGTGTTCTACTCAGGGAAGTTCAAAAACACGTGCCAGAAATCCAAGAATACATCTTACAATGCTATGGTACGGATTCATCACTCCTATATAGGAGCGATCTTTTACTTTCCTCTACCGGTTGTCAGCAAGGCGATCCTTTAGGCCCAGCTATTTTTAACCTCACCATACATTCGATCATCACATCTCTATCTTCAGAATTTAACATTTGGTACTTAGATGATGGGACCCTTGGTGGAGACGCAGCCACAGTCCTACTTGATTTACAAGTCCTAATAGAGAAATTCCAATCAATTGATTTGGAACTTAATTTCTCTAAATGTGAGCTTTTTATTAATAATGATAGTCCCGTCGTTCAATCAACCGGTACGACATCAAAATTTAACAATATGGCCCCTAACATCAAAATTCTTAGTAAAGAGTCCCTCCGTTTACTAGGTGCTCCCATTTTTAGCGACGGCTTTAATACCTACATTTCGGAACAAAACAACAAATTTTTTGAATCATCCGACAAGCTCATGACAATAAAGTCCCATATGGCATATCAAATCATTCGTTTCTGTCTGTTTGTGCCCAAATTGACATATGCTCTAAGGTGCTCTCCTCTATGGGAGTATTCAGATTCACTATCTCAACTAGACCAGACCCTAAGAAACACACTAGTCAATGTTCTTAACTGCCGAATCTCCGATACCTCTTGGGTTCAAGCTACTCCACCCATCCGGTTCGGAGGCCTGGGTATTAGAACGGTGACTAGTGTGTCTTTGCCTGCGTTCATCAGCTCATAGCATCAATTCACTTTTTAAAAAAATCGTCACAAATTTATTAGGCAGCATTTGTATTGACTCCTTAACCGAAGCTATAAAAACATGGCGTGAAAACTGTACGGCGGAAATCCCAGTCAATGCCAACATCCAAAAAAATTGGGATGAACCACTACTAAATTTGGCTAAACTCGACCTTTTAAATTGCTCGTCCGCCGTAGACCGAGCGCGTCTCTTGGCGTCCGCTGAGCCAGAATCGGGGTATTGGCTCCAGGCAATCCCGTCATCTAATATAGGCACACTTTTGGACAATAACACCTTCAGCGTTTCAGTCGGTTTGCGTATAGGTTCCGAAATCACCGAAGCCCATCGCTGTCATTGCGGCACTTCAGTGGACCGCCAGGGGCACCACGGACTGTCTTGCCGCCGGAGTGCCGGCCGCCAGTCTCGCCATGCCTCCATAAATGACGTCATCCGCAGGGCTCTTACCACCGTCAACGTGCCGGCTACACTCGAGCCGAACGGTATCGCGCGTGACGATGGCAGGAGATCTGACGGAATGACGCTCATTCCATGGAGCCGGGGCAGACCTTTGGTTTGGGACGCCACCTGCGTGGACACGCTGGCGGCATCGCACTTGACGGCCACCTAAAAAAGGCGGGAGCGGCCGCCGCTCACGCGGAGACCAGCAAGAGGCGGAAATATGAGTGTCTTGGCGAAGACTTCATATTTCTGCCTTTTGCTGTTGAAACCTTGGGTCCGTGGGGACCTGACGCAAAAGCCTTCTATAAATATATGTCCAAAAGACTGGTCGCCAAATCAAATGACCCCAGGGCTGGCGCTTACCTCGGCCAACGTATTAGTTTGGCCATTCAGCGAGGTAATGCCGCCAGCCTAATTGGTACTTTGCCCGCAGCCTCCGATTTAGATTTAATTTTTTACTTATAAATAGTGTTTATATATTAATTATTTATAGATGTTGTATTTTCTTATATTTGTAAAAATGTAGTAAATAAATAATATAAAGAAGTTTTGGAATAATGAAAAAAAAATACCGTAATGGCTTTATTTACATGAATAATTTTTAATGCTTTGAATGTTAATAAAAAATTGAAACCTAAAAATTCTTGAATTTTTTCGACGGGGATCTCTTCTAAGCCCTTTTAAGATTAGCTCAAAAGAATAAAAAAAAAATCTAAATTTCTTGTTTTGAAAAAAGTCAGCGTTTTTATGTTGACATTAAAATGGTGACTATTAACAAATTAAGAAAAGCATAACAATTAAACAAATGGTGATAATTTATTTTTGTTGACGGATTCTTACTTATTGATATGTCTACTTAGTACCAAATTTTTTTATTCCTTGATATTAATATAATCAGTTAAAAATATTTTTTAGTTCACGTGGCAGATTGCGGCAAATCACACGAAACGCGACCTATGCGTTTTTACCGTTACTTTCGCCGCTCAATTAAAGTTATAAGGATTGTTGATAAAGTTCCAAGAGTTAGGATTTATTTTAAGAAATTTCCTGCTCTTTAAGGGTCTATTTTTAAATTTTGACTATCTCAAATATTTTATGAATTATTAAAAAAAACCAAACCCTCCTTTTTTGTGTACTTTATTGTTTATAACTTTTGCATTTTTTTTCAGCCCCTCTTGGAATTTTGATAGAATGTTCTAGATGCTATTCCAAATCGAATGAGACCATAATCATAATTTTCGGTGCATGCGATCAGGTTTCGAGGAAAATGGCACTTGTTTACCAGAGTATAAAACCTCGTTCATGAAAATCCAATCGGTACTGACTAGTGTCTAGATACGCTTCGTTAAAAATTGGAACAAAAATCATTACACTTTCCATTAAGACTATATCTCAAAAATCAGTATTTTATTAGGCTTTGTTCCTAATTATTAAAACAATGCTGAAGTAGGTGCAATTCACTAGAGCTTGGCACAACATTTTTGGTAACAGATGTTCATAGCATGAAAGTAACGGAAAGATAGAAATAATACACAAAAACTACGGAGTTAATGCTACAAATCTTTAGAGCATAAATAAAAAATTCCTCGCCGGGAACAATAGTAAAAAATCTGTATATTTTACGCTCAAAACCGTAATGCATGGAACGTACATTGTTGTTTATGAAGCTACGTGGGAAAGGGACAGATATACGTGCGAGACAGAGAAGAGGGATGGGATAGCCGCACAATTTATGACCGCGTTTGTGTTCCATGATTTAGGTTTTTACAGTAACGTGAGGTTTCAAATGTATTAAAGATGAGGCGTTTCCAAGCATATCGAAGACATTATGTAGAACTGTGGCGTCGATCTACATCCTTTTGGGTTTAGTTCACATTGCATCGTATAAATGCATTATTTTTTAAGGCTGGCGGCATACACATATTTTCCGTATTCGTTTACCTCATGTGGAATTTCGATTAAGTATTCCGTGAAACTAGAACTTACGTTTTTCTTCACGAGTGCACGCGCCGATTTGCATCTGAAACGTACGTATGGATTTCGTTGCGTTCGGAAATTAAGACGCTGACAACTGCCAATGACCTTGATCTCGCATCACTCTCGCACCACTGTCGATTTTCATGCCAGAGAGACAGAGATGTGAAGTGTTCACTCGATAGCGTGGATACATTTTTCTTTTGTTGGAGGAAAACATAAATATTATGGGAAATCTAGATGTCAGAACCGAAAATTAGATCGGGCAATCTTTGGATTTTTGTAAAAGGTATCAAATAAACAAATTTTTAAAGCATAGATTGTATTATTACTTTAGTTAGAACTGTTTAAAGATCCTGAAAGATGTGACTTTGGTATTTTTTTTTCATCCAGTAGGAGTACATTATTTTATTATTTAAATAAGACAAGCTTTTTCGAGTATAATAAAAAATCACATATTTTTTTGTGCCATTCAATGAAATACATACGTTTAGAAAATTGTACAAAGATGTCGAATTGGCATTTTCTACTGATTCCATGCATTTGATTGTCCGAATATGGAAAACGAATACGGAAAACGTGTGTGAAAACGCCAGCCTAACAATTAAAATTTAGCCATTCGCCATTTAAATTTAGAACACGCAGTTACTGTGTATGCGTAGCTTGTGAGATAGGTCTACCAGCATCTGATGGCAAATTTTGACGGCAGATTTAAAAAAAATATCCATGATCATTGGATATAAGTATCTATATTTGCATGTCTCATACACAGAATCAGCCGCTATAAGGAAAAAAAAGGATCAAAATGTTTTATTCCGATTACCCAGGTATTGCTAGAATCAATTTATTTTCTCACTTTTTGCCATCAGATTCTGGTAGACCTCTGTCATTTACCACCTGTAAGGTGTGCTAAAAATATTTCGCAATAACAACAATTTTCGCACGAGTGCCGAGGCAACGCAATTACAAAATAAGGAAGGAACAAAATAAGATTATCCCAATTTAAGGTTCAAATTTTCTTACGTAGATACGTGACTTGAATAGGAGATTGGAAATTGAAATAAGAAATTATTTACATACTAATTACTACACAGAATCCAGTTATGGTTTTCATATTTTTAAATTTGGGGGAAGAAATGAACATTACATTATTTTTCAAAGTATCGTCCATACATTTTCGTACACAATTACACAAAAAATTTAATGTAAGATACTAAACAAATTACAAAATTGTCGTTTCTTTTTGGTTTTAAGTTGCACAAAATTAGTTATAGTTATTAATTAAAGATGGATTGTTTTGCAGAGTAACTTCAAAGACACAGGTACCTAAATTCCATCCCAACCCAATTTTTAAGCCCGATTTTACAGCTTTTATATATCCACTGGATTTGTAATCCAATTAAATAATAAAGAAGAAATACTAATATTATTGAGATAAAACAATATTCTTTAAGCGCAGTTCCTATGCTATATTGATGCTATTGATTTCCAGATAACTCGTTGATAGTAGCAGTATTTCCAGGCATTGGCCTGGAAACCTTCAAGAAGAGAGCGTATTCCCTCTTAAAAGGCCGGCAACGCACCTGCAGCTCTTCTAATGTCACGAGTGTCCATCATGTGCGACGAAAACTGCTTTTCATTAGGTGACCTGTTTGCTCGTTTGCCCTCTAATTTTATATAAAAAAGGATTTTCAGCTCGATCAGCTAATATCCCATTAAAAGCACTCCTCTGTCACATAATGGCAGCTGATGGTACATTTCTATAGAGAAAAATTGTACAAGTGATTTGTAAAGGCGCTTAAAAGGCTATTGTGATTGAACAATTGATGTAAAGGTGGTTTCATGCTGTCTGCGGTATGAGTACGATTTAAACATACGTATTTTATCTTAAGCAAACTAGTTAGCTTTATTTTGATGCGTCACTAGAAACAATCAAAGACCAATAAATAAAACCCACAAAATATTTAAGTATATTGTAATGTACTGAGGTATGTTTAAATTATTTACGTGCTTAAATTCTGTTATAATATTTTTCTATTAGTATTCTATTATAACATAATTTAACTAACGAGTATAACATGAATCGCCTGGTAGAGAGATTTTAATTATTGTGAGAATTATTATGAGTAATAAACATAATGTAAGCATTCTTTAAAGTATATATTTTGAAAATGGCAACTTTCTGATATTATTTTAAAATAAATACAAGCAATCCCCTATTCTCTACAGTTTGCTCTCTCAAACTACGTCTACGCCTTCTGTATGAAAACACACTTGCAAGTTGCAAATTGCATTGCAACCTTCAAAGTGTCATTGTACTATCAGAGAAGTTGATTCCTAGGTAGATGGGGGACCTACGTAGTTTGGTCGCGTTACGTCAAACCCAGCCAACAGATCACAATTAACATTAAATTGACATGATCCGACCAAATGACGTCGGTTTTTCAACTGCCTAGAAATCAATTTCCTCGATGGTACATCCAACGTTAGTATGTAAGAGCCTTTACGGGGAGTTGCCGTAACCGCCAGCAATAGATTGACAAAGTTTCAACGCAATCCAAAAACAATTTGTACGGAAAAACAAATATTCATATTTAATTTGTGTAGATTCATTTTAACTTTTATTTAAAACTTGCAGGTGGATCAAAGTAAGATGATAGACAAATTCATCGTAAGGGTTAATTTACATTGCAACATCGCGAAAAATGTTGCCATGTTGATAAGGTTTTTAAATTTGGAACAGGCAGGACGATACTGCGGTCAACGAATTTTTCAATTCAATGTGCATCTTCTTGTATACAAATTATAGAGTTCAATTTTGAATGGATAGTTTAAAAAATCTAATTGCATCGTATTTATTTATTTATTTAAAAGGGAGTTTTGCCGGGAATGTTAAAGTGTGCTGTTGTGTTTTTATATTATTTTCCTAAAATTGTGTTAGCTGGGTTTTTAATGTGTAATATTGGTAGAATATTTGTTAACATGTGGACAAAAACACGGAGAGATTTATTTAACTTTTATTTTAGCAACTTAGCGTCTAGCGATCTTGACAAAAAGTATGGCGGACACAGAGAGACAACTCTTGGTGGGAACACACAGGAAATATGATCATAGATTAGAGTCACAGATAAGTTAAAAGTTATGATCATAGATTAATAATTACCATGAACAATATATAGAAGGCGCGGGATTTTAAAAATTTAATTGACATTTTACTTTAACACTCTTCCCAAATTCGAGCCTTCTATTTAATTAACAATTTCAAGACAGTTACAAGTTACAACAAACTTACTATAAACAAAAATAAACTTAACAGACATATTCAGAAAGTTTTTCTTATGTCACCACCTTTAACATACCAATTTTATGTCTCATATATTTAAATTTATCTTTAGGCAAAGCTTTGGTAAAAATATCAGCATATTGATCTGAACTGTGTACATAGTTTAAACTTATTATTTTGTCATGGTACTTCTCTTTAACAAAATTGTACTTAATGTCTATATGTTTGCACCTTTTATGAAATTCACTATTTTTAACCACACTAATAGCACTCTGATTGTCAATATTGATACACACAGAGTTCTGTTTAAATTCTGAAATTTCACTAAGTAACTGTCTAAGCCAAATAGCCTCTTTAGTCGCTGCACACAAGGCCATAAATTCTGATTCAGTAGTCGACAATGCCACAGTTTGTTGTCGTTGTGTTGACCAAGTGACAGCTGCTTCATTTTTCATAAAGACATAACCGGTTATGGATCTCCTTGTTTCTATATCATTAGCAAAATCAGCATCGCTATATCCAATTAATTCTGTATACTCTGCTTCAGATTTATAATTTAATCCATAATCCTTTGTGTCTTTAAGATATTTTAATATTTTCATTACAGCATTCCAGTGCGAGTCAACATATGAGTGTAAGTATCTGCTTACCTGACTCACTGCAAACATGAGATCGGGTCGGCTTACTGTTGCTGCATGTATCAGAGATCCAACCGCCTCTCGGTACGGATAATCCTTTTTAGGTCTGTCATCCGCCTTCTGGAGTTTTACATGCGGATCAGCAGGAATACTATTGGAATTAGCATTTTGTATATTAAATTTCTTTAATAAACTGTTAATATAATTTGTTTGATGAATAAAAATTCCTTTTTCATGTCTCTCAATTTGCATACCAATGAAACTTCTTAAATGAGAGCTTACTTTCAGATCAAAATTAGATTTAAGATCATTAATCACTTCCATTATCACTGATTTATCTCTACAAATTAATAGTCCGTCATCGACATACAGACATAGATAACAAGTGAGTCCTTTTATTTGTGCAATATACACACATTGATCTGCATTACTTCCCTTGAATCCAAATTTCTTAAGGGCTGAATCAAATTTCTGATTCCAACACCTGGGCGATTGCTTTAGCCCGTACAAGGATTTAACAAGTTTACATACCTTGTTTGGCTCGCAGTCCAGTCCCTCAGGTGGCTCCATCAGTATATATTCATTCAGTTGTCCATACAAGAAGGCAGTGGTGACATCAAATTGGACAATTTCTAATTTTTCTTGAGCTGCAATAAATATTAATAATCGAATGGAATCGTATCTTACTGTCGGTGAAAAAGTCTCCTCGTAATCAATTCCTTCTTGTTGTGCATAGCCCTTTGCACACAAACGAGCTTTATATATAGGACCTGTAGGATCATCTTTTATGCGGAAAACCCATTTGCATCCAATCAGCTTGGCATTCGGGGGCTTTTCTATCATTGTCCAAGTTCTATTATGATGGTGAGCTCGAAGTTCTTTTTCAATTGATATTTTCCATTTTTCAGAATCTGGGGAAGCAATTGCTTCGTTATAATTGAACGGAACAGTAATATCTTCATTAGAACACAAATAACTCTGCCCATAATCAAGTTTTGAAATAAAATTTTTGTTTCTAGGTCTGAAAGTAATATTTGTCGGAGATGGTGTTTTAAACTTTTCATTTGGTGAGTAATCACTCGTAGAATCATTTGTTTCAGTAAAACTTTCTGTGTTTGTGGATTGTGGCGAATCAATAGCTTCAGAGACTTCAGGTGATTGCCCGTCATTTGTTTCAGATGATGAATCACATGTAGAACTGTCTATTGTCAAATCCACCGGAACATAATTTCTTTTAACTGTTGATTCTAGAAAAACAGCATCTTTACTTTTTATTACTTTTCTGGATCCTTGTAATAAAAATCTGTAACCTTTTGTATACTCACAGTATCCAATAAATATAGCTTTTTGTGCCATGGGATCCCACTTTCTTCTTTTCTCTTTGGGAAGATGTATCATGGCTTCGCAGCCAAACACCCTTAGGTGTTGTAAATTTGGTTTCTTTCCTGTCCAAATTTCTTGTGGAGTCTTGTAATTCAGTGACCTAGTTGGTGTCCTGTTGATGAGATAAGTAGCAGTGTGAATGGACTCCGCCCAGTACATCTTTGGTAAGTTTGCATTAATTAACAAACACTTTGCTTTCTGTACTAATGTTTGATTCATCCGTTCGGACACTCCATTTTGTTGGGGAGTGTATGGATTGGTCGTTTGATGTATTATTCCTTCACTTTTAAGAAACTCAGAGAAGCTGGAGTTGACATATTCAAGGCCATTATCGGAGCGAAGGCATTTTATATGACATTCTAGTTGTTTCTCTACTTGATTCTTAAATTCTTTGAATTTCTCTAAAGCATCTGATTTATTATGTAAAAAGTATATAAATACCTTTTTAGAGTAATCGTCGATAAATGTCATAAAATATCTTGCACCTCCTAGGGATCTTATTTCCATCGGGCCACAAATATCGGAGTGCACCAATTCTAATAGTTTTGTAGTTTTAGAAACACTTTGTTTGAACGGCAAGCGTTTCTGTTTCCCTTCTAAACAACTAATACAGGTTAATTTATTATCTTTCTTAGTTATTTTAACACCTTCAGTGTTTTCAACTACTTTAGTCAAATCTTGGAAATTTAAATGGCCCATGCGTTGATGCCATGTATAAATATCCTGCTCATCAACATCTGAAATATATGCCTGTTCACATTTCACATTTAACTTGTACATATTGTTGATTAAGCTTGCGGTGGCAACAATCACATTATTTTTATTCAAAATAATACAGCCTTTACTGTTAAATTTGACTTGTCCTCCATTCTTAATGATCTGACTAACAGATATTAAATTTGTTGCCAGCTCAGGCACATATAATACATCTTGAAACATAATTTTATTATACTGACCTTTGTCATTGCAAACTTCCAAAACCAACTGTCCTGCACTCTGTACTGATAATAACTTGTCATTCGCTACCTTTATTGTCTTCGTAGAAGTTGTCTTTTCATTTTGAAGCATATTTTGACAATTTACCATGTGCATGGAAGCGCCGGAGTCTACATACCATGACTGATAGCTGTTGTTTGTTGTAGAAGCTGAAAAAGCTGCAACATAGCTTGTATTTTTAGTATCTGTATGTTTATTATTTTCATTTGACTTTTTATGCCAACAATTTTTACTCAAATGTCCATATTTGTTGCAATTAAAACATCTTGGACCTTTCTTATTACTTTTGGACGTTTTGGGCTGATACATTTTTGAGTTTGTATAAAGTGCGGTAGTGTCTGATGCCTTTACTTCCTGTAGCAATTTGTTTTTTACTAAATCAGCACTAATCTTCATACCAGAACTTTCTAAGCCCATTATCATCGGCCTGTATATGTCAGGCAAACCTGCCAGCATTAAAGTACCCAACCATTCGTCGTCCACATGAAATTTTATATTCCTTAATTTGTGTGCGGCTGACATTATCTTATTAACATAGTCTTCGACAGACATACTATTCTCTAAATTAGTGTTAATAAGTTCCTTTAATAAACCCACTTTTCGGGTCAGTCCGCTGTCCTCAAATGCTTTTGCTAAATTTTCCCATACCTGTTTTGCATTTTGTGCTTCTTGAATGTGCACATATAAAATTGGGTCTACCAATAATATTAGCTTACTTTTGGCTCTGACGTCTTGTTTAACTGCATTAGGATCTGCAGCGTCTGGTTCTTTTATGATGCAACTATATAAGTCCTCGTGTTGCAAGTATGCTTTGACCGCAAAACTCCAGCTTGACCAATTGTCACGGCCAGTTAACTTTTCGATCGACATCATTGAATTATTATTTCCAGCCATATTTGTATTTCATTCACATTCAAAAGCTTAAAATGAAAAGAAAACTCACTTGCGAGCGCGGTAACCGAAAGTGAGGTTATACTCGCCACTTTTACTTTTCTTAAATCTTCGGCAGGTCGGGGCGGCTCTTATTTTTGTCCACTTTTACTAACCACGCTCTGCTACCATGTTAACATGTGGACAAAAACACGGAGAGATTTATTTAACTTTTATTTTAGCAACTTAGCGTCTAGCGATCTTGACAAAAAGTATGGCGGACACAGAGAGACAACTCTTGGTGGGAACACACAGGAAATATGATCATAGATTAGAGTCACAGATAAGTTAAAAGTTATGATCATAGATTAATAATTACCATGAACAATATATAGAAGGCGCGGGATTTTAAAAATTTAATTGACATTTTACTTTAACAATATTAACCATAAGATGTTCGTGTTCATGCACAAGTGTAGGAAAGTGATGTAATATCCAGAAACGTGCTATTTTGTGTTCCCTCCAAAACTCCATCGAAAGTTTCAGTAAAGCGTCTACCACTTTACTGAATCGACCGACTTGACTCCTTGACTGTATTGACTTTTACTTAGACTTTGCTAGACTTTAGACCTGACGATACATGAAAACGATGATGAAAATTATAATAGGAGGAATATGGTTTTCCCGCCATATTCCTTACCTTTTTACCTTGTCTGTGGCACAACATACACATCCTTTGTGTCAAGTTGCCAAAAAAGAAGAAAAAGAATTGCATCGAGTTTTATTATTCTACCTCATATATGCAATGGATGGTCCATTGCGCCGTCGTTACTAATGCCATAAGTGCGACAGTGCATGTTTCTTACTCTTTTTAAGCCAGGGAGCGGATTTTGATAAAACTTGGCATTATCAAAATATGTAAATGTTTGAGAATCATTTTAACACTTGTTAATATAATAAGTAATAACTATACACACAATTCCGTATCAAATTGTACAACTACCTAAAATTACTAGCTAAAGGTTTAAAAGGGGGTATAATCCGTGCTTATACCCCCTTTTGTCCTCAATTTCTGTTGCTAAGACTATGATACACAAAGAAATTTTAATTACTCCTAAAGTATTCGAAGAACAAAAGAAAATAGTACTTTGCGACTTCGCCGGAAGTTAATTAATGATTTTTATATGAACATTCCGTCGAAATTATTGTAAGGACAGTAATTATAGACACCTTTAAAACAAAAGCGATAATTTTTAATTGAAGGTAAATGTCAAATAATTAAATTAATATAATTGGGTGAACACATGCGTGCTATATTCTCTATCTAAATATATTTACAAAAAATAACTTAACCAATTGCTAAAACAGTTTCAGTATACAAAGTTCATTGTTATACCAACACATTTATTAAAATATTTGTTTGTCAGATGAACTAATTTTATAGTGCCCAAGTACAAGAATACTCTCTTTTCATGGATGGATCTTCTTTATAATAAAACTAAGCAAGGCGATTAGTATGTTGTATACTAACCAAAACATTAAAAACTATATTTTTTCCACACGGAAATATAACCAGTGACCTTCAAGTCAAAATCCACAATATAAACTTAAACGGTCTTAAACTACAAAATATTTAAACACCTGGTGAACTGTTGATTAGAGAAAAATTCAGTACAAAATGGTCTCAAAACAACTGTTCAATAGATGTTTAGTTTTTTGTGGTAAGACCGTAAACATGTAGGCCACTAAAGCTCAATTTATGCCGCCCCCGATCGGAACGGAGGCAACTTTTTGCAACAAAACTGTAGGTATATAATGAACTTTATATCAACAGTAAACACACAAATTAAATAAGAACCAAAAATTTTGGACGCACAAAATTAACGCTTCCATTCCGCGCCGGTGTTTGCTTTTCTCATTGTTAAATGGCCAGGAGTTAATAGAATCTCCACATATTAGGTCAAAGGGGATACCTGTTTGCTTACATACTGAGTCTTTGTACGCGGTAATATCATATTAAATAGCCTTCGCTCAGCTACCTCTTAGTCACAGTATTTTACACTATCCAAATCTGGCTTCCACGATTTTCAGCTTATTGTATATTTAACACTATCATCTGAGAGGTTATAAGCTTCTCTCTGTAGTATTTGTTTATATATTGAAAGGATCCGTGCATAAATAATTATAATAATAATTATAAAATAATACAAAAGTCCGTATTATTTTTAGTCAAAATCATTATCTAGTATTTATGGTAAGTATTTAAAAATTCGCGCGCACTGCAGTAAAACTCTGGAACGAACTGTCACCAGCAGTATTTCCGGACCTATACGACCTGAAAACCTTCAATAAAGGAGCGTATTCCCTCTTAAAAGGCCGGCAACGCACCTGCAGCTCTTCTGATGTTGCGAGTGTCCATGTGTGACGGTAGTTGCTTATCATCAGGTGACCCGTTTGCTCGTTTGCTCCCTTATTTAATAAACAAAAAAAAAACTGTTTTTTGTTAGTACGAGTAAGTACGTTACGTAAATAGCCGATTCGTTGCCACCTTCATTTTCACGAATTCTTACCACAGGCAAGCAGTTTGACTTTGTTCGATGACGCGCCTTAAGCGTCATCGGCCCTGCTAAACGATGACGCCCCACGTGCGGCATTGGACACTGGTTGTGTTTTAGGCACATTTCGACTAAGGAATTGTAATTAATTTAGTTTTAACGTGTTTTTTAACAATCCTTGATGCCGTCATCGGCCTCACTAAATCTTTTTAAATTACGCGCTGGGCGCGGGAGTGGCCACGAATCGGATAGGTAAGTACGTTGTGAACTTTATTTAGAAGCTTTGTCAAACATGACGATGTCAAGTACGTTATATACTTAAGATTTTAAAATTATATTACTCACATATTTAACACATCCATGCCCCAGGAATATATTATGTATACAAAACTTTTTGCAAACACTAAGCTACATCATCATTTTACCCTGAAATAAACTTACAGTTCGAAAGATTTGACCGAGATTCACTTAGGGCCAACCCACACGTACCATAAACACACGACATTGACATGACAAAATGTCGTCAAGCAGTGGTTACGTGTGAATGGTGTCGCTGCAGCTTTTTGAAGTTGCGTTGTGGTACCGACAAAATGCCGACGTGGTTGCGTTGTCGCCAGTGGTTGCGATGTGGTTGCGATGTGGTACGAAAGTCAATGAAACGGAGGAGGGGAAGAGCGCGGGCGGTGTGCGCGCACTATCGTTGCATCGCGTCGACGCAACGTTGTGGTTGCGATGTGGTTGCGACGTGGTTGCGATGTGGTTGCTATGTGGTTGCGATGTGGTCGGCCGTGATTGCTTCTGACAAGTTATCTGACAAGTGGTCGACAACGACTGCAAAATTTGGTACGTGTGAATGGTCCAGTTCATTTACAATACGAAATATACGCCCGACCACGTCGTGTGGTTGTCGTGTGGTTGCGGTTGTCGTGTGGTTGTGGTACGTGTGGGTTGGCCCTTAGATTAATTCGTGACATCGCCTCAGCCTCTTAGGGTCAAATCGGACCGCAGTGCGACGCGCAGATGCGTTTCTAAATTTGTACTGAATTGACAGATTTCAATTGCGTAAGACGTCTTGCAAATCCACACAAATTTATATATGCGTCTACGCGTCACGTTCCGGTCTGAATTGACCCTAATACTCCATCGTCATTTCACCCTAAAATAAACTAATAGTTTGAAAGATTTGGCCAAGATTCACTTAGATTAATTCTTGACATCGCCTAAACCTCTTATGGGCCGCCGTAAAACTTGGGGACCTTTTTGATGGCAACTTGAAACATGTCACTATGCCCCATTTCAGCGGGTCACGGAAATGGGGGAAAAATAACTCGAATGCTGTCAACGTGTTGAGTATTTTGATTGAATTGTGGTGGGTTTCAAAATATTATTATCTATCGTTTAATTTAGTAATACATAATACATGGTAAAAAATAATGAGGTTAAAATGCAAAATTAAAAACTTATATATTTCGATCTTTCTAAAATATTAAAGTATATTACAAAAAGCCTACACTAAACCTTAAAAAATATGTAGAAACTTTGATCTTTAATGTATTTTAATTTCGGTTTCTCTTCTCCGAAGATTTTAATAACTAATTAATGGTGGGTTGCAACTTGCACCAGAGGCGTGGTTAAAGTTAAAGCTATGGTCAAAGTTATGGTTAAAGCTAAATTAATTTTTACCTCAACTTTGACCACGGAATTTGACAGATGTCTGTTGCGTTTATTTATTTTTTAAAACTATAGTTATAAAATACGAACTATCGGTAAAAATCGTCAGGAAAAATATTTTTCCCACCTCCGGGCAGAAAACGTCAACTTTCTTCCCGCTGCGCTTACCGATATTGCCGTTTTCCACCTCCGTCGATGAGAAAAATAGTATAATATAATGTAATAATGTAATAAAAATAGTAATTGTTGGCTGAGGCGAAGCCGAGACATTTCTTATTATCCTGCCCTAGGTGCGTAATGTACTATGTTATAACAAGTCTGTGTGTGATCCATTGTTAATTTTTACGAAAAAATTTCGAATATACACATAAGTAAGTTTGCGCGGTTATGGTTATCGTTAAATATGGCGTCCATAACCAAAGATTTGACATTTTGCACTGTAGGTGTAGTTAAAGTTTTAGTTAAAGTTATAGTTAAAGTTATAGTTAAAGTTACAGTTAAAGTTGGTGCAACCCACCTTAAGTAGTTGGTTTTATTTCGCCCAAAAATAACAACACTCATAACAAACTATGTTATGCATACCATTAGGAGAAATCGCGACGACCGTTTACAAAACGACAATACAAATCTACGTTTACGTCCACGTAATTCACGTGAACAACACGTAGAACCGGCATTATACTGATTGAGTTAAATGTACCGTAGCGAGTGGAAATTCAAACCCTAGCACGTTGGTTTAAAGTTGAAACTTCAATGAATGCCACCTAAATCATCTTGTTTGCGAAAGCAACGCCGAGTGAATGCTTCATTTAAAAATTTCCTTGTTTCGGCCGTAATTTAGAAAATAACACTTCAGTTTCGGCTTGTCGGCTTATGTTAATTGTGCCTATAAGAGCCTGTCCAGATGAGGCGTTTTACACGCGAGTGAGCGACTCGCGCGTTTTACGCGCGTACCCGAAATACTAGAGCTACATAATATATCGCGTCCAGGTGCCTACGCACGTTTTTTAACTCGCGCGTAAAACGCTTGCAATGAGCGGGACTCTCGACTCGCCCCTAAAAACGCGCGAGCCACGCGCGAGTCGAGATATTATTTGGGTGCTAAATATTACTTAACTACGCGCGACTCGCGAGTCCGTTGTTGGAGCGTGATAACTTCGAGTCCATGTTTGTAGCATAAAAACGTGCGTAAAACGCGGTATCTGGACGCAATAGAAATTGAAATGTGCGTATGGACTTCGCGCGTAAAACGCCTCATCTGGACAGGCACTAATGTTTTCACGGAAATTTTGTCGTCGCCATATTTGGAACTTGTGTTTGTAATTTGCGGTGAAATTCGAGCGATTGGTTGTAATGGTTGTCCTATTTCAGTTGTAATTTGAGTGATTTGTGCGAAATTTCATAATAGACTAGACGTTTTGCGCGGCTTCGCCCGCGTATATTAGATATTTCACAGACAAATTAGTCCACAAAAAATAGCCTATGATTCTTTACGTGGTCTACTTCTTATCTGTGCCAAATAACAGAAAAATTGCTCGAGTAGTTCGTGAGATAAGCCCTTTCAAATAATTTCCACCGTTTTTCCTACATTTAGGAAAATTAAGAAGAAATAGAAGACAATTTCTTCGCTCCTATAAGACTTCGTGATAAAATATAGCCTATAGCCTTCCTCCATAAAGGAAATAATTTTTTCAAATCGGACCAGTAGTTCCTGAGATCAGTACGTTCAACAAACAAACAAACAAACTCTTCAGCTTTATAATATTAGTATAGATATGTTTGATATAATCAATATCAGTCATCGAATGGCCGCCTAATAATTTTATTTGTAAAATACCAAACTCCCGTAAATATCCATACTTCCATACTTAATATTATAAATGCCTGTATGTCTGTCTGTCTGTCTGTTACCTCTTCACACTCGAACCGCTGAACCGATTTTGATGAAATTTGGCATGGAGATACTTTGAGTCCCGAGAATGGACATAGGATAGCTTTTATCGATATCGATAGGACATAGGATATTATTAAAAAATGTATGGTTCCCGCGCGATAAACGAATTTTGGCGCAACGAAGTTGCGGGCATCATCTCGTCCCGATTATAATATGCAATACTGTTTCATTTAAAGTATATAACTTGTATAACAACTACACCGCGTACTTCTTGAGGTTATAAAGTTCTTCAATAGAAAGTAGGTACCGCGTCGCACAATAGAAGACATTCGAGTTGAAGTAGGTAACTAACATTTTACAATATTAGAACAATTACTAATTTTTTCCCTTATAATTTGAACCTTGTGACTTACGTTCTTCTACATCTAGCTAATAATACATATAGCTATGCATGGAATCCACGTTTATTTTTTCAAATCATTTTCCCGGTCCTAATGGATTCCCATTTTATACAAAATTACAGTTTTCAAATTTTCAGTTATCCACTTCTTCCACTCATGTCCTCAATAATGAAACTCCTATACAGTTGTAAAGTATGTAGTTTCGAAGAATAATAAAACGACTTGAAGAGTTCTGGTTAACAGTGTTGCCATTCTAGCTGAAATGATGTATATTTTAATACAGTGTATGAAGCTACTGTTTTATTAAAATAAGGGATATCTACAAAATATTTTGAATGGTGATTGTTTATCATCTTTTGCATATTATGCCTTCCTTCCTTACGACATAGCTTACGAGCTTCTGTACCAAGTTTTATAAAAATTGGGAAAGTAGTTTCTAACCCTATATTATAAATTATAATATAGGGTTATAAACTACTTTCCCAATTTTTAAAGAAAAATGTCAGCATCACATTATTGATTATAATTTCTAATCAATAATGTGATGCAGACATTTTTCTTATTTTTTACACACGTATGCAAAATTAAATTTCTTCTGCGTATTTAAACTCCCCACAGCCTGCCAGCAGGTTAACGTTTACAATCCTTTATATATTTTACACTGAAATCAGGAGAGTATAGTTGAACCATAACCATCCCTTTAAGGTCCAATGAATATTTAATTTCCATTAACTTTTAATAGACTTTGCTCATTAATTCACGCTTTTAGACAGTTAAAGTTTTTTTACAAGAATTATAATTGTAAATTAATGGTTTTAGGGCAATCATTATAAATAAGTGAAAGAACACTTTGGAAGTTCTTGATGATCCTTCCATGAATGCAGTTTGTCTCAAACTAAAAAGTGTTAAAACTTTAGCGTATATACGTGAAACTTACATAGAATTCACTTCACTTTCCTTAATTATTGTATGGGCAAAATCAGGACGTTGGGTATTTTTCATAGAAACATAGAAGTTCATTAACTCTTTCTATGTTGCTATTTTAACAGAAAATGACTCGCTATAAAGGACACATACACACCCTAAAATATCATAACTTCTCTTTGTAACAAAATACATTTTTTTCGTAAAACGATTGAGTTTTGACCAATCAGACATTTATATTCAGGATACATACTTTTGGTCAAGTAAATAATGAAATCCAACATCTATCTCGATTTTAACGTTATTACCAAGTAGTTGGAACTTTAACGTTTCTTCAAAGTTACCGGACAAGCGACCGCGGAACCTCAATAAAACTTACCTAATCTAACTATTCGGGTTTAAAGTTGCCCGCCGTGAAATAACAGATACCCATTTAAGTTAAAAGTCGCGGTTAGAAGGTTTGAAGTGTTAAGTCATGTCTCTAGAAAGGCTTTCTAGAAAAACTAATGATTCTACAATGTTATATAACTAGATCACGCTCGCAACTTGGTTGGACCTAATTTCGTTTATCAATTGAAACCGTCTGGGTGAATTATCAGTCTTGCTCACAACGAACCTAAAAATCTGGATCGAATTTTGAATATTATAAATGCGGGAACATTTAAATTTGGAAGACGGTATTTGAATCCCATTCAGAACCGTTGAGAGAATATTAAAGACATTAAGGTGAACATTATCATCTTCTTTATAATATACTTAATACTTATCTACTACCCTAATCATTTGAATGTCACAGAATCAAAATATCACCTAAAATAGGTTTAAATTTTTACTATCTCCTGTAGCTCCTATATCAGCAACTAGATGGACGCCCGCAACTCCGTTGAGCCAAAATTAGCTTATCACGCGAGAAACGTACATTTTTCCGGGGTAAAAACTATCCTATGTAAAAGAATGGGACTCAAAGTATCTCCATGCCAAATTTCAGCATGGTCTGGTTTTATTAAGACACAGCTCGAAAAACCTTATCCTCTTCCTTGGCTAAAACACTTGGCATTTAAAGGGCACACGAAATCACTTTTAAATCTTTCAATTACGTTTTCACTCGAGCCTTATTAACTGAAATTTTGTGGTTCCTTCGTTGTTTCACTTTAAGCTCTTTAATAAGAATTAATTCGGTGAAAATCCTAAATCCGTGCTTAAATTCGAACATTTTATTATGTTAATTTAGCGTAACGAGCTTACGGGATAGCCTGATTAAATCTTAATGAGGTGAGATTCTGATATTACAATATATAAATTATCAAAATAACATTTAGGAGTGGAAAACTAACCAAGATAAGTAAAAAGTACTCTTCAATCTTCATACCTTTGATCTTACCAACCAAAGATTTCAAAGCTCAATTTGAAATATTATTAAAATAATAACAATAATTATTAACAACAAAATCCTATGTAATACAAAGTCAATCTTTGGGGAGCGAAAAAAAAACTTTAAAAAAATAATTATTCATCCTAAAGTTAATTACAATTAAGACTTCTATGACATACCTCTGGGATCCTTATAGTCCTTACCTATGTTATAATCCTAAGCTTTGGGTGGCCAGAGCCCAACATAAGTACCTACTTATGATTGACTCATCAAAATTTTTTTCATTTTTTTTTTATTTCATTGCCCCACGCCGTTACGATTAAATGTAATAGGACTAAGGGAGAAGACCTAATGGCAGACACTTTAAGGAAACATGAAACATTCGAATGTTATAAAATATATAATTTATGAAAATAAAGGATTGATAACTTCTTCCATGTCTTCAGTAACTCTTACAAAATAAAACTATTATAATTATTCTCTGACAAATCAATAAAAAAATATATTATTGGTCTTTTTGTAAACTTAGTCATAAGTACTAATAGATGACATCATAATAAGCGAACAACACTAATAGTAGACACCAATATGAACTAATAGTTGACATAGAACATTAAATTACATTTTACATTTTTCATATTATTAGGCCTTTATTTGCCGTTTTTCAAAAGATTTCATTTACTTCATCATAGTAACAACATGCATCAGAAATATTATCCACGTTGTCTCCAGATTCTATTCATTCTTCTTCCATGCTGAAACTATCTTTCCTTTTATTTTTATTTTTCTTATTTTTTTCCCAGCAAATTTATTTTTAGTCTTAAGTCTCCATGCTTCTTTTGCCTCTTCTTTTTTCTTCTTTTTGTTCTCAGTTCTCCTTTTTCTTCTTTTTACTGCTACAAAACTAAAGCATCGATTTTTAGATCAGTGCAAGGTCTAATATTAGACACCATGTCCATTTTTAGGTACAGTAGTTCTAAGTTCTTAGTTTGTTAATAGAATTATATTTTTAGAGAATAGTGATGATATTTGCAGTAGAATAAAGTACAAAATAACTTTAGTATGTATTGAAAAACTAAAAGATGAGATCCATGTCATCTATTAGGTTTTTTTACATTTTCAAGAACTAATAGTAGACACCCTTTATATTGTTAGGGAAAATGGATAAAAGATCATAAATAAACATTAATTAGTGTAAACAACATGACCATTAATCCAATGAAGTCAATAGAAATTACAAAAAATCTAATAAATGTATTCAAAACTTACGTGCAAAATTTCGCCTTCCTTAACCTATTTGCTAAGAAATTGCCGGGTGCGTGTTGACGCGGTCACATCATTTACGAAAACTGATCCCATTTTAAAATTTTGTTCCCGAAGGCATCCCTAATATATTTTTTCACATCAACAGATAGCATAAGAAGCTTATAAAATTTACAGTGTTGAGAAATAATTAGAATAATTCTTATTTTTATGGCATTTTTGTCGTAAGTGTCTTCTATTAGTTCAGTGTCTACCATTAGCGCCTTTCCCTTAATAGCATACTCCTACTCTACTGTACTTTAATTTTTTTGTAACTCTGTAAAAAAACTAGAGGTTTAAATAAAAACAGGATCAAGCCGACTCATTAGTGAACAATATACTGTCCTGCGGTAACCGAGGTTCATTGTTTGCGGGTTATTCTTGACTGCTAACCGGCAGTTAAGTTTAACCACGCTCATTAACCCTTAACTCGGTATTTTTAGGTTAAGAATTTAAAAATGCTTTTTAATTCCGTCAGAGATCCACTTAAAGGTTATATAACTGTAAGGGTCAGCATTCACTGAGACGCCGGTACTCAATGATAATAATATCTCAAAATTGAATTAAGTATATTATATACACAAACTTAAAACCTAACCTAAACTAAACTTTTAAAAAATCTTTTAAGTTTTATTAATTAAGTAAGTATCTTCATATTTGGACAAACTTACGCAAATGTAAATTAAAATCAGTTTGGTTTAAAATTAAATTATTCATATTTCTTAAAAGCGAATGACAAGAGTAATCAGACTTTTTTTACTACAGAGGCAAAGCCAAGATGCAAACTGTATCACCGAACAACTATAAGGAACCAACCCATCCCCCGTCGAATTTTAAAGAAAATAGCTTTAAAATTATGCTTCGATTCTTTTGTACTTTCTTTGAGTCAACAAGCAAAATGTCGCGCGTTCTAGAACGGTTTAAATTCAAGAAGTTTTTCGTTCAATCTGAAATCGAACGATTGTTCAACATTGATTAAATATTGAAGAAAACTTCGTCCAAGTTGGTTCATTAAAACTTCTTTTGAGCTAGACTTGTATAGCCTTAGAAATTAGATTTCCGATAAGGCTTATAAATAGCTAAAATATGATTCGTTGAAGTTATAATATAACAGTGAATATTGCTTCAGTTTCACATATTACATTTTGTAGATAATTAAATGTTTGATTAATATTATTATCTAGTAAAGGGATCATGCAGATTATAATAAACTAGATGGTGCCCGCAACTCCGTTGCGCCGAAATTCGTTTATCGCGCGAGAACCGTACATTTTTCCGGGATAAAAAGTATCCTATGTCCTTTCCCGGGACTCAAGATACCAAATATAATAATACGAAATTTCAGCAAAATCGATTCAGCGGTTCGGGCGTGAAGAGGTAACAGACAGACAGACAGACGGACAGACTTTCGTATTTATAATATTAGTAAGTATGGATATACGATAGGCAGCAGCATGTGCCTAAGTAAGGGTGGGTTGCACCAGAGGCGTGGTTAAAGTTAAAGTTCAGGTTATAATTAAGACTAACTTAGCTTTAACTTTAACCTTAACTTTGATCAGAGAAATTGACAGATGTCTGTTGCGTTTATTTTTAAAGCTATAACAGGTAACGAGATTGAGAGTGTAAAAAATGGAATTATCCGTAAAAATCGACAGGAAAAATATAACACTGTCAAACGTAGTAAATTTTCACTAAAAAGTTTAGGAGTATGAGCGGTTATGGTTAAATATTAACCATAACCAAAGGTTTGACATTTAGCACTGTAGTTATAGTTAAGGTTTTAGTTAAAGTTACAGTTATAGTTAAAGTATAAGTTAGTGCAACCAACCCTAAATAAATAACTTTATACAAGTTTTGGATTTATGTCGCCAGATGGCAGCACTTTTACATAAGAAAATGTACAGGAACTACCAGCTTATAGCAGCACATGCTAAACTTATGAACAAGGCTGGAATTTGCATGTATGGGATTACTGAGTATTAATTAGATAATAATATTAATGTACTATTACCATCCGGGCTACTGATTTGTAGGGAGACGGCGGGCATATTGAATTCTGTCGGCTTATGCTAGCCCCGACTACATTATATCACAACAAACATAAATTTGACATTACCTGACCAAATTACGTTGGTCACCTATGACTAAGTTTCTTCGATAGTACAAAATACCACCAAAATGTCCATCAATTTACTTGCTGTAACAAGCGACGCGTTCATCCGTATAATAAATTCATGTATCAGTTCTGCCACGTCACTCTGATTGTATTAAATTAATCATGGTAGACATTGTACACTTATGATTACAATTCATATCATACTGATCACGACGGTATCTGTGACGGTGGCCAGTTTCATTCAAACCAGGACGGGTAGAAGTAATTTTGTAGAGCCAAAGTGTGTGCAGAATACAGAAAACACATTTTTTTTCTTCCACAACACATTCTTACCACTGCAAGTGTAAAATATATTATGCAACCTAATTATTATGACGCCCGCAACTCCGTTGCGTCAAAATGTGTTTATCACGCGGTAACCATACATATTTCCAGGATAAAAAGTATCCTATGTCCTTTCCCAGTACTCAAAGTATCTCCATACGAAATTTCAGAAAAATTGGTTCAGTGGTTTGGGCGTGAACAGGTAACAGACAGATGTACTTTTGCATTTATAATATTAAAATTGTACGATTGCAACTGAGAAATTGATTCAATGGCAGGCAACGGATATATCGGTTTATGCGTGAAGAGGTAACAGACCGACATACAGACAGACTTTCACATTTACAATATAATTATATACACACCGGCAAAATTAGCGGAACATAATAAATCTTTTTTTTGTAAATTAATCGCTGTTTTTATATATTTATTTATTAATTTAATAATTGATGATTAAAAAATAAAACTTATATAAATTTAGGGCATAAAAACGTGTAAAATTAAAAAAATCTGCAAAAATCTAAAATTAAGAAAAATCTTTGAAATTTCAGTAGTAAGTTTTTAAGTTAAATTCTTCATTTTTACTTAAGAAATGCCATGTTAACAGCGTGTAATGCCTTCTATGGATCTGAAGAGAGTCTGGATACGCCATTACATGCTTGCATTTTGATTGTCAATCATTTCCTGTGGGATATTCTTCTACTCCTCCAGTAGCGCCAACTCGAGCTCCTGAACACATTTTGGAGCTGGAGTTTTAATTCGTACCGTTCACCCATTGATGTGTCACACGTTCTCAATCGGATCCACATCCGTAGACCGTGCTGACCTCTCCACCTGGGCTACGCTAGCATCATTTAGGTCATAATGCCCGATTTTTTTACTCTATGGACGCGCAAAAAATTGAAGTTACTACCTAAAACTGTGTAAAAGGCACAACATGCAGTTCTAGGATGTCTGTGCTATTGCCCTGTACTGTCAAAGTACCATCATTAACAATCATCAGCTCTGTGTGGGCTCCAAATCATATGCAACCCCAAACCATTACGAAGCCTGCATGATATACCACTGTTTCCGTTAAGTTTGATGGTCTATAGCGTTCCTTACGATTTATCCACATTCTTTATCGCCTGTCAATAAAATTTACACAGAATTTGCTCCCACCACTGTACAGCACACGATTTCACTCACTTGTCAAATTTTGATGTTCACGCGCAAATCTTAGCCTGGCTCTTTGGTGCCCTGTCTCAAGTTTTGGTGCCCTTGCTGGCACCTTTGAGTTTAATTTAACTTCTTTGAGTCTTCTTCTTACTGTACAATCACTTACAGGTACATCTCGGACCTGTTCCTATAGGTTTCATCTCTGCAAAGCAGTTTAAGGTCGATTTCTTAAGGCTTGTACCCTTACAAAACGGTTATCCTGAACCTTTGCCACCCGATATCTGCCTTGTTCTCGTCTCCGAACGTAAGATCCAGTCTCTCTGTAACGTTGAAATTTACGATGGACCACGGAAGCCGACACACCTAAGGCCTGACTGACCGAACGGTAGGTGTGACCTTTGTCTATCGTGGTTACAGCTCTAGCTGTCGTAGATGCTGGAAAATCCACTAATTTAGTATCTAAGCAATGTGTTCTTCCAAAAATCAAACAATCAAATGAGCTGGCATACCTTGCACCCCGCTAAAAACGCCATTCTTGATATTATAAGTTTAAACACTTACGGATTTTGTCGCGGAGCACTTTTATTAATCCCGACGTTTCGGCTACTTTGCAGCGGCCGTGGCCACGGCCGGTGCTCCGCGACAAAATCCGTAAGTGTTTAAACTTATAATATCATGAGTGATACTCGCGAAAACTTAAGAAAACGCCATTCTTATCAGAAACACTTACAACGTCAATCATCGAAAAACACTTAGTAGGGCATAATTGCAATAAAAATCTGTCAACTTGCCAGTTTTGTTCAATATTTTATTTCTTAAATGAGCTTAGAAACTATAAAAAAGGGTTTCACACAGCCCGACCCACTTGAATTCAAGTTGTGGCCCTTTTTACTTATGTTCCGCTAATTTTGCCGGTGTGTGTAGATATTGTTCTTCAGAAACTAACGAATAAAATCGCACTAACCGTATCACCGTTGGTCATGGATGTAAAAAAAATTTTTTAGACGTTCATGCCGTCGCGTTGGTCTCAAGAGGCACGAAAATAATGACATCAGGGTTGTCGTGTCTACATCAAATGCGACAAGCATAATATTATTATAATATACGTTCGAGCTCAGCGGGCAAAAGAGTTTAGACCAAACACAGAAAATCTAATATACAGCAGTATGTAGCATAACTAAGCTAACTGTTAAATAGCTTTAGATGTCCCCTTCTGTTGTTTTTCTTCTATATATCTATATCTATACATATTATAAAACAAAGTCGCTTTTTTTCCCTCATGTCCCTTTGTTCCCTTTAATCTTGAAAACTACGCAACGGATTTTGATGATTCTTTCAGTGTTAGATAGCCCATTTATCGACAAAGGCTATAGGCTATATATAGGAGCGAAGAAATAGAGAAAAATGTGGAAAAAACGGAGAAAATTATTTGAAAGGTTTAACTTGAACGCGCCAATCTCCGGAAGTACTGGTCCGATTTGAAAAATTATTTCAGTGTTATATAGCCCGTTTATTTTATCACGCTAAGACTAATAGGAGAATGTGGAAAAAACTAAATCGATTTTAATCATTTTTAAGTG
The DNA here is from genome assembly GCA_937595015.1 of Polyommatus icarus. Taxonomy (NCBI): domain Eukaryota; kingdom Metazoa; phylum Arthropoda; class Insecta; order Lepidoptera; family Lycaenidae; genus Polyommatus; species Polyommatus icarus. Next base: position 14,575,261 of record OW569333.1, on the reverse strand, counting down.
GCTATATATTTCATACCCGTGCGACGCCGAGGCGGGTCGCTAGTTTATTATAACCAGAATGGGATGCGAGAAAACAAATAAAATTATTATGATCTTAAAGTATCAGCCCCCCTAGACAAGTGTCAACCGCAATTCTGCTCACACCGCTACAATCTGGCTTTCGCACTGGTCATAGCACGACAACCGCCTTGGTAAAAGTTGCAGATGACATACGACTAGGAATGGACCAGAAGAAGCTTACGGTTCTCACATTACTAGATTTTAGTAATGCTTTTAACTGTATCGATCACGACATTTTTTTAAGCAGACTCGCGACCTGTAACCTTTCACCACTTGTAATTGATTTGCTCCGTAGCTACCTTGCAGGAAGACGACAGAGAGTCAAGCTATCAGATAGGATGTAGGAAAACGTTTACATTTTGACTTGGCTTTGTTGCGTTTGGACATTAAGTTTTTCAGTTCAGTTGTTATCCAGGGTGCTGGCTGGTGCGTTTAAATAGCCGATCAATCTAACAGCTAGCCCTTTGACTGAACAACGCCATTCAATCACACGGCTATACGTCGTTTAGCCGACTTGTTGACTTCAACTAGACGACGCTTAGCTAACTGGTTTAATGGCAAATTAATTAAGCTGACCATTAGTTTAGTTCTATTATTACACAAGCGCAATGATAATAAGCAGCATAAATTGTATTCTAACTCATTTTGAACACAATAATTGCAATTAATACCTTCGTGATGCATTTCATAATCCCGTAATTTCTCCTCTAAATTCGAATATTTGTTTTTTTGATTCACTCGTAATTATGTGCCCCCATAATTTCTGTCACTTAAATAACACTTGTAGCGTATATTTACGAAAAATATATTAATACAATCACAAAATACCGGCTAGTTGACGCCATATTGTAAACAAAACGCACCTAGCGCCGCGGTGGTGAGCGCTGAACTAATTCAATCAAACGGCGGCGGCTTGAATCAGCTGCAGTGTTGAACGTTTCGAGCGACTGAAATTATCAATTAAAAAGCTAGCCGTGAGATTGAATGGCGTTGTTCAGTCAAAGGGCTAGCTGTTTGATTGAACGGCTATTTTAACCAGTCGGCTGCGACATATACACTTACACAAGCATGATTGAATATGAATTCTATGAGATTAAATTGGCAGTGTGCGGCACGTGCCGACTGGACGTCAAAAAAATAGTGCTGCTGTCATGTATCACACGTCTCTTTTTACCACGCAGTGTTACTGATAGAGGCATCTCTCTTGCTCAGGCCTTTGTTTCTCTATTCCGCTAGGTAAAGGGTGTCCAGCGGAAATTTTTCAACTTCAAACTGTAATTATCGAAATAATAGCAGGGTGAGGTGAGCGGGAGTGGTACCATTGAAAGCGCTGTACTTGCGGATTTGTTAGTAGCTATGAATGAATATGATATATGAATATGAGTCACTGGACAAGAGCGCACCGCTCGTTCGCGGTTGAGCAATATCTAACGAATGGTGAATCGTTGGTTCGCGCGAGTCGAACGTTTTGTACTCATTTTAATATTCGGCGTTTAAGTGATGGGCCAAGAACGCAACTTATTTGGTCGTGGGCAGAAAGATTTAGGGAAGAAGGGACAACGCTCAACAGAATTCCTCCAGGACCATCAACATCAGCAGCAACGCCCGAACGTTTGGTGTTCCATTTCGGCTAGCGGTGTAATTTGACCCTATTTTTTTAACCAAGGAGAAACAGCTGCGGTGTATTGCCGTATGATAGACGAATTTCTGGTACCGCAATTGCAGCTGTATTCAGGTTACAACAATAGGACACAATTTCAGCAAGACGGTGCCACTCCGAATACAGCTAGGCTAGGGTCGATGGAAAAGTTAAGAACAATTTTTCCAAATAAACTCATCAGCAAGTACGGAGACATCTCATGGCCGCCCAGGTCATCCGACCTCACGCCCTTCTATTTTTTTTCTATGGGGTTACCTTAAATCGAAGGTTTATGAGAACAATCCCCGGACAATTCAAGCCCTGCAGGTCAATATTCGCCGTGAAATAAAAAGCATTACTCCAGAGCTTTGCCGTCGCGTGATTGCATTAATGTAAGGGTCTGACTACAGGAGTGCGTACAAAAAAACGGCCATAATTTAGATGATATAGTGTTTAAGAAATGAAATCCGCATTAATGTAGCACATTTAGTTTTAATAAAAATAAATAAAATCTATGTAGTTTTTTTTATGAGAAATTTCAAAGTTGAAAATTTTCCACTGGACACCTGTTATATTAACTTTATGAGTTGGATACATTTCAATAATGTTTTTTTGTCAGATAAAAACGGTCAAGTGCGAAGCGGTCTCGCATACGAAGGATACCCTACTGTTGCTTAGGTAAACAACAGTAAAGTAACAGTATTTATTACCATTTATTGATATCGAGAAAATAAGAAAAAACCACCACCACGAGGGCACCAACATAATACAAGTAATTTACATAGGTACATACATTACAACATAAATCATAATACCTACTATCTTACATACATAAATAGTCTGCCAAAGTGATGATTTTGGCAGACTACTACTGCTTACTACTTACTTTTGACTCCCTTTTGATTTCGCCGTATGCGAGTAAAAACAATAAAACATATAAATAACACCTCTCCAGGTTACACGCTAAATCAACTTTTTATTCCAGTCTCCACATTTTATAGGCCAATAAGGTAAAACTTAATTATATTTTTCAATTTTCTCCCAACATGACTTGTAAAGGTAATCGTTTTTAGCACCCAATCTTTCTTGCGGCTTATGAGCTCATATCTTTTGTCACACATGACCGAAATTAAATTCCATATTTTGTCGATATATAGGGGTTTCTCATACTTTGTTATTTTTGATCAGTTAGGTATGTCATGTTTTGTTAATATGTAATGTCATTGAAATATTTGAAGGCGGTTAACAGTTGATGTTAAATTTGTCAAAAATTTATTTTAATATGTTTATTTATTTTTAGTTCATATAAAAAGTAGGTAGATCACGGACCACGGCCACTCTTTAGTGTCAAAAAATGTATATAATTTACTGGTAACAAAACAGATTTGGTTACTATAACTTGAATTAGTTAACTTAATCGACGTATAATAATAAGCATTAACTTTCAATTCATTCGATAAATCCGAGTGAAGTTCGTTCGAATGTAAATTATTAAATAAGATAATAAATTCATAAAGGATTCAATTAATTAATCCTGAACAGTGGATAGCGTTCACAGTTAAATTATGAAAAGAGATACGTATAATTTGCAATGAGTACTTAAAGAAATTAAAAGAGATACCAAATATCTTAAACTATATGCCTACTGAAAGTAGCGTTGAAATTCGTTTATCGCGCTGGAACATAATTTTCGGAAAAAGTTTCATCAAAATCGGTTCGGCGGTTAGAGGGCTTAAGGACAGACAATATATTGATGGATGGATGGAGAAATAAGACGTCATCTTCAAAAAATTATACTTAAATATAACGTTTAAATAATTTCTATTCACATTTTATTCCTTGTAGTTTTTGGTATCCGATACTCTTTGATTCGGTGCCTAAAATCAGGCGTCGTTTGTTTTGGGCACCATTTATTTCCCCTACGATATTGAGTTTCAATCCCCTCTGATTGCAGACTAGTTTTAAAGTGAAAACGCAAAAATCAGCAACTTAGTCGTCGAGGTTTTTTCGTTTTAAAATCGTCAATTTCGCAATATTTTCAACGACTTGAATACATTTTCCAGTGCTTATTTGCACATACGAAAGTTATTGCTGTGCCGACGGTAAATTAATGTTTTTATTAATGTTTGGATTTATGTTTTCGTTGATTTCAGTTTATACTTCGAGTTTTATACGAAACGAATTGACTTGGTTGGAGCAAAAACGAATAACTGTAATACAACGCAAAGATTGCAAGACTTTCCGACTTCTAAAAGGAGGAGGTTATATATTCGGCTGTGGATATTTTTTGTCGTGACCAAATTCCAAGAACTAACACAGCGATATATAAACTTTTTTGGAAGCAAAACCCTTTTAAGATCAAAGATGTGATATTTTTGACAGACTCCTCAAAAAAGAGTGTTTCGTCTTTGAATATAATGATCTCCATACTGGTGTCTAATGTAATTTCTAAAAACAATTTATATGTATCGCTTGTAGAGCAGTTCTACCATGAGTTTAGATCTATTGAGTATATTTTATCGATACTCGATACTGACTACGTACATTTTTAGTACGGCAAATTTCACAGCGGAACTAAAATCGCCATACTAAAAATTTACGTAGTTGATATCGAGTATCGACAAAAACTATAGGTTTAAACTCATGGTAGATCTACTGGTCTCCGCGAGCACACTCTGAGAATTGCTGGTCTTCGTCATAACGTTAGGATAACTCAGGGTCGAATAATACCTAGATAAAACATTATGTCCAGACAAAGTATAACCATTGTGACGGTTCACAATGAATCTCACTTAACACCTGAGCTTACACAGACGGCGTTAGTACCTATATAATATAGATCTAGCTTAGCACTTTTAATTAGATAACCAAGATTTAGTTTGTTATTATTTTTAGCAATATTCCGCGAAATAAACTTCACCACCATGCAGGTTGAAAACCTCGACGCGCGTTTCGCTCCAACACCGGAGCATCCTCAGGATGTGGACTCTACGACGGACTTGACTTGACGGACGTTGTTCGTAGAGTCCACATCCTGAGGATGCTCCGGTGTTGGAGCGAAACGCGCGTCGAGGTTTTCAACCTGCATGGTGGTGAAGTTTATTTCGCGGAATATTGCTAAAAATAATAACAAACTAAATTTTAAGCTATGGATTTCCGCAAAGTAACGCCTGATTCCATTAAATAGATAACCAAGCTTTAAATACGTTTTATCCACCTTCAAAATTACATTTAAGTACAAAAATACTATTAAAATTGTAAACACTTTAATTTAGATCTAGGTATGAAGATTTATTTATACAGTTTATGTTTAAAAAAAAAATTGTTGTAATTATTAACTTTATTTTTATAGTTGGTTTTAAGTATTTCCAGATAGTATGTAATATATTTTATGCATTTATTAATGTAATAAATACAAACTGTACAAACAATTTATACCTGTATTTTTTATATTATGTTTCACACATAAACAAATCTCAGTTATAAGTCTGTGGAGTAAGCGATATTTTTCTGTAATCTCCAGAATAACAATACATTTAACACAATCACAGTAATGTAGGCTGCTTTGTTTCCTACAGTTTCATATTGTTAATGTTTTTCAATTGATATAAATGGAATACAAAAAGATGGCGTTTACTATAATGATTTAAAATGTCCTTATTGTCGTTTTACCCACTTATGGCTCTTGATTCGAAGATCGTGGATGTCGTGGGTTCGATTCCGGTATGGAAATGTTTTTAGGGTTCCGTACCCAAAGGGTAAAAAACGGGACCCTGTTACTGAGACTTCGATGTCTGTCCGTCTGTCCGTCTGTACGTCTGTCCGTCTGTCTGTCTGTCTGTCTGTCCGTCTGTTTCCAGGCTGTAACTTGAGAACGGTAATAGCTAGAGAGTTGAAATTTTCACAGATTATGTATTTCTCTTGCCGCTATAATAACAAATACTAAAAACAAAATGAATTGAATATTTAGGGGGGCTCCCATACAACAAACGTGATTTTTCAAACATTTTTTGCTCGGTATCAATAATGACAACAGGTAGGCACTTGAAAATTTCACAAAGGCCTTAATTATGTGTGTAATTTAATAATTAATAATAATATTTGAATAAAATTAATAAACAAGGGGGGCTCCCATACAAAAAACACAATTTTTGGCCTATTTTTGCTTTATAACGGTACGGAACCCTTCGTGCGCGAGTCCGACTCGCACTTGGCCGATTATTTTTTTCATTTGGTTGGGATACTGCAGACTGATTATCCGATGTCTGACAAGAAAGATTATCCGTGCGTCGGTCCTGCTCGATCTTTTATTAGTCTTCACACATACTCCGGGTATGTGTACGTGCATCTCATATAGAATTCACTATGAAAATAGTAGCGGTAAAAGAGTCCATTCTTACTATAGTATGGGCAAATTCATGACGTTGGTGCGTTCCTCGTAAAAACATATTTTTTATGTAGTTGTCAAAAGTAGTACACACATAATATAAAATAAATAAAAATAAATTAAAAATAAAATATGTTTAATTCAGATTACTCAGATCCATAAAGTTGTTAGTAAAGAAACTTATCGCTATGTTAGTATTCTATTCTAAAAAAAGATTTAGTCCTATTTATCATAGAGTCTATCAGAGGACAATCCCCGCTGTCGACTATCACTCTCAAGACATGCGTAGGGCATTGTATGTAGTTGGTCCATAAGCAGCAGGTGTAGAAAGAGGTGCAGTAAGCCTTAAAAAGAGTAATTTTTACGATACGATAAAGGACACATACATTTTCTAAAGTATTATCACTGTTCACTATGAAAAACTGTCAAACCAGGAAACTGAAGAGATTAAAGATTTCTGCGACCTAAAAACGTTTCACCTGCAGATTGAGTTTGCAAATTCAATGCAATTCCCAAACTTCATTTTTCTGTGAAAAGAAAAATCTGATAGCAAGCAATTATAGGCGGACGGACAAGCGATCCGTGTTCGATGGAAACTTCACAGATATGCAAATACTCTCTGTTCGGTTTTGCTTGAGGGGGTTCGTATAATTTTTCTGTGGGGCGGTAAAGATTCAGTAAATGGCTTTAAGGTTCCGTAGTTGTACTCTTTTCTTGTTAAACTAGCTGTCCCGGTGAACTTCACTTTAAAACCTTCCCTGGACTTTTACGAATATTTTAAGGCCAACCCGTTCAGCCGTTTTCGAGTTTTGGCGCGACTAACACATTTAAAAATCCATGTTTATGTATAAGAAGATAATTCATATAAATATTTAATACTATAAATGATTAAGTGCGTCTGTTTGTATGTCTGTCTGTTACCTGTTCACGTCCAAAGCGCTGAAATGTGGTATGGAGACACTTTGAGTCCCTGGACGTAACGGACGTACGGAAAAAGTACGTTCCCCGCGCGATTAACGAATTTTAGCGCAATGTAGTTGTGGGCGTCATTTGGTAGTACTATAATAATTAATAGTCTACTGTTATAATAATACTTGTAATAAGTATTCATGATGGAATGCCTGGTTCTAAGCCGTTTTGAATTTCAATGTTTGAAACATTGAAAAAATGTTGTTTCCAAGTGACAAAAATGAAACACTCACTAGACAGTTTCACTCGTATATTACTCACGTGTAGGTATAACTCGTATTCGAACACACATATAGCCCGAATTAAAGCTCGTATTGAAACTCAAAAATACAAAATTTTTGCCGGTCTTATATCGAGGGATCATCAGTGAAGCAATAGCGCGATGTAGACTGATCTTAGTGACATCTATTGGCAAAACATTGAACTTATTATTTGTATCAATATACATTAACGAGGTCCGTAGCGACATCTATCGCTTTACTAATGTACTACATACTACACATACACACGACATAGATGCTTATTTTTACAAACACGTTTTAACATTGTTTCTTTTAAATACGTCTTATTTTATTTAGTTACAATAATTATTATTAACTGTATTTTACACATCCCGCCCACCAAGGACTTGGTCCTTTAATAGTTTTTTACACTAAGGCTTTGTTAACAGACATAATTTGGAAACAGGCCGCTTTAGAAACCCTTTACTACATTTGATAGTTACGACTCGTGTAATTTCATCAGGTCCAACATGTTTCTCTACAACTTTTCCTAATAACCATTTAGCAGGTGGAATACAATCATCTTTTACCACTACTACATCTCCTACCTCTAATTCCGATTTTTTGGTACACCATTTGTTTCTTTGATTTAAATTTGTTAAAAATTCTTTATACCATCTCTTCCAAAATAAATTCAACATCTTTTGAATTAATTTATATCTATCTAAACCATTAACATTTAAATCAGAATAGTCTTTATCCATTAAATTTAACAAAGGCTCACCAATTAAAAAATGGCCAGGCGTTAGTGGGAGAGGGTCATTGGGGTTATCACTCAAAACACTTAACGGACGAGAATTTAAACACGCTTCAATTTGGGTAAGTAAAGTTGACATTTCTTCGAAAGTCAAAGTAGTATCCCCAATTACACGCTTTAGATGAGCTTTCGTGCATCGTACTCCCGCCTCCCATATTCCTCCAAAATTTGGCGCACTAGGTGGAATAAAATGCCATGTTGTTTTTTCTACGCTCAGTAGCTCTCTAATTTCAGTGTTAAGTTCCGATTTAGCATTATTAAACATGTTCTTTAATATAGTATCTGCGCCAACGAAATGTGTGCCATTATCACTGTATAAATCCTGGCAGTGTCCTCTACGCGATACAAATCTTCTAAAAGCAGCAATAAAACCTTTGGCAGACAAATCAGAAACCGCCTCTAAGTGAATAGCTCGAGTCACCATGCAAACAAATAAACAGATATAGCCCTTGTAGGACTTCGAACCACGTCCAGGAGAAAATCTTATGTTTATAGGGCCGGCGTAATCCGCTCCAGAAATCTTAAACGCACGACTGGGCTTTAATCTATATTCTGGTAACTGGCCCATCAATTGTGTCGTAGCTGCCTTAGAATACCTTAAACAAGTAACACAAGTACGGTAACACTTTTTAACCATGTCACGAGCTCTCAAAATCCAAAATTTTGTTCTCAAAAAACTCATCATAAGTTGAGGTCCACCATGAAGAGTCTTGGTGTGAGCATTCTCTATTATTAGCTGACTAAGATGATTCTTAGCTGGCAAAATAATAGGGTGCATCTGATCATAACTCATGTCAGATTGGGTCAGACGTCCTCCCACTCTTAAAACCCCATTTTTATCCAAAAAAGGGCAAAGCGTGCGTAATGGACTCCGTTTGGCAACATCTCTATTAGTTCTTAATGCACGTATCTCTTCTCCAAAATTATGTTCTTGAACCTGTACAATTATAGTTTTTAAAGTTTCTTCCATCTCATCTGGCGTTACAAATTTTGAATAAACTTTTCTCTCATCAACAGGTAGTCTAATCTTAAGAAATCTTCTACACAACGAAATTACTCTTAACATTTTATTTAACTCAGAAAATTTTGTCCATTCAAATTCAATAGGTAGATCCATTACAGCAAAAGTTTTCACACGTTCTTCTTCATGCGTATCGAGTAAATTAGGTTTAACAACTGAAATATCTAATTTAGACAAAAAAGTAGGGCCATGCCACCATAAATTATTGTAGCTGTTTAACTCTGTAGGTTTCAACCCTCTAGAAGCGCAATCACTTGGATTAAAATTTGTTGAAACATGTCCCCATTGCTCAAAATCCATAATCGTAAGTATATGCGAGACTCTGTTACTTACATATGTCGCCCATCGACATGCTGGTCCTCGTAACCAAGCTAAAACAACTGTAGAGTCAGTCCATCCAAACAAATTACTCTTCGGAATTCCCATCACCTGAGAAACTTCGTTCAATAACTTCGCTGCCAATGTAGCCCCACAAAGCTCCAATCTAGGTATAGATAACTCCTTCTCAATTGGAGCTACCTTGGTTTTAGCAGTAACAAGCATAACACTCACTTGCTGTTTCTCGTCGACAACTCTTAGATAAACAGCAGCTGCATATGCTGCATTAGATGCATCAGAAAATGCGTGAAGCTCAAGCTTACATCCTTTTGTGCAATGAAGCCATCGTGGAATCAAAATATTTTTAGCATTAATTAATTCATTTCTATAACTCATCCATTCTGTTAACAACTCACTAGGTAATTCTTGATCCCATTCTAAATTAGCTTTCCATAATTTCTGAATAAATATTTTTGCAGTAATAACAACTGGAGAAATCCATCCAATAGGGTCATAAAGTTTAGCTATATCCGATAAAATACTTCTCTTTGTAATAGGTTTCTGTGTTTCTTCCAAATTAACTATGTATTCAAAATTGTCTGTAACTCTGTTCCATCTTATTCCTAACACCTTCATCGTATTATCATTATTTATTGTTATGCATTTTTCAGTATTTATTTTATTCTTCTCAAAGTATTCTACAACTCGTTCATTACTGCTACTCCATTTCTGTAACTCGAAACCACCAGACTTCATCAATTCAGTCATTTCATTGTAAATAGTTAAAGCTTCTGTCTCTGTTTCACAACCCGTCATAAGATCATCAACATAATAATCATTCATAGTAATTTGAGCAGCAACTGGAAACTTATTTCTCTCTGATAATGCTAACTTTTGTAAGGTTTTCACAGCTAAGTACGGCGCACAAGCAGTCCCAAATGTTAACGTAGTTAGTTCATAATGTTGAACCGGATCTTCTGGATTAGTTCTCCACAATATACGCTGATATTTAGTGTCATCTGGATGTACTTGTACTTGCCGGTACATTTTTACTAAATCAGCTATTAAAACTATAGGATGTGTACGCCACCTCATCAACAAATGACGCAAATCCTGTTGTAACTTTGGACCTATCATAAGGTCATCGTTTAATGATACGTTATTAATGCCTTTACTCGAGGCATTAAACACTACTCGAACTTTGGTTGTGGTTTTATCCTCTCTCACAACTGCATGATGAGGAAGATACACGGGTCCACATCCGTTATCGCCATTTACTTGTTTCATGTGATTGAGTGTTATGTATTCCTCCAACACGTTATTATATTCTCTATATAAAACAGGATTTTTACTCAATCTTCTCTCGGTTGCACATAGTTTTCTAAATGCTATGTCACACGTTTGTCCATATTGACACGGCGGATCAATTGTTTTGAACGGTAGTCTAACAACAAATCTTCCGTCTTCTCTTCTAGTTGTAGTACGCTCGTATAATTTCTCGCACTTCTTCTCTTCTTCTGTTAACCTTTTCTCAATACTATTAGGCTCGTTTTCAATTTCCCAGAATTTCTTCAATTGTTCATCTTCTCGTATTTGCACGTGTAAAGTAACTATTTGTTCTCCGTTTGACTCTTGTAATATTTTTCCAGACAAAATCCATCCAAACAATGTATTTTGCGCCAGTAAATTTCCATGTGGACTCTTTTTAACTCCATTTAGTAATATTTCTCCGTATACATCAGCACCAAGTAACATGTCAACATTACCTGGGGATGCAAACTCTGGATCAGCAAGAGGTAAGTATTTTAGTTCCAGCCAATCAGGGATACACACTCTTCGACTCGGCAACACTGAGGTAAGTGATTTTAGTACGTAAGCATTAACCCAAACTTTTCTTTCAGGTTCGTGACGCGACTCGACTTCAAGACTGACAGAATATTTAATATTAATGTGACCGTCTCCCAAACTACACACTTTACCATTTACATTTTTACGCTTAAGACCTAACAATTGTACAGTATGTTCAGTAACAAAAGAGGCTTGAGAGCCCTGATCAAGTAAAGCTCTAATAACATAAGAACCATTTTTAGATTTAGATTTTACAACAGCTGTAGCTAACAATACATTAGAAGTTTTAACATCTCCTCTCGAAAAATTTGCTATTATGTTATTTTCGTTACTTTCTGTGTTATCTCTTTGTTCTTGTTTGTTCCTCAGATCTGCATAGGCGTCTTTATCTCCCTTCTCAAAATGAAGCATCGTGTGGTGCTTTTTACCGCATTTGCGACAGGACGTGTTCTGGTAGCATTTGTAAACAGGATGCGTCGGTGCAAGGCAGTTGAAACAAAGTTTCCTCGTCTGTACAATCTTTTGCCTTTCTAACACCGGCTTGTTCTTGAATTGGATGCAGTAATAAATATAATGTGGGCCACTACACATCGCACATTTTTGCTCAGGTTCTCTTTTCTTGATATCTACTGCTGAGTGAAATGTTTTAGTCTTTAAGGTTTGGTTCCTTGGTTGTTTACTCGTATCTAGCATCTCTAAAGTTCTAAATCTCGTTTCAATAAATTGTTCAAATTGTGACCATTTAGGTAAATCATCAGATGTTGAAGCTACATAAGTCTCCCATTGTCTCAGCGACTCATGGTCCAGTTTCGACGTCACCAAGTGAAGTATAATTGGATCCCACTGATCTGTTTGTATATCAAGATTCTTCAGTGCCTTTAGACAGGATGTCGTGGTATCCAGTAAATGTCTCAAAGCATTACTCGACTCGTGGTGAATAGGCTTTTGGCCAAATAAATTCTTCATAATTGCGTTACAGTTATATCGCTTGTTGTTGTAGCGTTTAGTTAATTGTTCCCAGGCTTCCTGATAGTTCGCAGATGTTGTAGCAAAATTTCTTAATAATATTTCAGGTTCTCCCGACACACTCGATTTCAGGTAATGCAGCTTCTGTACCAGAGATAGTGATGAATTTTGATGTATTAAAGACACGAACATATCATAAAATGACTGCCATTCATTATAATTTCCAGAAAAGTGTGGAAGCTGTATCCTCGGTAGTTGCACTTCAGAATTGTTTGTCTTCAAAATTGGTAACTGACTTTCAGAAGAATCAGTTGCTGTGGTAGGCTGTGTTTGCATATCCAATGAAAGGTAATCCTTTAATAACGCCTTGTACTGCATGTATAGTTCTTGAAACTGGTCTTGCTTATCCTCCTTGAAGTATTCATAAACATCAAGTTCTTCCTCTGTTACTATCGCCATAATCTCGAGATGATTTTGGTTAAATGTCTCCTCCAATTTATTTAAAGCCTCCATTCTTGTAGTCAACAAACTATGTTTCTTTCTCGTCTCCTGGTTAGATTTCTTAAAATTTCGTTCTGATTTAACCAATTGGTCGTACAGTGCTTTTTGACCTTTAATTAATTTCTCCATTTTTTAATTTGTATAGTTCAGATGCAATTCTCTTAATTTATAAGTCCCAAACACGACACTTGTTATAGCAAAAGTTCAAAAATTTTTATAAATCCAAAACACTTCAAATTATTCTAATTAATTTGTAAGTATAGGATAAGATCTCAAATTTTTTACAAGTCCATAGGATAAATCGGGGTCTCAAATTTTTTACAAGTCCATAGAATAAATTCATGAAATTTTTCCAAGTCCCAAGATCCACAAATTATTCTAAGTATATAGAATAAAATCACGAAAATTTTACAAGTCCATAGGATAAATGCACGAAATTTTTACAAGTCCCAAGATCCACAAATTTTTCTAAGTCTATAGAATAAAATCACTGAAATTTTTACAAGTCCATTTACTCACGGTTTTAGGGTCCAAATTCCTTTACCTCAGCACAACACTGTAATCCGTTGTAATAGAGTTCACTTTACACTGAAATCACTGTTTACACTTCACTCACTCAGTTCCTTGTGCCTCACCTCTCGCAGTCCCTTCTCACTCCTCCCGGGCTTCGGCACCAATGACAAAAATGAAACACTCACTAGACAGTTTCACTCGTATATTACTCACGTGTAGGTATAACTCGTATTCGAACACACATATAGCCCGAATTAAAGCTCGTATTGAAACTCAAAAATACAAAATTTTTGCCGGTCTTATATCGAGGGATCATCAGTGAAGCAATAGCGCGATGTAGACTGATCTTAGTGACATCTATTGGCAAAACATTGAACTTATTATTTGTATCAATATACATTAACGAGGTCCGTAGCGACATCTATCGCTTTACTAATGTACTACATACTACACATACACACGACATAGATGCTTATTTTTACAAACACGTTTTAACATTGTTTCTTTTAAATACGTCTTATTTTATTTAGTTACAATAATTATTAACTGTATTTTACACACCAAGTTTTAAAGGACGATTGCAGGCTGATCACCTGATTGACAGGATCCATGCATCGGATGGGCATGTTAAAAGTTTTGGTCTAGATTTTTCACCAGTCGTGTTATCGGTTATTTGTCTTGCTAGGTTTTCAGAGTAAAGGAAGAATGTGTTCTATATATTGCGCACATACTATGGGCGCTATAAAATTACTCCTGCGTAGCTCCAGCTGTCTAGGAGGTTCTTTACATCTCTTTTCTTCAATAAAACCGGCCACGGTTACCGAAATAATGTAGAAGGCATTATAGTTATTAGTTACTGTAAAAGCAATGGAAGGTGTCTATTGAAATAGTTTTTACAATTCAATCCTTAAATGAACCCTAAAACGTAAACTTTAAGGCATTAATTGTTTCAGCCAGTTCGGTGATGCGGCTCCATTAATTTCATACGAGACTTAATTTCGTCGACGTAATGTTATGATTTATTAATGTCAGTAATTTCTTCTGTTGATTTCTCCAGTCGAGGGCTGAAATAATATTATATTAATTAATATTAATGTTACTTTTATCAGAGTAGACAGAATTATAGAGTACACCGACTTAGAACTGATGTTGAAATTTGACGTATTTTGACGAAAATCGTCGCTAGGGTTGTTAACTTGTTACCTACGAATTTAAAACTATGACATATTCGCTGGACGTGTTCCTCTTTGGTCTTATTGTTGTTTGTATTTTGGCACATGCGATTAAAATTGACAGAATCCAATTTTGAAATCTTTATTTTAAATATTTAAAAATAAATTATATCAGCCAGCGCAAGGCACATTCAGTGCATAATCCGAGTGAAACCCGACGAATTTGACAGATATTGAAGCCTGTCCGTTTCTTTGCAGTCGAACTACTGGTAGTTATGTCTATTGTGCTTTTATTACACTGTTGATTTCGTTCGTGTGGACAGAGACAAGCCATACAGTGGAGTTCTAATTATTGTATCCTATAGTTTCATGTTTATGTCGTTGAGAAATTGACACTGATGTTTTGTTTCAAACTTTTTAAAGTTAAAACAGAAAGTCAAAATGGCATAGCTTAATATGCCATTTTAACTGAAGACTTACTGCAAACGCGAATACTATAATTGCGAAAAAGGTGGCTCTGGAAACAAACTAGTCTTTTAGTCGTGCATGCCCTAAATATAAACATACTTAAATAATTGATAATGGTATCGTTAAGCCCAAGTGCCCAACAGATTTTTTTTCTAATTTCGCTGTCAAGATTTTCGAATGCAGCTTGACTAAAGACTCTTTTTATGTGTAAAAATGTACAACCAAAGAAATTTTGAATTTAAAAAACTTCTTTATCCCCTATTTACGCTCCCATAGATGAAGATAGTTATTTACGAACTTGAAAGGAACTAATTTATATTAGCTGTAACTACGCCACCCTTTTGAATATGCTAATAGATCTGTTCGTTTCAGTGGGCAATTCACTAGCAATTTTGTCTAAGGTAGCTTCAGTATTACTGTTAAAAGGCCTAAAACGTTTAAAGTAGTAAAAAAAGGTAAAAAAAATATCATATTTGTTTTATTTGTGTCGACTGAGTTTAGTACCTTGATTGTGGGAATCGCAAACAGTTATGCGACAGCCGGGTGTCGCTTGGGGATTGATGGGTTAATTCTATGTTAGTCACTATAATATAATGTCAGAGTTAACTGTAAAAATAGCAGCGCTGAAAGAGTTTCTGTATGACCAAATTAGTGACGTTGCGTTGGTACATTTCTCCAACCATTTCTCAAAATCTCATTCTTCAAAGTAGAAGAAGAAGTAGAAGTCAAAAGTAACTGTTACAGCGTTGCTACTTTTAAAGTGAACTCAATTTAAGAGTTAATAATTTATTAATTTAAAAATTCATAACATATCTTAAAGTATTGTGATTTAGATTTGTTACTGTCTATACTGCGTTAGTGCGCATTTTCATTAGTCGTTAATATAACTTCTACAGTGTACAGCATACGGGGAGTCTATAACAACTAATGGCGCATTTTTATTGGTCGTGGCATGCGTTTCAGAAATCTCCCGCACCCCGCATGCGGGCCTATCGACCTTAGTCGTTAACTCGTGCGGTATACAGCATACGGGGATTCTATGAAAACTAATGGCGCATTTTGATTGGTCGAGGCATGATCTCCCGCACCCCGCATGCGGGCCCTATCTACCACTGAAAATGCGCCATTAGAGAGTTAGAGTATGTAGAATGTAGATAATGCTTAATGCTTATTATCAACAAAACTTGATCTTGCTACCGGCTCGCCGTATAAGAATTTAACCCAGGATTTTACAATCGTATCCCCTGCTCTATCGGTTCAAATGCACCCGATTGGCATCATTACGTGGCTCTGGAGGTATTACTGCTGGCTCTCGCAGGAAATTACTCTATCTCATGCTCAATTATCTACCATTTTGTGAGATTGCGCGCGTGTAGCTCAGGTTTTTCACTTTTGAAAAGGGAATCATGGTAACAAGTAATAAGATTAAGGGCCTGTTTCACCACCTCCTGATAAGTACCAAATAGGCTATCCACCACTTAGCTGTAAATAGCCTATTCGGCACTTTGTCAGAATGTGGTAAAACAGACCCTTAGTAACAAACTTTAACCCAAATGCGGAAAATATATAAAATTAAAATAATCGGCCAAGTGCGAGTCGGACTCGCACGCGAAGGGTTCCGTACCATTATAGAGTAAAATCAGGCCAAAAATGTGTTTTTGTATGGGAGCCGCCCTTAATTTTATATTTCATTTTAATATTAATATTAAATATTAAAGAAGACATATAACTAAGGACTTCGAGAAAAAATCAAGTACCTACCTGTTGCCATTATTGATATAGAGCAAAAAAAGACAAAAAATCACGTTTCTTGTATGGGAGCCCTCCTTAAATATTAATTTTCTTTTGTTTTTAGTACTTATTTGTTGTTATAGCGGCAACAAATATACATAATCTCTAAAAATTTCAACTCTCTAGCTATTACCGTTATTGAGTTACAGCCTGGAGACAGACGGACAGACAGACAGACAGACAGACGGACAGACAACGAAGTCTTAGTAATAGGGTCCCGTTTTTACCCTTTGGGTACGGAACCCTAAAAATAAACAATTATTGTCTCTGTCTCCCGCGGCATCATTACTTATATATCTATTATGACCTCATTTTGCTAAAATCGGACCATAATAGTTTAGCCTCTACAGGAGCATAATAATTATATACATACGAGAATAATTTAAAATTACCCTATTTCCGTGGTCTTTGACTTTCGGTCATTGGAACTTTGTGCTGTCTCCCGCTTTTATGGGGAGGGAAATTGGAATCTTCCTACTCCTCCTATTTTCTTTTGATTAATGTCGTTGCGGGTTCCAAGACAGATTTAGCATGTCCCTCGGGCTCCCTGAGATCATATCAAAGGGTTTTCGTTGTTGGATACCGCTGTCGATCCTGGCGACACAGGAGATACAGTGGTGGGTATGTGTGGTGGGCCAAAGCCCGTTTAAAAAAATAAATACATACGAGAATCGTAATATGGAGACTGCCAAAAGCATTATAGTTCCTTTTGGCTGTACCGTAGTCGGGTAGGTAAACTAAGGCTCTAACTCTCTAACTCTTTAAAAATCTTTAAAAATTTATATATCCGCCTGTAGAAACAACTGAATTACATACCTGAATCCAGCTTAAACATTTGTCTCGAGCATGAAAAGAACAATTTACTCGCATGTGCCGAGATTTGAGAGAAGAGTTTGCATTCAAAATACGAGAAAAATACGTCTTGCAATATAAAATTTCAGATGCAGCCATTTCTACGTTCCGTAATGAAATTGCAAATAACTTTTTCGTAGCAAGATTGCTTGTGTGTTTTGGAGTAATGCATCGATGACACGGTTCTGAAAAACTTTATTGAATGTAGGTACTACCAAAGAAGTTGATTCATAGGCAGATGAAGTAGGCCGATGTAGTTTGGTCGAGTTATGTCAAACCCAACCTTCAGAACGTGACTAATATTGAATTGACCATAAAGTCATATACCTAGCAGAATAGAGAAACAACGGCCTGAGCAAGCGAGATGTAACACTGCGTGGTAAAAAGAAACGTGTGATACATGACAGCAGAACAATTTTTTTGACGTCCAGTCGGCACTTGTCGGCACGATGACAATTTAATCTCATAGAAAAATGCTTGTGTAAGTGTATGCGTGTACACATATTATTATATTTACATACATATATTATGTAAATCAATTTCGGTTTCGTTTGACAGCTCGAGATTGTTGCTCTATTCCGCTAGGTATATTAACTTTATGGAATTGACATAATACGACTCGATCAGATGTCGTAGCCCGTAGGTTCGCCAACTGTCTATGGATCCGAATTCCTCGATGGTACATTTTACGGTTTAATCCTGCGATCGGAGATTCTTGGAAATCTATTGTTATTCTATTGTTGTCGCGGTCACCGGTGTCCTTCTGCGGCTTGATGGGTTAAATGTAATAGCTTCTAATTATGAATGTATTTGTTCAATGTTCTCGCAATGGTCTTGGTTTTGGTTAGTAAGTTAGTATCTCGAGAAGGTTACATTTTTGTGGAATCTTAATCGAAATATTACTGGTCTACTACTTGTTTACTGTTTTTTTGTAATATAATATCATCATAGCAAATAATTTTCTATATTGTGTATATCCTTAAATGATATTACATTATCAGCTGACTACTGATTAAGCAGTGATTACTGGTAAGTGATACTTTCACCCTACTAGCGTTTACAGGCGTATTTATTCTGTTACAAAATAAAAAACGAATTAAAAACACGCTCGAAAAAAAAGCAGTATCAAACAATATTAAATGTTATGTTGTGTACCTGTTGTAATAACAACACATGTTTTACACACTGGTCGTAAAATGTATATTTGAATTTAAAGTAGCATTCGCTTTTATTATCAGCTGCTCTTTATAATAAAACTTAGGGCAATATAGCTCTATATTATTATTTGCTATTTTTTGTTTCTAAAGCTGATAGCTGGTAAATAGGTTAGTACATATTATTTGGAATACAGAAAGGTTTCAATATAATATTATTATTATTTTATTAATTAGGTACGAAATTAACACCACTGTTCCATCACAGATAATGTTTTAGTAAAAATGAACCAATGATATACTAGCGTATTCCCCAGATACCTACTTTAATTGTAGGTAAGTAAGTATATTGTAAGGTGTAACCATTAGATAATAATGTTATAAACTTATGAAACCTTAAAAAGTATTTCCATTTTGTTTTTTAATAATTATAAAACAGAAAACTCTACTCACACGGTCCCTTGGGACATAAAGCGCATTAAAATATTCTGTTTTAACTGACTTGGTAATAAAACTCTCGCATTAAGTTACATTTACTTTTACAATATTACTGACTTTAATAGCCATTACTACATTAAGTTATAAATGCAAGTGTGTTTATTCTGTCTGTCTGTTACGTCATCTTCAATTTGACTGATTTTGTACATTTCTAGGACTTTTAATAGGTACCTATGTATATATTTTTTTTGTCAGAAAATCCTTAACCGTCTTATGACTTATGTTTATACAGTTGCAATATTTTGATAAGTACAATATATTGATGATGATTAACAGATTTTATATGATTATAACAGGCTGCTGTGTCGTTGGTTATAACAAACTATTCATTAAATCTCAAGGTATAAGGCCATAACTCTCAAAGATGATGTTATCTTATAATGAGACACTCGGTTTTGTACAGTTTATTACACAATAGAGAGTTTTATGCAAATCCATTAGGCTTAAGATTTAATTTTAGATAGACACTCCCCAATTTTTTATTATAATTAGATTTACAGTAGCTATATCCGATTTCGTCCCTGGCTTTTCTCCTGCTTATTTCTTGTTCAAACATCTATACTAATATTATAAATGCGAAAGTGTGTCTGTCTGTTACCTCTTCACGCTCAAATCGCTGAACCGATTTTGCTGAAACTTGGTATGGATATACTTTGGGTCCCGATAAAGGACTTAGGAAACATTTTTTTGCGGAAAATGTATGGTTCTCGCACTGTTAACGAATTTTGGCGCAACGGAACTCTGTCGCGCCATAATTCGAAAATTCAAATTCGCGAGCGTTGTCTAATAATCTACCAAACAATAGCTATGTCCAGTGTCCACATTATGCGCTTTCGTATTCAATTGTCGTCTTCTTTCATTCAACTTTCGTTTTGGCGCATTCAATAATTGAATGCGTCAAAGAACGCAACGCCAACTGTCATTTTTAATAACAAAGCGAAAGTTCTGGACGGTCAGAGGGCATGCGTCACGGGCATGCCTCACGTTCGCTGTTGACTGCGCTATAACGCATGCCCTTGATGAACAGAAAAAAGCACAGTGTGGACAAAGCTAATAGTTTATATTTTAAGGTGTCAAAAGATGTATCCAATATAACGGTACCTAGCAACTTTCTTCATGTGTAGGCGCAACTGTGCCATTGCCAACAGCTTGGCAAAGCCGCCTAAACTGCCTTTTCTCAAATCGTCTCGTGGATTTCCGTGGCCTAATTTTTTTGTTTGTGATTTTTTTATGCAATAACGAGCAAACGGGGCAAACGAGCAAACGGGTCACCTGATGGAAAGCAACTTCCGTCGCCCATGGACACTCGCAGCATCAGAAGAGCTGCAGGTGCGTTGCCGCCCTTTTAAGGGGTAATAGGGGAGGGTAGGGAAGGAAAAGGGAAGGGTAGGGAAGGGAAAAGGGTAGGGGATTGGGCCTCCGGTAAACTCACTCACTCGCTGGCGCTGTTTCACGCCGGTTTTCTGTGAGGACGTGGTATTTCTCCGGTCGAGCCGGCCCATTCGTGCCGAAGCATGGCTCTCCCACGTCAAAAAGTAGGTGATGAAAGTAGGTGCCTGAATTTCTGCTGATATTACAGTTTGTGATTGAATATTGGCACCGTGTGCTTATTTGTCGAACTAATATTGCTATATTTTCAGTTCAGATCTAGCATTAACTTCGTAATAACTATTGTGAGGCTGGTAGGAATCTGGATTTATAATATGCGCCCGCTCAAAAGCTTTGTCCACATTGTGCCTTTTTCTGTTCATCAAGGGCATGCCTTATAACGCTGTCAAATGTACAGCGAACGTGAGGCATGCCCGTAACGCGCGTTGAAATCGTAGCGCGCGCTATGACACTTTTCTTTCAACGCGGGTGGATTTTGACGCGCGTCACGGGCATGCCACACCTTCGCTGTTGACTGCGCTATAACGCATGCACTTGTTGAACAAAAAAAGGCACAATGTAGACAAAGCTAATCGCATAGTTTGGCAGCTATACTTTGCTTCTCATCTCGTGGTGTAGCCGACAAATCACGCGTTCGCGCCGCCACATAAAATTCCAGCCTAGTAAAAGCTTGTAGTAATTGAAACTTTTTTTTTGTTACTATACGTGTAGGTTGTTTGTTCTTGTACTTACACAAGTTTTTTAAAGACAATCAAAACGCGCGGCTAGACGCGATCGACAAAAAATCAAATATGATACCACTTTATGACAGACTATAGTCCTAAAAATTCAAATAAAATCCTACTTTAAGACGTAGACTATAGTCTATGTCATATTGTGGTATTGTAATTGAATGTTTGTCAATCGCGGCTAACCGCGGTAAAGATCGGAACGGCAACTTCAGTTTATCTCCGCAGTTTGTCTATACTTTCGTATTTCTACTGCAGCCATGCTACGGGTGCTGGTCTACATAATATAGGTATTTTAATATCAACTATAGACCGGCTTGGCGGGTACCCAATATCTGTCGCCTCAAGTATTCACAAAACGTCTTTAAGTAATGTCAAACTGTTTCCAACTAGCATTAGGAATAACTTCGCGCGATCTTGAAAAGATGCCAAGCACATTTTCGCCATTGTGTTAAATGACTTTTTAAATAGCTTAGCGTGAAATTAGATGCGAATATTTCACAAAAAGTTGATATTTATCATAATTGCCTTCTGATGTTTACGCTGTTTTGTAAGACGATAGGTAGAGAGTTAGGTATATTATAAAGAGGAAAAACAAGAAGTTAGGCCAAATAGGAACCTACTAGACTGTTTTTCGGCTCCCTACACATAACTGCGTATTCGTACGAATTCGTTAGTTTTGTCGTAGATGTTTGCGATGCGATGCGACTTAGCAGTTTTGTGTATGCCCTTTGATGAGATTTGTCATTTTACACAGAGTAATAGTGTTCATCGCAAAAAATATAAGCTCAAAAGACTGCAATTACAAGCCAAAAGGAAGACAATCTTTATTTTATAAACCAAGCCTGCATGAGCTGGCTTCAAATTGCATCAAATAATTGCCCAAAATTTCGCAATAACAATGCAAAAGGAACAATATTATGTTTATTGTATGTTTGCAATAATAATAATATAAGCCCAGAGGAAATTCAGCCTAATTCTGTCCAAAGTCTTTACACAATTTAGCGACATGATGAGCGGCGACCGCAGCGCGGCGCGGCAGAGTCGCTATATCGTCGCCGGTAGCCGCGCGCACGCTGAAAGCCTGTAGCCTACACGTACCGGGCTTCATACGTCCTATTACTCTGAAGAAAAAAGATAAATCAAGTGTTAGAACAATATTTTTGAAAAATATTTAGACATGTGTGTCATTCGACCTATCAAGGTGTACTACGAGTAACTGCACTGCAGCGGAACGACACGATAATTTACAACTAATCTAGTACTTCTTACTAATCGGATACCACTTTCATCTAGACAAGCAGGCGCACAGAAATAACTTACTTATTTTACTTATGGCCTGTTTCACCGCTTCCTAGTAAGGTGCCCGATAGGGTTATTTGACAGATTTTCCATACTCCATCTGTCAAATTAAGTGGTGGATAGCCTTATCAGGAAGCGGTGAAACAGGCCCTTAATATTATCTTTTATCTCCCAACAAAACTAGCTCATGACTTAATAATTAATGATCTGTGCCTGAAGTTAAAACACTACTTTTAAGCTAAATAGCTAGATCAGGCCCTGGATAGTATACGGAAGCCTGACAAACGCATCAAAATAGAAACGTGAATTTGGGTTCGTTGATTAGAAAATAACAAAGTTATGGCTTCGTGCTGTTGTATGTTTCAGATATTTTTGAATGGAGCGGTAGTTTTTGTTTTAATTAGTTCTTTTCACATAAATGACGAACGAAACTCACGGAATTGCATTAGAGATATGGCTTTTAGTATTTAGTAAAGTGTATCTTTAATAATTCATCATCAACTACTTTGATTGTGCATAATGTAGAGTAGACAGTAGCGCAAATAGTAGTTGTAAAAAATACGTCTAAAAATAACGAAAAATGTTATTGAGGTAAAAATTATATTAAAAATAGGAAATTGCTGTACTAGTATTAATCAGACTATTCTATTATGGCCCAACTTAAAGGGGGAACTTTAAACTCTTTAATAACTTTAAGTTAGGTCCTTCTTAATCTTTACAATAATACAGGTATATTATTCAAGTTTTTGAACAAAGAAGATTAAACTCTACGCTACCACACTATTACCATATTGCAATACTAACCTGACCATACAAGGCACAGTCAGCTCTGGAAGTAGGAAGTCAATCTCGTGGTACACAACCTGCATGGCTGGGCCGTTCTCATCCCGAACCACTAGGGCTTTGGACGATGGATGTTCAGGGCGTATGGACACGCATTTACCTATGAAGAGATTTAGGTTATAGTCGCACTCAGAATAATAATTATTTATTAATTTAAGCCACATAGGGCCAGGCGACAATACTGCGTTGCGACGTCGTATCGCAAAAACAACCTTAAGCCTTGTTTCCACCTGCAAGACCACTGTCGCGAGAAGTGTCTGACAATCTGTTTGATAGCAGCTTGAAATGTAAACAATATTGCAAGAAACTCACGCAAGACTTTCGCGAGTTAGCTTGCAGGAGGAAACACGGCCTTAGAAAAGCAATGTAGTTTTTTTCGTTGCAGCGTCGTGTCGCAAAAACAACATCAACGTTGTTACAACGCAAAAATCTCATCGGAAATGTCGTTGACGCAACGCAAATTTCCACTATGCGTTCTGTGACGTCACAGATTTTTACAATGCGGCGCCGCAACGCATTGTTGTAGCGCCCTTAGCGAAGATTTCAAACATAAGTTCCTTCCATTTTCTGATAAAACCTTCACTCAATGACTCTTGAAGTAAATATTTATCAATAAAGTCTCTGAGTGCGGCAAATCAAAACATGTTATCAGTTTGTGCTGATCATTGATCAAGGGCATGGTGATCATCATTCCACTGATTATCTAAACTACAAATGACTATGATATATTTAATAAGGTGGCTTGATAGCCTGAATTGTATTGAGCCTAAATTGTAGCCTGATGGCTACAATTTAAATTGGTAACAGTGTTCTGGACACGGCCATGTTTAAAAGCAGCAGCGTATTCGTAACCAAGCCTATTATGACTTTTGCTACTTTGTCATTAATATTGTATTAATTGTATTAGGGGTAATTTTGCAATCCTAAAATCCTAACAACTTTGTTATGTTAATACAATCTTTTAACACTCTTAGCTCAGACGCACATCAACAGGTATCGATTTTCAGAAGCAATAAACTCACCGACGATCTCGAATAATACCGCGGCTCCAATTTCTTGAACAGCCCTATTCCATTTGAGGATCTTCTCCACTGGCCCGGAAAATACCTTCGTGCCAATTTTGTGTAATTCCTAAATGTATCGATGTAATGTTATAGTGGTACATTTAGATTAAGACATTTTGTTATAATGGCGTATTACAAAAAGCTTTGCAAGTGCAAAAGGAAAATGGTAAATTTAGGATGTAAAGAGTTTTATAATGAGGGTTTTTGATATTCCATTTGCCACCAGGTGCCGCATATGTAGCCATAGGGTCTATCGTGTCGAATGGATATACTATCGTGACATAATATGACAGCTATATCGTGATATATGAGTTATGACTTATAACTTATGCCAGCGGTTAGACCCTAAGGCTATACATACCCACCTGGTGGTAAATAGAATATAAAAACCTTCATTATACTTAATTTATTCTGAATGTTAACCAGGTTACAATGCCATGGTTATAATTTTAGTGTCACATATTAACCTCACGACAAAGAAATGAATTCATTTAGTCAAGTTTACATTACATTTTTATTTCTGATATACATAAACGATTTCCCTCGCTGCATAAAGTACCCAATGACTCTATTCGTAGACGACAGTACTGTCGTGTTTACCTGTTATGATCATAGTAGTTACGAAAATGACATAAATGAAAGTTTAATTGACATTATAAATTGGTTGAAATCTAATAACTTACTCATAAATCTAAAGAAAACACAAATAATGAAATTCCAGCAAAGAAAGCCACTATTAAACACATTAAATATCAAATATAATGGGGATAAAATTGAAGATATCGGTGTTACAAAATTTCTAGGTATATACATCGAAAAAGATCTTAAATGGGTAAAACATTCGGAACATGTCTGTACAAAAATAAATCAATTTTACTATGCTTTATATACTACCTCTAAAGTGGTTAATGAAAAAGGATTGTTAATGGCCTACAATGGTTTCGTAGTTTCTACTCTTCGTTATGGTATCATATTCTGGGGTAACTCTACTATGCGTGAAGATATATTTAAGGCGCAAAAGAAATGTATCAGAATTATAGCCAATATACGGACAACTGAGAGTTGTCAGCCGTATTTTAAAAAATATAAAGTTCTTACCTTTCCGTGTTTGTACATATACGAAGTAGCATTATTTGTGCGATCAAACCTACATTTGTTTGAGCGTTTTAACACAAAAAGACTAGCTGACAAATTATGTTGCGTTGGATCAAAAAGCACCCTAATTAGAAAAAATGTTTTTGGTATGTCAACTAAAATATACAATAAACTACCGCAGAGTCTTAAAGAAATAGACAGCATTCAAAGATTTAAAAATGAATTAAAAAAGTATTTGGTTGATAAATGCTTCTATACTATCGAAGATCTCTTTCGTGAATGTAAATTTTAAACAAAATATGTATCTAATTTATTATTATTGACTTGTTATAAACATAGAAAATAGAAATCAATTTACTATTGTAATAATAATATTATTCTAAATGAATAACGTACTATGACATGTTTTAAATATTTTTATGGAGAAATTACTACCTATTTACACTGACATATTTTTAATTTAATAATGACATTTTTATACATAATAATTTAGAATAATATTAATAAATTAATTTTACTACATTATATTAATTATTTTTGACTGTATAATTCTCTTATAACCTGTTTAGACTGTAATAATTTTCTATTGTTAATTTTGCATGCCCACAGAGGCCTATGTGTTGAACCTAATATCAAATATAAGACCTATATTATTGTAACACACATATGCAAAAATAAATGAATTTGAATTTGAATTTGAATTTGAATTTAGATTAAGACATTTTGTTATAATGGCGTATTACAAAAAGCTTTGCAAGTGCAAAAGGAAAACGGTAAATTTTTAGGATATCTTTGGTGGGGTAAAGGCGAGTGACAGGGCGATTTCAACGACGACTTATTAATGTTCGCTGTTTGTATAAACCGTAGTATTAATGATGTACGTGATGTACGCTACCTAGCTTTTATACTATTGTATATTATTGTATGTTTAATAAAGAATTTGAATTTTTGAATTTAAGGTCATCGTTACTAAAATATTATAAATGTGAAATTGTGTTTGTCTGTCTGTCTGTTACCTTTTCACGCTGAAACCGCAAATGGTAAAGTACTGACATACGGTTTTGCTCGATAGTTTTACTCCAAATCGAGCAATAACTACCGTGTAGATCGCCAAAACTGACAGCTCGAAGGCTCGCTTCGAGCCGGCTCGATGGAATTAAATATTATGTCAAATATGTAATTTCCTTCGATTCGGAGTAAAACTATCTAGCAAAACCGTCTGTAACTACTTAGCATTAGTCTTCTTTTTACTATACTTAAAGATAATTTAAAGTCCGGGAAAAGACAAGACATAGTTTTGCGGCAAAATTACGGTTTCGGAAAAAATCTAGTTGGCTATAAATACATTCCAGCCCCCCTAGACAAGCGGCAAGCGATCATCGTAAACGCTAACGCTACAAAATGTATGGGATTTGACATTAGTATTCGCTAAATCGCATACATTTTGTGGCGTCGCGTTAGCGTTACCGTTTACGATAATCACTTGCCACTTGTCTACTAGGGCTGCTCGGAAAAAACCTACCTGTAATATATTCCATTAAGAACTTCTAATTTTACTACCAATACCTATTCATTATTAAAAAATTACAGTACAATTTCTTCGTAAACATCATTTATGTCTCTACTTTTATAAAAAACACAAGAATAAACGACTGTAAAAGTTACCGAAGCACTAAGTTGTATAGACAAAGGCGCGGTGCGGATATTGCATTGAAGGTTGTCTCGATAGTTCCAACATCACTTACTATATTTCAAACGGACTTTTGTAGCGGACAGTACTATATTTTATGACGTAGAAATGTAGCTTATTGGAAAGTACTTTAGTTCGCTATTGTGTGCTGTACACTTGAATGGAAAGTAGTTTGTAAATGGTATTATGTAATATTTGATACTGTACTCGTAGTTCAATAAGGGATAGGATAGATTTTCGAGGTATTATAATAATGTCACAGGCCTAGACTAAGTCCTAAATATCATAATAATATTTAATAGCAATAAAAACATAATGTTTTAACCCTAGAGTACTAATATAAAATTTCCACCGCTTAATACTAATGATCGCCTGGGAGGCTACTTTTGTAATAAAACTTGTTTATTGTATTATTTATTTACTACATTTTTACAAACATAGCATAAATTAAAAGGCCAACCTTTTACCTTTTAAGAACTGAAACCCAAATTCTTCTTTGAGAATAGCATTAGTCTTAAAATTAGTCTTAAGACTTAAGCTTATCGTTAGTTTTTCTTGTAACAGTTGGTCTTTTACAAGTCATGTAGAATAAAAATTGCCCTTAAATTTGTACTTTTTTGGCAAAAATATTATTATTCAATAGACATACTTTATAAAACACATTATTTAACTTGTGGTAACATCATACTTTTATCTACACACTAATTTGAAGTTAGCCTTTAAATTCTTACTATTTGGAGATGAATCGATTGATCTAAACTGGTGAACTTGAGGAATTACTTGTGGTTTAATGTGGTACTGAAATATTCAAGGGTTTCCAGTCATCTACTGCTTTATTTTGTACGTCTTATTTCAGCCAGAATGGAACAGAAGAAGAATCTGCCGCGCTTTGGTCATACTCATACAGATTGACTCCTTGGTCCTTAGTTTCGCTGTCCGAATTCCCATTATCGATGAATTGGTGTTCATTAGGAGTTTTATAAAAATAAAATAAGCATTTGGTAGATTATAATATGCTACAAGCTGTAAAAATCGCAAAATAAAACATGTTACGTACGAAAAAAAATAACGGTTAATACTAATGATCGCCTCCCAGGCGATCGAGTAGGTTATATTTTGAAAACGGGGAGTCTGGGCCGGACCCTGTTTGGTCTTAAGTCTGCAGCAAGATGTATGCGGAGTTGGCACGAATACACAATTTGACTCGCGAACGTGTTTTTCAAATAATTGAAAAAAACTGACCGTACGCGGCCTGTCAGGCGATGATTAGTAATCTAGGGTTAAAGAAGGAATTTTGTGTGTGAAAAACAATTTAAGTTAGTATGTTTGTTACTTATTTACGCAAAAATTATTGAACAGATTTTGATTAAATTTTTAAAAGATGGTTTAATCCTTCGATCGCAGATTCTTGGAAATCTATTGTTATTCTATTGTTGTCGCGGTCACCGGTGTCCTTGTGGGGTTTGATGGGTTAATACCTAAAATTATGGTATTTACGCAGGCGGAGTCGCGGGTGAAAGATAGATCGTATTAAATACATGGAACCCAAGTCGGGAAAACGCAATTTCCAATGGAAATGCATCCGATACAGAGAAAATATTATAATGGCGAGTGCAATAAATATTAAATTTACCCATACAAGGAATGTAAAAAATAATGTACAAATATCGAATACTCTCCTAGATATAGCCGCCTATGATACCGTGATTATAATTAACAACAAGCACTCGGCATAGAACGCGTAAAATATAATTTAGTACGGTACGAGCTGAGTTTAACGAACCTTAGTGTCTTCTAATTACTCCGAGTAAAGGAGTAACTATAATGAAATTAATTAATATTTATTGTAATCAAGAGACCCTTATTTAAAATAATATCTAATTTAGAAGGAAAATTACGATCGAAGGGATTTAATCTACATTCAATTACGATACTTAATGTGAAAATATTAGTTAATTATTTTAAATGGCATTACATCAGAGTGCTTTTTGTTAAAGAAATTACACAACATATTCCATTGATGTTAATGAGCGGTTTTCGCGTACACGGTTAAATTTTATCACCTACATTAGATTCATGATTATCGTCATATTCTAGACCACGAATCTGCCTCCGTAAATACTTTGTAGGGATAAACCATAGTCTATGACAGCTTCATTCAAGCTTTAGATATATAAAAAAACCCAAAAGGACACCCGGATGGAACGAAGTTGCTTTCTATGAGAGAGAGAGAGAGACAGAGAAACACGCGCACGACGCACGGCTTAAAACCATAGCGAAAAATATCGTTACTATCTACGTCTTTTGGTCTCAATTTTTCCGTCTAGCCCCGGCCTTTTGCAACGCGCGATAAGGAACTTCGTTCCAATAATTTCTACAAGAGTGTCAGACACATGTAATTAACTCGCCATAATCGCCATAATGTTACAGAACGGTGTCACAGGCATCCTATTTAAATGCAGTCAACGACATAGTTATTCAGAGTAAATAGAGCAAAGTGAAAACTTGTAGACGCCGTTAATAGGTAACGATTATTTCCACGTTGACACATTATTAGCGTTCGTAACTTTGTAGCGACAATGTATAAATATGTTTATAGTTTTATGACGTCATCAATTTAATGGGTTGTTTGAGCCTTTATGGACTCTTTAATAGTGCAAAAACGTTTTATGATCGAATAGTTTCTCACATTTTCCTCTTTATAAAAATACTAAGTATTTTGATTATCGCTTTTTATTTCTGAGGTAACAAGTATGTTATGTCCTTTCCCGAAATCCAAAGTACCACAATACCAAATTCTTTTCACCACATAAAACTATACTTTTTTGTTTTCTTTTATTATTTACGTCATGAAGTAATTTATCTAAGTTTTTAAAGAATGAATATGTATCACTTTGTGGAGTTCGGTATATACATACAACATATAATTTATGATCCAGTAATTCTATTCCACAGCATTCAAATTCATTCGCTATTCCCATATTTTTAATCCATTTTATTTCCTTACAATTTATATAACTTTCTGTCAGTATGCATGAACCCCCTCTCTTAGCGTTTCTGCAGAAAGCAGCAGATAATTTATATCCATGCAACTGAAGTAAATTTTCGGAACCTTTCTTAATAAATGTCTCTGTTAGACAAATAACTTTTAAGTTATTTAAACTTTGTTTTTTTAAATCTAGTAAGGATAGGTAAAGTAATTCCGCTTTATTTATGGCGCCAGCAATATTTTGGTGAAGGATTGTTAAGGTCTTATCGAAAAAAATCTTCATTGCTTGTTTGTTCTATATTTAAATTCGATAACTTATTATTATTACTATTGTTCATTATTTTGAAGTAGTATGGTATTGTGCCTTTGATATTTTCTTTATAATTATTTATTTTATCTACTACTTTAGGTGCAGAAACTTTGTCAACTTTTTTAAAATAGAAAGTTATTTTATTTCTTTGTAAGTCCGTAGTTGTATCCGATACTTTTTTATTTTTTATATTTTTTATAATATTACTTGTGTTGTAGAATGGCAAATAAGTGTTTAGGTAGTCACTATAATCAATATTAAAATTTATTTGTTCTGTTATGTCTTGTATGTAATCATTGTAATTTTTGTGAAACCTTTGAGCTTTAATAAAGGTGGTATTTTTGTGCAATTTTAGGAGACACTGTATATGGTTATTGAGTGTCACGACCCTGAGGTAATCATTTGATTGTACTTCTAGGACATAGACACGTGCATTGCGAAGCTTATCTAAAGCGAGTGCTAAATTATTTAGAAAGCTACATGGATTTTTTTCATTTGTACCCACTCCTAATATAATTACATCTCTTTCTGTCATTGTATATTTTAAGGATTCACAACTACTAAGAGCTTCATTACATAGTGCATTAGGTTTTATAAAAGAAAATATGTTATAATTGTTATTTTGTTTTTTATTCCTAGCATATCTTAATCTCTGAGATAAGCCCATTACACTTTGTTCTCCTAATATATGTATGCAAGCCCCTTTTTGAATTGACCTCCTTTGAATATTATACACAGATTTTTGTCCCCTTATGAGTTCTTGATTTGCACTATCTTTAACATAAACTTTATGTACAGAATTGTTTTCATCTTCTTGGAAGTCTATTTTTCTTTTAGCAGAGTAGCTAGTTATTTTAGGACGCTTTTTATTAGTTTTTTTGATACTGCTAATTGGTGCAGAGTGTATTTTAGTCAATAGCTGTAGTTTCTTTTCCAATTCTTGTATTTTTTTTAAAAGATTGCTATTTTCTAATAATAACTGTTCTATTTCTTTATGTGCTATGTCTAATTGAAGTTGTACATCTTTAAATTTATCACGCAATTCTTGTAACTCCTCATTCATTGTAACAGATAAATTTGGGAGACTACTAATTTCTGGGTCACGACATAATGAAGTAGGTGAATTATAATACAATGAATTGTCTAGGTTTGCATCCTCGTAGTTCAGACTGTGCCTACGTCTCCTTACTGTCACATACTCATCATCGTGATTGGTCCTGAGTTCCATTCCTGTGTAGAAAAAGCAACAAGGTAAACCACCACGATAAGCAGGAATGTTAAAAAGAAATAAAGAAATGAGAAACAAGAAATAGGTATATGTATATTTCAGATGGTTTCACAATTATATTATTAGATTTAAGTCACACTGTTAAAATATACAAAAAATACTTAAATTTTATTAAAATTTGTCAAGTGATTAAAATTATAACAATAAATATATAAAATGTCCACAATTATAATATCAATTCAATAATTTCATTTAATATTGTAAAATAGTTAATTCTAATAAAACAATAAAAATACAATGTCAATAGATTACAATAATTATTATTATGGGATTAGTGTTATTAATTTATTAGTAATGTCAATAATATGTTTGATAATATAGGAATTAGTAATATTAATTAGTAATGTCAAGTGTAAAATAAAATGCCCTAATATATTTTAATTTATAATAAATATGTATTTCATGTCAATTTATAAAAATTTTATTAAAATGTCACTATGTATTCATTAAAAATAAATTAATATATCATTTAATCAGCAATAATTTTCACTGTTTTCTTTGTTGTCATGTGAAGCCCCATCTCTTGTCCAATTCTATGGTGAATAATATAACAAACTAATAATGGCTAGCGGATTTGGATTTGGGTAGGTCGGTACTTACTTCTGATTAACAAATTAACCGGTACTTGTTATTTTATACAAACAAAGTATGTTAGATAATATCTATTTCAAATTCTGGAGTATATTTCAATTGAAGAAAAGTTTGTTTTTACTTTGGCACTTTGCTTAGGTACACGCTTTCCTTAAAGTCTATTCTTGGTTTTTTTTAAAGTCCAAAACATGCCATTTAAGTAGTTTTCATGCTAATAATATGTTACAGAACATTTCATTACAGATTAAATTTGATGTGAAAGTACCGTAATGTTACAATACAGGAAAATTAAGTTTTGTTTTAGGTCACTTTACTACACTCTTAGCTTAAAGCTTATTATAGATAGGCTTTTGAACTTTAAGCCGCAAACAAGTTTTCATGCAAGTTATTTTTTAAGTAAATAATTTTGATTGTGTTGTTTTTATCTCATCATGCTTATTCCTATAATATTTTACAAAATTACAATCTTATTTCTTAGGATATCACATAGATCAGATTGCATGCATAATATTGTACAGTACCTTTAGGTGAATTGTGTTTCACATAATATTATGATCATTTACCTTACCTCAACCTTTTACTTTATACTACTTACTGTACAAATAATAAATGATAGAAAACGATGTCAACATAGTATGTACACCTATTTTTAACCTATTTTTAAGACAGTAAACAGCAGAGTCCAAGAAACTGTCCAACAACTAAGCACACTGACAGGGCTGCAGTGAAGGTTCCTGTGTATCTTGCAATTTTCTGATTCCTGTTGGATTCTTGACTGCTTAGACTTCCTCCCGATGTAGTACTCGTAATATTGGTTGGGGAAGAAATGTTTTCACAAGAGCCTACTGGGCGTCTGGGAAAGTTGTTATATTTGTGATTGACCTCGTAGTACTTTCTCATCGAAGCAGCTCCAGTGTACACTACACTAAGTAATGATGGAATTATTCTTGCGAGATGTAAATAATTGCTCTTCTCCTTGTGAATTGTGATGTTCCTGTTTTTTCTTTATGTCGTTCGCATAACGCATTACGAAAATTTAAAAATGGCGAACAGCAGTTTGCAAGGCTGGTTAACATAGGTTAAACGGCACAGTTCTTTTGTTTGTCTTGTCACTAATTTGATAACTTTCCACTGATATAGTTTATATTTTAGTGAATGAGCACTGCAATTTTTAGTTTTTTGCACTTTTATTTTGTAAACAACGCTTATTATAACTTTAAATTCACAAAATATGCAGAGGTGATGTGAACCGTTTCAGGGATACCAGGCGAAAAAAAAAAAAAAAAAAAAAATTGGAATGAAATTTGGAATTTCTCATACAAACGTAATACCAAAATCATTTTCTCATACGAAAATATTTAACATGTTTGAGTTATTTTTCAGTTTAAAATAGTAATTACCTAGGTTCCTACGCAGAAAAATTGACTTCAAAATATTTAAACACAAAAAAATTTTTTTTTGTTTAAATTTTTTTTAGTAAATTTACTACTAAATATTGAAACACTAAAAAATAGAGTAAAACACTAAAAATATATAAATAAATAGTAAATTTACTACAAAATATTTAAACTCTAAAAAATATTTTTTAATATTTAAATATTTTGTAGTAAATTTACTATTTATTTATATATTTTTTAGTGTTGTACTCTATTTTTTAGTGTTTCAATATTTAGTAGTAAATTTACTAAAAAAAAATTTAAACAAAAAAACTTTTTGTGTTTAAATATTTTGAAGTAAATTTTTGTGCAGGAACCTAGGTATAATATTACTATTTTAAACTGAAAAATAACTCAAACGTGTAAAATATTTTCGTATGAGAAAATGATTTTGGTATTACGTTTGTATGAGAAATTCCAAGGGTACCCGGCCTCTTAAGCTAAAAAAGGACAGACACATTTTCGCATTTATACATATTATAATAAAATTACTGTAGAAATGAAAATTCTGTACATTAAAGATATTCAAAAAATAATAAGCTGGGGGTATTACTACATCGCTATAGAAGCCAAAAATGTGGTTTTTTTGTCTGTCTGTCTGTCTGTCTGTATGCTTGTTCCACTATCACACGAAAACTACTGATCGATATGAATACGGTTTTCTCAGATATATTTGCCTTCTTCCAACTTAAAATCTGGTCTTTAAAAAAAATCCCCCCACCCTTCTAAAGGGACGAAAGAGGCGGTCAGATTTTGTATAAGACTTATGCTTTAACACGAAAACTACTGATCCGATTTGCATACGGTTTTCACAGATAAATTTGTCTTCTTCCACCTCAAAATCTGGTGTTTAAAACTCAGTCCCCCCCACCCCTCTAAGGAGTGCAAAGAGGGGGTCAGATTGTGTATCAAACTTTTTTCTTTAATGGACTTACTTCATATTATTAACTGTAACTTAACATCTGGTGTATAAAAATTTTCCCCCCACCCAACAAAACAGGGGGTAAGATTTTGTATCAACTGATGAAGTAGAAATACTTTAAATGGCAAAACAACGTTTGCCGGGACAGCTCTATAATATTAGTATGAATGTCGTGACATAGACTGCACTATGGAGTACTTATCTACAAAAAGAAAAGAAATTAACGGCTCCATGGTCTAGCGGTAGAGAGCGCGGCTCTTGACTCGTAGGTCGTGGGTTCGATTCCCGCGTTGGAAACATGTTATTTGTCTGACAAGTAAAATGATCCATGCGTCGGATGGGCATGTAAAAAGTCGGTCCTGCGCCTGATCTCTCGCCAGTCGTGTCGGTCTTCCGTCCCACTGGGTTATGAGAGTAAAGGAATAGAGAGTACTCTTGTGTACTGCGCACACACTTGGGCACTATAAAATTACTCCTGCGTAGCTGGCCTGGTTTTAATGAAACCGGCCACCGTCACCGAAACCGGTGTGGGAGCTATTATTATATTATTATGGAGTAACAAATCTGCTTGACTCACCAAATCAAAACAGTCAAAGATGTCGAGAAGAAGAAGAGTCTTAAATTAGATACAAGGATAACCCTTAAAAAACGTCGATTGATCATAAAATATTTGAAACACCTCAAAATGATCTTTACTTTTCTCGGGAAATGATTGGTTTTCTTTATAACCCGATATTTGTAATATCTAATACAAATAAGATCTTACAATCTTATTAAAGGTAGTAGGTTAAGTTAGATTACCTCTGAAAACCTTTATAAATATAATTTTGACTTCTAAGAATCAATACAAAAAGTAATTTTGTGCGGCATAATACAAATAACTAATAAGGAAAAGTTAATGATCTAATTTTCTACTTTGGGAAGTCCATTCCATTTGAAATTATTTTTTAACCAAGATTAAAGTAAATTTTAAGCCCGTCACAGACTTAGCTATAATATATATTAATATATTTATAGCAAGGCATATTAATCTATACTAAATCCACATGTCACAGAAATATATATTATAGCTGAGTGTGTGGTCACGTGAAAATTAGTATAGAAAATATATAATAATATGCCTAGCTATAAACATATTAATATATATTATAGCTAGGTCTGTGACGAGCTTTTTATTATTCATTTATTTATTTGACATTATATTGTTATCAACTTTTATAAACTAAGGAAATGTTTTATTGAATTACTTTCTATGAAACCTTAATCCATATCTATGCTAATATTATAAATGCGAAAGATTAGTCTTTCTGTCTGTCTGATCACTTCACGCCTAAACCGGTGAAGCCAATTTGCTGAATTTTGGGATGGAGATACTTTTTAGCTCCAGGAAACAACATAGGATATTTTTAATCCCAGAAAAAAGCAAAGTAAATTACGTGATAAAATACATTATCCAATGTGTCAGATCCGAGACTCAAAGTATGACCACACAAAGTATCACAAAATTGCTTTAATAGCGGTTTAAGCGTGATAGAATGGGATATATAATTTCGCAAGGTGTTTAGTTATTATCGCAAAATTTCACCTGTGACTTTGCTCGGATTAAAGAAAAATTATATACATGTCGCAGCCAACTGGTTTAAATAGCCATTCAATCAAACAGCTAGCCCTTTGAGTGAACAACGCCATTCAATCACACGTCTAGCTTTATAATTTAATATTTAAGTCGCTCAAAACGTTCAACACTACAGCTGATTCAAAAGCCGCCGTTTGATTAAATTAGTTCAGGGATAACTACCGCGGCGCTAGGTGCGTTTTGTTTACAATATGGCGTCAACTAACCTGTGTTTTGTTATTTTGTGGTTGTATTAATTTTATATTAAGACATTTTTCGGAAATATACGTTACAAGTATTAATAAAGAGACAGAAATTATGGGGCACATACGAGTGAATCAAAATTTAAACTAATATTCAAGGAGAAATTACGAGATTATGAAATGCATCATCAAGGTATTTATTGCAATTGTGTCCAAAATTATTTGTAATATAATTAATCTGCTTGTCTTCTCTAACTATTACGCTTCTGTAATAATACTACTAAATAAATGATCACCTTAGTTAATTTACCATATTTTAATCAGTTGGCTAAGCGTCATCTACCTGTAATGTTGAAGGTTGCAGTCAACAAGTCAGCTAAACGACATATAGCTGTATGATTGAATGTCGTTGTTCAGTCAAAGGGCTAGCTCTTTGATTGAATGGCTTTTTTTAACCAGTCGACTGCGACATACATTTTCCAAAGACATTTTGTCAGAATATAAAATCCATTAAGTTGTTCTCGGAAACATTTTTGCATATCACATAAATTATTAATTAATTTTCTTAGCAAGTTGCCGAAACGATCCTTAAGATTTTTCCCGAGGTAAGGACCCCAGTTTGAGGAAAAGGAAAAAGAAAAACCGTTTTCCTTCAACTTCACAAAGCGATCCGTTACAAATAGAAGAACTATAACTGGATTTAAATCAGTTTGAAATGTCTTTCGTTTTATGAGCCACATAAAAGAGCGGAGCTGAAGACAAAGACTTACTTTTAGTTTGTCTGATCTAGTTTTAACTCTCCCTTCCTCGTTCGATAAATCAACTTCTTGCTTTATGTTCGCTGAAATGAGAAGATATTTTATTTCATTGAGCACTAAGGCCTCAGCCTCGAATTTTGCGGGCAGCGGGGCGGGAGCGGTGGCGGCAGCGCGCAAGGCTGTCTTAAGGTCAATTCAGACCGCAACGCGAAGCGTAAATGCATCTGTAATTTTGTATGGATTTGACAGATTTGCAAGACGTCTCGCGCTCACGAAATCTGTCAATTCAGTACAAATTTAGAAATGCATCTACATGTCGCGTCGCGGTCTGAATTGACCTTTACGTTGCGCCGCTGTCTTCCAGGCCAAATCTGTACATTGGAACACGCCGCTCCCGCGCCGCCGCCGCTACCCGCTGATTTCAAGGCTCAGGCCTTATGGGGAAAAGATTAATTGTTACTGTTGCGATATAAGTACATAAAGAAAACACACACCCACACACAATACACTTTAAAAGTGTATCGCATCGACGCGTCACGTTGCAATGTAAACTGTTCACAAACCACAAAACACAAACACACTTCAAACCAACACACTCACACGTTAGTATCTAACTACGCTACTCTCTGTCGTAGTAGGTGAGTTTGACTCACACACACATAAAGAAAATGAGCTAGGCTATACTTCTTTCGCACGAGATCAAAGTATTTTTTCATATTGTAAGTACAATTTCGAATTATTTTGCTAGAACAATTTATTGTATTATTAGCTCACGACCGCACTCAGAAACATATTTGAATGATCAGTAACTTTAATTTAATGAAGACATTGACATAAATTACATAAATTTTATAAAAACTCTTTATTAATTAAAGTTAAGTAAATAAAACTATTAGGTCTATGTTCCTTTTGTACATATTATACCTAACCATTAAACCAATTTTTATAATCAATTCATTTTCCATATTAATTAGAATGTCGAGGAATTTCTCTTCGATCAAGCTCAAGTTATAATAATGTAACGTAAATTATTCAGCGCAAGGCATAATAGATTTAAAAAGCCGTGGTTAGTTTAAATATTGGTGGTTCTACAGCTTTTTGACTTGTTAATAATTTTCGAGTGGTGATTTTAAAATTTACTTTTTTTAGATTCATCAAATTAAAAGGAGAACGCTCATAGGTTGTAGTCAGAATCTTGTTGTGATTTAAAAAAATCCTTTGATTCATAAAAACAAAAGGAGAACGCTATTAAGTTGTAGTCAGAATCACTCTATGGTAAATTGTATTTTGTTGTATAGAATACGTTTGTTTTATTCTAACACAGTGTTGACTGTTGAACTATAGTTAGCAAACATTATTAAATTCGTAAGTTCTATTATAAATGAATATTATATTGTATAAATAGTGTAAAGTATAATAAATATCAAACCTCAAACAAAAGTGTGAACTATATTTTTAATGTCTCATGTTGTACTATTGTGTTTAAAATAATTTTATTCCAGTCAAGTCATTATGGTGATGGATATTTTAATAAAATCTGAGATAATGAGGTTTGCCCGCAGGCGCCGCGGCCAAATATACTTACGAGTTTCATTGAAGATAATAACGGAAATATAATGTAGGGGAGTTTTAATTTTTAGCTTGCTAGTATAACAAAAGGGCAAGGCAAGGGCAAAATATATGGAAATACATCTGATAAACGTAACGTAGAAGCTACGTTGCAGCAAAAAAGCTGCGCCGCGCCGTAACATAGAAGCTAAGCTACTGTAGCAAAGAAGCTACGCCGTACTCGAAACGTAGAAGCTACGCCGTAACGTAGAAACTACGCTGTAGCAAAGAAGCTACGCCGTAACGTAGAAGCTACGCTGTAGCAAAGAAGCTACGCCGTAACGTAGAAGCTACGCTGTAGCAAAGAAGCTACGCCGTAACGTAGAAGCTACGCCGTAGCAAAGAAGCTACGCCGTAACGTAGAAGCTACGCTGTAGCAAAGAAGCTACCCGTAACGTAGAAGCTACGCTGTAGCAAAGAAGCTACGCCGTAACGTAGAAGCTACGCTGTAGCTACAAATCAAATCTGAATTTTGATGGCTGCTATTTAAGATTGACGCATTTATGGAGGTTCATTACGTCATTGCAATAATGCATTACTACATACTATACACATCTACGTTATGGCGACATAACAGAACTGGCTTTATTCTGGAGCAGCCATTCTCAAAGTGTGAGCCCTGTCAGTGCTCCGAAAAGACCTTATATTAGGGGCTCCGCGAGTGAAATACAAATTGTTTTTAGAAATATGTCATCAGACACCAGCATCGAGACACGACGTCATTCAAAGACAAAACATAATTTTTGGGGGTCCGTCAAAAATGTTATTTTTAAAAGGGTTCCGCCACCAAAAAAGGCTGCACGTTTTAATATAACTTTTTACTTAT
This sequence comes from Polyommatus icarus, assembly GCA_937595015.1. Taxonomy (NCBI): domain Eukaryota; kingdom Metazoa; phylum Arthropoda; class Insecta; order Lepidoptera; family Lycaenidae; genus Polyommatus; species Polyommatus icarus. Next base: position 14,535,409 of record OW569333.1, on the reverse strand, counting down.
TTTATTGAATAACTAGCTGTCCATGTTAAATACGGTACTGTATAATACCTATTACACCAGAAAAGATTTAAAGTTAATTACTTTCAAAGTAAAAGTAAAATTGCAGTTTCCAATTTCAAAAACTTACCACGGTCGTCGTTATTAGTTGAAAATGTTTTATTTTACTCGAGTTGGCTGACCAAGAAGTTAATGAAAGTTCAAATGGAATTGGCGACTAGTATAGTGAAATAATTAAAAGTTATGATGTTACTTGATAATAACTTATAGATTTTTTATTGCAGTGACTAAGGGTCAATTCAGACCGCAAGACGACGCGATGCATTTTTAAATAGGCGTCGCATTGCGGTCTGGATTGACCCTAGTTAGATGTACTTATATTTTACTTTTTAACATTCGTCGTTTTGTGTGATTATAATTAGGGAAGGGCTTGTATAAAATGGAACTCTGCGTGAAATTTGGAAAAGAAAGTGATAAGTAGTATGTAAATTAAGTTCCAAAGACGTACATCTACGTTTATTTTAAATGTTTAGAGTGAGCCCAGCTTGTAAGGGTCTCACTACAAAAAAACTGTCGTGAAAATAACTGTGTTTTAAAAATATAAAACCGACTCCAAAATTGTACGTAATTGAGAATTAAAATTCCCAAACTACTGAACCGATTTTGATGAAACTTGCAGTATTCCCTAAGTTGAACAATACCTAGTACAATAAAAAAAATATTTAGATCGGACTTGTAGTTCCGGAGATATTCGTGACACACAAACATAAAAACATACATACACTTTTGAAATTTGGTACATTTGTTCAGAAGCTGTTATAGATTAACATATACAAAAACTGGTCAGTTCTGGAAATATTACATAATACGCGTCGTATTGATAACTTCCTTTTTTTGAAGTCGGTTAGTTACAGATCATCAGAATTCTATGATGCAAAGATTTTGAAAGACAATAATTATTATATCAGCTTTTTCAATTTATATACTAATAACAATTGAAGTATCTATCTAAAGTGTGTTGTTATTTATCTTATATATTATAGCATCCCTTTCATTACAGTCACCGTACTGATATTTTCATTCAATAAAAATGGTTATGAAATTAATTATTATTATAATATAATTAGTATAATATTTTGCTTACCAACATTTCTCATGTTCTGTTTCGGTTGATTTTCTATGGGATTTTTCATCATACTTCTTTCTGGGGCAGGTGGTTTTGCGGGTGCAGATTGCATACCTATAAAATTATTTTAGTCAATATAGTATAAAAAATTAATACTATATTGACTAAAAAGGTACATAATACGCATGCCTATGCATACACTCACTCATTTACTTAAAGGTGGAAGTTAATTTCGCGGAATATTGCTAAAAACAAATGAAATTTTAAGCTATGGATTTCCGCAAAGTAACGCCTGATTCCATTAACTATTCAATATAGTATCTAAGCACTCGATCTACCACTCGATAGAAGTTAAAAATATATTTTAAAATATATAAAAAACAACATCAGCTAGTGACTAATAATATTATTTAGTTATGTACTCCATGAAAAAGAAAATGGCTTAAAAATACTTACCATACGGAAGTTGTGGGTAATGCTTATTTTCCACTCGCTCTGGACCAACAAAAACGCGGCTTTGGTAATCAGTAAATGCTGAATTCTCTCTGGGCATAATATTCTGTTGACCTGAAAAATAACACTATCTAGTTTCTAAAAGTATAATTCTTCTTTTGCGATGGATCGCTTTGATCTATTTCAACTAGTATGAACTGTTTCTTAAATAAGTAACCCCCTTAAAGTTCATAGCCTTTTCACGTCTCTTCTAATATGTCAGTTCTTTTGCGACGTATCGAAACAACGTTACTAGTTAAATATTATTTAAAATATTCAAAGGACCTTAAAAAGTTTAAGCGCCTTGATTAGAACAGGCATTAAGATAGTGGTAACTTACCGTAAACCACTGTTGGAGTCTCATATGCAGATAAGTATCTAGGATCAATGCCGGACACTACTCTACCTATATTCTGTGGCTGCATCTGCGACAAAAAGCATGTTAACATTTTGAAACAAAAACTCCTTCTGCGTAAAGCTGATCGCACACAATATTTTGTTAGCACCGTACGCACAATACGCGTCGAACGCACCGCATAGTACACGAAATGCGGCGCATACGGTGCGGACCACAGAAATAAATAAAGATAGAACGGCGACGCGCGTGCATTGCTAAGGAATTGAACGTGTCAATTTTTGCTTTGCTTTTAGTTAAAACAAATAACTTACCCGTGGCAAGATATACCTCCTTTTGACCGATTCACTTTCGTACTTCTGTTTTTACAACTAGACACTGCACAATGAGGCATTTTGAACAACCGCTCCGGTGTAATCAAGTCGAGACGTGCGCGCTGACTGAATGAACGTTCAACGAATCTTGCACGACAGAGCAAGATTGAAACACGCATACTCCACCTGCTTAGCCGTTCTATCTCGATATATTTCTGTGGTGCGGACGAATGTGCGAGGTTTCACATCATTTCATACAACGAATTCTAAAATGCGGCAAGTTCGGCGCGTGCGTGCTGATAAATGTGTAAGTTGAAAATACCTTAACCGATTCGTGGCCAATGCCGCGCCCAGCGCGTCATTCAAAAAGTGTTAGTGAGGCCGATGACGCGCCAGACGCGGCATATAAGAATTGTTAAAAAACACGTTAAAACTAATTTATTATACTGTAATTACAATTCCCTTGTCTAAATATACGTGTTGAACTCAATTTTATGCGTGGCCGTTTATTTTAGAATTAAAGGCTACTAGTCAGAGATCGTCAATCATTGGTTCACTCGAAGAATCCTTACTTTTCTGCGATTAGCGTATTTATGATTTTTTTTTTCTTATTAACACTCATCTTCATCAGCGTCAGTAATTTAGCTTCGATGCTACTGTCTGTTGAGTTATTTTTTGCGTCATGACAAATACGAGAACTTTCAATTACTTAATGTCCTTTTCAATGTAAAGTTTTGCAATATTGAGTGACTATATTCTGGAAAACTTTCATTCTCCTTATTGTCGTTTTCCAGGCAATTTTCATTTGAGTATGTTTGTATATTCCTGCTGATTATCCAAAACAAACGTATTTCATTTGTTTAAATAAACGATTTTCTGAGAGCTCTTAAATTTTAATACAAATTTATATTATCATAGCTACACAACTACTCTAAGTTATTTATTCTTCAACTAAAATAGATGAAGTTGCTAGTCATAATAAATCCCACAACCTTTACGGAAAAACTATCATGCCTATTGATTTGTGCTTTAACATGTAATTAGGGTTCTAACTTCCGTACCCAAAAGATAAAAACGGGACCCTATTACTAAGGCTGGCCTCACACAGCCGGAACGTCTCTCTGAATAATTCATAATCGGAAATTCATAATCTAAATTTCGGCACCTTGCCTCACACACATCTTTGAAAATAAGATTGATCAGTAGTCTCATGATTCCTGGCACATATTTAAACGTCTTTATGGAAGAAGAATTAATACTAATAAATATTATTTTTCTTTTACTTTCGTTTTCACTTAATGTTTCCCAATTTGGAATTAAACTTTTAAGAATTTCCAACCACGCTATGTTTTTTTCCCTGTCATGGTAATCCTCAATGGATGTGTCCTATATTTCAATGCTTAAGATTAAATTTTCCGTGTCAGACATCACGCCAGCAGGTCACAACACGTCCAGGGGTTAGCTTCTTGCAGTGTCAACTGAAATACTTCAAAATCTGATTCCAGTATGTGTGCCGCTCTATTAAAATGTATGGGAATACGCGCGTTATGAAATCATAATCTTAAATTTATCGATCCGGAATTCAGAACGCTCGTCAGTATCATTCTTACAGATCGATCTGAGAAACATAATCTGAAAAAAATCAGAATGTGTACGTGGAGCATACTTACTGATATTGTATGGAATTCCAGTCTTTCTGAATTAATAATATGAATTCAGAAAGACATTCCGGCTGTGTGAGGCCAGCCTAAGACTTCGTTGTCTGTCCGTCTGTCTGTCTGTCTGTCTCCAAGCCGCAACTCAAGAACGGTAATAGAATTGAAATTTTCACGGATTATGAATATCTGTTGCCGCTATAATAACAAATACTAAAAACAAAATAAAATTAAATAAATAAAATAAAAAATGAAGGGGGGCTCCCATACAAAAACATAATTTTCGGCATAATTTGGTCTATAATGGTACGGAATCCTTCGTGCGCGAGTCCGTGTTATATGTGTTATCATCAGTCAGTCAAGGTGTGACGACGTGAGCCCTCACAAAGCTCGGCTTTTAGTAACCAGCACTAATTAAAATCATTAATACCTACATACTCGTATGAGCAAAATTTGTGCCAAAGGTTGACGACTACTTACACATTTTGTTAACAGTATGAATTAATGCTTTTATACGCCATATCAGCTTTGAATTACAACTAATACGACCACTGCACACAAAATTTATCTTTTCCCTCTCTGTTTTACGCCTATTTACAATAAAATATGCATAAAACACAACCAGTGGCCAATGCCGCACGTGGCGCGTCATCGTTTAGCAGGGCCGATGACGCTTATGGTGCGTCATCGAACAAAGTACTTGGCCTGTCGTAAGAATTTGTTGAAAAGAAGGTGGCAACGAATCGGTTAAGGTGCGTCCACATTTGTATCATTTGCGTGATCAGATCCCCGATCAGATCACCGTCGCGTATCATCGAAACGTGTCAAAATGATACGCGTATCATGATATGCCCCGATCGCTATTAACCGCGTATCTGACACGTGTCGATTCAAATACACGCATGATCGGCAGAATGATCTAATAGGCGTCCACACTATGACACGCATACTTGATACGGCAGTCAACGTCTTAACCAGTTGTCCTTTAGTCATTCAATCAAATAGTGTCATTCAGTGAATGCACTAGTTATTAATCCTTCGATCGTGGATTCTTGGAAATCTATTGTTATTCTATTGTGTCTCGCTCACCGGTGAGCTTATGGGGCTTGATGGGTTAAATGGAATCGTAGATCGAAGCAGATGACTGTGACAAAAATAATAATAAAATATCGTTTTATTTAAAATATGTACTTATTGCAATTTATACTTTTTTGAACATACACACCTTTCTTTTTCACTATCAGTAAATAAGGGAACTTGCCATCTTAATTAAGTACGTACATTAGGTTGATGTGGAGCGCCCATATACGGAGAATATTGCACACGCGGGCTGTCTTGTGCCATGGTCCCGTACACGTTGCATGGACTTAAAAAAAGAAAAGTAAAAAATATAAAGTAACAATTACTAAATAATTGATTGCTCAAACAGGGGTCCCCAAACTTATTTTGTCTACTCCCCACTTTAAGAACAAATTATGTTTTAGTTTGCTTCAATTTTAAATGCATCTACATAAAATAAATCTCCAAAGCCTCTACACATCGCCTTCTTTTTTTCTGGGTCCCACACCTTCAGACCTCAGTGCCCACAAGGAGGCGTTATCGCCCACTTTGAGAAAGGCTGCGCTAACCTTATACTATCTCGCTAAAAACCTAAATACAGAGGCGGCGTAAAGCATAGGCGACGTGGGCGACCACCCACGGCCTCGGGGTAGGGCCTCGCGCTCCTTGGACCACGAGGTTTTTTAAGAATTAAGAGTTTTGATACTCAATTATTCATAAATAAAAAGTTTTTTAATAAATGATTGAGTTTCAAAAATTATTTCTCCCGTTTTCTTGCGTCATCTATCAGGGGGCCTCGCAAAATATATTTTAGGGGGCCTCGCAAGATATATATCTTGCCCACACCAAATTTAGGTCTTGCCCTGCCACTGCCTAAATAAAAGTTAACAATATCTTGACAATAATAACTAAAATAAGTTTAAAAATATATAAGTATCTAATATTGTTTGTTACTTATACTTTAAAGGTACGTTATAATTTGTAAATTGAATCAAACATGATATCAAAATGTTAAATGTGCTGCATAAAAATCAAAATGTCCTGTTGAAATGTTTATCCCACCAAAACATTAAATGTAAAAGGAGCCAAGCAAAATATTGCATAGCTATGCAATACTTCTGTCGTAAAAAGTTTTCAGATCACATTCAAGCCAAGCCTTCAACTTATTTTGTAATTGAAATCAACATTCAGTGAATGTATCAATAGTTTTCTTTATTTTAAAATTATTATAGTGGCTCGGCAATGAGCACATAATTATTAAGAAACAAATATAAAATTGCATATTTGCAGGAGTTCATACTTACACCGATGGCAAGCGTAAATTGTTTTTTTAGTTTATCGTAACGACGCATCTGGTCGATGCAGGTACCCATATAAATCCAATTAGTCGCTGATAGACTCTAGTGCTCTGAAGGCTTGGCTTGAATGTGATCTGAAAACTTTTTACTACAGAAGTATTGCATAGCTATGCAATATTTTGCTTGGCTCCTTTTACATTTAATGTTTTGGTAGGATTTCATTTCTTTTTTTAAGGTTTTTTTCTTTTCAGGTCACGTTAAAACTATTCTACCATATTAACAAAGTCTTAAGACTTCGCTGTCTGTCTGTCACCAGGCTGGATCTCGAGAACCGCAATAGCTAGATAGTTGAATTTTTCACAAATTATGTATTATTGTTGTCGCTATAAAAAAGAATAGTCATACTTAAATAAAATAATTTAGGAATGGCGGGTCTCGTACAACAAACTCGATTTTTTTGCTTTTTTTGCTCTATCTTCATAATGGTAACAGTAAGGTTTTTGGAAATTTCAGAAAATACTCAATTGTATTTCAACTTGAATAATAAATAATAAAAATTAAATAAACCTTTTATTTAAGGGGGGCTCCCATATAAATTTACGGTACAGAACCCAATCTACGTCAGTCCGACTCGAACTTGGCTGGTTTCATAAATTTTCCTTTCATTGTGAATAAAGACCTATGCGTATACCAAATTTCAAAGTTCGACGTAGAAGTACCTTAGAATTTTGATGATCTGTCAGTCAGTGACAAAACGTAGTAATGTAATTTGGAGGGTAAGCTAGTTTTGATACTTGCTCCTAGTCATCAAAATTTTAAATATCTAGCTTTGTTAACATCGAAGATAAGGAGGGTGTGAAATAGCCGCGAACCGCTTTGAGAAAAGTATGGTACGGCCGTGCCTTTGCTACAAAGCTTGGCTGGGGCACTGCCGTGCCTCCAGATTCCCAGCCTTCATAAATTCCGTACATTTCTTGTGCATTTTTTATTCACAGCTCAGTTTATGTCTACAGTAGGAAAGCAATGAAAAGACTTTATATTTATGGCAGTTAAATATCAAATCGTCTACTGATAGGAATAGAGTAAGCTCCCTAGAGAGATTCAGTTGCACAGTGTTTTTCAACCTGTGGGTCGCTATTCCCTGGGGTTCGCAAAGCTTATGTAGGGATAGCCAGAGGTTGAGAGAAATATTTCAGTAAAAAACAATGAAGATTAAATATAATACTTATTGATATATTATTGAGAAGGAGATTTTTCACAAAAGGATTACTTAATACATAAGGGATATTTATTTATTATATTGTATGTTTATCTTCTTCTTCTGCTTAATTCTTATATATAAAAATGGATTTTCAAATGTGTTAGACGTTAGTCGCGCTAAAACTCGAAAACGGCTGAACGGGTTAGGCTGATTTTAGTCTTAAAATATTCGTAGAAGTCCAGGGAAGGTTTAAAGTGACCTGTGACACGAAGTTCACCGGGACAGCTAGTAGAATATAAATACATATTATGTAAAGTAACCTCGGGTCGCTAATTATTTTTTCATATCAAAGGGGTCGCATTGTCAAAAAGGTTGAAAAACACCGGAATAGAGAATACGGCAACTTACGGTATATTTCCTGCACTAGTCGCCGTAAACGAAATCATTTGATTTCCCTGCGGCTCTGAAAGAAAGTTTCACGATAAGTATTATTATTATGCATTTATGATACTTAGATAAAGTCGTTTTTATAGCTATGGGTGGTTGTTTTTCTTCGATTGATAGTGGGAAAATTGTGTAAGGGCCAGGCCACAACATTGCGTTGTGGCGTCGCAACTCGCATTGTAAAAAAATTTAAGGCTCAGAACGCATCGTGGAAATTTCCGATGCGACAACCAACGATGTTAATTAAATACTGCGACAATGCATCGTAAAATAATATTATGATCGTAAAGAGGTTGACGTCGTATATTTTGGTTTAGTCATAGTTGTTATTCATTAGTTTAATAATATTAATAAATAATCTAAAAGTAATTCTAAAATGATTTTGAACATCAATGATCATTGATCACTTATATTTATTATCTCAATGAACATCAAAAGGTTCATAATATTTTGGAATTTTTTTACAGAAAGCATAGCTGTTACTTACCCAGTAACTTCTTGTCTCGAATAATGTATCTATCCATTACTTACTAAGTATAATACTACCAATTAGTTTTTGTTTATTCAAATACAATAATTATTACAAACTACGAAATGTAAAAGATGTGTTGAAAAATTCCAGCAGTGCTAATCACAAATTAATTACCCAAAAGAACGCGGCAAATTTATTTGAATTTTAGCACCTTTTACTTCTACTTCTTCTTGCGTACTGTATACCGGCCGAAGGTTTGGCCCAATAATAGGTATTTAATATCGACGGCTTTATTTTAATATTAGCATATTTTCAATACAAACGCAAAAATAAATATAGTTTACAACCGGGAGCATATGAAGTATACGAAGTTTGGTAGATGCAGGTAGGTGGATGATCTAAAAAAATATCTTCCGTTCAAAATTTTCTCACCGTGCACAAATGTAGTAAAATTGGTTGAATTTCAAATTTCATTTGTTACCTATTTAGACTTAAAAAGTTATATTTTGAATATTCTAGAAAACATTTTTTTACGCTCTTTAACTTGAGAGTTGACACTGTGCTTGTAAAAACACAAATTGAAAAAAAAAAAATGTCAATGTCACTTGTCATATAATCGTAATATGACGTCAATATGACGTGACTCAAGTATATATTATAAAATATTTTGTAATTTTTTTATAAATAAATGAAAAGTTGCTTCTAATAACACATTTGTAAGATTTTATAAGTTTTCAATTTTATATTTTAGTGTACAATAAAGAAGTTCTCTATTCCTCGTAGAAAAAATATAAAAAAAATGGAGTTACAAGACACCTATTACAATAAATCCGAATATGTGGAAACTGTAAGTAAATAACAACTCCTAGTGACTGTATTTGATTGCTATCCCTTGTTTGAATTTAATTAACAATCTCTTTCAATTGTTACACCCTTGAACTTTATGAAAATATTATTTATTTACACAAGCTAAAATTTTACTTTTCAGGCTTCAGGAAACAAAGTGAGTCGACAGACTGTGTTGTGTGGATCTCAAAACATTGTATTACACGGTAAAGTTATTGTCCAGAGCGACGCAATCATCAGAGGAGACCTGGCTAATGTTAAAACGGGGAGGTTCTGTATCATAAGTAAAGGATCGGTAATCAGACCACCGTTCAAGAAGTTTAGTAAAGGGTAAGTAATTAAATCCTAAAACTTTGCATGAATCAAACCTTCAGTATATTGTACTGTTTGTGTCCACAGTAAATTAACTAAATGCAACATCAAGAATATGACATAATATTGTGTTGTACTGCTGCTTACCACGTTCACATTTATTGTAACTTTTAGTGTCTAAGATAGAAATAAACAAACTGTAGCTGCAAAAGTTTTACCCTCACCATTTAAATGCCTAAATAGAAACCAAGTGTTGTATGGCCAGCACACAATTATATTACAATTTTCAGAGTTGCATTTTTCCCTCTACAAATGGGTGACCATGTGTTTGTGGGAGAGAACACAGTTGTCAATGCTGCAGTAGTAGGCTCCTATGTTTATATCGGGAAGAATGTTGTTATAGTAAGTATTGTTAACACATTGAATATCATATTGTGATAAAAATTTGTATGCAGTGCATGTCACCAGTGACTTGAGCAGGCTGTTAAAGTGCTCAATGAAATAATTAATAAAGAAACAAATACTTAAAAAAAATGAGTGAACTCATTTTGATTATTTGTTTCTTTATTAATTCTTGCTTGCAGTTTCTAAAGATTAAAAACATAGTATATTATATTTTATATTGGTAGTTTTACCTAAAAATCTCTGATCATTTCATGCAAAATATTTTAACTTTTTTCAAATTATTTATATTCGAGCATTTATGATGCTTTACCTAATGCTAAGTACTGACATATGGTTTTGCTCGATAGTTTTACTCCAAATCGAGCAATAACCACCGTGGACCGCCAAAACTGACAGCTCGAAGGCGACCTTTGAGCCTGCTCGATGGAATTAAATATGTCATTTCCTTCGATTTGGAGTAAAACAATCAAGCAAAACCGTATGTGAGTACTTAGCTTAAGAATGGTTCTGATAGTTTTATTTTTTCCCATTTCAGGGAAGAAGATGTGTGCTAAAAGACTGTTGCATGATAGAAGACAACTCTGTTCTGCCTGCTGAGACGGTTGTTCCATCATTTGCACGATATTCTGGTAGTCCGGCACGACTCATCACAACACTACCTGAAGCAATGCCGGATTTGATGACGGAATACACTAAAAGCTACTATCAACATTTTCTTCCAACCACTGCAGTAAACTAATTTTAAATAGATTTTGCAAATAGGGCTCTTCTTATTGCTTAATATATTATACATACAATTATGCTTATTGCTTATATTATATTCTAAATATCATGTTTAGGATTAAAGTAAAAAATACTAATTAAAATATTTATTTTTTTGTATATTCCCACTTTAAAGTAAGAGAACATTAGTGTTGATTTGTATTGTTAAGTAACAAAAAGGTTGAAATAGGTCTAGCTTCACTGTATATTATTATCTTTTATTTTACCTTGTAGGTAGAAGATAATTAACCGACTTTCAAAAAGAAGGAGGTTATGTTATTATAGTGAAGCTGGGCCTGCTGCTATATCACTAAGAATCGCCCAATAATATACCTAAACAAACCCTTGGTATTGTTTAGTGTGGACTGTGGAGTAATGTTATAAAGAAATGCATTATTTACAACTGGCTTTTAATTTTTAACCTTCCTTATTCAACTTAAAGTCCTGTAGTAAACCAGCTTTATATGTACTTACATATAAGGCTGGTTTGTGTAAATTGTAAAAGAACTTAAAATATTATGAATAAGACCACTTAGAAATTAGAATATATTTTAGATGAAAGAGCAGAGCGCGGTGTGGGCGACCGCCCACGGCCTCGCGGTCCTAGGGGCCTCGCGGTCCTAGGGGCCTCGCGCCCCTTGGACAGCGCGTTTTTTTTAGTATTTACGAGCATCAAAAAATCTTTCAACAAAATCCGTCTTCTGGCAACATCCATCAGAGGGCCTCGCAGAATATATGTTGCCCACATAAAATTTTGGTCTTGCGCCGCCACTGTGAAAGAGTGCCATATTATCAAACCCACTTACTAATAATATTATAAATGCGAAAGTGTGTCTGTCTGTCTGTTACCTCTTCACGCCCAAACCGCTGAATCGATTTTGCTGAAATTTGGCATGGAAATACTTTGACTCCCGGGAAAGGACATAGGATACTTTTTGTCCCGAAAAAATGTACGGTTCCCGCGCGATAAATGAGTTTTGGCGCAACGGAGTTGCGGGCGTCATCTAGTCATGAATAAAGACGAATTAGGGCCGGGACACAAAACCACGACACGACGTTGCGTCGTAGAAACTCACGTAGAAATTCAAAGACGAGTTTCTATGACGCGACTTTGCACGACGCCGCACGATGTCGTGTCGTGGTTTTTTACGACGCGCGTCGTAGATTCCCACGACATGACGTCGCGTCGTGTTTTTGAGTAGGTACCGGCCCTTATTAAATCGTCAAGTCCCAAGAAGTAACAAAACATTAACACAGCTGACTCGACATACCTTCTCTTTACAATAATTTTATCATTATTATTGTCGTATTCTGTATTTATTTAATAAAAAAAAATCCTCTAAATTATTTTTTTATAATAGCAACATTATTTTATTATCAAACGTGTCTGACATTCAGTGATGCCAGATTGGAGGAAATTCCCCCAAATTTGGGCGGTTTTGAACAATTTTTGGGGGGATTGTTGGAGGAAAAATTCTGCAGCACACACAGCAAAATCTTAGTAATTAGGGTCCCGTTTTTGCCCTCTTATTACGACTTCGGAACCATAAAAATGTTCGAGTTAAGCTCGCGAAGATATTGATTCTGCAATTTCACCCTCGCTTCTGGTTGCCTGGAAGAGATTGCTACCTAGTAATAACTAATAAGGCCGCCATTGTGTCACCTATGTATTATTTTTGTTTTTATATTTGTCTGTATTCTCTCTGTATTGACTATTGTGTGCACAGTAAAGAATATTTGAATTGAATTGAATTCTGTAAATATGGACGCTATTGCAGAAATAGTGTGCATTAATCGTATCCATTTGTTAATTTTCAATTTGAATAAAAAATATTTATGACTTTTGGGGGGATTTTTCTTTAAATCTCGTATTTTGGGGAGATTTCGGAGAACACTTGGGGAGAAACTAAGATGGCCGTCTGGCAACACTGCTGACATTTTGACAATCTGCGGTAATTTTTTTTGACCTGTAGAATCAAGAACAACTTTCGATTTATTTTTTATTTACCAACTGTTTTAGTTCCAAATTAATGTTTAGAAATGTTATTAATTAAAGTTTTCTGATTTCAATGCATAATTATGGCGTATTATTCCGACCTCTGTGTACAATCTGAACATCTTTTGGCTGGTAAGTGATTTCGTTTACGTGTAAAAAAAATAGATCGAAACAACAGTTGTTTTCTCAAATAATGAATGAAACTTCGATCAATTTTTGCACGGACACGGCTTCTTGAAGTTTTTATGAACACACTACATGGTTTTCGCAAAAGTTGGGCACGTACGTGCGTAGTAAATAAATTCACTATAATATTTCTTGGTGACAACAAGCTTGTAACATTTTTATACGTAGCACTGTACTTCGTTGTCATTTTCCCAGCTGTTTACGTTTGTTTACACTATTTTAACACCTAACTTAATGCTATGCTTACTTTTGGTGAAAATATTTCATATTTTTTAGACCCCTACCAAACTGATTATAGTCAACAATATTTGATTCCAAACCAAGAGGCCGAATATGAAGTCCGAAGTACTGTCCTCGTTGACGGAGGAGACAGGTTTGGTGTGGCTTCTGTGGTGTTTGATAAATATGAGGAGTTGATATGGATGGGCAACCAAGGAGTAAGTTCTTTGTTCACACAGCTGTTGTGTAGTTTCTGTTTTGTAACAATAGTCATAGCCAAAGGTTACTTCAATTAATCATTTGTAAAATATCAATGCCTTTAAAGATCTTCTAGACATGTTACTTTACAATCTTACTAATTAAATTACTGGTTAGGAATTGTAATAAATAGAAATAGAAAAGTGGGTTTTTTGTAAGGATTACTAGTTTGTATAGTACACTAGATGACGCCCGCAATGGAGTTGCGCCAAAATTCCTTTATCGCGCGGGAACCTTACATTTTTCCGGGATAAAAACTATCCTATGTCCTTTCCCGGGAGTCAAAGTATCTCCATGCCAAATTTTAGCAAAATCGGTTCAGTGATTTGAGCGTGAAGAGGTAACAAACAGACAGACGGACAGACACAGACACTTTCGCATTTATAATATTAGTATGGATGAGGAGTTCTGTGCTGAATTTATATAATATTATACTACAGTTTTTTTTCTATATTATAGGGTCATGTCACCTCCTATTATGGGCCAGGCATGCAGAAGTACACTTCATTTCAAGTACACGAGTCAGAGGAAGTGAGGGATATTCTGACAGTTGAGGATGGTATATTTGCACTTACCAAAACCTCCCTACGGCATCAGATAAGAAGAGGAATCCCAAAGCACACACATAAGTATAATAATTATACTTAATAGTCTCTTATGTAAGCCATACACGCTACGGTCTATACATGTGCAGGTGACCTCTCCAGTAGACCGTAGCGTGTATGGCGATCATTACTAAATAATAAGATCCACAGAAATATATAACAAACATTAGTAATTATTACAGTTATACGCTTAGTCCTTTTATCATGATGTTTGTGTCACGGTGTGTGCTTTTATTATTAAAATGAGAAGTGTTTTGCATGCTCTTAAGTCTTAACTGTTCAGACTTAAAAACCACTCATGTCAAAGATATAAAATCACTTAGGCTTTAGCCGCTTAGGCTCATTAGGCCGTGTTCCACCTGCAAGCAAACTCGCGGAAGTCTTGCGTGAGTTTCTTGCACTTGCAAGCTGCTATCAGAGAGACTTTCAGACACTTCTCGCAACAGTTGTCTTGCAGGTGGAAACACAGCCTTAGGCTCTCTGGAAGAAGTAGTATGATCTGATTGCTTAGTTTCTACATTTTCTAGCAATTGTTTTAATATTGGTTGGCCAAACTAATGTGCATGTTTGATTGATCAATATCCTTTTGTAGATCAAAGAACATGAGTGATATGCAGTGTCTGTACCAAGTGAGCCCTCACAAGCTGCTGATGGGCGGCCATCAGGACAAGCTTATTGATTTGGATCTCAATAAAATGGTTGAAAATGTTATTGTAAGTATATTTGTATTTTTAATCATTGGTCACACAGAAATGACTGGTTCCTTAGAGTGAAACCCTAGCCTGTATAGATAGGGATTTAGAAAATAGTCTTCAAGATTGAGGTAGGGGTAGCCACTGGCTGTTTTATATTTTGAAAGAATAGAGGTATGCTATGCCACTGAAGTGATAGGTAAAAGGATGGAAATTTATTTTGAAAGTTATATTTCTTAGATACTAAGCAATATAGACTTGACTAGAAGATTGCCAGTTCCTTAGAGTGAAACCCTAGCCTGTATAGATAGGGATTTAGAAAATAGTCTTCAAGATTGAGGTAGGGGTAGCCACTGGCTGTTTTATATTTTGAAAGAATAGAGGTATGCTATGCCACTGAAGTGATAGGTAAAAGGATGGAAATTTATTTTGAAAGTTATATTTCTTAGATACTAAGCAATATAGACTTGACTAGAAGATTGCCAAAATAATTTTCTAAGCCTTAATCACTCTATGGCCTTAGTATGTTTGTTTGTTTTATTTGCCATACTAAATAATGAAAGGTATCTACTATTGAAAAGTTTTGAATGATGATAAAGATAGTGTATATCTTTATTAGTTCTTATTTATCTTTTCTAACATAATATTCAACATCTTTCAGAAAATTCCAGAAGAAGGTAGTGCAGTCCTCAGAAGTGGTGGAGGGTCTTTAGTGGCCTGCGGCAGTGCCAACGGTATGGTGTCTCTACGAGACATCCGGTGTCCCGGCAAGGCTGAACACAGTTTCCGGGCACATTCTGCCTGTCTGTCTGACTTGGACATGCAGGGTGATACGCTGATCAGCTGTGGGTTTACGCAATCGTGAGTACAAGTTTATGCATTTTGGACTTCCAAGTACCTAGCTTATTTAATTGAGTATTCAGGAATCAGGAGGAAAGCAAGAAAAACAACAGTGTTTTTCTTGCTTTTCTAATTGTCTATATTGGTTTCGGTTACGATGGCCGATTTCATGTTAATCAGACCAGTTTTACAGGCTTGATAACTCTTGTAACCTTCTGATTAAGTGGAGCTGATGTCTGGTATCTTAACCTAACATGGAAATCAAGTGCACAAACTGCACAATCAAGTCAAGAACCAAATTCTCAACCGGCCATCTTCTTTTATTTATTATTTTATTATATACTTATAAAATTACAAGTCCTGACTGACTGACTGATTCATCATCGCTGAGCAAAAACTGTTTAAGTTACAGCCACGAAATTTGGTGAGTAGAATTGTTATAGTAAGTAGACACCCACTAAGGAAGGAATTTTGAAAATTGTACCCCGAAGGGGGTGAAAAAGGGGTTGAAAGTTTGTATGAAAGTCCGTCATTTCTTAAGTTAGAAACTTGAAATTTTGTGTTTGGGCTACTGATTAAAAATGATTGCATACGTGTTAAAGCGTTTTTGGAAATTCTACCCCTAAGGGGGTGAAATTGGGGTTGAAAGTTTGAATGAAATTAGTCTATATTATATAGGTATACTATGTTAAGCAGCTAGTTATATCATAAAAGCATATTTTTTATATCTAGCTGTCTGAACATAGTAGGCCGAAAATTCGCGGCCGAAGTTAGCCATGATTACGTCAGCAATGCGCTACGCATACAATATTAACGCGACGTAATTTCGGCATGGTGTGTCATCGGTAATTTAAAATACATTGCAGGCGTAATCAAGCTGAACTTCGGCCGCGTATTTTCGGCCTAGTTTGTTTAGATACTAATCGTCATTTACAGCGGTGGCGTGGCGGTAGCGGAGCCCTACCTCCTAGTCTGGGACGTGCGGTGCGCGGGGCGGCGGCGCGCGCCCTCTGTCTGGTCACTTCCATTGGGCTGGCCGCCTCTACTCCTGCACTTCGTTCCCGCTGTATCCGGCAGAGCTGTGGCTTTGGGCGGAGATGGGAACGTAGCGCTACTGCACGTGAACGAGTCACATAATGTTGATCATTCCGTCTTCCAGGTGAGGGAATTTCTTGTCCACAAATATGCTATGCAAATAGTACAGGTGCGGTCCCCAACCTCCCTCCCTAAGGCCCATAGCACACGTCATATTTTAAAAGCGCAGAAGACGCGCAGATTACGCGCGTATATGCGGTTCAAATGAGATTCGATCGCAACTTTGTAACTTAAACACACGGGGCGATCGTGAAACGCGCTCTACTACTCTACACGGCGCAGATAAAACGATATTTATATAAAGCGTTTGTTTTGCTTCAAACGTGCGTATACGCGCTTCATACGTGCGCTTGTATCATCAATGCAAACGCAACAATCAGCGCCAAAGACGCGCGTTTTAGGAACGATTGTTGTTATGATTTCTGTTAATAAAATTAGTTTTATAATTTCTGTTAATTAAGTAAATGGATGTCAGATTAATGCTTAGCACACACCTACGCGACCACGCGACTGCGAAGCGGCAGTGTCAATACAAAACACAAATTTGACAACTTGTCAAATGTGTGTTTTGTAAGCATAAATGGCTACGTTAATAGCTTTGTACAATTTTTGTCAATATCTGTTCAATAGCTTATTCGTTTAAGTGTATCTCTACAACTAAGTGTAACAAACATCTTTCTTATCATTACAAATATTCTCTTTTATTAATAATAATAGTTATGGGAAACTAATATTTTAATAACCACCACAGGTAGACACCCACAGTGCACACTGCAGCGCCATGGACGTATCTTCCACCAGCCAAGCTCTAGTCTTCGGGGATCAGGCCGGCCACTTGCATCTGTTCTCCGCTCAGCACAACCATGAACCGCGGTTTAATAACTTCTCCAGGTAAACATTATAGTTTCATTGTAATGATATATACTCAATTCTGTGTCCCCTATTGATTTGACACTAATGTTATAAATTCGAAAGAGTTTCTGTCTGTCTGCAGTGGTGATCACCTCATCACACTTAAACTGCAGAACAGATTTCGATACTTTGACCCCAGGAAATACTTTATCGTGGCAAAATGTACGGTAAACGGTTGTCAGTGCACATTATGCTGCGGGCAACCACAGATTTCTATCTAATGCAACATCTGTTTTCGTCAGTATATATATTTTATATATGTATCTCTTTTTTAAAACTAGATTGACGTAAAATAAAAAGTTGTATTTCTGAATTATTGCATTCGTTCGGGAAGAAATCACTATGAGAAACTTAAGAACCGCCATAAGACACTACTAATAAACATACATAACATACGGACAATAACTCATTTTTTCCCTAATTATTTTAATAAAAGTTGTAACTTATCTTCTTCATAACCTAGCTAATATATCTGGCTACACATTACATCCATAGTTTTTCTATTTCAAATAAATTTTCCGGCCCTAAAGCCTCCATTTAAGCAAAAAAAAAGGGGAAGTTTTTCATGTTACCTTATTCTTCCACTCACGTCTTGATTATTATTCTTCTTCCAGAGGCACAGAGTTTGCGGACCCGGACCCAGGTTTACCGTTTGTGAGCCTCAACGACACGGGTTTCAAGTACTCCTCCGTCCCTCTGCCTCCGCTCGCCTCCGGGAGCAAATGGCTGAATGAGCTGCCTGAGGCCTTTTATAAGAGAGTCTACAGGTATGATTTTTTTGTGTTGTGTGATATGTGCATTACCGTGTCGTAAGGAAAATGCGCAACGATGGTGCTGCGAGCTGGTGTCGCCAAACGGAACTTGTATAATGTACTATCAGAGAAGTTGATTCCTATTTCCTATTTTGGTCGCGTTAAGTCAAACCCAGATGTATAGTTTTCACAGAGCCAGTACTGGCTGCCAATAAGACTTGCAGCCAGTATTGGCTTGGTATATGCCGCGTGTGAACAGTTTTTCAAGCCAGGCCAAACTGTTCACACGCTGCATGTACCAAGCCAATACTGGCTGCCAGTATTAATGGCAGCCAGTACTGGCTCTATGAAAACTATACTTAAGTAATCGTCTTAAGTCAAACCCATCAAACCGATCACAGTTAACATTGAATTGACACAAGCCAACCAATTGACGTCGGTACGCCATCTGCCTAGGAATCAATTTCCTCGATAGTACTTGACATGTGCTGCCACCTACAGTTTCGGCGCGACCGCAATACCACGATACTATTATTTTATTCCATAATAATTGCAGGTTGTACCATGTTCGATCCAGTTTTCAATTAAACTACAAAATAATATTCTCATAAAAAGAAAAAACCATCATTAAACGTCGATTGAAGTGTTTGAGAATCTTTGAGAATACAATTTTTCTGTTTGAGAAATGCATTCAAATGAATAATATGCTCTTTTATATGGAAAATATTTTTATGCCACTTTCAACGTTTTAGGAAGCCGAAAACTATAGACCCCGAAGTGCTTAAGTCCATGAAGATGCAGGGACCTATAGGATATGCGCCAAACCCTAAAAATACAAGAAGAAATCAGGTAAAATTTACATTTAATAGTTACATTAATTTAACGAAAATAGACATGTCTAATGTAAGCCATATACGCTACGGTCTATGTGTCTAAACACACTAGGCTGAATTACGCCGGCGTAAATTCCGCCGCAAATGTCAAACGCATGCATATACGCGACGGAATAGTGTGTCGTCTCTCGCGTTCCGCCCGTTTTTGTATGAGTTTGAAACGCGGCGTAAACGCGGCGGAATTTACGCCAGCGTAATTCAGCCTAGTGTGTTTAGAGCCTATGGCTTACATTAGACAGTCCTGCCCCCGTAGACAACTGGCAAACGCGAATGTCGGCACTACAAATAGGCGAACGCGTTAGCCAACGCATTGGCCAACCCGTCGGCCAACGCGTTCGCCTATATGTAGTGCCGACAAAACGCGTCGGCCAACGTCTAAATACCTACCGCCAACGCGCGAGTCGCCCGTTCTACACATTGGGCCGACACGTTGGCCAACGCGTTCGCCTATATGTAGTGCCAACATAACGCTAACGCTAGCGCTACAAAATGTATGGACTTGACATAAGTATTTGATAGCGAAGTGATGACTTATGTCAAATCGCATACATCTACATACATTTGTAGCGCTAGCGTTAGCGTTTTGCCAGTTGTCTACGGGGGCTGTGCAGCTATGCCTGCGCAGGTGGATCGGAATATGTGTGGCAATAGACCTGTGCAGTTTTTTCGACCTGCGCAGGCGACCGGCGCAAAATCGAAAATCAATTCTTTTCAGTGACTCCTGCGCAGGCATAACTGCACAGGTGACCTCTCCGGTCGACCGTAGCGTGTTTGGCTTACATTATACATACGCAATTTTTTTAATTATCTTAACCTCAATATAATATTCCTTTATTTTTATTCGTTGAATAGCTTTCACTCGTGACTTTCAAACGTTTATATCTGTTAAGCAGGTCTTTTCTGCATCTTAAAGTGTAAACTGTAAACTATTGTTATTTTCAGATTCCTTACATTAATGACACCCTTGAAGATTTACAAGCAGTCAGGCACAACGATTTTGTCCCAAACATACAGCCTATACCCAAGTGTTATCTCAAGGTAAGATTATTTCATTTATTATTTATTATTTTGTAATGTGAGAGCTCAAACACATTTAAATAATGAGTTGCCATTATACCCATAATAGAATATATCACAAAATTGACGTCGCAGTAGATAGGTAGAGATAAACTACGATAACATGGCGCGCCCCTCCAAATTACTGTTTCAATGTGTGTAGTCATCATCTTTATGAAAGAGTTTGTATGTAGTAAGTATTCGACCAATCAAACAGTACACGTAATATTTCACTAATGTCACTTATTACCAAGATTTGTTGGTCAACTAATCATAACTAGCCGACCGCGCAAGACAACGCACTTGAAACGTTTTGACAACGCATCAAACGTTTTGAATTTTGGAGGGGCGCGCCATGTTATCGTAGTTTATCTCCAATGCCGCGGTGAATTCGCCTAGTCGACTTGAATCTGTGGTTGGGAAAGGCGAGTGGCGAGTGAAAACAAAAAATGTTGTAGTAACTCACACGAGTCGCACGCGACCAACTGACCCACTCGCACATCGCGTAACTCGTATGATGCGGTCACACGGTGCAAGTAGCTGCACCTCAGTTACGTGTTTCCACTGAAGCGGAGCGGAGCTTAGCGGTGCCCGAATTGACCAATCGTGCTATTCCAGCGGAATGACAGCGAATCGGAGCGAAGATTTCGAGCATGGTGATTGGTCAATTCGGCACCGCTAAGCTCCGCACCGCGTCAGTGGAAACACGGCCTTAATAGTAGGGGAGGTCGCGCTCAGTTTAAAAAGTAATTTCATACCGAGCGAAAATCGTTACAATAATAATTATAGTATTCCACTAATATATAACAGCTTTGATCGTCAGCCACTTCATAATGGGTGGAATAAAAATTGAGAGCATCTCAAACTTGATGTTGGGAATCGTATTGAATTGACATTAAAACTATCCCAATTCGCACCCAATAAAGGTTCATATCAAAGAGGATATAAACTATAGAGTTGCAAAGCCCATACAAACCAGCGTGTTTAAATTTTAAATTCTCATCTGAACGATAGATGGCATTGTGTGTTTCAAATTAACCCAAAATTAGTCCAATACAATAAATAAAAGCGCCATCTAGTAGACTATTTTTAAAACACGTTCGCTACCGCACACATTACATCTTAGAATTTTAAATACTCACGCGTGCGTTCGGCAACGGAAATTACGCCGCGAAATTTCGGCTCTTCGCGTAATTTATAGTGTGTCGCATCAGACGTAAGTGGCTGAACGTAATTTCGGCCACGTAAATTACACCGGCGTAATTCAGCCTAGTGTGTTTAGACACTTAGGCTATAATTTTAACCGACTTTCAAAATCGAGGAGGTGTTATGTTCGTTTATTTATGTTTAACGATTGTAGTAACTTGCGTGTGACGAGGATGTAAATAACTCACGTACGGTTAATAATCCTTTTTATTGTCCACACCACACTAAACGTCACAATATCGTTCATATGCACAGAAGGATACGGATCACAAGCACAAGCAGAATAGATAGAAGAAAGTCAGTGAAGTAGCAGTATAGAAAGAAACAATAACGATTAATACAAGCGTTTCGATTGAGCTAAGAATTAGATAGCATGTACGAGTATAGCATCCACGTCGCGAAGGCGTATTAAACGGACTGATGGTCAAGCGAGCGAGAGCGGTCCGCGGCGAGCGTCGGCGCAGCGACTAGCCGGTTCTCGGATGCGCTCCTTGCACTCGTATGCTCCGTCTCATTGACGTCACCGCGGTCACTTGTCGTGCGCGGTTCCATACCACGGTTTATGACAACGGGACGGCACGGCACGTAATCCGTAGGTTTTAATTATTAATGACGTTATTAGTGTAAGTATTATATTATTTAATTAGGATGAGGTTTTATATTACTAATATTTGTTTTTATTTTAGTGTATAAATATATTTTTATATATATAATGTATATAATGTAAATAAGTAAATAATAATTTATTAAGTGTATATGTATGTAAGTTTTATTGTAAATAATAAACATAATAAAATAATAAATCTAAATATATATTAGGAGAATCCCTACATCACTCCCCTCCAGAGACCGTCACTACGGGCTATAATAATCCGGGAATCTAACTTGTCTTCCGGAGCGAGTTGTCTTTCGCACAAAGTGATCGCTCTGTGGTGGCTGTGGTGGTTCTTCTGGAGTGTCAGTTTGTGGTGTATATGTATCGGACAGTAGATAGGCTGGTTTGATTCGGTCTATACTTACTGTCACGGGTTTACCCTTAACTAAAATTTTAAATACTTTATCCCCTCTCTCCAAAACTTCATAAGGGCCAGTGTATGCAGGATATAGTGCTCCTTTATTAATTTCCTCCCTTAAAAATATGTGACTGGAGGAATTGAGGTCTTTGAATACAAAGAATTTATCGCGGTTATGTCGCGATGCAGGTACGGGTTGTAATTTATTAACAACGGAACGTAAACGGGCAGTGAAATCGGTTATGTCCGTCGTGCCGTTCACATTGCTGTGGAAGAATTCGCCTGGGAGTCGCAATGGCTCGCCGTAGACGAGTTCTGCCGAGGAAGATTGCAGATCTTCCTTGAAAGCGCTTCTAATGCCTAGGAGAACGATAGGTAACGATTCCGTCCAATTATGGTCAGCGTGACACTTTATAGCCGTCTTAAGCTGCCGGTGGAATCGTTCCACAAGACCGTTGGAGGCTGGATGGTAAGCAGTTGTTCGACGATGTTTGAAACCAGCCACCTTGCCTAAGAATTGGAACAGTGACGATTCAAATTGGCGTCCTCGATCAGACACTATATCGAGAGGGCAACCAAATCTGGCGATCCACATTGACAATAGCGCCTTACCAACTGTCTCCGCTGTGATGTCCGCTATAGGTACGGCCTCAGGCCACCTGGTAAAGCGGTCTACGGCTGTTAGACAGTAGCGGAAGCCATTAGATAGTGGAAGGGGTCCTACAAGGTCAATGTGGACGTGCTTGAACCGTTCACGAGGCAACGTAAAAGTTCCGGTTGGCGCTGAAACATGTCGCGAGATTTTTGTGCGTTGGCATGGTAAACAAGTTTTGGCCCAATTTCGGCAGTCCTTTCTTACACCGGGCCAAACGTAACGCTGAGCCACTAATTTAGCTGAAGCATTGGCGCCGGGGTGAGACATGCTATGCAGGCTGTCAAAAACTTGTTTCCGCAAGACTTTGGGAACGTAAGGTCTTGCTAAGCCAGTGCTGACGTCGCAGTATACCTCAGTGTTGAAGCCGGGTTGTTGCATCTTTTGCAGACGAAGGGATGTCTCGTCGCGTAGAAGCTGTGACAACTCTGGGTCAACATCTTGGGCTTTTGCGAGCTCTTTGAGATCGACTGGACTTTGTAACTCGTCAATTCGTGACAATGTGTCAGCAACAACATTATCCTTGCCGGAAATATGCTTGATGTTGGTCGTGAATTGCGAGATAAAGTCTAGATGCCTGTACTGACGCGGGGAACAATTATGTTTCCTCTCGTGGAAAGCGTAGCACAGGGGTTTGTGGTCTGTATAGACCGTGAAATGTCGGGCTTCCAGCATGTGGCGGAAGTGCTTTATCGCCTCATAAATGGCCAGCAGCTCGCGATCAGCTGCTGGGCCGGGCTGAGCTTTCTTGACCAAAATGCTAGGGGTTGCCATACTTGGTCTTTTTGTTGCTGTAACACGGCACCCATTGCTGAGTCAGATGCATCTGTGGTGAGAGCAAGTTTGGCTTCGCAATCTGGGTGTGCTAACAGCGTCGCGTTACAGAGGCTCGTTTTGGCAGTATCAAAGGCTTCCAGCGATTCACCTGCGAGGTAAATTGGTTGAGAGCCTTTGACTGAGCCAGTCAACAAAGCGTTTAGTGGTCCCTGAATTTGTGCAGCATTGGGCAAAAATCGCCTATAAAAGTTCAGCATGCCTAAAAATCGCCTAAGCTGCCTGACTGTTTTGGGCTGAGGGAAATCCTTTATAGCCTGAACCTTAGAATCAAGCGGCTTAGTGCCTGCGGCTGAGATAAGGTAACCCAGAAATTGCACTTCGGATGCCCCAAAAACACACTTCGAAGTGTTGATGACTATGCCGTACTTCTTCATACGCTCGAAGAGAAGATGGAGATGCTGTTCATGCTCTTCCTCTGACCTAGAGAACACCAGGAAGTCATCAAGATAGCAGTAACAAAATTCTAGCCCTCGAGTCATCTCATCCACGAACCTTTGGAACGTTTGACCTGCGTTACGTAGTCCAAAGGTCATGAATGGGAACTCGAATAGACCAAAAGGCGTTGTTATTGCTGTCTTCTGAATATCCTCGGTACTTACTGGGATTTGATTGTAGGCCTTGACGAGGTCTATTGTAGAGAAGACTGTACAACCTGAGATGCTGTGAGCAAAATCCTGGATATGTTTGATGGGGTACCTGTCCGGGATAGTTCGAGAGTTGAGAAGTCGATAGTCTCCGCAGGGGCGCCAACCATTATCTTTTTTGGGCGCTAGGTGGAGTGGAGACGACCAGGGACTCTCGGATGAACGTGCAGTGCCGCTGCTCAGCATCAGCTCAAACTCTTGCTTAGCAATTCTAAGCTTGTCCGGGGCTAACCTTCTAGGGGAACAAGAAATAGGTGGTCCGGGTGTTGTTCTTATGTGGTGAACCGTGCTGTGTGATACGGAACGTGTCGTGCCTGCTGGTTTTAGAATATCAGGAAATTTAGAAAGTAACGCGTGATATCTAGTGTTGCCAGACGGAATTTTGACGGAACATACGTCGCTAGGCATATTGGCAATATAAGCTACAGATGAAAGTGATGTAGTATTATCTATTAAGCGTTTGTTATGTACGTCTACAATTAATTTATAATGATTAAGAAAATCTACGCCTATAATAGCTTTTACAACATCAGCGACAATAAATTTCCATGGAAAACTGCGCCTTAAGCTAAGATCTAACTTAAGTTCTATAACACCATAGGTCTCGATGATGCTTCCGTTGGCTGCAGAAAGTTGGAAGGTGGTCTTGGCTCGTCGTTCACGCAGCGCAGATCGGGGGAAAACGCAAACGTCGCTTCCTGTGTCCACTAAGAATTGGACTTTCGAGCTGCGGTCTGTGACGAAGAGGCGACCAGTGGATGGTAGGCAGTCGTCAGTCGCCATTATCGACCGCCTTGCGCGTTTCCCGAAGTCTTGAAGTCACACGGTTTGATACATTTGTGCGCCTTTGCACCATACTTGCTGTGGTACCAGCACAGGGGGTACTTGCGGTAATTTGAGTTCGACCAGCTTGAGGACCTGTGCCGGCTACGGTCTCTTGGACGATGTTGGTTGCGAGGACGACGATCCAGCTGCATGGTCAGGTTTCTGACGGCCTCCTTCAGTTCAGCTATCTCTAAGGCCATGGCCTGGGTACTTGGGCCTGGAACGCTTGCTGCTGCGGTTTGGAGGGTAGGCGACACGATGTCCTGGACTCTGTCTGCTAGGTCTGCGAGGACTTCCAGTGAGCTCGCTGGTTGTGAAGCCAACAACGTTTGAATGTTGCTCGGCAGACGGCTGCTCCAGATGGTTTGCAGGAAATCGTTTTGCACCGATGGTCCAGCCAAACTTTGTAGGTGGCGCAAAAACTGGGATGGTTTTCTATTCCCGAGTTCTTCGTGCATGAGAAGTTGATGCAGCTTCTTCTCACGGGATGCAGAAAGACGCTTAATCAGCTCTTGCTTCAGCTTTTCGTATTTATTCGAAGACGGTGGGTTCGTTATAACGTCCTTAACTTCCTTTGAATATTGCGTTTCTAAATTACTTATGACGTAATAAAATTTTGTCGTGTCCGAAGTAATATTAGATATGGCAAATTGTCCCTCTATCTGAGCGAACCATATTTCGGGCTCTTCGGGCCAAACGGTGGTACTCGTATTCCGACACGGCAAATGTCGGACGGTGCAGTGGAAACGGGATCTCGTCCATGACGTGTACTCGGACCTTGCCGTGCGCCGCCATTATCTGACACGTTCGATTTTGCTGTATCACTGTCACTCATGATCATAGTCTAGACTCTAGTACTTGCGTTTATCCTGAGCGTCTTCAGAAGGGGTCACCAGTTGTAGTAACTTGCGTGTGACGAGGATGTAAATAACTCACGTACGGTTAATAATCCTTTTTATTGTCCACACCACACTAAACGTCACAATATCGTTCATATGCACAGAAGGATACGGATCACAAGCACAAGCAGAATAGATAGAAGAAAGTCAGTGAAGTAGCAGTATAGAATGAAACAATAACGATTAATACAAGCGTTTCGATTGAGCTAAGAATTAGATAGCATGTATAGCATCCACGTCGCGAAGGCGTATTAAACGGACTGATGGTCAAGCGAGCGGGAGCGGTCCGCGGCGAGCGTCGGCGCAGCGACTAGCCGGTTCTCGGATGCGCTCCTTGCACTCGTATGCTCCGTCTCATTGACGTCACCGCGGTCACTTGTCGTGCGCGGTTCCATACCACGGTTTATGACAACGGGACGGCACGGCACGTAATCCGTAGGTTTTAATTATTAATGACGTTATTAGTGTAAGTATTATATTATTTAATTAGGATAAGGTTTTATATTACTAATATTTGTTTTTATTTTAGTGTATAAATATATTTTTATATATATAATGTATATAATGTAAATAAGTAAATAATAATTTATTAAGTGTATATGTATGTAAGTTTTATTGTAAATAATAAACATAATAAAATAATAAATCTAAATATATATTAGGAGAATCCCTACAACGATTACTCCGCCATTTGTAACCGATTTTCAAAATTCTTCTTTTGGTGTATAGGGTATCCTCCCAATTTAGTAAGTAACACGTTGACAAAAGTGGTGACCTGATGAAGGGATCCATTATCAATCGAGGGAACTCCTCAAAATTTATATGGAAACATGTGGCGACTTCAGTTTCGCTAGAAGTATTCAAAGCATATTATGCTACAAACAAGTAAGATTTTGCACCGAAGTATATCATGGTTCGGAAGGTGCTGAGGGAACTCCTGACTCTTTATAGATACAAGTTCGGGAGTTTCGGTGTTATTATAGGAACGGAAAGCAAATGCTACTATGCAAATTACATTCATCATCATCATCATCACTACCATATTATAGTCATAACTCATAAGCTCACCGGTGAGCAAGACACAATAGAATAACAATAGATTCGATTGAAGGATTAAAATAATGAAGATGCATTCGAATATATTAAATATCCAACAATTAATCAAATTTTATCAATTGGTAGGTACGTGTGGCCTACACGTCAGGTGTAACAGAAGCACTTCAAAACTCGCTCTTATTGCGTGCGCTGTAAGGGCGGTCCAAAGGTCAAAATGATCACATACACTTGATGTGTGGCCCTGTGTAGGTAGGTAGGTACTAATTAGTATGTAACAGGGTATTTGACAGTTTTTAATTTATTCTATAATATATTGTTTCTCTCCTTGTTACACTTCTTACAACGTAGGTAAACAATAAAACAGAGATGCAAATAAATGCCGCCAAGGCCAACACAATATTAGTGTGAACGGTGAGCCGATATTTATGAAAATTTAAATCCTTTTTGTTTTTTGAATCCGATTTACATCCGTACACTGAACACTTATAATATTGTTTATAAGATAAGACGTTATCGTTTTACAACACAAAACTCGTAGAAAACGCGCCAACGTCACCCCTGGGCCCTGCGCGCGAAGGTATCTTATGGCCGATTTACACGGGTGACTAAAGCCGCACGATTTTAGTCACCCGTTCGAAAATCGACCGTCTAAACTAAATAAATGGCGAGTCGACTACGCCGCATACGGCTAAAGTCGCAAGCCCCAAAGTCGTGCGGCCAATGGCCGCATGCGGCTGGTGACTAAAATCGACCGTGTAAACGCTCAGTCGCAAGCGATCGCTTGCTGCGAATACTACTGTGGCTAGCGCAGACGCGACATTTTCACGCAGAATTTGTCGCACGAGTGCTTGGCCGAGTGTACTGTCTCGCTATTCTACTCGGTAGGTGTCGATAATAAACATACCGAGTACTTGGCCGAGTGTACTGTCTCGCCACTCTACTCGGCAGGTGTCGATAATAAACATACCGAGTGCTTGGCCGAGTGTACTGTCTCGCCACTCTACTCGGTAGGTGTCGATGATAAACATACCGAGTGCTTGGCCGAGTGCACTGACTCGCCAATATACTAGACAATATTGTGTCGATGATAAACATACCGAGTGCTTGACCGAGTGTACAGTCTCGCCACTCTACTCGGTAGGTGTCGATAATAAACACACCGAGTACTTGGCCGAGTGTACTGTCACGCTATTTTACTCGGTAGGTGTCGATAATAAACATACCGAGTGCTTGACTGAGTGTACTGTCTCGCTATTCTACTCGGTGGGTGTCGATGATAAACACGTCGCGTCTGCGCTCGCCACAGTATTATTCGCAGCAAGCGATCGCTTGCGACTGAGCGTTTACACGGTCGATTTTAGTTACCAGCCGCATGCGGCCATTGGCCGCACGACTTTGGGGCTTGCGACTTTAGCCGCATGCGGCGTAGTCGACTTGCCATTTACACGGTCGATTTTCGAACGGGTGACTAAAATCGTGCGGCTTTAGTCACCCGTGTAAATGTAAATAGGCACAGAATACCTAAGGTCTTGTTTCGGTCTTTTTAGTTAACATGTTTTTTGCAGTCTGTTTTTTTTTATTTTTGAATTAATTTAGGTAGGTACTTAAATTTATTTATACCAGATTATAAAAATTATTTTGAGTCGACTTCCTTGTAAAAACTTTTATTTTGCCTTAGTACATGTAGGGTTTGAACTTAGTACCCCTGCTCACTGCATGATCACGTAACCGCTTGGCTACGAACTCTTAAGTTACAGTGGTGAACTTTTTAAATAGTATGGTCGCGCTGGCAGCGTGTTATCGATTAATAATTGCATCGGTAATACATTCACTTTTTATTAAACACAAAACAAAACACTTTTTCTTAAAATTTGTAGTTATTCGAAATATATTGTCCATACTCCATAGATATTATAATTAAATAATTAGGTATTGCGCCATCTAGTGTTCATATAGCAAGCTACTTAGTAAGGCTATATAGTGTTCATATAGTTAGCTATCGGCCGCGACGCCATCTAACAATTGTTGCTTAAACACTAACAATAAACATTGATTCGGAAGTATTTTTAGAAAATCATAATTAATATTCTACGAGTGTTTAAATGATGTTGTAAAAATGCAGAAAAATGTTCTTTCGCGTTTTAAGGTTACTCCTTTTGATTTAATTGGCTCGTTTTGTTGTATTATTACATTTTCAGATATAGCCAGAATCGATGATTGCGCCATCTAGATTTAGCTTGCTTTTCTCGTACACGCAATTTTGTATGGGACTCAACAGTCTATGTATGGCTTGTCTCTGGTTCATATTTAGATTATACACGTTTAGGTTGGGTAGGTGTTATTTTAGTTTTATTATATAACAACAGGTGGTGCTTTTAAAGTAAAATGTATATAATTCTTCTTCACAAGTATTGACTATCGACTTGATTAGGTACTTAAAATTCCTATGTGAGATAATTTTATGGTTAATTCAAACGAAAATCGCCGTCAACTGAATGTTTGCAGGTGGAAATGTCGTCTACGCGACGCCCTAGGATACATTGAGCGCGAAGTAGGGCTATATTGGTCATAACTTATATCGCTGGCTGACGGTTTTTCCACCATCGTATTAGCGACTGACGGTTTTATTTATTATTTACAAAGTAGAAACATTCACCTGTATAAATTTTGTACGGTATAAAATGACTTTATATTCAAAAAAAAATTTACATGTTCAGTAACGCGACTGACGTTGAATCCCCCGTCTGCAATACGGCTGACGGTGATTTTTTGGTTAAACATGACCTCAATAATCATCCATCAAAGTTTCATTCGGTATAAAATCACTTTTCGCAACTATTTTTTTTACAACTTTGAAATACTCTCAGTTAATATTCCACCACGGGTGCGGCGACTGACGCTGATTATATTGATTAATAAATATTAAGCTACCGCTGGACAAAAATTTGGTCGGTATGAAATGACTTTGCGAACGCTAGCACTACCTCCCCTACTATAAACTGACTAAGCCAGCTCGCATGTCACCTTGCACCGTGCCCCAGGCTTATTTTAAGAAAACATTGAATAGTTGGTGTAAATATTTTTATTAGAATAGAAATATCAAGACATGACAGAGAAAGACAACAGACCTTTAGTAGGAATAAAAATACCTAAGAACAATTTTGCACATTTCATTTAGATAGAAAACACCTAAAAAACAATTTTGCACATTTCCTTTAAGTAGAAAACACCTAAAAACAATTTTGCACATTTTTCAGATGGACTTCCGTCTATACAAGCATGGGGTCGATGATTTGGAAATCAACAAGACCGGCCTGCCGGGGCTCGAGGCGACCCTGCCTAACTCCTACTGCAACTCCATGCTTCAGGTAAATCGCATGTCGTGGTAAGTAAAGATTTTTAATATAATAATATACAAGATGTAACAAATCTTAGTGATAATACTTTAGGGTATGTGTGGGTCCCTTGTGTAGAGTTTACGGTAAAATTAGCAGCACTGAAAGAGGAAAAAATTTTTTGTGATGTGTATGAGCAAGCACCCCAGTGTCATGAATTTCCCCATACAAAAGTAAAATTATTATTTTTAACAAAAAATTAAAACCGACTTCTAAGGTAAAAACAAAAATTACATCCTTATAATATGAACTAAAAAGTATTAAATAATTTTCCCTATCTAATAGTGCCTTTTTCCGATTCGGCTAAAACTCAACTATTTCTGTACTCAATCTTCATCATTTTGAAGTCGGTACCAGATGAATCTTCAGTTCTCTGACAGAATATTTGAAACTTTTGGAACTTTCAGTTCTTAAAACAGCGCCTAAACTCCCAAACTTGTATCCATGAGGAATCCGGAGTTCTCTTAGTATCTTCGGAACCATAGTATACCTCGGTGCAAAATCTTGAGTTTTGGTAGCATATGCTTAGGATGCTTCTCATAAAACCAAAATCACCATATGTTTCCATATAAATTTCGAGGAGTTCCCTCGATTACTCATGGATCCCATCATCAGGTCACCACTTTTGTAAACATGGTACCAAATTGGAGTGAAACCTAATACAACAAAACAAAAATTTCGAAAATCGGTTCACAAACGGCGGAGTAATCGTTGAACATACAAAAAGAAATATCCACAGCCGAACATATAACCTCCTCGTTTTTTGCAAGTCGATTAAAAAAAAGTTACTCTTTCAGCGCTGTTTCTTTTACAGTGAACTATGTACCACAAACCAGTGAACCCACACACACTAAATTATTAGCACTTAGTTTTACACAGTGTGTAGTTTGTTTTGGCTACAATGTATTCGCGTTAAAGAGAAGGAAATGCGTAGAGATAAATTACGATAACATGGCGCGCCCCTCCAAAATTCAAAACGTTTGAAGTGCGTTGTCAAAACGTTTCGAGTGCGTTGTCTTGCACGGTCACCGGTCGGCTAGTTATGATTGACCAAAAAATGTTGGTAATAATAATAAGTGACATTAAGTGAAATATTACGAGTACCGGTTGATTGGTTGAATACTTATAGTTCTTGCAATCTACGAGTGCGCGTCTCCCTTAGTTGTGTGAGTGACCATATCTATGCACGCGTACATGGCTCGCTTGATACTGACTGCTCCGTCGCGGGTACGCACACTAACGAAAATGTCTATTCACATTTCCAACTACAAATAAAGGCGACGTGCACTCGTAGATTGCAAGAACTATACTACATACAAACTCTTTCATAAGGATGTGACTACACACATTGAAACTATAATTTGGAGGGGGTTATCGTAGTTTATCTCTACATAAAGGACTAATATGTACTATCAGAGATATTGATTAGTAGGTAGATGGCGAATCTGAGTAATTTACTCTCGTTAAGTCAAACTCATCCGACCGATCACAGCTAACATTGAATTGACATGACGACCACATGACGTAGGTCCGTCAACTGTCTAGGAATCAATTTCCTAGATGGTACATTACACGGCATAATATGTATCATTTCACTGTCTTCTTAACGCCAATAGACTTAATATGTTTATGGTATTTTATAGACTTAGGGCCTGTTTCACCGCTTCCTGATAAGGTGCCCAATAGGCTTATTTGACAGATTCTCCATACTCTATGTGTCAAGTTAAGTGGTGGATAGCCTTATCAGGAAGCGGTGAAACTCGATTCTTGCGATTGTAATGCACGTCGATAGTGAATAACTCACTACTCAGTACTTTATCTACGCAGTGATGAGTGACGAAACCTTAAACCTAAACCTTAAACCCTTAGGCCCTTATTTGATTTAAATATTAGGGGCCTGTTTCACCACTTCCTGATAAGTGCCGAAAAGGCTATCCACCACTTAACTAGACAGATGAAGTATGGAGAATCTGTCCAAAAAACTGTGAATAGCATATTCTGCACTCTATCAAAAAGTTGTGAAACAGGCCCCTAGACGTGTGCAAAGTGCATAAACATTTTGTGTGCCCTCTGCTATCTGTATATATAAAAATGGATTTTCAAATATGCTAGTCGCGCTAAAACTCGAAAACGGAACGGATTGGGCTGATTTTAGTCTTAAAATATTTGTAGGAGTCCAGGGAAGGTTTTAAAGCAACACGAAGTTCACCGGGACAGCTAGTATTTTATAAAAGTCTCACTATGGGTATATTATGATTATAAAGGAGTAAATTCTTAGATGATTTTATTTTAAAATATTATTTTCAGGTTCTCTACTACATTCCTCAACTCAAAACAACTCTGCTCGCTCATACTTGCGCTAAGGAGTTTTGCCTGAGCTGCGAGCTAGGTAAGCCTTTATTGAACTCCCTATTCTAATTAACCAGTCAAACAATGTAAAACTGCTAAAATATGTCTTACTGCCGCATTCAGAGACAAATATTAATTACTTAACTGTAAATATTATTGAAATTTAAATTTCAATAATATTTAAATTATTGAAATTTAAATAAATTAATGAGTTAGACATAGATTTCATTATCTCGAAACTCCACACAATATCTGTCGAACTCTTCATTTAATTGAAGAATGATGATTAATCATTAACCCCGCGTTCCACTTAGCGTTAAAAACGTCTTTGGGTGCGGCTGCTAGTGAAAGCTAGTGAGATAGAGTCTTAATAATAATAATGCATGTGAAAAAAAGTACCGAAATTAACTATTACATTATAAGCCTTATTGCTTATATCTGTATATAAAAGCGTTGTTTCGATCTTATTGGCAGGCATAATGGGTCGGAAAATTCATGATCATTTATCAAAACCACAAAGCCAAGTCAAGACCGGCAACCTGATGTTGCGAGTGTCCATTGTATGGTTTATATCCATGTCGTTTTCAAAGCGCTTCTGTATTTTTATCCTTTTTATTTAAAAGGGTTCCGTGCATCAAAAAATTACCTCTATATGATCATTAGATTGGTTCTAGGTTTCCTGTTTTCCTGTATTTTTTATTCATGAATTAATGGAGTTCCGTATCTCAAAAAAAGATACAGAATTCTTATCATCAGTTGGTGGTTCCAGGTTTCCTGTTCCGCACGTTGGACGCTAGCGGCGGTTCGCCGTGTCAGGCGAGCAACTTCCTGCGCGCGTTCCGCACCGTGCCCGAGGCCGCCGCGCTCGGCCTCATACTCGACCGCGGCGACCAGAAGGCTGACCTCGTCACTCTCATACAGGTATAGGCTGCGTAAAACTTTAAGCTGTGAAATAGGAAACCCGCAAAATAGTAATCATCCCACAAGCTTTACATGTAATGGAGGCACTTCACATGGCTATTTGTATTTGTGTATTTGATTTATTCGCCAAACAATCACCAAGTGTATTTGCATATTTGATAAATATGACCAATACCAAATACACGTATCCGTACCTTTGTCGGTTTTTGACGCACATCAAAGGAGTCAAATAGGCAAATAAAAAAAAATTCAAGTAAAAGTTTGGTATTTGACGTCCATGTGTGGAGGGCCGTATTTGCCTATATTTGCTTGTTAGTTGTTTGTGTATTCGTCAATAATTTTTCCAAATAGCCAATTAGTCTGAGTAACAAGTGCCATTTGATTATCTCAAATAGTTTTCGAAATATTAAAAAAAAACCCTTCTTTTTATGTTTACTTAATTGTTTATAACTTTTGCATTTTTTTAGCCCCTCTTGGAATTTTGATAGAATGTTCTAGATGGTATTCCGAATCGAATGAGACCAAAATCATAATTTTCGGGGAATGAGATCAGGTTTTGACGAAAATGGCACTTGTTAACCAGAGTAAATAGCAAATACAGTTAATAGCCATGTGAAGTGCCTCCATAAGGGAATATGCTTGAAAATTCACTGTTATCATTTCAGACGTTGTCATGAAGCCGCCATTCCACCGCGGCGCACGCTGTGCACGACCATGCGGCGCACGTTTTTATTACTTTGACTACCGTACGTCAATTCGTGCGTAGCGTGTCCGTGGGTTGCAGTGGACACAGTCACATAATATATTTTCTTGCAAAGCGAAGTTAGACGCACGTGCGTAGTCTCTCCGTGCGCTGCGGTGGACTGGCGGCTTTAAGTTGTTGATTATGACACGTTGATCTCACATACATACATACTTCGATAGGTGTGGTTCAGGAATGTGCTCTTTGGTATGGTAAAAAGTTAATTCAAGTTTGAAAAAAAGGCGACAGATAACAGAAAATTTCAACGCAATCAGTTTAGCTGATTCCGAGGAGTTGGCAACTAGCACCGTGACACAAAAATGTACTAGAATATAAGGTAATATGTACACGCGTGCAATAAAGATGGATCATTTATTAAATCAATTGATTTTAAATAACAAGACTAGCAATATTGTCTATATTGAGTTCAATGTCTGCATAAAAAGGTGAAACGTTTAATACAAGCTTCATTATTGTATTTTTCAGAGTTGGAACAGATTCATTCTGCATCAAATTCACTACGAGATTCTCGAAACTCGAAAGAAAGAAAAGGAGCTAGCGTTTCTCACTCAGAACTCCAGTCCACCTAAGCCGTCAAGAATCAGTAGTAGGATCAACAGACAAGTTGTCAACGGACAGTATGTTGAAGACTATCAGTACACTGAGCTAGAATTCCTGGGACCTTCGGAGTATGAGGAATTTAGGGAGCCCCTAGAAGACTGTTGGAAGAGCAATAATAATGACGAAGGTACGTTTTGAGTGTGGTTTAAGTTCACAAACATTATCGGTCTTACTACAAAAGAATTGTTGTAATCACCTGTTGAACAACTATTCAATAGATGTTTAATCTTTTGTGGTAAGACCGTATAATTTTATTCTAATGAGACAAGTTTTCTATTATTAAATTTTCTATAAGTTTTTAAGAAAGTCAAACCGATTAAGCTATTGTCACTTGGAAACTGCAGATTTTTGAGTTTATGTTTTGGCAAAAAGCGTCCTTTTAACGCAAAAACCTGCAGTTTTACCCTTGAAACTGATATGATTTTGATTTACGAGTCTGATTAGTTTCAAATTGAGCCGCAGCACGATTTTGCGCTATAATATGATTATGTTGGATGTAGCAAAAGCTGAGATCGAGCTGATTCGATTCTGTATAGGCCTACTACGAAACGGTTTTGAGACTCCAACAATCGGATGAGAATGCCGCGTCCTGCTCTAACAACGTCATTTCACGTTTGTTAGAGTAGGACGCAACATTCTCGTTGTTTGAGTCTCAAAACTGTTTCGTGGTACGGGCCCTGATTCTGTCGGGAGTATTATTCCGCAGTTCTGTATTTAGCGTATTTTATCGTGTTAAAATGTATTGAGTAAAAATAATGGTTGATACAATATTTTCAGAGCACAATCACGTCACTGAGAGTAATGACGTGAGTAACAACCATAATAACACGGACCGCGAAGATTCCGAGATCTCTCAGTTGTTCGCCATCGTTAGACAACAGCTCAATAGGTGTTTGAAGTGTAACAAAGAGGTTGGTAATATACTTATATTTAGGTTGTTGAAAAATAACTTAAATTGGCCTTATTATTTAAGAAGCCTAAAGCTAGAAACAAATTATCGGACGCATACATCCAGTCCAATCCAGTCGCGGCTGATGGACGCGGCTTAACAATGTGCACGGTTCATCCGCGGACGTCAAAGACCAAACCTACATGTCAATGGCAGACGTCCGCGGATGCAAAATCATCCGGCCAGCCAGATTCTGTTCGGACGTCCAAACGCTCAAAGTCGCGTCCGCGACTTATGTCAGACAATGTGCACAGTTAAGTGTATTTTGTATTAATCAGATAGAAGCAAGCTGCATCCGATGAAAACGTCCGCGAACGTTCGTCCTATAATTTGTTCCCAGCTTAATCTTATATCAGCCGACTTATACACTAAAATATAAGGGACTAAAATCAAGATTTGATTTTATGATAAAACAGAGTGCGAACTTGCTGTGTTTTGTCTAAATAACTATTTATATACCTGTCTGACCGCCGCACTCAGAGACGTCAATTAAGACTTAATGCTCATTTAACATGAAATGTTCCTCTCAGAGATGACAATTAAAAATCGCTAATTGTAAAGTTTGATGTTCAAGTTTGAGGTTATTCTTGAAATTTTTTCAGTTTTAATTTTTCAAAAGATAAAATTAAGCTAAAAATAACATTTACTTATTTTAAGTGTTAATAATAAATAATAATAATATTAGATAATGCCACAGTAAACATAGAACTTCATAACTGTGATAGTACTAAAGCATTTTTGTGCAATACATGCCTAGTTACTTAGTACAGCTGTTTTTTACCTTTTCTTGCTAATAAATAGAAGTATTTCACATGAAAAGTACCTATAGTCACATCCATACAAACTATACACACCGGCAAAATTAGCGGAACATAACAAAATTTTATTTTTTTTGAAAATTAATCGCTGTTTTTTATATATTTATTTATTAATTTAATAATTGATGATTAAAAAATAAAACTTATATAAATTTAGGGCATAAAACGTGTAAAATTAAAAAAATCTGCAAAAATCTAAAATTAAGAAAAATCTTTGAAATTTCAGTAGTAAGTTTTTAAGTTAAATTCTTCATTTTTACTTAAGAAATGCCATGTTAACAGCGTGTAATGCCTTCTATGGATCTGAAGAGAGTCTGGATACGCCATTACATGCTTGCATTTTGATTGTCAATCATTTCCTGTGGGATATTCTTCTACACCTCCAGTAGCGCCAACTCGAGCTCCTGAACACATTTTGGAGCTGGAGTTTTAATTCGTACCGTTCACCCATTGATGTGCCACACGTTCTCAATCGGATCCACATCCGTAGACCGTGCTGACCTCTCCACCTGGGCTACGCTAGCATCATTTAGGTCATAATGCCCGATTTTTTACTCTATGGACGCGCAAAAAATTGAAGTTACTGCCTAAAACTGTGTAAAAGGCACAACATGCAGTTCTAGGATGTCTGTGCTATTGCCCTGTTCTGTCAAAGTACCATCATTAACAATCATCAGCTCTGTGCGGGCTCCAAATCATATGCAACCCCAAACCATTACGAAGCCTGCCTGATATACCACTGTTTCCGTTAAGTTTGATGGTCTATAGCGTTCCTTACAATTTATCCACATTCTTTATCGCCTGTCAATAAAATTCACACAGAATTTGCTCCCATCACTGTACAGCACACGATTTTACTCACTTGTCAAATTTTGATGTTCACGCGCAAATCTTAGCCTGGCTCTTTGGTGCCCTGTCTCAAGTTTTGGTGCCCTTGCTGGCACCTTTGAGTTTAATTTAACTTCTTTGAGTCTTCTTCTTACTGTACAATCACTTACAGGTACATCTCGGACCTGTTCCTATAGGTTTCATCTCTGCAAAGCAGTTTAAGGTCGATTTCTTAAGGCTTGTACCCTTACAAAACGGTTATCCTAAACCTTTGCCACCCGATATCTGCCTTGTTCTCGTCTCCGAACGTAAGATCCAGTCTCTCTGTAGCGTTGAAATTTACGATGGACCACGAAAGCCGACACACCTAAGGCCTGACTGACCGAACGGTAGGTGTGACCTTTCTCTATCGTGGTTACAGCTCTAGCTGTCGTAGATGCTGGAAAATCACTAATTTTGTATCTAAGCAATGTGTTCTTCCAAAAACCAAACAATCAAATGAGCTGGCATACCTTGTACCCCGCTAAAAACGCCATTCTTATCAGAAACACTTACAACGTCAATCATCGAAAAACATTTAGTAGGGCATAATTGCAATAAAAATCTGTCAACTTGCCAGTTTTGTTCAATATTTTATTTCTTAAATGAGCTTAGAAACTATAAAAAAGGATTTCACACAGCCCGACCCACTTGAATTCAAGTTGTGGCCCTTTTTACTTATGTTCCGCTAATTTTGCCGGTGTGTGTAGATATACTTACCTACAAAGAAGTATGAACATTGTCACCAAATTGGGTAATTACGGTATTAAAATTAAAGTATGTTTACTATATAGTTACAATATTATTATGATTTATGAATAATTCCTAATAG
Organism: Polyommatus icarus; assembly: GCA_937595015.1. NCBI lineage: Eukaryota > Metazoa > Arthropoda > Insecta > Lepidoptera > Lycaenidae > Polyommatus > Polyommatus icarus. The sequence continues at coordinate 14,496,541 of OW569333.1, read as the reverse complement.
CAAATGGTTTTCTTATATTAAAATGGTAGGTAATAGTAGACATAGGACAGGTTATTCACACAATCCAAATTGTAAAACATAGAAACTTCAAATGTTGCAATAAATACTTTTAAATACCTAGTACCTATTATAAAAACAATATAAAACATGTTTTTTTTCTAACACCTTTTATGTTTGTTACATAACTGTAGTAGGGAGGTACGGTGAAAGGTAGGAAAGAATGAAATTATTTTAGTAGTATATATTTTATTATTCCTTCGATCGCGGCAAAACGAGACACAATAGCCTTTCAATTGTTATCGCGGCCCACTTGGGCTAAGTACGGGAGTTGAAGCGAGCTGCATCAGTTAATTTGATTTCTTGTTATTTTTTTCTGTATTCATTATTCTGCCTAGCACTGCAAACTTTGTAAATTTTTACTTCTTCTTGTCTTCTTGCATTGTTAACTAAAATAAAAGTATGACGTGATAAGAATTGAAACTGGTACAAAACATTATAAGTAAGTACTTATTTATATATAGTATATACCTACTGACCAATGAAATCCTGTTGAAATGTTATAAGTATGTTAAAATATATTATTAAATTTGCCAACCAAAAACAAAATAAAAATTACTAGATACCTACTACTACTTCTCGTCATAGTACGAATGATTTATAGGGGACAGAAATTAATCAGTCAATTAATTTTGTCTCTGAGAGGTATCTCTAATGAAAGCATTAAATTTCAATTTGTTAAATGATGTTCAGCGCTATTTTTTAATGACCGACTCTGACGGCCGCAGTCACGACTCACGCTCAATAAAAAAAAATGAAACGAACACGGCTTGACTTTCCAAGACTAGCAAGCCGAGTTCGTTTCATTTTTCAACTACGCATGCGTGGCTTTTTTCGCAGTTTGGCAGTCAAGTAATGTCAACTTCATAATAATTGAGTGTCATGTTCTAAAATATTAACAATTTTTGTCAGATTTTAGAACATGACACTGACACTAATTTTTAACTTTGCGCATGCGTAATGTGCATTGAAAAACGAAACTAACAATACTACAGTTTATTAAAAAAGAGTAGACACAGAACAAAAAAATTCTAAACGTAATCACGCTCAAAAGGTGGTTTTTTCTCTTTGTATTTCCATAGAGAACGCTTATATACACTTTAAATATTATTTGCCTTGCACATTTTTAACTCGATTGAATGAGGTTTTCGTATATTTTGTTACAATATGATTAAAAATTGCGTAGAGTGTGTACGGTACTCTTTTTTGACAAGCTATAAATAAAATCATATAAAAAAAGAAGAAGAAGATCATGCCCCCCGTGTATTCTATTTCTCTATGTCATAGAATTGGCTTCGGCCTTCACTATCATTCATTAAATAGAGAAAACAGAAATGGCTGTATGGGCAACGCTCTCTTTGCCTATTCCGACCGGGACAAATTAAAAAAAAATCTCTATGTCATACCCCTTTGACAGCAAAATCCACGATTAGCGACTCAATCGAGTTAAATGGTGCTTCTTCTGTATTTAAATTTAATCGCCATTTTGAGGTGTTAATTTATCATTAACTGACTCTGAGAGGGAATTTCATGTTTAATGAGCATTTAGTGTTGCGGTTTGTATGGGCAGCGGATAATTTTGATTTTTTAAATGATGATTTAATGAACGACTCTAAGTGCGGCTGTGAATACCCTAGAATGCGTTGTCTTCTATAACTTTGTATCTATTTAGACAGGTGTCTAAATAGTTAATAATAATAATAATGTTTATTTGCAAAAATATGGTCATAAGATGGTACAATTTTACAGAGTCTCACATATTTTGGTCGATTTTCTCGACATGCAAACATTAAAATATTATGAACATTGGTCAAGACTCAAGTTAGTAACATTAATTTCATGATAATCATAACATTGTCATAATCATTACACCATTATTAATCGAATTTATAAGTAATTTAGTCATATATTATCGTATTGTATAACATGTCAATTCATAAAATCTTAAAATTAGCAATGCGTACAGTACAATTAAATTAATCGTCTAATTAAAAACAAACCATATAAGGTGAAGGAGAAGAAAAAAAAAAGAAAAAAAAACGATATTAACATGTCAGTGTCATCTTTACAAAATATCTGTGCTTTACAAGGATACAAAAATCAAAACATTATGGCCTATTAGCTATTACATGGCACTGTATGGTATCTCCAAAAACAATACTTACAGTAACAGTAACTATATAGCACCCAAAAACCATCGATGAGTAACTTTTATCAAAAAGCTTGTGAGTTGAGTGTGACCCCCAGGTAATCACTATTATCATATTTAAGTATCTGAAATCTGAATTGTTGCATACTAGCGAAAATTATACATAATTTGTCCGTGACTGTAGTTAAATTTGTATGTTTTGATAAGCTAAGGTAAGTAATAATTAGTTTTCAATTTCCAGCACACCAAATATCACTAATCACAATATACCAATCCTATTGGGAGTACAATGCTGAATAGTTACAAGATTCGCTTCAACATAACTTTACACTTCTACAGTACAATTAATAACTAAGTCCCTAATAGTAGTTAAATACTACATAGTTCCACGGCGTGAAATGCTTACATATAAACTTCAAGGAAAAATACTCAGATTATGTTCGTTTTACAGGAGGAACGTGTGTCAGTGGCGTTGGCGTGCGCGCTGCAATATGGAGGCGGCGAGCGCGGGTTCGCAGACTTACTGCGTGCGGCGCTAGCGGCGCGTCGCTCCACGCCCGCCTGGTGCGAGCGGTGCGCGCGTTTCACGCCCACCATGCAGCGTGCGCGCCCGCACAGGTATACGTAGATAAGTACACAATATGGCGGCGTTTGCGGACTTACTGCGGGTGGCAACAGCGGCGCGTCGCTCCACGCCCGCCTGGTGCGAGCGATGCGCGCGTTTCACGTCGACCACGCAGCGTGCGCGCCCGCACAGGTATACGTAGATACGTACACAATATGACGGCGTTTGCGGACTTACTGCGTGCGGCGCTAGCGGCGCGTCGCTCCACGCCTGCTTGGTGCGAGCGTTGTGCGCGCTTCACGTCGACCACGCAGCGTGCACGCCCGCACAGGTATACGTAGATACGTACATAATATGGCGACGTTTACGGACTTGTTGCGTGTGGCGCTAGGGGCGCGTCGCCTCACGCCCGCCTGGGACGAGCGGTGCGCGCGCTTCATGTCGACCACGCAGCGTGCGCGCCCGCACAGGTATACGCTGATACATAAACAATATGGCGACGGCAAGCGTAGTTAACGAACCATGTTATATTATGCTACCTGCATATTATGGCGGATATAATATATCCATATAAATAGTTATTTAAAATATTTTTCAGATTGCCTCCGATATTAGCAATAAACTGTGGCGGAACTACGGCGCAGGAGAAGGCGTATTGGTCTAAAAGTGTCGCCAAAGACGCGGTAAGGAAACATTTTAGTACAGGTTCCTTAGAACATTTTTTTTGACCTGATTACTATCAAGCAAATTTTTCGTGAGTAGCTCCATTTTGATAAGAAATTTCCTCTAAGAAAATTCTCAAAAGTGGTAGCTAACAAAGATAGAAAATGATAAATATTTCGATTTGATGGTCCTAAAATATGGATTTTCTCTTTGTAGAACAATCACTCTCTCAGGCCAGAAAATGTTCTAGGGAACCTGTACTATTTAATTTTTTTTATGCAATAAGGGGGCAAACGAGCAAACGGGTCACCTGATGGAAAGCAACTTCCGTCGCCCATGGACACTCGCAGCATCAGAAGAGCTGCAGGTGCGTTGCCGGCCTTTTAAGGGGTAATAGGGGAGGGTGGGGAAGGAAATAGGGAAGAGTAGGGAAGGGAAAAGGGTAGGGGATTGGGCCTCCGGTAAATATTTTTAACCTTACAAGCTGTTTTAAAACAGACAGGTGCTATCTGTCCTAAGACAACATTAATGGTAGAGAGGTCATAACTAGAAGGTTTCCTAAACTAGAGTAATTCAACCCTCATAATCCATACTTCCATACTTCCTCACTAATATTATAAATGCGAAAGTGTGTCTGTCTGTCTGTCTGTTACCTCTTCACGCCCAAACCGCTGAACCGATTTTGCTGAAATTTGGTATAGAGATACCTTGAGTCCCGGGAAAGGACATAGGATACTTTTCATCCCGAAAAATGTACGGTTCCCGCGCGATAAAGTAATTTTGACGCAACGGAGTTGCGGGCATCATCTAGTAATCTCAAAATTTCGGTTCTATGTGTCAGGAAGTATCTAAAAAAATTGCATCGTTTTCCAGTCGGAAGCATTGAAAAGAGGACTGACTGGTAAGCCGTGTCGGTACGGCCTGCACTGCGCGCGGCCGGGGTGTAGATTCAAACATCCTGACAGGTAAATTTTATAAGATAAATAATATTAGTTTTAAAAGCATGTCGGAAAATTTATGAAAACAATTAAGTTTTATTCAATGTTGATAGACGAAATTGTTCTTTTAAGATGACTATAGTTCTGTCGCGATTCACATAAAAATTCGTCTATTTGCCACTACTTAAACTCTCATACGCGCGGTATATCGCTCCTGTGGCGTGCGTGGATACGAGATTTTGCGACTGAAAGAAACAAAAATTAGTTTCTGTAATAAAAATTAGTTTCTGTGCACTCAGTGACCTTAAGAGGCCTCGTACCCTCGAAATTCTCATACATACGTAATAGCAAAATTATTTTCTCATACGAAAATATTTAACACTAGCTGTCCCAGTGAACTTCGTTACACTTTAAAACCTTCCCTGGACTTCTAGGAATATTTTAAGACTAAAGTCAGCCCAATCCGTTCAGCTGTTTTCGAGTTTTAGCGCGACTAACACATTTGAAAATCCATTTTTATATTTACAGAGAAGATGTTTGAGTTATTTTTCAGTTTAAAATAGTAATTATCTAGGTTCCTGCACAAAAATTTACTTCAAAATATTTAAACACAAAAAAAAATTACAGTAAAACACTAAAAAATATATAATTAAATAGTAAATTTACTACAAAATATTTAAACTCTAAACAATATTTTTTAGTATTTAATATTTTGAAGTAAATTTTTGTGCAGGCACCTAGATAATTACTATTTTTACAAGGGTACCAGGCCTCTTAAGATCAAAAAATGCTTATTAACATATTAATATTTCAGAGGTGCCTCGCAATCTGCGTCTCCAGATAGCTGCACGCTGCCGCACCGCCTGCACGTGCGCCTGCAGGCCGACGGCGACGTGCTCATCGACGACAAGGTTATATAGTAGTGACGTCATACGCACACACGGACATCACGTAGTAACTCAGCGTACACGCCCACATTGTGACGTCACTGCGTACACGCCCACACTGTGACGTTGACGTCACAGCGTACACGCACCACACAGCTGCACGCTGCCGCACCGCCTGCACGTGCGCCTGCAGGCCGACGGCGACGTGCTCATCGACGACAAGGTTATATAGTAGTGACGTCATACGCACACACGGACATCACGTAGTAACTAAGCGTACACGCCCACATTGTGACGTCACTGCGTACACGCCCACACTGTGACGTTGACGTCACAGCGTACACGCACCACACAGCTGCATGCTGCCGCACCGCCTGCACGTGCGCCTGCAGGCCGACGGCGACGTGCTCATCGACGACAAGGTTATATAGTAGTGACGTCATACGCACACACGGACATCACGTAGTAACTAAGCGTACACGCCCACATTGTGACGTCACTGCGTACACGCCCACACTGTGACGTTGACGTCACAGCGTACACGCACCACACAGCTGCATGCTGCCGCACCGCCTGCACGTGCGCCTGCAGGCCGACGGCGACGTGCTCATCGACGACAAGGTTATATAGTAGTGACGTCATACGCACACACGGACATCACGTAGTAACTCAGCGTACACGCCCACACTGTGACGTCACAGCATACACGCACCACACAGCTGCACGCTGCCGCACCGCCTGCACGTGCGCCTGCAGGCCGACGGCGACGTGCTCATCGACGACAAGGTTATATAGTAGTGACGTCATACGCACACACGGACATCACGTAGTAACTCAGCGTACACGCCCACACTGTGACGTCACAGCATACACGCACCACACAGCTGCACGCTGCCGCACCGCCTGCACGTGTGCCTGCAGGCCGACGGCGACGTGCTCATCGACGACAAGGTTATATAGTAGTGACGTCATACGCACACACGGACATCACGTAGTAACTCAGCGTACACGCCCACACTGTGACGTCACAGCATACACGCACCACACAGCTGCACGCTGCCGCACCGCCTGCACGTGCGCCTGCAGGCCGACGGCGACGTGCTCATCGACGACAAGGTTATATAGTAGTGACGTCATACGCACACACGGACATCACGTAGTAACTCAGCGTACACGCCCACATTGTGACGTCACTGCGTACACGCCCACACTGTGACGTTGACGTCACAGCGTACACGCACCACACAGCTGCACGCTGCCGCACTGCCTGCACGTGCGCCTGCAGGCCGACGGCGACGTGCTCATCGACGACAAGGTTTTATAGTAGTGACGTCATACGCACACACGGACATCACGTAGTAACTCAGCGTACACGCCCACATTGTGACGTCACTGCGTACACGCCCACACTGTGACGTTGACGTCACAGCGTACACGCACCACACAGCTGCACGCTGCCGCACCGCCTGCACGTGCGCCTGCAGGCCGACGGCGACGTGCTCATCGACGACAAGGTTATATAGTAGTGACGTCATACGCACACACGGACATCACGTAGTAACTCAACGTACACGCCCACACTGTGACGTCACAGCATACACGCACCACACAGCTGCACGCTGCCGCACCGCCTGCACGTGCGCCTGCAGGCCGACGGCGACGTGCTCATCGACGACAAGGTAATATAGTAGTGACGTCATACGCATACACTGCAATTTCGTAGTAACTGAGCGTACACGCCGACACTGTGACGTCGAAGCGTACACGCACACACTGTGACGTTATGGATAACCGGAGGACGTGTTACACGAACTGAACGTGTACTCTACAAATAACAGAACTGTAGTTACGTGATACGTCACATGCACACACTGACATCACGTAATAGCACAGCGTACACGCCCACATTGTGACGTCACAGCGCACACGTTCGTTCTCAACAGTTGCCACGTGTGATATTGTGGCAGTTATACAGCGCTCATTGTAGCGTATACCTTAATTTTAATCAGTCTCGCTGCAGGCGTTAAGAGCCTGTTTTTGAAGCCTGGCACTATCATGAAGATGTATAAAAGCGCCATCTAGTAAGTTTTTGTTGACAACATTTTTTTCATTCACAACTGCATTGCTGTTGCCATGTAATGGCAATTCTATTTTATACAACCAAACCTATAGAACTTGTTAGAAAAATAGGTTTTTTTCTATATGCAATTAGTTTTTTTATTATAAACAAACTACGATCTTTTAGAACTTTTAATATAATAATATCTATGGACGCTTCACACCACGTCAGTCTGGCCTGTGGCCTGTGGTAAGTCTGAAGGACTTGTGTTACGGGTACCAGACAACGAAAATATATATACAAATATTTCAGATTTTTTTATATGATACACAAATTTAATCCTTCAGGCCCGCGCGAGCACCGGTGATCGCGAGAACAAAAGAATACAATGGTAATTCCTAGAACCTCCGAATTCCGATCGAAGGATTAATACACACCCATGACCCAGGAACATTGAAAACTTTTTGTTCCGTCGCGTTGGTGGGATTCGAATCCGCGACCCCCAGCTTGAGCTACCGACAGCCCACCCACTGAACCACAGAGGTCCCCAAAATAAAATATTCAACCATACAATAATCTGCAACATATACGTCCTCTTCGTTTCAGACTGATCCCCCTCCCGTGGACAAGCGTGCGGTGTGGAGCGACTCGTACGTGCTCACGGCGGTCATAGCGTGCGTGGAAGACGGCCCGCGGCATCTAGTGGCGTACGTGTCGCGACGCAAGCAGTGGTTTCTGTTTAACGACCTCAGGTGAGAGAAGAATACTTTTTTAATATCTATTGTCCCAATCCAGCGGCCTTACTGCTGAAAATGATACAATTTTTATTTGCGACTTGCGAGTCAGATTAGTTTCATATTGAGCCGCAGCACGACCGTGCGCTAGTATAGCTGTCGGGAGTGGGAAAAGCTTTTGATATCGAATTAGTTTCAAATTGAGTCGCAACACGATTTTGCGCTAGTATAATTCGGAAGTAGCAAAAACTGTTGAGATCCAGCTGATTCGAATTTCGATTCGATTCTCATTCTGTTGGAAGGCAGCTCATAGGCTTAACATTTGGATTGTTATTACAAATAGTTTTGTTTTGTTTATCATGATTATTATATTACATTAAAAAAAGTTTTTACTAAACTTATTGGCGCCAGTCTGGATTTTTTGCTTATATTATGTAGTCGCGAATTAAATACCATATCATCCATGTGTTGTTCTTCGTATTTACAAAGAAGAAAATCCGATAATTTGACAAAAAATTAGTAAAAGACCTAGTCAGTGCAAGTTGGCTTTCTACATTCTACTGTGGTACTATCTGTTAGAAGTTATGTTCTCTCTAAAATGTTTGCCATTGTAATTCCAGTATAATGCCCGTGAGCGCGGAGGAGGTGGTGCAGTTCAGCTGGTGGTGGAAGTCGCCGTGCGTGCTGTTCTACACCAGCGTGGGCGCCGCCCCCCCCTCGTAGCTCACGTGCGGGCTCTGCGCCCACGGGTGAGTGACCACGACCGAGTGTGTTCTATCACAATTCCAGTATAATGCCCGTGAGCGCGGAAGTTAGGGCGTTATCATACTAGTTTGTGGCTTCAGGGCGCTGCGAATACGTCGCGGACACGCAACGAGAATTAGCGTTCTGTGCTTTGTAAACTCGCTGCAAACACGCGAAACGTTGCGTATACGTCACGTGTCCGTGGCGCCCGCTCCGTTCTAAATATGCTCGCCAACCGCTAGTATGATATTATATTGACCTAGTGTTCGATCAGGGTGGTTATGTCCGAGTGATGTGATCGTTACTTTAAAATATGTATAAATTTCAAACAGCTTGGACCCCTTGGAATTACGCCGAGATGTAGCTTCACTCTGCATCCTCAAATCGGTTGTATCACGGGGAGTGCTCTGAGGAATTGTTCGGAATCATACCACCTGCAACTTTTCGCCATCGTCCCACGCGAAAAACATACCATCCTCATCACCTTGATGAGTGGCAGTCTTCCACAGTGCGTTTTTCGCGTAACTTTCTGCCGCGCACTGTAAAACTCTGGAACGAACTGTCACCAGCAGTTTTTCCGGACCTATACGACCTGCAAACCTTCAAGAAAAGAGCGTATTCCCTCTTAAAAGGCCGGCAACGCACCTGCAGCTCTTCTCATGTTGCGAGTGTCCATGGGTGACGGTAGTTGCTTACCATCAGGTGACCCGTTTGCTCGTATGCCCCCTTATTTAATAAAAAAAAATATATGTATAAACTAAATATTTTAGCCAATGGACCCAACAATGAGAAAATTCAAAAGTTTCTGTAGAATCTCTTCGCTATTTTTCCGACACAATTTGTCACCAATTCTTCCTTAAACTGACTACGAGGGCTGCTATTTATGTATCCGGAATTAAAAAAAGAAACAAACATATATCATTTAATATGGTTTTATTGCTTTTCAAAATATTCGCCGCGATGATCGACACACTTTTGCATACGCTGGAACCAATTTTCATAGCACTTTTTCCATTCTGATTGAGGTATCTCCAAAACGTGCATTTTGAACGCATCAAACACCCTCTTCGCGGTTCGAAAAACGTTGACCACGTAATTTGTTCTTCGCGTATGGAAATAAAAAGAAATCGTTAGGTGCCAAATCAGGGCTGTACGGCGGATGACCAGTCAATTCGATCTTTTGACCCTCCAAAAACTGAGTTGTTTCAGCTGAGGTGTGACAGCTAGCATTGTCGTCATGTAATATGATTCTGCGTTGTCGGTTGTCCTTTCTTATTTCTTCAAAGACTTCTGGTAAACAAATGGTCGTATACCATTCAGAATTAACCGTTTTACGAATCTCTAATGGCACTGTAGCCACATGTCCATTAATTCCAAAAAAACAGGCGACCATTTGCTTCAAAGTACTTTTTGCACGAGTAACTTTTGTTGGTTTCGGCTCATCTTGGAACACCCACACCGTTGACTGTTGTTTAGTTTCGGGGTCATATGCATAGATCCAAGATTCATCACCTGTGTAGATATTATAAACGGCTTTTGACGTACCACGGTTGTATTTTTTTATCATTTTTTTGCACCAATCGACACGAGCCCGTTTTTGATCGATTGTCAAGTTGTGCGGAATCCAACGCGAACATATTTTTTTTACAGCCAAATGTTCGTGTAATATCTTATGTATGCTCGTCATACTTATGCCTAAGGACGCCTCTATCTCGCGATATACAACATGACGATCACGCATTATTAGTTCCCGCACAGCATCTATATTTTGTGGGACAACAGCTGTTTTTGGGCGACCTTCTTTATTTTCATCCGTGAGCATAGACCGCCCACGATTAAACTCACTGTACCAGTGATAAACAGTGGTTTTTGATGGTGCTTCATCTCCAAAAGTTGCGGTGAGTTGAATAAAGCACTGTTGTTGATTTAGCCCACGCCGAAAATCGTAGTAAATCATTGCACGAAAATGTTCACGCGTTAAATCCATGGCAAATGAAGACACGCAATTTTCAAAATGACGCCACAATGGAAAAATAATTGACAGTCACATGAAACAAAATGTATTCTTCAACCAAAGAGTTCTATTTTCAAATGTTGTAATTACTTTTTACATATTGTTCTTGTAAGTGGCCAGTTCCGGATACATAAATAGCTGCCCTCGTATGAGATATTATTTTACATGGATATGAAAATGAATATCTACATTATTGTACCATCGATGAAATTGATTCCTAAATCCTATGCAGTTGAGAGACCAACGTCATTTGGTCGATTATGTCAATTCAATGTTAATTGTGATCTGTCGGCTGAGTTTGACGTAATGCGACCAAACTACGTAGGTCCCCCGTCTGCATAGGAATCAACTTCTCTGATAGTACATATTATAACATAATGACCATGTAATATTTTGTTTCAGGTGTCATGGCCCTTGCATCAACGATGCCTACTACTAGGCGAAAGAGAAATCTACTTTTGTAAATATTTTTCTAGAATAAACGCTTTTTAACGAGATGAAAGAAATGACATTGCAGTGAGCGTTTCGGGTGAGCCAAATTCCTCAATCGGCCATTCGCGACTCACTGCTCTGTAATTTAACATATTTATTTTATTACAAGACTACATAGACCAAAGAGACTGCTAGACACGTAGACCTCAGAAACTAGAAGCCTAGTAATGTGCCGACAATGAAATGTAAGCAATAAATGTGTTTATCGGATGATTCACAATTCAAGTTTGACACAAAAAATGCTGCGTTCTTATTGGTCAATGTTTAGCGCGGTGCGCGTTTATTGGATGCCCTGAGAATTTTGCGAAATGAGTTTTTGAATTGTGAATCCTCCTTGGTCAATTTTAAATAATATATATTATAAGACAATCGTTATAATATTTTATACCGCGACTATCTATTTCAGAATTAAAGTGTTCACTGAGCCTATTGTATAAGTTACCACGCTGATTTAAAAAACCGTTTTAAATGAAGTAAAAATGAAATTTTACTTGTACGATAAAAGCCTAACTCTGAAATCAGATAATTTAAATATTTTGTATATAAAATTCGTTCTTGTTTAATGAAATGGACGTTTTAACTATTTAAAGCAATAACATATTTTAAGAAATCAAGAAAATATAAAGTCTTCCCATATTTAAGACTGTGTAGCGTGTGACCAAATGCAAATGAAGCCGATTTGTATTTGGTCAGTCCATAGCGCTTTCAAATAACGAATCGAGGCGAACATAATAATTATTGTTCATAAAATAGCGCGTTTAAGGACAAATTAATGAAGTTAAAACTTTATTAACAAGTTATGAACCGATCGTTTTATTCCGTTGCATACTTACATAAATTCCTAATTTATTGTGCCGTAGCCCGGAGGTGAGGCCCGATTTTTAACTCTAAAAAGTCACTATGATCTCAGTCTGTCTCGCTGTCGTGCGTGAGATAGCATTGTTCGCGAGCGAGCGATAAAAATGTGGCTCCTGCCTGGCATATGCCAACGAGATATCTCACTCTCGAGATAATTAAAAACTACTCGTCTCGTAATGTCAAAATCTCGACATTACCTCGACAAAACTCTATAAAAATGTGTTATTTCGATTATAGATCTACGCGAGAAAAAAAGTTTGTCATGCTAGGGTCAATAGAGATGAAGAGACAAACCATAAAACATCGAGAAAACATGTAGAGTGAGATATCTCGTTGGCGTATGCTAGGCAGGCTGACCTTGCATGATGGAATTATCAAACAAATTCAATGAGGGCTACCGTTTTTTTGCTCACTAGATGGCGCAACTGTCGACAGAGGTCCGAAGTATAGCTATAGTCGACTTTATAATAATCTAGATACCCATTTACTTATTTAATTAAATTTAAATAATATATCCTTTACTTTGCAATTTTTTTAATAACCGAATATTTTAATACGATAATATTATTTATTTTCTTAATTTCGCTTAGCATTTACATTGATCGCTAAATAATAGTTTTTGGGATAATTTTACGAAGGAGATCGCTTTTCAACAGGTAAATTGCATAAATAAATGTCACGAAGACCGCTAAAACTAGTACAAAATAGACGTTTTTGGACCTCGCGCGACACTAGCGCCTCTAGCGGAAAATTCACATGTGGTAGCCCCCATTGATTAGCTCATTAATGGACCCTGTCAATTTGTGTATTGACTCACAAAAAAATGTTGAGTTATGAATGCAGTCATGTTCTTAATGGTCTAATGAACATAACTGCATTCAACGATGTCAATACTGGATATGGCTTACGCCATCAAAACTGTAGCAATGTTTTTGCATGCAATATGTGTATCGAGAAAATATTGTCGTCCTTTTTGTCTTACAGTAATAGCATATATTATATACTACTTTCTCTTTCACTTATTTTACGCTTTCAATGCATATTTTACGTAATCAATGCAAACACGTCCGACTGTCACCGCGTCCTATGGCACACTGCTCTCAAATGAGTGAGCTCACTTATTTCGAGGGTGACACATTTTCGCGCTGACGATTGTATGGAATGCCTATTCTAAAGGTAGGTATATATAATTCTATGACTGCATTCATAATACATAATAATTCATTACGTTATTTTGTGGGATGATACACAAATGCTTAACAGCATCCAAATAATGTGTGTTATATTGAATTTGTATTAGAAATCGTATCTATTTTTTACTCTGTGACACCATACCGCGATAATTACTGTGATACACAAGTACATTTCTGTGATGCCGTGTCTGTACGTCTCTTTGGTCTGTGACCAATACTCTGATGGTGGTCGGTTACGATAAATAAATTAAGAAAACTTAACTGTTTTGTTATTTCACCTTAATATCTATAAATTTATTTTTTAAGATGCCTATTTACAATTTGAAAGTCATGTGAGTGTTTTCACACTATCCGATCCCGCATTAGGGGCCGTACCACGAAACTGTTTTGAGACTCAAACAATCGAACGAGGATTCTGCGTCCTACTCTAAAAAACGTGAAATGACGTTGTTAGAGCAGGACGCGGCATTCTCGTTTGATTGAGTCTCAAAACGGTTTCGTAGTAGGCCTCCTGGACTTCTAAAATTAATGCGATGTGGATCGGATATTATGATTTATGAGACAGGTGACTAAAGTCACAGTACAGTTCGTTTTGTCTAGATTCTAGACTCTAGAGGTATTGTGGTACAGTCCTCTTGCTCAGGACTCTAACAAAAGAGAGTAATAAAAATTAAGGGTGTGTATGTGTTCCTTATAACCATTACTGAGTTCACTGTAGAAGTAGCAGCGCTGAAAGAGCCCCAACCCACGGCCCGCGGGCCGCATGCGGCCCGCCGGGACTTTATTTGTGGCCCGCGTGATGTTAAACAATTTTGAAATTCACGCCCACCGGGCAAATAATGTAAAGTCGTCTTTAAAGTCGTGAATTTCTTTCCACTTTTAAACCGTTAATTTTAAAGAACGTTATTTTTTAACCCTAATTTTTTTTTGTTGCGGCCCGCGACACCAACATTTTGATCTTGATGGCATGTTTGTGGTCCGTGTGGAAAAAAGGTTGGGGACCACTGCCCTAGTATAAAAGTTTAATCACTGTTTTGTTATACTCTGTAGAATTCGATACCGATATCCAATATTATCCATAAATAATATTGTAACAACGCTCCAATAATCATATTAGAGCAAAAACAGCGAGAACAAGTCTGAATTTATGATCATTTTGATCCCTTCATGGATAACCGTTTAAAATATTATGATCCTTTTGAGTCTAATATATTATATGGTCTTAATAAAGAGTAAAAATATTAACAAATAAACACTTTATACAACAATAACAAAATAAATTACATACAGTACTAATTTACTTCCCGTTATTTACAAATTCAACTTCCATGGCAGCACATGTTTTCCAACTTTCCACGAATCGGCACACGATTTGGAGCAAAATGTTGCACTCAGTATTACATCTGACGAGTTGTCTATCAGGATTATCTTTCTGTAACAAAATACACAAGCTACATCAGGTTTCAGCTTTTGTTATGATGATATTTATTATTTATAGTTATACTAGACGTTGCCCGCAGGTTTGTTTAGCAGCAATGGGGATTGTCCATTTTTTTTAAATTTTGCTCATTACAAAAACATTTCGAGGAATAAGGTCAGTGATCGCTTTTCTGTATATAAACGAAAAAAATACCCATTAGTTACTTATATTTTTGAACAAATATGTTTAACCTTAGTTTGACCTTCAATGGCGTTAAATTAGCAGTAAATTCGACCAACATTACGTTTCGAACTTTTGGTAAGCTTCTCGTATCAGCTTTCACATAATGATAACTTATATTTGACGAACCAGCCATTATAAATAAGATTGAAACGAAAAAAAACATACTGCAGAGGTCAATTGGCCGCCGATGATGACGTCAGAGCGAAACTTTAAAAATTTATTGAGAAAAAACTAGCCGATGAATTTCAAAATAATTTAATTTATATTCTTAAAATACCCTATTCTAACGAAAAAAAATATAAAAAGTACATGTGATTTTTTTTGGACAATGTCCATTCGTTCGGGTTTGGTTACTGAACATTTTTATTTTTTATTCATAAACTTTAGTATGAATTTCATCGAAATTAGTTTAGCACTTTGAGCAAAATGAGGTGGGTAACAGACACGGTTTAGCATTCATGATATTATTGTAAGTATAAATCGACGCCCCCACCGAATAATCGGACAATCGAAAAAATTAAAATGTTCAGGAGAGCTAAAAAACTGATTTTTGTTAATAACTCCGTTAAAAAAAAAGCTTCAAAGACTGTTTATATCTCAAATGAAAGCTATTTTTTGCCCATCTTGCTATTTCAATAATATTTAATTGCTACCAAGGGTTTTTATTTAATTAAGCAAAACGCAACTTATCGTTCTGGAGGAGGTCAAGCTCTGATCATTATTGTCTATTGCATGATTATTCGGGTAATTTTGCGTTTCGACTGTAATAAAATGCACATATAATATCTCATTGCAATATTATTCGGGGAAATTGTTAAGGATAAGAATATTGGTAAACACCTATTACTTTACTATTGGGTGATTAAAAAATATTGTACACTTTATAATAATTATAGTCATTGTCGTTTATTCCAATGATTTTCTACTATAGGTAGAATAAAAATAATATATATTTTTGTTTTAATATATACATTATTTGATGACATAAATGACATTCTTGCAATCGAAACAGCTCTAGGTTCGAAAAAAGTCACTCGGGAGACTTTCTCTATCTTTTTTAACCGACTTCCAAAAAACGAGGAGGTTATATGTTCGGCTGTGGATATTTTTTTTATTTTTATTTTTGTATGTTCAACGATTACTCCGCCGTTTGTGAACCGATTTTCGAAATTTTTGTTTTGTTGTATTAGGTTTCTCTCCAATTTGGTCCCATTTTCACAAAAGTGGTGACCTGATGATGGGATCCATGAGTAATCGAGGGAACTCTTCGAAATTTATATGGAAACATATGGTGATTTTGGTTTTATGTGAAGTGTACTAAGAATACGCTACCAAAAAGTCAAATATTGGGTCAAGGTATACCATAGTTTCGATGATGCTGAGAGAACTCCTGATTCCTTATAGATACACGTTTGGGAGTTTCGGCGTTGTTTTAAGAACAGAAAGCATTAACTACTATGCAATTCATATTCATCATCATAATCATCATCATCATCATCATTACCACGTCGTTTTAAGGCCACCAATGTCTCATGGCACAGAATAGATAATAGTAGGCATAGGTATGGATATACTAATAATAATAATTATGTACTGTATAACAACACCTTTGTTTTTAATACACGGCGGTCGGCGTCGCCGCCGCCAGAAGACAGAATATCGAATACTTTACTAACTACTTTATATACAGATCGAATACTTTACTACTTTATAAAATTTTAATAGACAAATAGAATTAAAATAAAGTTATTTTAAAAAGAGCATTTAAACAAAACAAAGTCATTAGGTGTATTTTTAATTAGTTATACTTATTAATCGATAGATGGTGCACTAAGTACCTATCGATTTGAATTCTTGATTACAAGAACAGTTGTCAATAATTATGATAATATTAAATACTCGTATTATGCTACGCTACATCCTATGCAAGTTTGTACAATTTTTAATCTGATAGATCCTTCGATCGTGGAAAAACGAGACACAATAGCCTTTCTGTTGTTATCGCAATCGCCGGTGACCGCTTCGGGCTTGAAGTATTAAAATTGTTAAATTACTTAGTACAATATGTTGACTTCACTAATAATATTATATTATTTTGTGAGTGTGAGTTGTGACTCTTAACAAATTGTAATAAGATACGTAAAATATACGCGAAGATTTACCTACTAGTGTAACTAAAAAGAGTGAAATTATTATTATTTTTAACAAAAAATTTAAACTGACTTCCAAGGTAAAAACATTAAATAATTTTTACTATCTAATAGTGCCTTTTTCCGAATTCGGCTAAACCTCAACTATTTCTGTACTAAATCTTCATAATTTTGAAGTCGGTGCCAGTTCCAAAAATTTTAAATATTCTGTCAGAGGACTGAAGATTCAGCTATCTGGTACCGACTTCAAAATAATGAAGATTGAGTACAGAAATAGTTGAGGTTTAGCCGAATTCGGAAAAAGGCACTATTAGATAGTAAAAATTATTTAATACTTTTTAGTTCATATTAATGTTATTATTGTTTTTACCTTGGAAGTCGGTTTAAATTTTTTGTTAAAAATAATAATAATTAGTATTTATATAATCATTGCAGTTAATTAAAATGTTAATCATGATTCATAACCCTCATCGCCACCTGAGTTGGTGTAACAATAATCAATATCATATTATGTTCTAATAAAATGAATGATAATGGCAGGAAATTGCTTTAGACAGTCTTCCGAGAGCATCATAGGCCTTTCTTTTATGACGGTGGTTTAATCGTCGACTTCTATCTACATCGTTATACAGTTCAATGCAATCAGGATCAAAACTATGTTAAAAACTTCTCAAGTTACAATACATTACAATATTCACACAACACACTATAACAGCACATCTTATAGTAGCTAGCAATCGCATTCCTAATTAAATTCTGAATTGGATCCCATTAGGACCTGCAGGACAACTTCCACAAATAATGTTTGACTGTCTGACAGCAGTTGCTTGCAGGCGTGAAACTATGTAACAAGTGCTGTCGTGACAGTATTAAGCACGTCTTCTTAGGAGTATTTGCGAAAGAAGAAAATATATAAATACGATCTCGTTAATTTGTAACAGATCTCGCTGCTTATCGGTCACATTTAATTTATTTTGTAGCAAGTATTGCCTATCATCTTTGTTTGTGAGAAAACCCGCATGTTCACTACAAAAATCGAAACAGATTATGATATATTATATCCTGAAAACTGCACAAGAAGACAGATCCCTACAATTACCGTAAAGCATAAAAGAAAAATATGAGCAATGTACATAATTTAACGAATGTTATGAAGGACTTTGCCACTTGATGTCTTCCAAAACTACCGCTGATCGTTCTTACGTCTATGATGACTTAAGACTTTCAAAAAAGCTAGCCAGCGAAAGTCAGACATTTTTATTTTTTTTTATCAAGAAAGTCTGACTATTCCTGACTCTTGGGTCCTGTGTAAACCTATGCGATGACTGATCTGATGCTGGTCTGAGACTGGAGGCTGGAGGTGAGTGGACTGAGATGATCACCGCGATATGATGGTCGTCCGACTCAGATTATACAAGTTGTCCAAAATAAAACCCAACCAATATGCATATAAGGCATATTGGTTGGAGTATAAACTCCAAAGGTGCACCTTCTATAGGTTAGTGAACCACATAAGAAGGAAGAGAGAGAAGGAGAAAATTTCTGTTGTGGTATCGCTGGACACAGAGGAGGCCTTTAACAATTAGATAGCTGTAAAGGTTCGGTTAGCTGAAGTTAGGTATCTAGGGATCCTGAGGCGGGTGATCAGCGGCTACCTGAGTGGAAGGAGTGTGAAAGTTAGATGTGAAGGTGTGGAAGTGTGCAGTAAGCAGCAATGTATTTACCCGAATAATCATGCAATAGTCGTTTATCGTCAAATCGTTTTGACATATTTTTTCGCAATAGCCCAGTTTTTGGTGTAAAATACAATCTTAAGTATTGTTATGAAATAAACACATAATTTTTTATATCTTTGTAAATTTCCATAGGAAAATTCTGAAAAAAAGTCACATGATGTATTTTGACTTCTAGATGCCAAAAAACGCAAAACAGCAAAAACCCCACAATAGCACATTGTCCGATTATTCGGTGGGGGCGTCGAAATTATTATGATGTTACAAGAAAAACATAGTGAATTAATATCTCAATATTATAACGTTGATATCGTCTTCATAGCGCCATCTAGTGGTAAAATTGTTACAAATTTTAAATTAAGTATAGTATTACTCGGTAGATGGCTCTATAAGTCTTAAAAATAAAATTTCTTGATGCTAAAAAGGCATCTTCAAAGTTTAAAAAATAACATTATTAGTAATATAAACTCACTCTAAACAAAATTCATAGTAAGCGTAGTCGAAAACCGGCGCTTTGCAGTCTACATTTTCACACCTCGATATTGGGCCGTTGCACAAATATTTTTTTATAAAACCCGGCAGATAATCAAAGTATTTCTTGACCACATCATTTGGCACAGTATATTGTTTCTCTCTATTAAAATTTCTTTTGTAACAGCTATCTATATACTCTGTTGCATTACCATTAATATCCACATTGCTAAAATCATCTTCAATAGTATAATCTGAGTAAATACTATAGGTGGCGCTAGTGAGTCTCTTTGCTGTGTCACTTATAGTCTGGTACAGCTTTCTTCTGGATAATTCTAGAAGACTTGGCGGGGCTGGAGCGTAGTTTACTATCACAGTATTGTTCGGTGGGAAATTAATGTCTAAGTATTCCTCGTTAACACGAACGAGACATCTTCCCTTGGGCTCGGTGGTACATTTTGGAATTTGTAATGATCTGAAAGGAAATCATTAAAGTTTATAATGTTTTCATCTAAAATTAATATCTACAATAGTACATATAACCTCCTCCTTTTTTGGAATCGGTTAAAAAGCCTTGTGATTTTCATAATTAATAATAACGTTTATTATTTTTTCGGCTTAGCTCCGTTGTTTCCAAAGTGAATTTAAAAGACGATGATGGTTTTACCGAAATCTGCGTTTAGGCTACGAACGGGTTTACTGTAGTTTAATTAAAGTTTAAACACATTTAACGGCCACCCACAGAAATTATAATTTATAACTTAACTTTAATGTTAAGCTCCATACATTTTTTTAGTAAGTAATAAAATTTTCTGTTAATCTCTTCATTAAATTAAAGCTAAGTAATCAAATTATCTGAGCGCGGCCGTTACACGTTGACATAACCTGACCAAATTACGTGAGCCACCAACTGCTGATGAATCAATTCCTCTAGTGGTAGATACTAGATACATATTTTATCATCAGGGCCATTAATCCTTCGATCGGGAATTCTCGGAAATGCTATTGTATTCTATCTATTGTTGTCGCGATCACCGGTGCTCGTACGGGGCTTGATGGGTTAATTTTGCCGCCCCTATGTACGAACTCTGCCGCCATCCGACGACGTTGCCGCCCCCCTTAGGACGCCATAGGACGCTGCCATGCCATGGCCCAATAAGTTCAGAGCTGTCTTGCATCCAGTAGCTGTAATAAAGCTGTTGCAAGTTTCTGTATCATTGTAAATACTAAATTAGCACCAAATAAGAATAAGGTTACCTAATATTAAGGCTCCTTGTCTGTTGCCCTCTAAACATGTGGTACCAGAGCGCGTAGGGTATGGTCCTCAAGGTCTCATTCCGCCAGAATCTCAACTCGCAGTGATAGTAGTTGTAGACTGGTCGCTGGGATATCCATTGCAGTTTGTTGTCTGAAAACGTTGTTTTGACTTTTAGTACTCAACAGTGTTAGCTACAGTCTACTTACATAATACTTACCTACTAATTTCAATAAGTAAAATTCATCTTCTTTTAAGGTAGATTTCTGACCAGGATTTATTTTCCGGAAATAATAAACAGCCAGTTAAATGGCCTAGGTTAAGACCTAGGCCATTTAACTGGCTCTTTATTATAAGTTTGACTAAGGTCAAACTTATTTATACGTGCCAATTTTCATCCAAATTAGTATCCAGTCCAATAGTTTTGACCTAATCAATACAACGTTTATCTCGAAAACATACCCTAGCTACGCGAGAACCGGGCATATTCTAAAGTAACTAAGTATAACTACTTAGGTTCAAAAAATGTTTAAGCATGAAGAAATAACAGACAGACATAATTATTTTGATTACGAGCTATTGCCCGCGGCTTCGCTCGCGTTAAGAAGTATTATTATATACAAACTTTCATCCCCTATTTAAACCCCTTGGGAGTAGAATTGATCAAAATCCTTTCTTAGTGGATGCCTACGTCATAACATCTACCTGCATTCCAAATTTCAGCCCGATCCGTCCAGTGCAGGTTTGGGCTGTGCGTTGATAGATCACCATTTCAGTAAGTCACCTTTTAGTTTTATATATTTAGATGTACGTCATTATAAGGCGCAGCGCAGACGACAGACTATCCGTGACGCACTTTTTAGTCCGTGGAAATAGAACCTATGCAAATAATTATTTATGCAGTAACGCACACGTCTGCCCCGCGCGACGGATATAAAATAAAAACAGCTATTACATTTTTATATTTATTGTGAAAAAAAATGTAATATATCCACCCTTTACGCGGATAAAGTAGCAATCAGTAAGTGCTTAGTTATTATCTGAACTCCCTACCCATCCGAATGGAAATCACGTTTAATGCTTCAGTTGATACTGCATCAAACATTATACTCCATGCCCATTAGAAAATAGGTCAGTAGATCTAGGAACCTTTAGATAGGACGGCCTAGACATTGGCGATTTTGAATCATTTCGCAAATATGTATAGTATAATTTAAACCTACCTATTACTCTTTACTATACCTACCCTGTACTTTAAACGAAATAATCCAGTTTGATATAAGTAAAATATTATGTAATTGGGTTTTCGGCAACGGCTGCAAGTATATATTCGTGAAATTTATATGTAGGGATTATTGAAGCGGAAAAATAGCTAGTTTTATCTCTTTAACACCGGGCATTTTTTGAGTGATTGCTAGTTACCTCTTGGTACATAATCTATTTAATCCTTCGATCGGGGATTCTCGGAAAAGCTATTGCACCTATTCTATTGTTGTCGCATGTAATAAACAAATGATAATGGTTTCAATGTAAGCAATTATGTAATTGTAACGTAATATTTGAACATACATAGTCCTTAAGTAGTCTGTGATTTTAACTGAATACCATTATAATTGATAGCTAACAATAATATTATGCATGTAATCTTATTAGAAAAAATAGGATTTTTTTTTATTGGTAATAGAATTAAGGCTATTTTTATTTTATTTTATTATTGTTGTCGCGCTCACCCGTGCTCGTACGGGGCTTGATGGGATGCAAGTCCGACCTTATATTTTGGTGTAATGACGCGATGTCCCAAATAATTTTCAGATTTCTTCCTATTTTTCATGTCACGTAGGTAAGTGTCGCTAAATTTTGAGCAAGTATACTAACATTTTTTTACTTTAGCACCCTATTATATAAGATCGTGATAGTGTGCAAAATAATTTAGGGTACCTTTTTTGCTTAACTTTATTCCCATTATTTTTGTTAGGCCGTTTACCGCCGCACTCAGAGTGGAACATTATTAATTAAATGTACCTAATTAATTAAATGACAATTATATAAGCCCCATACAAATTATATGTCAAACTCTTCATTAAATTGAAGGTTAATCATAATTAAATATCTATGAGTGCGGCAGTTAGAATATTTATCGTCTACTCTCACAAACTAAGTAGTCAGTACAAATTACATAGTGCCACCTCTACTTTTCATGTTCTACGGTCCGAACAGATCAATAGGGAAGTTAGGAGTTGATTTATAGCGTTTAGTTTGTTATCGGCGGATTTCGTACAGTTTATGATGCGATGTACCAACATACTATGTCCCGGTTTTACCCGACTGCGACGAAGTTTGAAAGAAGGGTAATGATTATACCGTAATGTTTGTTTTACCTAAAATACTGATTTGATGAATTGCTAAACTAGAAATAGGCTGGTCACCCAGACGGTCCGGTTTTTGGTGAACGCCTATTCACTATAATGCAAAAGGACTGAAACATACTTTACTACATGCGAAATTTGAAGTTTCTAGCAGCAAGGATTTAGTCTGTGGAGTATGCATTGATCTATTTGTCACTCAGTTTTGCCTTTTTAAATACCTAAGTGTACTTTTCCGTAGAAGATAATCCAGATTGCAATGGTAAAGCCAGATTGCATATTATATGAAGCAAAGTCTTCATATAATATGCAATCTGGCTTTAACATCCACACTAATTATTATAAATGCGAAAGTGTGTCTGTCTGTCACCTCTCCACGCCCAAACCGCTGAACCGATTCTGCTAAAATTTGGCATAATTTGGTATGGAAATACTGAGAGTTCTGGGAAAAGACATATTACGTATACCTAGTTCCCGCCCGATAAACTAATTTGGGCGCATTGCGGGCGTTATCTAGTTTGATTATGTCTACCAGGTACAAAACCTAAAATATCAACTTAAATATTTAAAAATTTACCACAAACCGAAAGATATCGGAGTCCTCTGACCTCCGCAAGCCTGAGCGGAAGACAGCCCAGCTCATTCTCATCCAGAATCAGAAATTTCAAATTCTGGAGCTCTCCCACCTCGTCAGGAATCCACCTTAGACGATTCCCACTGATATCCAAACATTTTAAACGTGTCAACGTAGATATTTCCCTTGGCAACACCGTTATATCATTTCCACTGAGGTATAAACTCTCCAAATTCGCTAGTTTCTCTATATCGTTTGGAATTTCGGAAATTAAGTTTTCTTTTAAGTAAATATCCGTGATTTCTGTTTCTTCCCCCTTTATATACTGGATTGGGAACTGTGTGAATCCTCTATAGTTCCAATGTAAAACGTTGCTGGGGATTTGATACGGCATGTTGGATCGTTAGTAGATCATTTTGACTTAAAAGTGTTTCATGAACATAGCTAGTTTGAAGACACCTATTGTTTAATTCATTAACTGTCAATAATCATACCTAACACAAACCAAATAATAAATAAAAATCTACTTGAAACTTTGCTATCAATTTAACTTGTCGGTTATCAGTTATCACACACTATTAGTTTCTATTAACGTTCTATTGTAAACTACACTTTCTTTTTCACATTACTATTCACTTTTTCACTTTATTCACGTTTAAATACGAGTTCCCTTTATTCCCGTAGCCACAAGACTGTTACGGGCGAGGTTGGCGCGAATTATTTTCGTTACGGCAAGGTCTTTCGGGTAAAATTAGAATTTTCATTTCCCAACACACCCGATAGAATTCATATTTATATAGTGAATAAATATGTAAAAATTCATATTTATATTTAACGTAGAAATATGAATTTTAAGGTAGAATTTATATTCTGCCGAGCCGCTGCAGAATAATGTGGTAAACTGAAGTTTCTCTTACATTGTTAAAGGACGTTAAGTAAGGACATCGTAGAGAAATCGAGATTTGTTGAATAAGTTGTCGATAGGTATTCTTCGATAATGCTAGTAGGTATATTGACATAGATACCTCCCTAAGAGCGAGACTTGTAGATTTTAAGGTAATTCAAAATCTAAGTAAAGCTGAAAAACGTGTTTGTTTAAACGCGCTAATTTCAGGAAGTTTCTACAGTTTTAGATTGAAAAAATATTGTTTTGATGGATTGTCCATTTATCGAAAAAGGCAGGCTATAATGTAAATAAGAACGAAGAATCAGCGGAAAACGGAAAAATATTTATCTTTTTTGCTAGTGCATTATGTAGGTACTACTTATGTAATATTTAATGTAGAGTACGCAGGCTAGATAATCTTCATAGACCGTTTAGTTAATAATATTTACATTAAAATATCGGCTCATAATTATAATATCGGCTCATAATACATGATATTGGTTTTAATAGACGCCCTAGGCGTCAGATTGGATTTTTACCCAATTACCGCCCTAAACTTCCCGCCCAACGCGCCCCCTACAATTACTTTATAATTTTTAAAGTTACATTATTTTCTCAGAAAATACATTCCTAAAAATATATATTTTATAATATATCTTAACTACCTCAGAGTCTTTCAGTTGCTATGGTTTTTATTTGTATACTCTCATTTATTATAACAACTTGCATGTTTTGAAATATCAATATTCAATAAAAACTGAAAAAATATTTTATACTTGCAATACTTACTTTGATGTAAAGCAATTTACTATGGCTATTCTTAGCATAATTATATATTTAATAAATAAATAAATAAATCTTTATTTCCTTCAAGTAGTACACGTTATCTTAAATAAACAAAACACTGCTCCCCACACTAGGATTCCCTGTGTCGTGGGACGTGCGGAGCAGTCTCTTCCATCATGCACAATTATAACCACAAGATAAATCTATAACAAATCTTATCCAACTAATGACATAGTGTTTGTAAGTAAACGGACTATATATATTTTTTAAAGTAGGTGACTAAAAATTGTACCTATAGGGTAGACTGGGTCCGGATGAGACAATTTTGGTTTGGAGGCCAATAATTTTGTTAGTTTTACAGTTAGCTGGGAAAATTTTGTCACAAACCATAGTTTATTTATTTGGCTACATAAAAATACCATTATATCGTGCCAAAATACGATGTATTAGTCGTGGAATCAAATTTTAATGAAAGAGGGAACTTGTCACAACTGACCACAACCCAAGGTCGGTTGTGACAGTGGTTGGGGTCAGTAGTGACATCTACAAAAAATTGTTGATATAATTTTTATTTCATTAAAATTGTACCGTAAACACCATAAACATTATTCTAAACAAATTCATCTAGCGTATCAAAACATATTCTATTTTGAAACATATTTATCGACCAAAACAACGACATCCGATTAATTAATTGATGAATTTTGCCGTTCTCTGTAAATAAGTCCTACATTTGACTTTTTCTTAAGTATTTTCGTATTGACTGATAATATTCTGCGCTCGTTTCGCCTTCTGTAAGCGTTTTTAGGACATCTAGGACATCTACCCATAATAATAATATAATATCTATGGACGCTTCACACCACGTCAGTCTGGCCCCATGCTAAGTACCTGAAGGACTTGTGTTACAGGTACCAGACAACGGAAATATATTTAATACTTTTATACTATACATATATTTAAGATTTTTATTATATCATACACATAATATTTAATACACATACATCCATGACCCGGGAACATTGAAAAACTTTTTGTTCCGTTGGCGGGACTCGAATCCGCGACCCCCGGCTTGAGCTACCAACGCGCTCACCACTGAGCCACAGAGGTCGTCATAAGATTTGTCACAACCGTACCCAACACAGAATTTCAATTATTAAACAATCGCCACGAATCGGCTAAACGATTTACGTAACAAATAATCACTTGTAGTATACAAAAAATAGTAAACATAAAATAAACCAAGCGAGATAACACTACTTTTGACTGTTAAAAAGCAATATAGGCTGATAACGTTATCGTCAAGTGCTGGCAAAAGCAATGCTAGGAGAAGCATTCAGACTTGCAAGACGCGTCTTTCTCTCTTAGCACCCATCCCCATATTCCGTATAGTTTCGCTGTTATGACGACTGTCACAACCGTAACCTGGCACAAACGTACCTAGTCTACCCTACAATATACACGTAATAGCATTACAAGATCATTACCAGAGCCACCGAAGCCAGCTACAGTACGTGTAAGTTAGTGTTGAGGTGAGTTACTTCTACAGAGACCTGACCTATATTGCAATTTTTATTAACAATATTTTATTATTAAAATATTAAATAATTAATATATATCAAGTAATTAATATATACATAATATTAAAATATTATATATTAATTATTTATTCATTATTATTATTATTAATTACATTGTGTAGGTGTATGATGATAGTGAGTAGTGAATCTGTTTGTGGTCATGTCATGTGTGTGTGTGTGTGTGTGTATGTGTGATCCTGCACATATGTGTAGGAATTTGTGGAGTTGCCGAGCATCCTAACCCTACGACGAACATTGCGTCTTGGGTTCAGTGCAGTGATTGCTAGGATGCTTGTTGGTGTGACGTGTGTGTGTGTGTGTGTTTGTGTGATTCGCACTTTTGCACCTTTGCACCTTTTCTAACATTTCTAATATACTTTAGTAAAAGCTGCTGTAACAAAAAATTTATAGCTCTACTTTTTAGGTAGAGTTTTTTGTGTTTTAAAAGAAATTTATCTTTCCTTATCTTCTTTTCTCTCATCATCTGGGCTTATGCACAAGCATGATCTTCAATCTTATATCACAAGCATAATCTCTCTAATATTTGCTATACGCATAGCAAGTATAAAGTAGCTATCACGATCGTATGAAAAACCCAATATTTTCAAAGTTGGCGATACTCCAACGCCACTGGGCCGAGGACGTTCGGTGTAAACAAACTCCAGATATCACAATTATAATGGCAGTTGAAGCCACATTCGAAAATATAACGTACATAACACTTTTATGTGATAACTAGATGTTGCCATGCAACTACTTTGCGCCGGAATATTACTGCATTATAATAGCGCTAGGCGGCTACACCACCATAGAAAGTAAACAAAAAGTTTTGTTCGACGTCAATATTCAATATTCAATCTGTCAATATTCTGATAAAACGTGTGCAACATGTTTTCGTCGTATTGCAGGGCATGCAGGGCCGGACCGTGAGCTTACGGGGCCCTGGGATGAAACTACTTAGGGCTACAACATTTTAATTGTCAGTTCGTAGTACCAACACCTAAATTGTATAATAAACCTTGATCGTAGGAATCTCAGGGATACCAACAAAAAATAATAAAATTATTAATTCTTTCGCATTACCTTCTATTTTTGACTTGACTTAGCTGGGTGGCGGAGGCCCTTGAACTCATGGGGCCCTGGGTTTAAGGCTGCTCTCTCGAAAAAAGCGTTCAGATGAAATAACTTTTCATCGGCATTAACAGAGAAATTATATCTGAAAAAAATAATTAGTAATCTACATGATATGATACGTAATTTGGTTTTGCCATATTTTTTCTATAGGTATCACATAATAAAGAAATAAATAACCAAATCACCTCCAAATCGTTGAATGAAACCACTTTACTCCTTCATTATTTATCAAAAGAATATATAAAAAATATCTACTGCTTTGCAATATATAAGTTAATAATTTGTATTTGGTTACTTTTTTTAAATATGTATTACATTAAGCCTTAAAAAGGTTTTTTCTCCTATTTCGCCCTATCATGGACGCGGCGAGCGTCGTAACCGCCACCGTACAAGGCGCGCTGTTATGAATGTTATTTTAATGTCATTTACGTCGATATTTGCACTGACAGACAATCGACCTGCTAATTTAGGAAGAGAGGGCCCTTAAGCCTAAATAGCCATATGGTAGATCCAGCCCTGATTGTATGTGCTAGTAGCGCCCTCTCGGTAATCTTCCCTAGACCCTATTATTACTACAGACACCTGGGTCCTGGAATGAATGATTTGTTATGACTAGCTACTCCTGTTTTAAAATAATAAATATAAAATATAGATTAAAATAACTACAATGAAGACACATTAAATAATTTTATTAAAGAGATCAATCTATTTTTCATACATTTATATTTTATATCTATTTACAGGTTTTTACGTTTATAAAAGGTCAAACGATATTTACATAAAATCAGACTTTAGTATAAGGTCATAGAGATAAGATAAAGCTCGTTATAAATCTAGTTACATAAAACTTTCTGATAGAATCTACTAGAAAGCAGTTGAAAGAGATGAAATTTTAAGGATTCTTTAATTCTTAATGAAAGACGTGAGTAGGAGAACCAGATAACTAACTTTTTAAAACATAAGTACTTGTAACCTGTAACTTAGGTTAACCTTGTAGGCTGTATCTGCTTCTTCCACTAACGTATTTATTATTATACATAATACTTCCATTAAGTACATATATTATATTATATATATTTTAAATGTCATGTATATATATTATATACATGACATTTAAAATATTTTATAATATAATATCATACCGATAGACGATAGTACCTACAGGTTTTTATAATTGTTTGCACCTTATTTGGTAGATTAAATGTTTGGGAACTTCTTAGACTAGAATTTGTTTATAAAGGAAAAATAACTCTTTAGAAAAATACAATATATACAATATGAAATTTCCTATAAAAATATTATATAAATATTACGATATTGTATTAATTCATGTTATTTTTGATGTTTTAATATGGTTTTAATGAATGAATGAATTACTAATATCACAGATTAAAGAAAGCTACAATAGAAAAAATTACACATTAAAAAATATTCAAAATTACAAAATAAATATCTAATAGAATACCTAACTACTAGGCTAAAATTGATATGTAAACTAGTCTAGATTCTACAAGTTCTTATACTATTTTGAGTAAAAATTCACATCACTGTGAGTTAAATCATTTGATTTGTTTTAATTTAACTATGGTACAAACGAGACGATATTATACACAGTTTACCTACATGAATCTATATGACGTATTTCGCTGTTTGGTTTATTATAATTTCTTACAATCCTTGGATTTTCAAAATCGTCTAATTGGCTAGAAAGCCACATTAAAATAATGTTAAAAGTAGATAGATTAAGTTAAGCCTACTTAAACAGAGAAGAATAACTTGTGGCATAAGAAAAGATTATACTCTTTGTAAACGTTGTGCAAATAACAGTAAGGTCCCAATACCAATAATTGCATAAAAATGGAGGCAATAAAAAGTCCTGTCAAGTTAAGGTACCAGTTTAAAAACCAGTAAGTTACGAAAAGCTTGTTGTACTTATAAATAGAGACAAAATTTTCGTAAAAGCTATCAAGGGCGTATTAGGCGTACTATTAAAAACTTAGTAAGATAAAGTCTTTGGTGATAAAATCAGTTGACTTTATAAGAGAAAAAATCGCAAAATTTTAAAAATATAATAATATTACATTCTTTTAATAACAATTGGTAAGTAAATAACTAAATACCTATTTTTTTAAGACAATTAAACTGTATATGCATTGGCAGTAAAAATAACTCTAGTTTTTAAACAGACTGAATATTTTTTAAACCCGTTTACATAACACCTACTTTACCTAATATTAAATTGATAAAAATATTCCGCTCTAACCGCATTCTCATAAATACTTCACCATTATTGATTTCACCCTACCTTTGGTACAATCCTAGCTCTACTTCTTTACCTTCTATCATTCTGATTCCACGCATTTTCAGAATCTGGACCACGTCAGTATCATTGAGTATTGAATGACTAATTTAAAAATGCATCGCATCATATTATGGCCTCGTTACTCTATATGAACTGAGTACTGACGCTCAGAGCACACCCTTTCCTGCTACCACTTAGAATCGGCGTAAGATCCTCACTCTGCGCCTTTTCCCCTCGCTCTCATCATCACTGTCGAACGACGATTGCTTGTGGCTCATCATCAGCGCATGGACGTCAGGGTTCTGCGGCAGCACCGGGAATGAGGAGCGACGCACCATCGGCACCGGTCTGGCCCCTGGAACATGAGATGGTGGTTTTTATAAATAAGGGGGCAAACGATCGGACGGGTCACCTGATGGAAAGCTACTACCGTCGCCCATAGACACTCGCAAGATTAAAAGAGCGTGCGTTACTGGCCTTTAAAGTTAACGAACGACGAAGATGGGAATAGTTTTGGCGGTTCTGAAGATCTACGTGGGCTGGTTCAGAGAAATTGTTTTAAAGGCAGACATAGTTTGGTATTTTATTACTCTATGGTTTGGTCGCGATATGTCAACTATTACGAACAAGCCAAATTACGAAGGCCCGTCATTTGTCTATGAATAAATTAATCCAATGATACGTGGGTTCTTTTATTTGGTGAATTCATTCATAGGCAAATAATTCTAGAAATAATAATCCTATTTGATACTGTTCTGATATTCCATTTTCCAATCGTGCAAAACGTGAAATATGGAACTTTACATGAGTTATACCTAGTAGCACAAAATATGCAATAAGTATATAACGTCGCACGTGCTTTTAACTTCTCTGTGTTGAGCTAATTCTATTTTAAGACACGTTTGTTCTAGTGTCCAAACACTACGGTCTACGGGGATCTAGCTACCCACTTACCCAGGCCTCAGCTAGCTGCTTAGCTGCTAGTAGTAACTAGCTACTAGCTAGGCTAAGCAAGTTGTATTTGACAATTTCGACGGCAAAATCCAGTTAACCGACTAGTCTATACTATATAATATTATAAAGCGAAAGAGTTTGTTTGAACGCGCTAATCTCAGGAACTACTGGTTCGATTTGAAAAATTCTTTCAGTGTTTGATAGCTCATTTATAGAGGAAGGCTGTAAGCTATATTTTATAACGCTAAGACTAATAGGAGCGAAGAAATAGAGGATAATGTGTAAAAGCGGGGGAAATTATTTGAAAGGGCTTATCTCACGGACTACTGGAGCAATTTTTCTGTTATTTGGCACAGATAAAATTAAAAAGTATACCACGTGAAGGATCATAAGCTATTTTTTGTGGGTTAATTTGTCTGTGAAATATCTAATACGCGGGCGAAGCCGCGTGGAACGTCTAGTTATTTAATAATAACCGACTAATTATTGTTACCGAATAGAACTAGCCTAAAATATATCCTGTTGTTGATGATAGAGGACACAATTACAACACACTAAATACAGCCTCTAGGGCCACTTACTAATTAGGTAATCAGTACATAAACACATATCGTCAATTATTGACAGTCAGCCGACTCTGGGGAGCTGCCAAATTGATCATCCGATTTATAATTATGTGTTACTGATTACATAATGGATTATAGTAATCAGTACATGTTTGTTCATTCCGGCACAGAATTCGGACCAGAATTAGTATCAAAGGAACAATAATAATTACATTATTGTCTATTGTATAATATTCCATAACACTTAGTTGCTATTAATTAATATTGGTGATTAAATAGCTACAATAAGACTTATTTTTCTGAATTAATGAATCCATACTAATATTATAAATGCGACAGTGTTTCTGTTCATCTGTCTGTTACCTCTTCACGCTTAAAACGCTGAATCGATTTTGCTGAAATTTGCTATAAAGAAACTTTGAATCCGAGGAAAGGAAATTTAGTATTCTATGACTTTTTAACTCGGAAAAATGGTAACGCGCGATAAACAAATTTTGGCCCAACGGAGTCGCGGGCGCCATCTAGTTATTATTATGAAAATTAAAAAAAGGAATCTCTATCTACCTACCCCATTTTCTAATACTAATTACTGTCTTAGAGCTATTACTTTGTAATTTCCATTTTTTTTTTCTCGGAAAATTCATTAATTCGAATGCTAGAGAAAAAAGACTACACTTATCTTTGTACCTACCAAAGTATACACCACACAATAGTTACCTTTTTTTTGGTGCGCAGGGGAAACCCATGCCCCGGGTTGGGGATGTGCCTCAGTTAGCTGAAGCACCTCGGGGGTATGTGGGACTCTTACCCTAGTAAAACCACCTGCGGTTTACGGAGGGATGTCCTGGATCTGTCTAACACAGGACCACGACCGGCTGGTCGGTTCCCCTCGACGCCGGGACTAGTTAAACCGGGCAGGTTCCCATCCTGACCCGGAGCCCCGTGGGAAGGAAGTTATAGAAGGTTCGCATAGCGACGCCTCCGCACTCCTGTCCTACGCCGACACAATAGTTACCTACTTGACACTACACAGTACACTGCAGTCCTCTTTATATTTTGGTACCAATTTTAAACCACCATAAAACTTTGTTCATACTAAAGTTTCATCATTTACGGCAGCACATAAAACAAACAAGTGTGGAGTTTTACATGTAAGATTTATTAACAGAGTAATGGGTGTTCTCTTAAATACGAATTACGTAGGAGTTTATGGCTCTTACAGATTTAGAATTGTAATTTGTAGGACGTAAGCGTCGAGTTTAAATCTTAACCATCATTATTATTAACTAGATGACGCTCGCAAATCCGTTGCGACAAAATTCGTTTTAAATCGCGCGTGGACCGTACATTTTTCCGGGATAAAAAGTATCCTATGTCCTTTCCTGGAACTTAAAGTATTTCCATACCAAATTTCAGCTAAATCGGTTTAGGGCGCATTTTCATTAGTCGTTAACTCGTACGGTATACAGCATGCGGGGAGTCTATGACAACTAATTGACAATTAATGGCGCATTGTCATTGGTCGTGGCATGCGTTTCAGAAACCTCCCGCACCCCGCATGCGGGCCCTATCGACCAGTGAAAATGAGCCATAAAGCGCCTTGGGCGATAAGAGGTAACAGACAGACAGACAGACAGACAGACGGACAGACAGACATGCACACTTTCGTATTTATAATATTAATATGGATATTAGTATGGAAGTATGTATCTCTTTTTATAAAGGTTTTCAAGACTCCCGCTTATTTTTACGAATAACAGCTGACTAAATATATTACTTGGCAAAATTTTTTGCAGTTAAGTTCATAAATTCTTTCATATAATTTTATGCTCTTTAAACATAATGTACGCTTTAAAATAATATCAAAGCATTGAATATGCAAGCACAAAGTCCAGGTATGATACAGAGTTGAAATAAACTGGCCTATATTACATTTGTCGGATGCAAAACTTTCCAGCCAAAGTAGGACACAACAACAAAAGCTGAAACGAAATCGTGCGATATATTTTACTATTTAAACATTCATGCAAAAGAAAATGTAAAAAAATAATAGTATATTATACATTGTGTCCTGACACCAATGTCCGATCCATTAATCTGTTAATGTATGCCGTATGCGGCACATTTTATTGACAAATTGACTCTCAAACTTTTTCTCTCTGTCACGGTTGTAAAATGGCAGTATTTTAGTTTTTTTTGGGCTCTCATACTCTGACCAATACTGTTCATGTAATTAAATCCAACAACAGACAAATTGTCAATAAAATATGCCAGACGTCATAACATTAAAGGTTCGGACACTGGTGTCAGGACACATTGTATAAGCGTTTTCACTATTATCGTAGCTAATTCTTTTCTTTTTAAGGCATTTATAAAACGTGTTACAAAAATATCAAGCGTAAAGGGTGTATTGAAAATATTTTACCTGAAGCGTTGTCTCATTCATCAGATAGACCTTATAATAGGCGAGAAAGAGACAGAAACATCCAATTAGACAACATTCAAAATATGGAAAAACATGTAAAAATAGACATCGAAAAGAACAAAGAACATGAATATTTAAAGTCACAGAAGGAATAATTATAAGAGAAACAAATCATGTAAAATTACTTTTACATTCTTTATTTTTTTACAATAATTTCAAGAAGAAAATAATATTTGTTTCTCTAGTTTTAACATTAAAATGAAGTCATTAAATTGTGCATTAAACAGAAGTAGCTAACTAAAATCTTACCGATGAGTTTAGCAGCTGATTGTCTTTTGACCAGCTTAGGGTCTGAAGTATCACCAATAGAGGCCGGGGCAGAAGATTCATGAGTCTTCTGAGTTTTTTCACTGAGAAAAGAGTTTATCGATTCGCCACGAGTATACGGTCTCGTTTCTTTTCTACTTTTGTTCTCTTCTTGGGGAGTTGCAACAGATTCCGCGATTTGGAACAGTTGAGCGCCCAACTTGCTCGACTCTCTTCTCAGTATCTTCTTATTCGCGAACTCTGCGAGCGACTTTCTTCTTTCCCCATCCGGATTCAACTTCCTCCTAGCTCTCTCCTCTTCTTTCACTTTGAGTATATCGAGAAACGCGTTCAACAGTAGTATAACTAGGAACACAGTGATTCCAATCACTGTGATCGTATTATTATCGGTATCCATGTCTTGTATTTTTAACTTTCTCGCTTTATTTACCAGCGGTTTCTTTGTAAACACATCAACTATGCTGCAGGCGTCTTTAAACATCAATGGGATCGGCTTAGCCAGTGGGTTGTATCCGGATATTTTGGGTTTCGGCGACGGTACAATGTTTTGGTTGTCGTTCTTTGTGAGAAACCACATATTGACGCTGTATAAGCAGTAGAATATAAGAGAGAGTATGAAAAACAGTACCTTGCGCTCCTCCATGTTTGTTTTGGCTGGATTTTATTTCGGGATCATTTCGTATCGCGTATTTTCGTTTATTTTCATTTGTGAAACGCCACGTCAGGTCTCCCTTTGTGTATGGGTGGGACTGCTGTGCGCATGCGCGAGGGACTCCGTTCGGTCATTCGGGAGCCGAAAGTAGTTCACAGTTTTAGGTGTAAGCCGACAATCCGATGCCCTATTTACGCTAAACATTAGTCATTAATTAGATTGTATTTTGTAATTATTTTTTTGTCAATAACAATAGTAATATGACAAATAGGTAAATTGTATAAAATAATAATGACGGCCATTAAACAATAACAGAATTTTGTACAAACCACACAAACAATTTGAAAACACTGTAGGCGAGAATTTTCTTTTCTTTTTTTACTAAACTAGCTTCTCTCTCTTTCTATTTAAGGGCAAAGTCCTTGTCGGCGAAGCTGTCGCCCCTTCTTCCTGTCCTCTTAAAACTAGGTTATACATAAAAACTAAAAAGTAAATCGGCCTAACAAAACTAACATTAATAATAATTAATGTTATTGTTTAAACAATTCCTACACCAATCAATCAAAGTTAAAACAATGTTTGTTTCCCTTCCCTAAATGTAATCTAATCTAAATGTATTGGTTTAGATAGGTAAATATGAATTTTCTCATTTAGTACATATTGTACCATCGAGTAAATTGATTCCTAGGCAGTTGACAGGCCAACGTCATTTGATCATATCATGTCAATTCGATGTTATTTGTGATCAGTCGGCTGGGTTTGACATAACGCGACCAAACTACGTAGGTCATCTGCCTAGGAATCAACTTCTCTGATAGTAAAATTACAATAAGTCATAGTGCAGAACGAGTCGGCATTTTTATATTTTTTATTGAAATACCAATAAAAAAGGTCCTATGACTTTTCATGTCGGGGGGGGGGGGGGGGGGGGGGGGGGAGCTGAAACTTTATACTTCTGTTTAATGCTTGAACCGTAAAGGACATAATATTATCATACTTTTCATACCAGAAAAATGAACAGTTCTCGCGCGATGAACGAATTTATGTGCGACGGAGTGGCGGGCATTATGACGTAGTCTATATCTATACATATTATTATAAAACAAAGTCGCTTTTTTTCCTCATGTCCCTTCGTTCCCTTATCTCATTAACTACTGGTCCGATTTGAAAAATTCTTTCAGTGTTGGATAGTTCATTTATTGAGGAAGAATATCAATACTTAATATTATAAATGCGAAAGTATTTCTGTCTGTCTGTCTGTCTGTCTCGCTTTCACGCCAAAACTACTGAACCGATTGTAATGAAATTTTGTCCACAGATAGTCTAGTCTAAGAAAGGACATAGGCTACTTTTTTAACTGGACAAAGGGGTTGTAAGGGGATGAAAATGCGTAAATTTGTTCAAATTAAGTTAGTCCCAAAAACTCATAATAGATGGCGCTGTGCGCCTCCTACATCGCGCTATTGCTTACACAAACGTCTTTCTACAAGAGGTGGTATAATCTTATATTAGATTTTCGATTTTTTCGATTGTTATTACGAGTATGTACTCTTTTACGTTATCAAAAAACTCAGTACTTTATATATGCAGTCATGCAATGACGTAACCTTAAACCTATCAATGATAAATATTAAATAGTTTATGCCAAAAGTTGTGTAATTGGGGGCTAAATACACTTTAAAATTTGGCATAAATAAAGTTTTAGTTAAAAAAAATGAAATAAGTTATGAGCACACTGCACAGCTGTTTTTGGGTGTTTTGATTTAAGGGATACCAGGTTTTTTTTTATAAAAGCTTTTGACATCAATTTTGCTGACATCGCATTACAAGAAGTAAACCACGTGAAGGATAATAGGCTATCGATTTCAGTAATTTTTTCAGTGGCTAAATATTTTATACCCGTGCGACGTCGGGGCGGGTCGCTAGTAATCTATAAATTATAATTATTTTTATGTTTCTTCTCTATTTCATTCTGCATATTTTTAATTGTATTTCCTCAATTTATGATATGGATTTTCTTTAATTCCTGCCTCCATTGTTGACACTGCTCATATTCATGTATAGTGAAAATTCCAGTTTTCTTCAGTGCATACTCCAGTGAGGCGCGAAATACACGTCACGAAATGCATATCGGAATTACACTTTTGATATTAATATGCTTTCTGGTATTGATGTCGCAAAAGGCCAACAGTAGTTTTGGTGCCTGAAAACTAAAATCTGTACCTGTAAGAACTTTGTGCCCTGAAATCCTGAATGTATGTTTCTAAGAAATTTTCTTTCTATCAGCTGAAGATTTTGAGACATTTCATTCCAAATTTCACGCTGCAGTTAAAGGTATTCATTTTAATTAAGCTCATTTTGGGTAACTTTGAATTGGGGTTTAACTTTGAACACATACAAAAATTTATAAAAATGTATTGTTCAAAGTTAAAACCGCAATTCAAAGTTACCCAAAATGACTGCACATAATTATATTGCGCACACAAAACATTATCTAATAGGAAAAATATTTTATATGATTTTTCTTCAACTTTGTTGGCCTGTGTAAATCATTCCTATGAAAAAAGACCGTTCGGCAGCAAGACAATCTTATTTTATTTAAAAAAAAACAGCCAAGTGCGAGCTGGACTCGCGTGCGAAGGGTTCCGTACCGTTATAGAGCAAAAATTGCCCAAAAATTGTGTTTTTTGTATGAGAGTCCACCTTAAATTTTTTATTTATTTATATATTATTAATAATAATAATATCTATGGACGCTTCACACCACGTCAGTCTGGCCCCGTGGTAATAGATCTTTTGCTCCAGTTCTGTCAGCTCCACCACCTCTGCATCAACCCCACCACCAGTTCTCCGCCTAGCAGTCTCTGCATTATTTGCTTTCCTTTTTGTTGCAGCTTTTTTATCTTTCCAATACTGTACACAAATAAATAAAAACAATTATAATATAGAGAGAAATAAAGATATATCTATTTTAACCCTGAATTATGTGTCAAAAACTTATTACATATAAGCATTATACCATGCATATTTCTAATTTCTATCTAATGAGATCTACAGATTATTCAAACCTTAGCCCACTGCTTCCAGTCCTTAATACACCCATCACCAACACTGTTTAAAACTGTGGCGATTTCCATCCAGCCACTTCGCATGCGAGTTCTTGCATTGGCTGTACGGGCATGTCCAGTGGCAAGGTCTGATCTCACCTCCATAAACCCAATCAATTTCTCCAGCTGAAGTGAAGAGGGACCAGCATTACGAGTCACTGCAGGAGTTAAAGTACATTAGCAACTTATTTTAACATTTGTAATTAAAATACTAATGAGCCATAATATTATGACACAATGGTCATGGTAACAATATGATATTTACTTGTTTAATTTAGATTAATGTTCACTATGGGTTATAGAACAAGTCACGTTCACGATTCTGTTGCAACTAAGTTACCGATTGTATAAAATAACACATTATTTACACGGTCCCAAGTTTCACAAAATATTTTAAGTGGTTTTCGTGGGTCGCCCCAATCGACCGATGCCCAATTTGAAGCATACAAGTGTAGAACACGTGTAACACTTGATTTCTTAACTTCGATTGGATTTTTTTCATGTTTTCTTAGAAGTTTGTTTTTATCAAGATTTAGGATTTTGTTTACCAACAATGCGTATGATTTGACAGTTGACTTTTTTAAAATTAAGCAAAGACCAAAATTTTTCAAACATTTCAACTTTCTTATCATATTTTGCTATTATTTTTAATGAAAAGCATACTAATGATTTGTAAATGACATTTTGTATATAAAAGTATTAATTTATTAATTGTTATCACAACGAAATGGCTGATATTTACGAAAAAAAAAACATATCGATAATTTAACTACGACTGCGCCCATCCCTCAAAAACAGCCTTGCGAACAGCCGTGCGCTCACGCAGCCGAGACATCGTCGACGAGCTAATAGAGCTTAGAGAATACGAATTCTACAGCTGTGGTAACAGCGAACGATGTCACGGCTGCGACATCCGTGATAACAGCGGAGAGCACAGCCTTAACGTGCAGCCGAGACATCGTCGACGAGCTAATAGAGCTTGGAGAATACGAATTCTACAGCTGTGGTAACAGCGAACGATGTCACGGCAGCGACATCCGTGATAACAGCGGAGAGCATAGCCTTAACGTGCAGCCGAGACATCGTCAACGAGCTAATAGAGCTTAGAGAATACGAATTCTACAGCTATGGTAACAGCGAACGATGTCACGGCTGCGACATCCGTGATAACAGCGGAGAGCACAGCCTTAACGTGTTCCTTAGAGAATAGCCTAGCTGAAGGACTTGTGTTACAGGTACCATACAACGGAAATATATTTAATACTTTTATACTATACATATATTTAAGATGTATTATATGATACACATATTTAATACACATCCATGACCCAGGACTTTTTGTTCTGTCGGCGGGACTCGAACCCGCGACCTCCGGCTTGAGCTACCAACGCGCTCACCACTGCGCCACGGAGGTCGTCAATAATATTATTATTAATTGTATTAAAGTGAACATATAATTAAAGCCTTTGTAAAAATTTCAAGTGCCTACCTGTTGCCATTATTATTACCGAGCAAAAAAGGCTTGGTGTATGGGAGCCTCCCTCAAATATTAATTTTATTTTGTTTTTAGTATTTTTTGTTAAAGCAGCACATAATAATATACTCACAATCTGTGATAGAAGTCTTACTATATCGGTTCTTGAGATACAGCCTGGAGACGGACGGACATAGAAGTCTTGGTAATAGGGTCACGTTTGGGCACGGAACCCTAAAAAATATATTATTAATTTTATTGACGTGACAACGTCTTATAATTCGATATGGGCTGCGCGCACGAAAAAACATGACGCAATATGCGGCGTTACCTCGCTCTGAGGCGTTCCATTTAAGGCTATGACGTTGTCACGTACAACTATCGTCAGTAAACCGACTTTACAGACAATCGAGTTCGAGTCGAGTTCGAGTCAAGTTCGAGTCGAGTTCGAGTCGAGTTCGAGTTCGAGTTCGACACAAAACACTGCTCTCCAATCGTCTTTTTGACGTGACAACGTCTTATGATTCGATATGGGCTGCGCGCACGAAAAAACATGACGCAATATGCGGCGTTACCTCGCGGCTCGCTCTGAGGCGTTCCATTTAAGGCTATGACGTTGTCACGTTCAACTATCGTCAGTAAACCGACTTTATAGACAACCGAGTTCGAGTTGAGTTCGAGTCGAGTTCGAGTTCGACACAAAACACTACTCTCCAACCGTCTTTTTTTTTTAAACGTCGTTTGGTTCAGAAACAAATACAACAAATATCACAGTAAACTAGAAAAGAAAAAATTGGTTGTCTGTAAAGTCGGTTTACTGACGATAGTTGACGAGTTGAACGTGACAACGTATGACGTTGTCACGTTCAACTATCCTTAACCCCTTAACCCTCGCTTCCGAATCTCTATAAATA
This sequence comes from Polyommatus icarus, assembly GCA_937595015.1. Classification (NCBI taxonomy): domain Eukaryota; kingdom Metazoa; phylum Arthropoda; class Insecta; order Lepidoptera; family Lycaenidae; genus Polyommatus; species Polyommatus icarus. The sequence continues at coordinate 14,455,872 of OW569333.1, read as the reverse complement.
GAAACAAACTTTTTCGACTGTAACCTAAAGTTATTTCGATGTATTTCTTCCAAATGATTGTCTAAAAATATTTATAATGAGTAAAATAAACTATTCGCAATACAAAACGCTACCTACATACATTCGTGAAATCCAGTAAAATCTTCGAACAAAGCACAAGTCATACCTTGACACGTAGGAAATAGAGCACAATTTTGAATAGCCGAAATAATACTAATAGCTCACAGATTATTTATTTTTCATTCAGAGTGTGGTCAATGTATGGTATGGTCATAACTAACCAAACTTCTTCAAACAAAAGTATTCTCGAAGTCACGGAAATACGTAATATAATCGAAACAAAGAGGCCCCGGTGAGCCTTACTGAGACTGTCTGTCAGCGAGGTAACGCCGCATGAACTGTCATGTTTTTCGGGCGCGCACCCCATATCGAATTATAAGACGTTATCACGTCAAAACTTTTGCCAGTGACAGTGCAAGATTGTTGCAATTTGGATGGACTTTTAAATAAAAAGATCCTATTATCACACTATTTCATCAATTATAAGAGTGAAAAATAAGAAAGTGGACAATAAAAACTGGAATAAGTGGTTAAAACATTGCTAAAAATTGTTTTGCTAAAACAATAAAATATAATATTAAAAAATTGCGGGTGTCTGAACATTGGACTTTGGACTGCTAGTTCAACTCACTATAGTAAACAAGCAACCCGGAGCAGCTGCAAGTGAAAGACATCGCTCTAGTGGCGCAGGTGGACGATACTAATGACTTCAACCGAAGTCGTAGGTTTGATCCTCACCGGGGGCCGTAAAAAAATTTTGAATAGCGAGAAGTTTTTCACGAGATTACTATAATATTGATTCATCTCCGAAGATGGAAGAGGTTATGGCCGCTCTTCGAAAAATTCAAATGGATATATACGAACAAAAAACATATATACAAAATTGCGCCGAAATAGTTACAGAATAGGAGATAGACGGATGTCGAACGCTGCCAAAGTCTGCCGAACGCAAAGGCCGATTGTGCTTCCTTGTCGCTCGTTCCGCGCTCTCGCTTGCACTTCAAGCCTTAAATGGAACGCCTCAGAGCGAGGCAACGCCACATGAACTGTCATGTTTTTCGGGCGCGCACCCCATATCGAATTATAAGACGTTGTCACGTCAAAACTCAGAGATTAGATCTATATTAAAGAGACAGATGAGCAAAACAAAGAAAGGATGTCTTTAAAGTGATATTCTAAAGTGCCTCGAAGATCTTATCGTTGATATTGATGCTACATTTTCATTGTTACCTCGCTTCTCAAAATAAGATGCTGAATTAGATGCCGAATCTTATCAGTACTAGCAGAAAAGTTATGCAGTAGCTAGCTGTAGTTGAATTATAGTAAAACACCTTGATAAATTATCATAGCAACATTGCTTTTACACCTATTTAATTTTTTAATGTATTGTGAATTTTCTTATTTTTAAGCAATATTTTTTTTCTATGTTGTCCTACCGCTGGCCAGCCTGGCTGGTATGCTTTCAGCTTATCACGTCATCTTTTTTAGACCGGCCTCGGCGGCGGCCTCCATCATCGGGTGCCCGCTCTTTATAGATCTTTGCTTAAGTTTTAGTTTTTAAAACCATCCAAACAAGCGAATTCCTTCTTAAAAGGCCGGCAACGCACCTGCAGCTCTTCTGATGTTGCGAGTGTCCATGGGCGACGGTAGTTGCTTACCATCAGGTGACCCATTTGCTCGTTTGCCCCGCTTATATTTTAATAAAAAAAAACCACGTGACTTTTCTTGGCATTATTAACAAGTAAGTACCTACACATAATATTATTATTGATAAGTACGCATATTATACATTTTTACCTTAAAAACGTAATTATCAACAGTGGAATCCGATACATAAACAGTAGAAAATCCAATTTAAGATTTCCTTTTATTCATTATTCGTCCATTAAGAGCAATCGTCGAAATCGAACGTTTCAAAATCAATTTACAATAATTAATTTTCGACGAGACGCTTTTCATATCCGTATTTCTTTTCGATTTCAATTAATTTTTCATTTATAATTAATATTCCATAAGTTGGGGAAATTTTGCGACGTTTTATTAATTTTATATTGGATCCATTCGTGTGACTACAGTCTACGTCTATATCTATATATACTTATTATAAAACAAAGTCGCTTTTTTTCCCTCATGTCTCTTTGTTCCCTTTAATCTTTAAAACTACGCAACGGATTTTGATGATTCTTTCAGTGTTAGCCTGTTTATCGAGGAAGGTTATAGGCTATATTTTATCACGCCAAGACTAATAGGAGCGAAGAAATAGAGGAAAATGTGGAAAAAACGGGGCAAATTATTTGAAAGGGCTAACTTGAATGCGCTAATCTCAGGAACTACTGGTCCGATTTGAAAAATTCTTTCAGTGTTAGATAGCCCATTTATTGAGGAAGGCTATAGGCATATTTTTTTAGTGCCTATATATTTTAAACCCGTGCGACGCCGGGGCGGGTCGCTAGTAACTTTATATTTTATGCGAATGTGTCTGGTTCTTTTTAATGGTTTACAGCTGATGCTGATGCGAGCTATAAGCCTTTTAAATAGTTTAATAATAATAATAGTTTAACTAAGGTGAACAAAATGTGTAGGTATATTATGTATAGGTAATGTTTAATTTTATTGTTGACAAACCTAATGAGTAAAACAAAATTGTTTAGGTTCAAGTTAGTATGGATAAACACTAAACAGGTAGGTTTTAATCAAAGGAAAATACATCTAGGATAGTTTTTGTCGCCATTTACAATTCTTGCAGTATAATAAATTATGTCTATGATATTATAATAAATTATATATTGCACTATAACTTGGGAGATCGCACTTGTACCGATCCGAGTTAAAGTCATAAAGTTAATATACCTATCGGAATAGAGCAACAATCTCGAGCTGTCAAACGTAACCAAAATTGGTTTTCATCTGTGTGAAAAATATGTGTACGTATACACTTACACAAGCATGATTGAACATGAATTCTATGATATTATATTGACAACGTGCGGCACGTGCCGACTGGACGTCAAAAAAAGAGTGCTGCTGTCATGTATCACACGTCTCTTTTTACCACGCGGTGTTACTGATAGAGGCATCTCGCTTGCTCAGGCCTTTGTTTCTCTATTCCGCTAGGTATATTAACTTTATGGTTAAAGTTAATCCTGTCATGCCTTTTTCATAAATACCATTTTAATAAGTTAGTTAGATACTTACCGTCGTATGAGATATAATATCATAGTGGAAGAATTTTATATTTCACTTGCGCGTACCATAAAAGTTGTACAGGCTACTATTTCTTTATTACTCCTAAAATGATACATGACTACGTATGATACTGTCATACATACAGTTATAACTCATTATTTTCCGTGTCGTGTCGGTATATAAAATATGACCTCAATATGAGTTATTCCTTTAATAAACCATAAACATTTTGGCAATGAAATATCTCTAACGGTTCTTTCACACTACGTCCGATCTGTATCCGATCCGACTCCGATTCCAACCCGAGATTCACGAATGACAGAGAAGAGAGGTATCATTCTTGACGTAAGTCTTTCCAAGGTCATACACGATACAATATAATAAAATGCAATGTAAGAATTGATTTATTTCTGAATAAATTTGAAACATATTATTTTCAGAATGTCTACTTGTTGACCTATCACCGGTTCGGCAACTAACTCAGTAAGAAATGCAAAATGACTGTGAATATGCTTGAGGTACCATCGAGGAAGTTGATTCCTATGCAGTTGAGAGACCAACGTCATTTGGTCGATTATGTCAATTCAATATTAATTGTGATCTGTCGGCTGAGTTTGACGTAATGCGACCAAACTACGTAGATCCCCCATTTGCATAGGAATCAACTTCCCCGAGTGTACATACGTCAATTAACAATTAATAATAATTAATTAATTTATTAATTGTTGAAACTTTCAACAATTAATAAATTAATTAATTATTATTAATTGACAATATGAATGGCGAATGAAACGCTTATCACGGAAATAGTTAGGCAACGTCTACTCCAGACCGTATTTTCATGGGATCGGAATCGGATCGGATTTTTTGGAATATTATCGCCGCTAAACAAATATCAATCTGTGATAATGAGTGGAAATATATGGAACAACATTCCCAAACATTTCTTTGAAAATATGATCAGAGATACCGTCAAAATATTATGATCGTAGTAAATTGGCTAAAATTTCTTGGGATTTACTTGTACCTTTTTATATAATTGTTAACCTAAGTTTTTCTATTATCTTGTCCAAAATAATGAAATAATAATATATCCTGTGACATTTTCCGAGAACCAAAGTGTGTGAACACACTAAATTAAACACAAATAATCATCATATATGTATAAATGGGGGTGAGCCAAGATCTTTTCTTACATCGATTCTTTATAGAATCACCGATCAAAATTTATAGAATTGACATAAGACGAGTCAAACGTCAACGTCTAACGAACGCTTTAATGTCAATTCCATACATTTTGATCGGCGATTCTATAACGAATCGATAACGAAAAAATCTTGGCTGAATGGCCGGGTTATATAACAACTTGTAACAAAGTCAAGCTGCTATACGTTATTTATGTCAATTTCGTTATACAAATGTTATGGTAATTTTATACCATTTTTATACACGCAGGTGACAGTTGTGACTGTCTATAGACACGGATGTGACCACGCGGTTTTAAAGGTCACCATTTAAAAAGTAAAGGAAAAATAGTAAGTATTAAAAATTAAAAAGCTCGAAGTCTTGTAAACTAGACAGGTAGACACCCGCAACTCCGTGGCGCCTAAATACGTATATCGCGCGAAAGCCTAACGTTTTCCGGTATGAAAACTATCTTAAGTCCTATCCCTTACTTAAAGTATTTCCATGCCAAATTTCAGCAAAATCGGTTCAGCGGTTTGGCCGTGAATTATTATTTGGGCGCATGTGATATTATTATGGAAGTATGGATTTTAGTATGGACTTGAGGCCCGCAACTCCATTGCGTCTAAATTAGTTTATCGTGCGGGAACCGTACCTTTTCCGGGATAAGAAGTATCCTATGTCCTTTCCCGGGACTTCAAGTATTTCCATGCCAAATTTTATCAAAATCAGTTCAGTAGTTTAAGCATGAAGAGGACACACATAATATATTTACGGATTTTCACAGAAATATCATATTACTAAAGTTATATTTGTAATCCATTCATTTCAACGTCATAAACTAGCTCCAAAGCTCTTTTTACTTGAACTTAATATTGCAACCATAATAAAGGAAATTTTTCTTTGACTGGCACGATAGAAAAGTAACAAGACAGAGAGAGACTTCGGGCCTTGAATAGTTTAAATACGCTGCCCAACTCATAAATATTATCAGGGCGAGCACTTTTGTAGTCACATAGTGTTTGTAGTACATACACTTTACGGAAAACCTAGCACGTCTATTGATTTGTGCTTAAACATAGTAATTTATATTTATGATTTAGATTTATATAAAAATTACTAATGTTAAAGCACATGGTATGTTATCATTGGTCAGTCAAGTTTTGGTTACATTATTTCACACAGAAAAACGACGCGAGCCCTCACGAAGCTCGGCTTTTAACTAGTTAGACGTTAGTAAACAAAGCTAAGTATTAGGTAGCTGTAACACCAACACAACATTAAAAGTGTTCGATAAATTGTCGATTATGAAATGGAAGTATAGCTAGATCTTGAAAGTGTTGAGACTTAACCCCTTACGCATAAAATTCTATATTTCAACGAAACTAATTGGTGCGTTTTTCTTCTTTAGTTAAGTCTGCGTTTAATTACTGCGTTTCATCTCAGTGCGTCTACTTAAAAAAGTTGTTTGCGGACCCTATTTTTCTCTATGAAGTCCTTTAAGCTACGGTCAGCATAAAAGAAAGCTATTACGCGTGTCCTGTACTAAGGGTGGATTTCAAAGTGAACTTAAATAATGCTCGTGTTGGTTATTCTTTTAAGATTTCTTACGCACTTTTCCGCTAGTTAAGTTAGGCTAGATTAAGTTATGTAACTTAAATTCAAATTTATTTATTTACTACATTTTTACAAACATAAAAAAATACAACATCTATAAATAATTAATATATAAACACTATTTATCTAATTCAAATTTGTGTATCTGAGAATTAAAAAAAATAATTATCACACGTACAAATTAAAGATTGGTACACCCATTTTTGATCTTGTGGCTCTAGGATGACATTGTCACAACTCCGTTGAGCCAAAATTCATTTATCGCACGGGAACCGGACTTTTTTTCGGGATAAAATGTATCCTCTGTCATTTCCTGGGACTCAAAGTATCTCCGTGCCAAATTTGAGTAAAATCACCTCAGTGGTTTGGGCGTGAAGAGGTTACAGACACACTTTTACATTTATACAATTATCATGGACAAAGTTATTTATGTAGACTTTTTTTTTGATGCGCAGGGGAAACCCATGCCCCGGGTTGGGGATGTGCCTCAGTTAGCTGAAGCACCCCGGGGGCCGGAAGTATGTGGGACTCTTACCCACTAAAACCACCTGCGGTTTGCCATCAGCCATATACGGAGGGATGTCTTAGATCTGTCTAACACAGGACTCCCTCCACGACCGGCCGGTCTACCTCACAAGGGACTGGACTTTCACCAAGGTAGGGAACGCTTAGGCAAACTAAAGCGTTCCCCTATTTGTGTAGACTTGCAGCTATTTGACTCCATCTAAAAGTGTAAAAACTTAAAACCTAAAGGTTAAAATATGAATTATCACCACAGGCTGACCTCTACTCTCTAAAATTTAGTAATAATTTAGTATATCGACTTACTTAATAATATTACAATATTGTCTAGACGTTTCGGTGAAATTCAGTATAGATATCGGCTACACTTGGTGTCTAAACTAAACACACTAGGCCGAAAATACGCAACCGAACTTCCGAGGCTGACTTTACGTTCCGCATTCAGCTGATATGACACACGAGAGCCGAAATTACGCGACGGAAATTGTTTACACACTTGAAAGATCACGGTCACCTACTGTATTAATCAAAATTACGCAGGCAGAGCCACAGGAAAAAATAAATTTGTAATTTTCAAACAACCATAATTGAAATTCAGCCAACACAAAATTAGTTTGAACTTCAAATACTCTGCGTACTTTTCATTAACAAACAAAATATAATTAACTTTCAAATGAAAAGGTTATGCGGGTGCATTCTTACCTTTACGTAAATAGAAAGCAAAGTTTTCCGTTTTCCAAGAAGTGCGTTTTTTACTATCATGTGTAAATATTAATTTTATTGGTAAGCTAACCTATCTGAATGCTTCTAAGAAAATTAATTAATTGTTAATGGACTTTAGCATTGATGTTTTGAAAAAAAAATAGGTAAGTACAGAGAACAGAGATAAAACTTTCTTTCGAAACCGGACTTGTCCGCCACGACTCAATAAATTGTTGACCAGGTCAGAAGTTAACAGATGTCAAGGACAGAGTTCACTGATATTATAAGAGCGATTTATTCTTGTTTCACATTATAATTTTGCCAATTTTAATAATATTTCGCCAAAATCATATTGCTCATATTTAGTTGTTTCTAAATAAAATAGACTTCTCATGACTATCGTTGTTGGTTATGTGCCCAAAATAATATGGTGTACATGAGCATTCACCGTCTCAAACACTATCATAAGACTCTGTCATAACTAGACATCGGATTATATATTTTGCATATGCAAATGCATGTAATGGCACTTTTTTAAAGATCGACTTGTTTTTATTATTCGTAGAGATCGACACAAGTTGCAAGAGTCAGGACTCAGGACCGATTTTATACAATCTAAGTACCATCGAGGAAGTTGATTCCTATGCAGTTGAGAGACCAACGTCATTTGGTCGATTATGTCAATTCAATATTAATTGTGATCTGTCGGCTGAGTTTGACGTAATGCGACCAAACTACGTAGATCCCCCATTTGCATAGGAATCAACTTCCCCGAGTGTACATGTAACATGCCCATCATCTGTCTTTTTAGACAATCAGGGGACCAGCCTGTTCCTTACACAACTTTGAAACATTATATATCATTCCACCGCGAGAATCAAACCTACAAGCCAAGAATTCCAGCCTGTGGACTATGAAGGTATCGGAAAATTTGCTGTGCATATTTCTAAGAAAAAATTAACAAAATTAGTCAACAAAATGCCTGAGAATAGGTCATTTGTCTTCCAACGACATTCCGCCTACGCGTCAATGCGCTAATAATGATAGATTGCATTAATTCTAGCATCTAGCTATCTTTGTAAGACATAAACTTGGCAAGCGAAGCTGGGAACAAATTATAATCGGACGAACGTCCGCGGACTTTTTCATCGGGCCTGTTGTTTTTCTCGGACGCATCCATCAGTCGCGGCTGATGGATGCGGCTTAGCAATGTGCACGGTCCATTCGCGGATGTCAAAGACCTAACCTATAATATGTCAATGGCAGACGTCCGCGAATGCAAAAACATCCGGCCAGCCAGATTATGTTCGGACGTCCGAAAGGTCAAGGTCGTGTTATGTCAAACAATGTGCACAGTTTGGTGTATTTTCTATTGATCAGCTGAAACAAGCCGCATCCAATGAAAACGTCCGCGGACGTTCGTCCGATAATTGGTTCCCAGCTTAATATTTGTTTCTAGCTGTAGAGTTTTTTACGAGAATAGTAAGAGACACGCGCTTGATTAAAGTGCTATACAATTTTATACAGTTTAAATTAAATAAACTCTAATATATTGCACTGACTTTGATGCAGTAGAGACTCAATTAAAATATTAAATTATAATAATTTGATGTGGCACAGCTAAGTTATATGGTCTAGTCATTCCAGTGGCTATACTCTATTACCCGTATACGCAATCTATGAACAATTAATCCTTCAGACCCGCGCGAGCACCGGTGATCGCGAGAACAAAAAAAATGAATACAATGGGAATTCCTAGAACCTCCGACCGAAGGATTAAGTAAAGTTTTTATCACAGAAAAATGTACGGTTTCTGTTCTATTTCGACGATTGATTGATGAATTTAGACGCCTGGAACATTTTTTACGTACGATACAATCACTTCACTACATAGTATAAAACAAAGTCACTTTTCGGTGTCCGGCGTCTCTACATTTAATATTATTATGCTTAGAGCCCACAATGCCATGCATGCCATGCGATAAATTTATTCAAGATCAAGGTTTATTTAAAGTACGGCATTTTATGGATAAACAAGTTTATCGGGCCATCTCTTATTTCTATATAAAATAGTGATTTTTATCAATTTAATCAAAGGTTGTATTACAGATGTAATTTTGTTTGCCCACGCGCTGCGTCTCACATTGTGGCTTAATTATTTAAGACCCACGTTCATCTTTATTTAAGGATCTATTACAGTCATGCGTTATGCTGTATATTTAAAAGCTTTAGCATAATTTGGAGCCAAGTAAGCGGTCAAAAGTCAGGGACTTTGACGGTGTCTCGTTCCACTGCATTGTAGCAACTACTACTTAGAACTTTTACTTAATTTGAATAATATTATGTTAATAGATTTTTAATTATAGCCCAGGTAATATTTTTATTAATATTAATATGAGTTTATTTCAGACCATAACAGATCCATATAGAGTTAGTATAAGTACAATGTTTCTTATGAGTTATGACTATGTTAGTAAATTACAAGTGATAATTGATATTATACTTTAATATGTAGATTAGTCGAATGTCTCCATACCGGACTTTCAAGCTTGATAGCAATTCCCTTCAGATATCTGTTGCAACTGTCCCGCACTCTTCGAATCATAGACGCCGATCTTTTACGCAGTATTGCTGGGAAACCATCAATACTGGCTGTGGCGAACATTCCAGATGCGCTACAGTACCGGGGGAGTTGCATCAGATACCTGAAGGCATTGTTATACTGCACTCTGAGCGCGTTGATAGCTCGTTGCGTATGACTCGTCCACAGACTGCATGTATAAAATGTTTGGGCGTAGGCTCGAAACAGAGTACATTTAACGCCAACAGAACATTTAGAAAACCTGCGGGCCAACATATTGCAACGAACTGCCATCCCTCGGCGCTCACGTTCAATGTCGGGATCGTCGTTGAGGTTCTCGTCAACAATATGACCTAGATATTTGAACTGTGTAACCCTCTTAAGCGGTTGATTGTTTAGTGTCACGGGTGGTACAGTATCAGGATTAAAAGCTCTAGATTTGAAAACCAAGAGTTCACTTTTCCCGACATTGTACTTGAGCCCGTGCTCACCCACATATTTTTCACAGACTCGTAGCAGTTTACGAAGGGCACTGATCGATGGGCTCAGTAGCACCATATCATCGACATAACTTATGTTGTTAATTATTTGGCCATGCATTGAACATCCTATGTTGGTGCCACTGAGTTCACGAATCAGCCCATCGATGTACAAGTTGAAAAGCGTAGGCGAAGTAAGTCCGCCCTGTCTCACACCACATTTCAAGCCGTAAGCATGGGACAGAGAGCCAGACCACCTAACGTAGTTTGTCTGATGCTGATACCAATATTTAAATATGTTGATCACAGCATCCGGCATACCAGTAGCTTTTAACTTGTCCCATAACCTACGGTAGTCCACAAGGTCAAATGCCCAGGGCATTTGACCTTGTGGACTACCCAAGATCCAAAGGTCCAAAAAGGCTGCGTAAACTGGGGTGCTATTTAACGGTGTGTTTGAGCAGCAATATTGCACTTTCTGTAGACAGATTTTGTCTAAAGCCGAACTGTGCATCATCGAGTACAAACATGTTTGGTAAGGTATCTGTCAAGAACACCGTCAAGAACTTTTGCTATTGTTGTAGCCAGAGTGATCGGTCTATAATTGTTCTTATCACTGACGTCACCGGTTTTATTCTTCACAATAGGTACCACAACTGCTTTTATCATATCGTCGGGCAAGTACCCATGTCTAAGACAGAGAGTGAATAGCAAACCTAAAACTCTATTTATATGTGGGCCAGCATGTCTCAAATGCTCCACACTCAGTCCATCGTGTCCTGGTGATTTCCCTATTTTCATTCCTCGAATTATCTTGGAAATATCGTTCGCAGATATTCTATCAGGAGGATCACCGCCCGTAACTGAGTCTTGGAGCATCTGAGGTTGTTCTGGCAAAATTGGTTCGAGCATAAAATGCTCACGAAACATATTAGCAATCTCATCAGCATCAGTCAGACCATTCACATTAGTAGGGAGACTAGATTTCGGGTTAAGCCTATTTGTTTGCTTCCAAAATTTTACAAAAGATTTACTTTCATGATGACTAGCTAATTTGGCTATTTGTATTTCATCTCTATTTTTTTGAAGTTTTCTTAAATTGTTTTTAAATGTATTTCTGGTTTTTCTCATTGCGTCAAAAATAGGACCCGACGTAGGTTTGTTATTGCTTATCCAAAATTTGAAGTGAGATCTAGCCTCCCTGTGTGATTCTCTTACAAATGAGTTCCACCCCGGCACACTGACACCTCTTCGCACCCTCCCAGAACTATAACTTTATTCTGATGCATATGTCAAGGCGTCAATAATATCCTTATATAGCTTATCTATGTAAGTTCTATGAGTTACATCGTTACAAACTCTGTCAGCACACTTTTGAAATATACTTGGAAACTCTATAGTTTTTAATTTAATATTACATATTTTTTCATAGCATTTAATTTGATTATAATTACGTTCCCCCCATTAAATTTTGTTTTGTACATTATTATTAGTAAAAGAAGTATCAGACTTTTTTTTATTATTATATTACTCGTAGCCGGAAAACATTTGACTACCTCACTTTATTGTCACTAAATCTTTCCTTCTATTTATAGACGCAAAGTTTCAACTCACTTCCGAACTTATTTTATGAAATAAGTTACGAGAACATAACTCTCATAAAACAGGTCTTGTAAGCTAGAAAATAAGTTTCCTTGGAACCTAATTTAACAAAATTGAGAGTGATTTTTTTATTTATTGTGTACCCGAGGAAATTGATTCCTAAGCACTTGACAGACATATTGTGATGTCGGCTGGTAATGATGTAACGCTACCAAACTATACGTAGATTCCCTATCTGTCTAGGAATCAACATCTCTGATAGTACATAATTAATAATAAATAGTCTATCTTTTAATTTCCTGCACGTCAAATCAGTGTAACCGTTGCTTAAGGGTCATCAATAATGTCATGGCCTGATGTAATATTATGTCATGGCTAAGGAGAAAAAAAAAAGAATTACATTATAGAGTATATATTATGTATGTCTGATTGTTCGAAGATGATGAATCGATTAGGCTTTACAGTAGCCTAGTATGTGTAAAATCTTCTTATTTGTAACAATGATATGGTAAATACTATGTATGGTGGGAACGCAAGTTTGTGACTTGCTCTATGTCAACAATAAAATATATCCATCCATTTGAATGGATGAATATGTTTTATAACTCTTTTACGCAAAAAGTGCTAACTGAATTTTTCTTGAGTATAGTACGAGTTTTAAGCTCTGGAAACTGTACCTACCTTTTCCTAGATTGTCATTTTTTGTCATTAAAGTAAAATCTGATTGACCTCAGTTTAATATTAATTTGTGGACATCTCATCTTTTAAAAGGCAAAGATAATAACAGGAAAAAATTCAATAAACGATAAATCAATTAAAATAACAAAATATCGAGGAGCTGTAATAAAGATTCTTCAAATATTTGAAGGCGAACTGGTTTTAATAAAAAAAGAAAAAAAGCAGTCCTTATTGCCATAGATAATGGATTTTGCCTTATAGCCGTATAGGGCAATAATGCCTTCCACACTGGTTTTGGTTATTGTAGTCGGTTCCGTTTAAGCTAGCTAGGCGGTAGTGATTTAAACTGCCCAAGTATGGGCGCAGAACACAAGATAGTCTCTGTTCGGACCGGGACACAAAAACACGACACGACATCGTACGACGTCGTACGGCGCCGTGTCGTGGAAATCCACGACGCGCGTCGTAAAAAACCACGACACAGCACGACGTCGTACGACGTGTTTTTGTGTCCCGGCCCTTCCTTTACAGTTTACTCTCATAAAGTCATACTCATAAGTGACATAACCCATAACGAATGTGTCGGTCGTCCGTCGAGCAAGTAATCAGGCGCAGGACCGACTTACCTGTATTAGGCGCTAGTTTGCAGACGACGGGGCGGGGCGGGCCGGTCAATTTCGCCGCGATCGATAGCACAAAGGGAATCCTATAATACCAACGCACACGGTGGGCAAAAAGACCGCGCCGCAGGTGCCCGGCGGGCACTGGTGCGGGCGGCTTTGTTGCTTCGCGAACAAAAAGCCCGCCCTGCCCCGTCGTCTGCAAAGCGCCTTAGATGACTATCTACGACGCATGGATCATCCGATGATCTGATGATGACGCGGATGGGCATGTAAAAAGCCGGTCCTTCGCCTGCGACTAGTGTCGCGACGGCTGGCGTCGACGGCACGACGAGTGCCGTTTCTCTGTAAGAAGCCTAATTACTATAATATTCAAACAGCTTATAACAAATTAGCTGCTCGAGTTCCGATGTCTTTGTCAAGGGACTTTTTCAATATGCCAGACATAGGCAGGCCCTGCCTAGTTAATAGTTATTGGAATGTAAGTATTTTTAGAGGTTAGGGTCTCTTATTTTAAGTCTCCAACATAATATATAATGGGGGCTAGGCAACCCCCAAGCCTTCAAAGTAGGAAGCATTATCTGCCCAATAGAAGCAGACAATAGTCAATCTTCACACATATTATGACTAGTCCATATGCATACTTATATATTATAAATGCGAAAGTGTGTTTGTCTGTCCGTCTGTTTGTCTCAACAACCTCTTCACGTCCAAACCGCTGAACTGATTTTGCTGAAATTTGATATGCAGATAATTCGAGTCCCGGGAAAGGACATAGGATACTTTTTATCCACGAAAAATGTACGGTTGTAGTTCTAGTACGGTTCTAGTCTAGTTGACTAAAAATTAGTTACCTACTTAAGTATATGTTGCCCCAAAAGTTCAAAATGTCAAACAAAACGACCAAAACCTTAACGTATCAAAAAGGTTGAGTTCCGCGAACGAGCTTTATATAGGTTGAAATAGAATAAATTGGATCAAAAATTTACATTCAACAATATAATATTTGCATCTTAAGATTTGTCCTTGAATAATAAGTAGCTAGATGTGTGAACTTGCAAGAGTTTTTAAAATTACTAAGAAAATGACCGATGACTTGTTACCCTGAAGGGTCCAAACCGCTTACTTTAAGTATTCTGTCGACAAAAATATCATTTGAGAACGTTATTACTGATGTTAAACGATCTATATTTTTATCACAATAATATGACTGATCGAGCAAAGAAAGTAAACAGAATATATTTGACTATATAATAGAAGAAGAAGAATAGAATTACGCTGTTTGTGAAAATCTGGGATCTCATTAGTAGAACAATATTTTGCTTCGAAGTGAAAATTTTTGCCATTGGTAACAAAAAAATCTGATTGTACGTGCAAAGTATACCTTAATTAAAATAAATAAATAAATAAAAGTTTATTTGACTAAATAGGACACTAATTTATAAAAGTGCCAAGGTAAAATTGTCACTTAAAAATAAAATCCCTTTTTAAAACTCTTTATTTTACGCCACACTTGAAAAATCTCTTAAAATAAGTCGACGTAGCCACTCTGTACAGTACACATAAACACGTACGATTTGAAAGCATATCGAATTTAGATTCGAAATCTGAAGTTGAAAGAACATAATAACATTAATTACTAATTATTATTATTTAATTATATTAGCAAGGATAAGCAAAAGAAATTATATGTGAAAAAAAATTTGCATATTTATAGTCTCTCGTCAGTGATAACTATTTTTACGCTATAGGCATTAATTTTTAAAATGTCAAAGACATTCAGAATAAAATTTACGGGCACATCCAAACGAGTAGGTAATGTATTCGTTTCTAGTCTTCTTATTTGGGTATATAAGGACACTTTAGATACAAATTCGACAGACTGTAGTCAGCCTCTGAAAACCCAACTAGCAACATGGTAAGAGGTTTTATTAATTTATTTTCACCAAAATAAAATAAAATAAAATATAATTTAATTCAAAAAGACAATCACAATAAAAAAAAACAATTTTTAATTGTGCGCTGCCTTGAAAATTCTGCAAAAAGTTTATAGACTTACGATTATAATTTCAACAGCATCATCGTTCTAATTTACCAGCATAAAAAGGATTTTTTTAAAAGATATTCTGGAAGAACTTCAGCTCAAGGAGTTTTGTGTGACGTACATTGTACTTAACCGATAAACTTGTTTGGATCCTTAACAAAAGACTATTTGTTCTTCCATATTCAATATCATCGATCTTTTCGATCGCTTTTTACCAGTGAAAAATCATTAACATGCAATCTTTCCAAAATTATTTTCATTTTAAAATTTTTGGGCTAGAAAGTCTAGAAATCTATTTAGTATTTTGTCTATCAAACTTTTAAGTTACCATAACTTTCCTTGCATACCCCATTGCATCATCTTTCTATTTTCCCCTTTTGATCGTCAGCACTCATCCAACTATTTAATCTTACCAGAAATTCTTCACCGTTCTCTAATTCTATTCTCATTTACCTTCCACATTCGTCTTATATTACTAACCTATCGATCTTTAAAGAAATTCTTCACCACTCTCCAATGTTTCCACACATTTAATGTCAGCATTTATCCAACTAATCGATCTTTACAAAAATTTTTCGCCCTTTTCCAATTCTCTTCTCATTTACACTCCACATTCATCTAAGGAATCGTTCTTTCCAGAAATTCTTCACCCTTCTCCAATATCTCTTCTTATTTATCTTCCTCGTTCAGCTAACTAACCGATCTATTAAAAAATTCTTCGCCTTTCTCCAATATCTCTTCCAATTCACCTACCGCATTCATCTAACCGATCGTTCTTTCCAGAAATTCTTCACCTTTCTCCAATGTATCTTTTACCATCAGCATTCATCCAAACAATCGTTCTTTCCAGAAATTCTTCGCCGTTCTTGCCGTCATCGTGGCTTCGGCCATCGCCGCTGAGGTGCCCGTGTACCGCAGCGTGGAGGCTGATGCCCCCATCCTGCGTTACGACAACGAGGCCGCCCCCGACGGTTCCTCCTTCCACAACGCCTTTGAAACTGGAAACGGCATCGTTCAGGAATCCGAGGGAGTCCTGAGGAACGTCAATTCTGTAAGTAAAACCTCTTTTATAGCAAGTCCAACAAGTTACTTTTGCAAAACCTTTCTATCTTTCATAGTATTTCTTATAAAACTTTTTTTCCTAGTATTAATTGTTACAAAATTAATTTTTAATGGCTTTTTAATATTTGTCATTGACTCAACAGAAGTACAATATTGTATTTTTCGGAATAAGTGCTTAAATCTCACTTTTTTACTGTCTTCATTTATGAAAAAGAGATCAGTAAACTATCAGAAATTTTCACCATTATCATCATCATTATTATCACCAATCTAATATACATCTTCTTCTGCAGGAATACCCCGATCTGGAAGTCCGTGGCTCCGTCAGCTACACCTCTCCCGAGGGTGTCCCCGTCAGGCTTACCTGGGTTGCCGACAAGGACGGTTACGTAGCCCAAGTAAGACGTGTATAATTTCCTTACCCAAGCGAATTAGCCACTACTTTAGATTAAAAAAAAGAGTTGGAATAAATCTTAATTAAAAAAAGGACGAAAGGATTAAGATTTAGTTCGTTATTATTTTTAGCAATATTCCGCGAAATAAACTTCACCACCATGCAGGTTTTCAACCTTTTTTCGACGCGTTTCGCTCCAACACCGGAGCATCCTCAGGATGTGGACTCTACGAACAACGTCCGTCAAGTTCAACCTGCGTGGTGGTGAAGTTTATTTCGCGGAATATTGCTAAAAATAATAACGAACTAAATTTTAAGCTATGGATTTCCGCAAAGTAACGCCTGATTCCATTAAATATTTGAAAGGATTAAGATCGAGAGATTAGAGATAGAGAATTATTAGTTGGATTGGATTATTATAGTTTATTTTTTAAAGTAGCTTCCTATAACAAACCCTTTTTTTATACGCAGGGGAAACCATTTATGGGTGCCCCGGGTTGGGGAAGTGCCTCAGTTAAGCTGAAGCACCTCGGGGGTATGTGGGACTCCCGACTTCGGGTTTACCCACACTAAAACCACCTGCGGTTTGCCTTCAGCCGTATACGGAGGGATATCCTGGATCTGTCTGACACAGGACTCACTCCATCCTATAACAAACCTGCAAAGTCAAAGTTAAAGAATAATAATAGGGATCTAAGGATTGATCGATTGGCCTTGATCTTTAAATGTTAATAATTTAATAATTTATGTACAAATAAGAAGACGACATTTGCATACCAAATATGGAGATGACGAGTTAGGAACAAATTATAATAAAAATAAATCTTATTAACGTGTGAACTTTATCCGGGTAACACTTAAATTTTGATGTTTTGCCTTTGACCTTTAAAATACGCTTCTGAGGGTACTAACAAGTTACTAAAAATTGGCTACTATTCTCTTCTTATATCTATCTTATAGGGGAAGTACGGACAAAATGACAGGGTGTTTTGTTTTTCAATCATATTTTTTTATTTAATGACATTATAATTAGTCTCAATAGTTTAACATTATCTTAGGTTCATTGATTATCAGTAATACAGTCTTTTAATTCAATAGAAACTATAGTAAAACATACAAAAAGAAAAAATATGACTAATCACAAAAACAATTTTGTCCATATAGTATGGACAAAATGACATACACATTTTTAAGAACAAAGTTCACAATAATTAAATCGTTTGAGATTCTTTCTAACCATTCAGATTTAGAATTCTTGGCTCCACGACTGTCGATTAGTTTTTCTTTCGTAGCTTCGCTTCATATCCCCTTAACAAAATTATAAATATTAACAGAAATACTGTACAGTGTACATGGTATGTCATTTTGTCCAAATGTAACCAAAAACAAATAAATATCAAAATTCAATCAAATAATCTAATGATTGCAATAAAGTTCATAGAAATTACTGGCTAGTAGCATAGTTCATCGATTTTAATACAAATAATAACAAATGACAGCAAATAACTCGCCAGAAAACAGGAGAAAACCATATGTTAAAAAAACTTTTAAAGGCGAGAAACACGTTTGATCTGCTTACTGCGGCGCAACTGTGAGAATAGCGCTCAGTCTGGCAGGATTATTAATATGACTGCCGTCACGTGATACAATCGCGGAATGTCTAAAACCCCCCAATTTTGAAATAAGGGCACTATGTCATTTTGTCCGTATATGTCATTTTGTACGTATTTCCCTTATCAGCAAAAACTGACACCTATAGACTCCCTGTTTATATAGCCTTAAGATAGCCACCAAATTTACCATTACAGACTAGGAGACAACAATTTTTCTGTCAATACTCCATCTATAGTCTGAGAGCCGTCGATTGCTTCATACTGTAGGAGCCAACCGTAACTTTACTACTACTTTATGGTATAAATTTGTTTTTTTTTTCCACAGGGTGACTCCGTCCCCGTCGCTCCCCCAGTACCAGAGCTGATCCTCCGCAGTCTCGAGTACATCCGCACCCACCCCGCCCCCGTCCCCGTCGAGTACCTCGTCAAGAAGAACTAAGTGTTAACCCCCGGCCTATAACGATTTGGACTTATGTGCTTCTGTTTCTAATGGACAGAGCATAAATAAATGTTGTACAGTTATTTTATAGTTTCATTTCTTGTTTTGTTTTTAACCTCTGACGAAAAAGGGTGTTTGACGTGTCTGTCTGTTTGTATGTCTGTCCGTCCGTGGCAATTCAAACAGGTGAACCGATTTTGATCTAGTTTTTTTGTTTGAAAGCTGACATTATCGAGCATGTTCTTAGCTGTATATCATCATCAGCCCACTCAGTTTTAAAGAAATTGAGTTTGATCTACTTAAATGCTTTAAATAGTTTTTTTTTTATTTTATTTATTACTGTATTTATCATCGTATAATGTTTTTGTCTACTTAATCCTAAACATTAAAAATAGTGCATTTTACCTTACAATTATACCAGAACGAAACAAAAAATTATCTACTTATTTTATTTTTCTGAATTAGAACTGAAATTAACAAAAAATTAAAACCGACTTCCAAGGTAAAAACAATGTTAAGATTAATATGAACTAAAAAGTATTAAATAATTTTTGCTATCTAATAGTGCCTTTTTCCGAATTCGGCTAAACCTTGACTATTTCTGTACTCAATCTTCATTATTTTGAAGTCGGTACCAGATAGCTGAATCTTCAGTCCTCTGACAGAATATTTGAAACTTTTGGAACTGGCACCGACTTCAAAATTATGAAGATTGAGTACAGAAATAGTCAAGGTTTAGCCGAATTCGGAAAAAGGCACTATTAGATAGCAAAAATTATTTAATACTTTTTAGTTCATATTAATCTTAACATTGTTTTTACCTTGGAAGTCGGTTTTAATTTTTTGTTAAAAATAATAATAATTTCACTCTTTTTAGTTACACTAGTAGGTAAACCTTCGCGTATATTTTACGTATCTTATTACACAGTTCACACTCACAAAATAATATATTATCAGTGAAGTGAACATATTGTGCTAAGTAATTTAACAATTTTAATACTTCAAACCCCAAGCGGTCACCGGCGATTGCGATAACAATAGAAAGGCTATTGTGTCTCGTTTTTCCACGATCCAAGGATCTATCAGATAAAAAATTGTATAAACTTGCATAGGATGTAGCATAGCTACTCATCTAATATATAAAATTCTCGTGTCACAGTTTTCGTTGCCATACTCCTCGGAAACGGCTTGACCGATTCTCAAGAAATTATGTGAGCATATTGTGAGGATATTGGTCTGAGAATCGGCCAACATCTATTTTTCATACCAAAAATTATTTATATGGCAAAACAACGTTTGCCGGGACAGCTAGTAATATAATATAATATTATCATAATTATTGACAGCTGTTCTTGTAATCAAGAATTCAATTTCAAATCCATTCAAATCGATACTTAGTGCGCCATCTATCGATTAATAAGTATAACTAATTAAAAAGACACTTAATGACTTTGTTTTGTTTAAATGCTCTTTTTAAAATAACTTTATTTTAATTCTATATTTTGTCTATTAAAATTTTATAAAGTAGTTAGTATAGTATTCGATCTGTATATAAAGTAGTAAAGTATATTCGGCGGCGCCGCGATACCGTCGCCTCCGTGGCGCTGACCGCCGTGTATATTTAAACAAAGTGTTGTTATACAGTATAAAATTATTATTATTATTAGTATATCCACACCTATGCCTTGTACTATTATCTATTCTGTGCCATGAGACATTGGTGACCTTAACACGACGTGGTAATGATGAAGACGATGATGATGATGATGATGATGATTATGATGATGAATATGAGTTGCATAGTAGCATATGCTTTCTGTTCTTAAAACAACGCCGAAACTCCCAAACGTGTATCTATAAGGAGTTAGGAGTTCTCTCAGCATCTTCGAAACCATGGTATACCTTGACCCAATATTTGACTTTTTGGTAGCATATTCTTAGTACACTTCACATAAAACCAAAATCACCATATGTTTCCATATAAATTTCGAGGAGTTCCCTCGATTACTCCTGGATCCCATCATCAGGTCACCACTTTGTGAACATGGTACCAAATTGGAGTAAAACCAAATACAACAAAGCAAAAATTTCGAAAATCGGTTCACAAACGGCGGAGTAATCGTTGAACATACAAAAATAAAAAAAAAAAT
This sequence comes from Polyommatus icarus, assembly GCA_937595015.1. Taxonomy (NCBI): domain Eukaryota; kingdom Metazoa; phylum Arthropoda; class Insecta; order Lepidoptera; family Lycaenidae; genus Polyommatus; species Polyommatus icarus. Next base: position 14,434,938 of record OW569333.1, on the reverse strand, counting down.
AAAAAAAAAAAAAAAAAAAAAAAAAAAAATATCCACAGCCGAACATATAACCTCCTCGTTTTTTGGAAGTCGGTTAAAAAACTATAAAAGAAATTAGGGATGCATGTAGTACCAGTATACTCACTTTACCCACATTTTTTTGAACACTATCAGTTAATGATGATGATTATTGTGAGGTGCTAATAAGCAGAATCACCTAGATGACCTTACTGTTATCTTCATCATTTTTACGATGTGTATCTAAATGCCACAGACGAATCGAATTTGTACAAAAGGAAAAAAAATATGATATATTATGTTTCAAGTTCCAACTCACCGAAATTGTCTATTAAATTATACATGCAAAATAACATGTTAGGTTTAACCTAACACCTCCGTAAAAAACAAATTTAAATAACATTCAGAACACTTTGTTACTTAAGAAGCTTTTTTTTTTTGAAGCTTTAACCCAGGCAATAAAATAAATACATACATGATGTCTTTTAAAAATATACCATGAATCCATACTAATATTGTAAATGCGAAAGTATTTCTGTCTGTCTATTACCTCTTACCTTCCAAACCGTTGAACCGATTTTGCTAAAATTTGGTATGGAAATACTTTGAGTCCCGGGAAAGGACATAGGAAACTTTTTGACTCTAAAAATGTACGGTTCCCACGAGATAAACGAATTTTAGCACAACGGAGTTGCGGGCGTCATCTAGTAGAAATACAGAATGAATTTTTAAAGAATCAAAATTCGAATCGATCATATTGACAGTTGGGACCTCGATTTTGACAAAAATACTTATTTTTGAGCCAAGTTAATTTCTACATATCATTTAATATGTATGGCTTGGCTGTTTCGTTGCCGTACTTCAGATCAGAAACTAAATATTCGCATCACCTCCACGACGGTAGCGAAACGGCGAAGCCATACATTTACTGATATTTTTGAAGTTAGGGTCGGTAGAGTTAGAACCTGAATATTCCCGCAACGGATGGGCATGTGTAAAGTCGGTCCTGCGCCTGATATCTCGCCAGTCGTGTCGGCCGACCGTCCCACTTTGTTATGAGTAAAGGAAGATAGAGTGCCTTTGTGTATTGCTCAAACACATCGGCATTATAAAATTACTCCTGCGCAGCTTAGTTGTAACTACCGTCACCAATGCTGGATCTACACCACAGAATATATATTGGTTCCTTCGCAATAAACGAATTTTGGCGCAACGGAGTTGCGGGAGCCATTATAATATACCTAGCGGAATAGAGAAACAAAGGCCTGAGAAAGCGAGATGTCACTATCAGTAACACTGCGTGGTAAAAAGAGACGTGCGATACCATAAAGTTAATATACCTATCGGAATAGAGAAACAAAGGCCTGAGCAAGCGAGATGTCACAATCAGTAACACTGCGTGGTAGAAAGAGAAGCGTGATTTGAGGTTGCATAGCTTTTTTTTCATCTGTTTGACAGTCTGTCTGCCCCTGGGCCGATAGTTGTCAATTTGGGCTCTCAGAAAAATTGTGATTTTAAGTTAAATAATGAATAATTTTAAGAAATACTGCTCTAGAAACATGGTTAAGTGTTTGTGGAATGATTCTGGATCCACACATCGAAAAAACCCGGACAAATATTCATTTCACAGGTGAATTATTCTACATCGACAGGACCTAGTTTTGAGTTTATTTTTGCCAATTCCCTACGAGTTATTGGTATTTTTACGTCCGTGTTCACTTCTGTATATGTTTAATTATATGGAAAACATAACTTGATTAGCCATGGTGCACAATTTAAAGATATTTTGTGTAAACAATTTTCATCTATTTTACACTAGGGCTGCATCAAGTTATCGATAAGTTGTGTCGATATGAAAATATTTTTAGTTAAGTATACTAATTATCTAGGAATGTTGAAATGATAACATACTCATCCGTAGTTTATAATTAGTTTATATACTATCATGCATAATTTATCATTTTTAAGGTTCCGCACCCAAAGGGTAAAAATTAAGTCCTAGTAGTGGGGTCCCGCAGCCCGCTTTACTACTAAGACTTCGTTGCCTGTCCGTCTGTCCATCCGTCCGTCCGTCTGTCTGTCTTCAGGCTGTATAACAAGAACCACTATAGTAATAGACTTCTGAAATTTCCACAGATGTAATGTCATTCTACATCCAATACGGCTGCTCATCCAAGATAGGGAAATAGTTGAAAGCACTTCTGCAAGATGGGCATCAAATAAAAGGGCTCAGTAGGCTCATTGAGAGTGAATTGAAAATTAATAGGGTCTAGTGAAGTCGTGTCGTGTCGTGTAGGTACTGATGTCACGTGACGTAACCTGTCGTGTCGAATCGTGTCATGACATGTCGTGTCGTATCGTACCGGGTTTTAGAAAATGCCCGGTTGAAACCGGTCACCCTTCATGCGCGAGTCCGACTTACACTTGGCCAATTTTTCAGATTTCCTGCTGACCTGGATACCAGAAATTGATGACTTAAAATAATTAACCGTCCAAACTGGACTCCGAAGAAAAAATCATGCATACGAGTACTTAATTATGCAGCAAGCATTTTGAAGAAAAGTCACATTTTACTTCAAAATTACAATTTTATTATATTATATATATGCAGTTTTATTTTATCCCATTTTATAATGCCCGCTGTACACTCTCGCCGAGAGCTCTCGGGCGAGTCTCGTGCGAGAGCCCCTTGCCCGAGTGCGATCATGTTCATTATTGTTTAGTTCAATCGCAGATAAGAACTCAGAGAAGATGGAGGAAAACGACCATTCACGATTCACCATGCATCGAAAGATATCATTGTAATCCAAAGATTTATAATCATATTTAATTTTATTTCTCATATATGATGACTGATAATGACGTTTATTATTGTTATTTTTCTGTTCTACACGTCCAACAACGGCGGGACTAGTAGTGAAAGACGCGAGAGTGTACAGTAGTGCGCTCGTTTTCCTCGCGAGACCCTTTGTCTCGGGCGCAAAATACCGACAACGGACCGAGAGGGTCCGAGACAGGCGAGACGAGGCGAGCGCACCCATTTACACTCTCGCACTCAGGCCGCCTCGCTGTGTCTCGGCGAGAATGTACAGCCGGCATTATGTTTACAATCTTACAATTATTATTCCATGATCGATATTTTGTCGAATTACAAGATGTTTGTACATCACTGACACGCACACGTAAACATAATTGTATACACAGATGTAAATCAAATTTTGGTTAAGCTTGACAGCTCGGGATTGTTTCTCTATTCCGATAGGTATATTACCTTTATGTGCGATACATGACAGCAGTACTCTTTTTTTTGCATCCAGTCGGCACTCGGCACTTATAGGCACGTTGACAATGGGGATTGTCCATTTTTTTAAATTTTGCTCATTACAAAAACATTTCGAGGAATAAGGTCAGTGATCGTTTTTCTGTATATAGACGAAAAAAATACCCATTAGTTACTTATATTTTTGAACAAATATGTTTAACCTTAGTTTGACCTTCAATGGCGTTAATTAGCAATAAATTCGACCAGCATTACTTTTCGAACTTTTGGTAAGTAAAGCTTCTCGTATCTGCTTTCACATAATCATAACTTGCATTTGACGAACCGGCCATTATAAATAATATTGAAAGGAAAAAAAACATACTGCAGAGGTCATTTGGCCGCCGATGATGACGTCAGAGCGAAACTTTAAAAATTTATTGAGAAAAAACTAGCCAATGAATTTCAAAATTATTTAATTTATATTCTTAAAATACATAGGGTATTTTAAGAATATAAATTAAATAATTTTATTTTATTTTAAGAATATAAAATAATAATTTTTAACGAAAAAAAATATAAAAAGTACATGTGATTTTTTTTGGACCATGCCCATTTAATCTCATAGAAAGATGCTTGTGATAAGAAAAACGACTTCAGTAACACAGTTCAGTAACACAGTTTATTAATTATTAGTTACACAGGTAGTACAAGTACATCAATAGACACAGATACCAGTTTTGTTACAAGTTCAGCTTCTTCGATAGCTTAGCAGTGGAATGAATCCCCCTAATATCACTAGGCTTTTTATACCCAATAGCCATTATACAATTCAACAACTATTTTCGTACAATTAATGACAAAGTATGCATTAAAAACTAGTACAATTTGTAGTAGTATTTGTGATACTAATTTTGCAACACATTTCACTAAAGGACAGAGTCTAAATCTAACGATATCGTTATAAAAAGTTATTCAGTTATTTTGAGTAGCATAATTATTATTAATTAATTTCTAGAATCTTCTACGGAAGTAACCTTCCGTAGAAGTAGTTTTATTAAATACAATATTATAAATTATAAAACAGGCCTTATCATTACATAATAAATTAAACAGAATTATTAACAATCTTACTTTAATTAAATCATTCAGTTTCAATAAGATTATTTACCTTTCGTTACAGTGATAGTCGTAAATACAGTGTTTAAAATTCTACAACTATTTAATTCGTAACCTAGGAGATTTTTAACAATTATCTTTATTCTAATATACCAATAAAATCATGGAATTGAATATACAAATCAATATATTACAGATCAGTTTTGACTCCGGCCATAGACAACGCTATTCGTTAAGGGTTAGCACGTTGAATTTGGTTTCTTTAGATCGCGTATGGTCTGTTAAAGGCTCTTATACATACAACATTGCACAATATTGTTTTAACTGGCAACTTTAACGTAACAAAATTATAACATTCGGCCATCCTACTCATGTGTCGCCTCCTGGCGTCACAACATACACTTAATCTCACGTACTGTCAGTGTCGGAACTTGACTCATCGGTTTCGTGCAACTCTAATGTTCTAATATGTATCCACGGGCGAATTCTATCAGCAGCTATTACAGTTGCATATGGTTTACCTTTTTTACTAAAGCCAGGCACATCAGTTATCCTATAGCGATCATTCCCTAATACTTCCGTTATCTTATACGGGCCAACGAATTTAGACATAAGTTTCGTACTTTTGCTGTTGTTGTCAAAATTGTTACGAGATATTTTAACCAAATCACCTACTGAATACTGAGTTGCTGGAATTCGATTTTTGTCATGTCTCAGTTTTTGATTATTTTGATCTTTTTCTATATTTGTGGAAATTTCATTTCTAGTTTCCTGCACGTTATTTAAAGTTTCCTGTAATCCATTACATAATTTATTTGATAGAATATCGCGAAGTTTAATTCCGAACATTGCCTCGGTAGCAGTTTTTTTTTGTGGTGGCGTTAACAGTATTATTGATGCCCCACTGTATTTTGCCTAGAAATCTATCCCAGTCGTTTTCATGACCTAACGAATTTTGAGCTGCTAACGAGTTTAAAATTGTTTGATTAAATCTTTCTGCTTGTCCATTAGCTCTGGGACAAGCGACTGCATTAAGTACGTGTTTTATACCATGAGATATGCAAAAATTTTGAAAGGCGGCTGATGTAAAACTAGTACCACGATCGGAAATAATTCTGGCTGGAATACCAAAATCATAAAATATCTTTTCTAAGACTGTAATAGTAGTTATAGTTTTTAAATCTTTTACAGCTCTAACAAATACATATTTGGTGAACCCATCTACTACAGTAAGAATGTGAGTATTACCGTTTCTACTTCTTACGAACGGTCCAAGGTGGTCGATATGAATAGTATGAAATGGGACTGGAACTTTTTCGATAGGATAAATATAACCCGCTTTCTGTTTGGACACATTATCTTTATTATATGCGCACTCTAAACAGGCTTCAACATATTTTTTTACAAATTTCCTGAGTTTTGGAAACCAATAAGAATGTTGTATTCTTTCAAGTGTTTTAGAGTAACCAAAATGGCCTATTTCATCATGATTAGCTCTACAAATTTGCCACCGGGCGTTTTTAGGGACGACTAAACACAATTTATCGTTAATTTTCTTATAAACTGTATGATCTTTAACAACATAATTTTGACGAATGTCTCTACATTCCGGATCATCGCTTGGCTTAAGAATTTTATATATTCTAGATATTTCAGGATCTGCTAGTTGTAAGGATAAAAGCCAATTATCTTTTTCTATTGTATACACGACTACTGATGACTCATCATCTTGTTCCGAGGGTAGCTTGGTGTTTCTGCTCAACGCATCAACGTGTGACATTTGTACACCGGGTCGGTAATTAATTTCAAATGAATATTCCGATATTTGTAGCCACCACCTGGCTATTCTCGGAACAAGATCTCTTTTGGTCAAAGTGGTTCGAAGGGCTGCGCAATCAGTAAATACCTTAAAATGAGTTCCTAAGAGATACACACGAAATTTTTTTAAAGAGCAGACTACTGCGAGAGTCTCTAATTCGTAAGAATGAAGATACTTTTCTTCCGAAGTCGTCTGTCGACTAAAGTAAGCAACGGGTTTTAATACTCTAACATCACTCTGCCATTGCATTAGAATACCCCCAATACCCATCGCACTGGCGTCAGTATGAACTTCAGTTTCAAGCTTTGGATCATAAAGAGCCAAGATAGGTCGAGCTACTAAACTATCTCTCAAAAGTTGAAATGCTCGGTTTTCAATGTCTGACCAACGCCAAGACGAGTCTTTTCGTAATAGTGACGTTAGAGGTTTAGCTATTTCCCCATAACCTTTAATAAATTTTCTAAAGTAGCCAGTTAAACCGAGGAATTGGCGAATCTCATGTACGTTGCTAGGAGTTGGAAATTCTTTAACTGCCAATAGTTTTGTTTCTCCGGGCTTGATACCCTCTGAAGAGATTTCGTACCCCAAGTAACTTACGTTGTTATCAAAAAATCTACATTTGGCTAATTTTAGAGTTAGTCCGTATTGTCTTAAAATACTTAAAATATCTTCTAAACGGCTAAACATCTCCTCTTTATTTCTAGAGGGAATTAAGATGTCATCCAAATAAGCTAAGGCATATTCAAATCGTCTATTACCAAGGATTTTATTAATCATTCTTTGAAATGTGGCAGGTGCGTTCGCTAATCCAAAGGGCATTCTTTTAAATTCGTAGTGTCCATCCGGAGTTACGAATCCGGTGAGGTGACAACTATCCTTGGACATGGGTATCTGGTAATATCCGGATGCAAGATCAAGAGTAGTGAAATATCTACTGCCGCTAAGATTTGAAATTTGATCATCAATAAGTGGTAACGGGAAACGATCTTTTAAAGTTTTACTATTCAATGCGCGAAAATCTACACAGAGACGATTTTCCCCTGTCTTTTTCTTTACCATTAAAATCGGACTTGCGTAATCGGACTTAGATTCTTGAATTATGTCATTCTGGAGTAAATCATTAATAGTCTCGCGAACCTGTTCACGTTCGAAATGCGATAATCTATACGGACGGTAAACAATTGGTTTATTATCCGTTATCTCAATGTTCATTTCTACATTAGTAGCACAACCTAACTCATTCAAACAAGTGGCGAAACAATCACGGTAACTTTGTAATAATGAATATAATTTATCAAATTGTTTATCGTCCAGATCTGATCCCACATTAATATCTTCCTTGTTAAGAGGTTTAAGAGATTGGTGGTCAGGTCTTATTAGATTTACTTCACAAATTTTAGGATCACTAAACGGTATAGCCCTAGCTATCAAAGTTTTTGGTTCTAACTTTAATTTAAGTGGAGAAAAGTTTGTCACTACGACCTGACCCTTCCCTTCATGCATATCGTAAATTCCGTGTAGTAATCTAAATTCCTTATCTGAGGTAGAAACAATATATCCACTAATGTATAAATTACCTGTAAAACTTTGGTCTGAATAAACGGAAACAATGCTGGTTGTTATTACTTCAGTGAAATTACTTACATACAGGTTCATGGTACCCTTGGAATATTCATTTGTGTCAAAATTGGGGCTCTTATAAAATGTTAATTCGTATTTATCTTTGAGAACAGTAATAAAAGGAAGTTCCGTAAAGTTCTGACCTATTATTAATGACGTTGGCATGTGAATATCATCCACTATTAATATATCGATATTTGATTCAATATCGTCGAGGCGTATAATAACATTTGATTTGTATATCGGTGTAACTATAGATTGTCCGAAACCTCTTATTACGGGGATATCATCGAAATTTTTATTTAGATTTAACTGTTGAGCGTCAGATTTTTTTAGTAAAGTGCACTGACTGCCAAAATCAATATAAGCATTTAAACATTTACCATTTAATTGTACCAATTTAAAGTATTTGGCATTACTCTTATCGTTGTTTTGGATTATCATTGTTCGCTTCTCGCCTGTAATATTCCCCGAACCGGATTTAAAATTTGATACAAAGGGTTCCAAATTACAAGAATCGTTATTATGGCCTATCCTGTTACATTTCTTACATTTTATTAACGGTTTTGGACACTTGTGGTAAGGGTGACCCCTCTGGCGGCAATTGTAACAATTGATTGATGAAGTGTTATTTTCATTATAATTTAGTTTTGCAGTAAAACGCTCACGAGGTATTCTAATATTTAAGGATTGGTTTCTTTGTGATGACAAAAAGTGGAGTAAATCCTCAGGTTCAGAGCAATTTAAAATCTGTGCCCCATTCCGGACAGATCGATCGCTAATACCGTGTACAATACAGTCAACAGCCTTTTTGCCTATTATTTCGCATCTAGTGAGTAAAGTTAATTTGTCGTAAAAATATTCCCTAAGACTTTCTTCTGTGCGGGAGGTTCTAGCTAACATCTCTTCCAAGAGACGACCGTAATTATCTTCACTGGGGAAAGCCTTTTTCAATTTTATTTGCCACTCATGCCAACTATAAACTACGGTTGGCAGAGCCTCAAACCAACGTTTCGCAAGACCGGATAGCTTTTGAAGCGAAAAGTGAATGATCTGCCTTTCATCCCAATCGTATATAGTTGCACATTCATTAACTTTTCTAATCCAACAGTCAATTGTTTGAGCCCTACTTGATGGGTTAAATTCTGGTACGACATTATTATAATTACTGTTATAAGAAGTTTTAGATGAATCTTTTGATACATGCTTTACAAGTTTCAAGATATCCTTAGAAGAAAATTTTGTCTTACGCATCTTCTTAGGCATGTCATTATCAGATGAACTTGACGACGACGATGCACTTTTCTGTCTCGCCTTGCGGTGCTTTTGACTCCGACGGGGTCGCCTGGGTGGCGTACCAGGTGGAGTACCAACATCATCCTCGCTTTTGTTCATGACCTGAAATTATTTATCCATCCTTGTGATCCATATTCCATATCCGACGAGCTATGCGAAAATTTTCATAGCACGCCCCCTAGTAACCGACGACCCCGTTACCAAGCTTAGTAACGTGGACCGCCCCCTAAAAACCGACGATCACGTAACAAAACTTAGTTACGCGGACCGCCCCCTAATAACCGACGACCCCGTCACCAAGCTTAGCAACGTGGGCCGCCCCCTAAAAACCGACGACCGTGTAACCAAGCTTAGTTACGCGGACCGCCCCCTAATAACCGACGACCCCGTCACCAAGCTTAGCAACGTGGGCCGCCCCCTAAAAACCGACGGCTTATGTCACATATCTAACAAGAAGCTACAGTATTGAAATATCCATAGAGTATCCATTACAATCCAAGTATCCATTATTTCAGATCATTTAATCCATCAGTATTCATAAGCAACCATGAATTCATCCATCCGTTGTCAAAGATTTATATGCAAAAATTCCATAGTAACTATCAATTAAAATTATAAATATTATCCATCAGTAGGTAAACAAATATTGCAAGACTTTCAGTTATTATCAACATATCCAAATTAGTAACCATACGATATTCGTCAGAACTCAGACAACAAGTATTCAGAGTACCTATTATACGTTTGTAATATCCATTAAAAAAAAAAAATGTACGTAACATCCGTAAAACACAGAAGACCGATAAACAAAATCAGTTCAAGAGAAGTAATTTTTATTTATGGTTTAAGATCCATAATCCATATACCTAATAACAAAACGTGGCACTAAACTGTGCCCTATCTCATATCTTAAAAAAAAAACTACATATTTTTAAACCATCCATCGTAAACAAAAATTATTTAGATCAATTATAAATTCATACTAGTACGTATTTATGCGATCCTATCAAATATCACCTATTATTAGATAACATCATCTAACAGTAAGCCCGAATATTAATGTGTACGCTAATCAATCAAGTCGTTCAAGTAAAAACATCGTCAGCGATGGCGTCATAGAGCCATCTACTGATGACGTATAATTAATAATATAACCGATCGCCGATTCTTGGAAATCTATTGTTCTTGCGGCCACATGTGGCCGCTTGGGAGTTGAAGCGTACGAAAAATAAAATGATTTCGCTGTTCAACTATCGTGCATAAAATATTATATATATTTTGATATTATAATTTCTATTCGGTTGTATTATCTCGAAAAATAAATAAGGTAGTTACTGTTAAAGTTATGAACTATATCTCAGAAACTGATTTTATCCAAAAGAAACCCAAGATAAAATTAATTAACTGTTAAACTGTTACACATTAAACAATATTTTGATTTTATAACCTCCATTTTTTTTTTTTTTTTTTTACCGATTAATGTACTGTAATCAAAATAATATATTCGTTCAAACTTATCAACGTCGGTGATATAGCGCTATCTAGTATTAAAGTTACGAAACCCAAGATAAAATTAATTCACTGTTAAACTGTCACACATAAAACAATATTTTGATTTTATAACCTTCATTTTGTTTTTACCGAATAATGTACTGTAATCAAAATATATTCCTTCAAACTTATCAACGTCGGTGATATAGCGCTATCTAGTATTAAAGTTATGAACTATATCTCACAAACTGATTTTGTCCAAACAAAACCCAAGATAAAATTAATTCACTGGTAAATTATTGTCACACATATTTTGATTTTATAATCTCCATATTTTTTTATTGTATAATCCCGAGAACTAAATAATGTACTGTAGTGAAATATTTATTTAAGTATAAACGACAGTGTAGTAGCGTTATCTAGTGTTAAAGTTACGAACTATATATAATTAGTTACAAACTGATTTTACGAGAATAACACCAAAAAAATATGGGTGAAATAAAATAGGATAAATTACTTATACAATATTCAAAATAATATTTACCTTGTGGGTCTATCTCCGCTTCTGACTTGATAAGAAAAACGACTTCAGTAACACAGTTCAGTAACACAGTTTATTAATTATTAGTTACACAGGTAGTACAAGTACATCAATAGACACAGATACCAGTTTTGTTACAAGTTCAGCTTCTTCGATAGCTTAGCAGTGGAATGAATCCCCCTAATATCACTAGGCTTTTTATACCCAATAGCCATTATACAATTCAACAACTATTTTCGTACAATTAATGACAAAGTATGCATTAAAAACTAGTACAATTTGTAGTAGTATTTGTGATACTAATTTTGCAACACATTTCACTAAAGGACAGAGTCTAAATCTAACGATATCGTTATAAAAAGTTATTCAGTTATTTTGAGTAGCATAATTATTATTAATTAATTTCTAGAATCTTCTACGGAAGTAACCTTCCGTAGAAGTAGTTTTATTAAATACAATATTATAAATTATAAAACAGGCCTTATCATTACATAATAAATTAAACAGAATTATTAACAATCTTACTTTAATTAAATCATTCAGTTTCAATAAGATTATTTACCTTTCGTTACAGTGATAGTCGTAAATACAGTGTTTAAAATTCTACAACTATTTAATTCGTAACCTAGGAGATTTTTAACAATTATCTTTATTCTAATATACCAATAAAATCATGGAATTGAATATACAAATCAATATATTACAGATCAGTTTTGACTCCGGCCATAGACAACGCTATTCGTTAAGGGTTAGCACGTTGAATTTGGTTTCTTTAGATCGCGTATGGTCTGTTAAAGGCTCTTATACATACAACATTGCACAATATTGTTTTAACTGGCAACTTTAACGTAACAAAATTATAACACTTGTGTAAGTGTATACGTACACATATTTTTACATACAGATGTAAATCAATTTCGATTTCGTTTGACAGCTCGAGATTGTTGCTCTATTCTGCTAAGTATACTTTATGATTATAACAGGTACAATTACCTATGCTTTACAGTAATCTCTTTTGATAATGGTGTCTCTTCCAATGGCGTGATAATAACAGGTATAATAATGCTATATAGTAACTTCCTTTGATAAAAATGCTTACACACTACACAATATATTGATAGTTCATAGTTCAAGTACAGACCGGTCGACTCGAGGGTCATCAGGAGGGTTTTATAATACATTACCACATTATAATAATTGGATGCTTCTTAGTTCCTTATTATGGTGGTAGTGTTTTGGCTTGTTTGAATATGGATATCGTGAGAAACAATGCAGAGTCAAGTATTATTGCAAGTATGGATACAGTCTTGTTAGTTAGCTAATCTATAGATTGCCCATAATTTACCTATTGTAAATATTATTAAAAATGTCTTGTTACCTTTTCACGCTCAAAGTGCCTATCCGATTCATTTGCACTGTGCAGAGGTAAACTACCAAGAAAAGAACATCTATATTAAGGCCTCTATATCCGCCAATGACCTTGATCATTATCTGTTAGTGCGAATATCGACGTAAATGACATTAAAATAACATTCATAACAGCGCGCCTTGTACGGTGGCGGTTACGACGCTCGCCGCGTCCATGATAGGGCGAAATAGGAGAAAAAACCTTTTTAAGGCTTAATATAATACATATTTCAAAAAAGTAAAAAAACCAAATTATCAACTTATGTATTGCAAAGCAGTAGATATTTTTTATATATTCTTTTGATAAATAATGAAGGAGTAAAGTGGTTTCATTCAACGATTTGGAGGTGATTTGGTTTTTTATTTCTTTATTATGTGATACCGATAGAAAAAATATGGCAAAACCACGTTACGTATCATATCATGTAGATTACTAATTATTTTTTTCAGATATAATTTCTCGGTAAAAGTTTTCGCGAGAGGAGCCTTATATTATAAATGCGAAAGTGTGTCTGTCTGTCTGTCTGTTACCTCTTCACGCCCAAACCGCAGAAAGGATTTTGCCGTTTGCTATGTAGATATTTTGAGTCCTGGAAAAGGACATGAGATACTTTTTATCGCGGAACAATGTACGGTTCCAGTAACAAAGAGAGCTTGTCTCTGTATGTATACATAATATTACATAATATGTATTAACCGCTATTAAGGCTCCTCTTTCTTTTATTAAGGTTATAGATTAGGTGTTTTTATTCTGGAAAGGAAAGGCGCGATTTTGGTGTGTATTATTTTTATCGTGTAGGAAGCGTATGTTTTTCCACATTATAAATTATTAGTAATATTTATTTATCTAAAATCTATTAATGTGGGCTGTGGCGTTAATATTTAACTTGACTTTTAATTACTGATCACAACATGGTGATAAATTACGTAGGAAACTCATTCTGAATAGCACGTGCTTATCGACTGATTCTAAGTTTTATTCAAATTATTATTGGTTCACGTTTTTATTATACAGATGTCAAGTACTATCATAAAGGTCAAGAGAATTAATTTATAATCCATGTGTTGGGAAGTACTAAAGAGTGCTTGTTATAGAAATTAGAATAATATGATATTGTATAGGTCTACCAGAATCTGATCGCAATTTTTGACAGCAGTTTTTCAAAAAATATCCTTGATCATTGGATAAATTTTTATATTTGCATGTTTAACACACATAATCAGCCGCTATAAGAGAAATAAAGAATCAAACTATTTTATTCCAATTACCCCGGTATCGCTAGAATCAATTTATTTTCTCACTTTTTGCCATCAGATCCTGGGTAGACCTATAATATTATTATAAACGGAAAGTGTGTCTGTTACATCTTCACTGCCAAACCGCTAAAAAGATTTTCAAAAATTTGGTTGCGCAAAATTAGCTTGTTGCGCGGGAACTGTTATATTTTTCGGAATAAAAAGTATCCTATGTCCATTCCCGGGAATCAAAGTATCTCCATTCCAAATTTAAGCAAAATCGGTTTAGCGGTTTGGGCGTGAAGAGGTACAACATACAGGAAAATACATATAAGAGGACATACAAATGGATAGATATACATATATATATATATATATATATATACTTTTTTAAATTATATTTAAATGCAAAAGTGTCTGAAGTAAGTATTGATATCGATGACGCCTATGCTGCTGCCCGAATACAATTTACGAATTTCGTGATACTGACCTGACTTCAAGATAATTTGCATAGACAAGATGATTTTCAACTTTTTTAAGTGATAGTAGAAAACGCAAGTAAAATAAGATTGCCAAGGCCATCGAAACCTGATCTTCTTTATCTAAGAACAGTAATTTATTGTCTTCATTAGAATTTCATAATTATTGTATTGTATTGTATTATCAAGTTCTAATTGGATTACATTTTAACACTCTTTCATCGTGGGAAAACCGTGGTTCGGCACGAGTGCTAAAAACCACATTCTTCTGCTTCTCTAAAAGGGCTAGCCTAGAAGCTAGGCTAAGTAACGGGCGACAAAACCTTAGATATCATCTAACACTTTGATGATTAAAAAATCATAAAGGCCGCAATTAGGAATCAAAATACCTATTTAATCCTTCGATCGCGGATTCTTGGAAATATATCGTTATTCTATTGTTGTCGCGGTCACCGGTGTCAGGGGCTTGATGGGTTAAAAAGTAGTTCAGCAAGGAAATCAATTCCATTGCCCACAACATTGCCGCAGTAAAGCTATTGCTTGTTATCAGCTAGTTTATACGCATACGGCATACGTATGCACACAAACACCGTACCGAAGTCTGCCGAACTGAAATGACGTTAGACAAGTTAAGGTTTTTTTTGAAGTGAAAACTTCTTTAGCAGCGTTGAGCACTTTTGTGGGATGGGTAAAAACTGTGAAACTCACGTCAGATTCTCGTGCTGATCGAAAAACCTTGGAAAAACCGTAAGACGGTTGGAGAGTAGTGTTGTAACATCGAAATCGATTAATCGAACAATCGATTGTTTTTTTTCGATTGTCGATATTTTTTAATTGATTGTAAGGGTTTCGACTTACGATTATGTTACGTCATGTCTTATGTTTACGATTCTACATGTTTACAACAGATGTAAACATGTAGAATTCTTCTTTTTTTTCTCCCGTCTTTTTTTTCTTTATTTAGAAGCTGTCCAAATCCCAAATCCACCAAATCAAGAAATCCCTCGAAAATAAACCTTATTTTCGAGGGATTTCTTGATTTGGTCGCCGCGCTCAAACTTCAAAGCCCGTGATAAAAGCCGTGCAATAGCTTAATATTTACGAAAAATAAATTAACAAAGTAAATTCACAAAAAAATGTCTATACCTACTCTGTAGGTTTAAAAGAGAGGGCTAATGCAATAAATTAATTATTTTTGATATTAAAAATAAAGTATATTTGACGCAGGAAATTAGGTCACAATAGGTAACTGCTTAAAATGCCAATAAAAATAATCTGTTACAAATAGAAACAAACAAAAAATGTAATCCGTCCAAGATGTGGCATCATCTAAATTCTAAAACATGTAAATTGATTACATTATGTCATACAAATAGAAGAACAAAAATCTTGTTCATCCGGATTGACATATAATAATCACGATACTAAAAATATCCACGACTATTACAGTTGTTAATTAAGTTATTTCAACCATTAATTTACTGTTTAACACTTGGTTTTATTCCAGAATTTTTTTACACCTAAAATAAAACTTGTAAACCTACTTTTTTAACCGACTTCCAAAAAACGAGGAGGTTATACGTTCGGCTGTGGTTTTTTTTGTATGTTCAACGATTACTCCGCCGTTTGTGAACCGATTTTCAAAATTTTTGTTTTGTTTTACTCCAATTTGGTCCCATTTTCACATAAGTGGTGATCTGATGATGGAATCCATGAGTAATCGAGGGAACTCCTCAAAATTCAAATGGAAACATATGGCTTTTTTGGTTTCATATGAAGTATTCCAGGCATATGTTACCAAAAAGTAAGATTTTGCACCAGGATACACCATGGTTCGAAGGTGGTGAACAGAACACCTTACTCCTTATAGATACATGTTTGGGGGTTTCGGCGTTGTCTTAAGAACTGAAAGCATATACTACTATTCAAATTTTATTAATCATCATCATCATCACCACCATTCCACCATACATCCATGAGCAATCGAGGGAACTCGTCAAAATTTATATGGAAACATATAGTGATTACGATTTTATGAGAAGTGTCCTAAGCATATGCTACCAAAAAGCAAGATTTTGCAATTAGGTATACCATGGTTCCGAAGGTGCTAAGAGAACTCCGGATTCCTTATAGATACAAGTTTGTGGGTTTCGGAGTTGGTTAAAGAACTGAAAGCATATGCTACTATGCATGTTACATTCATCATCATCATCATCACTACCACCAGTCAACTCACCACACCATGAATTATCTAATTATAACCCTTTTATTGGTACTTTTAATCGTCTTAAGGATCGAAACAAGAATTTGTCGAACGATTTAAAAAAATTATAATGTTATATTTATTTTCAATGTAAATGATTTGACCTTGCAGGTGCTTAGGTTACCAAGTTAGCAATTTGATCATGAGGTCTGTGAGGTATGTTATTCTCCTTAAAATTTATAAGTACGATTATAGTTATATTTGAGCATAATATTTATTATGTTGAGCTGATGAGTTTCCATGAGTGTAATGATAGAAAGAAAGTCAATGAACAGAACTTCAGAGCCTTTAATGACAGGCATAATATGAACATTATTAATATTGTTACGTGCTAGGGTTATGTATAGGTGTATGTACTCGTAGGTACATACACCTAGCGCCATCTAGTATCGAGTAGGGGATTTGTGTTGCCTGTGTTGCCTTGGTAAGTTCGCTGGTCCGACGCTAGATGGCTCTGTGTGTCCGTATCCGTAACAATATCATTGCTTGAATAACGTCAAGCATATTATATGTACAGTGGTATATGCTTGGAGTTGCTTAAGCAATTCTGAAGTGGTAGTGATATCAGACAATGAGATTTCATATCATGAAAGTGTATCCTGGATCCAAAGAAAATCCAAAGTCACTAAGCATAACACATTACTCTGTACAGAAAACTTACTTAAAAATTACTAAAAAGAGTGAAATTATTATTTTTAACAAAAAATTAAAACCGACTTCCAGAGTAAAAACGATAATAATTTATAATGAACAAAAAAGTATTAAATAATTCTCACTCTTAGTGCCTTAAATTCTCATAAACCTCAACTATGTCTGTACACAATATTCATTATTTTGAAGTCGGTACCAGTCTTAAATATTAAAAATATTTTGTCATAGAACTCAGCATTCTTAGCTGGTACCGTCTTCAAAATAATGAATATTGTGTACAGAAATAGTTGAGGCTTATGAGAATTTAAGGCACTAAGAGTGAGAATTATTTAATACTTTTTTGTTCATTATAAATTATTATCGTTTTTACTCTGGAAGTCGGTTTTAATTTTTTGTTATTTGCAAGAACTTTCAACCTTCATAAAAGAGCTTTTTTCTTTTATTAACGCACTTGTAACTTTGCGGATTTCTTTGGACGACTGTTGTATATTGCAAGTGTAGCAACACATACTTAGCATGGCCGTAAAGAAAGGTTTATTAAAGGATTAAGACAAAATTTGTAAAAAAAAATCTGTGATTTTGTCCCTAAATCTGTCGATAATTTTTTTTGCATTTTTACTGTGGCCATCGCCGCCTTTTCGAATGTTTTTAATCCATATTTAATAATATAAATGCAAAAGTGGGTCTGTATGTTCCTTTTATATGACTTTGAGTCACGGGAAAAGACATAGGATAATTTTTATCCTCGAAAAATGTATGGTGCCTGTGCGATTAGCGAATTTTGGCGCAACGGAGTTGCATTCGTCATCAAGTAGAGTATAAAACTACGATATTTTATTACTTACTGTTAAGATAATTATTTAGTAAGCAAACTATTAACAAACGACATTTAAATATCAGGTAGTTTTCAATACCTACTGAAAGTTAAGATTTTGTGTATTGAAGTAGGTATTATAATAATAGGAAATTTTTTATTTTCACAGACAAGAGCGTTGACTTATGAAGTGGTCATAAGTATATTAATTATTAGAACCTAAAGGTTTATTTTTAGTTCCTTGTTACCAAAATTATTTTAACGAGAACAGAGATCGGATCAGTCTGATATTTGGAAAATAATAATTGTGAAGCTAAGTCTATACTTAATCGTTGATCTTAACTTAATCATTTTTAAATTATTATTAAATGTGGAAACAGCAAAATATGCTGTCAAAAAATTTCGACTGCTCACACTGAAACTATTTTATTTCAAGAAAGTAACAAAAACATAGCAAAAGCTTTACACATGTAGCTATCAGCTATGTAAAATACCAAAAACTTTTAAGGCTTTTTCCAAAAAAAGTTAAAAAATGGTTCAAAAACACGACTTTATCATTTTGGAAAAAGCTACTCAAGTTCACCTTGTAAAAATACGCAGCCGTCATTGCAAAATAATGCAAATCGTCTTAGAATATTCGGTCAGTATATAAAGCTCTTCGATTGTTCACAGGCCACAGTCGCAAGCCGAGTGATTACCAACACACATCATGGTGAGTTATCGCCAAAAAATATATCAAAATATTTGTGTATAGAACAGAACGGAAAAATTGAATTGGTTTCAAAAGTGCTTTTTAAAAGAATTAGCAATGGGCTTTTTTGTTAACATAATATAACAATCAATCTTACTTATGGTTTTGTATTTTCACGAATCCAAAACCACGTCATATTATAACTAAAGCAATGTACTGTCGAGCACAAAAGTGACTTAAATTTTTTTTTTCACAAATTCTAAAACCTAGTAACTAAAACAATGTACTGTCAAGCACAAAAGTGACTTTTATTTTTCTATTTTTTGTCACAAATTCTAAAACCTTAACTAAAACAATGTACTGTCAAGCACAAAAGTGACTAAGTATAATTTTTTAAATATTTTTTTTTCAGAAATTCTTCGTAGCCTTCCTAGCCCTCGCGGCTGTCGCTGCCGCTGACGTCAGCCACCTCGTCCAGAAGGAGTACCGTGGCCCCGAGGCTGACGCCTCCGTCCTCAGGAACGACCAGGATGTCTCCCACGATGGCTTCGCCTACGGATTCGAGACCAGCAACGGCATCGCCGCCCAGGCTAGCGGACAACTGAGGGGAGTCCCCGCTGTAAGTTTCTTTCATGAGATCTAATAGATTGGCATTGGGAAAATTAATAGTTATAACTTTATAAGTGTGTTTTTTCGGTTGAGCTGTGCAGTTTCATGGCTATGGGGTTTCATAGCTGTGGAGTTTCATGGCTATGGAGTTTCATAGCTGTGGACCCTCACAGCTGTAGAGTTTCATAGCTGTAGAGCCGGCTGAGGTATTTAAGGCTTTGAAGCTTTGAAGTTTCATGACCATAATACTATAGTTCCAAGGCTGTAGAGCTTATTGCTATGAAACTTACGGCTGTGGAGCTTCACGGCTATGAAATTTTGTCTGTAGAGATTTTAGAATTTTTTATATATTCATGCTATTGCAAAATCCTTTGTTACACTTTGTTATATAAGTAAAAAATTTTACAAGAACAACTTATATATAACATAACTTTAAGGAAAATAAATTTATATTCAAGCTCCAAAATTAATAATCTGTTTCGGAACAGAGCATCTGAACGAAAATTCACTGTCGAAATATGTGCATAAATTAACTGCAACCTTCGTACGATAATGTCGAACGATGATGGCATCAATATACTTTATAATATGAAAATCTCATAATAATTAGTATTTTAGAGATTGCTCGTTTAAAATGGAAAAGTTATCGAAAATCCCAGTTTGCAAATAAATCCATATAACTGAAATATAATGGATTTATCAAAACTCAATATAACTTTATAGATATCAAACTTTTTTCTACATAGAATTTTTTGTGACCTATTTTTTAATATTTTTGTTTTTTTTTTCTCAGGAGGGTGAGGCTGTAGTCCAGGCCGGTCAAAACCGCCACACCGCCCCCGACGGTCAGGTCATCGAACTCACCTGGGTTGCTGACGAGAACGGTTACGTGGCCCAGGTAAGAATCTAAAAATACAAGAATCCTCACAAACTTTAGAAAAAAAAAATTAATAACATTAAACCACTTGGCGTACTTGTAAAAAAAGAGAAATTTGTTTCTATCCTAGGATTTTAAATTATTTTTATGAGTTTAACACCAAGATGGTCTGAGATAGTTCTAGAATAAATCACAAACGCAGCTCAGAACCAGTTAAATGGAATTTATTCACATGACCACACTTCCAGAGTGTCTTTTGACATTATCAATATACAATCTAATTTTGTAATCTCAATAGCGTTATGTAAATTACTATAATATTTGATGATAATATATTTAGAAATCAAGTTAAAATGTTATAAGGTCAGAGCTTATATCGAACCCACGACATTCCTTCTAGGTCGGATTTTAACACTGTTGTGCGCGATTATACTTGACACAATTCCTTAAAATAGTTAAAAAGTACAATCGCGTAGACAACATTTTGTGTCGCCGCACACGGGCCACACGCGAAAGCCACAAACGCTAGTCTATTGGTCGTAAAGTGAATCGTTGTAGCGTGGACGCCACCAGCGTCAAAAAAATGCATGAAAACTACAGGAAACGCCAGTGGCGGCGTTTTGTGGTTGTGGCCGGTGGGAGCCTTTTTAAAAATTTTGAGCTAATTTTTTTGTTGTATTTTTTCTAATTTTTTTTCTTTTTTTCCAGGGCGCCCATCTGCCAACCCCCCCTCCTCCCCAGGCCATCCCCGAGTACATCCTCAGGTCTCTTGAGTTCATCGCCGCCCACCCACCAAAACCCGAAAACATCGCCCGCGCCTAAGTTAATTTAGTCACCACTGCCAACAAATACTCTCTAGTCTTATAAAATGGAGAAATAAATACAATAGCCTTAATTTATTTTTTGTTTTTCTATATTTCCTATATCCCATATAACTTTTCTATGGTCATATTTTTTTACAAGTATTAAAGTACATCTACAAACATTATAAAGAAGTTATTTCGTCAGTATAAAGAAGTTCGTATTATTCTAATTTAACATAAATCATAAAAAGCTAGACTAGACAAACTTCGGATCACTACTAAATAGTCATGATTTTGTGCACACACTTGTTCACTTTAAAAATAATTTTAAAGTGAACAAGTGTGAAATTAGTAATTTTTAAGTTAAACAAATTAAAGCAACTGAAAACAGTAAAAAAAGTCTTTAAAAATTCAAGCAACCTAATGTTTTTATTAAACTCATAAATGTTACTAGCTATATGACCGAGCTTCGCTCGGTATTCAAAAAATTAAAAAACACAATATAAAATGACATTTTCTGAAAATAACCCCCTATATACTAAATTTCATGAAAATCGTTGGAGCCCATTCCGAGATTCCAAGTATATATACTCATAACTTCATAATATATATATATGAGTTATATATATTGTTATATATATGAGAAGTTATGAGTTATATAACATAACTTCATTATATATATATATATGACAGACGCGCGCGGCTTACGACAGTCGTCGGTCGCGCGCGTCTGTCATAAACTCATAACTTCATAATATATATATATATATATATTACGCTCAAAGACCGAAAACGCTCAATGAGCAAAAAAATAGCTCACAGTGAAACAGCCACGACGCGAAATTCGCGTCGTGGCTCTAATGAAAACGGCCACGACGCGTTCTGGCGGTCACAAAAAGACCATAACGCGAAATTCGTGTCGTGGCTGATATTCTATTCGTTTTTCTTGATTTGTTCTTGATTGATTAATCGTGGTATGGAAGATTATAATATTTGAATTACCACGCGTACCTACTACAAAATTTTAATAATATTAGTACGGATAGTATGGAACTATGGATATTTTATAAACAATAATGATAAACACGTTATGCAGTGATTTAGTAAAAGAAAAAATATTTTGTAGTACGCGTGGTAATTCAAATATTATA
Organism: Polyommatus icarus; assembly: GCA_937595015.1. Classification (NCBI taxonomy): domain Eukaryota; kingdom Metazoa; phylum Arthropoda; class Insecta; order Lepidoptera; family Lycaenidae; genus Polyommatus; species Polyommatus icarus. Next base: position 14,412,815 of record OW569333.1, on the reverse strand, counting down.
ATCTTCCATACCACGATTAATCAATCAAGAACAAATCAAGAAAAACGAATAGAATATCAGCCACGACACGAATTTCGCGTTATGGTGTTTTTGTGATTGCCAGAACGCGTCGTGGCCGTTTTCATTATTTCGCGTCGTGGCTGTTTCACTGTGACCACAACGCGTTGTGAGCTATTTTTTCGCTCACTGAGCGATTTCGGTCTTTGAGCGTAACATATATATATATATATTATGAAGTTATGAGTTTATGACAGACGCGCGCGACCGACGACTGTCGTAAGCCGCGCGCGTCTGTCATAATCATAACTCATAACTTCAAGACACGATCGCACGCGGCCTACGACAGTCGTCGGTCGCGCGCGTCTGTCGCGGGCCTCGGAAGCGGTGCCATACATTTTCATACACTAACTATGGTCGCGAGCGTCCGACGACAGTCGTAGGTCGTGCGCGACCGCGATCGATCGCGATGCACGAATGAGGGAATACGCTCTTTTCTTGAAGGTTTGCAGGTCGTATAGGTCCGGAAATACTGCTGGTGACAGTTCGTTCCAGAGTTTTACAGTGCGCGGCAGAAAGTGAGCGTACTAACATTATTTAAGGCCTCTATATCCGCCAATGACCTTGATCATTGTCTGTCAGTGCGAATATCCACGTAAATGACATTAAAACAACATTCATAACAGCGCGCCTTGTACGGTGGCGGTTACGACGCTCGCCGCGTCCATCATAGGGCGAAATAGGAGAAAAAACCTTTTTAAGGCTCAATATAATACATATTTCAAAAAAGTAAAAAAACCAAATTATCAACTTATGTATTGCAAAGCAGTAGATATTTTTTATATATTCTTTTGATAAATAATGAAGGAGTAAAGTGGTTTCATTCAACGATTTGGAAGTGATTTGGTTTTTTATTTCTTTATTATGTGATACCGAAAAAAAATATATGGCAAAATCACGTTACGTATCATATCATGTAGATTACTAATTATTTTTTTCAGATATAATTTCTCTGTTAATGCCGATGAAAAGTGGTTTCATCTGCACGCTTTTTTCGCGAGAGGAGCCTTAAAATGCGGATATGTGTCTGTCTGTTACCTCTGCACGCTTAAACCACCAAAACTTAGAGTCCCGGGACAGAATATAGGATAGTTAACTATTAAAACGACTTTTAGCGCAACAGAGTTGCGGGTGTCATCTAGTATTTTGATAAATAAGAGAGTCTATTGAGAGAGAGAGAGTTTATTGAATAAATATTTAAAAGAATCTCTTATTTTATTAAAATATACTCAGTTAAAATATTCAGATACGAAAATATGTTTCTATTTTCAATAATACATTTTATATTCAGTCGAAAACGATGTTTTGGGTTCTTTAATTGAGTGAACTTCCGTATATGGTTAATTAAACTATTTGATCATTGAACCGCTAAATGCCAAAAGTCAGAGTCTTTATGGTTGTTATACAGAGGCTGTTGCCTTATTGAAGGCTTCCTCTGTTATTATTTTAGTCTATAGTCTATCTACACCAATATATAGATTTTTTGTTTGCATTGTTAGCAAAATGTTATTTTTATGGTGGCTGCACTACTGTGTTATGCAGACCTCAAAGTTATACAATGGTTTAACATAAGTAATAAAAATGTAGACAGAGTATATCTCAGACGACCTCTGTGGCTCAATGGGTAGAGTGTGTGGCACCTCAAGCCGGGGGTCGCAGGTTCGAATCCCGCCGACGGAACAAAAAGTTTTTCAATGTTCGTGGGTCATGGACGTGTATTAAATATGTGTATGATATAATAAAAATCTTAATTTATACATGTATAGTATAATAGTATTAAATATATTTCCGTTGTCTGGTACCATTAACACAAGTCCTTCAGGTTCAGCACGGGACCAGATTGACGTGGTGTGAAGCGTCCAGAGGAAATAGAGGAAAATGTGGATAAAACGGGGAAAATTATTTGAAAGGGCTAACTTGAACGCGCTAATCTCAGGAACTACTGGTCCGATTTGAAAAATTATTTCAGTGTTAGATAACCCATTTATTGAGGAAGGCTATAGGCTATATTTTATCACGCTAAGATTAATAGGAGAATGTGAAAAATTATTTGAAAAGGTTTAATCTCGCGAACTACTGGAGCAATTTTTATGTTTTTTTTTTTTATTTTTTATTTTTTATTTTTTTATGCAATAAGGGGGCAAACGAGCAAACGGGTCACCTGATGGAAAGCAACTTCCGTCGCCCATGGACACTCGCAGCATCAGAAGAGCTGCAGGTGCGTTGCCGGCCTTTTAAGGGGTAATAGTTGAGGGTAGGGAAGGAAATAGGGAAGGGTAGGGAAGGGAAAAGGGTAGGGGATTGGGCCTCCGGTAAACTCACTCACTCGGCGAAACACAGCGCAAGCGCTGTTTCACGCCGGTTTTCTGTGAGGACGTGGTATTTCTCCGGTCGAGCCGGCCCATTCGTGCCGAAGCATGGCTCTCCCACGTCTAAACGTTTTTGGCACAGATAAGAAGTAGACCACATGAAGGATCGTGATAGGCTATCGATTTTAATATTTTTTTCAATGGCTATATATTTTATTCCCGTGCGACGCCGGGGCAGGTCGCTAGTTATAAATATAACTTTACCAGCCAAGTATTCCGTAAAGTCTTATAGTATGCATTGAACTTAAATTTACTTAAGGCCTTATTTAGCTTTTGAATGTATAATATGATTTGAAATAAATAAATTATTATTATATAGCTAATAAGTGTACAATTTTGTAGAAGTTTACAAAGTATAATAAAAGTAAGTGATAATATGGTACGGTACTTCTCCCTTTTATAAAATATTCACTTTGTATGGACAAGCACCCGACTGTCATAATAATGAAGAGATGAGTGGAAGAATGAGTTAAGTAACATTTCTGAAAATTTACGTTTTTTTGCATAAATGTAGCTTTTAGGACTTGGAAAATGATTTGCAATAAAAAAAATTGAATTTTACGTATACTTACAAAGTTAGCCAGATGATGAAGCAGGTGAGTTACAAGGTTCGCTCAAATGATTGTGCAAAAAGCGGGTAACAGCCATTTATGTATTACGGGAGATCAAATGATTGTGCAAAAAGCGGGTAACAGCCATTTATGTATTACGGGAGATCGCTTGAATATTTAACTTTTTTAAGCAATATGTCGACTTTTTTTAATTCTATTGGTCAAAGGTGGTCAAAGGCATAGACATTATATAGAACGAGCTTTTGCCCGCGGTTACGCTCGCGTTAAAAAGTATTATTAATATTATTATACAGTGTGCAATTAAACCTTCCTGCCAAATTTTTTCCAGGGCTTAGGTATCATTAGGAGAATCCATTTAACCAACAAAATTTGGGTGTTATTTTTTTTAATGACATATTTTACCCCATTTAAAGTCGTTGCAGAACGGTCACTCGCGGCGCGGGGGAATGAGAAGGGGTGCGCGGGATAAGGCGCGTGCGCGGGGGCACGTCACGCGCGGCCGACGCATCGTGTCCATTAATTGTAGCGCTTTTTAGTTAGGATAACTTTCGAAAGCTATTTCTCAATAGATTTTGATATTGATTTGATGAAATTTGATTTGATGAAATTTGATATGGAAATTATTACTTTCATAATCTCGTTTTCTATCTTATGTCTACTAGATGACTCCCGCAACTCAGTTTTGTTCACATTTAGTTTTGGCGGAATTCCTTTAATCTTTCCCGTCTGGCAAAGTATAATCCAAATTTCTTTTTGGCCTGTCTGTTTGGCCGTGAGTTTCTTGTCTTTTCAATTGAGTCTTGTTTCATCTCAATTTAAAAAAAAGTGATTTATGTTTACTTCATGCATGACAGTCTTTACAGATTTTGTTGCATATAATAGTATGGAACCGAACAACTTCACATTTTTCTTATTTTATCCTAAAATGGAAATTTTTATATTTTTTTTAACATAATATTAAAAACGGAAGATATTTACACCTCCTGATACAATTAACAAAAGCCATTACTTGATTTGTGATGAGAAATCATAAAAAGTTTTTTCAAAACTTTAACCGCGATTTACTCGAAATTCGAAAAATTGTGTTACTTGTTCGATTCATCCACTCATGTCTTTAATTCATAAATTTTCCCATACAAAAGTAAAAAAGGTTAAGCCCGTCACAGACCTAGCTATAATATATTATTATATTAATATGTGTTTTATTATTTAATTCAATTCCTTATCATAATTATAAGACAACACAAATTGGATAAAATGACGTTCGGAAATTCACATGTGTATTTTTATAATATACCTTGCCATAAATATATTAATGTATATTATAGCTAAGTCTGTGACGGGCTTTACTCTTTCAGCACTGCTACTTTGACCCATAGTATAGACCCTAAAGTGTTACCACTTTGTTTTGTTACACCTTGTGTAAGTAGAAACACTTTCTGTCCTTTACAAAGCATGCGTGTCACAGTATAATTTTATGGCGAAAAAAATTTAACGGTAGCCACTATCAGATATTAATGTTAAAACAAGTACGACATGAATAAATAGTAAAAGAAGCGACACTTCAAGGAGCACTGTAATTATTAATTTTTTCAAGATCAAGATATTCCGTAACGAAACTAACCCTAACACGTCATAGTCTAACATATTTTCAGTTCAGCAGACTTCGGCACGGTGTTTATGTGCGTGCAACTAGACGTAATGCGTGTAGACTGTACTCGTATTATTATAATATGCTATGCTTTAACACGGTAGTTCCCGAGTGTCCGAAGTCTACCGAACTGAAACGACGTTAGACGATGCACGGCTTTCAATGCCGCACCTCTGTGCCAATCGGACTGGGGTGTGTTAGATTTATTTTCGTTACGGTATTTCTTGATAGTCGTCGCGCTCAAAGCCCGCGATAAAAACTATGTGATAGCCTAAAAGCTCACGTTCAATGAGGGTAGAAACAAAATCTTCAACGCCACTACATTCTGCAGCTCCGATACTACGTTTTTAGAGTATTAGCTAATTTATATTCGTCGAAAAGTGCCCCAGTCACGCAACATCGCAATCAAGACGAATTAACGACAACAATTTCACCAAATCAATGTTTATTTTAATTAGTATAGTGCTAAACAATTTTCAATTTGAATGAAAGATGCTAAAGAGTATATAGGCTTTGTCCACATTTGTATCATTTTCGCGTATCAGATCTCCGTCGCGTTGCACCGAAGCGTATGTGTTGCGCGACTGTGGACGCAAAATGATCGCGATCATGATACACTTCGTATCATGATACACCCCGATCGCTATAAACCGCGTATGATACGTTTCGTATAAAAATCGATAAAATAAATGATACGCTATAGTCAAAATAGGCGTCCACACTTAGGATACGCATACTCGATACGATACGCCTGATACGGATACGACTACTTTATACAAATGTGGACGAAGCCATACATGAACGCTTTAACGTTACCTGCCGGGCTAGCATACGGACCAATAGAAATACGAAAGTATGGACAAACTGTAGAGATAAACTTAAGGTGCCGTTCCGATCTCGATAATCGAGACCGACAAAAATTCAATTAAAATGCGACTTTATGACAGACTATAGTCTATGTCATAATGTAGGATATTATTTTAATTTTTAGGATTATAAGTATGTCATAAAGTGGCATTTTAATTTAATTTTTCAGAACCATAAAAGATCGGAACGGCACCTTAAGGGCGTTCCGTCCGGAAATTCCGTAATTGACCGTATTTAAAACCTTATAAACTCATAATCTGAAAGCTACAAAGTTATAATAAAAATACAGCAATAATCTTCAGTATATCAACATTCCTTTTGTCGTTTTAAATTTTCTATTTTTGTTTCTTATACTCATGATATCAGCTTCCAAAGTAATACCAATTTGTTAAAATTCAAGCATACATTCAGCATCTCCTTAGGATTTACAAATTACTTTTATTTGAAACTCACGCCAATAGATCAACAATATCATAAACTACATATTCGCCGTTTAAAATTTTTTTTAGGACAATTTTGAACCAAGATAAGTAAAAATAATAGGGTTTTGGTGCGATCTCGGCAACGCGGTAAATGTATGGCCAAGGTCGTTTGCTCGGGGGACGACCTTAAGTTTATCTCCACAGTTTGTACATACTTTCGTATTTCTATTGGTCCGTATGCTAGCCCGGGGAAGAGGAGCAAGTGCATTTTAGAAGAGATCAAACTAATTTTGGCGCAACGGATTGCGGGCGACATCTAGTAGCTACGAATTTTATAAATCCTAACTAAACTTACAAGTTACAATTTGAAAATGGTCATTTTAACATTAATGGAGGCTTTAGGATCTGGAAAATGAATTGAAATGAATCATGTGAATTTTATGTATAGCTTCTTAACCAGATGATGAAGAAGGTTTAAGTTAAAAGGTTTGTCTTTCGATCGCGAATTCTTGGAAGTCTATTGTTATTCTATTGTTGTCGCGGTCACCGGTCCTTATGGGGCTTGATGGGTTAAATTTCAAATTGTTAGGGAAAACATTAGTAATTGACCTGATGTTATAAAATGTCAGAACTACTCACTTCTCACACTCACACTCATATCTTAGATTATTATGTAACATTTTTACTGTATACTATCCTAGAAGTTTTAATTGTATCTTTAAATGTGATTACACAATATTCAATAGTAGCGAAATACTTGTGAAAACCTTTCAGCAATTATTCATTTAATAGTGATTAAAAATACAAAGGAATTTAACGAGTCATTAAAAAATAAATGAGCACTCATCTCTGTGGGGGGGGGGCTGTATTGTCACAGTATATAATCATACAGTAGATTAACTGAGATCAAGGTCGCTTAACACAAAGGGAAGTTTTACACACCAGCTGCGCTAGCACGGGGATTGAAATTTATTTCCGATCTTCGTAAACAAAATATAACTATAGTTTTTTTGATAAAAGATTCTACGTCTAAAATAAATAAGGTCGTAGATTCATTGTCAATGTTATTTTATTTTTAAGTGCATTTTGTGAAGTGTTTTTAATACCCATTGTTTAGCGTGGGAAAATTGATAATTCCACCCTCAATGAATCTACATCGCCAAAGTGCGAGACAAATTTTGTAACATTTTATAAAATCCGAGCTCGCAAAACAATCGTAAAAGTTGCTCGTAAAACTTACATTAAAAATGCATTAAAAATGATTTCTGTTGTCGATGAATCTGCGACCTTATTTTCTTTAAAACAGGAACTATTATCTAAGAAACTATAGTTATTTCTTGTCTTTATCTATGTCTTCGAGATCGACAATCCCCGTGCTAGGGCAGCAGCACAGCATATAACATGTTCATAAGAATCACAAGTTATAGAAGTTGTGCTCACTGATTCGTGCGTGTTCTGATTCGGGGGTTCTAGTATGAATAAGATCTACTGTTTATAAGTTATATTGTGATATTGTGTAATGCACTTCAAGCTCTCGAACCCGCTTTTGTGCCAAATTCGATCTGAATTCATCGAGTGGTCATTGACGTACCATATACAAGGACAACAAGAGATACCGACGGACAGGGTGATTTTGTGTGACAGCAATGCAATTTATAGTATTGACAGCAGATCTTTTACAATAATTTTGGCTATTTAAGTCGCAATCCTCGACCCTCTTCAGACCTTATAGTCCGGTGATTTAGAAATTAGACCCTGACTAGGAGGTTGTGAATTGACTCTTTATTTTACTTAGAATCTACATGACGCCCGCAACTCCATTGCGCTAAAATTCGTTTATTGCGCGGGAACCGTACGTTTTTCCGGGATGAAAAGTTTCGTATGTCCTTTCCCAGGATTCAAAGACCAAAGTATCTCCATACCAAATTTCAGCAAAATCGGTTCAGCGCTTTAGGTGTGAAGCGGTAACAAAAAGACGGACATACTTTTGCATTAATAATATTATTATTTATAAGTAATTATAGGAAGATTACATCGTTCGGGAATAAGACAAGCATATTGTAGGACTATCATTACGATTCGAATTTTAAAAAGGTCAAGACTGACACCCCAGTAGAATTTCAAACATTAATAACATCTGACCTTGCTAACCTGACATTGCTGTTCCCCCTTACTAAACACTGTTTTTACGGATGTGATTTTTAACACCACTTTTTTTTTTCACGGGGAGGGCGGGAGAATCCTCATGGATTCCTTAATATGGGCCGGCCTAATATGTCCCTCAAACCTACGGATTAAACTCCCTCCTGGTTACAACCTGTTGCTGTCAAATTGCAGGACAAAATGGTCATAGTTTAACAACACGATAGTTATAAGGGGTGCCGGGTGGTTTGTAACTGTGACGTCCTATGTCTGATACGTCAATGACGATGTACGAAAAAGTCCAAGTTGTCTTTGTGTTTATTCAATTGTGTTTTGTCTTTGTTGTTTCGCGCGATTCCGTATCTAATACCAAGGAATCCATTCTAATAAGAAAAAATATGTCTCTCAGTTACGCTTAAACCACGGAACCGATTTAGATGGGTCGATACATCGAGTTACATGAAATATTTCTGGCGAAATAAACGGAATTTAGCATGTGGCGGTACCCACAATTCGCCAAACATTTCTGCATCGCGCTATCGAAGTTTTCTAAGCGCGCCGGTATATATACGACAGCTGAAATGTATCACGTGGGCTCCGGCCTGACCGAGCATACCACCTCGCTCGGTCGGAAGATTTTCCTTTGGCCTCCACGCACATATCTCACATTGGTGACCCCGACGTGATTCCCCAAAGTGGTGACGCCGTACGTGCAAGTTAGATTTCCCAAAGTGGGGACACCGTACATTCAAGTTAGATGTTGCAGAAGGGCTGTAATTGCCGTGCTACGCCTACGACGCATGCCATAGGACTTCGAAGACGTGGACTACATTCCCCGCCGTCACGTTCCTGGTTCCTGCGCTGGCTGCCTTGAGATTTTTTATCTCGGCCGCTATCTTCGCCGCTAACAAGTACAAATCCGGCCACCGTTCCGCGACTATTTCGCTGGATTTCGGGTGGAAATCAACTGGTCTGCATACTTCTAGCTGAAATTCATCATAACCTCACGGCATTGAAAGAAGACTCCATCAAGAGAAAATCTCCCTTGAGAAGCTTCGATCAAGCCATTCGCCACATCTATTTTCGACAATCGGAACTTTTCCCTGACGATCAATTCGGTGGTGTGGCCCTACAGTTGTCTACTTCCGCTTTCACTTTGTTTACTGTGTTGGCTTTGTGTATTGTGACATAATATTTTGACATTCGTGTCTGACTCGACCGACAGTATATATTATAAGTCTATGGACTCGACGGCTGTGACTTTTACACCTCGGAACATATATATGGTATTATCTATGCTCGGCAGTTTTGGCGGGCATGTGAAAGAGTGCTGTTGTGTTTTTATATAATTTTCCTAAAATTGTGTTAGCTGGGTTTTTAATGTGTAATATTGGTAGAATATTAACCATTAGATATTCGTGTTCATGCACAAGTGTAGGAAAGTGATGTAATATCCAGAAACGTGCTATTTTGTGTTCCCTCCAAAACTCCATCGAAAGTTTCAGTAAAGCGTCTACCACTTTACTGAATCGACCGACTTGACTCCTTGACTGTATTGACTTTTACTTAGACTTTGACTAGACTTTAGACCTGACGATACATGAAAACGTACTACAAAAGACATGACTGTATGGGCTTTGTTCCCTTTGCCTGTCCTGATTGGGACGAATCAAACCAAAAAAAAAATATATCTATGCTCGGAACGGTCTTTGGTGGGAGTTTTGGTGGGCATGTGAAAGAGTGCTGTTGTGTTTTTGTATTATTTTCCTAAAATTGTGTTAGCTGGGTTTTTAATGTGTAATATTGGTAGAATATTAACCATTAGATATTCGTGTTCATGCACAAGTGTAGGAAAGTGATGTAATATCCAGAAACGTGCTATTTTGTGTTCCCTCAAAAACTCCATCGAAAGTTTCAGTAAAGCGTCTACCACTTTACTGAATCGACCGACTTGACTCCTTGACTGTATTGACTTTTACTTAGACTTTGACTAGACTTTAGACCTGACGATATATGAAAACGATGATGAAAAACATAGAAATGGCTGTATGGGCAACGCTCCCTTTGCCTGTCCCGAACGGGACGAATTAAAAAAAAAAGAGAAAAACGTAAAAAAACTTTGGTGATAGCGAGAAAAGCGTTTCACGTCGTTTTCTTTGAACTTTTGACAGTAAGTTAGTTAGGTTTTCTTCAAAGGACAATTTAGTGAGTAGCTATAATGTGTATACACCACAGAAATAATATCTAGATAGAAGCGCTATGTCGCTCCATTTGTATGAACACGAGCGTGTCACTTTTTTCATACCTACTGTGACGTCACAAGAGCGCTTTAGTGATGGGAATACCCGTACGCGCGGAATCGATTCAAAGGAATCGCCGCGCCCCGCCTCTTTTGCCATTTTAATAGGTATATCGATTTTTAATCGATTATTATTCGAGTTCATAGACAGAGGAATGATAAATTTTAAGATACGTGCTTGCCAGGACAGCTAGTAATCTAATATATATAAATCTCCTGTCACGATGTTTGTCCGCGATGGATTCCTAAACTACTTAACCGATTTTAATAAACATTTTTTAAATGTACGTGCTTTTTCCAGCTTGAGAGATAGGATAGCTTAGATCTTTAATTACAGTCGCAATTTTATTTTATTGAAAATTATTTGTCTATAATTAATTGACAGTCACAATTATCTGTTAACTCCAAAAGATTCCAACAGATGTCAATACTTTTCCACTGGATTGAGTAAGTAACGGCTACTGAGTCCTTTATATTATATTGATAGGTGCATTTGTTGAATAAATCATAGTAAATTATTACAACCTGAGACTGACGGCGACCATTGTTTGTGCGACGGGATAGCGATCGACGTTGCCACGGTAACATACATATTTAGTCACTTCAATAAAATAATATGGCAAATACATAATACATTATGGCAAAGCAACGTTTGCCGGGACAGCTAGTACTTATATTATATTATTCTAAATTAAATCACTAAACAGGTACATAAATACATATTACATAACTAGCTGTCTCGGCAAACGTTTAAAGTATTTGTACTTCATCAGTTAATACAAAATCTGACCCCCTCTTTGGTCCCCTTAGAGGGGTGGGGGAATTTTTTTTTACACACCAGATGTTATGTTGGAAGAAGACAAATATATCTGCGAAAACCGCATTCAAATCGGATCAGTAGTTTTCGTGTGATAGTGGAACAAACATACAGACAGACAGACAGACAGACAGTAGACAAAAAACTAACTACAGTTTTGACTTCTATAGCGATGAAGTGACACCCCCCGCTTATTATTTTTCAATGTACAGAATTTTTATTTCTACAGTTTTATTTTATTATATGTATAGAAATATAATTACCGAGTCACAAAATATCCCAAAGCGAACATTATCATTCCTGTTTCATGTATGTTTCGAAAATCGATTAATTAGAATCGAGAATATGTACAACACTATTGACAGAAAAATCAGAATATTAACTGTACCTCGAAACTAAGCGATGAGTGAAAGTATCGATTGTTTTATTTCCATTGCGCGCTCAATAGCGGACAAACAGAACGGGCTCTATAATTTTCTAACTAAAGCGGCAATGTATTATGAATCATGCGGTACACACGCAGTTGTATTTCATGGTAAAAACTACAGCCACACACGATTTACATTAAATAATTGATTTTAAAATAAAGGACACATGATTTAATAATAAAATTACTTACCGATGATAAGAAACGTATCCACTATTTATACCAACGTTTTTAGTCCAATTTCCACAGCCCAATACGGCACAACTAGGCATTTTTAGAATTCCGATTGACGTCCGATTCCGATAACGGTGGAGCGCAGACTAAAGAACAGACTTTCGAAAGAATATAGTTTATACTCTTTTGGGAACGCGATGGCACGCGAAGTACATACACATGCGGGATCTAATTAGATAGAAGATCTAGATCTTATTTCTGTGGTATAAACGTATTCTGGTAAGTTTTTAGCATGTTTTACGTAGAGTTAACCAACATTTTTGGGACTTTGCATTAACATAGTCTAATTTTGTTTTCTTAGCAGTTTTAACTTAAGTTACTTAGCGTTATACAATATACATACGGTATTTATGCTAATAACAACCAATAGTATTGTCAATTCACGCCAGGCACTGCATGTATTTTACGCAATTAAGGTTGTTTTTTGCACTAATTTCATGTGTTTTTGCTTGAAATTTCTGAATGTTTATTTTAACAAACTAACTTTTGTTTTTACAACATTATTGCCTTTAGATTAACATTTCTTTTGATTTCTGCATTTCTGTGTGTTTAAATGCTGTTTTTGGGAAATAATCTTTCCTTTGTAAATATTAATTATTTGTGAATAACTTATTTTTAATTTTTATTAATAAGTCATTAGCTTTTAAGTTACCATTTACTGATTAACTTGTGACGTATTTGGTACACTATTTTTTTCTTTTCTCGCAGTTTCGATGATGACGACGATGAAGGTGAAGAATCTCAGCCGAAGTCGGAGAAACGTAAGGTTACATTTGAATTACCTTCATTTTGGCCCAACAAACCGGCAGTTTTCTCCACAGCTGCACCATCAGTCACACCCTCCTTTCCTCCTTCCCAGGACCTTTTGGTCAGTCTTATGGGTAAGATCGAGGAGCTTACCAAACAGATCAATGACCTCTCCTTAGGTGACCGACCTCATTCCCGTAGCCGCAACCGGAACAGGTCGAGATCGAGGAACTCCCGTGTGAATTCACCAGCTCCAAGTATATTTTGCTGGTACCACCGGCGTTTTGGGGTCAAAGGTGCCAAATGCATTAAGCCGTGCACCTGGTCCGCGCCCCCGGAAAACTCCAGAGGCAATCAGTAGTGGCGGAGACTGGTTGTTCATCAGTTAGCCGCCGTCTCTTCGTTACTGACCAGGTAACTAAACGCCAATTTTAATAGACACCGGGTCGGATTTATGTTGCTTCCCCCATAGCTGGCTTCCTAGACGTGCAGAATCGCCTGACTATGTGCTAACAGCTGCAAACGGAAGTAGTGTCAAAACTTTTGGCACAGTTAATCTCCGGCTCAATTTAGGATTACGACGGGACTTTAAGATTTTCCTTTGGCCTCCACGCACATATCCCACAAGCGCATCAAATATTATAGGGAATATTACGCAAAGGTCGAAGCAGAGGGCGCCACATACAGTAAACAATCTCAGACCAAAGAAAAAAGAGGACTTGAAATAGGTACCTACAAAAAAAACGTGCATACCTAAACCATAGATTCGTTACATAAAATGGCTGCCATTGCCTAGGGTTCTTGCACCACACATCACAATACAACATTTAGTCATTTCGATAAACAGTTTTCTCACACTTCCACGTAATTATTATCCTATTTTCTCGTATTTCAATCGATAAAACTCACTTTTTCCAAATAATAAACAGCCTCTTGACAGCACAACTACCACGAAACTCGTTGCAAAAGATGGCGGATCTGGCACGTACCTAAACTTTTGACAGAATTTTACCAAGAAAATGCAATAACTGAAATATGTTCGTCTCTTTCGTCAAATGCAATTACACTGTAGAATGAAAGAGACAAAGTTATATTTAACGCTCTGTACCATAAATGCCTGATATTTGTATAAGTAAAAATTTATAAAAGTAAAAATTTATGTATATGTTGACAACGGCTTCTCCATAGACTTCCTTGCTCGTAGTAAACAATCGACCAAAATCTGACATATTGCACATGTCATGTTATCAGAATATTGACAGAAACTTTGTCAAACGTTGAACAAAACTTTTTCTTTACTGTATACGCTGGTGCTGCCTTTGGCATGGACGTATAAAAAAAGGCGGACGGAGTCCCACCATACACAAAACTGTGTCGTTCAGAGCCGGCCAGCTGGCTGTATGTACACGGTCCGCACGCACATATTCTTGCGCTAGTCCATACCATTTGACAGGCGTCAGAATGTGTGCGTGGCTGACTCTGAAGAAAAGTGAAGACACAGTTCTGTATTTATCAAGACTCCGTCCGCCTTTTTTTCTACGTTCATGGCCTTTGGCGTGAAAAGCATTGCAGTATGTATCCTAATTCCTATTAGAAAAATAATTGTCTGCTTGTTAATTCATTTTTTTCGCCATGTTTAGAAGTTCTCTTGTTATTTTTGTAAACAAAATCTGACGTAATAACGAATATATACGTGTGAGCGGAGGCTCGGTAGGAAATCTATGTAAATGAACATCCTTCACCCCAGTTTTTTATTTCCTTCGTTTTGAGCGGGAAACGCGCCAAGAAATGACGATTAAGGATGTTTAGTGTTTGCTGGATTCTCTTATAAATACGTTTTATATACAGGGTGTAACAAAATGTGGTGTGGGCTTAGGGTGTGTATGTGTCCCTTATAAGAGTTTACTACAAAAGTACTCAGCGCTGAAAGCGTATTTTTTTGCGATTTGCGTCATGCATTTGCCCATACAAAACTTACCTACACCCTGGGAGTGCCGGGCAGAAGTAAAATTGAAACTGTAGATGGAGACAGAATGAGTGAGGGATATTACTTCTAACTCCTGTCCTGTGATCCTGTAATTATTGTGATGATATCCTATATACACCAAAAGAAAAAAATTGAAAATCGGTTCACAAACGGCGGAGTAATCGTTGAACATAAAAAAAACTAACATAGTTCACCTCCACCAGCTTTAAAATTGGTTAAAATTGTAGCCCATGTGTTATTCTGATGTATAATTAAGCTTCATTATTGTAAAATTATTTCTTTCATTAAAATCCGTTCAACTTAGTTTTTGCGTGAAAGAGTCACAAACATCCATACATACGAATTTTCGCCTTTATAATATTAGTAGGATATTAGTAGGATTAAGTAAGATTACTAGAAGTACGGAAGTACGGATTAGGTATCTAAAGGTGCGTCCACATTTGTATCATTTGCGCGATCAGATCTCTGATCAGATCTCCGTCGCGTATCATCGAAGCGTGTCAAAATGATACGCGTATCATGATACGCCCGATCGCTATTAACCGCGTATCTGAAACGAGTTGTATCAAATACGCGCATGATCGGCAGAATGATCTAATAGGCGTCCACACTATGATACGCATACTTGATACGGCGCGATGATTATCAAACCTACACAAAAAAACTTACGAGGATAATTAATTTGACACAAAAAGCGCAAAACCTGTATTATATTAATACGTCGAAAAATAAGTCAAAAGCAGCATAATCTTCCTAAAGAACAAATAAAACAAATTAAAACTAGCAATGGACTAATTATATCATATCCTAAAGATATAGCACAGACATTTAATAATTATTTTATTGATCACGTGAAAAATTTAAATAATAATGACATTTTAAACTATAGACATACCCTGACATGTAATCTCTTTAATTCTTTATTTTTCAATTACGTAGCACCTCTTGACATTATATCAACAATAAATTCATTTAAAAAAACAACAAGTGTCGGTGTTGACGACATATCTACCCCGGTAGTAAAAAGTGTGGCTGAAGTAATAGCATCACCGCTTAGTTATATTATCAATCTTTGTAAAGAGGATAACATATTTCCTACTGAACTCAAAATAGCCATAAGCAAACCTCTATTTAAAAAAGGCGAAAAAGAAGATGTAACGTGTTACCGTCCAATTGCTATTATTTCCGTTTTCTCGAAAATTATAGAAAAAATTATATATAAAACTTTGTATTTATATTTTGAAAAATTTAATCTATTTGCTGAAGAACAAAAGGGATTCAGAAAGGATTTATCTATTAATTTGGCTATTTATAATTTCTTAAACAAAATAGTCTTAAATATTGACAAATCTATACCAGTGACAGCTCTATTTATGAATATCTCTAAAGCCTTTGACTGCGTAAGACATGATATCCTATTAGAAAAATTTAATATATATGGGGTAAGAGGAAGTATCCTTAATTTGATAAAATCCTTTCTTACAAATAGGACCCAAATTACTCAAATTACAAAAACAAAAACAGAGCTTACATACTCCTCAAAACCTCGAAAACTAGAATATGGCGTTCCCCAGGGTAGTGTCCTCGGGCCTCTTTTATTTCTTATATACATAAATGATTTCCCTCGCTGCATAAAGTACCCCATGACTCTATTCGTAGACGACAGTACTGTCGTGTTTATCTTAGTAGTTACGAAAATGACATAAATAAAAGTTTAATTGACATTATAAATTGGTTGAAATCTAATAACTTACTCGCAAATCTAAAGAAAACACAAATTATGAAATTCCAGCAAAGAAAGCCACTATTAAATACATTAAATATCAAATATAATGGGGATAAAATTGAAGACATTGGAGTTACAAAATTTCTAGGTATATATATCGAAAAAGATCTTAAATGGGTAAAACATTCATGATTAAGAACATGTATGTAAAAAGTAAATCAATTTTCTTATGCTCTGTATACTACCTCAAAAGTGGTTAATGAAAAAGGTTTGTTAATGGCCTACAATGGTTTCGTAGTCTCCACTCTTCGTTATGGTATCATATTCTGGGGTAACTCCACCATGTGTGAAGATATATTTAAGGCGCAAAAGAAATGTATCAGAATTATAGCCAACATACGTACAACTGAGAGTTGTCAGCCGTATTTTAAAAAATATAAACTTCTTACCTTTCCGTGTTTGTACATATACAAAGTAGCATTATTTGTGCGATCAAACCTACATTTATTTGAGCGTTTTAACACAAAAAGACTAGCCGACAAATTATGTTGTGTTGGATCAAAAACCACCCTAATTAGAAAAAATGTTTTTGGTATGACAACTAAAATATATAATAAGCTACCGCAGAGTCTTAAAGAAATAGACAGCATTCAAAGATTTAAAAATGAATTAAAAAAGTATTTAGTTGATAAATGCTTCTATACTGTCGAAGATCTCTTTCGTGACTAATTAATTGGTTAATAATGTAAATTTTAAACGTAATAATTGTATCGAATGTTAATAATATTATTCTGAATTTATTACGTACATATTTGAAATATTTTTATGGAGAAATTTACTACCTATTTACACTGACATTTTAATTTAATATTGACATTTTACACTTAATAATTTTGAATAATAATGAATTAATTTTACTATATTATAATAATTATTGTTGACTCTAATACTTTTATGACCTATTGGTAATTGCATGACATCATTTTTAATAATTGTTGTAGAATGTAGACTGTAATTATATTTTTTAATTGTTAATTTTGCATGCCCATAGAGGCCTATGTGCTGAATCTTATATCAAAATATATTATAAGACCTATTGTTGTAACACACATACGCAAAATAAATGAATTTGAATTTGATGATCGCGACGGAGATCTGATCGGAGATCTGATCGTGCAAATGATACAAATGTGGACGCACCGTTACATAGTTATTAAGTTAAGCTGTATAAACATCAAAATTTCAAGTTTTCAGTAAGTAAACGATTTAACCACGATGGCGTAGCAAACACGTATTCCATTCCATTCTAAAATGAGTTTGCATCTTCAATGCTAATGTGACATGTTCAATTTCTTCGTTTAATGACCTACTTTATAGATTTAGCGCTTTCCTAAACGAGACGAGTGTGACGCTGCTTTAAAATTCATTCAGTTACCTAATTGCTGAAGAGAACTTTAATGATAACTTAACTTTAATGAACAGTTCGTTAAAAAAATGTAGCAAGTTAACGTCAAAAATTTTACTAAAGATAATTAAAATTAAGTAATCATTAGAAATCTCTGAGTGCCAGTGCCGTAAATAGCCTTTTTTGCGCCCTGTTACAACTAATATATATTCTGTATCCCTGTGCGAGCGTCTATAACTGCGCCCTGTGCGAATGTCTCTAACTGCGCCCTGTGCGAGCTTCTATAACAACGCCCTTGGTTTTTTTAACAAAAGTTAACGTTATGTTTAGGCCTATTTTGTTCCATTTGGAGCACTAGGAGCGCAGCGGGAACATATCGGGAGAAAAAAGAAAAAAAAATCGTGCCTAGTCTGGTCATTCTTGCGCCCCCCAGATATTACGGCCTGTGCCTGGGCACCGGTGGCACTGCCCTATTTACGCCACTGCTGAGTGCGACTACGAGAGAGAGCAAACCGTGTTAATTCGTTCATAAGTATTGGCATTTATGCATTTAATATAAGGTCCCCCTTAGTGGTGACATAATATTATGATGGACAAATTTAGGCAATTACATACATGTAGATTGTAGACTGTAGAGCAGTGGTTCTTAAAACCGGTGGTCCATGGAGGCATTCCAAGTGGTCCGGAAGCTATCCTAATAATATGTGACAATTCAGAAATTAGTAAAGAGTATGGACTATGCAGTCACAAAATATAATCCTTCAAGCCCCATAAGAGCACCGGTGGTCGTGACAACAATAGAATACAATAGAATTTCCAAGAATCCGCGATCGAAGGATTAATTAAAATCTGTAACTTTCAGATTTTTGCCAATAAAAAAAATAGTGCTAATTATAAAGTTGTCCTTGTTGTCTTAATCAGAAAACCCTTAGTTTAGGTTAACGTTAACCAATCGGGTGGTCCCCGGCTAGACAAATATTAATTGGTATAATGGTCCCTCATGACTAAAAGGTTTTTGTCTAAGGTAGGCATTAGCTCATGATGTTGAAAGTGCATACGAGTAGATATAATTATTATGGCAGCGCAACTGCCATAATATTATAGAATCATGGTGACAGACATTATACTTATAGTTCTTGCAATCTACGAGTGCGCGTCGCCTTTATTTGTAGTTGGAAATGCGAATAGACATTTTCGTTAGTGTGCGTACCCGACGGAGCAGTCAGTAGCGAGCGAGCCATGTACGCGTGCAAAGATACGGTCACTCACACAACTAAGGGCGACGCGCACTCGTAGATTGCAATAACTATACATGGGTAAAGACGGGGCTTAGGTAAAATCTTATACTTATATAAAATTCTCGTGTCACAATGTTAGTCCACGAACTCCTCCAAAACGGCTTTACTGATTTTTACTAAATTTTATATGCATATTCAGTAGGTCTGAGAATCGGCTACTGGGTACTTTATATATATTGATAAGTGCATTTGTTGAATAAATAATAGTAAATTATTACAACCTGAGACTGACGGCGACCATTGTTTATGCGGCGGTATAGCGATTGTAAAAGAAAGTTGTGTTAGTTACGCCACTTATAACTCAAGAACGGATGAACCGATTTGGCTGAAAATTGGTGGAGAGGTAGCTTAGAACCAGGAATAGTACATAGGATACATCTTGTCCCGGAAAATGTACGGTTCCCACACAACAAACTTTTATGATTTTCGCCTAAACTATTTAATCTATTTTTATGAAATTCGGTATGGAGATAATTTGAGTCTCGGGAAAGAACAAGGAAAACTTTTTGTCCCGGAAAATGTACGGTTGCTGCACAATAAACTTTTATGATTTTCGCTTAAACTATTTAATCTATTTTGATGAAATTATGAAGATACTAATTTTAATCTATTGTTTTCTTAATTACGCCACTTATAACTCAAGAACGGATGAACCGATTTGGCTGAAAATTGGTGGAGAGGTAGCTTAGAACCAGGAATAGTACATAGGATACATCTTGTCCCGGAAAAATGTACGGTTCCCACACAACAAACTTTTATGATTTTCGCCTAAACTATTTAATCTATTTTGATGAATTTTGGTATGGAGACATTTTGAGTCTCGGGAAAGGACAAGGGATACTTTTGGTCTCGGAAAATGTACGGTTCCCGCACAATAAACTTTTATGATTTTCGCCTAAACTATTCAGTCTATTTTTATGAAATTCGGTATGGAGATAATTTGAGTCTCGGGAAAGAACAAGGAAAACTTTTTGTCCCGGAAAATGTACGGTTGCTGCAGAATAAACTTTTATGATTTTCGCTTAAACTATTTAATCTATTTTGATGAAATTATGAAGATACTAATTTTAATCTATTGTTTTCTTAATTATACCAATTAGAATTAAATAATCATCGTTAAGACAGGACAACGTTTGTCGGGTCAGCTAGTAAGAATATAAAAACGGTTAAGGATGGTTTTATCACAGAATTTATCTTCTTCCTCCCCTTGTTCTTTGTGCATATTACTTTTTTATAAAAATTACTTGCAGAAGCCACTCCGGTTAAAATTTTAATTAAAGTTGAAAAGATCGGGCCAATTAGTTTAGAACTTGCGCCATAATTCGTTTCGGTGATGACGTATTAAGGTTTAGGTGTTATAAAAGTTTTATCTATAAAGTTTTAATAAGAAGTCGTAAGTTATTTTATCCGACAAAGCCAAAGAAGGGGATTTTGGCGCATCGTATATAAATGAAATGTCTATAAAATGCTGATCCGCTTTTGTAAACCAGGTGGGTAATACATTCGTAATAATGCGAACATGGGCTATAAATAAAAATGTATTATGATTTTCGAATTGCTTTGACGTAGACTACATAATATTATAATTCCAAACTATACCTACGTTTTAAACCTACCTAAATACCTAAGTTTTAAACGGATAGGCACAAAAGTGGGAAATATGATGATACGAGTAATATAACAGAAGTTTGACAAGGCTGTAAAAGTCGACACACTCTCCACATTCGACGATCAGCTTTTGACGTGGGAGAGCCATGCTTCGGCACGAATGGGCCGGCTCGACCGGAGAAATACCACGTCCTCAAAGAAAACCGGCGTGAAACAGCGCTTGCGCTGTGTTTCGCCGAGTTTACCGGAGGCCCAATCCCCTACCCTTTTCCCTTCCCTATTTCCCTTCCCACCCTCCCCTATTGCCCCTTAAAAGTCCGGCAACGCACCTGCAGCTCTTCTGATGCTGCGAGTGTCCATGGGCGACGGAAGTTGCTTTCCATCAGGTGACCCGTTTGCTCGTTTGCCCCCTTATTGCATAAAAAAAACGCTTGTCAATCTGCTTGCTTGTAAAATATTTTAAAATTTAGGTGTTACTTTTAGAGCCAACGCTAAAACTCGCGCGGGCGCACACTCGCGTGTGTACAACAAACGGAAAATAGTATGAGCAGAGCAGGAGCGTGCGACGGAAGGCGGACACGGGCGACGGACGCGGGCACGCTCGACGGACGGGCGGGCACACGGCGCGGGCGCACGCTTTTCGCATTCGACGTTGTTTCCGTTGACGTCTTTTTGCCAAATAATAAATTAGTAAATAATACACGGTAATCTACTGGACACAACTGTACACGCTCGAGATAAAAATTATATTAGCAGAGCTAAATGAGATGGGCGCACGCGACGGGTGCCCGCCGCGCTCGCACGCGGTGGTCTTCCGACGCGTGCGCCCGCGTCCGCGTCAGCCTGTGTTAGCGTTGGCGCTTAGCACTATCTGCCGCACTCAGAGACAATTATTAATATTATCAATTAAGTAAGTAGGTACTTAAATGTTATAAAATTATGAAGATTTTGACAAAATATCACCAATCAAACTTTTAATTAAATTGAAGTTAAATTATCATTTAATGAGTGTAGCAGTTATAATTTGTTTAAAAGTTGAGTAGCCTAGTAAACGAATGCCCAAAATGGGGGTCTGCTTGGAAAAGTCGAAAGCAGATATTTTGACTTCGGTACTTTGTTAAGACTAGTTAGGAGATAAACATACTAAAAGTCCTGACCCCCCCGAGGTGCGCTCGAGGGAGGGGGGGGGGGGGGGGGGGGGGGCTATTTTTCTCATACAAATAAACAATAAAATGTTGAATATCGAACCTTTGTCTGACTTTTTCGTTTAATATCACTTTGGAGAAATTTTTATAATTAGCAAAACTAGCGCATGGTGCAATAATAAAGGCTGTTTTTTTTTATTTCTTAGGAAAAATAAAACACCCTATATTATTGCACCATTCGCTAGTATTGCTTATTATAAACAAATTTTCCAAGGTAACGATGTACGATTAAATCCAGGAAAGGTTAGATTTTTAAGGTTTTATTGTTTTCCCATACGTTTCTTAAAAATATGAAACAATATACTAAAAAATACAACACTTTCGTCAAGTTTGCCATATACGATTACTTTCCAGAAGTCATTCCTTACCAGCAACACTTTAAATTGATACAATAATATAGACACCCTTTTATGTGATTTTTTCTTACCTTCTACCCTCATTAACTTTTTTCTCCCATGGTTTAGAGATTTTTCGTCATACAATAAAATGTTCAACTTTTTAAGCCCTTTCATTTGGCGTATGTCTCAAAGTGCTACATTAGATTGGACGATATGCCGTTCCTTCTTTAAAAATTAATTATTAATTATTTATTTTATTTAAAATTTATTTTTAATTATCTATTTATAATATAAAAGAAAGTTGTGTTAGTTACGCCACTTATAACTCAAGAACGGATGAACCGATTTGGCTGAAAATTGTTAGAGAGGTAACTTAGAACCAGGAATAGGACATAGGATACATTTTGTCCCGGAAAATGTACGGTTACTGCCCAATATACTTTTATGATTTGCGCGTAAACTATTCAATCGATTTTGATGAATTTTGGTATGGACATACTTTGAGTCTCGGGAAAGGACAAGGGATACTTTTTGTCCCGGAAAATGTACGGTTCCCGCACAATAAACTTTTATGATTTTCGCCTAAACTATACAGTCTATTTTTATGAAATTTGGTATGGAGATACTTTGAGTCTCGGGAAAGGACAAAGGATAGTTTGTGCCCCGGAAAATGTACGGTTCCCGCACACTAAACTTTTATGATTTGCGCCTAAACTATTCAGTCTACTTTTATGAAATTTGGTATAGAGATACTTTGAGTCTCGGGAAAGGACAAGGGATACTTTTTGTCCCGGAAAATGTACGGTTCCTGCAAAATAAACTTTTATGATTTTCGTTTAAACTATTTAATCTATTTTGATGAAATTTGGCAAGAAGATACTAATTTTAATCAATTGTTTTCTTAATTATACCAATTCGAATTAAATAATCATCGTTAAGTCAGGACAACGTCTGTCGGGTCAGCTAGTTAAAATATAAATACAACTAAGTATTTGTGAACATTTCAGCCTACCTTATGCTATGATAGATATCGAGCAATCAAAAAAACCAAAAAATCTAGTTTGTTGTATGAGAGCCCCCCTAAAAATATTTAATTTATTTTGTTTTTA
Source organism: Polyommatus icarus (assembly GCA_937595015.1). Lineage (NCBI taxonomy): Eukaryota > Metazoa > Arthropoda > Insecta > Lepidoptera > Lycaenidae > Polyommatus > Polyommatus icarus. The sequence continues at coordinate 14,389,535 of OW569333.1, read as the reverse complement.
GTATTTATTGTTATAGCGGCAATAGAAGCACATAATCTCTGAAAATTTCAACTCTCTAGCTATTATTGTTTATTGAGTTATAGCCGGAGACAGACAGACGGACAGACAGACGGACAAACATACGAACAGATAGATGGACATACAGACGGTCAGGAAGACGGACAGTCATCAAAGTCTCAGTATAGGGTCCCGTTTTTACCCTTTGGGTACGAAATCCTAAAAAACACACTCGACCAATTTTAGAACCTCATAGCGAGGCAATGATTGGAGATAGATACAAAGTGTAAAGGATAAAGTTGTAGAGAATTTAATTAGCTTTTATTATGTAGTACAAGAGAATTTCGTACAAAGCACCGTTTCTGATGAGTAAGCAAAAAACCAATAAACGGGACGGGATCTTTGCCCCCCCTCCCTCGAGCGCACCTCGGAGGGGTCAGGACTTTTAGTATGTTTATCTCCTAACTAGTCTAAACAAAGTATCAAAGTCAAAATTTCTGCTTTCGACTTTTCCAAGCAGAATCATTCGTTTACTAGGCTAGAGTTTAATTCCATGATACTATGCCCTACATTTGTACATTCAGGTAGAAAGTGCTTGAACCAAAAAATTGGTAATCTTCATGGGCACAGTCAGCAAAAAATCCAAAAGAATTAGATGTCTCATGACACTGAAAAAAGTTGTATTCTAGATGTACTTTCAGTACTTGCTTAGTTGACAAAATTTCTGAATCTGAATGTAAACTGGAGTAATTAGCGATCTTAAAATTGTGCACAGACTGGGAAATAGAATAATAAACTCTACTCCATTGGTACTACAGACGACTCCATTGGTCATTAAAGTGAATTTCAGTTCCTTTGTGGTGAGAGTGCCGACTCTAGCTTTATCAATCTTCGAGGTGGAGGAGTTCTGGCCTGCCGGTGTAGTTTACCGGAGGTTCCGGGGGAGGCTCCCGAACGAAGAGCCAGGGTTGCCAGACGTACGAGAAATCTCGTACCATTACGAGATTTAAAGGGTCTGTACGAGATTCAAGATTAACAAAAATCTCGTATACTTTTTTACGTGATTTTATCAATGATGACTTTTTCGCATAAAAGTTAATTTTGTTAGTAGTAGTAGTAAATAAGCCACTTTATTTACTTTTTCTTATCATTAATCATCTAACTCAAAACGATCGACTCGGCGCATCACTAAATTCTTTTGTTGTTGTCCTTATTACTAAATGTTCTGTGCTTATTACAGTGATTACACAAATGTTTTGCTATATTTGTGTGTCTCTCTTACTAAGCTAGAGCTATATTTAACGGGAATTATATTATGATTTTTGATTATTATCGTTTTGTTTGAATTTAACAGCCCCAAGCGCAAAGAATATGACTACACAATAGGTACATAGTACAGTAAATAGCATAAAATCATTAATTTTATTTGAGTTTCTTTAAATTTATGCTTTTACGAGATTCTCTGTTGAAATTACGAGATATTTAGCAACCCGGTACGAGAAAAAAAAATGTCATCTAGCAACCCTGCGAAGAGCGCATCACGTCGCGTCGCCCGCGCCGAAGAGACATAACGTGATAAACAGTTGTGTGATTGTGTGTGTGAATGTGTTAATAATAATATTATATATTAGGATAAAATTGTTCGGCGTGCATCCACTGTCTGATTGCCATTATAACACAAGTTTTTACTTAGCATGGGATTAGACGACGTGTCACGTGATGTATGCTACCTAGCTTTTATACTATTATATATAGACTTTCAAAAAGAGTATCATGATACCAATTTTGAATAAAAATATATTTTTTATTTTATTGCTTCGCCTCGCCACGTTGTAATGTGATTTGACCCTAATACCCGTAATGAACGTTTTTGTAGTCTGTACAAAGCAGACGAGTCGTCAGCCCTGACCGCATACAAAAAGTACCAGATTAAAGCCTTCGGAGGCATTCTTTATATAATCACTTTATTATTCGATTTTTATGATAATTTTTATTGGCATCGATAATAAGTTAATGTTTATTGAAATTATATAATGTCAAGTTCACGTTTGCTGTATTACTTTTTAGCTTGGCTTGGTACTACTAATAATTATACAGGGTGTAACCAAAAATAAGTGATAATACTTTAGGGTGTGTACGTCTGTACGTATTCCTCGTTGAGAGTTCACTGTGAAAGTAGGTAGCAGTGCTGAAAGACCAAATTTTTTTTTCGCTTTTGTATCCAGGGGAAACTCGTGACGCTCGGGCCCTTGCCAACACAAAAGTAAAAAATTTTTTCGTCTTTCAGAGCTGCTACTTTCACAGCGAACTCTCTACAGTCTTATCACTTGTTTTTGCTACACACTGTATATTCTGTGGCTTACTGGCTTGGCTTTGAATCGTTTGAAAAATATTTGCCCCTGACGTTGACCAAGATGTATGAGTGATTACAAGCAGTCGAGTATATCCATACTAATATTATGCGAATGTGTGTCTGTCTGTCTGTTATTTTTATGCCCAAACTGCAGAACCGATTTTGCTGTTTGGTATGGATACTTTGAGTCCCGGGAAAAGGTCAATTTCCTTGATGGTACATGCCATAATATTGGATATCCATGTGATATTTAGGTATTATATCCCAACGCTAAGATTAGTACATTACGCACCTAGGGCAGGAAAATAAGAAATGTCTCAGATCACATGTAATGAACAAACATGTGATCTAAGGCTTTCTTATTTACTGCCCATGGTGCGTATACTATTTTTGTCATCGACGGAGGCGGAAAACGACAACATCGGTAAGCGCAGCGGGAAGAAAATAAAGTTGACGTTTCCTACCCGAGGTGAGTAATTTATAATTTTTCATGGTATGTTATCCGACAGTGAAGCCAAGAGGATGAGTAATGAGTAATGAGTGTATCTAACAATATAAAGACACTCATTTATGTATGTTTCTTGCTCTGATCATGTTGTGGTTGTCTTTATACAACGGTAATTTAAACGGTAAAAGTTTTCAGGTATAGGTAACTAGTAAGTAAGTATAAAAAATTCAAAATCTACAATTTTGGTATTGTGGTTTAAAACAAAACTCACACACGCGGATGGTTTAAAATATCGGGTACTCGGGCTATTGGACCCATAAAAATTGGACCCAGTGGGTGCAATGACTAGATATGAATTTTTAACATTTTTCCATCTAGCGATTGGACCCAAGTAATTATTTTTATGACTGTCGAGTTTATGTCCGTAGGGCCAGCAAAAAAGTTGTAGATTAGAATAAAAAGCAAAATAATTACTTTGTATGAAAATATTTATTGAGATCGGTCAATGCTTAAGACAAATTAAAACTTCAAACAATTAGTGAAAATAATAGAAAATAAATCATCATTTGGCCAATAATATTAAATATAAAGTATTTTAAAACTAATAACATAAGATTCTTCGTACTTCTTTTGCTTAAAAACATTGAAATAAAACTAAAATAGGTAATTTATTTTCTATCAAATAAAATCACAGGTTTTATTATAAAATAACTTCTTAGGTGTCCCTTGCAATTGTGAATTTGTTATTGTTAATCCATACTAATATTATAAATACGTAAGTGTGTCTGTCTGTCTGTCCGTCTGTCTATCTGTATGTTCGTCTGTCTATCTGTCTGTCATACAGTCACCTCTTCACGCTCAACCGATTTTGCTGAAATTTTGCATGGAGATACTTTGAGTCCCGGGAAAGGACATAGGATAGTAAACTATTTTGGCGCAACGGAGTTGCGGGCGTCATCTAGTAATAATATGATTTACTAGGTTTAAAAACATTAGAATTGCCAGTAGGTCCTACTCACTAAAACCACCTGCGGTTTACCTTCAGCCGTATAACGGAGGGATATCCCGGATCTAACAAACACAGGACTCCCTCCACGACTGGCCGGTCTACCTCGGACAGGAATTCCACCAAAGTAAGGGAACCAGTAGGTCACTCAAGTAATATTATTAAATATGTAATAATATTATAATTATTAAAGTATGAGTAATACTTTCCATGCTTACATTATTTTTTCTGGTTATTATATAGATTTTATACTGTGTTATTATAATATTAAAGATATTTTTTAAAACGTAATTCGACGCAGTATATTCAGGTACTTAATAGTATTAATTATAAGTTAATGAGAATGTTCTAAGTTTTAAATATACAAAATATTAATATGGTTGTAACTGATTATTTTTGTGCCAACCCTACTTCAAAATTTCTTCCCAGAAAACAATGGATCATAAAAGTGGGTCCAATCGCTAGATGAAAATATGTTAAAAATTCATATCTAGTCATTGGACCCAATGGGTCCAATAGCCCGAGTACTCAAAATATCTAAAGCCGCGCTAATCCATACTAATATAATTATTATAAATGCGAAAGTGTGTCTGTCTGTCTATCTGTTACCTCTTCACGCCCAAACCGCTAAACCGATTTTGCTGTGGCATGGAGATACTTTGAGTCCCGGGAAAGGACATAGGATACTTTTGGTTCCGGAAAAATGTATGGTTCCCGCGAGATAAACTAGTTTTGGCGAAACGGAGTTGCGGGCGTCGTCTAGTCTAAAATAAAAATTACCTAGATAATTGGTTACCTCACAAGATAGAAATCATTTTATACAGAATCCACAAATCTAATCACAGCGACTCACACTTGGCCTGCGTTTGACAATCTCACATGCGCAAAGCGCATTTCTTCTATCGCGCATGCGCGGACATCATGGCGTCGAAAATGACAGGTGACAAGCGAATTTTGTGTTTGTATTGGTTTCCAAAACTATTCTATTTGTTTATTTACTAACCCTTTCTGAAATTCCTCTAATATTTTCATATTAAACTCTACTTGTGACTTTATGTTAAGTGTTGTGTCGTTGACTGTGTGGTTTTATTGAAATTTAAAATGTGTTTGTTATGATTGTGTAAATGTGTATATTTTGTGTTTAAATTCTTTGTGGCTTCTTCGCTGGCTCCAGAATAAGGTAATTATTAAATTATTATCCTTTGCAAATGCTATGTTTGCTTTATATTGCTGTGGAAATGCCAGTTATTGAGGTTAGAAGCTTTGAAGATATTTTGGTTACAACCGTAGTGATTAATATTCTCTTTGGTTACAAGTTTACAACTTACAACCTAACAAGTTAAAAATAATAAACCCGAGACCATTGAGCACGAGTCCTTAAAATTACATTACTCTTTTCCCTACAAAACTAAAGAGATGAATAGTAATATTATTACTTACATTAATCCTTCGATCGGGGATTCTCGGAAATTCTATTGTATTCTATTGTTGTCGCGATCACCGGTGCTCGTACGAATCTGTTAGTTACCTACCTACCTACCTACTTAGTAATTCGATGCTTCATTTAATTTAATTAGGTACTTATAAGGAGTCCTGCTTTATAATGAGAGCGTCCGTGACCTAGTGAGTAGACTTGACCTAAACACGTACCTAAGGGTTGAGGTTTGAATCCTGGGTGTGCTGGGAGTTTATATTTTAACAACGAAACTAATGTTATGAACTTAATCAAGTACTAATCTTCTGTGACTTGATTTTGGAGGGATTTTGACTCTTCCGCGAAAGATATTCTTCTGTTCGCAAGCTTATTTAATCCTACAGGCCCCGCGCGAGCACCGGTGATCGCGAGAACAAAAGATACAATGGGGATTGTCCATTTTTTTTTAATTTTGCTCATTACAAAAACATTTCGAGGGATAAGGTCAGTGATCGTTTTTCTGTATATAAACGAAAAATATCCCCATTAGTTACTTACATTTTTGAACAAATATGTTTAACCTTAGTTTGACCTTCAATGGCGTTAAATTAGCAATAAATTCGACCAATATTACGTTTTGAACTTTTGATAAGCTTTTCGTATCAGTTTTCACATAATGAGAACTTGCATTTGACGAACCAGCCATTATAATAAGATTGAAAGTAAATTTAAACATACTGCAGAGGTCAATTGGCCGCCGATGATGACGTCAGAGCGAAACTTTAAAAATTTATTGAGAAAAAACTAGCCAACGAATTTCAAAATTATTTAATTTATATTCTTAAAATACCCTATTTTAACGAAAAAAAATATAAAAAGTACATGTGATTTTTTTTGGACAATGCCCATTCGAATTCCTAGAACCTCCGATCGAAAAAGTAGACGTATAGTGTTCCAGTTGGATATTATTCGAGTGGACGATTTGAGCGGACGATAGTCGCGGGTAAAGGCTAGTGAGCGGTAATACGTAAGAAAATAACAGTTTGAGTGCAAGTTGCAACGGTCAATAAGGTAAATTAAATTAAATAGGATTTTAAAAATAAAAGCAACAACATTAACATAATTGTTGCTTATCAAAAATAATAGGCGCACAATAATACTATGTGAAAACTCAGCAGCTGTTGCATGGCAGACTATTGTATTTTGTACTTGTTTTTAATGTGTAGTTTAATATTATGTAACTCAGTGGTATGTAGCCTATATTACTTTATGACAGGCCAAAGGGGGGGAGGGATTTTGATGAAAGCAGGTACAAAAATTTGCGGACGAGAAAGTAGAAAACAACGGACCGAAAACCATTGTTATATAATTTAATCCCTCGATCACCAATTTCAGGAAATCTTTTGTTTTCGCGGCCCATATGGGCCTTACGGGGCTTGAGGGAATATATCTAATATATATAAATCTCCTGTCACGATGTTTGTCCGCGATGGATTCCTAAACTACTTAAGGGCGTTCCGTCCGGAGATTCCGTAATTGACCGTATTTAAAACCTTATAAACTCATAATCTGAAAGCTACAAAGTTACAATAAAAATACAGCAATAATCTTCAGTATATCAACATTCCTTTTGTCGTTTTAAATTTTCTATTTTTGTTTCTTATACTCATGATATTAGCTTCCAAAGTAATACCAATTTGTTAAAATTCAAGCATACATTCAGCATCTCCTTAGGATTTACAAATTACTTTTATTTGAAACTCACGCCAATAGATCGACCATATCATAAACTACATATTCGCCGTTTTAAATTTTTTTAGGACAATTTTGAACTAAGATAAGTAAAAATAATAGGGTTTTGGCGCGATCTCGGCAACGCGGCAAATGTATGGCCAAGGTCGTTTGCTCGGGGGACGGCCTTTTTAATGTTTTATTTTTATTTTTAATGTTTGCTTTTGTCCAACTTGAGAGATAGGATAGCTTAGATCTTTAATCATAGTCGCAATTTTATTTTATTGCAAATTATTTGTCTATAAAGAGCGACCATTGTTTATGCGACGCGGGTCACGGGATAACGATGGACATTGCCATGGTGACATACTTATTTAGTCACTAATTCAATAAAATAATACGGGCGATATATACTTTAATATAATATGGCAAAGAAACGTTTGCCGGGACAGCTAGTACATATTATATAGGTACGTACAGCGTACTACATAGGTACGTACACACACATATTTTGCTATTATACTTAGTGATGACTGATGACTATGTGAAATTATTTTTTAAATTTTTACAGTCCAAGAGCAAGACGTATAAAGACTTAGAAGACGATTTATACACGAGTTATTTTAATTAGATACGAAAATTTTTAGTAGTTAATTATTTTCTATTCAATTGTTATGAACCATCAAAATTTTTATTTGTGCATAAAATGTAATGTAATGTAAAAGATTAACACAATAACTGAGGGAAATGTAACCCTTCTGTTTGCAGCTGTCAAAATGAACCAGCTCCTCTTTATTATTTCAACCTGTCAGCAGTTTAAAAGGCACTTTGTTAACGTAAAAAATGCCGAAAAGCGAAAAACATTTTGACACCGTGTTATTTTATATAATTTCTATTCGTTAAACACATTTTCAAAAATTTACAGAGTTCTTTTGCACCATGTCGTATATTTGGGGGGAACTTTAATGAGTCAATTTGACAGCTGGAGTATATTAGTGATCGAAGGCTGGAGTTGAAAAAATTGGTTGGATCTTGGTACCTTTAGAACTTTTATTTAGTTATAGAAGTTTTATTAGGGACAAAAAAAGTGTTTTGTAGCTTGTACAGCTACTAACTTATTGTTAATCTCGTCAAAAAGGATTGTTGGTTATGAATAATAATTATTAGCTATTACTGTAATCTATTTAAATAAAAATGGATTTCCAATTGTGTTAGTTAACGCTATTTAAAGTCGATAACGGCTGAACCAATGGGCATTATCCAAAAAAAATAACATGTACTTTTTATATTTTTTTTCGTTAAAATAGGGTATTTTAAGAATATAAATTGAATAATTTTGAAATTCATTGGCTAGTTTTTTCTCAATAAATTTTTAAAGTTTCGCTCTGACGTCATCATCGGCGGCCAATTGACCTCTGCAGTATGTTTTTTTTCCTTTCAATCTTATTTATAATGGCTGGTTCGTCAAATGCAAGTTCTCATTATGTGAAAGCTTATACGAGAAGCTTACCAAAAGTTCGAAACGTAATGTTGGTCGACTTTATTCCTAATTTAACGTCATTGAAGGTCAAACTAAGGTTAAACATATTTGTTCAAAAATATAAGTAACTAATGGGTATTTTTTTCGTTTATATACAGAAAAACGATCACTGACCTTATTCCTCGAAATGTTTTTGTAATGAGCAAAATTAAAAAAAAATGGACAATCCCCATTCTGCTGATTTCAGTCGTAAAATAATCCTTGAAGTTCAGGGAAGGATTTTACGTGACACGAAGTTCACCGGAATAGCTAGTAATATTATAACTATGTTTACCTTTCTGAAAAAGTCTACCTGGCGTTTTAATGATCCCAAAAAGTAAACAACAAAAAACAACAACGCAATCAAGTCAATTCAGCGAATTAAAATCACCGGTATTTTTAATACGGGAATAAAATAGCCCAATCGACTTTTATAATACAAGGGAGTCCATGAATTGCGTTATTTTTATAGTCATTTTAGACTCCTCCTCGGTATCGTGAGACCCATTAGGCCTTTTAACTCATGCAAAAGTAAAAAAAAACGGCCAAGTGCGAGTCGGACTCGCGCATGAAGGGTTCCGTACCATTATAGAGCAAAAATTGGCCAAAAACTGTGTTTTTTTGTATGGGAGCCCCCTTTAATTTTTTATTTTATTTAAATATTATTATGAATATTAAATAACACATATATTTAAGACCTTTGTGAAAATTATAAGTGCCTACCTGTTGCCATTATTGATATCGAGCAAAAGAGGCTAAAAAATCATGTTTGTTGTATGGGATCCCCCCTTAAATATTAATATTATTTTGTTTTTAGTATTTGTTGTTATAGCGGCAACAACAGATATACACATTCTGTGAAAATTTCAGAAGTCTAGCTGTAGCGGTTCTTGAGATACAGCCTGGCGACAGACAGACAGACGGACAGATAGAAGGACAGACATCGAAGTCTCAGTAATAGGGTCCCGTTTTTTCCCTTTGGGTACGGAATCCTAAAAAAACCTAATTATCTACAATTTTGAGACTATTTCTTGCTAGATTACGCCGTACGCGGCATTTGGGGAAGAGAGATTTTGGAAAATATTTCCGAAGCCCCTCTTCTCAAAATTCTACTAGGACATTTTTATTATTTGTAGAACTACAATTTTACGTTCCTAATTTATTTATTCATTTATTTAAATGTCATTTATGGACATCCCCATGCCAAAATCACACCGAACAATGTTTTTTTTTTTTTTTTTTATAATGGGGCCGTCTATGGGCTTTTCGCCCATATCCTTTTTTCTTTTTAAATTTATTGTATAAGTTGTTCGCACCAAGGATAATTGAAATAATATTATTAAGTAATTTCTTCGATCACTAATATACAAGATACACAATCCGCGGCAAAAAACGACCTCACCAAAAGAGCACCAAACTCAACATTCTGGTGCACTTTTGATTTAGTAGTGCTCGAACGCTCCGCCGGGAAACATGCCTCAGTGCGCGTTTAATAATTGTAGAAATCATACGTCTAAAACCAAAAAAAAGGATGCAATTTCATATTTCCGGTAAGTATTAATTTGATCCTAATATATTTCTTACAATTGTATTGTAAATATTGGTATTTCTTTAAGAAATCACCAAAAGACAGTTTTAAAATTAAGTTGTAAATAAATCAACACCAGGTATAAACCATCTCAATTGCGAATACTCATACTAAAGGTAATTATCGTAGTTTATCATGCCCACTTGAAATGTTCGGGTTATAAGCTATGTTTCTGTTCCATTTGATGGAGTCGCTATTACTATTATTTTTTTATTGAGGATTTTTTTCAGGTCTTTTAGTTTGCATGGATAGTTTAACGTATTTATATAAGACTCTGATTGAATCTGATACTGTTTCTTTTCTTTTTATCCAAAGTCACTATAACTTTGCATTTGAAATACTTCAGATGAATCGAAATCACAATATCATCCAGATAAATGGGTTTTTCAGTATAAATAGCGAAGAATTTCAAACCAAATTCGGATTAACCCGATACAATAGCGAAAAAATCTTGAAAATCGGTCCACAAACGGCAAAGTGATCGTTGAAAAATACAATATTACAAAAAATATAAACAGACGAACATAATATTATATTCTCCAGGAGGAAGGAGATTATAATATTATGTTCCCATCTTCGATCAAATATAGTTCCCATTAAGGATTTTTTAAGTCGGTTAAAAAGTATGGGCGTTGGGTGATGTGAGTTGTCCTTTGTGGCCTATCGGAAAATGTATGTACACTTATGTATATTTTGGTTAATGATAAAATTAGACATAACATTAGAACAACATAATATTACAAGTAAAAAATAATTACTCCTCACTTTATACATTAAACTTCGGAAAAATAAAAAAATGGACTATTAAAATTATTACAAATTACAATCAACAAAAAAAAAATTGAACAGTTCGACTCCACTCATACTTCGCCCTTCGCCCTGTTCCAGCGGCGAATTTCGGTCGTAAAATTGGATTTTTTTTTGGCACTATACAAATTTGAACTTAAATCATATACGCGGATGGTTGAATTTAGTATGAAGCGTGCATCGGACGTAAAAATTTTATTGCTTTGTAAACTCAAATGTACATTGTTTTATATAGAGATCTTTAATAATTACTGTGATTAAGGTTGATTTTAGATAAATGTATACTTTTTTAAACTCTATTACTCGGCGACAGATTTTCGAGAGGTTTTGTATGAGACTGTGTATCTTGTATATTAGTGATCGAAGAGTAATTTTAATAAATTGTAGTCCATAACGCCATGAATTTTTTTTTTTTTTATATAATAATAGAATAGATTATAATATATACATATAATAAATAAATATATATTTATTGTTTTATAAATTATATAGTTATAATGTTAGTGTTTTGAACGGTGTGGTCCCAGTGTGGCGGCCAGTAGATCCGACATTTCCGATTTCCTTAGATATTATGCTGCTCCACCCTTTGCCTTTAGATGTTGTGACATTGGCTTGGTGGAGAGGGGTCACTCAAGCTGGGTGGAGTTTCTAGGATGTTAAAAAGATATCGTTCTGTGCCGAATCTACCAGATGCCAGCCAGTGGAGTCTGGGGTCCACACTTAGATTTTAACAATCTATTTACGACTAAGTTAGTGTTACGTTTAGGTTAGGTTTAGGTTTACGTTTTTTTTTTTTTTGCCGATCTCTGGGGATCACAGGTCACAACCCGCTATGTGGCTTAGGACTTTATCGTTCCTGTCTTTTATAGCCATTTTTATGTTATAATCTTTTATGTGTTCGGTTGACACCTCCGTGGTTCTTTTTATGAAGCTTGCCACAGCGTCTCCGTCAGTGTCAGTGTAATAGACACAGGTGTTAGTGTGCCGGGATATAGCTACGACTGCATGAGGAACGCTGTCATGGATTGCCAGCTTTCGGGACTTGGTCTGTATGATGATCACCGAAGGACTCGTTAATCCCTGAGCTTCATGGATTGTGAGGACGCGAGAGTCCGTTCCCGATCCATAGCCTGTATTAGTGAGGGCTGCTTTCTCCTCCTGTGTGTGGACAAGATACAGGGTATTTAGATCGGTTTTAGGTATTCTCGCTCCTGTGTACTTCGTTAGCTTTAGGGACCGCACAATTTCCTTCGATGAATAGATGTTATTATAGACCATGCTTAGGGCGTATGCCACATCCATAGGGCTCCTGTGTGTGCAAGACAACTCCTGGGTGATGCCGGTTACCAGGTTTGGACGAGTGTAATTAAGTTTAAAGAGGTTTTCACGCTCTATAAACGGAAGTTGGTTAATATCTCCAATGAGGATGACATCGTTGGCGCCTGTTAGCTGATTCGCCATGACGATTGAGCCGAAATGGTTCATGAAGGCCTCGTCAACTATCAACCTTTTGTAGGCTCCTTTTGTCCCATTTACCAGCAAAGAGGCCATGGTACGAACTTTATCTTTAACTTTGTTGCCAGTTCGTAGCGAAAGCCTTTGCTTTAGATCCTCGGCTGCTTCGATCGTCGTTGTTATTATAACGTCTGTTTCCTCATTGAAGTTATTAATGATCCAAGTTGTCTTCCCACATCCAGGAACCCCATTGACCCACGAGTAATTGATTGGTTTCGCGAATATGTCCCAGTCCATGCTGGATTCAGGGTCCTCAGATAGGACTTCTGCCTTTTCTAGTATCCTGTCTTCCAGCATTATTCTGGTACATTCCGCTATTACCACTATTGGATCCTCAGATGTTATGATAAATTTGAGTGTTCCTGTGCGTTTTGTCTCATCCTCGTCCAGAGCCACGAACCCGCAGTCGGCACTTAATGCCGCCATATACTGCCCTGTCATCGCCCCGGCAATTATTGTGGAGGTGACATTGTCGTATATGGCAGCTTTTGCATCCTCGAGTCTCACTTCTAACAGCTTTAGATTTTTTCGCTGATAGGCCTGCATGATCTTATTGCAGGTCAAGAGCTTTATGGTCTTATTTGCTCTTGTTATCGCTTGGAACTCGAGGAAGGCATTTATTATGTGATCTTCGGGGCTCTGGGCAAGTCTGAGTTTTGGTGGGAGCACTTGCCCGAAATCGGCCCTATATCTTTTGTTTTTATTTGCTGGTTTTTGTGTAGATGGTTCCCTCAAAAAAGCCTCCATTGCTGAAGCCTGCCGATTTGTTTGTGATAAAGCCTTGATCCGAGAAAGGGTGTTTTTATTCTCGATCATGTCTATTTTTTCACGATGAAGTACTTTTTTGATGGAGCCGACAAACGCTTTTAATTTGGCCATTGAGTTTTGAGATTTCTTTATTTCATTTTTATCCCTCTCTTTTTCATTCTCTTTTTTGTTCTCCCGTGATGCTTGGAGTCGTTCACTTGCGGAGGATGAGTTCGCCTCGTTGCTGGGTTGGGACGCTGCTGGCTGATCGTCACGATTCTTTTTGAGGAAGCTTAGGTCATCCCCTCTATTTTCGTAGACGATTATCTCATGATGTTCTGAGGCTTTTACTATTCCATAGTAATTTGCAGCCCTTCCTTTGTCCTGTCCCAGTGACATGGCGTCTACGCTGATTATGCGTGAGGTGGTACTGTGTCTCATCCCCATTGCTCCCAACTCCTTCAAAGACGAACATGCCCGTTCAAAGGCTGTTTGCGTATCCCATTCGAATACTATTATCGTTTTGGTGTCTGATTGCAATATTCTGCACGGTTGGCCAGCGAAATTAGATGTTGGGAGAGCTAAATATCTGCTCATTTTCATGTTCGTCTTTGATGTACTCCCGTTTAGGATTGCTGCTAGTCCTGGTGAGATGTTGTGAATTGGATTATTCAATTGTAATTCAAATTCAGCACCGGAAAAATCTATCAATCGACGCTCTTTTATAACAATTCGACCGTTTTACGAGTCATCGCAAATATTTGAACATAGATCAAGTGAGAAAAGATGCGACTTTTTGGCTCTGCAGTCCGCACAGCAGGAAAGAAGGCTTTATAATATAATTTATTATCGCATAAGTCATGGAAACAAAAAGAAAGTAAATACATGAAATACTAGGATCTATCTATCTTTTTAGGGTTCTATAGCCAAAAAACACAGCTCTTAAAAATTCGTCATGTCTGTCTGTCTGTCCGTCCGTATGTCACAGCCAATTTTTAGGTTCAGTACGACTGTATTCGTTCGGCTTCCCGGCACAAAGAAGCATTATTACAATATAATAAGAGGGTTCCGAATTGAATAACCTTACTTTAAAACCTGTAAAATGTAAACAAGCATGTAAAAATTTTAGCATAATCTAATATACTTAATATAATGTGTACTTAATATAACGGCATACGATTCGACATGAATCGTAGATAGAGTTACTTCTTCTCGCTTTTTCGGTACAACGAAAATTAACTTTATAACAATTGGTCGCTGCTTTAATCAACTTACCATTCTTATTTCTTGTTTAATAAGTACTTATTTGGTATTTAAAATAAGTTCAAACTCCAAAAATATCAAGAAACTTCTTCAAGATTAAGATGAAAGAAGTACTTAGTTTAAGCTAACTTTATGCTTCTCGTTGCTTTGCCTTGCCGCATCTGCTGGCTTTCTACAGCTGTGGTTTTAGTGAAAAAAAACTCAAAAAGTATCAGATAATAGACGTCACTTCATACAGAGACGTGGCACCATTTTTATTAATTATTATTTTCAAAATGGAACTTCATTCACTAAGAAGATACACGTTTAATTTCCAAAGTCTGAATTTTAAACACATTGCATATAACAGCGACGCTTTTGCAATAAAATTTGTTTTGAATCAATGCATTCACCTCGTGTTTCAGTGTACACTGACCCTAAGCTGTGTACATTCGAACAATATGCCTGTTTCCACATAATCGAATGTTAGATATTGTTTGTTTGTTGTGAAAAAATATGGTTTAGAGTTTTGTTTTTCAATTCCGCGATGTCGCTATCAAAGAATTTCATTTATGATCTGTAGTATTCAATTGTAAAATATGAATTTTCATTTTTATTTTGTTCAATATGTTATATTTTTTTGAGATTGATTAAATTTCGCTCACTGCAAATACTTTTACTTAATAAATAATACTCGTCAACGTTTTTGTGTAATGTTTTGTAGTTTGTTTGCTTTTGTGGCCTTTGGATGTCTTCGATGAAACGTATGCTAAATTACATTATCAAGGCCTCGCTCTACGATGGCGAACAATGATTGTTGTCCATGATTGTAAAGCAGCAGCTGCTAGTTATTCTGAATCTGTATTAGTACATCATGGGCCACATTAGAGATACAGCTTCGTTTTTAATTTTAAGAGGATAAGGGCCTGTTTCACCGCTACCTGATAAGGCTATCCACCACTTAATTTGACAGATGGAGTATGGAAAATCTGTCAAATAACCCTATCGGGCACCTTATCAGGAAGCGGTGAAACAGGCCATTATAGTTGTTATTATCATAACTAGTGATTTTATTAGCCTGTTCCCACTTAAAATAAAAATAATTATACATTAGTATGCTACCACAATAGAATGCAAATAAGTCGGGTCAACACTTTTTTTCCAAATGGACGTAACAGTTTCTGAAATTGCAAAGAAAAAGTGCAGATAGAAAAGCTGCGATAGCTGTTTGCTCGATGCAGACATTATAAGTCGATTTTGTGTGAAAAATTAAAATTCCCAACGAATCCACTGTACAGGGTAAACAAAGAGAATGGCTAAAGTTGGTAGATGTAGAGCGGCGAAGCGTAGATATGGCAATTCATTTTATTGGCTATACCGAAATCAAAAATGAATAAAAACACCAAAAGCAGAAAACAAGCCCTGTATCAGTGTTACAATTTTGTATTACATCACTGTATTAAAAAATAAATCCATACTTAATATTTTAAATTTGAAAGTGTGTCTGTCTGTCTGTTACCTCTTTACGCCCTAACCGATGAATCGATTTTGCTGAAATTTGGACATATTATGCTTTTTGTGTGGTGCCCGTGCGATTAATAAATTTTGGCACAACGGAGTCTAATCTAGTTTAATATAATTCGGTCAAGGACTAGTATTTAATGTTTAAATTGATGCTGCTCCAGCGCTGGCATCTCTGGAAATCAGCATTAGGGCGGACATAATACTACCTGTTGTGGTACCTGTTGTGGCTAGATGTGGGTGCACTGTAAAACTCTGGAACGAACAGTCACCAGCAGTTTTTCCGGACCTATAGTACGACCTGCAAACCTTTAAGAAGAGAGCGTATTCGCTCTTGAAAGGCCGGCAACGCACCTGCAGCTCTTCTGATGTTGCGAGCGTCCATAGGCGACGGTAGTTGCTTTCCATCGGGTGACTCGTTTGCTCGTTTGCCCCCTTATTTTATAAAAAAAAATACCACGTCGCGTTTCTTTGTTTAGCGTCGAGCCGTCGAACGAATTAATAACGCATTGCCAGTACTGGTAAGTGGTAAATGGTAATGCGTTGTTTGTAGATTTTTTAATGACTTATCTAAAACTTCCGTTGTGTTTTGTCACGTTGTCTCAACACAAGGGTTAATTCAGACCGCAAAGCGACGCAATGATGCATTTCTATATTTGTATTGAATTGACAGATTGTCGTATCGTCTCACACAATTGAAATCTGTGAAATCTATACAAATTTAGAAATGCAATCTACGACGCAACGCTGACGCAACGCACCTTGTGGACTTGCTGTAACGCGTTGTCAGTTGTCACGACTGCGTGTACATTTTGAAGGGGCATGTCTACAAGTCGTTAAGTCTATGTGACTGGTGTTAATGCAATCATGGCGTTGGGTTGCCAAGTCGCCGGAGGATCAGATGGAGGCGAAAATAATAATACTTTGTTACTTAAATGGCTCAATAATACTTTGTATTTTTTACCCGACAGGCTAAAATTAATGTTCTGACAAGCATTTTCGAGTCATTTTACAAGACATTCTGTGTTCCTGAAAATGTTTTCAACTGTTGTGAATTAACATGATTTTATTTGGTATGACGTTATTAAATTAAGAGCAGATGGATTCTAAGTATATACCCACTGCATAACAATTATAAATTAGGAAATATTCATATTTAATGATCCCAAATGATTCGGTACTTAAAAGAAGTTTCACTACTAATACTTACCCACTGATAAGTCCACAACTTATCTGACAGAGTATACTTTATCTGCCAGAAAGGCATATCTGGCACTTATCATGAGCAAGTCGTGAAACAGGCCCTTTTAAAAATATATTTATAATAAATTTTAATATACTATTTATAACTAGTCTAAGGGTTTATAACTCGTGTGTTTACAAAATACATTGTTTCAAGATTCTAGAAGTTTTTGTTTCATAAATTTTTAACTTTTGAACACGACTTAAAGAACTATGTTTTTTGTGCTTTGTTTTGTAGTTGTAACTTGACACTTGAAAGATATATGAGCCAGAAAATAGTTATTTATTCAGTTTCTGGCGTTCGATGTTATTATAAAGCTGCCCCGGCAAACGTTGATTTGCCATAATATATAGTATTTCGCCCATATTATTTTATTGAAGTGACTAAATAAGTATGTTACCATAGCAACGTCTATCGCTATCCCGTCGCACAAACAATGGTCGCCCTCAGCCTCGAGTTGTAATAATTTACTATTTTTTATTCAACAAATGCACTTAGGGCCGATTCACACCGGATCGGCAGCGGCCGGCAGCGGCGCGAAGAGCACTTTTAGTGTGAAATAATTTTAAACTTTATTTACATACTTATAACTACTAGTATCGCTTGAAAACTTCTAAAAGGACTCGAGGCGCCTCTAGGCGCCGTGCGGCGACGCGGGCAGCCGCGAGCTGCCGTGTCACGCACAAGTCAGCTATCTCAAAAAACGCAAATTTGAGAAAAACGGCTCAAAAGTTTTTAATAAACATTTGCTTGTATTGTATTAATAAAATGTGCTATAAACTTTAAACTGTTTGATTGAGTTTCTTGAATGTTTCTAAAACATAATATTATCATATTTTTTTAATATCTGTAAAACTTAATATTTAAATAGAGTTAAACGAGTTATGAATAACCATCACTTCATACAAACGTGGTTACGCGTCGTGTGATATTTTAAGTTAGAAGAGTTGCGTGCAATTAGAAACACAGATTGAGTTACAGAATTTATTGATAAATGCTGCCCATTTGTATTAACTTAAATTGAAAGAGTAAGGCCTAACTGAAACACTTAAAATAAAGTTTAACGAATTTGTCATAATATAAGTTTCTGGCTCACCGATAAATATTATTTTTTTGAAATTGTCTTTAGTGCCATATAGACCGTACTGATTAAGACTATTTTGCAGTGGTTAGGCGTAACCCGTCTATTTTAAAATAGCATGCTTGTGCGTAACAGGGCTAGCGCGTCCGTCGGCGGAAAGTGCTGCACTTTCCGCCGACGGACGCGCTAGTTTTCTGTGTTCTAGCGACAGGATACGACGTGGTGTCAGAAATTGTATTAATTAAACGAAAATATCGTATTGCAAACAAAAAATGGAAACTGTGGAGAAACCGAATCTAGAATCTAAAGTGAAAGGCACGCATGCTCTGGAGGTGGCGCGCGGCCGCCAGCGGCCACGAGCGTCCACAAGCGGCCGCGAGCGTCTGCCCGCGGCAACGCGAGCCGCCTCTGCCGGCCTCGCAGCGCCTCTGCCGACCGCTGCCGACCGCTGCCGGCCGCTGCCGGCCGCTGCCGATCCGGTCTGAATCGGCCCTTATCAATATATAAAGTACCCAGTAGCCGATTCCCAGACCTACTGAATATTCATATAAAATTTGGTAAAAATCCGTTTCGGAGGAGTTCGTGGACTAACATTGTGACACGAGAATTTTATATATACGATAATATCAAGAGTCAAGACATACATACACATTTTTTCATGTATCTCCCACTAGAGGACATCCGCAACTCCGTTGCGCCTAAATTCGTTCTTTGCGTGGGAACCGTACATTTTCCCGTCATAAAAAATATCCTATGTCCTTTCCCGGGATTCACAGTATCCATACCCTTCAGCAAAATAAGATAGGCGGTTGAGACGTCAAAAGGTTACCGACAGACACATTTGCATTTATAATATTAGTATGGATTAGGTTTGTATGAATCATATTCTGAATTGAGGTAAATAAACCTAAATGCCTAATATTGGACCTAGGATTAAAACCGAAAATAGCACTTAGGCGGACGTATCGAAATGCAGAAGTAATATTTCACGGGCGCTTGAAATGGACGTTATTGACTTTGGCACCTCGCTTGACCTATTACTATATATTAAACGTCGTCTACCTGTGAATCTACGTTAGAAAGAGGGAAAGTGAGCTAGGAGAGAGAAAT
The DNA here is from genome assembly GCA_937595015.1 of Polyommatus icarus. Classification (NCBI taxonomy): domain Eukaryota; kingdom Metazoa; phylum Arthropoda; class Insecta; order Lepidoptera; family Lycaenidae; genus Polyommatus; species Polyommatus icarus. The sequence goes on along the minus strand of OW569333.1, from coordinate 14,370,213 downwards.
TTGATTTTATAGTTGGTTAAGTTGTAAGTAATTAAATCATTTTAACAACAAGCCTAAAAAAGAAAAAAGCTCTATCTTTCTCGACTTGGAAACAAACTTTTGTTTGATTGTAGGCTCTTTTTAAAGTTTGGTTGATGGGCAACCATGATTGCCATCATGATTACGAACTGTTTACACGTTCGTAACCCATGTCATATTGTCCATCATGGTTCATAAGGCAACTAGAGAGTGTAAGTATGAAGCTCCGTTTAGACCAAACGAGCGAATGCTCATTCTAGTAAAGCTCTTTTGATGTAAACTAACAACGAGCATTCTTTCGTTGTTCTAGTGTGTTCGCCACGTGTTCGGCGGTAAATAGGTAGAATGCTCTAAGAATCTCGCTAGTTTGGTGTAAACGACGCAAGAGTGCTCGAGCAATTGCCTAGAGCGTTCTTTCGTGTTCGGACGTGCTCGCTCTTCGAGGCGGTCTCTTTAAAGGGATTCTAGTGTTCTTGAAATATTTTACTTTTTGGCGGGTTCTTTAAATTATCGAGTATTCTTCTTTTATATATAATAAAAGAAGAATACTCGATAATTTAAACGTCACCCACCAACGTCTTTTCCTTCTTTTCTTTTTAATTATTTGCGTTATAACAATAAATACAGCACTTGAAATCATAATATCGCTATTACAGTCAGACATAGTGTAGTTGTTACGTAGTTTATATTATACTCTTTGAGTGTAGTGTGAACCCAACTACTTTAAATCGTTGACGAATAAGTAATGAGCATTCGCTCGTTTGGTCTAAACGGAGCTATATGATTCTCATCTATAGAGCAAAAATTCTTATTCTTGATGTTCTTGTTGATTCGATTGGTGTAAACGATCTAAATTATGTTGTAACGAATTATAGTTTACACTAAACGAATACGAAAGAACGTTCTTGTGCTGTTCTTGCTCTATGTTCTTTTGGTGTAAACACACCTTTAAGCAGAAATTGAAACAGAAAAATGTGTCAGGGCCGCACACAATTTGAATACTGCGCTTACAAAGTACAACTTCAATAATTATAATATAATATTTCTGTTATCTAGTTATCTATATCATTATATAAAAGGCTTTGTCCTGAATGACATGAAAATGGAATCACGCTGCGGCCTAAACCACTGATTGCAGATACTTGAAATTTGGAGGGCGTGTTCATCATATGACGTAGGCGTGCGATAAGAAGGGATTTTTAGAAATTCGTCTCCTAAGGGTGTGAAAAGGGGGGATGAAGTTAGTATGGGACAACTCGATTCCTTAGTCCGATCTGCTCGAAAATTTGCATCATTATTATTTGATGTATTTTATGGAAGATGTAATTCATAGTTTGTTGAAATTTGTCCTCAAAAGTCGTTAAAAAGCATGAAATAGTTTTCAGCGCTTTACAACGTTTAGCAGCGTTTGCAGCGACGTAGAGAGTTAGAGACCCCATTCGTAGCTTTTTGCCACAATAGACATAATCTGTCTACTCTGTTATTGCCATGGTAACCGTAATTTTAAAAACCAAAGAGTATATAAAATTACTTCCGAAGGATCGGGACTTGGAATAAATAAAAATAGTTTTTTTTTAAATTGAGATTTAAGTTAATTTTTTTTTGAGATTGACGTATAAGCACAAAAGATTGTCTACAGTGCCAAAGTTATGAATGTTCTTCAATTCAATCTTAGGTATGGTCTTGTTTTATGGGGGAACTCTTCGGATATAAATAATGCATTTCTGACACAAAAAAAATGCATTCGGGCGATGGCAAAAGCGGAATACTTGGCTCACTGTAGGCCGCTTTTTAAAAAATTTCAAATACTACCTCTAGCATGTCAATACATACTTGACACATGCATGTTTGTTAAAAAACATAGCTACCTATTTGAGACAAACAATAATCTAAAAGCAAATAAGTATACAAGAAGGGATTGCAATAAATTGTATATACCTCGTCAGAAAAAACAATTATATACTGAAAATAGTTACTGTATGTCAATAAAAATTTTTAACCGATTGCCTAAAGACATAAGAAATATTTCCGTAACAAATAAATTCAAAAAAATATTATTTGATTGGTTGCTGGACAAATGTTTCTATAGCAATAAGGAATATTTTGAATATTTTAATAATGTGAGAAAATTTGGCTTAAAATAATTAGATAAATGTAAATTGATAATAGGTATAATATTATGTAATAACTAATAATTTAGTAATAAATAGTCAATAATTATTAACTGACATTAGTGTATTTATTGTAAAATTGTAATTGTTATTTTAAATGTAATTGCCGAGTGATAATTTTATATAATAATGGAATGACTAATAATTAAATGACTTATACTGTATTAAAAATTGACATTAGTAATTAATATTTAAGTATATTGACTAAATGGCTGTAAACATTTTAAGGAAGTTGAGTGATTATTCTAATTTAATTGTAAGTATTATTTGATTGAAAAAGTAAATTATTATGTTTTGTATTTAAGATTATGTTACCAGCAGGGACAAAAAATCTAACATTTCCACACCTCATTGAGGTAGAAATTGTAAAACGCTTATAAACACAAGAACACCATGATTGTAATCAATTTCTCGGAAATAAATGATTATTATTATTATTATTAATGAAATAAACTCTGTCTGTCTGTGGTTCTTGCTTTCACGCTAAACCACGGGTAAACTGCAGTTTTTCCCAATGTGGGCTATAACGCCCCCTTGTGGGTGCTGAAGGTCTAGATGGCGCCTGGCGGTGTGGGACCCAGAAAAAATGGGGTTGTTGTGTAGAGGCTTGGGAGTGATTTATTTCATTTGGATGCGTTTTAAATTAAAAAAAATTGGAGGCGCTACAACATAATTTGTTCTAAAAGTGGGCAGTAGCCCCTTCGCTAAAGCCTATAACTATTCAACCGATTTTAATGGGTTTGCAGATACTTTAAGTCTTGGGAAAGACAAAAAAATATACGATTTTATATACGTTATTTTTTTTTATTTAATTAAACCGCTGAACCGATTTAGATAACATTCGGCATACTTAGAGATATTTTTAGACCCGGGAAAGGGCAGCGTTTTTACTACGGTAAAACGTAAGATAACTTGATAAATTAATTTCTGTGCAATGGAGCTGCGAGCACCACAAATTTCTGTTGCGATTTGCAAATCCTAATCGTTATATTTCAGCCATACTGAATAATAATTGAAGACGTGAGTGAAAGAATCAGATAACTAACATTTTATAACAAAGGCATTATGGCAATAACTATTTTTTTTTTAATTTTTACAAATCTTGTAACTAACCTAGCAAGCAAACATCATCTAGCTAATATGTCTGGCTAAACATAAAATACAAAGTTTTTTATTTTAAATCATTTACCAGCCCTAAATCCTCCATTTATACAAAAAATCGGCCAAGTGCGAGTCGGTAGGCACTAGGCCAAAAATTATGTTTTTTGTAGGGAGCCCGCCTTATTTTGTATTTTAATACTTTTATTAATTTATTAAGTACATAAATTTAATTAAGAATAATTAAGGATTTTGTGAAAATTTCAAGTGCCTAACTGATATCGAACAAAAAAGGTCAATAAAAATCAAGATTTAAATATTAACTATATGTATTTAGTTTTTAGTACCTACTTAATATTGTTGTTACAGCGGAAACAGAAATACACAATCTGTGAAAATTTAATTTTGTCAGACAGACAGCCAGACAGTAGGACGGACGGACGGGCGGACGGACGGACAGACACCAAAGTCTTAGTAATAGGGTCCCGTTTTTAGAGTTTCGTAGTCAACAAGGAACCCTTAACTATATTAAGGGTCCGAAACTATGTTTCGGTCTGTCCGTCTGTCCATCTATCTGCCCGTGGTTTTGCTCAGAGACTATAGGGCCTACAATGCCGACAAAGTGGTACTTATATAAAATCTTAAAAATATATATTTTTTATGGTACCTCCCCAGCACATCAAGCGGGGATGATATTGTTTTTTCGCGTCCACCCCACCGTGTGATCGTTAGATAGTTTTTTTTTTTAAAAACGTAAAAACTACTGAAAAGATTTTGATGAAACTTTACAGTAACATCGCTTATCATATCATACTATTATTATATCAAAAATATCAAGCAGAAAAAAAAACATTTTTTGCGAGCTATTTTGGTGTGCGCTGCCTAAACGCGGCGATAGCGATAGTGTAGGGAATTGAGTGAGACAGTGAGTTTTATTCAAATTACGCACCGCACATTGTGAGGTTGGGAAAATTAATGTTTATCAGTGGGTTACAAATGTTACAATATATTATTATCAATAATAGCAAGAATAATAGACAAATTGTACTTACAGTCGGGTAAATAAATGTTTTGCAATTAGTTTTTTCTAAATGTTTTATATTATACAGTCGGCGAAATAAATCTTTTCAGTGAGTCAGGAAAATGGTTGTTTGGCCGTGGGGTTATTTATTTCTTCAAATTTTGTTCATGCAAAGTTTCGCAACAGGCTGGATTCAAATAATGATCCTTTTTTCCTGTTTTAAAGTCGTAAATAATGATCCAATCCAATCCAATTTAGGGATCCATTTGTGAAATATTAAGTTTTAAAGTGGAAAAAATCGGCTAAACGGTTGTTTCTGGAAATGTGAAAAAATTCATGGGAGTAGGAAATATGGTGAATTTAAAAGGAAAACTGTCACGGCTAAGAAGACTTCATATATAATTATTGACTAGTGGCTACTACTCAATAATTATATATGAAGTCTCGAGACCTCGAGAGATCGACTGATCAACTAAAAAATATTTATTCGGCGAAGTATAAAGGAACTTTTCGTTCAAATTCCTTTGAAAGTAACTGAGATGATGTTGTTAGTATCGTAAAACATGTTATAAATGTACATTCATTGACCATGTAACAAAAAATTTCAAAAACTAGCGGTACTACGGAATCCTATATTACGCGTGGCCCGACACGCACTTGGCCGGTTTTTTAATTGTACTTTTTGTTTTAACGTGCTAATCGAAGTAACTCTACAGTCTATTTATGTTTATTATGGCTCTAGGCCATATTGCAATTGCGATAAAAAACTGCGACAAATCGGTGGAAGAATTAACGGAAAATGGTCTAATATGGGGAAAATTAATTATGTTTGCTATTATATACTGACGCAGACGAAGTCGCGGGCAACAGCTAGTACAATTATATAATATCATATTGTGGAATAACTATTTCACTCGAGTAGTGAAGAATGAAAAAGTCGTCAGCGTAAAAATATTTAAATCGATCGTAATATGAAATTTAATTATACATGACGTACAATGTTCATAATTACGAGTAAGTAATAAGTAACCTCTATTAATGTACCAAAGCACATTTCTACAGTAAATAAATGCAATTTCCACGACTTCATCATTTTATCGTAATTTCGATTACCATCTTTATCAATGAAATACTAATAGTTGTTACTTACTTAATAATATTACACATTGTAGTTTTATTTTAAAAATATACAGTTTGTTGTTTTTGTTTTATACGTTGGAAAAGTGGCTTGACAGAATAGACCAAAACATCGTATAACTTTAACTTATAAATTGTGTATCTGGCCTAGGTAGGTAAATTATAAGTAGGCCAGTAGGTACTGGCCTTACCTAGTTAATATGCACATTAACGTATTCTGCATTCTAACGGTAACATAATATACCTACACAGTTTTTGTTAGTAGGGGAGTTAGTTTTAGTTTAGTTGACTTTACTTGGTGTAATTTGCCAGTTGCTTTTTCTTTAAAAATTTTCACTGAAATTCGCTTGTTTCGTTCAAGAATTAATCGACTGGCGACGATTCTTCAAGCTGTCACGTGACCATGTACAGCAGTTAATCTGGCGTCGATTTTAACTCCCAACACCTAACTGTATACAGTTTGACTCTATTGAACGTAGTTTTCCAATATTTTCCGAAGAAAAATGTAGCTTACTCTTAACGATAAGTGTAAGGAGTTAAGGATTGAGTAGCTGAATAAAGCTAAAAAGAGATGGTGGTATGGTGGTTACCACAATGTAATAATTTAGGCTCGATTAATAAGGTTACGCTCAGACGTGGGCGTGTTCTGCGCGTGTTCTACCATAGTTCTACTATAGCGTATGGGAAAACACGCGCGCGGCATGCGCTGAATCCGCGCCGACCCCGCGCACTATCCGCGAGCGTGTTTTCCCATACGCTATATAATAGTAGAACACGCGCAGTGTACGCGCAGAACACGCGCACGCGTCTGAACGTAGCCTAAGACGCGGACGTGTCCGCGCGATTGAACAGTATATAATTTGGCTGCTACACCGCAAGATCAGAAGCAAAATTTATAATATGTAAATAGATGTGTAGCCGCACCGCTATTTGAATAAATCGTTACATACAATCATTGAGATGTAAGGAGTTGACACCGCAACGCAATGCTTGGTCACATTCAAGAGACGCTATATAGCCGCAGTGCACTTAGTCGGCCGCGAGCTCTTCTGCGCACTTGACGTATGACAATTATAAACAAACAAAATAAAAGTCACAAAAATGCCTTGGTGTGTCCTAAGATATTGCAAAAATAATTCCAAAAATACTTCCAAATGCGACGGCATAGCATTTCATCGGTTAGTTTTCTTATTTAATTATTTTCAATTAAAATACGAACATTCAATTACTAGGCGAAGACGCGCGCCATTTCGCATTGTCATAGAGTAGTAGATTCAGAGGGGAATGTAGGCAGAATACAGATATCTATGATGAGACGACGATGAATGAAGTATTCACGGAGACGAGTTTGTATTTTGGTAATATAAATACGTTTTTACGTGTACATTATACATGCGTACATTATAATTGTATTTATAAATATTTAAGTAATTTAAATAAGGTAAGTATGTAGTGGACTTTGGATCCATACTTATTATAACTAGCTGTCCCGGCAAACGTTGCTTTGCCATAATATAAAGTATTTCGCCCATATTATTTTATAGAAGTGACTATAAATAAGTATGTCACCATGACAACGTCGACCGCTATCCCGTCGCGCAAAATTAATGGTCGCCGTCAGTCTCAGGTTGTAATAATTTGCTATTATTTATTCAACAAATGCACTTATTAATATACTAGCTTAAAAGTAAGGCCAAGTTAGCCTCGAAGTATTTTGGTTTTCTTAATAGAGCGTGACAGTAGGGATTTCAGTCCGGACCAACGCCTACAACCCTTCAAGGCCGAACCTGCGCCTTGTAGGCGCAGGTTCGGCCTCATATGGTGCGCCAAAATACCAACTACTCCCTCTGTATCGTATCCAACGATGTACGCTGCCTAATAAGTGTTATTGTGTATTATTGTACGAGTATTGAATTTGAACGAAGGACCGCTCAAATTGTTGACTGCCATAGTGTTTTAAACAGGCTGGACCTCTTGGAATTGTGCCGAGATGTAGCTTCGCCCTGCATCCTCTATAAATTGTATCACGGGGAGTGCTCTGAGGATCATCCCATCACCTTGATAAGTGTCATCACCAAAACTATGGAACGAACTATCACCAGAAGCATTTTAAGAACAAGGCATATTCCCACGCTTCCGCAGCTCTTCTGACGTTACGAGTGCCCATGTGCGACGGTTGTTGCTTTCCATCAGGTGACCCGTTTGCTCGTTTGCCCCGTTATTTTATATAAAACTAGCGACCCGCCCCGGCGTCGTACGGGTATAAAATATATAGCCACAAAAAATATGCCTATAGCCTTCCTCACAACTTTTACCTTTAACACTGAAAGAATTTTTCAAATCGGACCAGTAGTTCCTGAGATTAGCGCATTTAAGTTAGCACTTTCAAATAATTTCCCCCGTTTTTTCCACATTTTCCTCTATTTCTTCGCTCCTATTAGTCTTAGAGTGATAAAATATAACCTATAACCTTCCTTGATAAATGGGCTATCTAACATTGAAAGAATCATCAAAATCCGTTGCGTAGTTTTAAAGATTAAAGGGAACAAAGGGACATGAGGGAAAAAAAGCGACTTTGTTTTATAATAAGTATAGATATAGATAGAAATCTAATTAACTTCTATGTTCTTGAGAAATCGTACTTGATGTTGATTAGTGAAAAAACGGTGTCTATATATTTTAGCGACTTGTTATATTATTATTTCGTTTATTTCTGCATGACTAAAAAGTTGGATTTCACTTAACTATTTTTAACTGAAATCCAATTCTTTAATCATGCAGAAATAAACGAAACTTTGTTTGTTTTCCCCTATCTTAGGTGAGCCGCCGTATTGGATGTAGAATGACATTACATTCGTTTTCAAGTTATTCTCAAAAAGTTCTTTCATTTAATATCCATACTGTTATTATAGGACGGCAAAGAAAATATATCTATTCCGCTATCTTGGATGGTCGGCCATTTTATATTTATTAGTGATGTCACATACTGTATCGTGCATTGTCATTCAAACCAAACGTGTATACAAAATTTCAGCTCAATCGATTGAAATATTATATGTACATACATACTTACTTCGAAATTGAGTTCAAATATTCCAACCGAACTTACATAATAATGTAAATAATAATATTATACAGAGCAAGTTAAATAAAAGCTTTTAATAATGTTAAGTAAAAATCTTTGTTTTATTTTATCCACATTCAAATAGAGTCTGCGTTCATTCGAGTGTAGGCACAAAACTTTGTCACTTCTGCGGTACTGATCTATAGCCATCACCGCCCCGCCTCTCACCCCGCTCATTCTTCAAGTGTGACATGTTTTTTGTTGGCAATAGCAACTCCATACATCTCAATGCATACAATTGATTGTGATCTTGCTACTAGCGGCACAGTATATATATATATAATATGTTGTACCAACTAGCAGCCAAACCGCTCGGTCGCGCGGACGTATATAAATCGACCCTAAGAGTGGGTTGCACCAACTAACTTTAACTTTAACTGTAACTTTAACTTTTACTTTTACTCCAATGAAAAATGTCAAATCTTTGGTTAAAGGTAAAAATGGACGCCATCAAGACACCATGATATTTAACCATAACCATAGAGCTCGACAAGGTTTTAAATAAATGCAGGTGGCGAAAAAAGGAACTAACGCTGTCATTATAACCTTGTTGGACCAGGTGTCATCTGTCAATTTCTCCGGTCAAAGTTAAAGTTAAAGTTAAATGACGCCATATTTAACTATAACTATAACTTTAACCTTAACTTTAACCTCGCCTCTGGTGCAACCCACTCTAAGGTACAAGTAGGAACCGAGCGACACGCGACAACTCAGACGACGTGTCGTCGCGACACTACTGGTTTCTATGTATTTCTATGAATAAGTGTCGCTAGCTTCGTGTCGCTAGCTGCGGAGGATATTTTATAGAAATACATAGAAACCAGTCGTGTCGCGCCGACACACGTCATCTGCAGTTGTCGCGTGTCGCTCGGTTCCAACTTGTACCTTAAGGCCGTCCCCCGAGCAAACGACCTTGGCCATACATTTGCCGCGTTGCCGAGATCGCGCCAAAACCTAGTTCAAAATTGTCCTAAAAAAATTTTAAAACGGCGAATTACATTTATGATACTGTCGATCTATTGACGTGTGTTTCAAATAAAAGTAATTTGTAAATGCTAAGGAGATGCTGAATGTATGCTTGAATTTTAACAAATTGGTATTACTTTGGAAGCTGATATCATGAGTATAATAAACGAAAATAGAAAATTTAAAACGGCGAAAAGAATGTTGATATACTGAAGATTATTGCTGTATTTTTATTATAACTTTGTAGCTTCCAGATTATGAGTTTATAAGGTTTTAAGTACGGTCAATTACGGAATCTCCGGACGGAACGCCCTTAAAATGGACTACTCATAACCGTGGGTAGCAACTAGCAAGTCCGTCAGTTAAATGTGTATCTTTTTGTGTGGTTAATAAAGTTTAGTTTTAAATGGATCTATTAAAATGCGTCGTCTCTTCACTTTGCAATGATCTGAGTTCTGACCCGTGTATACTGTATGCAGTATGACCCATGTTTACCGAGTCGATTAATTTTCTTGTGTTTGTTATGAAACCATTAGCATATTGACTGAGCTACTATCGTAACGAAGTTGCAACTTTATTAAGGACATGTCATGTTTATCCGCAAGATGTCTGCAACTTAAATACCCCAATGGGCACTTACGAGTTGCCATCAACAGATAAAAACGGTATTAGAGTAGTAATGTGCGATGAGCAAGACAAACGTCAATAGTCAGTACAAGTCACCAATTAGTAGTATGAAGGTATATTTACGTGTCACCGTAAAATTGTAAATTAATAAATAAATGAACGTTTATTCAGTAATCTGGACATAGCTCTAGATTACTGAATCAAGCTCTATTCAGTAAATAGCCTTGATTGCAATTATACCAATCAATTTGTGAGATGTGTTTTGTTTCACAATTCTTCAATATTTTTAGTGTTGATGACATTAAAAATATTGAAGAAATGTGACTGTGTTAACAACTCATCCTTACTGGCCAAATCATTGTAGTATTTAGAATTGAGATAGTGTACAGTGTTGAGTTAATTAACATGAAACATCTTGTTACAGGATACTTGATATTATGTACAAGATGCAAGTCTTGCTAATTGCTAAAGTTGACCAAGAATAACTTGAGTTCTGCAAATCTGGAGATACCTTCGTGTATGTACATACGAATAATAATAGTACGGAAGACCTAGAACAATTTTTTTTGTGATTACTAACAAGCAAATTTTTTGTGAGTTACATTTTGATAAGACGAAAACATTTTTATTTTCGAAAAATCTCGAAAATGGTAGCTAACAGAGATAGAAAGGATTTTATATTTTGACTTGATGGTCCTAAAATATGGATTGTTTTATTTGTAGGACTAGGTTACTTTTAAATAATATAACTATTAACCTACAAATACACAAAAAATCTGCTGGTTAGGGTTCCGTTTTAGGGTTCTGTGATCAACAAACAAGTTTTGTTGATCACAGAACCTACCTACCACTGTAATAAATTAATAGTTTTTATTATTCGTATGGCAATATAAAATGTAAGTACACTTATAAAATATTATGATCTAACATTTACTTGCTATATTGCCTTATTTGCCACAATTAGATCATGGTGCAAAACGTGCACTGTTGATAATAAGAATTTAATATACAAATTCTTTAAAGCAGTGTGTGAATTGTATAATTATTGTACTTGTGACTTGTGCAATTAATACAAAGTTAGGAATTATTATTTTTTTACATTAAAAAATAATAAATAATAATATATCCACACTCCAAAGTCGAACACACTGTATTTTTGGATGTTAAGGCCGTCCCCCGAGCAAACGACCTTGGCCATACATTTGCCGCGTTGCCGAGATCGCGCCAAAACCCTATTATTTTTACTTATCTTAGTTCAAAAGTGTCCTAAAAAAATTTAAAACGGCGAATATGTAGTTTATGATATTGTCGATCTATTGGCGTGAGTTTCAAATAAAAGTAATTTGTAAATGCTAAGGAGATGCTGAATGTTTGCTCGAATTTTAACAAATTAGTATTACTTTGGAAGCTGATATCATGAGTATAATAAACAAAAATAGAAATTTAAAACGGCGAAAGGAATTTTGATATACTGATGATTATTGCTGTATTTTTATTATAACTTTGTAGCTTTCAGATTATGAGTTTATAAGGTTTTAAATACGGTCAATTACGGAATCTCCGGACGGAACGCCCTTAAAAATACGTAGCTTCTATACTTTTGCTACAGAAATTATTTGCCTTAAAGCTTAAATACTCAAGGAAAATAAATGGACGTAGTTAGTTCTTCAAATCAGTATAAATTAGGGTTTCCTTTTGTGGGTCAAACTTTGCCTATTACTTATTCGTGGTTTAACTTTAGGGAGTCAATAATGTGTGTAATATGTCTATAATGGGATCCCTTTTTATGCCTAAAGTAGTGATGCAGCAGCATTTGGTACTTTGTGTTTAAAACAGTATAGTTTATGCTTAAGGTTATGTAAGATTCATTCGAGTGTTAGAATGAATGTTTCATAATATTTCTTTGAATGTCGCGTCACTTGCATAGCTAGCACGGCCTTCCCCAGTCGATTCTTCGGAAGAAAGTAATGGCAGTTTCTTTCCCATGTCTACATATCTTTTTCCCGAGCATGGCGCCACCCATCGACTTGAGTTTCAGTGGACAAAGACAAGAAACTTTTTCCATAGCAACGGCTATGCAACGGCAATTATTTTTTTTTTATTTTTTTTTGGCACTGACACCACGGCAATTATTATATTTTTTGACAGTTAGTTTCTTGACTCTTTTTTTTTAATATGGCACTTCGGCTATAAAACTATGGCCAATGTCGTGTAAATGGCGGAAAATTCAAAAATGCGACTTGTAACAACCCAATCTATAGTCGAAATTATAGTTTTGATCTACGAAATACGAATAATAAAACCTAAAGAAGTTTATTATTCTTAGTTTGTAGACCAAAACTATAATTCCGGCTATAGACAGGGTTGCTATACATCGATATTTTGAATTTGCCGCCATTTACTCGACACTAGCCATGGTTTTATAGCCAAAGTGCCATATTAAAAAAACAAAAAGAATCAAGAAACTAAATGTCAAAAGCGGATAAAAATGGTCGTCATGCTTGACATATAGATTTTCAAAAGCGGAAGAAATCGAGATACGAAAGAAACTTTTTCTCCAGTGTTTTTCCGGTAAAACTGTCAAAATTTAGTTTCTTTCGTTTGTCTTCGACGGTATACTAGCTAGGCAGTCTTCTTATCTTCTCTTATATATAAAAATGAATTTTCAAATGTGTTAGTCGCGCTAAAACTCGAAAACGGCTGAACGGAGTCCGCTGATTTTAATCTTAAAATATTCGTAGAAGTCCAGGGAAGGTTTCAAAGTGACACGAAGTTCACCGGGACAGCTATATGAATTAAAAATAAAATGAATTTTAAATGTTAGTCTCGCTAAAACTCGAGACCCACTGAAGTCTGAACTGATTTTGCTAATTTTACTCTTGAAATATTCGTGGAAGTCCAAGGAAGGTTTATACGGTAGAAAATTTTTGAGTTAGGTGATAAGTAGTAGTAGGTGTACAATATGAATACTTAAAGGAAAAATAAAAGAGGAATATGAACTGTGAGCTTATGACGACATAGCATGACTAGGAATTTACTAACAGCTTATTATAGAGTAGGCAGCGAGAAAACTTATAGTTTAAATATAAGCTAATATAAATAAATAAATAATAAGCTATTATGAATAAGCTATTCATCTCGTACTAGGCGATTGTGAATTCACCTGCTCCTTTAGCGTGTGGACCTTTAGGTTACAGCAGCAATATTTTTTTTTATTTCATATTATAGCTTCTTTACGACTCGATCGTAAAAAATAATATCATTTCAATAATAAAATATTTTAGACATAATTTACATGACTATCTTATATTACTCGTATGTCGCATAGAGTTTCAAATTGTCCTGAGAGTTCAACATTATGTGAAGTGTATATAGGCCAGTCATTTAAGGCCGTCCCCCGAGCAAACGACCTTGGCCATACATTTGCCGCGTTGCCGAGATCGCGCTAAAACCCTATTATTTTTACTTATCTTAGTTCAAAATTGTCCTAAAAAAATTTAAAACGGCAAATATGTAGTTTATGATATTGTCGATCTATTGGCGTGAGTTTCAAATAAAAGTAATTTGTAAATCCTAAGGAGATGCTGAATGTATGCTTGAATTTTAACAAAATGGTATTACTTTGGAAGCTGATATCATGAGTATAAGAAACAAAAATAGAAAATTTAAAACGACAAAAGCAATGTTGATATACTGAAGATTATTCCTGTATTTTTATTATAACTTTGTAGCTTTCAGATTATGAGTTTATAAGGTTTTAAATACGGTCAATTACGGAATCTCCGGACGGAACGTCCTTAAAGCCAAAACTCGAAAGAAATTAGTAGCTTGATAAAATTTTAGGGGGTTGTTAAAGGAGGTAAAATAACTTACCGTGTGATTTTGCAGCATTCTGGGGTGTACGGAAAGGGTTGAAAAGGGGTGAAAAGGTTTTTTGTTAGTAACATGGCGTAAAAAATTAGTAACACGCTGCAAATTTGGAATTAGGTTGTTCTTACCGTTTTGTAACGTGTATTAAATTTGCAGCGTTTTGCAATATACGGAACATTGTTTATTATTAAAAACAATAAAATTTGTTAATAACAGGGGTAAAAAAAATTAGTAACACGCTGCAAATTTGGAATTAGGTTTTTCTTACCGTTTTCTAATGTGTATTAAATTTGCAGCGTTTTGCAACATACGGAACATTGTTTATTATTAAAAAACAATGAAGTTATTTTACCTTCTTTAATAACCCCCTAAAATTTTATTAAGTTACTAATTTCTTTCGGGTTTTGGCTTTAATGACTGGCCTAATAATTGAATGTAATTTGTGACTCACTGGTTTGAGATAATGTCGATATAATACTGAGAAAGTACCCATTAGAATTTAGATGATTCGAGGGATATAAGTATTTGAGGTTCGATGATGAAATTTAATAATTGCTAATAAGCGTCCCAGTGGCCCGACGATAATAGAATGTGCCCATCAAACTTTGTCGTGTTATGAAATTCCATCATAAATCGCCTGTATTGGCTCATTTATAATATCTTTAGTGACATTAAATTTGATAGAAGTTGGAAATGGAACTAGAGTCCAAAGTTTAGGGTTTCTCAAAAATATTAGAAAACAAGGACGCGTGTACAGTTTTAAATATATGTCAGAATTATTGTACGTCCGTACAAAATCGCTACAAATTATTATTTCGACCCACTTTATGATGACGCAATTTTGAAATTTCACTCACAATTAGTCACAACGTGGTCACAACACGGCTAAATAACCAAATAATATTAGCAAGCGATTTACACGAACAGTGCGCACAGAAACGTGTGTTACATAAAATTGAAGGAGGGAATGACTATTTTTATTCCTGCAATTTTAGCCATCAATAATCCTACTGAATAAGCACCCGAAGCTTCAACACAATCGGTCAAGCCGCTTCGGAGGAGCATGACCACGAACAACGCTACGCGAGAATTTTATATTATGACTAGATGACGCCCGCAACTTCTTTGCGCCAATATTGTTTATCGCAAAGAAACTGAACATTTTCCGGGATGAAAAGTATATTTTGCCCTTTCCCGGCAATCAAAGTGTATTGAAGTTAGCAAGGTCCTCGCGGGACTACACCTCGTATACTAGTCACTACAGCATCTTTACCTCATCAGTCATCAGTCATCACACACAATTCACAAACCGCTGCACCGAGTTTCTAGAAATTTTGTATAATATCTATAGAGTGTAACAAAACTAAGTGATTATACTTTAGGGTGTGTATGTGTTCCTTGTAGAGAGTTCATTGTGAAAGTAACAGCGCTGAAGGACCAAAGAAATTTATCACTTTTGTGGGCAAGCGCCCCAGCGTCACGACTCACGACTTTCTCCATAAAAAAGTGAAAAAAAAATTGGTCTTTCAGCGCTGCTACTTTCACAGTGAACTCTCTACGAGGAACACGTACACACCCTAAATTATTATCACTTAGTTTTGTTACACACTGGAAACAAAATTTCCGCCATATCGGTGTAGAGGTTTGAACGTGACAGACAAAGAGACACACTTTCGCGTTTATAATATTAACATTGATGGCGTATGAATATAATAATTGAGCATTTGCGACTTGATAAAATCACAAACCTAATTACTGACGTGGAGGATGCTCATCCTGTTACGAGCGTCAAAGAGGCTCTTCATTACGCTAAGTGCCGACACTACCTTCTGAGATGTTATCGCGGTAACAACCGTAACCGCCGACTGTCTTCCTTTATGAACATTTTTTATGCCTTAGGCAAAATCTTGGTGATTAAATGAACGTAATAATTAATCTAATCATTTGGTGAAAAAAATATTACTAGAATGTTCATTGATCTGCGTGTAGGCGAATACTAAAGGCAAAGGAAGGCTGATCGAATAACGTTAAGTGATTTTGTAACTTACAATAAAATTTATGGCAATGCAACATGCATAAATGGCAAAAAATTTGTTGTCAATCTAAAGAATCTGTAAGATAAGATTTGGTTCAAGGCAGTTTATTGTTCTCAAAATATTTCGTAAAAATGCATGGGGCGTTACAGAAAGAGTAGGAAACCTTATTAGATACCATATCAATTAGACAACTTATTTTCTCGATATTATGTTGACAAATATTGCAATTTGCAACTGAATTCAAATTAATATCTTGAATTCTTTGACTGTACTATGCAAACCTGTTAGCGAATGAAAATTTCACTGTTTCCAGGTAATCATCACGAAATTGAATGCTTAATGAACAATGTCACTGTTCATTTGGTATTTCGTTGAGTGGCGTTCGACGTATAATTTGGTTAGCAAGGTAAGTCAATAGGTACGCCATTAGGGTGAATCGACGCACCTCCATATCGGGAACCACGAATTTGTAATGAAGCAATTAAGTGCTGTGCAAGCGTTTGGGATGCCTTTTGTGGCAATTGGTGATGTTTGTTGACGTAATTACTGTTTGCCCTTCCAATATCGTTATGAATATTCATCGATTTACTTATTGGTTTTAGTATTGTTTCTGATGAACGTTTTTTGTATTAAGTTTTTCTGTGAACTTTTATTTCCCTTTCATTCTTAATTTACATAGTAATTAAATATCAATTAATTTCTTACACATGCCTGTGCAACCTTATTTGCTTACAATTAAATTGCTTAAACTAGTAATAGGCCTAATAATAAAAAAAAACTTACACCTTTGCAGTGGTATGGCGGCCATAGGGCGCTGTCGGAAAAGTATGGCAAGGTGATTTTCGTGAATGGCTACTCGACGATGATTAGCTATGCAAAAATTAGCCTGGTACAAATGGTTCAATTTTTTTATAATTAACGTATTCGCGTTGGTATGGCGGGCTGTAAGCCGCATCCGACAAGTATGGCATTACGCTTTCCCCTACTTATTTTTTTTGGATTATCTGAAAATACGAGCATTTTTGTGGAACAAATCGTTCGACACTCGTTATTTATCCGACACGTTCGATAAACGCCCACGCGTTTGGGCTGCCAGTGCGAGCGCTATGACCATCATTTTCCTTTTTGCCTTTACGTAATTATACCCCTGTAAAACCGCCATACTTGCACAAATCACCAAGAATTTTGTGTCACTATCTCCAGGCCTATAATGGTGTAAGTACTTAGCGACGGATGTTAATAATAGAAAGGTAACTATAATAAAGTTACATTATTCTATCTATAACTAGCTATTCCGGCAAAGTTGTTTTGCCATGTAAATAATTTTTGGTATGAAAAATAGATGTTGGCCGATTCTCAGACCTACTCAATATGCTCACAAAATTTCATAAGAATCGGTCAAGCCGTTTCGGAGGAGTACGGGAACGAACATTGTGATACGAGAATTTTATATATGTATAAGATTTCTTTAGCGTATGTGGCATGACTTCTAAAATTTATTTTTAGAAATATCAAAAAAAAAATCATTTGTTTTCAACACAACTCTTAAAGCTTTACTCCGTATCTCTTAGAACACAAAATAAGCTAATGTAAGTGAAGATTTATGTCATGAACAAAGCAGTGTTGTTGACAATGTGAGCTGAATGGGGGTGTACAGTGCACACTAAAAGTGCACTTGGTGATATAGTAATTAGGATGCGCGAGTGCTGGCCGCAAGTGGCTCGTTTAGTGTTGCACCCTAATTGTAGGGGTAATGTGGATAAATTGCTGCACTTTTAGACGATTAACGACATTGTCTGATCAGCGAATATTGTGACTATGTGGGTATTTAGTCAAATAACGTTCGATATTTTTGACATCGAAGTATTTTGACGCCCGCTACTCCATTGCACCAACATTCGTTTATATCGGGAATATCGTATATTTTTCAAGGACAAAAATATCTCTTGTCTCTTCCCGGGACTCAAAGTATCTTCGTAGCAGATTTCAGCAAAATTGGTTCAGTGGTTTGTTATAATAATATTATAATTGGGACCAGAGGTAATGGTGGAGATTAAAAGTAAATTAAATTATAAATAAATAAATTCACAATGCATCATTGAGACTATACTAATATTATAAATGCGAAATTATGTCTGTCTGTTACCACTTTACGCCGAAACCATCGGCGTACAACGCACCTGCAGCTCTTCTAATGTTGCTAGTGTCCATGGGCGATGGTATTTGCTTTTCATCAGGTGACCCGGTTGCTCGTTTGCCCCCTGATTTCATAACCCCTGAACCGATTTTGCTGAAATTAGAAATGGACATACATACTTTGGGTCCCAGGAAAGGGCATAGAATACTTTTTATCCCGGAAAAATGTAAGGCTCCCGAGCGATGAACGAATTTAGGGGAAACGGAGCTGTAGGCTTCATCTGGTACTATTATATATTTCTGACGTGAAGGTTTCATAATTATCGCTTTATCCACGCTACACCAACAATGTTTAACGCTACAAATTAGCTGTCTGCTTTGACTTATTACTGTTAAGGACAGGACACACAGTTTAAGCGCGACGTCTCCAGCGTGAATACCCCATTGGGGTGAATATAAGTTGTAATGCGGTTTGCGATTTTTCAGGATGTTTTATTAGTATGTATTTAGAAGCTTAACAATCATAATGTCTACCTCAGGTGTATACAGCATTAAAATATTATGCCAATATGAAAATCGTAGAGGAGAGGCAGAAAGATCGTATACCTATAATTATAAAGTTATGGATATTCGGTTACATCTTAGTAAAATTTTATAGGACCTACGTACTACGCCAGGATCGACAGGTTCTGTATCCAACCACGAAAACTCTTTGATATGATTTCAGGGAGCCCCAAATGACTTACTAAGGGCTTGAACGGTGCGGTAACGTGGCACGGTACGAGGTCGTGACGTGAAAATAACTACGTTCGTAATTTGCGACTTATTTTTATTGAAGTAGAGTAATATTTTACATACCACTGAGGTACAGAAATGTTATGGGACCCATCCTTACTTACGAAATCATTGGCTTTCTGCTATCTGAGATTGCGATTCGTATTGCAATCTGCTTCGGAGTGGATAACGTATTAATTTGTGAATCCACAAGCTGTTTGACACCGCAATTAAGTTTGGTTTGTCCCTGTCTAGTTCGGGAGATATTGCCGCGTCCATTTCCAAGTTTCGAACACGAAATGGCGCGGCCATTTTGATTCCGACTAAATAGGTTTAAATTAGAATTGTGTTCGGAATTCGAATTTTGTTTTTTTGATTCAAACTAATTGGTTATAA
The DNA here is from genome assembly GCA_937595015.1 of Polyommatus icarus. Classification (NCBI taxonomy): domain Eukaryota; kingdom Metazoa; phylum Arthropoda; class Insecta; order Lepidoptera; family Lycaenidae; genus Polyommatus; species Polyommatus icarus. The sequence continues at coordinate 14,350,839 of OW569333.1, read as the reverse complement.
CTTATGATGAAGGCTTACTAATGCCTACTCTGCTAATGCTTTTAAGCAGACAAGCAGATATGACGTTCAAACTCACTGGATTAAATAAGACCACCTTTTGTACTTGTTTGAGCTATTGCTAATAAAAAAATAGTTAAGCAAAGAGAGAAAATAAATCTTAATATAGAATGTGAGTGACTGAGGAACTGTGAGTGTGTATGTCACTGAACTTCTCTCAAACGACTGGACCGATTTTGATGAATTTTTTTGTTTGTGTTCAAAGGGATCTGGGAATGGTTTAGATTCACAATTTTGTCCGCTGGATAATGTTTTTTTAATTAATTTTTAATTTATTAGTAGTTGTTGATTTTGGAATGTTTTACATTGGATCCGACAGACAGCGCTACCATCGCAGTGTCAAATTTTAAATAATATTCGAATTTTAATTTTAGTCTGTCCCGACAGTTAGCGCTGCGATCAAATTAAAAAAAATATATGGCAAAGAAACGTTTGCCGGGACAGCTAGTATCTAATATTTCCCTTGCGGTAACGAAATGATGTTTATTCTAAGACTAACTTTAATATGGGCTGATGCAAAAAGTTTTCTTTATCAACGTTATATATAGAATCAGGAGGCCAAAAAAGGTTCGAATGTGGAACTCTTTTAGACCAATCAAAAGAGTTATGCGGCTTATGATCGGGCAGTTTGCGAAGCTTTTTCTAAATCAAAGTTGGAGATTTAGTGGCCATTCGAATTTCAATCATGGCCGGTGAAGTTGGCCGGAATTTTGTTTGAGCAAATTGTGGAATTGGCGTAGTAATAGTTTGCCAACAGGCGCTCTCAATAAACTTCGCGGTGTGGCTCGATTAGAGTTAGTTTTATTAAAAAATATAACACGACAAACTTAGGGTCTACACAGACGGACCGCATTTCTATCCAATCCAACCGCAAATTGCAGTTCAAATGCAGTTTGAATGCAGTTGACACGACTGCAATAGAACTGCAAACCAAACAGTTCACACGACTGCACGCTAACTACAACTGAACTGCAATCCAACTGCGCGTTTGGTTTGCAGTTCTATTGCAGTCGTATTGCATTGGTCTGTCTGTGTAGACCCTTAGTGTTAAAAGGACCTTTGAGTTTGGTCGGTGTATTGTTTTTATTTGTATTTTAATACTTATTAGTTATTATAAATGCAAAACTGTCTGTCTGTCTGTATTTTGTTATATTCTCTTTACGCCCAAACCGCTGAACCGATTTTGCTGAAATTTGGTATAGAGATACTTTGAATCCCGGGAAAGGACATAATATGATATTTTTCATCCCGGAAAAATGTAAGATTTCCGTGCGATTTACGAATTTTGGTGGAACGGTGTTGCGGGCGGTATTGTATAATATCTCAATTGCTGGTTAATGTCCTATGAAAGCTACCTATCTGTGTTCTTCAACTCATAAAAAATCGGCCAAGTGCGAGTAGGACTCGCGCACGAAAGTTTCCGTACCGCTGTATAGCGAAAGTGAGCAAAAAATTGTGATTTTTGTATGGGAGCCCCGCTTAAATTTTTTATTTATTCATAAAATTTTATTATTAATAAAAACTATAACGGTTTTTGAGATACAGCCTGGAGACAGACAGACGGACAGGCATTGGTGTCTCAGTAATAGTTTTTACCCTTTGGGTACGGAACCCTAAAAATAATAATAAACATACCTAAAGCAATAATAACAATCGGTTTTATTATCGCCTAACATTTTGCCAATCCAGTTGATAATGTAAACATAATAATATTATCTAATAATCGCTTTCATTATCTACTCTAGGTGTTTTCAATAAGTAGAGTTGCGGTAGGTTCTATCGTACCCGCAACTCTGCCGCGTGGAGTGGAGCACCATGGGGTTTTAGTGGGTAGACTACTCAGGAGTCCCACATAGCCTGGCCGATATCCCCAATTTGCCGGGGCAAAGCAAAGGCTTAAGACGGTAGGAACATAAAGCAAATCTCCAAAGACGGAATCGAAGAATACATTTTCAATGTTGATTTAAAAGACTGCATACATAATATTTTCCGATGTAATCCTAAGTGGTTACATTATTGTCGAACAACCAGTCTCCGTCTGTTCGTCGGATTATCTCCTTTGTCACTTTGTTCTTGTTGGGATTACCTAGTTGGTGAAAGATTTTACATTGAGCTTTATATAAAAAGTTAGGTTTTATATACAACGTATAGATATAAAGATTGCGCTAACCTGCATAGTTAAACTAGATATTTTTAGTAAGAAGACGTAACAAACAAGAATATTCGGCATCTTCCGGGAGTTCGTGATATCCCTAGGGATATCGTGAAATCCCTGATATCCTCTTTTCCCTGCGACATCTACAAACATTGAAACAGTAATTTGGAGGGGCGCGCCATGTTATCGCAGTTTATCTCTACATTATGTTGATTTCAATATTTAAAGATAAATAACTTAATTATTATATATAAAAACCTGCTTTTTTTAAGTCACCTTAATATAATAACATTAATATAATATCTCGATAATAAAATTCAATAATAAGTATTTGCAAATACCGATTGCTAAGCTGTGCTGCCTTCCAAAGGGATAAACGTTATTTTTAGACAATTTTGCTTGTTTATATTCAGTTTACTTTTACTACTTTTGTATTTTGTTTTCATATTGGTTTACTTGTTAGAAATTTATGATTGTTACTTCACTTTATTGCTCTCCCGTTAAGGACATTACAAGATGTCCTTGGTGGGCGGCATGTTCGGTCAAATATGCATCCTCTTTGTATTATAAGAAACATAGTTAATGACAGGTGAAGTGTCAGTATAGTTAGTTGGAGAAAATGGTTGTAATAGCAATATGTAGGAGTCAATAAATATAATTTATAAAGCATTGCAGCCTTTCAGTAGTTTAGTCATGGTCCTTCGAGCGAAGAAAATCTATACAGTCAACTCAAGAAGAAGAAATTAATATGGTCCCGGACCTCTGAGAATTAAATATGGTACCGGCCCTCTGAGACTCAAGCAGAAGAACATGATCCAAAAGGACCTTCTAGAAGGTAACATGGTCCTTTATCTTTATAAATCTTCGAGGACTTATGCAGGGCCTCTCGAGAACTTAACATGGTCCTGCAGGGCCTTTGAGAAATTAATATGGTCCCGGACCTCTAAGTAAAGAAATTAACATGGTCCCGGACCTCTAAGAAGTCAACATGGTCCCGGACCTCTGAGTAGAGTAATTAAACATGGTCCCGGACCTCTGAGAATCGAAGAATGGAACATGGTCTTCTTCTTCAAGTCAAAAAGGGCCTTCGAGTATTATTAATATGGTCCTTGCGAGATAAGGTATAAAAATACAGTAAAATAATATATTGTTCGAGATACAAAATAAAAAAAGTGAGAAGCGTAAAGGAACCAAAAAACTATAAACAAGCGAGATGTGGAAGGGAGATACTTGACGAAAATTGCAAATAAGGACAAGAACAGAACAGAAGAAAGATTACAGAGATGATGATGATGACTAGAGACTAGAGAGTCATAGTAGATAAAGACAATTAATTAAAGCAGAATATTAAGATCTGGGCCATTAGAAATATATGATAGAAAGAAATTCAATAATATTTGCAAATACCGATTGCTAAAGTGTG